>OX467107.1:26610156-28076601 GCA_950106695.1 Biston stratarius
GTAAATATTTCTTGTTGGTAGACCTTCTTAGCAGGAGGTCGTCTAGGTAGGTACCACCGCAGTACTAGATATTCTGCCGCCAAGAAGTAGTGTGTAAACATTACTGTGTTCCGGTTTGACGGGTACTACAGCTAGCGAAATTACAGGGCTGTTGAGGCTAACCATCGAAAGTCTCAAAGTAATGAGCGCCAAAGCAGCGATGCCCCGGACTTTGTTTTGCTACTCAAAGGTCTGTGTATCGCTGCAAAGTCATGGATATACGTTATCTCTTACCATCAAAGGAGCGTCTCGTTCGTCTAATTACTTTTTAGAAAAACTTTCCATATTGTTGCAGTAAAAATTAGTAATGACTGACTCACCTAGCCTACAGGGTACGTTTTTTGTAATAAGAAGCCACACACCAACGTATATATAACTCATTGATTCATTTGTATATGTGTTATGCTAAAAATCAAATAGATCCGTTGTTTTGTTACTCCTTGAAACACGAACAAACTAACCAATCAATACATTGCTTTATGCACTGCACGCATTTATAGTATACTTAATTCATGTCAATAGGGAAGTAGAGATAATTAATCAGATATAGTAAAATTAAATCAGACTGAGCCAAATTGCAATCACGGAAACTTGTCAGTCATCGTATCTGATGTTCCGTCAAAAGCTTACGGGACGCCTAATTCAATTCCAAGTAGCTCGCAGAATACTAACGAGGGTCTAAGTACAGAAAATCACACGTCGTGGAAACGCCCACTCCACTTACCATCAAAATCTACAAATGAACCGGCAATAAGAACCTTTCGGGTAAGGCTACCGTTCTTGATACTGTAATGATCTAATAAAATAATTAGATTGATTTGACGAACTGGTTCGGTTGGATTAATAACGTATTTACAATTTTATCAAATACTTTCTATGCCGTGCGGTTTTGCCCGCGCTATGGCGAAAAACAAGTACGTGTAGGACTCACGCGGCGAGGACTCAGTACAAAGTTACATGTAAGTCATCATTCACGTATATCTAGTATCGTAGATGTTTACTACGAAATCCCCCGAACATTGTTTTAACGAAAAGAAAGATCGGATTGAAGGAAAATAAATCTTCCATACATTTATATACGTCACGGCCGTTTCATCGGCTAAATATGTTAGTTTAAAACCACAATTATTTTTATTAATTGGCTTTATACGCGCCAAATTTAATCAGGATCAACCAAGCTAAATGTTCTTAAATAAAAACAAACGTATAAATCGTTACGATAATAAGGAAATGGCGGTAGTTGCCCAATTACTTACTATGTAGAAGTGCGCTTGCTTATATACCACTCAATTTTAAAAGCACGTAATTGTTCAAACTATAACGACGGAAAAATATTAAGAAACATAAATAGAATGCCAGGGGGTTTGGATTTGATATTAACACATCATCAGCTATAGGACGTCCACTGCTGGACATAGGCCTCCTCCCGGGGAGGGGTTTTGCCAATACTCGCCACGCTTGGCAGGTGGGCTGGCGAGCGCAGTTAGGTATGATTGTTCAAGGAAGACGCTGCTGCCCATCTTCCGGATTACATCCCTTAGCCGACTCTTACGGCAACCACGGGTAGAGAGGGTGGAGTACAATTGTTACGCCGGTACCACCACGGCAAAACACGGCACGGTATCTTCCTATAAATTTATGTTGGGCATTGTACACTCGTTATTTCAAAAAGCTGAAATTTGAAAGCTTTATTAATGTCCAGCAAAACTAGCAGATACGTGATATATTTATTGAGATCTGTACGTATAAGATATAATGTTTCTCAGAAAGTATATTATATTTTTGGAATAAAAATGTTTTCAGAATTCCCGAGCGGCGCGTTTACACTGGCCGACAACCAGTCCGCTGTCGGCAAGTAAGTATTGTGGAATGATTAATTGTTCTGTAAATTGAATTCACCGTGATAAATGAAATATCCGCACAATAGGTAATAAATTACGCTGACCCGCCTGGGGCGTAAGATGAAACGGTCTGAAAGTACGTACGGACGGATGTTACAGGATAATAGGTATGAAACACAACACACGTTGAACACCTGCCGGGAGGTATTGTCGGCATTTTAATTCGCGCGGGGCACGGAATGGCTCTGGGAACCACTCGCCGTGCCCCGCAAACGTATTGCTTCGCACCCGCCCGAACGCATTCGCATCCAACCTTTTACGAATAAATGCTACAGTTTATTGTGAACAAAACAACTGCAATGCTCCGCAAGCAGCTCTGTAAATTACATTTAACAATACAATAACATTGTATTGATATTACGTAAAGAAACACGTCACCCTGAGACTCGATAGAGTGACGATATATGTAAGAGGACTAGCGGTAGCTGGAAGCGAAAACCCAAAGATTGGGCTAAATGGCGTATCTTGGGAAAAGCTATGTACGGACCAGGTTAGGCTGATTATGATGAAATGTACTACGGAAAGTTACAAGCGGCGGTCTAATCGCTTTAAGCGATCTCTTACATATTGTATAAATAATAATATAATACGATTATTTACTGTGCAAAGATAATATATAAGAAAACCGACTTTATATTTTAATTGAATCGTTACAGCTAGAAAAGCGCAAAATAGTGGCCTAAGCCCGTATGAACGTAAGTGTTTTAGGGCTCTACTCGGCTTAGAGCGGATAAAGTATGATTATTTGAAATGGGCATGTCTCGCGGTATTGCAGGTGCGAAACTTTGAAGGATTTCATGCGAGTGTATGAATATTTAACAGTAATACATTATGTTCGGTTACGAAGTTACGTCACGGATGTGGGGATTAGGTAGGTAAGGGTTTGGTTGCGCTCTCGCTGAGAGTGGCGTGAGTGCCCCGAGGGACCGGCCATCAGTTCAATTAACCGCGTCAAGTGCATGATGTGTGTCATCGGGCTGAGACCCGTCGAACTCGAGTGCGCGTCCAGTTCCTGCGGTCTGGTTTATTGCACTACTCTCCTCACGCCGAGCTTATTACTTCACTATACAAGCAAATTTCTTCTGAACAAACTATAAAACGTTGTTAATATGTAATTATGATTGTGTAATATGGGTCTAACACTGTGAGAAAGGCACTCGAGGCGCACATTTATTGAACAAAGCGGCAAGAAAAACGACGGCAACAAGCGGCGCCGGCTGTTCTAAATTGCCAACACTTCTGAGCTGCGAGCGTTTACTGGAGTTCACTCTACTTCATTATTTGTTACATTACATCGATCCAGGATGGAAGAAAGGTGCCACCTATAAAAAGAGCCAATAAACCCGCTCGGATGGAAATGCGATATAGTTCCTATGACGGTACGAAAGTTGAAACATAACTGCTGAGTAATGTTGTGCTACGATTCAAAAGTGCGTTAAAACTACGAGGTTTTTGGCTGGAAAAAGTCTTGAAATTATTTTTACCCTGTAGTCTGCATGACTATTTAACATCGTATAATAGAGCAGCAGTTTCATTTCTAAATTTTAATTTGTAAACATATTTTAAAGTCAATAAGTCATTAAGTTTTTAATAAAAAAACTCGTTTGTGTATCAAGACTACGCCCCGCACAGCGAGCGCAACTTTTTTAAATTCCAAACCAACTCACTAAAGTAATTAGAATTTTTCCAACGGCCCCATTGTGCTACGAACTCAGCTCACGCAAACTTTTAATGCGACTTAAATTCAAATGCTATTTCACGGTTTCTCTTTGAGAAGTTGATTTTAATGAAATATCGAGTAAAAGAACATTGATTATCCACTTTTTGTTCAGATTTGAATACTAAGTAAACATACTTGTAATGAGATTGTACTCAAATCTTTTACAAAGTAAATACACGACCCGCATTACACAAGAAATTTTAATGTATATATCCATGAATTTTCACGTAGCCACAAAAATAACTGAATAAGTTTGTACCTATAGCTGAATCCGAACTGAAGCTCATCTAATTCCAGAGACTGATCGCATTCTGTGCAAATCGGAGTCATCAATCGAGGAGGCTTTCGATCAAAGACAAGGGACAAAGGGATATCGTAGAGCGAAATGTAGGCAACTGCGGAACAGACTGAAAAGTTAAGAATTATTACACAAGAGTCATAGAACATCGATTAGAGACATAGAAGATATATCGTACTTAAATTGTCGTAGGCTAATTACATCAGATTGCAATAAGTAGATGGGTTTAATTACCCCAAGTAAATTTCGTTCATCGTGCAAACTTAAAAGAAATTTATTGTTATCATCTACGCTCTTCAAAATCTTTAAAATATAAAAACATAAAAATAAAGTTGTGTCGGTTATATACCCAGGACTAAACTGTAGAGATAATTTCTGGGATAAAAAGAGAATTTGGGTTTGGCCGTTTGGGTGACGACAATTTTGCACTAATCAGAGATATTTCGTGACCGCAGTGCGTGTATCTCATCAAAACACGACGCAAACATTGTGTCTCTCGCAAAGCTAACAAATTTTCATAATAGTATGCTTGGTTAAGTACATAGCCTTAACAATTCCATATTTTTAAGCGGTCGTACAATATATGTGAATCCAAGTTACAACATAATTATTTTAAGAGCAAGCTTTTGTAAGCACGGCTTTAAAATGTTGTTTTATAACGCAATAGCTATTCTAGTTATGATTGAGCAATGAGCATACCATTTTTAAATAAACGAAACTTTTGATCATTATGTTCACAAAACATCGTAACAAGAATAAATGATCTAAAGAGCCGTAGGTCGTGATTGAACGAGATTGTGGCTGCAGTCGTCTGGATAATGCGTAAGGGATTCATCCAAAACGTTTCGCCAACGCAAAGTTCCTAATGAAATAAGTTAGTAATCCTCGGGTAATTCGTTAAGTGTTTGTGCGATAGATGCCTATTCGCATCCCCACGAGTAGTTCTCATCGAGTGTGGGTTTCGATAACAATGATTCGTAACATTTAATTAACTGAACGACTTCGGTAGGTACTCTGTCCATTAAGGGCAGGTAGGGTACCTGCCTATACCCTTCCATATTACAGAAATCGAGCTTTCTTAAATCCATTAAGGAACCCGACCCCTTCAGGTTTAGACTGCGGCGAATCGTGTTGGCATTTTTGACAGTATTTGAAATACAATAACCGGCGATCGACGGAAATGCTCACAAATAAATCGTGATCCAATTACAGACAATATTATGGACAGATGTCGTCGGAATCGAAACTTTTCCAACATTTCAAATGATATCAAATAAAAAAGTCCGTGGAATGAAGTTGAAACTAACCGACGCGACGGTCGGCGGCCGGCGCAGGTTATTTATATAAGTCATGTCAGACACCGCCTCGGAACCCAAAGTTCACTCATATTTTTTGTTTGACAAATTGCCGTGGTAACGGGACTTGGCTAAAGTTTCACCTCCATTTAAGCCACCATTAATACCTACCGGTGCGCGTGACTCTTTTTACATTTTATGGACCTTCGAATAATGTACCTGACTGCTGGAATAAATGTCTCCGCTCGACCTCTTAATACTGTAGGACATTTCTAGTTTCACCAGAATTTTATTTTGCTTATTACTTTTTCTGAACTGTACTTGGTACAGTTCAATGCGATGTAACAAAATAGATAAACTATTATCTTAATAAACATAAGTGCTTGCAAAAAAGTGCTCCCTTTTGTAAAGACCCGTATTCAAAATAATTATAAAAAAGTATAATTAAATAGTCTTTAAGTTTATCCACCATTATTTACAGCAAAAACAAGCAAAAAAGAACACACAATACAATACTGGAATAATAAACAACACATTGTGATAGTCGACTTTCATTAGCGAACGTGGGGAACGAAGTTTCACTTATGACAAAGATGTTATCTAGACGAATCTATTGATTGAGACCTGCTAATTTATTACAATTGATGCAGCCTGCCGACTCGAACAAAAGAACGTGCCCCGAGGGGACTGGAACCCGATCGGGGATAATCCGATACAAGTACTTGATACTTTTGTTTCGCTACTAAGTACTATAGGCGGCAAAACATTCTTTAAAAAAACCGTTTTGAAAGAAACGTACTTTCATGAGAGTTATTTTAATGTCGTTCAAAAATTAGTATTGCGTTGAGTTTAACCCTACTTTGATTTTACAATAAATTTAACGCGTACATCCATCTGTGTAGTGACAGGTCGAGTTCCGACGACGCGGACAAACCAAATCATTGTTACCCATGACATTGTTTTCAAGCGCTTCATCTTTTCGTATTGATTTAAAAACTCGTTAGATGTTTCTGGTAAAGAGCCGCCAGTACTCACTTTGCTCGGATTTAATGTAATTTAGACTAAGGCTAAAATATTTCATCTGATATTATTCCTACGAGCAGTATCAAAAGACTTATTTAAAATGCTAAAATAATGAGTAACCGATTTTGACAATATGACATTTAACATATATGAACAAGTATCGATACTTTTATAGCAATAATATAAGTAGTATCGAAAGATAATCCGAGTAGTGCACATTTGAATAGGCTTCGATACTTCGATGGTATCAGAACATCCCTAGGTACGAATCAAATTCGGACTACGCTGCGACATAACTAGAGTTTGAAAAAATCAAATGAGAACATCGTTAGCTACAGCGTCCTACGATTCTCGTAGACTACAAATGCTACAATAAACATAGCCACGGCTCCCAGATTTTTTTCGGATTTACTCTATTACTTTTTTGCATAAAAGGGTTTGTTCGTTTAGACTTATGATACGAAAAATATATTTGTCTGGTTTCGCTGGATCACAATATATCATACAAAAGTGATATATCATTTCGTCATGAGTATCCTTATTTATAAGCGGACGTACGAGTCAAATACCAGAAATCTTGAACAGGAAACGAAAAGAATCAGTCAAAGTTTTGAAGAAAAAAAATGCTTCAACTTGGTTCCAACTATTGGGATCTGGAATTTACGTAAGTCATAAACTCTTCGAAACGTGTAAATTCGAACAGTCGTTTCAAGTTAACAGGTTACATTTATCACTTCAATTTAAGCTTCGTTTGTACCAGTTGCAATACCAAAATCAATTAAATATACATTCCGGGTCAGCGAACTGAGAAATGCATGGATGGCGCCTGCATCCCACGCCGCGCCCGCCGCGCCGCGACGCGCTGTCCCGTGCTCTGCATGCACATGCATGAGTCACGTTCTCTCTTTATGTCCAGACTTACTCCCAACTTTCAGTGCACATTATTGTACTTGTATATCTATATAAATGTCAAAATCCTATCCAGGAATATATGCATACAGGAATGCATTCGGGCATCAAAAACCCGTTGAATAAATAAATATTGGACGACGTTCACACAACACCAACAATCTACCCCCAAACAAAGCAAATTTTATACCTATACTGTGTCATTACCGATAGAATACTTATATAACTTTTTTCAAATATATACATATATAATTTAAAACACTCAAACTCGGAACAATCATGTTCATCATTTAAATGTTTATCCTTAGTGGAAATCGAACCAACGTCATATACTTCATGAAGCAGAAGTACTACCGAATAAGTTAACAGGACGACTTGTTTGTCAAAAATCGAGTCTACTTGTTTTTTAGAAACGATCAAGATAGTCTGCTAATTGTAAGAGATAATGCTTTCTCATTACAGTGGTACCTAGAACTTTGTTTAAACCCAACTTACTGCTGCACTGGCACTTATTTAAATTGCATTTTTTTTATAGTTTGACATATTTTTATTTTATTTAAACAGCCACCGGGTGTGGCTGACAGTATAGTCGCACTGTACATTATAGTATCCGATCTAATCAAACGTTAACAATCAAATTAAAATAGCATATTGTAGCGATAATAGCTCAGTGTTTAGTGCGGTCAGTTTACACGACGAAGGATGTGGGTTCAAACAATGAGCTTGAACTGTTGGTGACGAAAAACATCGTGAGGAAATTAATATGGTGATAGGATAAGTTTTAGTACTCAGCAAGCTAGCAAACTCAAATTGAAAATACCAGCCGCCTAGCACCTAACGGTGTGTTCCGGTAGCCTTTCTTGCGAGTCTGTTCCGTTCCAGGATAGACGTGAGTACTATCTTCAACCACAGCATCACTTAACACCAGGTGAACTATTGTCAAACACTTAGCCTGTCAACCATAAAAAAATATAGGTTGTTTTTGTACCAGATAGCTGATGCCTTTAGTTTTTACAGACACAACCAGGATTGTAGAGTATAAGTCAAATTGTAATAATGTCTAATGTCTAGTCACGGATCCACGTGCAAATAAAATTACCCATACCACACGAACCCATTGCTTGGGTTTCATGGTCGAAGCATTGAATATAGGCAATTACCTCATTAAAAAAATATTTTAATCCTAAAAAGTATAATGGGGCTAATACAATTAGCAAGATGACTGACTAGATCAGTCTAGGACGTAGAATCGCAATAAGATATTCCTGCTTAATTAGAGAAAATGCCTTTTTTTTATTTGTTACTACTACAGTGTGTTACTAATTGTTATTTGTTTGTTCTATTGCAGATCAAAAATGTTTACAATAATTGCATCCAATATAATTCAGAATTATTCGCAAAAGCGATACAAACTAAAATAAAACTTCAGATATATTTTTTTCTTTTTTTAATGAACTTTGAGTTTTTGCTTCACCGAAGCCTAGACAGGGTCTAAGGTGGAGCATGCTCTTCCAGAACTATCAGCTCTTAATTTAGTAGATCAAGCTAAAATATTTTGACAGTAACTCTGGTTCAATATTATTTATTAAATGTAGGTACCCAAAGACGCGCACTCTATAAAATAAACGCTCGAGTCTCGGAGGATTGCGATCTAAATTAAATTTGTAAAATGAAAGTTCAAAAAGAATATCAACAGGAGATAGGGGGAGAGATATTTTAACCTTCGTTGGCACATAGAATGGGATGATAACAAGGTGTTTAGTATTCCAGTCACGGAAGCCCGATCCACCTGCTTTTCATATCACGACAATTGCCGACCCCGAGAAGTCGACTCTCTGGCGGAATGACAATTCTTGTCTATGAAAATCAATTGGAGGGAACGATGAGCACCGGGGCCGGCGACAATTCCAATTTCATTAATGGCTTCCGCCGTCCCCGCTCGTCGCCGCCGAGCCGCGCGCCTCAAGCCTTCGCCGCCTCGCATTCCAAATGCCTCAATCCCCCATTTGTTTGTGGATAACCATTTATCTAGATATGATAGAAGACGACCGCGATACGGATGTCTACATTTCCCTGTTACCAAACAAATATATAACACGTATATACACAATTAAGTAACTTAAATTGAATTACTTTAATTAACGTAAATTGCACAGTACAAGGTAACGTTATTGGTACTGAAACAGCGAAATTAGAAATGTGTTAAAAATGTGTAGTTTGTATGTTAGAATGTAATTTATAGACAGTTTTTGTGTAATAATTGTAAAAAAAAATATGCAAAAAAGGTGATGCACGTGGAATAGAAACCTATGATAAGTATGGTTTCTAATATTTTTAACGATTTTCAAAATCTCAACACAACAAAATTTTGTAAATTTTTGAGTGATCGTATTTATAAAACGGATGTAATTGAAAATTTAAAATATATAAGTACGTTATTATATTCCGTTTATATATAGGTATGTCATCTACTAATTTTTCGAAAAACCATTTGTGTAAAAAGTTTGTCAAGTTTTGAATACCAAAGCGTGTGAAAAATAATAGCACTTATCATTAGTTGCAGTTTCCTTTTACGCCAAGGGGCACAAATACATTTTAGTATTGAAAAGTTAACGAAGGTTTTTTCGCAAATTACATACAAGACCCTCTGTTTCATGACAATCATGTTCTTAAACATCGACGTAACTTTAAAACATTTAACGCGAGTAAAGTTGGCTCCTGGAAACTTCCGCACGAGATTTTGTATACGAGTAGTCCTGTATCCGAGGTTAATACGTAACAAACTCCGCATATTACCGCTCGCGCAACTACAACGAACTTTGGATTGACTTCAGTTTCAGACAATGTAGGTACAATCGCTTTGAAATTCTCTTATCGCCCGAAGCTTGTTCCTACTTAACTGTTACCAATAACAAAATACCTCATATGTTCGAATATTTAGTATTACAGAATTTGGTTGAATTTGAATATCGTATCATGTATTCACACGCCCATGGCTCACGTAGTAATTTGTATGAATAACGCCTGCTCGCTCGAATCCACCTATGTAATGAAGTTATCGGTGGGAAGATTTACACGTAATTAGAATAAATATACGTTGCCCTATGCCAGCTATAATTCCACCTTTGTTTTATTATTTAAGACTGCCAGACCAGTATTGATGCGAGTGTGTTTTGTTATTTCAGTTGATTACTAAATATTCAGCAATTAGCGGAGCATAGATATCGTAGTGGCGCGTTATTATTGTGATTCGTAGGTACGATTTATGTGTGGAAAATTAATTAATTGCATTTGAATTTTTGCGTAATAAAAAAACAGCAGTACAATTAAACCATTTTATCAATGTGAAATTAACACAGAAAACATACAACACTTAAGATTTTTTTATCAATAAAATTTAAAATACCATGTTTTAAGAAACAACGGCCCGCGCTGAAATATCCTCAAGGTAAATAATATATTTATTTATTGTGACACCGTTTTAAGTACCTACTTACAGCTTCTTAATTCTCTGTAATATATATAATATATGTCTATTATCTATAAATTAGTCGTAACGAATTTACTTCATAGACAATTTTATAATCCAGATAATGGAAACTCGCAGCTTTGATTGACATTACACGTAAGCAAAATATTTTTCTCATTTTGTTTTCTTTTATAAGCATAAATACACACACAACGCTATCTAGCCCCAAACCAAGCACATCTTATACTTTGCTAACCAATATATTTACGATATAACAATATAACGATATATTTCGAGGTACTTGCGCAAGTAAACATGTTTTAGCTATTTACATTCACGCTGTCCTTTTACTACCAGGGAGTTAGGTTATTTATTGACTGACTATTAGCTCATTCAACAGTAATTCTGCTTCCTGATCTGTAGGACATGGGTTTGATTCCCATGTATACAACGAACATAAATGTTTGTTCTGTGTCTGGGTGTTGCGTATAAATGTTATTTATGTAAGTATTTACAAAAAACTATATAAGAATTCTATCAGTTATCTGATTCCCATAGCACAAGGTTTGGTAAGTTTGTAGCTAGATCCTATCTTATTTATTTATTATTTTTGCATCTTGTTGAAGTTCTGGGCAACGGCCCTGTTCTGACTTTTCCACAACAGTGGAGGTCCAGGACGACACTTTTCCGTTTCTCTGAAAATCGTTCAGTTTCCAATGAATGAAATTTTCAATCCAAGTAATGTCCAAGAAGAAGAATTTGAAAAGTGAAGTGAAGAATTGTATGGAATACATACAAGTATAAGGATAGTAGCCATAGATCTTGTAAATATACCTCACTTTTCCGTGAATATGTATTTAAAGGACGAAAATATCGAGTAGGCAACACTCGAATTCAGATATTCTGCCCTCAAGCAGTAGTGTGTAAACTATGTTCTGGTTTGAAGAGTACCGCAGCTAGCGAAATTACCAGGCTTGTTGCTAACCATATAACGTCTCAAAGTAATGAGCGCCAAAGCAGCGATGCCCAGGTCTTCGTTTTGCTACTCAAAGTTCTGTGTATCGCTGCAATGGTCATATACGTTATCTCTTACCATCAGGAGAGCGTATCGTTCGTCTCATTACTTTTATATAATAAAAAAGATAATATTTAAACATCTCATCATCAGCCATAGGACGTCCACTGCTGGACATAGGCTTTCTCTTGGGGGGGTTTTGCCAATACTCGCTACGTTTGGCAGGCGGGTTGGCGAGCGCAGTTAGGTGTGGTTGTTCAAGGAAGACGCTGCTGCCCATCTTCCGGATGACATCCCTTAGCCGACTCTTACGGCAACCACGGGTAGAGAGGGTGAGGTACTATTCTTACGCCGGCACCACCGCAGCAAATTTGACATCTGTTTGTTGACATATAAATAATTTTCTGTAGTGGCATTAATTAATAATTTAGAATTTTTTGAGTCAGGATTTTTATTGCTTTTTATGTACTTTATTATTTTTAGTGACGTTAATTTAATTACAATTATTACAGTGATGTGAAAACCGACTACGATAATGTCTGTATACCTTAGTGAGTTAGCGCACTGAAATTCGATTATTGTTTGACACTATGTTCTAACACCTAATTTTACAGACCAATTTTGCACTTTCTGTGTACCTACAACAATCATAATAAATGCAGTCGTACAGAACTTAGAGTAAACCATCGACAACTACGTCTTACTATAAAAATGCTCCATGAAATACCCGACTCAATAAATTTATTTATTTATTCAAAACGTGACACACATTTCGGACTTCACGTGCAGTAAAATAGAGGTATTGTTCCGTCACATTTCAGTATACGACAGGGCAAAGAACCACTAAGACAGGTATGCTACTGAATCCATAATAAACTGCGGGCGGTACTTTATTCTAGCTACATATTTTTTTATTTCATAGCAATCGAAATTACGTGGCTATTGAATCATCATCATCATCATCATCATCATCATCATCATCATCATCATCATCATCATCATCAGTTCTATTCCAGGCTAGGTGTGCCTTACCATCTTCGACCACACCGTCACTTAACATCAGATGAGCTGTGGTAAAACACCTAGCCTGTCAGCCATAAAAAATAGGTCTTTCATAGGTCTCTTTTAGGACACGTTACTCAGCTCGATCTTCGGCTTTTCACCTCCAGACACTGCGTATATCGTCACATACGTATATCGCCACTCTATCTGTCTATCTGTCTGTCTGTGTGTGTGTGTGTGTAGTCTTAGGGCGTCCTACACCTCGTTTGGCGCTTTTGGCCTCCACTCTAGAACACGTCTAACCCAATGGTTGTCCACTCTGCGGCAAATATGACCAACCCACAGCCATTTCAATTTGCTAATACGCTGAGCTATATCAGTGACTTTTGTTCTCTGGCGAATTACTTCGTTCCGGATACGATCCTTTAGAGAAACACCGAGCATAGCCCTTTCCATAACTCGTTGAGCGACTTTAAATGTATGAACCGTTCTAGCCGTGAGTGTCCACGTTTCGGCGCCGTATGTCATGACGGGTAGAACAAACTGATGGTTGAGCTTTCGTTTTGAGACTTTGTGGGTTGGGTGACAAGAAGACTCGACGTAGTTCCAAACGCTGCCCAACCCAACTCTATTCTTCTTTTGGCGTCACTTTTTGGAGAATTTCGATTTTGCTATTGAATGTAACCATCGAATGTCTCTAAGAAAGACAAACCAGCTACTGACCTAGACTTTGTTTTTGTTACTCGAAGTACTGGGTACCGCTACAATAGCTATAGACAGGCATTTTCTTACCATCAGAAGAGTATATCGTTCGTCTGCCTGTCCATCACCATTGCAGCGATACACAGAACTTTGAGTAGTAAAACAAAGTCCAGGGCACCGCTGCTTAGGCGCTCATTACTTTGAGACATTTGATGGTTAGTCTCAACAGCCCTGCAATTTCGCTAGCTGCAGTACACTTGAAACCGGAACACAGTAATGTTTTAACTACTGCTTGGCGGCAAATTATTTGGCATTGCGGTGGTTCCTACCTCGACGATCTCTTGCTAAGGAGATCTACCACGAAGTATTCTATAAGTAGCTTTGTTCAGTGTGGGGCTAGATGACGCTGTGTGAAATGATCGCGAGTATTTTTTTGAGGCGATATCACTTGCTCTACGTGTTGAGTTTTGACCGCTACGTGTGTGGCTGTGATAGATCGACGTGTTTAATTAGCGGCGGTATGCCTGTTGCGTATTGTGCGGATTGCGCGTATCTATCCCGACACTGCGGATTAATACTTTGGTTTGGTTTAGCGAGGCGAGGCTTACAGGGCCTACGATGTAATTAGTTTTGGTGTTACGAGTTGCTACACAAACAATCCCCTGTACGATTTATATCTACCTACGTGTCTGTTGTGCTCGCGTCCGTAGTCAGTAGCTAAATCAATATCGAGCCGCTTCATTCGTTAAGCCTGGCTTTAGATAAATTGTAATTCCGCTTAACACCACCGCTTTGGCTTCGTATAGCTTATGGAAGTGCATTATTACGATGTATAAAATGAGTGTTACATATGTAAAAGCAAACGACAAATCAGAATAGATACGCCAATTGAAATACACACATTACTTGCTTTATTTGCTAGTTTTTACAAAGTTTTGTCGCTCTCAGTGCGCTCTTCATTGATTCGGTGACAACGCCGCGCGTAGCTGAAAAAAACAATTGACAACTCGTTCATCAATTTGCGTGACAAGCTGGATTTTCGGAAAAAAGATTGTTGGTACCAGTGCTTACCACATTCTCAGTTTGTTTTATGTAGTAAGTTTGTTTGTATGTATTTTGTTATACGTTGTTAATAACTTTAGCGATGTAAGCTCAGTGGTTAGCGCGGTCGGTTCGCATGCCGAAGGGCGTGGGTTCAAGCCCCAACAATGAGCTTGAGCTGCCGGTGAAGGAAAACATCGTGTGGAAACCATAGCGTGGTGGTAGGGTACTTTCTAGTACTCGGCTGGCTAGCTACCACCATCAAGTTGAAAATCTGCCGCCAAGCATCTAACGGTGTGTTCCGGCTGCCTCACTTGAGAGCCAGTTCCATTCCAGGCTAGGTGTGCTTTACCATCTTCGACCACACCGTCACTTAACATCTGGTGAGTTGTGTTCAAACACCAAGCCTGTCAGCCATTTAAAAAAAAACTGCCTTTTACGCTCTTCCGATAGAAAGTTCGTACTGCTTCGTAGGGATGGGTTTGTTTCCCGGCTAAGATAAACATTTACGCTGTGAAAATAGACGTTGGTTCTGTGTCTGGGTTGTTCTAAATGTATCTATTTACAATATATATACAATTATTACCTTTTCTAACAACTAGCAGTAGTGATTAAACTGTTAAAATTACTGCGTTCTGGTTTAAAAGGTACTGCAGCTAGCGAAATTACAGAGTTGTTGAGACTAACCATCGTAAGTCTCAAAGTAATGAGCACCAAAGCAGCGATGCCGTGGACTTTGTTTTAATACTCAAAGTTTTGGATACCGTTACAATGGTCAAGCGTTATCTCTTACCATCAGGAGAGCGTTCTATCCGTCTCATTACTTTTACAAAAAAACTGAGATGATCAAAAATGTTTTTTATTTTAGTTTAAAATACACTCCACAAACACTGGGGTCCGTGACCTTTGTTAACTTGGAATTACATATATATTTTTACAATATTTTATGAGGAAAGTTAGTCTACTGATCTAGGGTTAAAGTACTAGATTGTGTGTATACCGCGAGCAGACCAGCGACCCGCAAGCAGCACCCGATCACGAGTATGACGCATGTGCCAGCCATCGCCCTCTTCAACCATAACCGTCACTTAACATTAGGTGAGCTGTGGTCAAACACGTAGCCTGTCAGCCATAAAAAAAAATATCTGAGTGAAGAGAGCGACCCGACACACGACGCTACGATCATAAATGGTTATATGGTCAATGTATATATAAGCGAGAGCTACAGTAGAAGCGAGAGCGAGAAGAATTCCAGCAAAATCTCTATAATCTACTTAAAGACCTCGGCCTTCAAAGAACATCTACAAATTCATTGTTGGAAACAGTATTCAAAGCAGCGTTGGTTCATATCAAATTTGATTGGGCCGGGATGGGATCACGGGCAATAAAGGTGAGCGTTAATACGTATTTAAACCTACATACACCTGAGTCCCGCGTCCTAGGTACTGTACGGGTTTCAGTCCCCGCTCGGTGTAGCCTTGAATGCTAAGAAATTTACGTCTCTATTATTTGGTACCCATAGTACAACGTTGCATAATTAATAAAAAATAAATACATTACTTAAATCAATACTTTCAACGATTTTTTTCTTACATCAAACTATTGCAGAACAAAGTACTTAGGGGTATAGTAAACGCACCTTGATACATAAGAAACGACGACCTCCATCGGGACCACAAAGTGGACATGGTCGCAACCATCTTTAAAAAATACGCTGAAGCTCATGAAAATAGACTTCATCAACATGTGAACGTCGAGGCTATCCAGCTCCTCGACAACACGGACATAGTGCGAAGACTAAAAAGGACAAAACCTTTTGAGTTAGTGTATGTCATATTATAGAACACATAAACAAAGTGTCTTCCCCTTAATAGAGACAGTAAGAAAAGTGTTCATGGACGCATTCTTCGATTTACTCAACTTAGTAAATTAAGTATGTTAAAATTACTTATTAGTCTCAATTAGACTAGATTGTAATAACAAAAAGGTATCTAACAACAAACAGATACATCATTAGAAAAAAAAAACATAAATCAATTTTGTTCTTTATTCTGAGATCGTTCATCAATTGTTTCGCGCAACGAAACTAACAGTGCTAATGAAAGGTACTGCGCACCATAGTAAATGGGTAAATTAATTAATCGATTACGTGGAATTTAATTATAACATAAGCGAAGTGTTGTTGGGTCGAGCGTGTCGCAGTATTTGGCCGACAGAGCAAAGCGCGTGGTCGCTCGACCGGAAACCGTGACGAAAGAAACTGATCAGAGGAAACTTATTTATACAAATGATATTGAAAAAATCGGGGCGACGGCTTCGCAACGTCACCTTGACCTCAGTCGACCTTGACTGTAGTGAAAACGTCGCGGGCGACCTGACTGTGGTGGTCAGGTGATGATCTCCAACTACGTGTGATGGATCTGTTTGAACAAATTACGAACGCATTATTGCGACAGGATTGCAATAATTATACTACTAACCGCCCCCGGCTGCGCACAGGCTTACACGGGACTTTTGATCTATCTCAAAAGCATTAGGCAGCGTTTTTGATGAAAACTCCCAGGTGGCTTGACTTTTCCGACACTTCTATTTTCAATTTACACAAAACCTTGACAAATTATATACCTACACTTTCCTCACGAATCACTCTATCTATTGGTGGAACTCGCATGATAATCCGTTTGGTAGTTTTTAAGTTTATCGTGAACAGGCAGACAGACGCGACGGACGACTTTGTTTTATAATATCTTGTAGTGAGTTTTTTTTTATCGCTGTTGGCTAGGTGCTTGACCACAACTCACCTGATGTTAAGTGACGGTGTGGTCGAAGATGGTAAAGCATACCTAGCCTGGAATGGAACTGGCTCTCAAGTGAGGCTACCGGAACACACCGTTAGATGCTTGGCGGCAGATTTTCAACTTGAGGGTGGTAGCTAGCCAGCCGAGTACTAGAAAGTACCCTACCACCGCGCTATGATTTCCTCACGATGTTTTCCTTCACCGGCAGCTCAAGCTCATTGTTGGGGTTTGAACCCACGCCCTTCGGCATGCGAACCGACCGCGCTAACCACTGAGCTATCATCGCTACGAAAGTGGTAGAGTGATAGTGTGAACAATAAAGAGTTTATCTATTTCAGAAAATGCGGTTGAAACTGTAAGTCATAATTGACAGATAAAGTTGTCATCTCTAGATAACAAAACACCCGTGACACGCAGATATCGCAAGGTGCCGTTCAACTACGTACAATATATTTGTGTAATATTAGATGAATAGCTTTACGACTACGCCGCAATCTACTGAATTGGAATAAAATAAAGTCATGATATAAAATGTCTGACGGTGCCGGTTGACGCGCTATCCCACACTTCATAAGCATTTACTTGTACGAATGAATCAATCACTATTATAGAATTTCACACACCTATTAATAATAGGTGTATGAAATATATATTTTTAATGATATAATAATCTAATAAAGTTATTTTATTCATACTTTAACTGTTCGTTATTTCTTTTTACACAGGTTTTTAAAATTGTTTACTTACTAGCTACGTGGGCTGTGACTAAAATCGTAGAGGTTAATAACGCGTATTCAATACAAATATAATTCAGGCCAACCTGTGACCGCCACTCTTCACCCTGACATTAAAAGTAAGTATTATTGGCAATAGTATATAAGCAAAGAGAAAACTGCAACAGGCATCATTTGGCAATCATTGCTTAACATAACCAGGAGAGCAGAACAAGATGGGAAAAATTGTGTTGGTTTGTTTGACTGCAGTCATAGCGGTCGCTGGTGCAAGAGATGTACGCCAGAAGAGGGATCTCTTGGCGGCCGCGTCTCACTGGGAAAAAGGAGGCGGCGGCGAGCACCACGGCGATCACCACGAGGAGCACGGCGGGCACGGGGAGAAAGGATACAAGGGATACCACGAGCACGACCACGGCAAGAAGGGCCATTCGGATCACGAGGGACACAAAGGGCATTACGATGAACAGGGCGGCCATAAAAAAGGCCACCATCACGACGAAGGCTACTTCGACGAGCACCATCATGGCGAAAAGGGTGAAAAGGGACAAGGTTTTGAAGAAAAAGGCCACTTCCACAAAGGGCACTCCACGAAAGGACATCATGGTATTCACAAGGTAGACGAGTTCAAGAAGGATAAGCACTTCCATGATAAGCATGGTGAGTCTGGATTCGAAGAAGGGTACGGCGGTCATCACCATGAAGGTGGTTACGAGAAGGGTGGACACTTTGACAAGGGGCACAAGGAGGGCGGATTCCATGAGCACGAGCACGGAAAGAAAGGGCATCACGAGAAGGGCGGCCACCACCACGACCATAAAGGCTTCCACGACGAGGGTGGCCACGATGAGCACTTCCACGAACAAGCCGGTCACGGCAGTAAAGGAGGGCACGAGGAGCACAAGGACTGGGGCTGGAAAGGACACTAACTACATATTTTATTAATATTCGAAACTAGCGATCATACTGTTTGTTATTGTTATAACTTTGTGATATATTTAATTAAAACATTTGGTATTTTTTAACGAGTGGATGCATGCTTTATTGAAAAATGACCTATTGTTTTGTTAAAATAAGATATGAATAACTCAAAAAAGATATTAATTATTTCGCAAATTTAAATCTAGATGTACTTAGATATGAATAATAGGTAATTTTTTTTTTTTTTTTCTTTTAAATGATTGGAAAATAGTTTAGCAAAAACAGGAAAATCCGAAAATCTTTCCGTCAAATACCTGTAAATGGTAGTTCACTTCCGTAGAGCCAAACATACATAGATATTATCATAAAAAGTAAACTAAAAGTCGAGTAAAAACGTAAAGTGTTTTTCTAGTTTTTCTCCACAATTTTATTTTCAATTTCAATTCTTTATTAGCTTGTTTCTTTGGGTTACAAAGGTCTTAGAGTAAAGTAAATTAAACAGCCAATAACATCCTTACATTAGGAAAGCAAAATTAGATAAAATTTCAAAAAATCTAATAACATAAATTTCAAATTTAGTCAGATAGTTTAATCAAATAAATGCGTAATGATATAAATGCGGCTCGATCCAAGAATTATTTTACTAAGAAGAAACTCTCCGACACTTTTTCAATTCCGTGCAAAATTTATTTATTGGTACGTCTACTAAACTATTAGGAAACTCCTTGTAACTATTTGTCTCCTTTTTAGCTTTTTCCTTTTTCTTAGTTAGTTTTAGTAATCTTTTAAGAATTTACCAAAGAGTTCAGGAATTTACTCAAATTGTATTATTATAAAATATATCACAATTAAATATAAACAACTACCTACGGGTGCAGACTTAATTTTTTGGCAATAATCTTACAACTATAATATTTTGTATATTTTTGTATCACTATACTCAACTTATGACATAATTAGATACCAGTTAATTTTAATAGTTTTTTTTTCTATAAAAATCCATCTAATTACTGAAAACTCTTTCAAGTTTTAATCTACAATTAAAAGTATGATAAATTCGCAATATATGTAGCTGTTATAATTTTCTCTGAAGTTAAACACAAATATTAATTATGTAGGTACCTAGTTTGATCCTTAAAATCATGAGCAATCGACAATGTGTACAATATTTTTCTTCGGGGAGGATTACTCAATACTCAGTCTCGGCCAAACGCTCGGAGAGTCAACACGTCCTGAGGGTGCCTCGTGTAGAGGCGACACACGTGTCGGCAAGTAGTTACTACAGCGAGAAGAGGATATAAATAAATGTGTTTTTTGTTTTTATTTTAATTAGTTTTTAATCTTTTAAATTTGTGTCAAATTTAGTTTTAGATATTAAGTAAAGTTTCGGATGAGTTTTTTTAATTGTTGTCAAATAAGTTAAATTTAAATCATCCTCATTATTGTTGTAACTGAAACGACTGTTAAGTGGAAACTAAATAAATACCTTGAACACTAAATATTTTTCTTATTTATAATTTGATAAATCTTTTGCATAGTGACATATTTTACAGGACATGTGCATGTAACTTTTTTTACGGTTGCCGGACTAGGTGTTTAACCGCAGCTTAACTGATGTTAAGTAACGGTAAACATGCCTAATCTGAAAATATCTCTCAAGTCAGTTTGCCGGAACACACCACAAGATGATTGACGGCTCATCAGAAACGATTAAAAGGGGACCTTTTTTCCGGGAAATCAATTTGGGGATTTACCTTCCATTTATTTCATTGAGTCCAAGGAAGACAACTCCATGGCGGATTTTAAACTTGAAGGCTAGCCAGCCGAGTACTAGGTAGCAACCTAAGTAACCTACTGCCGAGCTATAGTTTCTTAACGATGTTTTCTTTTCCATCCTTCTATTCAGTAGTGGGTTGATGCGATGTGGTAGCGCCAATCGCTCAGCAATCAAATAAATGCGTGAAATCACAGTGATATAATCTACGCTATTATTTACAAATTGTCATTTAGTGTACATAAGTTCATCTTTTATGATATGGGAAAACAAATTACTACTCACGAGTCTCTAAATGAAATCATCACACGATTTTATAACGAACTCTGAAATTGTGTCAACACTTCAGCGAAAATAAATTTTCATCAAATTATTCCTTCAGCCAAAACTTGTTTTCATCTGTAACCTGGTTTAATTAACTACAACAATCCTGAAACATGATTTTATTTAGTCTATCAAAATACTATTTGATTTAAATCCATCCTACCTTTAATTTAAACTTGAATCCAAACCTTTGATAAGTTGTACCTAAGTAACATTGTCCATAAGCAAGGTAATTAAACAGGATGGTGTTTAATTAATTATTTGTCTATCACCTATTATAATCGACCAGTACGCTAAAATAAGTATTAAGCTAAGCTATAAAATCGCTTTGTAGCGATGTGGCCAGGCCAGTGGTTAGCGCGGTCGGTTCACACGCCGAAGGTGAGTTCAAACCCCAACAATGACCTTGAGCTGCCGGTGAAAAAAACATCTTGGTATGAGTGCTTAAAAATATGTTTTAGAAATCTGATATACTTCTTATGAGAACTATAAAAATATAAAGACTCTGGGTTCAATTTTGGAATGGTATCCACTAGCTAGAAGTGTTTTCCAGTCCACAAACCAGGCGGTAAGTTCCTGGATCGTCAAACACACGCAACAAAGTTCCCTTAGCATCATATTTTCTTCGTATTGCTAGATGCTTTATCTCTAATACTCTTTCATTCACGCAACATGGCCATCCAAAATCATTGCCCTCTCCTAGCTCAGTTGCTACGCACCGAAATCCACCTCTGGCGATTCTAAACACATATAATTTTTACAAGTGCAATACCAATCTCGCTGATCCAACCAACCTGAATACCAAAATCAAAAAAATACAAACTATTACATGATTAGTTAACTTCGAATCTATTTTCTTTCGAATCTCTATAATTGAATATCTCGTCTCAACCATTTGGCACCAACTTTAAAGTTCTAATTGGTTAAGATAAAGATTCAGCATTCAGTTCATTTACAGAATCTTCCGTCCCAAAGTAGCTTAAAAGCTCTGACCGTAATTTAAAATCGTCTATACATAAATTCTAGGCTAATTTATTATTACCCGACTGCCAAGGAAGGGGTATGTTCTTCGTGCGTATCTTGTACATAAGTATGTAAATTTGTTTATTTCCTCGAATCTTCCACACGGCCTAATGGATTACGACAATTAAGGTATCTTTAGATTCGTCTCAATAACCCATAAGTGTCCTTAGAGAGTGGTTTAAAATAAAAATCAAGATGATGGAGCTTAACGCGAAATAGTAATATGTTAACAATAAAAAAAAATACTAAACCTATCAAGTAGGGTATCTAAATAAATGCAATTAAAAGAAGATTACAAAAATATTAATAAGTTATATGTTTAAAATTAATAAGGAATAATAAATTTGTTTTAAAAGTTTTTTTTCTTTAATTATTATTTGTTTTAAAAGTAAATATATACTATTTTAATCGCAGTCGGGTTATGGATTTTTTAAATTTTCAGCTTGTTTCTAGATATAAAGATATTTTATATTACAAAAGTACAATTATACTTTACTTTAAAGAAGACTTGATTTCTAGAACGTAAGCACAGCTCATTTATTTTTTACAATTGTAGCAGCTTCATTTGTCCCAGATATGGTTACAATAAGTCTTTGTTATGAGATATGTATGTTGGTATCATAAATAAATGTATATACTTACAATAAAAACTTCCTTTTATTTTACCTCGAAGAACTCTGCACTAAAGCTTGCAGGTAGCAAGAAAGGACACGAACATATTGTCGGTGTTAGAGAGTAATCGAGATAATAATGAGCTTCATTTTTCTTTCGTATTTTCTTCTTCCGTAGAAATGGCCAGGAAGGGCTTAAAAGATAAAACACATACAAGAAAATGTACAATGCAAACTTAATAGCGAACAAGCGTACGCAGAAGAACGTACTGGAATCAGTTAAATAACTTAGTAGGCTTTTAGTATTCAACATTTTAGGCTATGATTAAATATTTGGATCAATGACAGACCCATCATTTCATTCAGATACCGTAAAAGCTTTAATGTTGAAATTTAATACAGTTGACAATTGTAATTTTAGAATTGTAATCTGGATGCTTTGAAGTCGTCAGTGAATCTGTTTCCTCTAGGTAAGTTTGCTCCACTGTAGACCGTCTTAACATCAGGCGAGCTAGTTTAACGCAAACCTATTTAGTAAAAAAATAATATTAATGCATATCTGCGCTATGTGATATACCATTATCATCAACGTCATCTCAGCCATAGGACGTCCACTGCTGGACATAAGCCTCCCCCATTGACTTCCATAAAGACCGGTTGGAAGCGGCTTGCTTCCAGCGCGTTCCTGCTGTCTTTATGAAGTCGTCTGTTCACCTTGTGAGTGGACGTCCTACGCTGCGCTTGCCTGTCCGTGGTCTCCACAATAATCTGTTTCTGTAACATATTTATGGAACAAATTATTATTAATATGTGCATATAGCCGTGGTGGTGCCGTCGTAAGAATTGTACCCCACCCTCTCTACCCGTGGTTGCCGTAAGAGTCGGCTAAGGGATGTCATCCGGAAGATGGGCAGCAGCATCTTCCTTGAACAATCACACTTAACTGCGCTCGCCAACCCGCCTGCCAAGCGTGGCGAGTATTGGCAAAACCCCCCAAGAGGTGGCCTATGTCCAGCAGTAGACGTCCTATGGCTGATGATGATAGAAAGAATAAGTACATACATATATGCAATTATATTTTACGTGCACTAACTTCGTCATATACCGCATCTTCGCAAAATATCAGGCGAGATCGCGGTCAAATAAAAGATTACAAAAAAAAACTAGTTTTTGCCCGCGCCTTCGCTCACTTTCGCTTTGTCTCGAGAGTTCAGATGAACATCTTTTCTTTATAGAGCTTTTTTAATTAGTTTTATTATTTTTTCATCCCTCGGGAGCAGTATCTTAAGCAGTATTTTCTATATAGCAGGTACCCTATATCCTTTTATCTACAGGCATGCAGAAAGGGATATACAATGCTTATGCAAAAATTTCATGACGATTAGTAAAAGCAAAACAAACTCACATTCGCATTTACGATATTAGTTAGAATGTTCAGTCCCAATAGATACATTTTATAAAATCACTTAAATTCATTTCCATCCAATCATTATTGATGAACATGTGGAATGTTTCAATCGTACGCTTATACTGCGACATTATGATTTCGTAGGTACGTAAACTTAGTAAAAGAACAACACGCAACGTAAAGCCGCACACAGTTGTCCGCCAGAGAAACACTGTGAATCACATGACCATGATTTACAAAGGCTTTCCATTACGCAGCTGAATTCAGAAAAGGGTAAAACCGCGAGAGAATACCTACAACAGTGCCAACCTGTTTTATAAACAAACATGTGAATGCCGTAAGTACACAGATACGCACGCCTCAACAGAGGCGTTTTATAAAGCAAATGAAGTGGAAAAATATATGTATAAAATACTTACCAATGATTTGCGTATGCATTTTGTTTATACATACATATATCCGTATATGTATGTGACAATAATTAGATATCACTCATTTACATTGAAGGAAGAATACTGTCTATAGCCAGCACTCTCATACGTCTAATGGTAGAGCTCAAACCGACCCACCCCATTGAGTGTAGACAGCTTGTACTAAAACAGATAATGAAAACAACTATGTAATAAATGAATAAAACAATTTACATCGACAGAGATGCAGTTAAGTAAACTCTAGTGACCGGTCAAATCATCACCAACGCCGTCAACAATAATGTCTGAACTGGAAGGAAGTAGAAATCTGTCGCGGATGCAACCTTGACACTATCGGACATAGTAAACTTACCTAACCGTTTCTGTAGTTGGTATATAAAATCATAGTCACCGATGCAGTTATCATTCACAACTGCAACAGGCCACATCAACCATGAGAAGCCTGCTCGTGTTAGCGGGCCTTGTAGCCCTCGCTGCGCTGGCAGCCGGGCGCGACATTCGGACTCGGCGCGCCGCCGACCTGGAGCCCGCCGCCTCGGGACACCATTGGGACAAGGGCGGCGGCCACGAGCACCACGGCCACCACCACGACGGTCACGGTGGACACGACCACAAGGGACACAAGGGGCACCACGAACATCACCACGGCAAGCACGGCCATCACCACCACGAAGGGCATAAGGGCCACCACGGCGAGCACGGCGGACACAAGAAGCATCACCACCACGACGACGGCTACCATCACCATCATCATCACGGCGAGAAAGGAGACCACGGACACGGACATGATGAACATGGCCACTGGCACAAGGGACACGATACGAAGGGACATCATGGCATCGAGAAACACGATGAGTTCAAAAAAGACAAGCATTTCCACGATCATCATGGCGAAAAAGGCTTCAAAGAGCATCACGGCGGACATCATCACGAAGGAGACTACAAGAAAGGCGGACACTTCCACCACGGACACAAGCACGGCGGGCACCACGAGCACCACCACGGCAAGAAGGGACATCACGAGGGCGGCGGACACCACCACCACCACAAGGGGCATCACGGCGACGGCGGCCACCACGAGCACTGGCACCATGACGGCGGTCACGGCGAGAAGGGTGGACACGAGCACCACAAGCACTGGGGACACAAGAAGGGACACTAATCTGCGCCTTAATGTTCAATATTTGTTAACTGTTGCATTGTTAGAAATGAGTGTTTTTGTTATGTTTTATACTTCAAAGGATTACATTTTGTAGAAAACAATTCTAAGGTATTTTCTAACTGCTAGTCCCATCTCCTTACTTATGCTACTATTTACTATTTACTAGTGTTTAAAGGATATTGTAGTTGGATTTTCAATAGTCACAACTACTGTTAATAGATGTTAGCATCTTGAAATTATGATGAACGAAATCATTACTTCCAGTACTATCGACAAACATACCTACTTACATTCGGTTCTTTTTTTTTTAGAATTTTAATTTAAAGGAATGTTTGCAAATTTTTAATTAACACAACTATAGCTGAAAATAAAATCTTGAATCAAATAAACGACGTGGGACCTTTAAAAATCTCTTGAAAGTGCTAAAATATATATTTTGTAACAATAAACCTTTACATGGCAGTTTACCAAATAAATAAATATCCTAAGACATTTCACACAGCGCTATCTAGCTACCTAGCCAAACTAAACAAAGGAATAAACATTTATGCTCGTCACATAAATGTTTATCCTGAGTGGGAGTCGAACCCACATCAAAAGCATCAAAGATATTCAAAGATAAGCGATGGTCAAAGTTATGGGTAAACGGTTACGAGACTCAAGTGGAGACGGGCAAGACGCTTGGTCTGATGGGATTAGGGGACGATGGACAAAGCAGTCACAGCATGGATACTGCAGAACGGGAAATGGTTACAGGGCAGTCCATCAGAGTAGTCAGACAATATTGCTAAGACAGCACGATAGCAGTGGACGAAATTAGCCCAGATCAGGAAACTATAACGCGCTGAACAGGAGTCTATTACACTCACTTACTCACTGAAACGCTCACTCACTTACGCAGACCTGTAAACAATACCGAACAAAGCTCATGCTTATAATACCATGTACATTTTTCACCTAAACAAAAAAAAAATGTGTAAACTCACACAAAAAATAATCAAACTTTTTGCGAAACTATTGCACAGCAATTGATTTTTTATATAGATAGAAGATTTAATTAAGTCTAAATCTGTGTTATAATTTTAGCCATATTGTAAAACGCAATTGTTAATATACCATAATTTGTTATGTACGGCGTAACATTATATATGATATACTAGCTGCGCCCCGCGGTTTTACCCGCGTGGCGATGGATGATGATGATGATGATGAACAAAGTATCCTATGTGTTATTCCAGGGTCTAAAGTATCTACATGCAAAATTTCATCCAGATCCGTTCAGCCGTTCTGGCGTGATTGAGTAACAAACATCCATCCATCCATCCATCCAAACTTTCACATTTATAATATTAGTTTATTATTTATAATATTAACCAATAAAATTACAGAAAAAACATCACAAAAAAAAACAAATAACAAAGGTTGATGATAATCGTAAATAAATTCAGATATACAAACGAATAAGGCGTAATGAAACTGAGTATGTGCGAAGGAAAAACATAATAAGGTAAAGTATAGAAGTAACGACGCTTATTACCAATATAAAAAAAATACTACTTAACAAAAACTAATGATTCTAAATAATGTTTGGAAGCATTTTTAATAAAATGACCATAAAAATTCTTAAGTTTTGCGATGTTCATTCTTGTAATGGACAGTTAGAAGCTCGAATAAACGACATCGTTTCGCTGTTGAAGTTATAAAAACTTGAAAGAAATTATTTGATTCCAGTCCACATTCATTGTACAAACCGCTAAAGAATGAAATGCACTGAGTGGTTGTTCCCCGATGGATACAATCTGGGTATCTTCAAATCGAGAGTGAATCGTTATCTTTTAAGCAAGCGTATTCTATCGCATCTTCACTTTTGAATCGAAGCTATACAATGTCAAGCGTATAATTAAATATAAATAAATATCGTAGGGCATTACACACAGGACCATCTCACCCCAAACTAAGCAGAGCTTGTGTAATGGAAGTCAAGATAACTGATAGAATACATAAATACTTTTTTTTGTAAATACATACTTATAATACATACAGAACACCCAGACACAGAACAAACATTAGTTTATACCATAAAAAGTTTGTCCTGGGCGGGAATCGAACCCACACCCTACGGCTCTTAAGATTATATCGATAATGGATCACGAAAGCAGTATATTTGTCATTTGTACAGGCATACGTCTCCTTACCTCATATAGGTCATTAATCTATATCTTTAAACGAGCAATTCTTGTATAATTATATATATATATATATTCTGAATCTCGGAAACGGCTCCAACGATTTTCATGAAATTTTGTATCCAGGGTGTTTCGGGGGCGAAAAATCGATCTAGCTAGGTTTAATTTTCAGAAAACATCGTTTTATCCATGTTTTCAGCCGAGCAATGCTCGGTCAACCAGGTACTTTATTTAAAGTTAAAATAAAGCACAATGTGCGATCTAGTGATGCCGATGTTTCACATAGCAGAAACAAATATAGGTACATACTTCGTGACGTAAGCTAAAAACCATACGTCAACACTTAAGTACATCATCGACTACATCGCCGTCTATCATTTCATAAAAACCACCTACACAGATGTAAAATTAACATGACCTGTGTAAAACCTGAATTTTTAGGTTTAGCCTTGATTTTTGAGAATTAGTATAGCTGCCAACGTGAATCCTAACTTATTTTATTTGTAAATTTAAATAGCTTTTATTAAGATGTAAGTAATAAATGAAATGTTACTTATTATTCAATAGACAAATATTAATCAAAATAAAATAAAAAACTTTTTTTTTTATTACGATAGATTGAATTAAATGTATTTGAGAACTAAAACCAGGGTGTGAAGGAAGAAGACCGCAACAGACGGGACAGACGGGGGATATAGTAGAGCGTGTGACAGTATTCATGGTTGTATCCAAAGAATGTATATTACCGCCAGTAGCTTAATAGATCACTTGATGCACGCGAGTAAAGCAGCGAGCTGAATATAAATATCTAAATAGTATACTGTATGTTATATACTATATATATTCGCTGTTTATTTCTCTAGTTACTTTTTCTAAATCATGCAACGGACTTTAATGTGGATTTCACTGTTACTTAGACATTTTTACGGAAAGTTTTTATGTATCCTATTGTTATGTATTGTTATATATTGTTATGTATTGTTTTGTGATGTATTGTTATGTATTAATGTATTGTTATGTTATGTGTTTTTATGTTTAATATATCCTAATTAAACTTTTGGATAAGTAGAGAAATTCAAAGTTTTGTCACTTGATCACGCGCTAAAGATCTCTGACTAAATAAAAGAAAACTATAAGAGAAATATAACATCCTTTTCTTCTTTCACGGTTTAGAACCTTCGTCACTGAAATGGGTTTCTCACTTATCCAATTTTTACTACAGAAGCCCAAAGATAGAGTGCATTATATTATGGTACTAGATAAGATATTATATTAGACTGGTGTCATTGAAGCTGCACCAAGCTAACAGTAAAACGATGACCTTGACAGTAATCAATGCCACTGCAGTATGTACTGGAGTAGAAATGCAGTCGTTGCCTAATACTACGGCCGAGAAAATCAGCCTCAGTGTCTATAAAACCTTGTGGTCGACATTAATATAAATCATAACAAAATACACTTTCAACAGAAGCAGTCGGTTGTCAGTAATAATGAAGGTAGCTCTAGTTTTGAGCGTGGTTGCCGTCCTGGCGGTGGTCCAAGCGCGCAACTTGCGGGAAAAACGCGATGCTGATCTAGAGGCTGCTGCCAGCGGACACGGAGGCAAATGGGACAAGGGAGGTGGCCACGAGCATCACGCTGATCATCACCACGATCACGACAGCAAAGGACACAAAGGATACAAGGGACATCACCACCATGAACATGGTAAGCACGGACACCATCACCACGAAGGACACAAAGGACACCACGACGACCACGGCGGACACAAGAAACACCACCACCATGACGATGGACATCATCACGAGCACCACCACGGTGAAAAGGGTGAAAAGGGACACGGTTTCGAAGAGAAAGGACATTACCACAAGGGCCATTCGACGAAAGGCCATCATGGCGTGCACAAAGTAGACGAGTTCAAGAAGGACAAGCATTTCCATGATAAGCATGGCGAATCTGGATATGAAGAAGGTCATGGAGGACACCACCATGAACACGGACACAAGAAGGGTGGACACTTCCATAAGGGACACAAACACGACGGGCACCACGAACACCACCACGGGAAGAAGGGACATCACGAAAAGGGAGGACACCATCACGACCATAAAGGACATCACGATGAAGGAGGTCATCATGAGCATCATCACCATCATAGTGGTCATGGTAAAAAAGGCGGCCATGAAGATCACAAGCACTGGGGTTTCAAAAAAGGACACTAAACCTTACCTAATAGTTTATTGTTGTTAATAGCTGTATTTTGTTATTGTTTTGATATTACGACACTCGTGTAAATAAACACCATTTATAGTTAGCTAAGACGTTTTATTATATGTACAATGTAACAATTATGTTATAATCATTTGAAAGTAATTCGCAGTCGTTACAAATCTTATGATTATTAATTTACCGATACAAAAAGTATGAACAAAGTCGATGGGAACATTGAACAATTCATTACAAACTAAAGGTAAAATATTTTTTGTAATACTATAATAATAATTGGAAATGAAATAATTCTATCGAATTACAATCATATTTGCTCAATACCGTTTCCAAACAAATTAAGAATTCAAATTTAACAAACGCTACGAGACGTATTCTTTGCTACGCGTCTCAAGACGCTACGATAGTTGTCTACGAGCTTCAAAATAATGCAGACGATTACGTAGTCAACATACAACTGTAATTTTAGGATAAACAAATTTGCACATACGAAACACTAAATTAAAACCAAACTAATATTTTTGCCTTAGAAGTAAGTACTATTTTTTTTTTACACACTACAATCACCAAAATTGTTAAATTATAAACCTAAAACTATCTATGAAAAAACTGTTACTTTGTAATAATCTACCAAAATCGTTGACTGTCTGTGATATAGGTATATGTACTACTTACTAAACGTGACTCACTTTGTTTACGTCAACCGCGGAGCAGTGACCACAACCAATATAATTTTATTTATTAATTTATATAAATTTATAACCTTATATTCATGTATGACACAGATACCATGAACAAACAAGTAAAAGTAATTACATAACACTTCGTTTAGTTTTTAAGATACCTTATAAAACAACCTTATTGCTTGGAAAGCATTGTGTTGCCGAAGAGCACACGCCGTTAAACTTAATTTAAACTTCTTCCGCGACTTTGCTGCAGTCGGATATATAAACACTGATTAAATTGTACTTTTAAGACGCTATAAAACATAACTCTTGTTGATAATGTAAGTACATTATTAATGAGGTTATTGTTATCTTTCCGCAGCAAGACAATGTAAGCACTAAGCATTACCTCATGCACCCCGTCTCTTTCTTCCTCTGATCCTATCCAACCCAAGGTTGCTTGGAAGAGATCTCTTTTAGCGATAAGGTCGTCAGTTACACCTATTAACTACTTTATTTCATCTGTATTATCTAATTTTAAGTGTGTACAATAAAGAGTTATTCAATCATTCATTCATTCATTCTCTATATTAATAAATACCAATAACTAGTACTATTAAAAGTGGGGTTGTAATTAAAATATCTAAATATCCGTAGTAAAACTCAACCATTTAGTTATTTTTTAATTGTATCTGAATAATCGAATTCACCTTGTAATCAATTTACTGTTTAATATGGTAAGATTATTCGTACAAAGATTAGTTCTACTGGAATTCTAAAGTATTAAACTTGAAATTTGATTTTCTCTAAAGTTTACTCATATCGGTTGAAAATAGATAACTGAATATTATTGAAACTATACGAGTACAATTTTTTTTTATTAAAGAGATCTACAACCACCAACCAAATCGTCTGATGGAAAGCTATACTGCGGCCGAGGATGGAGCACGCTGATCTAGAAGAAATATATTCACTCTAGCCTTAAAAACGTCCGAATTACGATAGTTAATAAATAATTAGAAAAAAAATATTATTATAATTTTAAAATAATTGATAGATTTTATAATAAGTTTTTATTTTGTAAGTACTAAATATTGTATGCCCAAAAGGGTAGCCATTAATACCTATTAGATGACAACAACATGTACTACACAGCAATAAAAGATTTTGAATTTGAATTCGAATTAAATTTGTAAGATATTCCGCTAACATTATTTTTGACTCAGCTAAAACTACTTGTTTATCTTGATCTTTTTTAAAATGATACTCGTGTGCTGAATGAATTCATTAAAAATGACTTTTAGAGTTCTGTACTATTATTAAGGTTCTCATAGAGTTGTGTAAGAATTTTTATAGTTTTCCGTGTCCATCAGTATGTCAAAATATTTTCATTCTCAGAATAAAAATACTAGAACATAGAAGTTCTGATCATTATTCACAATACTAAGTAGGTATATCGTTAACTGCCTATAGTAAACTTGCGAAGTTCGACAGCAAAAGCATATTAGCAAATTATTCATAAAAATGACCAATTATTAATTTACAAATACAAATAATATCTTGATAACATTTCGTATTGCAATTCCACTAATATTTGGAACCATTACTGGAGCTACGCTTTTATTGGCCATTCCATTGACATTATTATGTTCTGTGCAGTACTGAATAGCATTTGAATTGATTATGTTTTTTTTTTTTAAATAGTAGTATTAGTTAAAAGATTTCTTTGTTGTTATTTATATATTATTATTGTTAATAAATAAACTTCTTAAGCAAACTTACTTGCTTGCTATTCTCAATACATAGTTGCATAAAAAACCCATAAAGACAGGTTAAGCCCCCGTTATCTTCGTGGAACAGTAAATAGGGATGATTTCAGTTCAGTTTTCGTGATATTCGCTGCAGCTGGACTGTAAGATCTGCCGCTGCCAGTGCCAAGTTTTTGTAATCTTACTAATAGCTTGGAAATTGCAAATTGCGTTGCACAAGCAGACACCTAGTGCCTAATGCAAGTAACTAATTACACACCGAATTACCGGAGAATAGATTCAGGTTATTAGTACTAGGTTTATTTCAAAATTATTTTGCATTTTTGGTGTCAATGTTAGACAAGTCAATCGGAATGATGTCAGATGAGATTAATTCGTACATTGATTGAGCCGGTTTCATTCAAGGCTAGGTCTGCTGTACCATCTTCGACTACACCTTTACTTAACAAGTGAGCTGTGCTCAAAAATCTAGCTTATTAATAATAAAACAAAAAAAAACAAAGTGGCTTAAATAAAATGATGATACACTTGGAACTATATGTAATCCTGGCACAAAAACTATCGAAAAGATTTGTAGTAATGCGTGCTCTTTTTTTTAAATTGTCGTAGGACACTTTACACACAGCGCCATCTGACCCCAAACTAAGCAGAGCTTGTGTGATGGAAGTCGGATAACTGATAGAATACATCAATACTTTTTTTTCTTTCTTCTATACCTTACATAAATGGCGCAATATCTTCGCATATGGTGTTGCAGATGTTCTTGGGCGGCGATCTCTGACTATCAGGTGGCTCGCTTGTTTGTTTGCCACCTTATTATATGAAAAAAATACTGGTTGAATAGCGAATCTTTCGACTTTTTGAAGTTGGGTTAAAAAGTACTTAGCATCCGTTTACGCTGAGCTGTTCCAATTCTTACATATTTTTCTATTATGTGCCTGTACAACATAAATATTATTATTTTTAATTTTATTTGATTAATAGTATTATATTTTTTAACTGTATTGAATTGACGTACCTAGTATAACGAAACTCTGTTATAAGGCGAATAAATAATCTGAATCTGAATCTATAATAATATAATTGTATTACGAAGCACCACCAGGCTTAAATTTAAGATGCCCACTACTACCATCACAATAATGACGTCACAGTTACTGGTGAGAAGAATCTGCGGCAAAAATGTTTCCACTTAGCCACTCGTTACTTTGATCAGGGTTGATAATCAGGGTTGATCAGGGTTGATAATCAGGGTGATAGTAAGAGATAACGCCTGTCCATGACCAATACAGCGATACACAAAACCTTGAGTAACACAAAGTCCAGGGTATCGCTGCTTTGCCACTGATTACTATGAGACTATTTATTTGTTTATTATTTATTCGATGGTTAGTCTCAACAGCCCTGTAATTCCGCTAGCTACAGTACCCTTCAAACTGGAAAACGGTAATGTTTACACACAACTGCATGGCGGCAGAATATCTAGTACTGAAGTGGCAGTAAATGAGCTAATACTAAATGCGCTAACAGGGCTTATGTATATGTGTGAAACAAGAAAGAAACAAAAAATCTTGAGTAGGATTAAAAATATCTGCATGAACTTCGTTTGAATAGAAATGACGACTGCTCGCCTCGAAAAATGTTTGCGGTCTCCACACCGACAGCGTGTGCTTGATGAATAGCATCAGGCGTTTACTGCTTTCATTGGATTAACAAGTTTCAATAAACAATAAAGTACCTGAGATATGAATTTATCAAACTATATTTCCCAAGCGATAAATGTGACAAAATTCAACAAAACAGCCTAAGAAATATTCCGTTCGTTAGTTACGCTCCGCTAAGTACGAGGGGCAAGTTACGCACTGAAAAGAATAGGCACATTTTAGTTTTATTTAATTTATGAATGGGACAAAATAATAACTTAAATTAATATTGGAAGACATTTCACACAGCGCCATCTAGCCCCAAACTAAGCAAACCTTGACTATGGGAACCAGACAGCTGACAGAATACTTACTGAACAAACATCTACGAATCTATCTAAATTACTTAATAAACTTCTTGAATCTTAAATACTTTTTTTTGTAAATACATACAGAACACTCAGACAGAACAAACATCTATATTAGTCCTGAGTGGGAATCAAACCCACGCCAGCTTATAAAATATTAATAATTCATTTATTTTCTGCATTATTGGTAGAGCAGCTAGTTTGAAGCGATGTTTAATTGTTTTTATCCCTAAAAAAACCCAAAGTAAGTACTAAGTGAGTTACATTGCACACTTGAAACGATTGGCGTCATGAGTCAACACTAGCGCAGCCGCTTTACATAGAGATCCCGATTTCGTTTCCTGTTTTAAATCTTAGTTTTTGTATGTATCTTTTAGTACATTTCATTGCATCCTGGCTTCACGGGAACAACATTACTATGACCCGACTCGCGAAAAAATTCTTACTTTGGTTGTGTATTTCCTTAGCAGGAGGTTGTCTAGGTAGGTACCACCGCAGTACCAGATATTCTGCCACTAAGCAGTAGTGCGTAAACATTACTGTGTTCCAGTATGTAGGGTACTGTAGCTGGTGAATTTACTGGGCAGTTGAGACTAACCATCAAAATTCTCAAAGTAATGAGTGCCTAAGCATGAATAAGAAGCAGCGAAGCCCTGAATTTTATATTGTTACTCAAAGTTCAAAGTTCTGTGTATTGCTGCAATGGTCATGGGCATGCGTTATCTCTTACCATGAGGAGAGCATATCTTACGTCTTATTATTAAAATAATAAGACGAAAGATATGCTCTCCTTAAAATATTTGGAATAGCCATTTTTAAATGTAAACATTTAAAATGGCTATTCCAAATATTTTATTCAAAGTCAATCAAAATTCTTTGCGAAACATCTGTATTGTTCACAATTTCAGATCACCACCCTTACGTATTACGACCCTTCTACGAAACACATTATATATTTACAATATTACAAAAAAATTACATATAAGCAGCCACTATAAGCACTGTGTGACGACGAAGTATCGAGTCTTAGTCATGTACGCCGTCTCGCTTGCCTTTCCTTTGTTTCCGAGACTTGTTTCCAAGACGCTAGTAGTGTACAGACCAGCGAACTCCCGAGGAAGCGAAAAGGTAGCTGGGATGCTGCGGCCTTCACGCGAGCGCTCAGTCACATAGGATTACGGGCCGGCACCGTCCGCTACATAAACCCAAACAGGATGTGACGTCACTAATCTAGGAGGATACACTCGCTAATTTGTTTAAAATGCTATCAATGGATAAAACAAATCAGTGGATTTTGTAATGGAAGATACTTGTACTTTAGTACAAAAATAAATCTTCGTCATCTCAATCCCTTACGGGACAAAAATCTCTTCTGAAACACATCACTCAGCCCTATCCCTAGCTTTTTGCTTCCGCTGCCACTACCTTTCAAGCACCTACCTTATATTGTCCACTAGCAAAATAAATTCATGTACCTGATATGAGAGATATTCAGTTGCTTCTTATTTAAAAATATGCGGAGTGTTCCTGGCTAAGATTGGCACAGGACCGAGATTAATGGCGTAAAAAATAAAAACCAATACTCAGAAGTGAACTATTAAAAAATAGTAAAAAGGATGATCGTAATGATAAAACTAACATGTTTTCCCAGTAACACATATAGCAGTGTTTCTTAAAAGATAATAACTAATGTCTTATAGGTATACAGCCAGCGCTCAACGTTTAATCAAAAACATCATTTTCTTCGTAAAGAATTTCAGCGTAGGTAAGCCCGCATTTTCAGAAAATGCTTTGAAAGGAAGCGCGTTTGATTGAGCGTCTACAAAGCTGAGCTAAGAACAAACCCGTCACATACCTACTCGTATCCGAGAAATAAAATATCACCCCGGTTACCTGATGTTTAGATTACAGAGATTTCCACGCCATTCTTAATATAATGGAACCGAAAACAAAGAGTTGAACAATTCGGATCTGTCGCTATAGATTTTCATTGAACTGATAAAAGGTACTCCGGTGTGCTTTGTAGGTGAGCTGTCCCGGGACCATTGTCGTGTATTCCACGCGGACACGCTTTGCCAATATGGAGCGGTTAGATTTATGAATAGATACCGCTGAAGCCAGTGCCTACTTCGTGTTCGATACACAGAAACACAATGGTGCCTCATGGAAGGATCCAATAACCTGTGTGCTACTGAGTTACCAAATCATATTTTACAAGAGCATCGCAATAAAACTTTATCACCACGCTTTATTGGAATATAGATACTTACGTAGGTAGGTAAGTATCTATATTTGGAGAAATTTCTAGTCTACAATGAAATTACTGTATAACGAACTAAGACGAAAATAAACCTGTACTCAACGATAGCTCGTAAATAATTTTATAACCAATTAATATCTATTATTATCTTTAGGGAATTTTAACTGATTCTAAAAGTAAAACAAATTGTAGTCGAAAGTTACCTTACCTTATTAATCTATATTTAAACACATAAAAAAATGAATCCCTGTTTTCCTTGGTCTCGCCATAACTTAAGAACGTCTTTACCGATTTTATTCACCTTTTTTTTATGTTTTCTAAAATGTACTTTATAGAAGGTTCTTACGAAAAGAAAAATTAAGAAAATTGCGCAGATAATTGTTTTTTTTTTTGTCTTTGGTTTGATATAAACCACGCGGACGATGTAATAGTAACTAGTAACAGCTTTTTGATAATAAAACTAGCCAGGTACGTTAAGTAATGTACCTTTAAAAGCCGTATATCGATTATCGATAACCTAAACTCAGAAAGCATCTGCGTTTTATCACAATCGTTTACGAGTAAATTGCCTCCTTTATGCAAAACATCGGAGTAGTTGCCGAAAATCGACTTCGAAATCCAAGCCTTCTTTTCAATTTCTTTTCTAAGCGTTCGACTTGCTTTTTGTTCCTTAAAATCGTAGAGTCCGCAACCTTGACGCGAACTTTTTTTTATATACCTTAAAGGATTTGATTTTTAAAACAATGTGGCAATTTAGCATTTTCTATAGTGAAAACAAAGCAAACAATAAAATATAACAATTATTTTAATTGAATAATTTAAATAATGCTAGCTTATTTTTATCGCCTCTACGTTTGAATATCAAACCGCAATAGGCGAGTCACAAACAATCACGACCACTATTAACGTAAAAAAATAAATAATTGTAATCAAATAACCTGATGACTCGATCCACGACGTAGTGCAAAACGATAAGCCAAAGCCAATCGCAAAGGAAGACGTTGTCAGTGCCCTTTCTTGTATCCAAATTTTTTGTGATGTTCGTGTTCGCCCTTCTTGCCGTGATCGTGATGATGTTTGTGGTGAGAGTCGTGGCCTCCGGATGTCTTGTGGCCCTTGTGCTCGTGGTGATGGCCACCCTTCTCGTGATGACCCTTCTCGCCGTGCTCGTGCTCGTGATGTCCTCCGTCGTGATGACCTTTATGGTAGCTTCCACCTTTCTTGTGGCCATGTTCCTCGTGGAACCCTCCGTGCTTCTCTTCGTGACCAGAATCGCCCTCTTCATCGAAGAATGTTTTATCTTTCTTAAACTCATCAATTTTGTGAATTTCGTGATGCCCTTTCGTTGAATGGCCTTTGTTGTAGTGCCCTTTTTCAGCGTATTTATGACCCTTTTCGCCTTTTTCCCCTTTGTGGTGTTCGTCGTAATGGCCGTCTTCGTGGTGTTTTTCTTCTTTATGTCCGCCGTGATCGTCATATTCACCTTTGTGATTTTCTTCGTCGTGATGACCTTTCTTGCCCTTTTCGTGATGGTGATGGCCTTTATAACCTTTGTGCCCTTCTTCTTTGTGATCATGGTGATGTTCGGCATGATGATCCTTACCTCCTCCTTTTTTGTGTTCTTCGTTATGATGTTCGGCTTTCTTATGTCCAGTAGCTGCGGGAGCCTGATCGGCGGCTACATCTTGTTTTTCTTTTTCATGGCGCGCTGAAGGAAGACGACGCGCTTCAACAATGAGTAGAACTGTGAAAATTACTAGTACACAGACTGCCCTCATGTTACGAGGTCGCCGGTATTACGGTGCAGCGTTGCAGTGTACTCTCGGCCTAAAATTGGCGACATCATTGATGGTGCAGCACCTTTATATAAAGAGTTGAGTAAGGTGTGGTAATCGACCCGTCTTGCCGACAAAACAACGCGGCAGCAGCGGCAGTGGTGGCACGTTGCGCCAAGCACTCGCTCGAACATTCTGTTTATTCAACCAAACTGGTGTATAATTTGTTTCTTATACCGTCTGCAAGAAAAATGTTTTGCAAATGGTAAATCAGAAACTACAAAATTGATTAACACTGCTCGATAACAATCAGCTTAAGGAGTAAATACCTACTATACTCGACGTCGACCAACAAAAAATACCTATTGTAGGTACTTTTAACACTTGTAGGTACATTTGAAGAGTATCTTGCCAACCACTTAATATATTTCAATCTATTACCATTGTCCAACTCCAATCGTGCGTGCAATACCTAAACATAACTGAGGTATTGGCTGGCGTTTCATTTAATCACTTGTCTACGCCTCGATAAAAGGAAGCGCATGTAATAACTAGGCTTCAGCAGCTCTCCCTTATCATTGAATTCTGTGGTTCACCGCTCCGCCTCAAGACTAACCCACTTGTTGCTCGGGAATGCTTTCTAGCCACATTTGGGTCACTTCACACACACAACTCATAAATTAACCCGATAATTCCAAGGCGTCAAATATATACAGTGAAAACTTGGCGGCTGAAACTTAACTGTATCATTAAGGTCATGTCTGTGTGGCAAGCAGCCAAACGCATACCCATGTACTTATATTTTTTGTCACTTATGATTGGCTATACAGTTATATTGTGTACATAATACACAACGGCGAAATTGGACTTTTCGTTAACAGTTTAATATGTAATACAAGCGACACAAAGCCTACGAAATAAATTACGTGGCTGAGGTGCTCACCCGCCTAGTTGAGCTCGCAGCGTTTCTCTACCTATAGCAATGTAGATAAGATCTGGTATATACCTTGCTATCCAGGTAAAGTTTTCTTATTAAGAGTTTGTTGATTTTTGTGAATTAAAATTTTGATTTGTTGTTTTTTTCTCCTCATATTATTAGGTAATAAGAGTTGTTTTTTAATGGTTGACAGGCTAAGTGTTTGACCACAGCTCACTTGATGTTAAGTGACGGTGTGATCGAAAATGGTAAAGCACACCTAGCCTAGCCCAGCCTATCTAGCCGTCGCTTTCCATCAGGCGAGTTGGTGGCCAAACGTAGATCTCCATAATATATTTAAAAAAAAAACTGACTCTCAAGTGAGGCTGCCGGAACACACCATTGGATGCTTGGCTTGGCATTGCTTTTTTTATAAATAAGTATCGCATTTAGTACAAATTAAAATAACGCCCACAATTTTATAAAATTTATCGACATCCCCGTGTCGATGGCTAAACGTATATTCGTAAAACGACCATAAAACCTGAAGATACATACACATACTACAGCTCTAAGAAAGTATCAAAATATTACCTCGGCTCATTTCGTCTCCTTTATTAAATAGACTGGTAGGTAAGTTCAAGGTTTATGGCAGCTAAAACTCTTGGCAAGTAGCTATAGCAATAAAACAAATTAATTACAATTTATTTAGTGGGTTCGCAGAATAGAACCCAAGTATTTTAGTGGTCCTTAGGCAAATTAAAAAAGATTTAATTAATGTGGTACATAAATAATATTTTTTTTATTAATATAGCTTCCAAACATTTAAAAAATCTGACATCAAGATAGAAAGAGACTGCAATAAATGAAATCGATAGACAATAATCATTACTAATCGAAGATATACCGGCGTGATAATAACACGTTAGAAGCGAAACAAGCCGTAAGAAGATACTATACAGCCAGCTGTTCTTGTATTTTCTAAAAGCTAACAAAACAGGAGAAACAGGGAAATATCAGATCAGTTCTATCAGATCTAGCTGCGCCCCGCGGCTTCACCCGCGTGGTGATGGAAAATTGTAATAATGCTGATAGAAAGTATTTTATTTTTTCGTAAATTTTCAATGTTTTTATGTTATTCTGCTATTCGGGACGGAGACGGAGTTTGTTAATACCGAATGTGCGTTAGAAATAAATTATAATTTTTTATTGTATTTATGGTTCACTATTTTGGCAATAATGGCTTACACATAAAAGATAGATATATGCTGTCGCGGGATTCTTTGTAGGACTATTTAAGATAAACATTTCTATTGTACATTATATACGTGTAACTCCAACGGTTTTTGCGGCGCACGCCAGAATAGCTCGCAGATGGCAGATTTTTTTCCTACTTACTTGACACTTATCGTTATATTTTGGATAATTCACACTATATCTTTATAATTTATAGCCTATGTGTTATTCTGATGTGTAAGCTATATTATTGTAAAGTTTCATCAAAATCCATTCAGTAGTTTTTGCGTGAAAGAGTAACAAACATACATCCATATGTATGTTTACATATGTGTATATGTATGTTTTTTTGTATGTTTGCATATGTGTGTTTTTGTTTGTGTTGTGTAGTAACAAACATACATATGGATGTATGTTTGTTACTCTTTCACGCAAAAACTACTTTATTTTATTACATCCATACATTCTTACAAACTTTCGCGTTTATAATATTGGTAGGATTGGTAGGATGACTTTTTTGTGAGTTACTCTTGGAAAGTCGATTATATTTTGGTGCAAAACCTCATGCGTAAGATTCAAAAATTGATTACCAAAACTTACGGTTTTCTCTTCTCGAGTACCTGTAGAAGGCACCCATACCATTTACATGGCAATAAGTTTTTGCTAAAAAGGAATATAAGTTCACTAAGTTACAAGACCTCATACAATAAATTATCTGTGTTACCTTTGTTATGGTAAAAGTACATGGTCTAGCGATGATAGCTCAGTGGTTAGCGCGGTCGGTTCGCATGCCGAAGGGCGTGGATTCAAACCCTAACATTGAGTTTGAGCTGCCGGTCAGGGAAACATCGTGAGGAAACAATAGCGTGGTGGTAGGGTACTTTCTAGTACTCGGCTGGCTAGCTACCACCCTCAAGTTGAAAATCTGCCGCCAAGCATCTAACGGTGTGTTCCGGCAGCCTCACTTGAGAGCCAGTTCTATTCCAGGCTAGGTGTGCTTTACTATCCTCGACCACACCGTCACTACACAGTAACATCAGGTTAGTTGTGGTCAAACACCTAGTCTGTCAACCAAAAAAAAATGGTATTTTGAATTGTCTCTCTATTACAAGAGACTTTTAGATGTTTCCCGATGAATACAATCTCACTGTCTTTAAACTTCGACTGCATGGCTTTCTACGCAAACACGCTTCATCGTAAACTGCGTAGACACGTGAGATGACGGTCAAAGAGCAAGCAGAAAAAATAAGTTTTTTTTTGTGTCACAAATTTGCGTAGCAAGAAGTCGTAGCAATTCCTTAAGTTGGATAACTTAAGTCGGGAGACTTAAATTTCCGTATATAGTTTGATACTAAGTAATATAGGTCTAAAACAAAACTTCCTTCTACTCCAGGTAACTACAAACATATTTCACTTGTGTAAGCAATGTGGATGTAAAAACAGCAAAACTTAAAATTCAAAAGCATAGTTGCCCCTTACACTCTAGATGGAAATTTACGTCGACTCTTATGGTTATAGGAAGCGTAGCGCCGCGAAGCCAAGCCCCAAGTAGTGGATAAGAATATGATCAGTTTAGGCCTGTTGTTATATTTTATAATGTTTAAAAATTTTGAATTCAAATATTCCGAACCCAACACTGAGTTTATTAAATTGATGGTGATGATGAGCCAATTATGCTGTTTTGTTTCAGGTCAACATACGAGTACCTATGTACTTTAATTACTAGGTAAATTTAAAATATTTTACGTAAATTGTTTACTAAATGTGAAAGGTAATATTGGCCCCATAGAGATGACATACAATGGTCTCTTATTCTTAACTGTAGGTATTTCATATAATAGATAGATATTTTTTATTGAAACTTATACAGAATCAAACAAAACATAGAAACCGAAACCTTACGACATATTGAATCTTTAACAAAATATTTTATACTTACCTCATCTTGTTCCATTAATTGATTGATACCGTAGAAAAGTGGTATACACCTACCATAGCTTTTAACATCCCAATACGAAGTACCTATAGTTTTACCCTTGAATGATGAATGTTTGAGCGATATTTTACCTCGCTGGGCCTGTAGGAGTAAAACAAAGTCACATAATTGAAAACCAATCTAGCTTACCTGTTAAGTGATGATTGACGATAATTATTTGAACTTGCTTGCCGAGAGATTACATATGTATAACTTATTGACCTACCTATGTAATCTCTCGGCAAGGAAGGAAAATAATTGAAAATCAACCGAGCTTACCTGTTAAGTGATGATTGATGATAATTATTTGAACTTTCACATAAACATAAAATTACCTATTCAATTGAATTTCCAAGTTTTGATCTACCTCGCTTCAAACAAAGGGCGAAAAGGTCCTTTAAGGTAGGCAACGCACTGATAATGCCCCGGGTATTGCAGGTGGCCATAGGCGGCGGTGACCACTTACCATCAGGTAGCCCCGTCGATTGTTTGCCACTTTATCACATAAAAAATAAATTCTTCTCCGGACCTTGCAGATTTTCTCATAATGATGTTTTCCTTCACCGAAAGCCAATGGTATGAGTTTCAGTATGAGTTTTTAAATTTGTATATAAAATTTAAAATACTCATCGGTGCGGACCTGAGATCGATCGCTCAGCTTACGACCACGATAGAAGACGTGTCTCGTCCCAATTCCCCGGAATTGGAATCTACTAAAGCGTGTTTTTAATAACGAACTAAGCGTGCTTAATAAGAGACTCTCTTTTAGTTTTTCCGAGCACGCTATAAAAGTACAATATTGGGAATCATTTTATCAATTATCGACAAATCATTTATTTCAGCAGTTGCGAGCATTTTCTATAGGAAACGGTTGGTTGCCGGCACGACTAATTCGCCGACCACTATGTGGGCCAATCTCGGGCAGCGCTCTAGTTTCTCAACGCGAGTTACTTATCAAGCCTGGAGCCGTTGCCAACTGTCCACCGCCAACTATTTTATGTAACTTTGTTGTCGAAACGTGCTGTGAAATTGATAAGTTTGTTTGTACTCGGATTTAATTGTTATCGTAGAACATTTTTTGTCGGCAGCCGTCGTCGCGCCGTTCGCGATAACGTCCAGTAGTTCCATTTTATTGCAACCGTTTTCATTTTTGGCAAACAGTAAGTGAGTCTTTTTGCCGGGATTCATATTGCCACAAATTAATTTGATACTTGAAACGGTTCCAAATTATTCCGGAGGTGACGAACATAGGTGAAAATGTATGGGTTGTTTTAATTTATCCTACTAATATTATAAAAGTGAAAATTTGTGTGTTTGGATGTTTGTTACTTACTACTACGCAAAAACAGCTCAACAGATGTGGACGAAATTTAGCACACTTGTTTGGCACATTTAGTTTATTACCTGGATTAACATATGGATACTTTTGATGTCAGAAAAATATTAGGCTCCTGTGTGATTATCAAAAAACGAACTACTAGACATATCCACTTACTATTTGGTATAGACACGTCCTATGGAACATTATTCAGGTATAAAAGGTATCTTTTATATTAATCTAATAACAAAATAGCGCAAGTTTCATGACTATTGCTTATTTGTTCACACAAACTATTGCATGACTATTGCTTATTTGTTTGTTTTACACATGAAACATGTGTAAGTAACTAATCTGAACCTAATTCTAAAGTTAACGCGGACGAAATAGCGGGCGTAAGCTAGTTATATATATTGCGGTTGAATCAATAACCAGAGGGAAACCGTTTTAAAGTGGTGGTTTCTGTTTTGAAATGAAATAAAAAAAACTTCGTATTAATAAACATTATTTTTATGGTAACAAAATCACAGTCAACAACTTAATACGAACCTTACTTAGCATAGCTTAATATGATAAACCTAGGTAAAGGCTGCATTTGGAAACAGGGTTATTTATGAAATACTTCTTAGTGCCCCTTCTTGTGACCCCAGTGCTTGTGGTGTTCATGACCTCCCTTGTCTCCGTGATCATGATGATGATGGTGATGTTCATGATGGCCGCCGTCTTCATGATGTCCTTTATGATCATGGTGGTGTCCTCCCTTCTCATGATGTCCTTTCTTCCCGTGGTGGTGTTCATGATGGCCGCCGTGCTTGTGTCCCTTGTGGAACTCTCCGCCCTTCTTGTGTCCGTGCTCCTCGTGATGTCCTCCGTGATGTTCGTGGTGCCCGCCCTCGTGATGCTTGTCGTGGAAGTGCTTCTCCTTTTTGAACTCATCATGCTTGTGAACACCGTGATGTCCCTTAGTCGAATGTCCCTTATGGTAATGCCCCTCCTCATGATGGCCGTGTCCCTTGTGGCCCTTCTCGCCGTGATGATGCTCGTGGTGGTGGCCATCGTCATGATGGTGATGTTTCTTGTGGCCGCCGTGGTCGTCGTGGTGACCTTTGTGTCCCTCGTGGTGGTGGTGTCCTTTCTTGCCGTGCTCGTGGTGATGATGACCTTTGTATCCTTTATGACCCTTGTCTCCGTGGTCGTGGTGATGGTCCGCGTGGTGCTCGTGGCCCCCGCCCTTGTCCCACTTGCCGCCATGCCCGCTAGCAGCAGGTTCCAGGTCAGCGTCCCTCTTCTCCCGAGTAGTGCGGCAGCTGACGGCCGCCAGCGCTGCGAGCCCGACGCAGCACACGAGTAAAGCCCTCATACTTCGGATGGATGAGACACCAGTGATCGAAACTGACTGATAATGATACCGGTGGTCCTCAAGTTTTTATACTGACTGTCCGTTTGATCTGCGTTGTATGAAAATTGTGTAAAGCTCAAGGTTGCACCGTGTACCCGGTCGTGGTTGTTCGTTGCAGCACCCAGTGTCTCAATAAGTACCACCGCAACTTTAAAATAAAAAGTAGTACGAAGGTACTGCAATATCATTTTGAACAATACAGATCATTCAACGATTTTGTTTACATTTGTATCGCTATTGCAATCTACTAAATTACGAATATTTAGTCTCCGAAGTAGATCGACACTATGTTGTCGCAGCAACCCAAAATCTGTTGTAGCTTCCGATGTCAAAAAGTGCACTTCTTCTTTTATACCTACACTAGCTACGCCCCGCGGTTAACGGGTTAAAAAATAGCATAATATGTGTTAATCTGGAGTACCTATGTATAAGCTTATCTTCGTTTTCCAAATACTCAACCAAATCCATCCAAAAGTGACAGCGTAAGAAGTAACAAAAACTATAGCACAAACATATAGACAAACTTAAGCTTTTATAATATTAGTGTGATAGGTTATTTACTAGAACTCCTAGTACTAGGTTGTACTAGATACCTGTTAGGTAACTAGTAAAATAAGAGCTATTCCCAATTAGGTACCTAAGTAAATAATAACAGCTAATATAGGAATAATTTTATGACATAAAATTGATTTAATCAATTAATCGATTGTATTGTTTAGTATACCTACATACCTAAACGTTATTTTAATTATTGATATAGGTACATATTTAATGAATTAGTAAAGGTGTTTTTTTTTTTTTTGTTAATATCTTGGTATTACGTCTACTTCGCTTCATAAAGTACCTACCGAGAAGTTAATAATGTTTTTATTTTAATATGTGAAACGTTTTACATACTAGTGTGCCACTTTGAATAAAAATTAAACCTACAGTAGTGTCAGATTTTTGACTGAAACTTTTTTCATACAAATCTAACATACAAAATTTAAAAAGCTACACATTTCATTCCGTGTTCATGTTCGACTTACAATTGTTTTTACACGTTCAGCTTTTAAAGTGATTAAGAATGGACGGATACCTACAGTGAAAATCAGAGTAATTATCGAATTCGAGTTCAAACGTGGGATTAACGCGACCGAAACTGCTCGTAATGTCATAATGTCGTGTTTGGAGAGGATACGGTTAACGAACGCACGCATATTTGTGTGCGTGCGTGTGCTTGTGCGCGTGTGTGTGTGTGTGGGGGTCTTTTCAGGAAATAGTACAAAATGCATTCCCACATTAATGAAGTCGAATTCGCCAGAGTTTTATGGCAAATGATTTAAGGGGGGAGCCTGCTTTAGAGGTTTCAAAAAATCGTTTTTTTTTTTTGCATAAATATCTTCCTAAACTATCCAAGAATATGTCCCTAAAATTTCAGAAGCAAATTCAAAATATTTTCGGAGTTACAGAAGAAATAGTGAGGATCGCTCGGAGTGGCCGCGCTCTGCCCCTCGATCTATTATATTATATGTAATTGTAACTATTGTACGTATCCAAAGGGACTAACAGTCCTTCGAGACACTATTGACTATTCGTAGAATGTCATTATGGAGCTATGGACCAGGAATCGCAGATTAGCATACTATTGCGGTAAGTTCAAGAAAATTACGATTTTTTATATACGAAAACTTTGACGCGCGATTTCTCGGTTTTTCATTTTTACGATTTTTCCTAATTGGCGGGAAAGATAGGGAAAAAACTAAACGTCCTATCGAAACGAGACAAAATTGATTGTATTCGGAATTAAATTCTCTTCTAGTTGAACCTAAAAAACTTTGAGAAGACTGTTGAAATATATAACAATAAGACCTGAAAGTTTCGTTTCAATCGAATATTTCTTTCCTTCCCAAAAAAGTCCTCGAAAAATTCGATTTTTTGAAGCCTCTAAAGCAGGCTCCCCCCTTAATAATCTTCCAGTGTGCAGAAACATATATAAACGAGGGTAAATACTTGATAAAATTAATTATTAGCTGCCTTGTTAGCTCATTTGGTAATGACTGCTTTCTGAGCTGTGGGGCGTAAGATTGATTCTTACCCAGGACATCAAAAAAAATAGACATCTGTATTCCATCAGCTATCTCGTTTCCACAGTACAAGCTTTGCTTAGTTTGGGGCTAGATAGTAATGTACGGTATTTACCTACAAAAAAATATTTTTTCATTTTTCAGTACGAAACGGCAATTTCTTACTTTAACTCCTAATTTAACTAATAATAATACGACGTTCTAGGATTTTATTTATACTTAAACCACAATACGTATTTTTATATACTATGTCATAAAAATCAATACACTAGTCGTGCACGGTCAAATCCACAGAATTTTCTCAGAGCGATATCAACGCATTCGGTGTCCCTAACAAATCTATACGTTTTTAGGATACACATTAGCAGCGTTGTTGCATCATCATACATTTTGCATAAACTAGTCCTTCAGTGCTCATTGACGCGACGTTTGTTGCCAGACGATGTCAAAGAATAATAAAGAGCAAACGCAGACTGGCAGGAAAAGCGTTCAGCCCACAAAAAAAAATCGTAAGGTGACGCACAATATTGAATCCCCAGCGGCATTCGTCATTCCACTACGAGGTGCTTCGCTCCAGTAGGGAATAAAAGTAACGCCTTCCAATCTACCAATGTAGAGTTCAGGCCAAATGAATATGACCGCATAAAATTGTTGTCACACCTATTTTGTTACCTACCTACCTATAACTAAACCTATACCCTATAACTAAATAATTGACTTCAGTCACCCTACTACAAACTTCTTTGTAGACTTGACTAGATGAGTGGGAAACTCCGTTACATAGAAAACTTTGTAATTATTTAGCAGATGTGATAATAGCTCCCTCGTTAAACTGTACAGCTAATGTAGCTAACAGAAGGTAAAATAAAAACACATTGTAATTTTTCTTATTTATTGATATTATAATCATCAACAATGAATTACAAGAGAACTACAAGATATTATCATTATTATTTAAATTCTAATGTCTAATGAATTTAAACTAATATAATTCGTAAATTAATTTCTTTTTTATAATAAAATCACAATATACTTGCCAACTTTAAGTTGGCGAAATTTTTCAAATAAAGGAACATAGCTAATATTTATATCAGAAACGCATGAATTAGTGTTTCACACCCCGAAGTTAATTTCACTAACAACTAATATCAGTCCTAATTACTCAAATCAGCGCAACAACTTTGTTCACACAATTTAGTGAAAAATACTAAAATTTATTCTTGTTATCGTCGTAAGATCAAGCCAAAAAAATTATAAATTACACCTCGACATCTAATAAAACATGGAAACTTTTCAAGAAAGCCGTTATTCTGCGAAACAAGTCGGCTCCAAAATTTCTATTGAAAATAAAGTTCAGATATTTTGTAAAAGGAAATTACCTAGAAACCATACATACACGCCTCGCTTTACAGGTTTATTTCCTTATTTTCGTCATTATTATGGACCAGGAATAAAATTATCTTTATAACACTTTCTATAACAATGAAATCAATTATTTATTATAACATCAATATTATCTGTCAAGGTGTGAAGCTCTTACTATACCAGAGACAGCAAAGTCCCAAGCGATACTCAACCTATACCTAGAACAACATTCAAAAAACATGTCAACTCAAAAAATACTAACCTTCCAGATAAGTGCAATACATTCGAAGCAAAGAACCACGCCTAAGTACCCCCGTATTATATTTTTTATGATAACATACCTAACAGAGATATTCTCTCACTAATCTAGCCTCGAAACCCCGTCGTCTGTAAGGGCTTATATAAAACGAACCCAAAACGATTGTTAGTTATTTTTACACGCCTGATTATCTCTTCAAATAGGATAAAATTGTAGTCACTAAATTTTATAAAATACTTTATAAAATTTATTTTTTTGGATAATTTTGAATATAATAAAAGATGGTTTTATTATTTCTATATAAAAATACGGCGACTCCATTATAAATGAACTGGTGTACAAAGTTTCAGATATCAATTGTAACACCAGTGAATAAAAAAAATGGATCACCTATTCACATTTAGTCGTATTCAATCAGATTTACCCTGACATACACACACAGAATAAACTGTTATTAGATTATATCATAAAGTTTTGAAATTCTATTTCTATACATAAAATTGCAATTAAACAGGCAATTTTATGAAATTCATCTAGAGTAATTATAGTTTTACTAGTGCGTTGATACAATATGTTAAGTAGTACGCTTTTTGGAATATGGATAAATCTAGAACCTACAAATCACTGGAAAAGAAGCGATCAATTCTCGATCATAATAGTCCCTTCACTATAATACGTTTTAAGATAAAGTTTCACATGTGTAAAAAGCGCGTTAAATTTTTTTAAACACACGACATTGGACGTGTGAAAATTTGTATAAGCCTCTCAAAGGGCGGTAGTGTCTTCGTTCGTTTCCAGTAAAGTACAGATTCAAGAACAACATTATAGAACTAGCAGCGCGTTCTGAACGAAAGTAGGCAGATATGCGGTTTACAAACGCGTCTCTAGTAGCCCCTTCATTCGAGCTGCGTAGTCGATCAGCCAGGCTGGATAGTTAGGAACAACATAGAGGTAGCTAGTTGAGATGGAAGCCGCGTTCGTTGGTCGCGGCGAGCAGTCGCTCGCGTAGCACCTCTTTGCAGGAATACTCCGGCAGTTTTAGGTAGTGTACGCACGTGTTCACCGATGGATACGACCCGTCGCCGGCGTCCACCTAACGAACAATACCATAAATAAATAATTGCTTTTCAACATAATTATCACGATATAGCAGTGGGAATAAACTAAAGGTTCAAACTAAAGTAATAATAAGATAGAAGAATAATGTAGCGATGATAGCTCAGTGGTTAGCACGGTCGGTTCGCATGCCGAAGGGCGTGGGTTCAAACCCCAACAATGAGCTTGAGCTGCCGGTGAAGGAAAACATCGTGAGGAAACCATAGCGTGCTAGTAGGGTACTTTCTAGTACTCGGCTGGCCAGCTACCACCCTCAAATTGAAAATCTGTCGCTATGCATCTAACAGTGTATTCCGGCAGCCTCACTTGATAGCCAGTACCATTCCAGGCTAGGTGTGCTTTACCATCTTCGACCACACTGTCAGTTAACATCAAGTGAGCTGTAGTCAAACAAATAGCCTATCAGCCATTAAAAAAAAGTAATCACAAAAACATACTTTACAGATATTTAATATCATTTAACATTAAAAAATAAATTTAAAAAGTAAAAGAAAATACGAACTATTATTTCACAATGCGATATAGATGATCAGATTTAAAATAGGATTGTTAGTTGAACTTTACCTACAACCTTCGGATTCATCTAAAGCTTAGCAGATCGATTTTAAAACGTAACAGATATAAGTGACCTATTTGTCCTTAATATAGCCTATTAACTCATTGTACCTATATCTGTTACGACTAACATAAGCTTGATATAGTCTATAAGCGGACAATTCCGTATAAGTACTTAACACACCACACTCACCGTCACTTGACATCAGGTGAGCTGTGCTCAAACACCTACCCTGTCAGCCATAAAAATAAAGTACATTCAGAAATTAAATCTTCCACGACAATCACAATCATGTTGCAACAAGTGGTAAACAAATTGTGCTTACTTGTTCCCGGGCTGGTGCGGTGTGTAAAATTGTAAATAGAACTGGATGACGTAACTCAACCTTTTTATGTACGTGACTTACCTTCCTGACGACCGTGAGCCTGGGATGCAAGTTGGCGAGCCCACCCGGCGGCAGGCTGCTGCAGCCGGTGGCGAACTGAAGGAACGCCTTACGCTCGCGCACCGACATCTCTACGAGCACCTCCACCAGACGCAGGAACCCGGCGCTGCGCAACAAAACACATCTATGATATCTCGCCACTAATGTCAAATGTGTGGACACTAGTATTGGTCGAAACTACGACTAGAAAAATTTCAAGTTTCCCGTCACAGGCTTGTCACAACAAGCAACAAAAAAAACGAAAGTTTCGTTTATAGCTCTATAATTTAACGTCTTTTTTTTAAATATACAATAGGCTTATACCGCCATCCGTTGACCTGATGTTAAGCGATGATGCGGTCTAAGATGGAGCACGCTTGCCCAGAAGATACCGATTCACCCTCGACTTGATGACACCCAGATTGTATCCAACGGGGAACACCCACTCAGGCAGCGAATTCCACTGTCTAGCAGTCCGTACAATGAACGTGGAATCAAATCGTTTCGTTTGAGTGTTTGGAACATCGACCATGAAACGATGTCGCTTTTTTTACCTTCTGGCTGTACGATAGAAAGATAGGCATGGGGAATCAGACCATGTAGTTCTGAAGCACACTCCGTTTGACGTTGCGCAAGCGCATTCTCCTAACTTTTATTATTCAAGTATAAATTCAACACCTTAAATCGTCTAAACGTCGAATCAAGTATTTCTATATACATACTGGCAAAATACACAAAGTGCAATGCCAAAAATAAAAACTTAGTTTGGGAAGTGGCTGCGTCGTGGACACGGCCGTGTGTACTTGAATACATTTTTTAACACAAGTTCTTCGGGTTTCCATGTTTCAAGTTCTCAACAATACAAAACGAATTCTGTGATCCTTTAGCTATCGAATGGTGCTTTAAATTTTGAGTGTAAATAAAAGCCATATGAATAGTTGCAACACCAGACTGTATCTCCCGCTTTTGATATCAGTTTTTTGAACTGCCTCCCATTATGGAAGCAAATTTTAAAACATATTCACGTCAAAATACACAAGTGAAGTAGGTCGGGTAGGCACCTGTCTCGCGTGTAGCCGAGCTTGGGCTCCGTGTACTGCAGCAGGTGGTCGCGCGTCCAGGCGGGCCCGCGCTCGCCGCACACCAGCAGCCGCAGCTCGGACGGCGAGAAGGCGCGCAGCCGGCGCGGCGGGAACACGGCGCCGAACCCGCGCCGGAACGCCGCCGTCTGCCGGCGCACGCCCTCGCGCACCATCCACCGCGCGCTGCTCTCCGCGTACGCGCGCGCGTTGCTCGCGTTCACCTGATATAACAACTCGGTTATATCTCTCTTCGCTTACACTTAAACTAACGTCTCACATTTCGGAAGTATTTTAGCGATGACACTGATAATATAATTCACAAAAAAAACTATTAATCAACGCGACTGTCTTTATGATAATTGACTGTGTGTCAATGAAAGTGGTATTTGTAGCTCAGTGGTTAGCGCGGTCGGTTGGCATGCCAAAGGGCATGGGTTCAAACCCCAACAATGAGCTTGAGCTGCCGGTGAAGGATAACATCGTGAGGAAACCATAGCGTGGTGGTAGGGTCTATTAGTACTCGGTTAGCTACCACCGACAAGTTGAAAATCTACCGCCAAGCATCTAACGGTGTATTCCGGCAGCCTCACTTGAGAGCCAGTACCATTCCAGGCTAGGTGTGCTTTACCATCTTCGACCACACCGTCACTTAACATCAGGTGACACCTAGCATTCTACCATAATTTTTTTATTAAAAAAGACTTATGGCTGGCGTTAAAAATATGTAACGCGAATTACATTAAAATTTACAATCGATCGCTACCATTATGTTGACATTATAATACAAATATTGAGCGCTAAATCAACTAAACTTTCGGCTTTGTTTTGCTGCTCAAAGATCTGAGTAACGCTATAATGATTATGGGCTGGCGTTATCTTTTTATCTGGTTCGTCTTACCATAAAAAAAAAACAGCTGATGTAGAAAAACATCCAGCATAAGACTAAGTGGTAACTCTGTACCGCCAGTGTGTGTTTACAGGCCAGCTAGTAGACAGCCGAAAACTTGCACGTAATAAAAAAAACATTCATCTAGTCAACATGCTTGAGTTGTAAATTTGTTGCCAAGCACCCAACGGTGTAAGGAACTTCCGGCAGCCTCAATGACATCCACTTCTCATTAAAGGCTGGGAGAGTTTACCAAGTCCCACTTCAGCGTCACTTAACATCAGCCGCTGGTCAAAAACGTAGACTGTCAAACGAAAAGAAATAGACCTCGATGTTTTCGCCACTGTCGCAGAGTGGCTGAAGCGCGGCGGCGGGGTCTGCCATTGGCGCGACGTGCGTCATTGTAAGAGCAAGTTGCTCGAACGTGGCGCCTTCTACAGTGAGTCCACCCGCGCGACGAGACTTCTCTTCCTCTTCGAGGGAAGAGTCCTTCATTATATCGTCGTATTCACTCGCCGCTGTCATCACACTCGCTAGGAATCTACAGAAAAAAATAGCTAGGATTAAATTCTCGTCTATTGAATATACAATGTACATATAAATTATTTTTTGGAGATTTGGCGGGAACGCGGGGAAGAGTCGTGTCGCCTCATTGTATTTTTTTTTTTCGAAAATAAGTGTTTTTCGAATGTTTATATATAATAATAGTGGTGTTTTATTTATAAAGTGCCAAATTACAAGCGTGAGTGTGGGAAAATTACACAGTGCGGTGAAACATGACTTTTCATGTTGCTTCCAAAACTCCGTCGAAGCTTATAGTAAAGTCACCACTACTTTATGACCATGACTGGAGTTTGACTATAAAGATAAATAAACTGAAGACTGCACACAAAATACAGAAACATTGAAAGGGGGAAGGGAGAAAAAAAAAAAAACGAATTATTTTTTTACACACTGGGACGACACGCATCTCGCGTCTTTTTTTGGATTTGTATTATTGTTATGCTATTAATCCCTACTCGCAACGACTGCATAATTTAAACTCCTGAACCTGAATACTTAGAAACTCATCATTAGAATTTATTGATTCGAACTGGTTTGAAATTAACAATAAAAATACGGAATTCCATAAAGTTTAACTGTAATTTTATAAACAACTAGCTGTGCCCCGCGGTTTCACCCGCGCTAGATACCTACGTCATATTAGCTTTATGCATGCAAAGTCTCAGCCCGATCGGTTTAAAATTGACAAAGTTTCATACAAACTTTCATCCCGTATTTTATCCCCTTGGGGGTAGAATTAATCAAAATCCTTTCTTAGCGGATGCCTACGTCATAACATCTACCTGCATGCCAAATTTCAGCCCGATCCGTCCAGTGGTTTGGGCTGTGCGTTGATAGATCACTATGTCAGTCAGTCAGTCAGTCAGTCAGTCAGTCACCTTTGAGTTATATATATTTAGAGATTAGATACCTGTGTCTGATCGGGTCGATTTCTTCTAAAACGTCGTTGGTTAGTTCCTCTCCACACATGATTCGCAAGAAAGGCTCCGACAACGGCAGGTCGACTAATCGCCCGTCTTGTAACACCTGTACCAAAGCATTTGGAAACAAAATAAAATTTAGCTATAACTTTTTTTTAATGTAAAAATATATCTTCAAGACTTTCCAAAGAGTTAACATACCTTAGCTAAAAATACTCCTAAGAACCAGAAATATTTGCAAACTTTATCACAGATGGGAGACTCTTGAGGTAGGGGCGCCGGGAACAGGCCGCCCGATCGCGTCACGTAGTAGCCCGGAGGTTTCTCTACAAATACAAAATATATTTTTTAATACTTTACTAGTGCACGAATTTGAACGTAACTTACGTAACGTGCTTTATTGGGCTTTGTGAATGTAACGTGGTGAAAAATAAAAAAGGAGAAAAATTTACAAATGGAAGTTTGAGAAACGTTACAAGATTTGGAACAAATCTAAGATTTATGTTACTTGATTTTATTAAAAAAACAGTTAAAATTTATTGGATTGGATTGGATAAAAAAAACATCCAATGCGCAAACTACTTATAGAAAAGCGAGGACAATGCAAATCATTACTAAAACATTAGCTATATTGGTAGATAACCAATTGATTCATTAAACTAAGTTGTAGGCCCAGACATTAAATTGAAGCAAAAAACACGATTTTACCTTTACCTACAATGGAATTATAGGGTTCCGTACCCGAAAGGTATCTAACAGAACTCTATTAATAAGCCTATTTATGTATATATACCTATAAATATTAAATATAAAAATAATTTATTGAAACCAAGAAAAATTTACAATAAATAAAGGGAGTTCCATTCCAGGCTAGGTGTACTTTACCATCTTCGACCACAACGTCACTTAACATCAGGTGAGTTGTGGTCAAACACCAAGCCTGTCAGGTATTTAAAAAAAGGAGTGTTAGCACCCGAACAAGAAGATCTGAATCTCAGGCACTAAGTAAAATAAAATATAAAAGCGTACCGTGTGGCGTGACGAGGTGGTTGAGATGGTCGAGGTGGTCCGGCGGCGGCGGCGCGCCGTCGTGCAGCCACATGCCGAGGTCGGCGCGCTGCAGCTCGGCCGCCACCAGCGCGTAGAACTCGAGCGTCGGCCCGAGGCCCGTGCCCTCCTCGCCCGCGAACTCCACCTCCAGGACCGACTTACGGCCCGCGTGCACGCGCATAACCTGACATACCACGCACATTACACATCGCGCCAGGAGTCACAGGTGTTTGATAAGCTATTGTACAAATCATTTTTTAGAGAGAAGAGAATAAAAAAGTAGTACATAACTTTTATTATTATTTTTACTTATTATCAATACGTTTTGAATGTTTTTAATAATTTTCACAGCGGCTGAAAAACGGGTAGGCAAAAAGTTTTCATTTTCCATATAAAATAAATAATAAAAGCGTTGAAGTGAAATTATTTCGTTAAAGTGTTTCGAAACCTTAAACATAATCGGACTAACGATTCCGACGTTTCGGTCGTACACTAGTAAAACGAATACGCACGAAGCAGCAACGTCGCATTTGCTTAGTGGACAAGAAGCATGCTCGATCCGCGGTCAGGACTTCGTGATGCCAACAGCGTACAAGTGACAAACGACGTAAGCGTATAAAAAGACGGTAAGCCTTAGTAATCAGACAGAGAATCAGCAAACATACACGTAGTACGTAAACAATATTTTTTTCTAAAGCGACGTGTTCTATTCCTAGCTCTGTCGTCGCTCACCATTAATCAGTGGCTAAAAATTGATATAATTTTATTTAATAAACAAAATGATTATGCTACTATCTCGCTATTCGTGCATACATTTATAATTTGGTCGAAAGTTACACTGACCTGCATGGCGGACTTCAGTAGATCGGGCTCCCGGGGGATGCGCACGCGCTCGTGCCGCAGTCGTCCCATGCGGAACTCTGTCGCTTCCAGGTCGGGACGCCGTGGAGACACCGTATTACCCGCCCTGACATTCACAATTATCAATATGGTGTCTCGAAATGTCTCAAGAAAAGAAATCAGCTGCTCCATATATTTGGTAAAGTCGACGATTATACAATGCTAGAAAAAATATATTCTACTGGCAGACCCGAACACGCGTTGCTGTGGGTAAATTGAACACACGCGTGTAACGTAAAATAAATTGTAGCGCATATGAAACGTTTGGACTTTTAACGTAGCGCCAACTATTGGATAGTTATGAAACGTTTGTACTTTTAACGTAGCGCCATCTATTGGATACTTACTCAATCCAGTTAATAAATTACCTTACACCGCCATCTATTAGAATTTTATGGAACTCACAGATAATAATTATACCTCTTTGTCGTATCAGTAAACAATTAATTTGCAATAAAAAATATAGCGATTATAAATTAAGATATAAACTATCCTATCTCTCAAGTTGGATCAAACTGTACACAGTGTGCAAGATTTAGTTAAAATCGGTTCAGTAGTTGAAGAAATCATCGCGAACAAACAACGTGATACGAAATTTTTATATATAAAGATACAGCAGTTGAACCAGTAGCGATTTGAGAATTGCGCTTATACTAAATATTGTTCATAATGATAACTAAAATGATCCCATTTGGCTTGTACGCCCTAAGCTTATATCCCTGTATTTGATCCCAATAAGAGACTAGGAATCGGATAGAATTGTATTTAAAAAATAATATTTAAACAATGCTTTGTCACAATTCCGTCAGTTTAATGCAAGCTTCCATGAATATAGTTGTTGCATTTTTCTATCCGTGCACTTATTCCGGTGCGGTAAATCAGGTGGAACTGCTAAATGGCATATGCGTCAGACAGGTACGATAGAAATAATAGTGTGCAGATAAAATTAATTTTGATGTAACCTACAGGGGATGTGCATGACGGCAATTGCAGCCTAGTGACGCAACTCTTTTTTTCCCATCAGAAAAGTCGGAAATTGCAACCTAGTGACGCAGCTCTTTTTTTCCGGTCAGAAAAGTCGGAAATTGTAACCTAATGACGAAACTCTTTTTTCCGAAAAGTTTATTTCTTTATCTGTACTGTTTCTCTTCTATTGTGCTTTATGCTAGTTATTTATTGGATAAGTTGGCTCACCTCTGCCTGTCCAGGGCTCGGTCCCGTTGCGCCTGCAGCCACACTATGGTGCGCGAGGTGCCGAACGCAGTGCAAGCGAAGAACATCTGTCGCGTCTCCAGCGGGAACAGGAACGGACACCAGTCGTTCAGCTGCTGACACCTGCACAAATACATTTATATAAATTAGTCAAAATCGATGAACATTTTTTTTTTTTTCCTTTATGGTGTTCCGCTCACCTGATGTTAAGTGACGGTGTGGTCGAAGGTGGTAAAACACACCTAGCCCGGAATGGCACTGGCTCTCAAATGAGGCGAAACACACCGTTAGGTGCTTGGCGGCAGATTTACAACTTGAGGGTGGTAGCTAGCCAGCCAAGTACTAGAAAATACGCTACCACCATGCTATGGTTTTACTTACGATGTTTGTCTTAACTGGCTGCACAAGCTCATTGTTGAACCCACGTTCTTCTGCGTATGAATCGACCACGCTAACCACTGAATTACCATCGCTACAATACATTACATACATAAATACGTTACATATTAGAATGACAATTAGGTAGTTACGCATACGATTGTTAGTTGCCGTCGTGGTGCCGGTGTAAGAATTGTACCCCACCTTCTCTACCCGTGGTTGCCGTAAGAGCCGGCTAAGGGATGTAATACGGAAGATGGGCAGCAGAGTCTTCCTTGAACAATCACACCTAACTACGCTCGCCAACCCGCCTGCCAAGCGTGGCATTGGCAAAACCCCCCCAGGAGGAGGCCTATGTCCAGCAGTGGACGTCCTATGGCTGATGATGTGTGTGTGTGCATAAGATTCGCGTAACTCGAGAGGAATGGTATAGTATCCCGAGGCGATATATGTTTTTCGAAATGATTACAGACGGAGAAGAAGTATTAAGACTTCCTCACACTGCATGGCTACGGTAAAAATAATAATGGCGGTTGCGAATTTATCCACAATCGCAGGAGGTGCTTGTATGGAATCCGTTTGTTGCTCCGTTCACCAATTCATATCACGCCAGTTTGAGCAGACCTAGCTAAGGTTTTTAGTTATTGCATTTTAAGCAGCTACCCGCAGGCCCGTACATACCAAGGTGGAGTGGCGCCGGCGGCGAGTGTGAGCGGCTCTTGCAGCTGCTGATGCAGCTTGTTGGTAAGCTTGGTGGAGAGGAAAGCGTCTGTGGGCAGCGCGGGCACCGCAGCGCGCAGCCGCCGCAGCACGCGAACACAGCATGTCGCCATCGCGCCCTCCGCGCCTTGCGCGCCCGCGATACCGCGCTCTAAACACACCACACGTCATGGGTTTACAGCTACACGATACTGCACAAGATATATGTTGGAAAACTAAAACCCGCCTATTTAACTTACGACGCGACACATTTTACGATCAAAACTTACGCCAAGCCAGGTTTAAACAACAAATTATTACCAATCAAGACATGTTTAGCAAAAAAATGTTACGTTACAACACACATGACACGTAGAGAGTTAAGACGAGTTAAGGAACATCTTCTTTGTAAAAAATACTATAACATTATGACTATATTCTAAACGTGTACTTAATTTAAAATTGGCTAAATCACGATAAAGAGCAAAAAAAAATTTTTTTTTATTGTAATAGTAATGTGACAAACACGACGCTCTCGTGATGGTAAGAGACAAGGCCTGTCCATAATCAGTGCAGCAATACACGGAACTTTGAATAGTTAAACAAAGTTCAAGGCATTACTGCGTTGGCGCTCATTACTTTGATACTTTCGAAGGTTGGTCTCAACAGCCTTGATAAACTAACGCGGGCGGATATTTTACTACGCTGTGTTTTAGTTGAGTTGTACATACAATTTGTTAAGGTTATATTAATTTTATTTCGAGAGTAAATCAATAACCCAATAATTTTCCTTCAGATGTGATTCTAGAAAGATTCTAGAAACGCAAACTCGATCATCAGATATGAGAAATCACTTATTATCATTTTACATTTAAGATGTAACTCACAAACACGACTCACCAGGATCGCTGGGCTCGTCGTCTTCGCTATCGCTGGAGGAGGCGAACGTTTCCATCCCTTCGACCTCTTTATATGTGAGCGTGTATGTAGTGTCGCGGTGCGTGTCAGTGTGCGGCAGGCGTTGATTTAGAGCCAGCACAGCTCGGTATACAGTCCAGGAGGGGCGCTCGAGCGGTAAGGACGCCCCGCTGGCTGAAAGCACCAGCCGCAATGCCGGCAGGCGAGGTCCCGCTCCGCTTGAACCGCTTGCGGTGCTAGCGGCGCCGCTTGCATTACTACAAGCGCTGTTTGTTGCGTTCTCTTTGTTCTCAAGCGCGGCAGCCTCGTCGACTTCGTCTTCGTCCGAGCCCTCTTCCAGTGGTATTTCGAGATCTACGATAACCATATTAATTTGATACATATTATCCAACACACTTTTTTTGAAAAGTCGATTTTACTCACTCTTCAACCACCTAGTCTACATATATCTAATGGATCAGTGAAGTGAAGTTACACGGACATTCATTTTAATGTGATTTAAGATCTTAATAATAACAACTACTACAATATTGTATAATACGGGAAGACAGTAAAATAATAAGGATCAAAATGAAAAAGCAAGGAAATCATTTTAATCGAATCCAGCTTACATTGATTTCTTAATAGAAAAAAAAGAATCTTGATTCAAGAAAACCTAGACTTTATATCAAAGCATTACACGAATAGTCCTACGAATATTGGCCACAACATCACCCTACGAAATATCAAGTATCACGAATACTCACCGACAGTTTGGTTGAGATTAGTGCGTCCCGGACGCGGGTCGAAAGCGGGTATGAGCGCAGAGAACTGTCGCTTGAGCACAAAGTCGTCGTCCCATGGGCGGCGGCTCCCGTTCCGAGGGGGGCCCGTTATCTCCCCGCGCACCGCCTCCAGAGCTTCCTCCTCCATCAGCGACAGGAGGTTGCGCGATACCTGCCCAAACTAAAGCGATTTAGTTTTACTGTCCACGTGACGTCGTTTTGCCCTGTCATTTATTTGCCTGCAGCGTGCGTAAAAACATACGAAGTACTATGCACAGAGCGGCAACGTCGCGTTTGTTTAGTAGGCAGACAATATCTTCGCTACGTAGAAAGTAAGTCTTAGTTGACCAACTCACTTTGAATGTTTCTCAGAGCCTCGCAATTTTGTGTTTCTTTTTTAATCTGCATGATGCCCTAATGTGAAACTAGTAGAATGTCAAAACAAATAAGCCAAGTACTTATGTTTTCTGGCCCGAAAAATGTCTAAAATCCCGCTCTAAGTTAGCGCCTCATCACGTCCACTGCTGGACATAGGCCTCCCCCATTGATTTCCATAAAGACCGCTTGGAAGCGGCTCGCATCCAGCGCGTTCCTACGGTGTTTTTTAGGTCGTCTGTCCACCTTATGGGTGGACGTCCTATTAGGGGGTTTTGCCAATACTCGCCACGCTTGGCAGACGGGTTGACGAGCTCAGTTGGGTGTGGTTATTCAAGGAAGACGCTACTGCCTATCTTACGGATTACAGCACTTAGCCGACTTTTACAGCAACCATGCCGTAGAGGGTAGAAGGGTATAATTCTTATGCCGGCACCACCGCGGTAAATATAAGTGTACATAATAATATGTCACTGTATGTTTGTTACTTTTTCTCAACCAAACTATACGCCTCACCACGATAAAATTTTCTTTAGAGATAGCCGTTACTGTAGAAAAGTTCATAGACTACATTCAATCGTCATCATCGCAACCTTTTTCCACGACGTGGGAGCAACTATTATGTTCATATATTTGAGAAATGTAAGTAAAATGTATCTCACAACTTCATGATATGTGGGTTCGTTTTCCTTGTCGCTGTCGAGCGCGTCGTCCGCGTCGTCGTCGTCCTCGAGCTCCGTGAGAAGCGCCGGCGCGCGACACGACTCCAGGAAGTCTTCCAGAGACACCTGACAAACAATTACTTTAGCATCACAGACCAAACGAATCACAGTGTCCGTAAAATCAAAATCGTCGCTTGTTCATGAAAAATCTGGCGTCCGCATGAACTCTTGATTATCGAGTTAAAAGATTATAAAATGCAACTTAACGATCCTTTTTGTATTATGTATAATAAATCATTAAATTGCAGAGTCGTTTTCGTAAAATAACTTCTTTCAAGATTGAATAAATCGAATCATTGTCTGTATGATATAGTGGAGATAAATACCACATCACTTACCGTGATTGAGTTTATAAAAGAGCTATTTACAAAAAAAATACGACGGTGAAAAAAAATTACGAGTTTTGTAATATTTCGGCGCACCGACTTACGCCATGTTCGTGTTCATGTTATCACATAAAATGACTTGTTAACAATTTTGATAGTTTAAAACAGTACTTAGAAATCATTGTGATAATGAGTAATCTCTTTCTGTCTCTATCTCTCTCTTCCACGTCTTGTTAGATAAATGATACGGTCAAGAATTTAAATACTTCTCATAAATACCTGTTCGCTCTCACTGGAGGTTGAAGTGAGAGATAGTGTGAGAGCATTCTGTGCGTTGGGCGCAAGCGAAGGATAGCTCTGCGCAGCGGAGAGAAGACCGCCCGGGAAGTTACTTGATAACGCCAACCGTACTAAACTGTAATTCAAAAAATCATAATAATACTAAAGTTTTTTTTGCTAAGAGTTTTTTTTTAATACTAAATATGTTTGCGTTTGACCACACCCTGCCTGTTGTTAAGCAGGATGTAGTCTAAGATGAAGCACGCTTACTTAAAAAAACCTGTTTTCTCTGAATTTAAAGACACCCAAGATGTACTTCCAGAGTTCCACATCCTCGCTGTACGTATTAAGAATGTGGAATCGAAGCGTTTAATCCATTCGTGGTGAATATCCACCATGTAAGGATGGCGCTTTGGCCGTGTCTGCCTAGCCGTCCGGTAAAAAAAAATTACAGGTGGAACCAAATTATTTAATTCTAAGGCACACTCTCCGAAACGTATCCGATAGAAGACAGACAAACATACTTGCGCTTTATACAAACTAAGCAGCTGTCTGGTGTGAAGTACCACCTCACCTCATTTAAGGGATATTTATCGCATTTACTGTGTAATTGTTTTGTACTTCTTACTTTTTGTCATGAGATAATGTACACAATGTTGGTGTTCATAATATAAATAAAAATAAAAATAAATAAAAATAAAATGATATTAAGAAACAAGATTTGCCAACCACGCATTCTTCAGTCTTCCCGTGAACATGGTGCACCTAAATATCAGGAGCTTCTTAACGTAATTACAATAAATGACCCGTAAATGGTTATAACACTGTAGTAAACACCCGTGATAATAATTTAAATCATTTAGTAACTAGCATATAACATCATACGGTTTCTTCGCATTATCGTACGACGTCACAAGAAGCTCATATATTTCAAGATAAAGATATTCTCTGATTTTATAACCTTGAAAGAGAAACATGTAAAACATTTCTTCTACTGAAATCTTCTCTGACAACTACTTATTCAGACATAGGGCTATAGGGCACGCATTTAAATATAAACTGAAACCGAGAACTTCATCTTATAAGAAGTTGATAAACAATAAGGCTGCTGGCAGAATAAGTCCAAAAATCTGGGCAAGTGACTTGTCTAAGGAGAAACCTATGTCCAGTAGTGGCTAAAATAGGCATTATATCTAATCTTTAAACGTATATATGTATATAAATATAATCTGAATATCGGAAACGGCTCCAAAGTTTTTCATGAAATTTAGTATTCATTTTTAGAATACGAAAAATACAGAGCAAAGCTCGGTCATCCAGATCCTGATGATAATGCAAGAATAAGTAAAGAATTAGTAATAAATAAGGCGTCCAAAAACAAACTCCAACGGCCTAAGTAGCACGAAATCTTCGAACTTTTACTGTTAAAGGCTAAGACCCATTTTTACCGCGCTAAATTAGTAGCCGCAATATTTACCTTGGGAAGAGACTAGACGAGTTGTTGGCGCGGTTGGTGCGCTGTTGGTTGTTACCGCGTCCGACGCCTGCGCCGCGCGACATGCCCAGAGATTCTAAAAGTCGCGCCGCACCCTGTAACGACACATTTCAATAAAGACATTTTCCACTGTGGATCTTGCTTAAAAATTATAAGTTTACTGGCATTTTAACGTTAAATGAAGTTAGTGATGCTCACAGTGATGACATACTACAAAACGGACATGTGTTGGCTGTATGCAACGCGATCACAAACGGGGATTTGCATGCACTTGATTTCAACATTCGGTTGCACATATTTTTTTATGGTTGGCAGTCTAGGTGTTTGACCACAGCTCACCTGAGTGAGTTAAGTGACGGTGTGGTCAAAAATGGTAAAGCACACCTAGCCTGGAATGGTACTGGATCTCAAGTGAGGCTGCCGTAACACACCGTTAGTCTTCCGCCAAGCAGGCAGATTTTCAACTTGCGGATGGTAGCTAGCCAGCAGAGTACTCGAAAGTACCCTACCACCACGCTATGGTTTTCTCACGATGTTTTCCTTCACCGGCAGCTGAAGCTCATTGTTGGGGTTTGAACCCACGCCCTTCGGCATGCGAACCGACCGCGCTAACCTCAGCATCATCGCTACAAAATGTTTTTGTTTATACCATAAAATATTTGTCCTGTAATTGTAATGAGCCAACAGGGCTGTCAACAAAATCAACATGCAGAATTGTGACTTGACCTTCTCAATGCATTAAAAGTAAGTAGGTACAAACAATACAGTAAAGTGATAAAATATTAAAATCCCACTAATATTATAAACGTGAAAGTTTGGATGGATGGATGTTTATTACTCAATCACGTCAGAACGACAGAACGGATCTGGATGAAATTTTGCATGTAGATACTTTAGGCCCTGGAATAAAACATAGCATACTTTTCAACATCATCATCACCCATCACTACGCGGGTGAAACCGCGGGGCGCAGCTAGTTCTAATTATAATTACCTGTTGCGTCAAATCAGGCTCGCTTGCGCTCATGTTCCCGGAGCCGCCGCTGGACTGGCTGTCTTTTTTGTGATCACCGTATTGTCCTTCGGCGCGCTCGTTTTCCAGACACTGTACAACAAATACTAAAGATAAAGATAAAGATAAAAATACATTTTATTTCACAGAAAAAAGAGTACAGTATACATAGAAAAGAATACATTTAACTTGCTTAATACTAGAGGTGACATTACAATTCATAGTATTTACAGGTAAACATTGGACCCCAAACTAAGCACGAGGCTTGTATCTTGGGGACCGAGTGCGTTTTCAGCAGAAACTTTCTGTGACTTTTAAAATTTGAATATTAAATGGAGTTTAAATAAAATGTTACACAAAAGTTAAGCACTTAAAGTGTAGTGTAGTACAAAAACTACATACAAACTAAATACTTATCTAAATACCAGTAATACTAAATTCAATTACAACATGGAGTTTATTGGAACGTTCTAATATCATGGTAGGATATTTCTCTTTTGCCTGTAACCTAGTGTTGAAAATATCACATAATTAGTCATAAATCGATTTGTCGAACAAAATGTGCAATATTGTGGCAACTATCTGTTACACACAAGTAATTCTATGCAGACAAACACACTATAATAACTCGATTAATAATAAGAACATTGTACACTATCACTGTAAGCGAGTAAAAAAAAAAAGAACAAATGTGTACTTCACAAAACAGTACAGTTGTGTGCAGTTGTGTACTTAACAGTACTTTAAGCTCCTGTTAGACACTCACGAAAAAGCTACGCTACTACGCTACGCACTACGCACTTATACCATATAAAAACAATTGGCATTTTTTGTTATCTGGCTGCTTTAGCCCAATTGTTGTTATTGTTTAGCTCTTCTGTTTTGTTTTATTTTAATTTTATTTATATTTATTTTTTGTTGTTGGTAATTTTGCTTTCATTGCTTTTATATGTATGTATTTGTTCGACTTACAAGGGCTCACCGAAAGACCATCGCTGGTCAATACTGGTACCTACTACCACTTAGTATGGCCAGCATTATGCTAAGGTGAATCCCTATTTTGTTTGTAACTGTTAGTCTTTGTTTGTTTGTTTTATGTTGTTCGGTTTCTGTTATGTACAAAATAAAATTATTTTCTTTCTTTCTTTCTTTTTTTTCTTTCATATACCCACACGATAAGGTCCACACAGTGGCATAGTTTTTTCGGTAATGTCTAACGTACGGGGGCTGTAAGCTATATTGAACTAGGAAGCATTCAGGAATAAGCAGTACTAATTAGCTAAATTAAAAAAAGGTTTTTCATTTTAAATGTATTCTGATTTAAAATAAAAAAATATCGTTTCTTGAATGCAATCTAAAAAACTGGCCAAGTGCGAGTCGGACTCGCGCACAATCTATAAAATCTCGCGTATCTATAAAAACAGCAAAAAAATCATGTCTGTTGTATGGGAGCCCCCTTAAATATTCGTTTTTATTTAATTAATATTTTAATTTAACTATGTATTTTTAAAGTGAATATATGTATAACTAAATATTCTGTGAATATTTCAAGCGTCTATCTGTTGTCGTTATCAATATCGAGCAAAAACGAGCAAAAAATCACGTTTGTTGTATGGGAGCCCCCTTGTTATAGCGGCAACAGAAATACCTCATCTGTGAAACTGTCTAACTATCACGGTTTATGAGATACAGCCTGATCACAGAAGGACTGACAAACGGACGGACAGCGAAGTCTTAGTAATAGGGTCTCGTAAGGTCTGAACATTTTTAGGGTTCCGTACCCAAAGGGTAAACTTTACGGCACGGAACCCTAAAAATGTTCTCAATATGCCATTGTCTTCATTGTGTTTCACATGCGACTCGAGAGAGACGTCCTCAATTACCTGTATCTGTATACGGTTAGCGTTATTCCTTAGTGTATGTAAGAGCGAGGCGGGCAAACCCAGCAGCTCGCTGGAAAGCAAAGCGTTGGCACTGTTGCGAACCGCGTCGCCTTCGTTGCGCGCTTCGCCTTCCTGTGTTACAGAAAGGAGGCGTCACGCGACACAACACACAGCAAACGGTGCTACTGTACTGTACACTACATCGTTCTCAACTCTACACAAACACGAACCACAACAGGAAGGAACAGCTGCTAAGCACTAAACAATGCAGTGCGAAAAGGTATTCGGAAAGTCTCCAAAAAAAAAACAGTTTTCTGTATGAAACTGAAAACTCCACTGGAATATTTTATTGAATTTAAGTATTTCGTCAACCTCACGAATAATGACAATCAATAATTACTTCAGTATATGTGTTTGATCAATTTCAATTTTTTTTCTTATGTCTTCAACGATTTAGTATTAAAATACAAGCACTTTTGATGAGTTAGAAGCCACAACATAACGTATTATCGTAATCAATCAATAAATAATTTGTTTCATGTATGTTAACCATATAGTTCCTAGGTTCAAATCCCACGGCACGAACCTTTGTATTTTCAAAGTTGTGTGCATAAAGTTGGTAGATTCACTCAGTGCAGGAAAAACATCGTGAGGAATGATACATAAAGATTTGGCAATAAAAGCCAGCAAGGCCAGCAGTGGGGCAGTTTATAAAACAGGATTGCTCTGCATATTTTCAGATGTCCTAATACAATCAATCATTGTATGTCATCGATTCTGCAGTAGTGTCTTGATTGAAAAATGTTATAGGTAGATATTTTACTAAAATAGCTAGGAAAACATGGTAATTTTATACTTGCCAATTAATCAATTCAAACACAGAAACACACAGCTTATCACACTGTTATCTTAGGTGAACTTTGTGAACTTTTGTAATACCTTTCGGTTGAAGTAAAACTCGAAGAATTCGAATTATCATTTGACTCAGTGTTAGCAGGGAAAAAAAAATATATTTCTTGTTTACAAAGTTCACTATTGACTTGGGTCTGTCAATCTAAAGCTACATGGATACTTTAAAGGGGAAGTTGATTCCGCATTCAATAGGTTCATTTACAATACCATGCATACAGATATAATGAAAATAATGAGAGAAAAATGCGTCCGATGAACACAGGCATATCATGAACAAAACGATATATACAGGCACGAAACTTACATCTTGAGAATTAGCCTCCGGTACTGGTTCCTTCGCTGGATACGGTTTGGTGATGTCGGTGATACTAGCAGGTCCCATCTCCATATTAGTGAACGATGTGTTGCCCAGATCCATACAGTTATTGCTTTCGGCACCGAGAGTTAGTGATTCTACTATTGTAGCGAGATCTGGAATACATGATATAATTAGATGCCACACAAAATGTGACAAATAATTCTGTATCTAGTTTTTAAAACGTATGATTAAATTCATCATCATCATCATCAGCCTGTAATCGCCCACTGCTGAGCATAGGCCTCTCTTCTTGTACGCCACTCGTCCGGTCCTGTGCCAGTCTTGTCCAGGTTCGACCCGCGATTTTTGTTATATTGTCTACCCAAAGAGCTGGTGGACGACCAACGCACCATTTACCAGTTCGCGGCCACCAATGATTAAATTACAAGCACATATTGATATGGCATAAAATTATATGTTCAGTTTTAATGTACATAAATTCTAATTGACTTAGATTTATTTTATTTATTATTTTTTATGTTTGACTGGCTAGGTGTTTGACCACAGCTCACCTGATGTTAAGTGATGGTGTGGTCGAAGATGGTAAAGCACACCTAGCCTGGAATGTTACTGGCTCTCAAGTGAGGCTGCCGGAACACACCGTTAGATGCTTGGCGGCAGATTTTCAACTTTGAGGGTGGTCGCTAGCCAGCCGAGTACTAGAAAGTACCCTACCACCACGCAAAATAGATATAGATCGACTGAAACTTTGACTTATTCTTATTGTAAAGGAAACACACCCGAAAATAAAAACAGACGGCATTGACACAATATGGTTAAAAAAAATCGGCTAAAGTTAGAGACTAATGCATGGGGTCGTCTGTTTACCTTTGGTGTCAGGTAAAAATACCTTGTATACAAATTCAGTATAGGTATGTAATAGTATAAAATGAAATAAATAATACCAGTATTAATGTGGTGAGTGGAGTGGTTAATGGCAGAGAGATCTGTGGCCTGCGTGCGTGGGCGAGACATGTTGCTTGCCATCTCCTCGCCTGATATGTTGTCGGCAGACGAAGCCTGCTCGGTAGATGCCACAGACACCTGCAGAAAGTGTAACCTTTAAGCTATCGCGGTTTTGAACACATTGCTATGTTCATCGCCAGGACTTATGGCCGAAACAAAGGTAAATAAATAAAACAAATTTTTAATATTTTGTATGTGATTAATTGCCGGTGATTGTATGTGATTAATTAAATCTACCACCGGCTCGTAATTACACTTCAACTGAGAAGACTCCGGCAAGAAACTCAGCAAGGCATTTTTTTTGTGGATCTATCATTTCTCAAAACTTTATTAGGCAGGAATCCCTATGGTTTTTGGGAACTTATCATTCATGATAGACACCGATATACAGACAAGAGAAGATAAATATTTGAATAGAGTTAGGTATTCACCTGGTGGTCTACGGCCGTAGCATCGGGTAGGCTGGGAGTCGAATGACTCTTGCGGCTTTGTTTAGCGCCCTCTGCAACGCCGCTCACAAGCTTGAGATCATATTTCCCCTCCGCGCCCATTCTGTACGAGTTTCGTCCTCCATGGTCCCACCTGCAATGACAAACACTTGTATAATTGGTAGGCTGTGGGAAAGTCTAGATTTGCTAGAACCTCTGTACTGTACCCCTATGGTTTATTAGTCAGTTTTTGTTCAAAGGAAACACCACGCGCCTAAACTCGTTCCTACAATCACAGAACTCTTTAAGTTATCCAAAAATTTTAATACTATTAAATCCGTTCCAATAATATGGTCCAAAATATTAGCAGCCTGTCTCTTTCTCTCACAGATTTATTGCAGTATATGCGAACGTACCTGACGTCGACCCATCCATTGTGCAGGTCGGAAGTGACGGTGCCGATCGCGGGGTGCGCCCCGTCTTGGTCGCGCCACTTCCAGTCGGCGCCTCGCACTACGCGCGCACCCGTGACGATGCCGCGCGACCCGCGCGACCAGCGCCGTGCGCGCGTCCCACCGCACACCGGGACCGCGACACTCGCGCCGCCCCCCGCCATGCGCGGCGGCTCTAACACCACGCTCACCACCTGGATCAAACAACTTTCTTTATAACATCGAAAAAAAACCAGCGCAAATTGTCTATGTCTATGATAATCGACAGTCATGCAATGATAGGACCGTTCGGTTTTTTTTTTTTTTATTTAGACTTAATTTTTTTTGAAATCTCTTTCTTTCTATATTTCTTACACAACTTAAAACCTGCCTCACGCTGTTGAGGCCTGAAACGCAGCCAGCTCAAACCGTGGCTTTGGCAAACCACGCGGTTTGTGATGGCGGGAGCGTATTACATGCGTTATACGTATAGTAAAGTCGATTGCACACAAATATAGCCAGCAGCCTAATTTATGGTTTATAAAAACAGGGCTGATTCGGATACTGTAGCTACAGAAATTACATGGTTAATGACACTAAACATCAACTGTCTCAAAGTAATGAGCGCTAATATATTTTGCTGAATTTTGTGTTGTTATTCAAGGTTTGGGTTGGGGATTGCAATGGTACTGTAATTTCCTTGAGCGAGCGTTATCTGCTGCCATCCAGAGTGATGTGTACGTCATCTTTTATTAGTTTTACAAAAAAAAAACAGAAACACTACGTGATAATGAATTTAAATGTGACCACCTCAGCGAGAGAATACTTGAATTTCGAAAATAGAAGTTTCACATATTTCTTAGTACTAACCTATAAACGTAAAACTACAAACGCATCATGAAAATATTAAATATCGTCAACCTTGATACAGCTAGAAACCCATCAAATCTATCTCTAAGATCATGAATAAATTTTCTCTGGGTACTGTGCTCTCCTTTGACAACCGACAGCCAAATTAGTATACAACCGCAATTTGAATTATATTCCTGATAAAACAAAACATTGATGAAGCAAAAAAATGCATACCTTGCCGTATATCTCGAGGCCGGAGAGCGAGAGGTAATGGCTCTGTCCGCTGGCGTTCTTGCCGTTCTGCTGGACGCGCAGGTAGCGGTAGGGCGCGTCGGCGCGAAGCCGCCACGTGGCCGTGCTGCCCGGCTCTTGTAGCGCTTGTTCGTCGTTGTGTGCCACTAGTGTCGACCACGCCACGCCGTCCATAGACATCTACAACGTATAGGTTGGAAAACTAAAACCCGCCTACTTCCTCACGCCGCGCCACATTTCTTAATATAACTTACGTCGAGCACATTATGATCAACAAATTATACATATATATATATTTGGAATGTTCTCTAAGCTTTAATTTGATACTAAATACATGTTTTTCTCGAAATATCTTTTATTGAGATGCGAATTTACAAATTGCGTTACGAAATTACGTTATAGTCTCGGCCATATTAGATTTTGTGACGTCATGACGTGCGTAGTGCTAAGCCGCGTCGATAACACCTCATATATTACGAAAAACCAATCAGTAATTAGGTAGCTACGAGGGAACAAACTATCTTATATACATAGGATGTTTATATCCTAACCCTTGTTAGAATAGTACAATCTGAGCACTCAGAAACATTTTATCACTAACATATAAAATTGTACATTTGAGGAAACCACATAATTTGGCGAGACAGAAAATCCACTACTACACGCTTATATCAAGATATTCGTAGATTTTTTACACGATTACGCATTCGCACCAGTGTTACGGCAAACGCGACAAAACCAGTAGAATCATTTTAAAAAATTATTTCTAAAAACTACATGTTTTAACGGCTGACAACACTTGTTATATTTCGGGATAGTGGAGACATCGTAAACAGTTTATTATTAGATACTTCAGTCACACTTATGTAAATTTATATCTCATATACAGCAACAATAAACTGAGAAATAGATCATTGAATGAAACACAAGACGAACCAGATCAATGAATTAAACATTCCAGTAGTAAAATAGTAGGTAGGTAGGATTTTCTAGACAAGACTACTTTATCTTTAACCTTGTCTACGCTATCGTAAGGAGAGATCAAACCCAAACTCGTTATACATAAATGGATGAAACTCACTTGGAACAGCCAATTCCTGAGCGCGGACCGTCCGTAGCCGCGCGCATGCCGTAACGTATAAGCGGAAGGCACTATATGTAGCCCGAGGTCAACTGCTATGAACGCTTTTCTGTCATCATTCGTGTGAACATTGAGCGGTTCAGGCGAACGGGACAGAGCGTCCTCAGCTCGTCCGTACGGCAGCTGCCGTCCGTCAGAAGACCACACACAAACCAGTCCGTGTGCACCAGGATTCACCCATTCGCAAGTACCGCCGTTGCTGCCGATGAAATACAACACGCCGTTCTCGTCGAAATCGTGCTGAAAAGAACGTCATTATTTATACGTCACCGACAACTCAAAGCAACCATCGCAAGAACTCGTGCTGGTTCTTCACCTTATCAGCTGTCACATCATCAATCACATCATCAGCCATAGGACGTCCACTGCTGGACATAGGCCTCCTCCTGTGGAGGGGTTTTGCCGATACTCGCCACGCTTGGCAGGCGGGTTGGCGAGCGCAGTTAGGTATGATTGTTCAAGGAAGACGTTGCTGCCCACCTTCCGTATTACATCCCTTAGCCGACTCTTACAGCAACCACGGGTAGAGAAGGTGGGGTATTCTTACGCCAGCACCACCACGACACTCAGCTGTGTGTTATCAGCTGTATGTGTCTATTATATATGAAGACACTCTGTTCTATGAAGACGATAAAATTCTTAGTCTTAATAACATGAAATAGAACCACATTTTCACTAAAAATATGAATGTGATCATGTGATACGCAATTGCACAAAACTACACTGAGTCAATACTATTCTATTTGAAAAGATATTGCATAGCTACAAGTCAATTATTTTGCGTCTAGTGGTTAGTGTTTTTTTTATATATCCCTAGATTTATAGTTATAGTTCCACACTTCACTCACATCGTAGTTAAAGGTGAGAGGAGATTCGTTCTTGATCTTCTGCACGTAGTGGAAGCTAGCGCGTTCGAGGTCGTACCACTGTCGTGCGACCGACTTGGCGAGGAACCGTTCGAGTTGTCGCACTGTCGTGAGCGCTTCCACCTTCAGGTTCCGACCGTTGTTATTACTATTGTTGTTGTTCACTGCATTCGAGTTTGACTCCTCAACAGCGTCGTCGTTAGCGCGCTCCACGCGCAATCTGAAGAAATGTTTGGAAGGGTTACTAACTTAGATATAATAAAATAGAATACAATGAATCAGTCGACAGCATTTTTTATGATTCAAACAGCGTTTTCTTTATAAAAGAGCACGGTCGGTCGCAAATTTAAAAGGCATATGATCGTAATAATTTCACCACATCTTACAAATAATTGAGATGAATTGATTATCTATCTATATTATATTATTATTTTTTATTATGATTAAGCTTGCATTTGATCGCCATCTCACCTGATGTTAAGTGAAGATGCGATCTACGATGGAGCACTCTCGACTTGAAGACACCCAGATTGTATCTATTAGGAAACACCCACTCGGATAACGTATTCCACGCTTTAGCCGTTCGAATAATGAAAGTTGATTTAAATCGTTTGGTACGATTTTTTTGGAATGTCAACCATGAAACAAAGTCTCATTTTCGAGATTCTGGCTATCCGATAAAAAAATGGGCATGGGGAATTAGAGCATGCACATGCATGATCCGAAGCACACTCTCCGAAAAGAATCCGATAAAAAATCGACAAACTAGTAACTTAGCGACGATGTTCAAGACTATGAAGATTAGCTAGTGTACCTGATCCGCTTGGTGAGGTGGTGCAACATGGCATGGTGTGCAGGCGGGGGCGCATCGCCGGCGGGCGCGAGCACGGGCAGCCGCTCCACGCTTTCGAGCACGGCTACGAGGCGTGTGGCCACCGCCGCGCCTGCGCCGCGCGCCCACTCGCGCACCGCACCACTGCGTGCGGCAGCCATGCCCGGACCGTCTATAGCACACACGTATACAACAATCGCGATATCAATAAAATGTATTCGTAATTTTTTGCATTGAAATACTGAGGCTAACTACACATCATATCATCAGCCATAGGACGTCCACTGCTGGACATAGGCCTCCTCCTGGGGGAGTTTTGCCAATACTCGCCACGCTTGGCAGGCGGGTTGGCGAGCGCAGTTAGGTGTGATTGTTCAAGGAAGACGTTGCTGCCCATCTTCCGGATTACATCCCTTAGCCGACTCTTACGGCAACCACGGGTAGAGAAGGTGGGGTACTATTCTTACGCCGGCACCACCACGGCAATTTTTTTTCCAAAACTATTGTAGTGTTTTTTCGAGTGTTCATGCATAAAAATAGTAGTGTTTTATTCATAAAGTGCTGAATTACAAGCGCGAGTGTGGGAAAGTGATATAATGTGGTGAAACATAACTTTTCGTGTTACTTCCAAAACTCCATCCAGAAGCTTATAGTAAAATCGCCACTACTTTACTAAGGCATGACTTGATTTGACTGGTACCGACTGGACTTGACCAAGACTGGACTTTGACTATAACTATAAAAGTAAAACAAAAATTGCAAAAACGGAAGACAAGTGAAGTGCTGTAATTCCAAATAAAGACGGTTCAAAGGCATCCGAAGCCAGACCATAAACATAAAAAAAAAACTCAATTGTTTATTGCAGCATATGTACAGGTGCAGGACTTATAATATATTACATTGCTATGCCTAATACATATTGGGGTATGGCAAAAAAATAATTATGTATTATTTGAAACTACAGAACGTTTAAATTTATTAAATCAAATTAAAAATAGAATATTAATTAGTCACTATTTATAAATATTATCATCATTGAAAAAGTCGTCAAGAGTGTAGTAACATTTGGCTATCAAGATTGACTTCAAATGGTAAATAAAAAATTAAAAAATATTTACTGACCATTGGGTTGGGGCGAGAGTAGGTGCAGCAAAGCCGGCGCGAGTCCTTCAGAATGCAGTTCGTAGGCGGAGAGCTGGTCGTCGGCGCAGAGCAGTTGCGTGAGATGGTCGAGTGCAGTCGGCAGCTCGCGGCGCCACTCCGCCGTCGGCTGCGTGGCCAGCCGCGTCAGGCGCGCCAGTAACGCACGCAGCCGAGCCACGGGCGCCCGGGGCGCTCGCACCGCCGCGCGCGATAAGTGACGCGCGTATAGTGCGCGCGCACGGCTCCAAACCTGCACCACAAACATTTACCACTTATGATATCTGTCCATATAACATCGCTTCATTTTGTCATTTGCCACTTGTTGTACGCTTTCTTGCAGTTTGTGTTACGAGTATGTACGTAGAGCTGCAAGTCGCATGTGCAATATTGGATTGCAATCTCGTCGAACGCCTATGAAGCGACAAAGTGCATAAAAAGCGACGCTACGTAGATAGTAAGGCTTAAAAAATATTGAAAGTGACAAATTCGTCATATCCTGCTTTCACTCTTTGACCACGGTCACAAGATGCGATCAACACTATAGTCCGAGAAGCCATCTTAAATAAACGTGAGTAATCAAAACAAGAAGATTTACGTTATGATTTATGACATTTAATTCCGTAAAGCAACCAGTCAGGAAGAGTTTCATTTTACATAAATATTAAGTTATCAAGTTTTTTTTTTTTGTGGCTTACAAGCTATGTGTTTGACCACAGCTCACCTGATGTTAATTGACGGTGTGGTCGAAGAAGCATGGAATGGAACTGGCTCTCAAGTGAGGCTGCCGGAACACATCGTTAGATGCTTGGCGGCAGATTTTCAACGTGACGGTGGTAGCTAACCAGCCGAGTACTAGAAAGTACCCTACCACCACGCTATGGTTTGCTCACGATGTTTTCCTTCACCGGCAGCTCAAGCTCATTGTTGGGGTTTGAACCCACGCCCTTCGGCATGCGAACCGACCGCGCTAACCACTGAGTTATCATTGCTACAAAAACATTTACTTTAGAATTTCATGTAATGCAACTCATAAGTAACCATTCTAATATCCAATTCAAGTACTGTATACGTCGTTTTGACCTGACGGATTGAGAAACACACATACCTGAGCTTTGACTGCCTCTGTTTTAGCCGAGAGTCGATTTCGAGTTTGATTAGAAGTCGTAGTCGCGGCGGCTTCTGACCTCCGATCCGCCCAGCCACTGGCTAACTCTGGACCTTCAAACGATATCACATCTCAGTAAATCTTAGTCAAAAGATATATTACAACTACAGTAAATAAATTCAATATAAAATTCATACCCAAAAATGTTTCAGCAGTGAATGAATGTCTGGTGCCTCTGTTTGATTCGAATATAAATCCAGGTATATCTTCTCTTAAAATTGTAGTCTGTTGTTGGCCGTCAGTGTTGTGGATGTGTAGTTCTTTTTCCCTGGGAAATTTATGATATTTTAATTTTATAATAATAAGTACCTGGTTGACCGAGCATTGCTCGGCTGAAAACATGGATAAAACGACGTTTTCTGAAAATGAAACCTAACTAGAATACAAAATTTCATGAAAATCGTTGGAACCGTTTCCGAGATTCAGAATATATATATATATATATATATATATATATATATATATATATATATATACAAGAATTGCTCGTTTGAGGATGGTGTGAAATGTAGTAAATAAATAAATTAAAAAAATTATTGACGTTTTTTGTCTTAAAAATAAACAAATAAATTTATCAAGGGGAGATTGTTATTTATATTATTAATAGTAATTTCTTCAATAAAGTTCCTACTTGTGTTTTTATATACTTATGTTGGTATTCAAATAATAAATTATACAAACTTTTTGCACGATAAAGCCCAATTGCCAATTATAAGTTTGCTGGGTCCCGGTTTGGATAGTATAGGCTGCGGCACGTGGTTCTTGACCGATGCCCTCGCTCTTTGTAATTTATCAATGAATTCTCCGCGGTTTTCTGGAAAAACACATTAATTTTATTAATTTAAAGTATCCTGTTTTCTTTATATTGTTTTGAATAATTATTTTTGTATTAGTTATATTGTAATATATTCAATTCTAACATAGTTCAGCCACGCATATACAGCATAGTTTCACGGCGCTATCGCTACTAATATTACAATACAAAAGTGTGTTTATCTATTTATGTATGTTCCTGTAGGTTTCTATTCCTCCAGAGTATTTAGCTAAACAGCCACGAGACACGTCGCGCACGTTACCTGTATTATCAGTCTGGTGCTCGGGACTGCCACTGGAGTACATGGTAGCAAGCTTGCCGTCGAGCAGGAATCGGAACCAGCCGTTGGAACCGGTGCTGAGCTCGAGCGCGGCCGCGTCACTCCACGCGTACAGCGCGTCACGCCCGCGGCACAACGACCACTCGCGCCACGCGTAAGCCACGCCTGCTGCTACGCACATGGCGTCGGCGCCGCCGCCAGCAGCCGCGCTGCCCGCTCCGCCTCCGGTGCCGCTTTCTGATCATATTCACAGAATACGTAGTTAGGATAAATCCCTTATCTGCACGATGATGCCCCCGTGCGGGCGTAAGGAATTTCGACTCGAAACTGCGCTATGATGCCCCCGTGCGTATCGTAACGGGCATAGACATTTGGGTTCGTTTAACCTCTTGCCTGATAGCCTCGTACATAACAATGATACGACATTTAAAAGAATTCATTTTTTTTTAATTCAAAATTATATTACTTTTTTACAAAAAACTCTTCAGCAGTTAATGGGTTATAATCTATCAGTCATAATATACGATAAAAATAAAACTGACGCCAGAGGTCAATGGACGGGGAACGTCCGTTAATATCTAACAGAAGAATTTGCTAAATATTTTATTGACTAATTGATTGTATCAGAAGTAACCTGTAGCAGAAGCCTCCCCGTCGTCCGGCAGTTGTCCAGCGCCGGCCGCGGCCAAAGCTTCCACTTTGCTGAAGACGCCGAGTCGGGCGAACTGCTCCAAGTAGATATCCGACGCCTTCACCATCAACTCCTCGGCTATACCGAGCACGATCAAGTGACCGTCATCATCGTCCTACCGAAAGCACCAAAATTAGCACTGTTTGCGAAACAAAACTAGTTCTCTTCATTTATTCCCTTCTTCTTTATTCTGTTCATTGTTTTGAAAATTAGTAATGAGTATAATATCACGGACTAAACAGACTGTTTCAAATGATGACGCAAGGAATATCAAAAGTGACTACATTAAGGTTCAATCCTCATTAATGCGGCAGAGAAAATAAAAACATATTAATTAATGTGGCATTATTCGAAGCGGAACGCAATTACTCTCTCTACTCTATTTTGACAAAGTAGCGCACATGTTTAGCTTGACGCACGCATGCACGCAAATGCACACGAACGTGCAAGAATTTGCACGACTTGTGAAAACGCTGCGTGGCGCTTAGACTCTGCTATAATGAGCATTGACCAAAATACATTAAGCTTGCGCATACGAGACATTTTAGTGCTCCGTCACTTCCGATCACCCTAAAAGTCCATTGACGTTATTCGCGGTCGACGGCGTTAATCGAAGTTTATATGTCTTGTGTGTCCAAGCTATAATATTAGGGGTACCAAATTATATATTTCAATAGAAGAACAGACCCAGCATAGTGTATAAGGTTACCGTTTGTTATTTTTAAAAAAAAGTCATAATCTCTCATGTTCACAACAAAATTAACACAAAAACTATTACACAGTAAAAATAAGTAAGATGCAAATAAGTTTCGATGGTGTGATATTACACAATGTGGATGTGCTTACATAAATATGATTAATGTAAGAAGTATAAATATAGCTATATACTTCGTGTAACGTTTATTATTATTAGTATTTGAAAATGACCCGGTTACTCGAACACGATGCCATGTGCTCGCTAAATGTGAGCAGATGGCATCATGGCGCGGATTACAAACGTATCCATGCGATGCCGCAGCAAGCAACAGTGAGACTACGGCTCCAAAATATTTTTTTACATAATATTTAGTACACGCAACTCAGAATTCGTTAGAATAAAAAACTTAAATTTCACAATCTCCGTCGGTTCTAGGCCTCTAATATGTTTCTATTTTTAGGGTTCCGTACCTAAAAAGGAAAAAACTGAACCCTTATAGGATCACTTTGTTGTCCGTCTGTCTGTCTGTCAAGATTCTTTTTCTCAGGAACGCGAGAAGGTCAAGGTGAAATTCATATCAAATACTCAAGTCTACAGTCCTTTGGAACTGTGAAAAAATCTAACTTCTAAGCCAACGCAATCAAAAGATACAGCCGTTTATGCTGCAAATTTTCGACACTCGCATGGGAATCAAAACCTACAGGGTACTTCCCGTGAACTCAGAATCTTGCAATTTGGTACGAAGCAACGTCTTATAGCACAGATAAAGGAAAAATTGCAAAAAGCTTAAATTACCGTTTAAAAAAAAATACCATTACTTTTACTTATTACAGGTTTGTACGGAACCCTCAGTGCACGAGTCCGACTCGCACTTGGTTGTTTTTTTTTCTGTTTAAGTTAACATTTGGGAGCCATAATATTAGTGTCAGGGGGGTTATCACACCATCGGAACGTTACCGCTGGCGGGCGGATGTAGCGGCTACGGAGCGCGCGGGGCTGCGACCGCCGCCCCACCTCGCCCTGATTACCAGTACCATTTTATTACAACATTGCAGTACTATGTTCAATAGTGACAGATAATACGCGTTGGAAGTATTCTTCCAATTTAAAAAAAAATGTATTTCTAATGTTAAGGCTAGTTAAATGTCCATGACCATTGCATTACCTACCCATAACTTTGAGTAATAAAACAAAGTCAACGGCGTTGCTGTTTTGGCGAATTACTTTGAAACATACGAAAGTTAGTCTGAATTGCCCTGTAATTTCGTCATCTGAACTCTTCAAACCGAAACACATTAATGTTTAGACACTACTGTTTGGCGGCAGAATCTGAAACAGCGATAGTTGACTTGACGACCTTCTAAGAAAATCTATGTAGTAAAGATGTAGGCGTATTTTAGATAGTAAATTAGATAAGCAAAGCACAGCAAGGCCGCTACCAACCACGACCACAGCCTACATCATCATCAAAATAGACACCCCACCAAGCAGGCGGGTTAATTCAATAGCCCAGATGACCTGCCCCACAACCAGAAAACCTGGGCAGGACGGAGTGGAAACATATGTATGTGATGTCATTGCGAATTTAGGAAGAGAGGTGAGCAGTCTTTTAATAGATCTATGATATAACGAAATACTCAACATTGCGCGTCTATTATGTTGGAGCTCGACTGAAATTATTTCGACCAATGATAAACTAAAATACTTACTTGATGTTGCGTATAACTATATAATATATATCCTAGGACATTGCACACAGCACCATCTGATCACTGCATTGCATTTGCATGGTGGTAGGGTACTTTCTAGTACTCGGCTGGCTAGCTACCACCCTCAAGTTACAGACTGCCGCCAAGCATCTAACGGTTTGTTTCGGCAGCCTCACTTGAGTGCCAGTACCATTACAGGCTAGGTGTGCTTTACCATCTTCGACCACACCATCACTTAACATCAGGTGAGCTGTGGTCAAACACCAAGCCTTTCAACAATAAAAAAACTAAGCAAAGCTTGTACTATGAAAGTCACATAGCTGACAGGATACTTAATATAACACCAAGACACAGAACAAACATTTTTGATTATACCACTAAATGCTTGTCCTGAGTGGGAATATAATCCACGCTCTACGGGTTTTGAAGCAGACAGTACCAATGAGCCAACAGGGCAGTCAAACTTTAGGTGGATAACATATAGAATTGTATCCATTGTACAGATAATAATTGTGGTGGTGCCGGCGTAAGAATAGTACCCCACCTTCTCTACCCGTGGTTGCCGTAAGAGTCGGCTAAGGGATGTAATCCGGAAGATGGGCAGCAGCGTCTTCCTTGAACAATCACACCTAACTGCGCTCGCCAACCCGCCTGCCAAGCGTGGCGAGTATTGGCAAAACCCCCCCAGGAGGAGGCCTATGCCCAGCAGTGGACGTCCTATGGCTAATGATGTGATGTGTGTGTGTGTGTGTGCGTGTGTACAGATAAAAAGCTAAGGTGTGGAAGGTGAGAAGGGAGCAGAATGCAACATCAGAATACTTTTTTTCTATCGAGTTAAATATAGATCTGTGGTGTGAACTACAAGAGAAGTAGAGTAAATTAAGCAAAACGCAGTTACCCCGTTGTCCAGCATTGCGACGCATCCGTCGCGCGGACGAGTGCACCATCTGGCGCACCAACGACAGTACCCGTATGCATATGATGTACGTAAAAACTAATGCGTTAGCTGTTATTACCGCGTTGTCGAGCACAGCTGCGACGAGCATCGTGAGGAGATGCGCAGCGCGCGCGTTCGGCTCGGCCGAGACGCGGCGCAGGAGGCGCGCGGGGGCGTAGTGCACCATCTTGCGCACGAGCGACAGGCACGCGCGCCGCACGCCCGCGCCGCCCGCGCCCAGGTACCGCGCGCTGAACACTGGTATCAGCCGCCTGGAGGAACATACATTACGTTAAACAGCTTTCTAGCGCCACTTAGAGGCGCTACCTTATTTTTTTCAACCTCACATCCTACCCTCATTTACCAATGAACGATTTTTTTTTTTATGGCTGACATGCTAGGTATTTGACCACAACTCACCTGATGTTAAGTGACGATGTGGTCGAAGATGGTAAAGCACACCTAGGGGCCGTTCAAGTATTACGTAAGCATCAAAGGGGGTCTTTACTTTGCTTATTTTTGACAACATTGGCCTCGGATTGGCCTTGGATCGCCTCATCCCGGATGAGGCGATCTGAATGCTGATAATGTCAGGAAAGACATATAAATTATGCTGATTGTTTGTTTTCCTTGTTATCGGCACACCTCGTTTTAGCGACATGGCTGCTAAATAAACCAATATTTACTTAAGCATAGGAGAGAGAAGTAAGAGCTTTGCTTACTTTTGCTGACAAGGGGGAGGGAGGGGTTATCAATAACTAAAATTCTGCTTACGTAATACTTGAATGGTCTCCTAAGCCTGGAATGGAACTGGCTCTCAAGTGAGGCTGCGGCCGAAACCGTTAGATGCTTGGCGACAGATTTTCAACTTGAGGGTGGTAGCTAGCCAGCCGAGTACTACCGGATACATGTATACACTTCGCCCGTTTTCGAATGAAACAATGCGTGATACAATACTCACTCCAAATAAATGGCGGCCATCTCCTTATCTCCCGTCTCTGGAAAGTCGTCATCATTACTGGGAGACGGAGTGTCGTGACCACCGACCACCAGCCACTCGCCAGGGCACTGTAGTATCGCTGCCACTTCTCTGTGCCCTGCAACCCGAGTTAAGGATAAAACAATACTTTTTATATAGGCCACAGGTGATATTATGACAATATTATGGCAGAATTGCAAATCAAAATATAATGCTTCTATTTCTATGTACAGTAGAATCCGGATATAACGACCTTCAAGGGACCGGCAATACTATGTCGTACTAACCGGATGACGTACAAAACGGATTATTTCTTAAGTATAAGTAAGTACTTAAGTTCTTTATTGTTGAAATTGTAGAATGAGATACGCCAAACTCCTTTACGGTGGTTGCATTTGATTCACCGGCTTCTAATCGGAATAATATTGCACTTTTTTCTTCAATTGTAAAACACTTTCGCTTCACAGAACTCATTTTGTCGAGCTTTAAGAACTTGTCATAACAAGTGACAAACACTAACTATGATTTACGCACGCCACTAAGGATGCACGCGGGGCGGGGTGAAGTTGGGGCGCCGAGGTATTGGTGCGTAGGTTGTGTAAACAAAACATTGCGCGTCGTTTTAACCGGACGTATTATCATAAAAAAATGGAAGCTATAAGCAGTTGGTCGCTTAAACCGGAGTCGCACTAAACGGTTACATTTTCTCAGTACCTAACTATGAAACCTAACTTGAGTAAACATTATCGTCGTTAAAAGCGGTTAGTCGTTATAAGCGAAGTCGTTATATGTGGATTCTACTGTATATAATTATTTTTAATAATTGCTAATTAATTAACCGCTAATTTGTTGTTACCTTCTAAACCTGATATTGAAGGAAAATGCGTCAATACTCAATATTTTATTGCAATTCTAAAACTATATTTTTTAATTAATTTTTTTTATGATTGACAGGCATGTGTTTGACCACAACTCACCTGATGTTAAGTGACGGTTTGGTCGAAGATGGTAAAGCACACCTAGCCTGGAATGGAACTGGCTCTCAAGTGAGGCTGCCGGAACACACCGTTAGATGCTTGGCGGCAGATTTTCAACTTGAGGGTGGTAGCTAGCCAGCAGAGTACTAGAAAGTACCCTACCACCACGCAAAATATATATTTTAATTATATTTTATATATTTTATTTAGGAGCTTGTGTCGCTTAGCATGTATGCCAGCTCTATTGTAAACATTCCATAGTATTTACTCAGCCAAATCAAGGTACTTAATGAACTTGTTCTTCTCGGCCTTCACGATATTCCCATCATGTGGGATAACGATGTCGACGAGCACTGCCAGGCGTTAGGCCCGGTCGACCACCACAGTATCAAGCTTATTGGTGTGGCGACAATAGTTCTGTCCGTGATGACAGTTCCAATTCAAATATACGCGGTGGAAAACAGTTGGTGTATCACCTTGATCGTGTCTTTCTCTAGCCTTGTCTAGCGGCGTCTTGCCGTCCTCGTCGCGCAGATCTGCATTGGCGCCGTACCGCAGTAGGACTTTGGCGATCGCCGGCCGGCCGAAGCACGCCGCGTAGTGCAAAGACGAGCTACGCTGACCACGATTGACATCAGCACCTGTACGGGGGTGACAATTTACCATAAATGATATTTAATTTAACCAGTAGGTAATAAAAACACTGAAAGAAAATATACGAATAATGCACCTAAGTTTTAGAATTTATTATTAGCAAAACTTTTAAATGTTCTTTTGTTTTATTATGGAACTGACGTGGTCTTTATATCACGTTTTACTCCAACTATAGTCGGAGTTTCCGATAAAATTAAACGTGAGTAATCCCGCATAAATAAAACAAAAATGTTCTTATGTTCTTTCTAATGTCCTTATTAGCAAAACTTTTTAATGTTCAATTGTTTGTGGAAATTTGTAATTGGCCTTATAATTTTTCAAAGGTAACTAATTGTACGTACCTAGCTGTTAATTTCCTTAATATTAATAAAATAAAAATAAAAATGGATTTTAGATAAATATTATCCATTCAACAATAAAAATAAGATATTTGAAAGATACGGAATTTAGTTCTTTTTTAAAATCCCACAGAGCTAAAACATGTGTTTCAGGTAAAAATCAAAACATCGATAAATAATCTAAGATCGACAATTTCTTGTACGAAGCAATCAAAGGCAATGAAACAAACGAGCAAACGGTCTGGTTTGTTTCATTACCGTTCCTGTTGCAAGAACATTTCTGACTGAAAGACTAACCCTTCTCGCAGAGGAACTCGACCATCTCCTTGGTGCCGAACGCGGCGGCCCAGTTGAGTAACGTCTGCCCGACGTCGTCCGTGAAGTTGACGTCCACCGCGCCGCTCGACACCGCCGTCAACAGCGCGTCGGTGTCTTTGCCACGGATACAATCTGAGGGCAAACAAAATAAGAAACTGTTCATTTTTTTGGGGACTAGAGATTGGTTTGTCCATACAATGCAATAACTCGAAAATAGACTCAAAGACGCTAAGTGCGATTTTTTTCACAATACAGTGTTAAAATGTAAGAAATGTTCACTTTTCTATGGCAAACAGGCGAGATGTTAACATCAGTGGTGTTCCACTGGCGAGACCGTATGATGCCTTCGCCTGTTCTCAGCACCACAACGCTATCGCTGACTGATGGCTGAACCCAATAATGTCCGCTTGGAGTTTTGGCGGGAACGCGGAAAGAGTCGTTCGACCCCATTGTATTTTTTTCCAAAACGAATGTATTTTCGAGTGTTTATGTATAAAAATAGTGGTATTTTATTCATAAAGTGCCGAATTACAAGCGCCAGTGTAGGGAAGTGATATAATGCGGTTTGGCACATGACTTTTCGTGTTGCTTCCAAAACTCCATCGAAGCTTATAGTAAAATCGCCACTAAAGCATGACTCTATTTGACTGGCATGGACTGGACTTGACCAAGATTGGAATTTGACTAAAAGGTAAACAAGCTGAATACTGAAGACTGCACACGAAATACAGAAACATTGAAACTGGCAGAATGTACAGAGTGCGAATCCAAGAAGAGAAAAAAAATGTCCGCTTGTTTGTCACTTTAATAATAGTATTTTAATAAAAAATGTGTTTTTAACATGAAAGAGTGGTCTCTTTCATTTAAATTTATTGGTTAGTAATCAACTATAATGTCATAGTGACAAGGTGCATAGTTACCTATAAGTTGTCTGTGCGACTTATCCCCGCGCGGGCCGCCGCTGGCGCCTTCGCCACCAGCGCCCGAGCCGCTGGTGCCGGCTGCCGGAGTTCCAGTACGAGGAGCTCCACTAAAATACAACACTCACGATTACTCTCACTGTGCACGGAGTGACAACGTCGCGTTTGCTGAGTGGCAACAAAGCAAAGGTGATGCAGAGCGGCAACGTCGCAATAGCTGTTACTAAACAAATTAGACGTTGCCGATCCGTTAACAAAGCTGCAATTCTTTAAACGTCTTGTACATTATTTATTGCGGACAATTGCTCTCACTGTGCACGGAGAGACAACGTCGCGTTTGCTGAGTGGCAACAAAGCAAAGGTGATGCAGAGCGTCAACGTCGCAATAGCTGTTACTAAACAAATTAGACGTTGCCGATCCGTTAACAAAGCTGCAATTCTTTAAACGTCTTGTACATTATTTATTGCGGACAATTGCTCTCACTGTGCACGGAGAGACAACGTCGCGTTTGCTGAGTGGCAACAAAGCAAAGGTGATGCAGAGCGGCAACGTCGCAATAGCTGTTACTAAACAAATTAGACGTTGCCGATCCGTTAACAAAGCTGCAATTCTTTAAACGTCTTGTACATTATTTATTGCGGACAATTGCTCTCACTGTGCACGGAGAGACAACGTCGCGTTTACTGAATGGCAGCTAAGCAAAGGCGGTGCAGAGCGGCACCGTCGCAATAGATATTACTAACCAAATTCGACGTTGCCACTCCGTTAACAAAGCTGCAATTCTTTATACGCTTTGTACGTTATTTATTGCGGACAATAAGAAGTTACAAAATTATAAAAACATGCGTTCGAAGTGGCCCTACATAAACGTATCGTAAAATTACACACATACAGTCCATACAAGTTATTGAAGAGGACCCGACACCGAGACAAACCTCGGCGAGGTTTAATGGTGTGTGTTTTATTATGAAAAATTTTAACATATTATTAATTAATTTAAAAAAAAGTGTAGTTTTTTTATTGATAACACCAATGTTACAAGTCAAATTCCGTAATATCATTTCAAATAAATCATTAACAATGTTTTAAAATACTGATTACATGTCAATGGATAAAAAACAAAATGTCAATAAAGTAAGTCAATACTTATAAATGCATATCACTATAAAAATATTGTCGCTATAAAAAAAATACAATATAATAAAGTAAAAAAAACTCTTGCGCCGAGGTTACATGCATAATACTATTGTTTTTTTGGTACCAGCTAGCGTTCATTAAGAGATTAATCTATCAATCAATCAATCAGTAATTCCACATAAAACTAAATAACTTAGTCTTTTCCCACCCATAGCCACTCAGAACCACCTGAGAAGTACCTTTATGTACTCAGAACCACCTGAGAAGTACCTATACCTACCCTTTAAAACAAAAAACGATTTTTCCAAATCGGCTCAGGCGTCTTCGAGTAATCGGTGGACATACATTAAAAAAAAAAGATTATGACGAATTGAGAACCTCGTCTTTTTCGAAGTCGGTTAAAAATACTGGAAGGTCTGTGCGAAGTCATTAATATTGTATAATTTAATTAGATACTAAGTACTCATTGCGTTTTTGGCAGGAACGCAGAAAAATCTTATCATATTTGTTATTTTCCAAAACCAGTATTTTCAAAACCCTTTAAAGATGCTTACGTCTGTATAGCGTGGCGTCCTTCGCACAGCAGCACGAGCAGCAAGTCGACCAGCCGCATGCACTCCAGGCACCAGCGCTCGTCCGCCTGCACCGCCGCCTCCACGGCCGCACACAGCTCTAGACGCACCAGGTCCTGCACAGATGACCATTTATGCAAATGATCCCGAATAAAGCTGACATCCGACGAAAATGGAGTTTTTATACGAACATTTGAACACAGTGTTTACAAACTACTGCTTGACGCAAAAATAAGTGATGCTGCGGTGGTGATAACTTAGATGACCTCCTCCTAAAAAAATCTTTCTACAAACATATACAGGATTCATCACGATATTTTCCTTCACTGTAAAGCTAGAGGATACTTCATATTTGTATTGAATAAATTATAATAATAAAGATATGTACGTGTGTTATCTGCGCCGATCCCCGGCAGAGAGTTGACAGCAGGCTGACGGTAGTGGAGACAGACGGTGCTAAACATTTGTCGTCGCCACTCTCCGTGCTTCCTAGACGACGCACTAACTCTTCAATCAGACCTGAAAACAAGGGAAAGTTGAGCAACGTAGACGAAACTTCTGCATACTAATGAACAGCAATACTTCCTATGAAGATTGATATTAGCAATTTTAATTGTAAATAGAAATAAACCCGACAAGCAGTAAAAAGTTGTTCGTCGTTGGTTCCGTGTCGGTTTGTCGTACAAAAACTATACGGAACTCTACGGTACATGTTTGTACATTACGTAACACCAACTCGCGCAAGGAAAAATTTTTGGGGTTCGGTACCCGAACGATGATTAAAGGGACCCAATTACAAAGTCTACTTTAACTATTTCTTGGTTCAAATTTTATAGGCTCATGAAATTTATGGTTTGTTTGAATCACAATAAAAAGCCAGGTATTTTTTTTATAAAATTGGCTGTAATATACAGCTATTTTTCAGCATCTTAACATGGAACCCTAAAAAACTTGTGTGCATGTTTAATGAACACCAATGCATGTTTACTACATGCACGCATTCCACTTCACAAATCATTTCACAACGTTTCCGCCTATCGCTTCCGATCGGATTTGTGATTACTACAAATGGTGATTAATTCATTAGAAAATACATAAGTAATACTGCAAGCCGATACGGACATTTGCTTTAAACGATCTGTTTTGCGACAAAATTATGATGATTAGCTTTTTGTTGTAAATATTTAAAAGCGATTAGCGAGTCTAACTCGGTCTAGAGTGAGTCTAGTAATTTATTTCATACCAAGAACATAAATGAACTGACACTACTTGTGTGAATTTGCTCGCGCTTGATTAAACAACGTTTTTAGACCATAAACCTAGGTAAGCATTTTATGCAGCAAATTGACAAAATAATAATATATTGAGAGAGCACATTTAACCTTATAATAATACTACAAGTTTTGCTTAATTTCGGCCTTGTTGTCTCTGTATAGAAATGTCCTCAATGTACATGCTAATATAGAAATATCCCGTTTTGGTGTAGGGGAACTGGGGTAGGCAAGGATTATATCTTTCCACTTGCTAAGATCCTGGTACAAATCCTTCACTTCACTTTCATTATCGTTTTCATACATACTTATCGGGTAGCGGGTACTTTTGATTTAGTTATGTACAAACCATATAAGCATCCATTTATCTATCTGTATCTCCCTCTACATCGTATAATACACCGCAACCCTTTCTTATCACATTGTACCTAACTTCTACCGTCAGGGACTCCAAGTGTGCCATTGGCACAACATTAATGGGTTTGGCAGACGAAGCATGACAGTAAGATTAATGCTGTGGAAATTCCAAAGGTAACTGAAGACACTTTGTATATGAATACTTCGTCAATATATTATTCTTCTCCCAAACCCAAGTATGATGGGTTTTGCAGGGGAATCATATCTTATAACCCTGAAAGAACGTCCCTTGCCCACAAAATGTTTATTCATTTCATTACAAAGCTTGTTTCGTTTCAGAATCATGAGTAAATAGGTTTTATTGTTGTAGTATATTGAACTACTCACATAGGATAGATATTGTATAAAGAATATTGAAATGTATTTTTTTTTAATTTCACTATTCTATCACATTCGCTGTTTGTTACCTGTAAGGATAGTTATAAGTTCAATAGGTATACCGTGCTCGGCGAGCGGCTGCGGGTCGGCGAGGGCGCGCGCGAAGCGGTCCGCGAGCGACGCAAAGCAGCGCAGCGCCGCGTCGGCCACGCGCGCGTCGCTGTGCCGCAGCAACGCCGACAGCGACGACACTGCGTCGCCTACTCGCACGTCACCAGGCTCCATTTTTCCGCACACCCTGGACACATACATATAATCTTATACCTTTTAACGAGCAATTCTTTTATATATGTATATATTAGCAGCGCCCAGCGGTTTTACCCGAGTGGTGATGGATTATGATGATGATGAAAAGTATCCTATGTTTTATTTCAGGGCTTAAAGTATCTACATGCAAAATTTCATCCAGATCCGTTCAGCCGTTCTGGCGTGATTGAGTAACAAACATCCATCCATCCATCCATCCATCCATTTATCCTTCCAAACTTTCACATTTATAATATCATAGTGGGATATAATATGAATCTCGGAAACGGCTCCAAAGATTTTCATGAAATTTAGTATCGGGGGCGATAAATCGATCTAGCTAGGTTTCATTTTTAGAAAACGTCGTTTTATCCGTGTTTTCAGGCAATAAAAAACTGTTACAATATCATTAGAATACGAAGGTAAATTTCGCCGTCATTTATAAGGTTATAATAGCTCAGGTGGGAAATCAGGCAGTCTCGGAACCAGAAGACTCCGGTTCGAGTCCAGATGATTATTTTTTCCTCTTTTTTTTTTAAGTTCCTTCTTAAATAACCGAGCAAAGCTCGTTCATCCACGTACTACCTATAATACTAGTACAGACACATGACCTCCGTTAGATGATGTCACATGAAACCATGGAGTGAAAGATAACATAGAGAACTGAGAGGAAATGCTGAAAAGATATAGATAGGCAACTACATTCACTTCGTTTTATGCGGTTTTTACAAAAACTCATGTATTTTTTAGTTGACAGGCTAGTTGTTTAATTACAGCTCACCTGACATGGATTACCGGTCGAAGACGGTAAACACTAAGGAACACACCTTTAAATACTTGGCAGTAGATTTTCAAAGTGAGGGTGGTAGCTAGCCAACCGAGTACTAGAAAGCACCCTACCACCATGGTTGGGGTTTGAACCCACGCCGTTCGGCTTGTGATCTGTCCGCGCTAACCACTAAACTATCATCACTTGTGAAGAATCTACAAAAAAAAAATACCTGGAGACGACGGCCATGGCGGAGTGCAGAGTATCTTTATGCACAGCGGTGCCGTGGTGGGTGATGAAATGGAGCACAGAGGGCAGCCCGCCGCCCTCCCACACCGCGCCTGCCTCCCGCGTGCACACCAGCTCCAACACCTGAAGTACAGTCGCACTTATCAACTGCTGTAGCAAACAACCCAAACAACAAGAATAGCATCCATCCACACTACTAACTGCTGCAGCAAATAAGTCTTTAGAGTAGCACTAGAATAGCCCGTATTTAAAGAAACAATTATGGAAATTGGCTGGTATCAATTTGAGTATATCAGAAACAAAGATTAATATTTAACCTAACTAAAGAACAATTAAATCTGAAACAAATATTAATGACCTTGTATAAAATGTATTCACATTTCTATTACCACTTTTTCTACAGTTTTTTTGTTTATTTTATGCCAACTTTTCTTTTATACTCCAAAACAGATAGGATCATTCAAGGCTGTCAACATTAAATGCGTATTTGTATTATTTAAAAACTAATCGTTGATTCTTGCTACATACAGAGACATCTATCCAACAACATTTCGTATAACTACTATAACAACTATTATATCGTATTTGTTATTGCTATACACTTACTTACAAAATTCTATAGATATCCAAAAAACTACTTTATATACATATGATACTCAAAGGCCGATTTCTTCAAGTAGATTTGGAGAGATTTGCTTTGCATAAGACAACAAAAATATAGTTGCATTACAAATTTTATTCCATTAATCTTTGGGCGTACTTTCCGCAGAATGTTTTCAGTGAAGCCTTGATAATAACTTATCCTTGCTTTTTATGACCAACTAGATAATATTACAGCATGAAACGACAGCATGCTAAAATTTCATTCAATTTTAACCATGAAGGCTGAGCTAAAAGCTAGATAGTTGTACTTCACAATACATAACACTATAAATATTTTGCCTAGTAATGTTACTAGAATACTAGTCGATGAAGTGCAATATAATTAGTTTCTGACCTTGATACATTGCTCGGCTAAGTCCTTGCTAGTGCGGTTGTTAGGATCAACGGTCAGTAGTCGACTGCAAATGGCCTTGACGGCTCCTTCGATGGCTACTATACGCCTTGTGCACTCAGCTGAAAACATGTAATGAGCTCAATGTAAAACATTTAGTTCTATTGTTGTGTACGTAACTTATAACATATTTATGAACTAGCTACGCTCTCTTCACACGCGTTTATGAGTAATCATCATCATCATCATCAGCCGCATGACGTCCACTGCTGGACATAGGCCTCCCCCATTGACTTCCATAAAGACCGGTTGGAAGCGGCTCGCATCCAGCGCGTTCCTGCGGTCTTTATTAGGTCGTCTGTCCACCTTGTGGGTGGACGTCCTACGCTGCGCTTGCCGGTCCGTGGTCTCCACTCTAGAACTTTGCAGCCCCATCGGCCATCGGTTCTGCGTGCTATGTGCCCTGCCCACTGCCACTTCAACTTGCTAATCCGCTGGGCTATGTCGGCTACTTTAGTTCGCCTACGGATCTCCTCATTTCTGATTCGATCTCGTAGGGAAACTCCGAGCATAGCCCTCTCCATAGCTCGTTGTGCTACTTTGAGCTTACTAAGAAGGCACATAGTCAGAGACCACGTTTCGGCGCCATAAGTCATCACTGGTAACACACACTGGTCGAAGACTTTCGACTTGAGGCACTGAGGTAATTCGGACGAGAAAACGCTGCGCAGTTTTCCGAACGCTGCCCAGCCGAGTTGGATTCGACGATTGACCTCTTTCTCGAAGTTGGACCTACCTAGTTGGACTGCTTGTCCTAGGTAAATGTACTTGTCAACAACTTCAAGAACCGAGCTCCCAACTGATATTGGGGTGGGCACAACATGGGCATTCAACATTACCTTCGTTTTGTCCATGTTCATTTTAAGACCCACCCGTTGAGAAACTCGATTGAGGTCTTCAAGCATTGTGCTGAGTTCCTCCGACGACTCTGCCATGACCACTATATCGTCGGCAAATCGAAGGTGAGTGATGTATTCGCCATTAATATTGATGCCGAATCCTTTCCATTCCAGGAGCTTGAAGGCATCTTCCACTGTGGCAGTAAACAGTTTCGGAGATATAACATCTCCCTGTCTTACGCCTCTTTTCAGTGGAATCGCCTTCGAAGTCTGCTCCTGTACTTGGACCGACATAGTAGCGTTATTATACAAACACTTCAACACTTCGATATACCGATAGTCAATATGGCATCGTTGGAGAGACTCAACCACCGCCCATGTCTCGATCGAATCAAAGGCTTTCTCATAGTCCACAAACGCTAGACATAGAGGCAAATTATACTCTTCGGTCTTCTGTATAATTTGCCTTAGCGTATGGATGTGGTCTATGGTACTGTAACCTTTACGGAAACCGGCTTGTTCGGAAGGCTGGAAGTCATCGAACCTGCGACTGAGACGGTTCGTAATGACCCTTGAAAACAGCTTATAAACATGGCTCAGAAGCGAGATGGGTCTATAATTCTTCAATAAAGTGTTGTCACCTTTCTTGAAGAACAGCACCACCACGCCTCTGTTCCATGCTTCTGGCGTTACACCTTCGAGTAAGACGGAATTAAAGAGCTTCTGAAGGACTTTAAGTACCGGTGTTCCACCCGCTTTCAGAAGCTCCGATGTGATTCCGTCATCACCCGGCGCCTTGTTGTTCTTAAGCTGTTTCAGGGCCATTCTAATCTCGTACAGGCTGATGTCCGGAATATCTTCGGTATAGTGCCGGGTCAGCTTGGCTCTTGGGTCTTTGGCCGCTCTGCTAACAGGCTCAGCTACCGAGGTGTATAACCGTCCATAAAACCTTTCGACCTCCTCTAATACCTCTGCTTTGGTCGACGCTATACTACCATCTTCTCTCTTCAGCTTCGTCAACCGACTTTGCCCAATAGACATGTCTCTTGCGAAAACTTTGGAGCCTTTTTTCCGCTCTATCGTCTCTTTAATACGATTAGTATTAAAGATACGTATGTCGTGTCGCAAGGATTTCGATATCTGTCTATTGAGCAGCCTATATGACTCTGCATCATAGGAAGACTGTAGTCGTAACGAGCGTCGTTCAGCCATGAGGTCTAGAGTATGGTCGGATAGTTTTTGAGGTCTATTTGTACGACGGGGTCTAAAAAACTTAGAGCCCACCGCATGGACAGTTTCTACGAGCCTGTTATTGATCTTGTTATTGATCTTGTCTGTTATTGATTATGAGGAATACTATGTATTAATCAAGTCAAAGTAGGTATGTTCTATCTTAATTCCAAATTGCGCCCAAAATGTGTTGCAATATATATTATATTTTGTAACAAATGACTTAGCTGATTGTGTTTATCGCCGGGACTTAATTGTGCACAAAATACTGAATACATCTAATCAAAATCTGTTTTAAGTTGTATAAAGAAAAAACAGCTCTAAGCATTGTATAGTTATACGACCTACGTCACACACACAGTACAACCGTCCGAAGCCGGAGCGAGTCGTTAGTATTTTATAAAATTCGATGTAGAATCAAAGGGTTTATTGTAAAAAACTAAACAGCAGATATTACATAATTTAATTATTCATATGAGATCACAACACATTTTCCATCAAAAAGAACAGTGAAAGGAAAGTGGTCGAACTATATGTATAGCTATAATGATGCTACACATATACAAAACTCGTTGAAAAGATTCTTCTCATTAACAATAAAAATAAATCTTTCTTTAAATTCTTTTTCATCCTACCTGATGCACTAATGAACATTCAACAGTCCATAACATTTTTTTTGCTACAATTATAGTTACATACAAGTATGTTGCTATTCATTATTCAAGTAATTATTGTGTATATTTACCAGATACATCCAGATAGTAAGTAATGGCCCGAGCTGTAACTTCCAACACATTGTCCGGTGCACATTCATCAAGGAATATTTTACACAGAGCTGGTAAAAAAGTCCTAGGAGGGCAGCTGCAACAAAAGTGAACATCATTGAAAAACTACCCAATAACAGCTTTAGTGATACAAAAGTTTGATTTAATGAATGACCTCACTTTTAATTAGATTTTCACAACGTAATGAATAAGCTGTCAATACAATGTCCTCAATATAAAGTATATAGTGTAGAGTACTTGGATTTGCCATGGTTTTGTCAAGTGTAAGCATAAAAGGCGAGCAACAGTCTGTTTTATGAACTTCTAGAAAAAGTCCAAGGTCACATTACTAACTAAATAAGTCTCACATTGATTAAAGTCATCATAATCAACAATAGCAACGCTAAAATAAATTGGCAATACACCCCGATTTAAAAGAAATTCTTTAGTATACAAACACCTAAGCATGCCAACCGTAAAGGAGGAAATTAAAGCTTGTGCAATGAAGTATAAACCAGACTGCAAAAGCATCCTCACCAGCTAGCTTAGCTCACACTGCCAGACTGCCTGATTAGGCTAAAAAGACGCAGGATTGGATCTCGGCAGCCATACGAAGCCATACTAGCAGCTGGAAAAATGATCGTGACGGGAAATATCCAACCATCACCTCACACCACATCTGCTCATAGTCTCGAAAAGACTGATCGCAAGAAAAAACTTAAATAAAAAACATACTAGCAACTGGAAAATGTTCGTGACGAGAAATATCCAGCATCACCTCACACCACATCTGCTCATAGTCTCGAAAAGACTGATCGCAAGAAAAAACTTAAATAAAAAGAAGTCAACAATAGCAAGTTACATCAAGCAAATTACAGTGAGTTTCATGGAAAATAATCGTAATTTTTCTATGGAAGCTATACTAGGGCCTTAGATTATATTATTTGTCTAGATTGAGTGTTAAAATGCAATCGCAGTAAAACCACAGGCCAGATTTGAACAGATTTTCAGATCAGCCAGATATTGTTCTACAGGAACGATAAATAATACCAAGTGTTAAATGATTTCTATAAAAATAGGGAAATATATGTCTCGATGTTGAAATCGATATTCAACAATAATCATTAATCAATAAAAATTTAAAACATGTAATTTTTATGCATGTAATCATATGAAATTTTCTGTAATATATTTATATGTAATCATAAATCAAAAACAAGATGTGTTTAACCCAAGTGAAGTGTATATATATACACTTCATTTGGGTTAAACACATCTTGTTTTTGATTTGTTTTTCGCGATTCTTATGTACTATATATATATATATATATATATTATATATATATATACGTATGCATGTAACATTTGAATTTAAATGTGTCCTTCTTACTATGCATAATCCTTAAATAGTACATAAGAATCGCGAGATTGTCATTTGTTTCTTCATCGTTGCCCCATTTTGATTGTTTGTCGGCATTATGATGGAATGAACTCGTAAAAATATTCGGGTATGATTTTTTACGATTTTCGCTGTGGTTTAAATCAACAAGAGAGGTGTACTACTTTGAACCCGAAAAAAAAAGCCAATCGGCATCTTTCTTTTGAGTATTTGCCTACGAAAGTTAGGAAAGCCGAAGTACTGGTTGCAAAATTTTGCAAAAACAAAATTGTTGCTTTCTTTTTTGGCAAAATAAGACATTACAACATTATCGCTTGAAGATCAAAGGACAGTGACTGCAGACTAGTATGCAAACACTTGCTTGCCAAGTCTTAGAAATTATCCGCGAAAAACGTTCTCGAAGCAATGTGATCCTTCACCACGATAACGCATCCGCACATTTCGCTAAGGTGACGAAGACGTATTAGAAGGCTACAAATATAGAACTAATGACACATCTGCCATACAGTCCCGGCCTTGCAACTTGCGACTTTTTTTTATTTCCAAAATTATAGATAAGCTTCGAGATTTCAGAGCCCGGAAGCGGCGGTGAGTGCGTTTTCAACGAAGCAGCAAGCAAATCCCTAAAACAGACTGGTACCACTGCTTATTTAAACTGCATTAATTGTAAAGGTATGAACTCCAAAAAACAATAAATACATCACAAATATATCTGATCTTATTAGTATCCAGAAGCTTTCAGTATGCCCTATGAATTTTTGTTCTTTCTGTCTGATTCTATTTACATCTGAGCATAAAGCAGAAATGTTTTCTGATTTGTTTTTGAGAAAATTGATCTTATTACTATCAGTACCTGGTTGACCGAGCATTGCTCGGCTGAAAACACGGATAAAACGACGTTTTCTGAAAATGAAACCTAGCTAGATCGATTTTTCGCCCCCGAAACCCCCTGGATACAAAGTTTCATGAAAATCGTTGGAGCCGTTTCCGAGATTCAGAATATATATAATAATATGTATATATATATATACAAGAATTGCTCGTTTAAAGATATAGAATATCCAGAATTGCAGAGATATCTGTGTACTATGTAACTTGTATCTAGTACCTTTCAATGAGCAATTCTTGTATATAGGTATGTATCTGAATCTCAGAAATGGCTCAATTTTCATGAAATTTAGTATGCAGGGGTTTCGAGGGCGATAAATCGATCTAGCCAGGTCTTCCAGGTACTGTATATTAATAGACATACATTGAACGGAGAACACATCTATACTATCAATGTATTCAGAAACTCAAATTGAAAGTTAATGCACAATAAACGCACAGTAGAATTTAAAGAAGTATTACCAATATAATGCAAATCGACTTTAAATACAAAATAATAACACTTTACTGACACTACAAAAAGTATGCAAGTGAGTTAAAAAGCTTAAGACTAGTTACCATTATAATAATGTATTACATTATACTTATTGAGGTTTACCTTTCAAAGCACCTATCCACATTGTCAGACATTAGCAGCAGCATGCAAAGTTGTTCAAGAGCAATGAGCTGCATATCACGCTCATCACCCTGCCCAGTCAAGAGCCATTCCAGCAATGTCTCTGGATCCACTTCCGCCATCTATTTAGAAAAAAATACTATGACAAGAAAAGGAACTATTAATTGAAAGCAAGAGCTGATAAGATATCTTGAATTGGACATACCTTTTGAGATGTGGTTCAGTTCACCTACAAAACAAAAATATAAAATGAGCCAAAATTTAATTATGGAAAGACTTATTTACTACTGATGTTAGACAATTTAGTTTATAAGGCTTATCAATTTTACATTTCTAACTAAAGCTATCTCCAAATCACTCCTATTCGACAAAAAGATCTTTCACCTAACACAAACAATTGATACAAAATTTTTAGGCTACCTACATTTTGTTATTTTTTTTTCTTTGATGACCTTTATTAATCCACCTGCTATGACTCAGCTTGGCAACATGTTCTGCCTAACTCCATTTTAGTTTCATGATTGTTGTTTCGGCGTTACTCACCTTACTGCGACGTCGCAAAATGAGTGACGTTGGAACAACAATCATGAAACTGGCATGAAACTAAATCACGAGTTGGGCGGGACATGTTGCCAGGCTCAATCATGGCGTGGTCCGTGGCGCTCTATGCAACTTGTATTTTGTGCCACAGTTTCATATGTAAGTGTCCATGGCTCAACACGGACACATAAGTCATAATGGGCAGTACACACTAATTATAAAGGCGAGTCTTAAGACACTGTGGAATGATGACTGATTTCAGGACACCATGTAGTTTATTGAATGATTATATTCTAGTTGAATTCTCTTGGAGATCTCCTTCTCCTGAAGTTCATTGTGAAATGATAGAATATGCGTAAGATACAAGTATTGGTCAGCTGTCTCTTGTCTCTCGCTTCCAACCATTATGCTTAGACTCGAGTTACCAGGAACATTCTCCATAACCAAAGTCTTTGCCATATTCATCTTTAGACCTATTTGAAGAGAAGCATGATAAAGGCCTTTAATTAAGCTGAAGGCTCTTAAAGATGCAAACAATATCAACATACATGTACATATACTTTTAAAACTCTAAAACAATTCTCAATTTTGATGAAATTTGCAATATGGACCCCATTTTGGGGGTGGAAAATCACTCTAGCTAATTTAGCCAACAGTTATAAATTTTGCATGTACCGAATAAAGATTGTTTGCCCAGATACATCTAATAATCATATTATATTCATAGTAAGTGCATAACTTAACAATGGCTGAACCAATTTAGTAGATTCATTTTTTAAAATGATTCAAATAAGATTTGCATTTATGCAAGGACAAAGACTGAGTTCAACATGTGGTGTGGCACTGTAAAGCCACAGTAGAAACTAGGGTCGTCACTAGATTGCATGGAGCAGATTCATCTTCATCAATGTCACCACAAAGGACTGTCTTTAACCACTATCAACATCTCACCCGCTGGATCTAGTATGCCAGCAGCCCAGAGCCTCACTCCAGTACTTCAAGGAGCTGGGTTGGCTCAGGTAGATACTGGTATAGGGAATTACACCCCAAATGGGATGTCAGTGCAGGACTCATCGCCCACATACCAAATAAGAATAAGACCAAGCTCTAATGCACTAGGTACAAAGTGAGTGTTCAACTTGTAGGTATCTACAGTAAATGGAAATGAAATTAAAATAAATGGAATTGTTCTAGAAAAACATTCTAACATAATTTCATGATCATTTAGCTTATTATAATAATGTTATGTATTTTACGATATGTAGATTATACAACATATGCAAAAATTTCTATTTTATAGTTATATACAATAAAGATTATTAAAAATCTTATTATATTTCAGAAGAAGCTGCCCGTTTAGTAGATATCTACGGCATTGATCTGTAACGTAACCACCAGCTTTTTTTTTGCGACAATACTAAGCACATTTTCTTATATTACAAAGGCATGCATCGTAGATGTGACTGCAAACTTAGGATCAAAAAGTAGGTTACGATTGATGAAAACATTGTATTCTAAAGAACACACCTTTCTCTTTATACCTACCATAGCAAATCATACGTTGTGATGTTTAAATAAGAAATATTATTTCGTCAATTTAAATACATTAGTTAGTTACACCATTAATTTCGGCATAAAAGTAGACGACTGGACGGAAAATAAATAAATACCTTTTGAGGACAAGAGTGAAGGTGAAAATATTTCTTACCACGGGAGTCAATTCAATATATTCATCGATGCTTTTCACAATATGCACGTCGGACTCAAATCACAGTTAAGATCTATTGGAAGACGCAAACCAAAGAATATTTTGCAATTTCACAATGATTTTTTACAAAAAAACTCTCGATCAGCAAACCAAAATCATCAATTATAAAGCAAAGTTGCCAGCATACATAAACATATCCAATCAATTCGTTGCCAGTAAATAAAATCTTTTACCTTATGCACACTTTTTTTTGAAACTTGCTTTGTTTTCCATGCTTTTTTGAAAACTTTTTCTTATTATTTTTTTACCTTTGATCTGGTTTACTGAGTACAGACTTAGCTTTAACAAAAGTATCACAAGATATATTTAAAGAAATAACCATACTACAAACACTCTCAAGAAAATACAGTAATTAATGATACGATAAAAATAATAAATGTACCCAAATAACGTTTAGTAGAAAAAAATCGGAATTTAAAATAGGAATAGCTTCGCTGAGAAGAATTATGGCAATCAGGAACTTTGGTGTGACATTTGACGAGAGATTAACGTTGTTTGTTCCCCTCATTGACAATAACTAAGAAATCTTCAAGAGTTATATTGGGATTACTCATTAGGAATAGCAAAGAATTTCATAAGCTTAAGACTACGATGTTGTTGTATAACTGTTTGGTTCGAAGTATTTTAGAATATTGTTATTCAGTATGGAGGCCGCATTATGCGGTGTATTGTTTAAGGCTTGAAAGCATTGTAGTAGCATTTATTTCATTTTAGGAAGCATTTGTAGTGTTTGATCTGAGCTTGAAAGGATTCAAAAAGATTTTTATGGCACTTAGCTTTTCCTGTAAACAAAGGAAAAACCATAAGGTCTTAGATCCGGGGCTGAATAACATTGAAACTGGCAGAATACACAGTGTGTGATGCTACATGAGAAAAGAAAAAACCTAGTTGACTATCACAGACTGTCACTGTCTATCCCTGTCAAAAGTGTCAAATCATTCAAGCAAGATCAATATCAGGTAATTCTGAAACGGCGTTTATTTCTATTTTGTATTATCAAAATACTGGCATTAATCACAATATCTTCAAAACAATCAAGCAGACAAAAATTAAAATCATGATATACACTGCTTATTGTAGACACTGAGAACTAGAACTAAAAATTGTAATCCTGGTCATTCGGAAAAAATAGATCCCTGCGTGGACATTAGGAAGCCAATCGAGACCTTGGTGCTCCAGTCAGGAAAAATGAATCGAGACAAAAGAGAAGTGGAATATCCGGTTGAATTAGAATCACAGTTTATTATGAGATTACCGGAAGAACCAGCGAAAGCTCTTAGAGAGGTTTTAAAAACTGGCGAGAACTTCAAAAACAGACTGACTATTCAATTGGAAAATGACATGAGGAATGGTGAAGTTCGATTTGATGATTGGCTACTGCATGCAAAGATTGTGGATCTGCCTACTATTGTTGAGTCACTGAAAACAATTGATCGAAAAAGTGTTTACAAAACTGCAGACATCTGCCAAATGATGATATGTAAGCATGAGCTTGAGCCATCATCTACTGAGGAAGAATCGCCTGTCAAAAACAAGAAAAAAGACCCATTCAAAGTAGACAAAAAGTTTTTATTTCCTCATGGAATTACACCACCCACAAAAAATGTTCGTAAGCGACGTTTTAGGAAAACATTAAAAAAGAAAAGTGTAGATGCCCCAGAAATAGAAAAAGAAGTTAAAAGGCTTCTTAGAGCTGATAATGAAGCTGTGAGCGTCACATGGGAGGTCATCGAAGAAGCAGTTAAAGATGATGAGCAAAGTCTCAAACCAGAACCAGCCACACCCATAAGATCAGAAAAAGCTAAAACTAAAAAAGAACATATTAAAAATGAACGTGCCAAACAGTCATCTTCCAAAGTAGAAGATATATTTGGAGGAACACTAAGTGACAGTGATTTGGAGGATGAAAATGTAAATGTTGATATAGACGATAGCAGAATGTCTGCTTATGATGACACTTATTCGGAGACATCTGCTCAGGCACCTGATTTTAGTAGAAAATCTTTTGCCACAGAATTCAGTTCAGACATGTTCTACTATCCACCGGAATTAAATGAAGGTCTGCAAGATAATCACTCTTATAAGGGTAAAAGTGATTTGGAAATGCCATCCACTTCAAGGAATGATCTATTCAGTCTCAGTGACTATTCTGAGCCTAATGACATTAACAATAAATTGCAACAGCTGGCAGCTGAACTAGAAGAGCTGAAGCAGAAGAAGCAGAGGACACAGCATGAGATTGCTGGCATGGAAAATATATCACTTAGGCAAAGGTTCCTAGATGTACTGCATAATATAAATAAAGATATCATGTATAAAGAAAGTGAATACCAAAGATTATTGTCTCAAAAATAGATTTTTATCTTCATACAAAATACATTAATGGAATATAATTGCAACTAATGCTGCTTATTAAAAGATGTGCAAACTTAGTTTGTGCTTTGTGCCAATCATGACTGACCAATTAGGATATTCTGTTTCTTGTCTGTTTGTCAGAGGTCTGTTGTTTTGTTTGCTGCAAAAATTGTTGCAAATCAATTTTCTGACTTGTTTAGTAATAAAGCTTTTTAATCAACTATTTACTTTTAAATTAAATGGTCTCATTGTAGCATTTCATTATATTGAATCGTGAATTTTATGTTAATATGTTAATAAGTATCTATTGGAATATCTGTGTTGTTTTATCGAATGTAAGGAATAGATGAAACTTAGCATTAAAATGTATTCCTGTGTGGGTGCCTGGTCCATTACGGGTTTATATGACTTGCTACCTTAATCATCACAACAAATGTACTGTTTTAATTAAACCAAGAAATGTGTTAACTAATAAATATGGAAGATTACTATTTTTTTCTTTTTCAGTCAAATTTGAGCCTATTTATAAAAAAGTACTTCAATCTATTAAAAAATCGTTGACAGGCTAGGTGTTTAACCACAGCCCACTTGATGTTAAGTGAAGGTGTGGTCAAAGATGGTAAAGCACACCTAGCCTGGAATCGCATTGGCTCTCAAGTGAGGCTGCCCGAAAAACACTGTTAGGTGATTTTCAACTTAAGGGTGGTAGCTAGCCAGCCGAGTACTAGTAAATACCCTACCACCATGCTATGGTTTCCTCATGATGTTTTTCTTCACCGGCACCTTAAGCTCATTGTTAGGATTTGAAGGTTCAAACTCAAACAAAGTTGTCCTTCGGCGTGTGAACCGACCGCGCTAACCACGAGGTTATCATTGCTACAGAATAAATATAATTAGTTTTTTATCGCATGTTTTGTGTTAAGTCTGACTACCGAAATGAATTTGGATAATTTTGGATGACAATCAATTTACCAAACATAGCTATCACTGTCTGTATGGCAAGAAGTATTATATACAAGGGTGGCAAGTATGCAGTGTGAAAAAAATAACCCTGTATTCTCAAGTTCGATCCAATTAACTATAATACCAACTCAGTTACTATGCAGTTTTCAAATAAAACTCATGAAGTTAAACTTTTTCGTCATGCATAAATTTAGTCAGTGTAAATTACAAAATCAACTAAAAAATTAATAATTAAATTTACATTTTTTCTTAGAAAAAAAAGGAAATTCGTTTTAATAGTTCTATTTTTGTTTATTAGTTATTTTACCGTTGCGCAAACAAGAGCTGGTGGAAAAAAATTAACATCTATCGATCCAAAATTACTGAGCGCCCGATTGAGACTGGCGGCGCGGGCGTAGCGGACAACGCGGCTTATTGTGAAACTGCTGGGCAACGTTCAAGTGTTAGTATACATTTGAATTCAACATAATAACCTCAGTTAAAAAACCAAAACATATCAAGTTATCTGTAGTACTTAAAAAGAAAATTATGTGGAAACAATAAAAATATTATTAAGTACATTCAATGAGGTTTTTTTTATTACGGAAACTGAGGTGGATTTGACAAAATTAAAAAAAAAAAAATTGGCTGGTTGACTTATTTTTATTATGTTTAATAAAATCCTCAGAATAAAATCAATAGGTTTATTTCTGCTCTTTATCCTAGGCTATGTGTGCCGTTGCTAGGCAATAGTATTTACAAACGAAAACAATACAAATCTAAAACCACAGTCTTACATTTTTAACTGCAGCGAAATCATACTTTGACTGTAGTCGCCAACCCGTGCAGAGACCATTTTAACAAATTGGACTATTTACAGCATCCAATATCCTAATACAGTATACCTTCTTGGTATCTAGTGGAGTTGAGGTAAGTAGTTACGCATGATATCTTATGGTATGGATCTATAACTGTGTTATATGAGAACGAGAGCCAAATACACAAACAAGTGTAGCCACTTCTTTGTTAACAATAAATAAATAAATATTAGAGGACATTTCGTACAGCGCTATCTAGCAAACCCAAACTAAGCAAAGCTTGTACTATGAGAACCAGACAGCTGATAAAATATTTAAATACTTTTTTTTTGTAAATACATACTTATAATAGATACATATAGAACACCCAGACAGAGCAAACATTAATCGTTACATAAATGTTTGTCCCGGTGGGAATCGAACCCACGCCCTTCAGCTTTCGAAGCAGAACTTTATTAAGTGAGCTAACAGAGCAGTCAACGTATTCCACCAACACGTAGTGTTTCTCCAGTAATCTCTGATCCCACCCCAATTACCAAAATTACCTACCTAATGGTTTATCAACGTTTTAACCTAAAAATGTTTTTAAATCATATTATCTCTAGGTAAAGCGATTATTTGATAGATCGCCCGTGCGGTGGCTAGGTAGACGGGGGGGTAGCCATTGGCGGCACACGTATTTAATTTCTCCAATATAAATAAATCTTGAGATACTAATATTCGGCATATTGTAGTTTTTCTTACACAGAAATTGTTGATCTTTCAGATAAGCTTTGGTTTTTTAAGGAGGTCGATCATACTAGATAGTATCTTGTAGATACCTCGGTACGAGGCGTCCTTATCACGTTGCTGCCACTGATAAGGCCATATAAGTATAGTCCTACCTCTCCCCTGTTTCGAGGAACAAACGAAATTTCGTAGTCTTAATTGTCATACTAGAAATCGGTTTCTCTTTTTTTTTTTTATTAACTTAAGTACCCTTGCCATATTTTTCACATTGCAGCATCGGCGTTTCATGTTCCCCCATTAATGACGTGCGTGACTATTTCTATATACCTATATATCATCAGATATCATCGTAGTCTTATTGAACTAGGTTTTGTGTCGTGGGCTCTTATAGTCACTCTCCTTCCGCAAACTTCTTACCGCTTCTTCTTTTTCTTTCTTTCTTTCTTCTTTTCTTCTTCTTCTTAGTAGTACTATATAAATAGTACTATATAAACATGAGTATTTACAAAATTACAGACATTGAAAAGTCGTAAGCAATGTTCACTTTTTAATTTTAATTTTTTTCGCAAACGACTCGTGACCTTGCTCTAGCTCTATTTTTAACGATTGAGGGGCACAGGGAGTATCATTCTCGTGGCGCGACTGGAGTGCATTTGGGCGCGTCAGGGTATCTACTTTGCCTGGGCTGTACACTATGCCCGGCCTTCCCCTACCTACTAGGTTATTTTAGATGAATACTAAGTACCTACCTAAAATAGCAAAATTGTCTGTCTAACGTTTGTTCGTTATATTTAAAATTATCGGTGTTCTAGATCAGCGAACGTTTCGCGTCATGCTGTCATTGCCAGAAATTGCGTCACAATTGGTCGATAAAACGCTTTCACGAGTGGATGAAGAAAATGCTCGCACGTTGCTCCTGGCTGGGAGCAAGGGTGCGGTAAGTATTTTGCTGTAGGTACATCGCTGCCTAGGCTTATACCTACTACCTCTAAATAGTAATATTTTGTATTGCTCTAAATCTCTCCGTTATCACAGTAATATGACACTAGTATCTTATGGATGAGTTAATTAGTTGAGGATTGAGTAGCTACACTACACCCATTTGTTGTTACCACTCAAAGTCTGTATCAGCTTAACGTACTTAATTAATTAATTAATTGAAAATTTATTAGAGATTAGCGTAAACCTTAGATTAACAATTAACACATAAAATATCTATTTATTACAAAGCTACAGAGTAACGCAAACAATAGACATTTTGACAAGTTGACATGCGTTATTAGAAAGCCGTAGAATGAACTAAAACGAACACGATTTTTGTGATATTGTTGACATGAGCGAAAACGTACGCTAACATATTACCGTAATAAAATATTCAACAGTGGGAAGTAGTTCATGATAAAGGTGTCAGTGGCTCTAGCATATTAGTTTGCAAAAATCACGTAGTACGTAAATGATACGACTATATTTTTTTCTACGTAAATTCGAATTGTTTTATTAGAATATCGAGTATGCATAACCACCTAACGAACACCATCAACGCCATCTATAAACTAGTTTTGAACTCATATGGTTACTTTATGTAGGTATAGACAAAAAAAATATTTATTACTCACATAATAAAGGTACTAATTACCTACACATAAAATACCTTGGTGTCAACTCCGTTATCATAGTTTTTCTTTTGTTTTTGTATTCAGGGAAAGACTACTCTTTTAAATTTATTTTTGGAAAAACCCGATCCTCCTCGAGACACGTTGGTATTGGAGTACTCCTTCGGCAGGAGGTCCAACCAAAAGCAAGGAATAGAGAAGACCATTTGTCACATTTGGGAATATGGTGGAAAATTAGATATGTTAATAAACGTATTGCCGTCTATTCCCATTACTGGAAACTTTTATTTTATTGTAATGGTGGATTTGAGCAAAATTAAACGGATCTGGGACACGATCGAAACATGTTTCCAAGCTATAAAAGACATATACCCGGAAACAGGAAACAGGCCAGAAATCATTATCATCGGAGGCAAATATGATGTCTTCAAGAATTATGGTAAGCTAGTTCCCAGATATTGTTGAAATAAAAATTATAAATGTAGGTAAATGCCCAGCTTATTTAGGTACCTATACGAATAAGATTTTACTTATTTAAATTAGTTTTATTTTAGACAGTGAAATCAAGAAATTTATTTGCACAAGTGTTCGTAGCTTGGCGTTATTGCAGAACGCTAATTTGCTATTCTATTCGTCTATGGAGACGCCCTTAACAAGACGAGCTAAAGAGATCTTGCAGCATACTGGATTTGGAAATGGAATTAGTTTCAAAGAAAAAAATACAAATTTTTCAAAACCTTTAGCGATCCCGAGAGGTACAGATTCATGGGAGAGCATTGGAACTTCTGCTGTAACTTTAGATCAGGTACGAACTAAGCTGACATCTATGAAAGTAGGTATAGCGGCTAAATGCTTGTAGTCAATTACTTCCTAAAATTGTAGTCAAACTACTATAAAAAATTGAAGTAGTATTGGCAATATTTTTTCTGTAAAAGTAACGAGAGAAACGCTCTTTCTTGGCTCTTTCATCAGTACCCAGAACACTGGGTAACAAAACAAATGCCCGGGATCATTTTTTTGGCACTCGTTACTTACTTTGAGACATTCGATCGCTAGTCTCAGTCGTAGTATATACCTATAAATCAATGCTAAGCCCTGTGATTTTGTTGCTGCAGAATCCTTCAAACCAGAAACTAGTGATACTTACACACTGATAGCAGAATATCTAATATTGCAGTGTTGCTTAGACTACCTCCTGCTGAAGAAATCTACCGCCTAGTTGTAAAGTAGTAGTTACAGTACCTATATTTATAATGTATGAAAAATTTACCAAGTATAAGTTCAGATTTGAAAAATCTAATGTATCTACGTTACATTTTTCTAATCTGTCGCTTTTTTCAGAACCGTAACTTTAGGACACAGATAAACATGTATACGTATTTGTTTCCTTTCCTACAGCTCAGAGTGAAACACCTGACTCGGATACCTCCAGAACCTATAACCGCTGGGGTGCCACTGGAAACTTCCAATCAAAAGACTGCACACCCAGAGCCTAGCCTAGATAAATTGGCTGCTTCGAAATATGAAGAATTGCGTAACTTAGAGACTTTGGATTTGGACATTTGTATTGATGATTACTTGTTTGGCGTGAATAAATAGATTAAGTTGTATGCTACACATTTTATTCATTAGCAAGTTCCCAAAGTACCTAAATCACAATAGTAAAAAAACTCATAACTAACTAGTAAATTATGATTTGCGAGCTCGTAATCTTGCTTCAAGTGCACGTAATGCATCTCTTGCAGCGTCGTTGTCAGATCTGATGGCTATGCTCACTTGCAAGCAACGCTTGGCGAGTACCATGTCACCTGTTGACTAAGATAATCACATTAGACTTTTTTATATTCTATTCACCAATATTTTGTGAGCTTTAGAATACAAAGTAAGAAGGTATACTTACAAGTGCCACGTGGGCGAGATTAAACCAAATATTAGACTTCGTGTCTGGATCAGTAGAAAAGTAAAGAGCTTGTCTAAAGCAGGGTAAAATTAGATCCCATTGATTACAATACAGACAGCAAAGACCCAGATTATTGTATATTTCTGAGCCTGGAGTGTTGGTAGCAAGCAACCTTCTAAAAAATTAAGACAGATTCTACATAAAATCCAGAACTAAATTTAAATAGATTCGTAATGTAATTAGCTATTTGTCGTGAGTATTTACCTATAATATCTTAGTGCTATTTCTGGTTGATCGTTATAAAAGTTATAGAGTGCAATATTGGCGATTGCTTCCATATTTGATGGGTCTTCCAAAGCAACAGTACGATATTCTTTGATGGCAAGTGTTGAATTTCCCATTTGTTCGTGTATTCTTGCTTGTTCTAATAGCAATGCAGTATACTCATGAAACACCGATAGACCTTGCTTACAAATATCAAGCGCTGAAAGAGGTTGATTCAGACCCACATACATAGCTATCAAACGAAGATATATGGAAATGTGTTTGTTTTGCTTTAGAGCGTGCCGTAAACAATCTTCCGACTTTCTATACAGGCCTAGAGCGTAATAACATCGAGCTAATGAGAAATGCCACCACCAGTCTGGGTTTTCTTCAACTTTCTGTGCTTGAAATGCTATTTCCATTGCCTAAAATTTTAAAAATAATATATATATTAAAACAGGCTTCAGGAAGTCACCTTATTTAATAAGTAATGTAAGTACCTTTCTGACATCACTCTCGCAGTAAAATACATATTCGAAGAGTGTCTTCGCTGCAGGAGCAAACGTTTTATCTTTCTTACTGAGCAATCTCAATGACAAAGGCACTCCTGGTTTGAAGGCAGCTCCACCTGCTATTGCTGTAGCTGCCCGAGACATACGAGCTGCAGTATGGAGTGATGTTCTGACGTTGCGCTGTGTAAGGGATGTACCTGTCCCTATACGCGACCGCGCTGTAGCTGTCGCAGTAAATCTTTTCTAAAATATCAAACACATATGGTATAGCTTAACTTTACTGAACTGATCTATCATCAACAGAAAGCTACTATCTTACCTTTGTCAACGACTCAATCCCATGCGAAGTCCTATGACCGCTCTCTCTCAAAAAGGAAGTACCTGGCCTTGGCGTTTTAGCAACAGCAGTTGATGTCAATGTGTCTTGCTGTGGAAAATATTCAACTTCTTCATACCCATTACCAGCAATCTTAGCCAGGATAGTCATTGCGCGCATTTGGATAAACTCTATCATGCGATCATCCTTTTCTTGAAGCGCGACCTCCGATAACTTGAGACATTCATCATATTGTTTGGTCTTGTATAGGTTTAAGATTTTGTAGTCGATTTCCATCTTTTTTATTATTATGTAGGAAATACAACCAAGAATTTTAATAGAGTAAGCCTAATCTTATGCTGTAGATATAAAATAATAGTGTAGTCACATTTGTGTACCACATTGTTGCCGAGCAACCGACTGTAGGTATTTTACCTCATATTTTACCTACGTCCTTCATCGTTTTGATATTACGCTACTGAAGACACTTACTGAAGAATATCAACGTAACAAAACAAAAGCATTCGGATATTTAACAGTTCGCCGCCCTTCTGCTCGCCCCATAGCGCTTTACGTCCGACGTCAATGCAATGGGTTGAAAGCAAATCTTCGTCGGAAATTATTTATCAGGGGTGGTCAAACATTTTTAAGTGTTCATATTTAAATAGTTCTAAATAACTTTTAGTTAGGTTAGTGAAATTAAGCGAAGATCGTAATTATCTTTGGTTGTCATTGAGCTCATGAAAAATAAAGAAGAAATTATCATTACAAAGTATTGTGCATGACTAATAATTTTGTTAATTAATAAGTCAAGATATTAAAGGTTGCATAAGTTGCATTACTGACTTAAGTACTTATTATGAAAGTATTACAAATATAAAATATAAAAAACTAAATTAATTACTATTTACTATATACATGGATAGTATATACATAGATATAGTAGGTACATATCATATAAAAAATCCATACTAATTAAAAACTAATAACAAAATATAAATTAATACTATTTACAAACTTATAAGTCGCTGTCCCAGTATGTCTGTTTTTACGCTTACTTCTTCTATACCTCGCAAAGAAATTTGATACAATCTTCTTTTTATTTAGATTTTATTTGAGTAGGTATATGAGAGAATATCTCTTGTCAAAATGAACTTCCGCAAATTAACGACGTTTTTATGTATATATAAATAAAGACATCCTTTATACGTATAATAAAATTCTGCGTAAATAGAGAAATCCAATGTTTTGTAATCAAGTTGCCAAAATAAATCGCACCCGTGCGAAGTTGGGGCGGTTCGCTAGTGTATGATAAAAGGTATTTACTTTTGTCAAGAGTGCTATCACACGGTTACATACCAAATCTTTTGACTCTATGTTTCTCATCCAAAAGAAAAGGCAAAAGAAAGCTACTGAATTCCTTATTTCGTAAGGAATATAATCTGGATCTATTCAAGGTCAGCGTGAATAGATACATAAATCCACGTAAACCTGAACAGTTATTTTAGACTGATGTTAATAACTCTAGGCATCTAGAGAATTGGGTAAGTAGATACTTATTTTCTAGAATTCTTACTTCGACTCGTATAGTAGAGATATGCAGATATATATATAGGTATAGACATATCCCAAATTACATTGAAAAATATATACTATTTAATTATATAATTTATTTTGAAATAGAAAGTTGACAAACCCTGCAATTCATCCTCAGATAAAAAGCAGGGCTTTGTAAGTCGTTTTCATTCGCAACTGTCTCTAACAAAAACCATCATGCTTTTAAGGTGTCTTCTGTTGCTTTTTTCTATCAACCAAATATTGACTGCAGAATCATGGAGAAAACCTGGATGTCACAGGATCGGTGCGTACTTATTCCATAGTCCCTAGCCGTAGTCTCTCTTCTGTACCTAGCTAAGTCTAAAATTTTTTAATACTCCGCTTACTTCCTTCTGAATTTAGAATATCTTAAATCCTCAATTATATCTCATCATACTATTTCGGACTTAATCTCTTTATGTTTGATACTAGATGGCGCTGTGTGAAATGTCCTCTGATCTTCAATTATTAACCTGATAAATACCTTTAATTTCCCAATTTTTTTGTCGATGCCCTGTAATATTTGTATCTACAACATAAAAACAACCTCAACCCAAAAGAAATTGTATTTGCTATCTTGTAGCTCTAGCATATTATTTTACGAAAATGACGTAGCGTGTAACGGATTTATTTTTCTCTTTCTTCTTGGCATCTTATTCTCTACATTCTGCTAGTTTCAATGTTTCTGTATTTTGTGTGCAGTCTTCAGTTTTCAGCTTATCTTTATCTTTGTAGTCAAAGTCCAGTCTTGGTCAAGTCCAGTCCGTGCCAGTTAAATCTAGTCATGCTTTAGTAAAGTAGTGGAGACTTTACTCCAACGGATATAACATTTATGAAAAAAAGCAGTTTCCATTTAGTTCACTTTCCAATTTTTTCTATCGTTTACGGTTTACGTAAATATCACAAATTGACATGTTAATCTCTCTAGCATGTTTATTTCTGATCGTTACCTGAAACGTAAAGAAACAAAAAATATGGAAATAGGGCTGGTGCCTCTTGAAGGAGTAAATGGAAACGGCTTGTATTTTAGAAGAAGAATCTCTATGATATATTTTATTTATTGTCATAGGTAGGTTTGGGTATTGAGATAGTGATCTGGTTTACCAAGGCCTAAATATCCTAATAACCTAAACCATGATATTACATTGACATAATAATGTCATGCGTATTCCAAAGGTTAAACCTATGCCAATATTTAAGTCTAGCATAAGGAACCGAACTAATGAAGTACTCATAATCAAGTAAATGGATTTAAGTTTAACTGTATGTTTGCTAACTATATATTTTATTTCTGTTTGCAGGACACACTAGGAATATCAGCATACCTGACTGTGTAGAGTTTAAAATAACAACAAACGCATGCCGCGGTTACTGCGAGTCGTGGTCTCTGCCTAGTATCATGTTAGGATTCAAGCGGCACCCCGTCACTTCCCTTGGCCAATGTTGTAACATCATGGAGTCGGAAGACGTGAGTGTTCTACAAAAGTTTATTATAACACAAATACTACAAAGAACGGTACTACGGTCAAGATAACACTAATATTTATAAGTCTAAATACATATGTATGACTATTTTGGCGACTTCGTGGTTATAATGAGGGCTATATATTTATTACTGTTACGAGAGCGATTCGTTCTCCTAATGGTAAAAAATAATACCTAATATTTCTTTAATACAAATAATAATTCGTAATTTTTTATCGTGTAAAGTCACAAATGTAAATTAAACCATCGAACAAGGGTGTGACCATTTGTTCGTGTATCGGCTTCGTTTCCTTAATAAATCTCTTTTGATAGGGTTTTATATTACTACCACATACGGCCCGTATATTATGTTCAGAAAAAATCGTATGTGAATTCACCAATATAAGGGAAGGTATATGTCCAATAGAGATAGGATAGGCTCCCTAGTTGTCTCCTTGTTTAGGAAGCCAAAGAATGTTTTTTTTTTTACAACGGACTAGGCTTGCCTTTGGCCACGATCTCACCTGATGGATAGCGACGATGTGGCCGAAAATGGAGCACGCTTGTCCAGGAAATACCTATTCACATTTTTCTTGAACAAACCCGGGTTGTACTTAGTTAGAAACAGACGCTGGCAACGAGTTCCACACATCAGCAGTTCTTGCAACGTGGTCTAGAAACGTACGTTTATAGAGAATTTCCACTGTAAGAGGGTGTCTTTTGGTCGAGCGTATAAGCATATAGACTTCACTTCAACTCAACTTGTTTTCCATATCTAACTGGGTATGTATACCTGCCTCTATTTTTGTTACAGGTACCAGTAAAAGTTCTCTGCTTAGACGGTGAAAGAAGTCTAATTTTCAAATCTGCAGTATCTTGCGCGTGCTATCATTGTCAAAAAGAATAAATTTAAGTGCGGGGCACAACTAGAAATGTACCATAAGTAATTAGTAATTTAAAATGTGTGCTATATCTACAGATATAATAAACTGTAGAAATACCTACCTACTAATTTTACCAAAAGTGTAACTTATTAAATTAATTTGGAAATACACACGTGACAACTTTGCTATGTGCGTCTAATTGTTACCTACATCCTTATTATCCCAATAAACCTTTACTTATTTAAATACATACAAATAAATGCGTAAAAGAAGAATAAATAAGTTTTTGTATTTGAGTAGTCCACTTGCAAACAGGTCTACATCAATTCTTGATCGGATACAAGTTAGTAATGGAAGTTAAAAGATCATTTGAATTCCTATGTGACAGAATTAAAATGAACTTCCAAACGTAAATAGTTTCTGTAAAAATCGAAATCAAAAATTTAAACCACTTGCATACATGGTTTATTTCGACTGGTTGACAGTTGCAAAACTTGTTTGTTTGGATTACTCCTGCAAAACACGCTAAGTTAGATTTAAACATTAGCAGGTGGCGCCACTTTCTTTTCGTTTTGTTTGTCACGTTTCAATGTTGTAATTTAAAATTATACCGTTTTTGCCACCTTTTAGGTTTATAGAATTTTGTTATCATTGAAGACATTACTGTCACTTATGCGATAACATATTTTAACTTAATAAATATTACATATGTTCACAGTCTTAATTACCTACTCATAAATATAAATTGAAATAAAAGTAAAAAAATAAATAAATTACTCGGCCGCTCATGCTTACAAGTAATATACAAAATTTGGAGAATAAACCGAAAAACTAGGCCCGTTCAACGCACTTTTAACCATAATAGTAATGGATTCATCCAGCATATTACTTACTTCTCGTTGGTAATATGCTGAGCTAACTGTTTCCTAAATGCGTTGAACGAGCTTATATTTTTTAAACGTGAGGGTAGTTTATTATAAATTCGTGCTCCTTCATTTGTTATCGTCGTTTTGCCGTAACTTGTGCGATGACGCGGGATGACGAGTAGCTCGCTCGTCGAGTTCGGCAGTTGACAACATTCGGCCGCTTTGAGAACGTTAGGCTTGTGTGAATGTGTTTTTCGTACAAAAATGCAAACGTTATATTTATGTATTTTTTTAATATTCATTATTTTAGTTTCGTCGTATATTTTAAAGAGTGTTTTTATTATTTTATTTTGTGTTCGTTGAAGTCTGTCTAGTCTTGTTTTTGAGGCACGGGGAGTGCCTAAAAAAGTTTTTATTAGTTCATCTACATTATAGAAGTTTCTATCGATTTATTTTGATTTAAAATAGGTATTTAAAGTTTTATGTGTATTGTAATGGATGAAATTAGAGAAGAAGCAGTTAATTTGGCGGAGTCAGAGAGAGGAAGAATAAAAGTATCTGATAAATCGAAATGGAAGAGAGAAAAAGAAAAAGTAGAAAGGTAAATTGATTTACAATTTTAGTTATTTTATGATTCATTATGTTTTTAATATTTTTAACACCTTATAGCCAAAAGTGAACGTAGTAAAATGTAATTAGTTTCTTTTAACCCTTTGACATTAAAAGGTCGTGAGTTTTAAAAAAAAAATCGGTTTATAATTTTTTTACATTTATAGGTAATCATTGAGTCTTTCTCCAATTTCAGATATAAGCCCAAGGGCTCGCCCAAGATTTTTAACTGTCGGCGTGGTCACAAGAAAGGGAAACTTTGCTGTTAATCATTGACGGCCCAAGATGTAAGCAGGTTTCATAGGAAGTTTTATGCAGTTCCGGATAAAAAAATAAATCAGTGCTTCATTGCGCCGGATAAAATTAATATAGGAGTTGCAGTTAATCCAGCAAAACTAACAGATATTAAAAACTTGCTAGAGAAACATTTTGGCATAGATTGGCAAAACCTGCAGAGCCTGCAGTTCTATGCAAATATACTTGATACAAGCAATCCTAATATTACTGATGTTATCTCATCCAGTGGTTCATCTTCGGCAAATGTCCCTGCCAGCGAAGAAACTGACGATGAAAATACTATAATGGAAGAAGTTGGAGAATTAAGAGTTTAATGTTATAATAGGTATAGTATTTAGCGGAATGTGATTTTAAAGAATTTAAGAATAATTGAGACTGTATAATGTTGTTGTTGTTGCAAAAATAGCTATATTGATAAGTTACTCGTGCAAAACTAACTACTTTGCTGTTTCACTTGCAAAAGTAGACAATTGGAATTTTTTATTAAAAATAAATAAAAATACGTACGGTAAATGAACCTTTTATTACTGCCAATATACTAATACAATCCTAAACTACCAGATTAAAAACAGTAACTTTAACAACCGATTAAATTTTAAGCGATACAGTTTTTTGCGTTTTTCTAGGTTTGTGGTTAAACCTAACTAGACCTGTATGTAAGTGGACTACTCATTTATACCCGATGGACGACATGACCGATTACATACAGCCGTCCTAAACTATCTGTCTACACGGGAACCGTATTCGGAAGGTTGATCACAGAATATACGTTAATATAGCGGATCACATGAAAATAAAAATAATAAGATTTAATGGTTCTTTGAACACGAAGAGTATTTTTAAATTTTTCTTATAAATTCATTTATCTCAATGTAGTACATAAAAACAAACTTGAAAAAAAGTAAAACCGTCTTCAAGAAAAAAACATCAGCACTAAAAAGCGAAAAATAAACTTACTTTACAATATTATACCTGCTATGTACCTACTGATCTGTTTGAAGTCGGTGCTTAGCCTAACCTAGGTGCCGGTGCTTGGCACCGACTTCAAACAGATCAGTAGGTACCTACATACATTAAAAAAAATTGAGAACCTACCACTTTTTGAAGTCGGTTAAAAATAAAAATTACCGGAACATGGACTAATGGACATGGAGCTAATCTTGATAATATGTCAGTAGTTCGTAGTAGCTAACTATAAACCAATGAAGGACATCGTAAGTAAAATACATAGGTGGATTGAATTATCTAGACAACGAAAAATCGTAAATATTACAATTCCATGATTTCACAAGAAACCATTGTACAAACTGATCTATATAAGCGCGGCCTGAGATAGCAGCCAGCTAAAACCAGGACTGGGCCCGCTATATCTGCCGAAATCTATAGTGACGCAACGATAAACTCAGTTCCACACAACCGCAGCAGTCGCGGCTTTTGATATTATTGGCTGAATTTTAGCTTACACAGCCGCTACTCCAGGGCTCGCCGGTGGCACATAACAGATACTAATAGGTACTACCAGTGGTGGTATTGATAAAGCATACTATAAGGTGGCTCATTACGTGGAAGACAGGAATATAATGGTTGTAGTAGCTTCTCTCTGCACTTGCATCCCCCTGGCTAAGTGACAATTGTAAATTGTAAGCGAGTCCGTAAACCAGGCGGTTGTATTTAAATAATCCGCGATGCGTGTTGATTACTGTAAATATTTTAGACTGAAAACCGATCATAAACCGCTGGTAAGCATATTCGGCCCACAGAAGGGTATCCCGACCATGGCCGCGAGTAGAATGCAGAGGTGGGCTCTCATCCTTTCCGCGTACAGCTTCGATATAGAGTACATAGGCACGAGTAGTAATGGCGCCGATGTTTTGTCGCGCCTGCCCGTAGTAGAGACGACCGCTCACGAGCCCCCCGAGCAGACGTACTTACATTTCGCGACCGATGCGATGTTGTTAGATAACGATAAAATCATAAAGGAAACGGCGCGAGACCCAGTACTCAGCCGGGTATACGGATACGTCGAAAACGGCTGGCCCGCGAACGTCGACATGAAGCAGCTCGAACCGTATCTGGCTAGGAAAACAGAGCTGTACATAGAGCTAGGATGTGTTATGTGGGGGCACCGAGTAGTAGTTCCTACAACTTGCAGACAATGGGTCCTACGGGAGTTGCATGGGGCCCACATGGGAATTGTCAAGACTAAAGCGTATGCCCGCTCATATGTGTGGTGGCCAGGGCTAGATGAGGACGTGGAGGCGCAGTGTCGAGCGTGCGGCACGTGTGCCGCGGTGGCGGCGGCGCCGCCCGCTGCGCCGGCTGCGCCGTGGCGTTGGCCAAATTCACCCTACGAAAGGGTTCATCTTGATTTTCTCGGGCCGGTCGACGGTCACACCTATCTAATCTCGGTAGATGCTAGGTCTAAGTGGGTCGAAGCGTTTAAAATGGCACGTACCACAGCAGAGGCTACGATTGCAAAGTTACGAGAATCATGGTCGCGGTGGGGAATTCCGAAGCAACTTGTAACTGATAACGGCCCGCCTTATACGAGTAAACAGTTCGCAGAATTTTTAAAACACAATGGCGTGTATCACGCGTTCTCCGCGCCGCACCATCCGTCCTCCAACGGCGCCGCAGAGAATGCGGTAAAGCTCATTAAAAACGTAATAAAGAAAGCTCGCTGTGACAACGTAGACCCCGAACTGGCGATACAAAGATTTCTGTTAGTATATCATAATACTCCGCACAGCACGACGGGCGAGAGTCCGGCACAAATGTTACAGGGCAGGCGGCTGAGGACGCGGTTGGACGTAGTTAGGCCTCAGCACGGAACTAGGGCGCGAAACAAAGAGCTCTCCACGATAGAGAAAGCGCAGGGAGCGCGGCAACTCACGCCGGGCGATCCCGTTTGGTATAGAAATTTCGGTTCACACGCCAAATGGTCCGAGGGTCAAATCACTGATCGTCACGGTAGGAGCGATTACACTGTCAAAACTGGCAACGGCTCGGCAGCGCATAGGCATATCGACCAGCTTAAACGGAGGAGCACCTGCGTATTCCCTTCAGAGAGTACTGACACTGATGGCGTGACCGCGTCGGGGCGCTCGTCGCTCGAGCCCCAGCCCGCGGCAAGCGGCGCCGCCCCGGATGTATCGCCGATTTCCGTGGGGGCGGAATGCCGTGATTCAATACCGCTAGCGCCAAATACTTCCAGTACCATGTCCACAGAGGCATCTCCCGGTACCGTACCAGGCACGACTGGACAGAATCTAGATGTAACGCCTACACCTAATATAATTAGACCTAAACGTATTAGAAAGCCTGTGATTCGCTATGGCATGGAACCAACTTAACGTTTTGTTGGTGTTACGATTAATATAAGTTACAACATTGTTATCATAGTTAAGCGTCACTTAATATGTTGACTTATTGTATTAGTTGTAAGTGTAGTAAATTACTCATATTGTTATTGTGTTAATTAGTGTACCATACTATAGATTAAGTGTAAGGGATTGTAATGTATTAAGGTATAGGTCTCGATAAAGGCGGTAGGTCGGGCGAGTTGACTAGCCTACCGCCGACAAATAATAAATCAGTTGATACTTACTAAGAACGCATTTCATTAACGCTCCCGATCATTATCTATTTATCCCGGATATCCCAGCAAGCATAATGTATTAATATCTATAGCTGTAAACTGTTTATACTGTAACCTAATATGAAAAGAAAGATCCACAAAAAAAATGCCTTGCCGGAGTCTTCTCAGTTGAAATGTAATTACGAGCCGGTGGTAGATTCAAAAATGTAACTTAACGTTCATAAGTGCCTTACCAGGGCCTAAACTGAATAAATGACTTTTTGATTTTGTTTTTGGTGTGGGGAAAGCTTGATTTAAGCCATAAACCTCTCAATTGGAGTTTTGGCGGGAACGCGAAAAGCGACGTGTCGCCCCATTGTATTTTTTTCTAAGACTAGTGTTTTTTCGAGTGTTTATGTATAAAAACAGTAGTGTTTCATTCATAAAGTACCTAATTACAAGCGCGAGTGTGGGAAAGTGATTTAATATGGGGAAACATGACTTTTCGTGTTGCTTCCAAAACTCCAACGAAGCCTATACTGGCATGGACTGGACTTGACCACGACTGGACTTGACCAAGACTGGACTTTGACTATAAAGATAAAGAAGATGAAAACTGCACATAAAACACAGAAACATTGAAACTGGCAGAATACACAGAGTGCGAAGCTAAGAAGACAGAAAAAAAAACCTCTCAATTAAAAAAATCTAACAATGACAAACGAATTGTCAATGTCATGTCATTGTCATATAAGACGTGGAGTGGTCGAGGAATCATGAGAGCAAACGATTGCATGTTATTTTTAATTAATTTGAAGATTTCTAGAGCTTCATTTGAATTACTCAAATTAATCATTTGTCCCTGAATTCATTAATATCTAACAAACACTACGATACAATTCAAATAATCTTCATATCGACTTGGATGAAAATGTTATGGAGGACGAATCAACTCCGAAGAAGCCTACATGGCAAAACTGTGTCCACTGCCCAAGACTGTTGTTTTCTACCACTGCAGAATTCGAAAGGTTAATTCAAATAGCTTAAAATGTATTTAAATACCTTAAACAAATTAATTATCTTCCTAATTCGTAATATTGCACTTTTCAGACATATTCAAGACAAACACAGTATTAAAGAAGGATCTCTTATTCTTTGTCAATATGGACAAAATGGAATGTGTTCAGCTTTACAGTTCGGTGATTTACGAAAAGCAGGCTTTAAATATCATGTAAGACAATACCATTTATACTCGAATGATGAAACGGATGCTTGGACATTTTATTCTTCATCACAAAATCTTCCGGCAGTGTTAAATGACCCTAACAGAGGTAAACAAAGCAATTTTTTTACTAAAACATGGGGTGATAGTTTTATTGACAAAGTAGAAGTATTCCCCAGTCCATATTTACCAGAAATCACACTTGCCCATTTTGAATCTTACTGCAAAAGAATTGCAAGAAAGTATCGAAGACATTGTAGACTTAAAGAAAATATTCCTGCTAAAACTAAAGTTCAGTCTGTGGAAAATGTGTGCAAGGTTCCTGAAATTTTTTTTGAACAATCTTTGCCACTTAATGACCCTAATGTCTTCAGCAAAGTATTTCCTAGTCTGGTTGATGCTGAGGAGCGACATATTGCAATCAGATCCTTGCAAGAAACATTGAGTACTTATCTTGATGTCATAGAAATGAAAATATCTAAACAAGTTGCTCAGAAGTCTGATGCATTTTTTCATGCAATGCTTTCTCATGACACTATAATGGAACAAATGGGTAAAGCTGTCAGTACTGTGAGGCAAACTAGACAAAATATTAAAGAAGTGAAGGTCATGCTAACAGATAGCCCTTTAAAGTTAGTGAGCCTAACTAAAATTAACAGTAATTTGGGCAACATACATGAATTATTAAAGTTGATGGGCACAGTGCAGCAGACTCAACCTATGATCCAGCTATTGCTGAGCACTTCAGACTATGTGGCTGCCTTGGATTTAATTAGTTCCACACAAAAAGTGCTTTCCACACGTCTTTCAGGTATACAGGCTTTTCGACACCTATCACCTCAGTTGACAGAAATGAAAAGGCTAATTCACAAGATGTTGAGTAATGAATTCCTCAGGTTCATTGTATCAGATTTAAATAGGCCTCTAAAGGATGACATGGAAATATCTGAAAAGGACAAAATAGTGTCAATTGTATCAGGAATTCTTCGTCTGAAAGAATTTGACTTCATTAATACCTTCAAAATGGAAGCTATGACTTCAATTCAGGCAACAATAAAACAATGTGTCATAGAAATAATTTCAGAAAGAGATGGCAGTACAGAAATTGTATTGAGAGGATCAAATGCAGACAACACATTTCTATTACATAATGAAGGAATTACATTCTTACGAAAAGTCACTCCATGTTTGCTTAATTTATTTAAAAGGATATTATCGTTGACCACTGTGATGATTGAAGTTAGTCAAATGGATGATATAACAGGTTATGAAAGTGAAGAGGCGTGGACTCGGGAAGAAGTCATTTCTGTTGAAGAAAAGCTGAAAAAGATTATTGTCTCTCTCTCTGACTACTGCAACGAGCGATGTGCCAATCTCATTATGACTAAATCTGATAGAGAATATTTGTTCTCTGATCTGTCTCAGCTTTCAAATTTATCAAAACTAATTGAGACTTTCTGTGAAGAGTGTGAGAAAATAACAGGCCACTATAGTAATGCAATGAACTTGTCTTTAAGGAGCTTTGCTATGAAATACATACAAACCTTGCATTCAGAACGCAGATCCCAGCTAACTTCTACTCTCAACACTGAAAGATGGAAGGCAGCAGATGTTCCATATGAACTGCAGAGTGCTATAAATAAAATATGTGATGATGGTGAAATACCAGACAAAATAGTTTATGAAGGTGGAAAACCAGATGGAAAGTTTTTGGTCATTAACAAAGAAAATTTTGCAGTTGTTGGTACAGTTCAGCTCTTGACCAAAATTCTATTAGAATATTGTGATGCTACAAAACAGTCGCCTGTTATAGTTCAATATCTTGTGCACTGTATGTTGGAACTTGTTAGATTATTTAATTCACGCTGCTGCCAGCTAGTCTTAGGAGCCGGTGCCATCCAAAGTGCTGGTTTGAAAACTATCTCCACATCAAACTTAGCATTAGTGTCTAGATCACTACAAGTTGTTCTATGGTTTTTGCCTCTGATAAGACAATTGCTTGAAAAACAACACTCTAAAGAAATATCACTAAACGGGTTTGGAACTATTGAAAGTGATATAATTAGTCATAAGAAGGAATTAGAAAATAAGATTTGCCTCATAGTTAGCAACATGTTGAGTTCGCAGTTGACAGGATGGGATGCTAAGCCTCCAGTTCCATCACAAACATTCCGAAGCATTTCCAAACATTTAGTAAAGTTACATGAAGCCTTAATAGATATTCTGCCTACTGATCAAATAAGAATTATCTATAAAAAAGTTCATGATAACTTCAAAGACAAACTAAGAGAACAATTAGTGAAAATGAACATTGTAGCCAATGGCAGTCCTCAGCACGGCGTAGTCACATCAGAATTGACATTTTATTTGCAGACTCTCAAAACTCTCAGAGTGATAAATGAAGCTGACAGTGAGGATAATATATTGTATGATATTTGGTTGACTTAATTATATTATAGAAAAAAATATATATAAACATGTATTAATAAAATTTATGTTATCAGTTGTACAGCTTAGTTATTTATGACATTTACAGTCAACTAAAATTAAAGATATGTTTAACTAATCTGTGGGACATCCACTGTGATTAGGTATAACTAACATATTATTTATTACAATATATATAATTATGTGTATAGTGTTATCTATATGACTTTCCATTTTTGTACCCGAGCAATGAAGTTATGGTGTAAATTTAATTACTATGAACGCAAACATTATTGTCTTTACCTACACCTGACGTGGCTAGGTGCTATAATTATTAACAGTTAAATTATTGCAGGGTAGGTATAGTGTACAACAAAGGCAGACTGTACTACTAATACTTTGCCCCCAAAGTAGTATAAGTAGAAGACAGTAACTCTTGTCTGTTGATTATGTACTTATTATAATGACAAGTACATAATCAAATTTCTTGTCTTTCTTTCCGTTTTTTACCTTTTCACGATTAAATGGCTCAATGGATCTTGTTAAAAATTAAAGTGATTATAGTGTCTGTTTTATCGAGAACAGACATTGGCTACTTTTTTTTGCCAAAATGTTCTTTGGATGTAAATTCTGATAAGGAATTCAGAAAATAAAATATTGATAACGCACGCTTATAGTGCTCTTAAGATAATACGATTGAAGAACGCAGATTAAAAAATTCCAATGTTTATTCTGTGTTTGGTGCGCGAGAATAACACTCACTAGGAACATACCGATTACTAAGAGATAATATTGGTTGGGTCATGACAGGTAAAACTCACTGGTTGAAAACTTAAGTTATGAGAGTTTCTGGGTGACGAGAAGACTACCTACGCAGTTTTCTGAAAGCAAGCCAGCCCCACTGTATTCTTTTTGGCCTCTCTCGAAATTGTTTCCACCTAGTACGAACACCTGCCCCAGCGTACTTATACTTACAGCGAAGTTTAGTTAGTTCCGAATACGACTCCGAAACGAGGACATTCACAGCTGGAACGGTTCTTAAATTTAAAATTACTCAACGAGCTATGGAAAGGGGTATGCTCGGTGTTTCTTTAAGGGATTGTATCTGGAACAAAGTAATTCGCTAGAGAACTAAAGTCACAGACACTGAGTTATCAGCGCATTAGCAAGCTGAAGTGGACATACATATCTGCTACCGCTAACCGCTGAGGGTAGACGTGTTCTAGAGTGGAGACCGCGAATCGGCAAACGTAGTGTAGGATGCCCTAAGAATAGATTGAGTGTAGATAAATACGTAAGTTGTCAGTGGCTGGAAGCGAAACATCGAAAATCGAGCTGAATGGCATGTCTTGGGAGAGACCTATGTCCAGCAGAGGATTGTGCTAGGTTGACGATGAAGGTGAAGAAATTCGTTTAGACATGCAACGGAGCGGTAATAAAACTGAACCGATTCCTATTAACTTCCTTGTCTATCAGTAAGGTCCAAGGTCACAGAAGTCTTAAAAACATAAAGACTAAACTGAGCCTTCCAAGTTGGCTATGCAGAAGCAGAGGGTAAAAGCTAGTAGGTCCATAATATTTCCACATGCATTCGCTGAGCTACAATCCTAAAGATGTAGGTACCTAGTTCATATAGATTGTTTATGGCCTTGCTAAAATCGCCATATTATTATTTATAGGTAATCATAAGAATTCAAACAAAGTATGATTTAAATCTCAAACCTAATATAATTTATTTTCTATTGTTAAAGTAATGAGACGAGCGAGACGCTCTCCTGATGGTAAGATATAACGCCTGTCCATGGCCATTGCAGCAATTCACAGAACTTTGAGTAGCAAAACAAAGTCCATCACTGTTTTGGCGCTCATTACTTTCTTTCGTATAAAACATAATTCTCTCTATAAATAATTAGTACCTGGTTGACCGAGCATTGCTCGACTGAAAACATGGATAAAACGACGTTTTCTGAAAATGAAACCTAGCTAGATCGATTTTTCGCTCCCGAAACCCCCTGGATACAAAATTTCCGTTTCAGAGATTCAGAATATATATACAAGAATTGCTCGTTTAAAGATATAGATAGATATAGGGTAAACTCTATAAATTAATGCAAACTATAAAGTTTTAATAATTTTTTTTTACATAACTAGAATATTAATTTCAATAAAATTGTCGTAAATGCATTTGTTAAAAATTATGGTAATGGTGATTGTTATTAATTAGGTACATAAATCATGGATACTAGGTAGATGCATTAATGTAATATGCATATTTTAAATTTCGTTTGAAGTCCGGCACCGACAGCGGTGGAGCGCGGACTGAATAAAATGGCACCAAAGGCAGTGCATTGCACTACATTTGGCACACTCAGTACACTTGAGGCATCTATTTACATTACCTAAAGTCTGTGGGTTGTGGGTCCAATATTTTGGTAAAGAGATAGACTTAGTTAGTACTAGATAATAAGTACTTGCTGTAAAACTTTCCTAAACAAGATAAAAATATTTACATAGGGGGTACGATATAAAACATTTTTTTTTTAATATATCTTGAAAAATTATGTACTCAGTATTAATGTATAATTTACTGTGAATTCCTTCCGTATGGCGTCTCAACTTTCAGTGGCCGCTTTGGGAGTTAGAAGATACTCAATATTACGCGCTATTACTGGCAATTTTTTATTATTTTTTAAGGTAATTGAAAATCTTCAGTCGCTTTCGTAAAAAGTTACTTCAATAAAAAAAAAAGTTTATGTACATCTAAGAACATACTTTAATCTTAAATTGCGTACATTCATCACAGAATTAAGAAGTGTAGGACATGACTTTTGTACAATAGTACATTTTTTAGTTTACCTGTTCCCACACAACTTGTGAAGGTGCTATCTTACAAGTATTTTGTATTCTTATATCTAGAATATGAATAAAATTTCCAACCCTACAAAAGGTAACAAACACTTTAAGTTACTATACAAGTCATGTCACTTCTCAACAATCGCACTTCACACTAATATATTACATGCGAAAGTCTGTAACAGCTGGAAGAGCACCTTACCATCACTTGGAACTTTATTTTAGTCATTAAATTTAATAGAAACAATTTGAATTCTTAGGGAAGTCAGAAGATGAAGATTGTAACTACTTCCACACTGTACATACAAAAATTAACTACTGTAAGTGTACAGTGATTTGTCATAAAAATATGATGCCATTGGATATCGTATTATGTATGCTATGCAAGTGCAAAATACTTGAAATGCCAAAAGTGTCTTAGTAAGTTGTAATTCTGACACAGGTCCTAATTTTATCAAAAGTAAATTAATTAAAGTTAAATTATTTAAAGTTATGCTTTCATCATCTTCCGTTACATCAACAACGCGCAAAAGTGTTAAAACATACATTATTATTTTAGTTAATATTGTCATTTCTTTTTTTATAATAATGGTTCGACTAGCTTGGAGTAGATCAGTTTCTGCTGAATACTTAGGTAGGCGATGCCTGGGACATGGTACAAAATGGAACAATTGAGGCACAGAGTATAAAAAGTTAATTATTTGCGGCAAGAAAAATAGCAAAACAGTTTTGCTAAAATGGCTCAGGATTCCAACAACAGCAAATGTCATCCCAGATACATAGCAAAATGTGTCTCCTACAAACACCTTTGATGGATACCTGAAAATAATAATGATATTTGATTAGCATGACAAGCAATTTGGCACTAGAAAAGACTTGTTCACTGATAAAGTGTATGCTATCACTTATCTGCTTAATTTGGGGCTAAATGGCACTGCATGAAATGTTCACTGATTATTTCTAAAACTTACCACTGAGTCAATTGATGGATAGTAAAAGAAATCAGTTTAAACAATAAACTGAATGTACTAAATATAATTCCTTACTAGACAACTCTTGGAAGATGTTGTCATACATCTCACCGACTTACTCTCACTACACCTCAGAACTTCATTAGTAATAATATTCTCTAAACCAGTAATAAATCATAGACCAGTCAACTATTATACTATTAACAATGATATGACATTGAATGATAAAAAGGAATAAGTATACTCACCAATTATGTTTTAGTAATGCTACTGTGGTGGCCAAATATGGTAGCATTATTGTTAATGAGAAACAGTGAGCTTTGTATTGGTCCCCTGTCAGCTCTATGATGTCAAAGATAATAATAGACAATGCTATAATAACTGACTGACCAACTTCAAGTCCATTGATACCAGCTAAAATATTTATAGCATTTGTGCAGAATACAGCCAGCATTCCCATATAAATGTAATATAAGATACCTGCAATAGCAATTTTTTTTACTGCAACTTAAAAAAAGACATTATTTAGAGGTCATCAAGAACATTTAAAAGATAAAAAACTGGGTCAGCAAACTAAGTCTTCTTTTTTGTAAATTTTAGTCACATCAAAATTAAACATTATTTTAACATAACAATTGAACATCATACTAAAATTTAAAACAGCTCGCACAAGTTATAATATTGAAATGTTATTTATATTTGTCTTAACCAACACTACAACTTAGTAAGTTTTGTCCTGTATAACACACATACTACTTATCTTTTTGCTATTTTTAATTTATAGATATAAAACATTCCATGAATTTACGAGAAATAAATTACGAATTATGTAAATAAAGTATTTCCCATATTTTATAAACAAATATTAGATTTATTTACCAATATTAACTGAAACACCAAGCCACTGTCTTAAAGGTGTGGGAATGATGAATGTTGTAGAATTAAAATTGACATAGTAAACTACTAGAAGTGGCAGAGATGCTACAGTTGGGAGAAGTAGCTTGTACCTCCATCGCAAGTCCAACACATCATCTGCGAAACCCAATAGCAGCATGCAGCAAATTGACAATAATGCTGCAAGTAATTCTGCAAACTGCAAATAAATTATTAGACACTTGTAAATTTAAGTATAAGTATCTTGACTAGAGTTATTGTTATAGAGGCATCATATATAAACGATTATTACCTCATTATGAGGAAAGTGTTCGGTGTCCATAAGACCACTTCCAAAACTGATTGGAATGAATAAGAAGCTGGTTACTAAGAAAACACATCCTGAAACAACTCCTAAGGCTTCTGGACTGGAAATAAAAGAATAGTGTCAACAACTTGTGTCTTAAATAAAATCTTGCAAAGAATTTGATTATGTATTTGCTCTTACACTTTGTTCTTGTTTGTTTTACATAGGTCAACGCCGAAGAGACCGGCTTTGATGAATAATTCCTTTAGTTTTGGGATCAACTCGTCAGTGAATATATAAGCAAGTGTTGAAAGAATTACCAATATTATTAAAGACCACATTCTAAGTAATTCCTTGAGGTTAACATGGGTAATAATATAAAAATAAGGTAAACCAAATCTCAAAAGTTATCGCCGTGATCGCCGTCGTCTGTCATAATATAATCTTTTTTTTTAAATAATGTTTATGGTCTGGCTACAGAGGCCTTTGGACTATGTTTCTATTTGGAATTACAGCACAGCACTTTTATAATTTTTCTTCAGTTTTTGCAATATACATCTATAGTTACAGTCAACGTCCAGTCTTGGTCAATTCCAGTCGGTACCAGTCAAATCAAGTCATGCCTTAGTAAAGTAGTGGCGACTTTACTATAAGCTTCTGGATGGAGTTTTGGAAGCAACACGAAAAGTGTATAACTGGATTTGAATGACACGGACTGGACTTGACTGAGATGGACTGGACTTGATCAAGACTAGACTTTGACTGTTAGAAATATGTAAATTGCTAAAACCGATGACGGGGCAGTATGGCTTTATTGCTTTAGACTGCCAGATGCGGCAAATTATAAAAAAAAAAAAATAGTGACACTGACAATTCATTTATGTATCTTGTAGGTGGTTTTAAGTGGTTTAATCTGAGGTTTATGTAAACAGATATTGTAGATTCAAGATTGTTTTGTGAAAAACCTGTATCGAAAAATATTTAACTAAATAAAAAATCCTAGTAATGGATGAAATAGAAGAAGAAGCGAAGGCAGCAGCAGAAAAAATGGTTATGAATATGATGCAGAGACCTGGTCAATTGGAAAAGGTAAGAACTGTTCATCAGTCAATCAGCCATCGTCAGTGGTTTTACTTGATATTTTTATGTGAGTCTTAAATGTTTTGTTATTACCCTATTTCGTGGATAACGGCTTTTTATCTAGAAAAAAAACAACGCTTAGGTACGCCCATTTTTCTGATTCACACCACTTGTTTATTTTTATCAAAACTTTTCATTATTCATATTTAAAAATGTATTCAACATACTAACAATTTAAGGTTCTGCTACTTATTGATTAGTTCGCTTGAACTAAACTGTCTTGCGCATACAGTTACATTGTATAAAGAGTTCCATGGTACAGAAGTTTATGTGTAAAAGTTGAGGAAACTTGATTTATAGAATGTGGATTTTGTAGATATTTTGTCGCCGTCGCATCTTTCTGGAGCAGATTGTATAGCTAGGTGCATCAGCATAATTATGAGTTAATAATAAAGTAACTTTTGCAGGAGTTACATACTTTATCCATTTGATATCGAGTTATTGGATCTATAAATATCAGTATTATTTTGTATCAGTTAAATATTTGTATCAAATGCCACTTTACAACGCAATATAAATTGTAGTATATTTAGGTAGGTACCTACTTGGTTACCCTCCTTATATTATCTGAATAATCATCAGTGTTTAACCAACTTAGGTGTGTTTCACTTGTGAGTGTATTCAGAAAACTAAACAAAATAAGATATATCCATAGCAGTACTTAACATAGCCTTATATCCATAGCAGTTATGCCAAGATTCCTTTTTTTAAACTTTCTAGGGCCCTATTTGAATTGTAGGTATACATATATTGCCTTGAGTTATTTGTTAAAGAAATAGTAGCAGTAGCTTCTTAGAGAAGTAACAGCAGCAGCATCTTCCTAAATAAGTAGCAGCAGCATCTTCTTAAAGAAGTAGTAGAAGCATCTTCTTAAAGAAATAGCAGCAGCATCTTCTTAAAGAAGTAGCAGCAGCATCTTCCTAAAGAAGTAGCAGCAGCATCTTCTTAAAGAACTAGCAGCAGCATCTTCTTAAAGCAGTAGCAGCAGCATCTTCTTAAAGAACTAGCAGTAGCAGCTTCTTAAAGAAGTAATAGCAGTATCTTCTTAAAGAATTAGTTGCAGTAGCTTCTTAACGAAGTAGTAGCAGCACCAGCTTTTCTTTATTAAACTAAAAAACTTGCTTGCATTTGAATGTCATCTCACATGATGTATCATGCTGGCTACGATGGAACATGCTTGTCTAGAAAAAACTGATTAACTAACAACTTGAAGGCAGCTAGATTTGTATCTATCGGGGATAGTTAGATTCCCATGTGGGGGACATGGGAAACAAATTTTATTGCTTGGTGGTTTGTATTATAAAAGTAGAATCAAACCATTTATTTTGAGTTTGTTATCTGTTAAGTATTATAAATTTCAGAAACGTGAAATATTTTTTATTACACCATTGTTATGTTTTCAGGTTGAACAATACAAAAAGAGAATTACCCACAAAAAAGCATCAATAGAAGCTCAATTGAAATCAGCAGTCCAAGGCAAACTTGATGGAGTTAGTGTGGGCTTGAAACAGTTGCAAGAATGTCTTGATGATGTTCAAGAGATCAGCAAAAAGTTAGTTACTCTATTTTTATATATATATATTGTAGACTAAACTAGGTAGTCTAGATCTCTAAAATATTAAATGTCTAAGGGGCACTAGCAGCCCTGGGGCGGACTTTTCTGGTCCTCTAACAACCTTATCCAGCTTTACTTTGTACTTTACTACCCCTATATAAATCACCTTCCTTCATTTCATTCACACACGCACCCACGCACACTCACACTAACACACACTCGCACACACAAACACAACACACACTCGCACACACACTCACGCTCACACACACACACACACACTACACACTCGACTACACACAAACAGAGATTTTGTATTTTGCTCAGATAGACATTAAACCCTAAAAGGTGGGAATCACTGACTCTCACGACACGGGACTTCCTAGTGTGAAATTCAGGGTCCACAGCAAGAAGTTGTATATTTTTTGCTTAAATAAATTATATTATTTTTATTATCATTAATTTTGGATGTGTTTTTAGAATGGACGAACTAGAAGAGCAGTTGAAAGGTGTGCCGCCACTAGTAGCTTCACTGCAAGCTGTCCGCGAGGAGGACTCTCGCCACTCACAGTATGTCACTGCTATGGACAGCTTAAAACATATTTTCACAGTGCCTGAAAGTGTCGCCAAGACTAAGCAGTGGATTGGAGAAGGCAAATTACTGCATGCTCATCAGGTTAGTATAATAAAATAGAATAGATTACAACTTTACACTCAATACATTTCTGCAGCCTGCACCGTCACAGGCTACTGCACACCACATACGCAACAGATTTCCAAAGAAATAAAAATAAAAAAATATGTTTATGTATAATGGATACTTTGACCGAAACTGACATTGACATTGTAGAAAAGGAGTTCATTTCCATCAAATTCTAATATATCTCTCAAAATTATACTAGCTTGCTTTCATTATTATCCTTCTTCATATGATTGCATTTAGTTTTTTAAGGTACATAATTATGTATGTTTCGGTGTTTAATGAAGTATAATTTTATTGTATTTTTTTATAGAAATATTATATTTTGCACTTAAACTATAAGCTCTATCTGAATAGCTCCTACCAACATACCAATAATATATTGAATGCTTAAACCTTTGAAATAATCGGTAAGATGTTCTTAACTCTTAAGTTGAGTTTTTTTTTTATGATTGACAAGGGTGGTGTTGTAGCACAGCTCAACTCATGTTAATTGACAGTATAATTGATGATGGTAAGCACCCAGCCTAAAATAGGAACTGCGTGGTGGTAGTTTCTCATCTTGGGAATTATAGCTAGTAACTATAAAGTACTATGCTATAGTTTTCTCACAATGTTTCCCTTCAGCGGCAGCTCAAGCTCACTTGAACTTATGCTTATATTGAGTTTTATCTATAAATCTATTTTTTATTTCTTCATAGTGCCTAAATGATTTGGAGAACTCCAGAGATGACTTGCTATATGAACTACACAGACTACCAAACCAGTCATCTCATGATAAAATTATGTTAAAAGCATATTTTGAAGATGTAGAAATGGTTTCTAATTTGCTTGAAAAACAAATCAAACTTATCTTAGCGAGGACATTAAATACTGTTCGTAAGGAACCTACTGTTATAGTCACTGCATTGAGGATCATTGAAAGAGAAGAGAAAAGAGATGAAATGGCTTTGCAGGTAAGAGTTTACATCAAATACAATATGTCGCATTCACCTTATTTGCCCACCAATGGATAGACACAATGCAGAACAACATGTCATGGCATTTTAAATGACTTAAGAAAATAGAAAAGGTGTTATATTTGATTTGTATGTATGCTTAACTAAACTTTCATATGTGGACTGAGTTACATGCCCTTTTTACTATTACATGTAGAAGAAATTGTTATTAATCTTAGAGTTTTAGTTGAATAGTTTTTATTCAGTTTTTTTTATTGTAGTGTCAAAAGTGCTTGTTTTTATTTGTCTTATTGTATTGGGTTGAAAAAATGCTTTTCTTTTTTTTGTAATTGAAGTTGATTTTCATAAGATAATATCTGTAAAGAAGTGCTTCATGTAATCATAACAACTCTATAACATAAACTGGCAATATTTTGTGGGAGTACAGGTCAGCTTATGTTGTTACTCATGCTATGTCTTTGTTTAAGTTCTTAGTCATTATATTATTTCACACTTTGCTTTCCAGCAACAAAGCCAGACAGGGTTCATGCCTCCAGGAAGGCCCAAGAGTTGGCGGACGAAGGCCTTCGAAGTTCTAGAGCGTGCTGTTGGTCAGCGAGTTGAAGGCACTCGCGTCGACGAGAGAGAAGACAACAAGCTCTGGCTCATCCGCTATTTGGAGCTCACCAGGCAACTGATTTTGGAAGACTTGAGGGTTGTCAAGACTCTTTGTGTTCCTTGCTTCCCACCTCACTACGATATCGTCAATAAATATGTGAATATGTACCACACGTGCTTGTCTACCAGTGTAAGTTAGCATCTTATTTTTTCATTTTTATTTTTCGGTGGATTCCATAATACAAACATAAATTGTACTTATGTAATAGGCCATTTTAAACCTTCACCTGTGCCGCAAGTCTTAGGCACTGTATGGGATCCTGTTCCTGCAACACTATGCAATGATATGCTACTGAAGTCGATGCCAAGCCCAAAAATAATGAGATAGATGTATCAACACCTATTTGTTGATATGTACAAGTTTAAATTTAAACGATTTATGCTCTTGTAAGTATATGAGATGTATTCTCTCAATTCGTTCATCTATTTACAGCTCCAAGATATTGTTGTGTGTGGCATAGAAGGCAATGAATATGTTACTCTGCTATCGTGGATCCTCAACACATACCCCGGACACGAACTGATGGGCAGTAAGGAACTCAATATAGATGTGTCCACATTATCACCCCTTATCAGCGATGAAATGATGAAAAAACTACAGGATGAATATTTACAGGTATGGATGGCTTGATTAGGTTGTCCGGTTGTTCCTGTTTTACTCTTTGGGTACGGAACCCTAAAAAGAGAGCAATCAAATAGTTTAATCATTTAGTATGCCTTAAACACACAAACAGCAACTGTAAGATATATAACAAAAAACATTTGTTATATAAAAACTTTTAATTATATTTCTGCGTTTTTGCGCCGCAAAGTCCTTTATTTACTCATCACATTGTAAGTCCTTTGATAAATCACAATTTACAGAAGGAAATGATAAATGATTTCGTCGTTAGTTTGACATTGTTGTCGTATATACATATGTTTTCTATTTACGACATCCTGGTGAAAGAGCGCTACGATTCAAAGGTAGTGGCAACGTTAAAAAAATCTTTAAGATCACCGACAAGTTTCTTTTCATAAAATAGTTTAAATATTGCACTGCATTTTGTCTTCAGTGGGGCCCTTTATATTTACGGGGCCCTGAGCTGCAGCCCGAAAGGCTATTATATAGTAAATCCGACCCTGCTTTGATCGAAGACTTTATATATAATAAGAAATAACTACATTTGTAGTGTTGTTTCCAATACTCCATAAGAGCTTGCAGTAAAGTCAATTTACTAGTTCTTTTGTAATTGATTCATTCAGGCGGTACTTTGCGGAAGTTCATTTTTAGTAATAGTTCTTTTGTGTCTGATATAATTTTACTAATTTGGAGACTCAAATGTAATTTACTTTTAGTGACATTATGAGCCACTTAAATACACATATGAATTAGTTGACAGTGGGAATATGTACAAAATGTGATGCCAATAATAAATATCGATGATAGCGATGATAGCTCAGTGGTTACCAGGGTTGGTTCGCATGCCGAAGGGCGTGGGTTCAAACCCCAACAATGAGCTTGAGCTGCCGGTGTAGGAAAACATCGTGAGGAAACCATAGCGTGGTGGTAAGGTACTTTCTAGTACTCGGCTGGCTAGCTACCACCCTCAAGTTGAAAATCTGCCGCCAAGCATCTAACGGTGTGTTCCGGTAGCTTCACTTGAGAGCCAGTTCTATTCCAGGCTAGGTGTGCTTTACCATCTTCGACCACACCGTTACTTAACATCAGGTGAGTTGTGGTCAAACACCTAGCCTGTCAGCAATAAAAAAAAACCCAATATGAATGTTTAGAAGATGCAATCAAACTACATGGAGTGGATGGAGAAGACGCTGCAATCGGAGCAGGCGGAGTGGGCGGGCGACCGGCCCCCCGATGAAGAGCCGCACTCCGCCGCCTACCACACGCACGCGCCCGTCATCATCTTCCAAATGATCGACCAGAACCTGCAGGTACGTTACTGTACCTACAAAGAACTCAAGACCAAACAATTTATGTTGATAATTTATTCTCTAAAAGTGCCTAGTGGAACTAACTATTGATTTCTCATACAGGTCACGGAGACAATAAGCAAAGAGATAACTTTCAAAGCCTTGCTTCTCAGTATCGAACAAGTAACGCGATATGGAAATATGTATAGAGATGGAGTTATCCAGTTTAAGGTTGGTAAACTATTATAAACTAAACACTACTGCTATACTACTTGGTGACTACTACTGCACTGCCCTATTTCTGATAACTATTGTTGGTATATTATTATTACTTAATTTTTTTAACATTGATTTACAAAGAACATACTATAGTCTAAATTGTTTGGCGAGACTAGAAGCATGACGTATTTCATTGGAACTTTTATACTAATGACGTAATTGAGCAAAAGACTTCTTATAGGTCGCTTGGTTCCGAACCCTATAAGCTCACAGCACAGAATAGAATACAGTTATTTTGTTTTACAGAATTCGCCTTATTATATCGCACGACTTTTTTTTTCAATCACTTACTGACGACACGCCCCGGTTTCGCATGGGCATGTAAATCATCCGGAAGATTCCGGATATGAAATACTATAAAATATAGCGTAAACCGAATCAAAATCTTTTGTGTATATCAACGAACGAACGAACAGACAAGACAGACAGACAATGTGACTCATTCAATACTATTCAGTAATAGCGAAGTGGTGATTAAGTATAGTCACTTAAGTTCTCCGTGATTTTACTACCATTTTTTTTTTTTACATTTCACACAGCGCCATCTAGCCCCAAACTAGGCAAAGCTTGTGTTATGGGACCCAGATAACTGATAGAATACTTATATACTTTTTTGTACATAATTATGATACATACAGAACACCCATTTATCGTCACATAAATGTTTGTCCTAGTGGGAATCGAACCCACGCCCCACAGTTCTTGAAGCAGATATACTACCAATGAGCCAACAGGGCTGTCGATTTAAGTATTAAGTTTGATGATTATGTTTACTAATATAATTTGTTGTTACACTATCCATATATCATGATACAATAGGCTGCAATGAAATTACATAATGATGGAATGTCTTCCCAGCCCCGGATCTAGAGAGGGAAAACCGAGGCAACTGCCCCGGGTGGCAGCTTCAAAAAATCATAATATAGGTTCCAAATATGCTTGAAAAGAAAGCTTGTTTCACGAAGCGCCTAGCATCCAGCTCACGTTGTTCTATCGATTATTCGTTTGATTTTTAAATGCCCAGCTGGTTTTAAAACATCCAACGTTAAGAAAATTTTGAATCTTGAAAGTATCGTAAGTTGATTGCCGATGAATCCGATTGCCGGGGAATCGCCGTCGCGTCTAGAACGAGCGAACTAAATTAACATAGAGGTTTTTGAGGATGCAAAATCGATCTAAGTTTCATCTTTAGAAAATCTGATTTTCCGAGTAATAAATTTTATATACACCGAGCAAAGCTCGGTCGCCCAGGTACTAAGTAGGTGTAAATTTATGATTTTACTTATTCACCCGGTTACAAAAATGCCACCCATATATTTATGAGTTTTTATTTCAAACACTGGAGAGAGAGGTGCTACTATCAAGTTTTTGCCCAGGTTGGATAAATGGTAGGTCGGGGCTTTGTCTTCCACCAAAATTTACAAGTGGGTTATTGTTCTAAGAAAATATGTGAGTGTTACTCTAGTCCATTGCGAAACATGACATGTTGTGACATGGTATGGTACGTGTTGCAGAATTCTCACTTCGCGGACCGTTCCCGCGTGGCATATTTCACCCACCACATGATCACGATTGTGAACAACAGCGAGCAGATGGTGGAGCTCGCGCGACAGACACAGGCGCGGCACTGGCCGCCCGCGCGACACGACCCGCCCGCCGCGGCCAAGTTCGACAAAATGCTCAACACTTTCCAGGTCAGTCGATCGCTATCGCGAACAACAGCAAGCGAATGATGCTATCGTGGTTACGATTAGCCAATGGCATTTATTTTTATAAGACAAATAGTACGACATCTGAAAATTCTTCAATCGGTCTGGTACACTTGACAAAAAGGCATTTTTATGGTAAGAAGTACTTAATGTAAATTTTTGTCCTGAGAAATATATCAAAGTTGCTAGGCACAGAACAGAACAGGCAAAATATATTAAAGCATCTTTCTATCAAGTATGTATAATCAATGTCTATCTTCTTCTATCAAGTCTTCTCGTATCTATATCAGACGCTTAGCTCTAGTTTTCTCCGTTCACACGATATTTTCACTTACCTGTGCCACACTTGCAAGAATACCTACTTAATTATCAACCAAACATTCTTTAAGTTTTGTATCTTTCGTGTTGCATGTTTAGTCAATATGCAATAAATCTATGCCGGAGTCTGTTCCCTGTTAGGTACAATATGGGTGTCTTCAAAATATTTCCAATCTGGAGTAAATGGGTTCTTCTAGGTAAGCGTGCTCCATCTTAGACCGTACTACTGCTTAACATCAGAGTGTGTTCAAACGCGAAACTATTTAGAATTAAAAAAAAATGCGTAAATGTTGAGTCATCATCACATCATCAGCCATAGGACGTCCACTGCTGGACATAGACCTTCTCCTGGGGGGGTTTTGCCAATACTCACCACGCTTGGCAAGCGGGTTGGCGAGCGCAGTTAGGTGTGATTGTTCAAGGAAGACGCTGCTGCCCATCTTCCGGATAACATCCCTTAGCCGACTCTTACGGCAACCACGGGTAGAGATGGTGGGGTACTATTCTTACGCCGGCACCACCACGGCAAATGTTGAGTATTGAGTGTTAATTGCAGAGTTTGCGAAATGAAGCGGCGAGATTCCTTCTTGAAGAGGCTTTCCTCGATTTAGAAGTTCATTTTGAGGATCTGTTCACGACCAAGTGGCTGGCGTCAACAACACCTGTCGATACAATATGCATCACCTTAGAAGATTATTTCGGAGACTACCATCATTTGAGAGATAAAAATTTCGAATATGTCATCAACGAGGCTCAGAACATGGTGTATAAGAAGTACATAACTGCGATGTTGTCGAAAAAGATTGTTTTCAAGACTATAGAGGAGGCTCAACAGGCTGCCAACAAGATAGTGAAAGAAGCCAACCAGATACGGTCGTCTTTTAGAAAAGTGCCCCTGGACAGCGTGGATACGGACTGGCCTTTCGAAGTCATCAGCATGCTGGCTGAGGTGCGAAAAACATTATTTTATCATTTATTATTTATTTAGTTTATTGTCTTATCTTTTGTGGTAACAGTGTATGGGCGTGGGTTCAAACCCCAACAATGAGCTTGAGCTGTCGGTGAAGGAAAACATCGTGAGGAAACCATAGCGTGGTGATAAAGTACTTTCTAGTACTTGGCTGGCTAGCTACCACCCTCAAGTTGAAAGTCTGCCGCCAAGCATCTAACGGTGTGTTCCGACAGCCTCACTTGAGAGCCAGTTCCATTACAGGCTAGGTGTGCTTTACCATCTTCGACCACACCGTCACTTAACATCAGGTGAGTTCAGGTTCAGGTGTGGTCAAACACCAAGCCGATAAAAAAAAACATCGTGAGCTGTAATGCGTGGATTTGATTCTCTTCTCTGGTGTGTGCAGGTAATCCGGTGCCAGGACATCGAGATGCTATCCCTAGACCTACACGGCGTGGTGGCAAAGTGTCCCGACATGTCGGAAGAGCAGCTGACGCGGCTGGTGGCGCTGCGCGGTGACGTGTCGCGTGCGCGTCTGCGCGACACTGTCTCCATCGCGCTCGCGTCGCGGCCACCGCCCGCCGCGCGCCCCGCCAACCGGCCCTCTCTCTTCAAGGACATAGTTTTCAACGACAGGCTACTGGCACACTTCAACTTGTAGGAGTGCGAAGGGCGCGCGCTCTGCGCCGACGTCGGGGACAGACTCTTGTCGCGTATCCACTTATAAACGGACGATACGACGTGCGACAGACTGATAAACAGTACTATATAATAAAAGTCGTAATCATCAATAAGAAATATAATATGTGTAAATCATTTTTGGGGAAAAACTGGACGAGTATCAGTTATTGCACTTCGGTTTCATTCCAGGCTAGGTGTGCTTTATCATCTTCGACCACACCGTCACTTAACATCAGGTGAGCTGTGGTCAAACATATAGACTGTCAGCCATTTAAAAAAAAAGTGGCGCTAATTTCAAAGCATTCCCAGATATAAGGAAGTGATGAAAGACATTATTAACACCGGGTTTGTAAAAAATAATCATCCCATCCCATTTGTTTCTAAGTGTTATAAGTTTATATTTATTTCAATTAAAATAATGTATAAGCGTGGTTATTATATTTGCTATCTAATCGTATAAGATTGATACTATGTTTGAGTATTTTTCAGTATTTGTACACTGCAATAAAGTTATTTATTTACACAATAATATTATAATTCACATAATTATCATGCCCCAAAATGTATTCATAAACCATTACACAATAGAGCCGGCACGCTGGCACCATGGCACGGTAACTCATTGAATGTTAATAAGTTTTGTCTCGTCTGTGTCATCGCTATCTCTACAATATTGACCAAACACTATTAAGAAAGCCTTGCAATTTAATCTATTCTATCTCAAGAAACAAGATGAAAAAAGTATCCGAATGGCGAGAAGTGAAAAAAAAACCAGTGTTTTCCAGTAATTATTATAAACAGACGGGCGAGGATACTGCATATCTTTCAGGGTTCAGTGACCTTTGTATTTTGCAATGGCTAGATAATATAGTGTGTTGTTAGTGTGTGGCCGCCGCCGGTTCCGAGGCGGGTATGGATGTTAGGTATCGCGGCATGATAGGCGGCCGGATCAAGGCCGAGCCGCGAAGGGCGGGCGGCAGTCGGTCGCGCGTGCTGCCGGCGCGATGTGCCCCGCAGCGATGCTCGCCCGAGCGAGCTTACTTTTATGTCTTGTCGTAGGTGAGATACTCCACAATATTCTTAAACGTTTTGTAAGAACTTCATAAATTTCGTTACGAAATCCCTAATGTCAAGTTTTTGAACCTAAATTGTTAAATTACCAAAAATTAGTGTTGTGCTGTGTTATAAAAAAAAATTTAAAAAAAAATTCTTCTATGTAATACAATTGATATAATTAATTAATGTTTTGATGTTTTTGTGTAATTGATGTTTTCGACGTAAAATCAATTGCGGAAATACAAAAAGATTTAAAGTGAATTTCCTTTGAGCTTATACAGTTGCAAGTGAAGCGTTCGATCATAACGATAAATCGGTGATCATTTTTAAGGGTTACGGAAAAGTAGCGTCCGCGCTTTTTAAATGTATGGTCATTTTTAGTATAGTTAGTTAGTATAGTTTTAAAGTATAAAGAAAAAACATACATGCAGGCGAATGTACAATATGGACCTACATAGTACCTACCAATAAAACTCTTTTTTTCATCTTCATGGCACCAGCTTCTCAAACTTTGCATCGCTTCACTTTGAGTCACATGAAGATTGGATTTAAAAAATGATTATTTGATAAATAAAAAAATATTACAAATGATTTGAAACGCATTTGAAGTCTATTCTCGCGTTCTTTTATGTGACAAGAAAATCATAGTAATAATATTAACAAAGTAACTATAATAAAATTGACGAGTTAATATTACGTGGAGCATCGTTGCATCATAGAAAGTATTTTGCTGTTTTATGTTGGCACCATTTCAAACTTTTCACGTGCAGGTACTGTTGACGTAAAATGTTTCCTTTATTGTAATAATAACATAAAATGTTCCCGTTGATTATTTTATAAAAGTTTGACTTCGCGATAACCCCCGCTGCTTTATCAAACCAAGGAATCGTATACAGTGACATGTGGGTGGGCATAAGTAATGGCAGGATATAATAGAGTTAAGACCTATCATCCTGCCGCGTGCAAATCGTGTATGGAGCTCGAGCGCGCATGTTTATCGAATCGGTAGGTATTTAATCGAATAGTTGGAACAGCGTGATGGTCGACCCACACGGCGCTGCCGATGCCGCTCGCCGCGGAGGTATTTTTAACATTCCCGGACCGAACCAAGGTTAGCCAACCAAGACACTCGCTTATTCATCGGGATATGACCTAATTTTCTATAAACATTCGCAGAAACCCGAAAACCATAATATTTTAATGATAAACACTAGGGGAGGACGTCATGACATAGATATTACAACTAGGAGTGATCTCAAAAACAGGATGTCTTTTGCTTCGCTTGGTCAATTCTTTCATCATCCTACATGATTTGTACGATATATTTGTTTACGTTTCGGCATATTCGGCTTACCTTGGCCACATCGACTTCGATGTTTATTACGAGTTTTTACGATATAACATAGCTATTCTTATCCGCAACATACTGATTCACGAAAATACTTGACCATCAATAATTTTAGCCGGCTTATATTGAGCAGCGATTCGATTTATAACGGAAATGTACACGCTCAAGTTCACTCCGTGATGTAGATGCGCAAATAGATAAGTGGAACAAGATCGTTCCTTACAAGAGCACCAATTCCTCTTCAAAGGTAATAAATACGTATAGGTACCTACTGTAATATGAAAATTGTCGGCGTGGGTCGTTTGGGAGTACTATATAAAAGCGATGCGAACCCATTTGTCATTCACGCCGTCCTTATGACCGCATCTCATAAACCGTGCCATATTTAGATTTATTGCACTTCTTGTTATACATCATCATCATAATCAGCTTATAACAGTCCACAAATGGACTTAGGGCTCAGTAAAAGCACGCTACTCAGGTCAATCTTTTAGCCACTGTCACACTACGTATTTCGTCACTGCACTGAATCCAAGGCCGCTGCTTTTTCCTGTTAGTGTAATTAGAACATTTAGGATTATCGGTTCTATAACAGATGTGGCCGACGTGTGACTTAATAAGCTTGTTATACTTAGGTATCCATATTAATTAACTCGTGATGTAGGTTTTTAGGTTGACGGGCTAGGTGTTTGACCACGGCTCATCTGATGTTAAATGGTTGTGTTTTTGACTAAGGCGAACACAATAAGTAATAGGAACTAACACTGAGTGAGGCTGCCGGATCACGTGGTTAGATGCTTGACAGCAAACTGTCCAGATGAGGGTGGTAACCTGCCAGCCGATTACTAGAACGTACCATCATGATATGGTTTCCTCACCCTATTTTTCTTTACCGTTAGTCGACATTAACTATAGGGAATTGATCCTACGCCTTTCGACGTGCGAACCGACTGCCCTAACGAAAGCGCAATGCTATCATTGCTGCAAAGTTTAAGAAACCGGGAATGTCACCGGTCTTAGTTTAGTTATGAGCTAGCGGTTTGAGCTCGCTAATTACTTGTGTTCTTGAGTCGCCGCCAGATTATAAACACACCGATAAACTTTAACAAGCGGGTTTGGTATTTTGGAAGTCATAACTGTTATAGCTTTCTGCAGGTTTTGTTTAGATTAGTGTTACGATTTGTTTGAATAATAAAATATGGCTCATCTTTTTTGTTCAATTCGTGCATGCAGTCGCGGTATTTTATTCTTTAATTTTGATACCTCAGTTGATTCGCGGTATTTTATTCTTTAATTTTGATACCTCAGTTGATTACTACAATAATAATTATCGATATACAGTGTGGCATTTAGCGGAGGAAAAATATGAACGCGTCAACATGTTGATTCGTTCGATTCATTTATCGGAAACTAATAAATCTAAAGTCCGGTCAATTTAGACATGCAAGGGTACAAAAATTCGCATAGAGATAAAAAATTGTATGAAGGTTCGGGACACGATTATATAAATGTATGTAGAAAATCCCCATCGATATCGTACCTATTTTTTTTTTAATTCAAGGTCAAAGGTCTCAAAAATTGGTTTTTCGCGTTTTTAAGCTAAACGGTAAATTTATCATAAAATTACGTCAGGCTAAAATTGATGGTGACTTTTCAGCATTCATTTATAACTAATGGTCTTCCGAACATTCATACCAATATTTAGCTCTATATATGCGATTTTTTGTAACTAATTTGACCGGACTGTAAATAATAAATTAGTATTCGTTTAGATGTGACAATGATTTTTTTTTTTCTATCGAGAGAATTTATCGAAATCGTATTTCGAAAACAACAGTTTCCTCAGAAATATAAATTACCTAAAGATTTATTAAACAAAACTGCTATAAAATGTATACTTATGGATATATACCTATGCTAAAATAATGTACCTAATGCGAAACCATTTTGAACAAAACATTGCGAAAGTGTGTTTATTATTTTGTTTGTCCGTCTTTCCCTATGCAACGGAACAGCGGATTGACGAAATTTTTGGCATCCATACAGATCGAAGAGTGAGTTTTTATCTCTATGAAAAATTTACTGATAAAAGTATGAGATCAAAAACAAAAGAACACGTACCTACTGACATGGTTAGTAATCGACATATAAGAAATAATGGTATGGATTGCTACTACTTTTAGGTATTTAGTGAAAGGTAAGTACCTAAGGGGTTCAGTTTATGTTACACACTAGTATACTGAGTTTTTAGGCGACCTCTTGCAAAGAAGACCATTAAAATATCACTAGGAGAGCTACCATATACCTACCTAAATTTGCGAAAACTCGTAGCACAGACAATAGAAGAATGCATAAAATTCTATTTACCTACGCTGTCCCGGAGCGCATTAGCCGTCCGAGTCTTAGTTTTCATCACAGGCTTCCATACATTTTAAGTATTTTTTGCAATCTATACTATATTATGTTTTATTTGTAATTGCTTGCAGGGAGTCGTCAGCTATCAATATCGGAGTTGGCGGTGCCAAGCACAGTGCAGGCCGGTGAGAGCGCGGAGCTGGCATGCCGGTTCGACCGCGGCGATGCGCCCGAAGAGGCACTCATCGTTAAGTGGTGGTGGACACCGTTCAACAGCACCGCCGACAAGATGCAGATCTATCAGCGAATAGCCACCAACCCCGGCGCGGCCATTCTCCATGACTTACGTGAGTTGAGTGTTGTAACTTTCAACTCTAGGCACTACTCCGAAGCCCTAGCACAACAGTTTACGAGAATTAGAAACGATATTAATTTATTTGATTTAAACGATAGAAGAATGTATGAAAAAGCAGTTTCTGTTTACATCAGCAAGAGGAGCTTTTACCAAATATTCGCAGCGTTATAAGGTTGGTATACTAATTCTGAAAAAGTCCTTGAACGAATATACGGAGCAGGTGATTTCTTTCGCGATTTCAGAGTTGTGCCCTTATTGAAACTTGTTCGTTATGGTTAGTAAAATGACACCTTTTCGACTCTGTACACCTCAAAGTTATAACCCTGTATTAAATGTTTTTATTTAATTCATATCTAGCTAACCGCGTTGTAACTTGTAAAATTGTGCGCGTCGTGCTGTTCTTGGGATGAAACGGACTAGCGTTTGACCATAACTCACCTGATTGTAAGTGATAATGTGGTCTAAAACGAAGCACGCTTGCCCATTAGGTACCTATTCACTGTTGTCTTGAAGAACCTCAAGCTATACTTTAAAAGGGATATCGAGGTAGGGAGTGTCCGCTTCTTAGCTGTATATACAAGCCAGAAAAGAATTTTCAAATCGCTTAGTGCCTCTGCTTGAAATTCACGATATAAGGGTGGAATGACTACCTCGTTGTTTTATGACGAAATCAGCTAAAATAGGTCCTGCCTGCTCTCTCCAAAATAAAGACGTTGGAATACAAAGAGAGAGGCTATCCACCGTCTAGTCGTCATGCTAAAGGCTGATGGCACTGAATATTCCTCTTTTCCAGCGCCTTGTCACTGATAATTCGCTTATAACACACTAGACCCCTAGACATAATAGAAATCAGTAAGGGCATTCAACACAAACGCGACTATAACTAAAACATAAAAAATGGATTTATATTCAGATTTATCAAATTTATTTTGTACTTTAACAAAACTTTCTCACCTTGCTATTCCATTTGATTGCAGAAGTAAAAGAGAATGACACCATAGTGTTGACGGATGTAATCCCGGCCGACTCCGGAACGTACGAGTGTGAGGTCTCCTCGATGGCAGACGAGAACGAAGAAGTGCGTAAACACCAGGACCTTACTGTTTTCAGTAAGTTTATATTTTGCCAAATACACATAACAATGGAGTGTTAAGAAACTTTAGACAGATTCTAATTAAGAATGATGCCAAAATGCAGCTAAAATATGTACATTCCGCTCTGCTTTTTAAGCTATAAGTAATAGGGCATACTTAGATTCGATTCCCACCCAAGACAAACATTTATAATCGAATATAATATGCACTAACATTTATTCTGTGTCTGGATGTTCTGTATGTACTTATATATAATCAGTATTTACTTAATAAAAGCACATAAGTATTTTTTATCGGTTATATGGTGCCCATAATACCTACAAGCTTTAAAAAATATTTAGGTAAATGTGTAATATGCTCTGATGTTTATTAGTTATTGTTTCACCAGTTATCCTAAGGGAACAATATATTTTTACGAGATAAAAAGTAGCCACATATTAAACTTAACTCAAACAAATCGTTTGCAGTGCTAAGAAGAAACAAACTTGCTAACGCAATACTCGCAAAATTTTGCATTTTATAATATTAGCCTGATATCATAAGTATTTTACATTTATCAGGTTCGTGTTACACTATAGGACTGAACCATTCTGATGATGTATGCAGGAAATTTATGAATCATCGATCAATATAATAAAGGACACCGCACACCATACATGTAATACGGAAATAGTGTCTTCTGGCGAAGCATTTGGTAGGAAGCGATTGAGCGGATACAATTTTTTTTTCTTTGATCGACGCATATGTTGTTTCAGCTCCAGGTACGGGTCCGCAACTGAACATCTCGGTGGTGGCGGACGGGCCCGATGAGGACACTGAAGACGACGTTCTCATTGAGTGCCGCGCCGACGACGTCGCGCCCGCGCCCGACATATCGCTTACTATCAACGGGTACCTTATCATATGTAACTTAATAATTACAATAATGTCGTCGCGAATAAATATAACTCTATGCCGATTTTGGCTACCGTGACGGTTTCTGAGTCTTAATTATATTTGAGCTTAGATGTCATGCGCTAAAGTGGCTAATATTAACAATTTTGGCGGTTTTGCGCGCAAAGTGTACGGACGTCAGTCAACATTAATGTATAGATTACAAATTAGAATTTATAAAATATTAATCTTATGGAACTGGGCGGACCACATTTGTCGCATGTCAAACGACCACTGGGCAAAGGTCACCACAGATGGGACGCCAAAATTAAAGTGACCTCAGGGTCGAACCAGACTAAGGTGGAGAGACGAACTAAATTATCACGATACTCACTGCCCACTAAAGCCGAAGACCGGGCAGTCCGGAAGAAGGAAAGGGAAGCCTCTACCCAGCAGTGGGACAATAGAGGCTGAAGAATAATTTTTTTGCGAAAAATGTGTGTTTATTGTTTGGTTATTTGCAAATTATTATGAAGCGGTATCATTTTTCATAAATTTTGTATCAAAATCTCGAACGTTTTTCGCATAATCAGGTCACGCTTAGTATCTAATTCGAGAACCTAATACTTATACGTATATAACGATATTTCTTCAGAAACTCGCGGGTTTTTAATGGAAAAGCCATTCATGTCATTTTCCCCTAATGATTTCCAACAAAAAGTTCTATTAATCTATTTATCAAGGCATTATTACTATGACCTGATATTACGCCATCATAGTGATGGCGTAATATTCTAAGGCAACACACCTATCGATAATAATAATAATAATATTTATTTATGCGCAAAAAACATAGGAACTTAACTACTAAATTATGCAATCTAAAGTTAAATAACATAAAATTAGAACATTTTTAAATTGTACATTTGCAACATAATTTTTTATATATTAATGTTATGTAGTACTATATTTATTTGTTTGCTGTATTTATACATGTATGTATTACTTAAATATAAGTTAGTATAATATATAATAATTTTAGTAGCACATTGGAGGCCCTAGCTCCCGCAATAGGATACCCTGAGTTTGTAGGAGCTAGGTCTCTTCTGTGGTGCTTCTGAGTGAGTGAGTAAGAGCGTGTATGTGTGAGTGTGTGTGTGTGTGTGTGTGTGTGTGTGCGTGTGTGTGTGTGCGTGTAAGTGTGTGTTTGTGTGTGAGAGTGAGTGAGTTGTAGTGCGTGAATGTGTGTGCGCGTGCGAGTGTGAGTATGTGTTTGAGCGTGTGTGTTGTTAGAAAGGGGATGCGGATGTTTGTGTCTATATTGATGAGCGTTTGCTTCTCATATCATGATTATAATATTGGTCTGATCTGGTTCTCGGTGTCGTGGTAATTTAATGTCAGAAGGTATTCTTTTAGTTTATTTTTACAATCATGTCTGTTTTTGTTTAATAGGTTAAGTAATTTATGTAGCTTATTATAAAGAAAGGCTCCAAGGTAACTATAGCATCTCTGCCCAAGTCTCGTTTTTCTTAGAGGTAGTTCCCATCTTTGCGTGCGCGAGATGCTATCAGGCTGTTGACGTTTGATAAGTAAGGGAGCCGATTTGTGAAATCTTAGGGTACAGTACTTAATGAAAAGTTGCCGAACCCTAAGTTCCTTAGTGTCCGTATAGAGGTCATGTGTAGGGTACCGGAAGGGCTTTTTGTGAGCAATTTTCAAAATTAGTCTCTGAGCTCTTTCAGCTTTCATAAGGTGTGTACTGCAAGCCGACCCCCATGATGTAATGCAATAAATTAGTAATGATTTACATAGAGCAGCGTAGACCATTGATATCGTATTAGTGTCTGCCACCGATCTTAGCTTTTTGAAGACAAAAAGTAATTTTCTTAGGCGATTCCTTATCGTTTCTATTTGTTTGGTCCATGATAGTAACTCGTCAATATATATGCCCAAGTATTTAATGTCCTTGACTTGACCTAAAGTTGAACATTCACAAGCAGCTTGATTGGGACCGTATTGGGTACATACATGAAGTTGAATATGTAGTGGAACTTTGGGGGCTGATCTACTAGATACACGAAAGGCCACAAATTTTGTTTTATCGGTGTTCAACGTTAGTAGATTAAGCTGGAGCCAACTCGCAATGACCCGCAGACCCTCATTACTGGCTTTTGTCACCGCAGCCCAATTCCTCTCGTGAAAGATAATGGCTGTATCATCAGCGAAAGCAAAGAGTTTAGCGTGTGGGACTGCAAGCTGACAGAGGTCATTGATATAAGTTAAGAACAAGGTCGGGCCGAGCACACTGCCCTGCGGGACTCCAAAGCACACCTCTCTGGACTCGCTATGGTGCTCATTGACTTTAACACGTTGCCTGCGATTCGATAGATAGGATTGAAACCAGGCAAGTGCTGTACCACGCACTCCGACACGTTCCAGCTTTCTAAGCAGTATAGGTCGTGATACCGTATCGAATGCCTTAGCGAGGTCAAGGAAGACGCCGATGCATCTCTGACCAGCATCTAATTTATCAGCAACAAAATCCACTAGTGATGTGACGGCATCCTCCGTTGACCTCTTCGAGCGGAACCCGAATTGATTTGGTGAGAGAATAGATTCATTTTCTAAGAAACTCATCAAACTTTTGTTTGCCACCCTCTCCAGTATCTTAGATATGGAGGGTAAAAGTGATATTGGGCGATAGTTTGATGGTTGGTCCGTGTCTCCCGCATCGATAGGCTTGTATAGCTCAATCGGTAAGAGCTATGAGCTGCTGTAGGTGTGAGTTCAAATGACAAACAATGAACAAATTAAAAAAAAAAGATTGAAATTCTACAGATTTCTTTGCTAGTCGGTATAACATTTATTTTGATTTTTTTCCCCCAATGTTCCAGGGAATCGTTTAACATGACGGAGGACGTAATAGGTCCTGACGCTGAAGGTTTTTACGACGCGATGGGCACCGCGACGCTGACTAAGGAAACCGTGGAGGGCGCTACTGTCACTTGCGAGCTGTTTTATACCGATACCAGCATCAAGCACGAGCCTTACGCCGCTACTGAACTATACCAGTCAGGTAAGCTTCCACAACACAGGTAGTGACACGTCACTACCTACGGCCGTAGCCGTAACACCGAAATAGCACGTCAAGCTTTTTTGTTTTTCCATCTATAGGTACTTCGTTCTGTTTACGGTTTTAACAAAATTGTCGGAAACAATTACTTTTAAAGAAAGTATTTTTATAAAGAATCTTAATGAAACCGACTAGGAAAGAGGTCAGTAGCATTTCAGAATCTATAAAACAACATCAAATATAAATACACTGTTTGTAAATTTGTTTCCTTTTTATTTTGTTTTCAACTTGTTTTATAAGTTAATGTGTGTGGACACATAAGAGAACGAATTTTGAATTTTCTGAAGAAGTACGCTTCTTTAAGAAATTACACAATGAACGCATGTGTCTAATTGAATATTACTCACAATCGTATTTTCACGCTCTGTTGAAACTTGGATACTGGGCATATTTCGTACAGCACGTGTTTCTCGAATGTTGCTGGATTTTCGTAGGTGCTCACAGGCGGCGAGGGCGTCGTACATTTTCGTTCGCGCGTTTCATGCCTTCCCACCCAACATAGAAATTCATAGAATTACTATTTGTTCGAATAGCTGACCTGCGCTACATTTATTTTTGCATCGAATGTATACGGCGTATGATAGCGTCTGTTTTGTCGATGGATGGACTGGATAGAACTACACCGTCGTACGAGTTTGTTTTATGAAATTATGTTGTAAATACCTACTTACACAACAAATTGTTATAATGTTAAGTATGGATCATAATTAAATTTAAAATAAATCTAGGTAGTTTGCGACTCAGTGTAAAGCATGTTCAAATAACAGCATTTGCCTGAAGTGTTGTAAATCATATGATTTGTTACAGTACCTAATGTTTTAATATGAACTTCTCTTAACAGTTGTTTTAAAAGATTTAGGGGAAGTAAAATTACACATGAGGTTATAGATAGTATTTAGGTTGTTTAACGAAAAAGTGATGAAGAGCTGCCGTGGCGGAAATCCATTGAAATGTAAACTCTATATGTAATAAACTTTAAAATAACAAAAACAACGCGCCGCTTGATGTTTTCGTTTGTCTCTACGTCGAGAAATGTTTCTGGGTCGCCTTTCAATGCTATTTCCGCTTCCGACAAGCCTTTTGGAGAACCAACATCGCATCTTAGCATTTTTGAGTAGTCTTGAAAGCTGATACACACTAAACCAAACGGCATTCGAAATGTTGCACATACCGCTGTATCGGTATCGTTAGATACAAGTTAATGGCCATTTAGTTTAGCTATACATATAAAGGTCGATATTTAGAGACACACCTATATAAATGCATCCGCATACGATTCACCGTAGTTAATAATAGGTACATACGTCAATCTTTTTTCTTTTCTTTGGATTAGTGCGTATGCAGCATGATATTGATGTTTGTTGGTGATTTCGCGAGCCGGATACGTTTAACTCGAACCAGCAATGGCTTGTTACGTGCAACTAGCTTTAGCTTTTGTGTTGTGGCGGATTAATATTAGTGGGGTTGAAAGGTTTCAATGCAATGGGTATAACCACGATGTCCTATTCAATAACAGTATAACGGCAGTAAAATGAGCATTTGTTGACGAAATGTCATGTATGGAGCACTGTTATCTATTAGCGGCTCTGCCATTTTATCAAATAGATCAAGGCACGCTAAAAGATTAAAAGCCAACGCCACATTAGTCATGTCTCAGCTGCAAAGCCTTAAACACAGACCTAACATATAGCTTATTTTGTCGGATACATTTCGGAAACTGTACCCAAAATTAAACAACTTGATTTCGACTGCCTCATTTTAATTACCAGACGGACAGACAGACGCGGCCACAACTCCCTACATACATGGCGGACATTACCGCACAAAGTGCTTCGAATTGAATCCACATTTTACATACAGTGAAGATGACTAGAACTCTTAATTGTTAATTTTATTAGCGACTTATTTGCTTCGGCACAACATTAGGTGCCATATGACAAATGCTACGCAAGGAAAGATTAAAAAACTTTTAATCGATACAGCCCTGCAGTGAAAAAATCGACGAATGTTCAGTCTTGAAATCAACGCATCTTAGTTATATTTTGGGTCTCTACGCCACAAAGGTAGTTAATCCGCCACAATTTGCCGTGTGTTCAATACTAACGTCCGGTTGTGACGGTGGCGCAGGCGAGACAACTACCGTGCCTCCCGAGGAATCCACCGAGCCCGTCATCACCGCGGACTCTAAGCAAAACAACAGTAAGTCTACTTCCAACAACCACCATCCAAAGTACACTTCACTAAAATGTACAACTTTGTTTACAGAATCGTTTTTTCCTTCTCTTTTTAATCCAATGACCGCCACATACATTAACGTTACATATTATGTAGAAGCGATAGCTTCAATAATATCAATATTTGATTTTGGAACGCCCTACACGGTTTTTTGTACTTTTGTGGGTATATTTTGTTGTCGTTTGGCGTTTAGGGTATGTCGATATACGCCATAATTTGTGGCAGTGGCGGTCAAAGGATTAATTATTAAAATTCAATTTTATCTTAAATTTTTTCGGACTAAGTACATCTATTTTAAACTTCAGTGCATAACCATGTTTAAACTACACTTAATACAGCTAAATCACTTATAATATTGAAAACAAATTACAATAATAGCCTAAGCAGTTTCTCTTAAAAATTAGTTGAAAAATTTATACATTTATTTATATACACAACTTTTTATAAATAAAACATTTACAGATTTAATTATATTATATAATAGATTATTCACTTATGAAATGAATTTGTTAGTGTAAGCATTGCTTAATGCATAATGACATTAATGGTTGGCATTTATATGTATACCTATATACTTTCTATCTAACAAGTTAACTATTGCAGTGTTTATTATTTTGCTATACTGTATAACCTGTGGCGTTATTAATCTATATTTGTGAACAATATAGTTTAACATGCATGAATGTTTGATAATAAAAATCTTTAAGTAAATTATTTGATATGAAATCAAAAACCGATTCATCCTAAAAATGTTTTTTTATATGACCACTTCGTTCCAAAATTATTATTTGATAAGATGATAGATACAAAAAAATCGCGCTGTGTAAAATTTTATTTACTTATTTCATAAAGTTACAGATTAAAACAAAATACATAGTACTTTATCTAGTACTGGTATATCTGTACTACCTAGTACTGGTATATCTGTACTATTTAGTACTGGCATATTTGTACTACTTAGTACTGGTATATCTGTATGATAGACAGAATATTGCATATAAATACGCATATAGGTGAAGACTTCATGGTCCTGCAATTTGTGTTTGACATACGTTGACAACACAAACCTTATACGTCACACAAATAGATCAAGTACCAATGTGTATAAAGTTCCCGTATGTCATAGAGTCATCACCCATTTTCTAAGGAACAGTAAATCTGTACAAGTTTTTTGACATCCATTCATAAATTACACGATTCGTAACATATGCTTTATACAACATGTATATGATTTTAATTTAAAACTCTGGCTTGGGCATGTCCCCATACGTACATTGATCGCAATGAATAATGAATATTATATCCTTTGTTTTGTGTTAATGAGATTCTAAGCCTAGCCATTATGACGAGGTTCGGGCATAATGAAGAATTTGTCATTCAACAAAAATTCAAATAGCAAAGTTGACATTGGCTGGCCATCTATAAAAATGTCCACTGGCAATGAAACTGCATTACGGTCCTATAAAATGTCCTAAATCCTATTTTAGGTAATACACACTATTTTCCCTAATTCTGAATACATTGTTTAAAATGGTAACAATTCTCTTCCAACGGTTAACACATTATTGAATGTATACAATTTTATAATAATGAAATTTTGAACCATAATTAATCTTTCGATATTTATATATTGTACTGGTACGTACAGTTTTACGATGTATTTATTTTATTGCTCGTGGACAAACCGCCTTGGCTTGCGTTTTCGACCTCAGCGAAGAGAGATGAAAACCGGCAGTATAATATTTTCAAATGTATTAAGAAATCATTGTCCATCACATCAGGTGATTCTCATACAAATGTAACTTTAGGCTTTACTGTGATCCACGATCGCTAAGGTTCAAAAACGCGCTCTTAGAAATAACTTCCAATAGGAGAGATATGTCCTAATTATATTGTATTACAGGTGGCGACAGTACTGCAATCTGCCACTCCTGGGTTGTATGGCTCGCCTTGAGCCTCCTCGCACAAGTACCTTATTTACTTTGAGTCTTCAATGTGATACTAATGTGTAGTAAAATTATTTTATCTAAGTGTTGGTTTTACTTTTACGTTGTGGATGTTTAATAAATGTTTTTTTTACTAAGTCTGTTTTTATAGTACCCCATGTAGTTTGTATACCTATATGATTTAAGTACAGTACAATATCCTTCCAACATTGATAAGGTTGTCTAAAAATAAAATTAATTGGCGCTAAAATAAGACACACTCAGATTTTTTTCACTTGTTCCGTCTACAGCTCAAACACGCGCCGGAAATATTGTAAGACCAAGTATATTGCTTACGTCAGTGAAGTAGCCTGCACTATCCGGGCCCTGTATCAAAATTTGTTGGGGGCCCTTCTACCCGACTTTCATTTCATTCTCCATGGAGGTCATGTCTATTATTCTTTCACAAACTTGTTAACGAACATATAATCGTACAAGTCTTGCACTGGACGTCCATTATTGCCACGGCCTAAGAGGCTTATGAATATTTGCTTACGTTTACATGTTGGGGCCCATGTAGCCCGGGGGCCCCGTATCATTGATACGGCTGATCCGGCAGTAGGTACGCGCTGGCTGGCTTACGCTACTTACTGTGTTTTAACTATTGTAGGAACAGTCACTTGTTTTTGTATGTGTAATTGTGTATGCACAACAGCAAATACAAATATAGTAGAAGCTTTATTGTAAAATATTGTAGCTAGCAATGTACGCAGCCTTACAATCTGAAGAATTTGGGTTTGAATTTCACAGCACGCACCTATATTTGTCTATGTTGCCGCTGGCTTCAAATCAAACAGTGAAGGATAACATGGTGAAGAAACCTGAATGTCTGATAGTCCAAAATTTACCAACCCAGACGTCTACGTGGTGGACTATCGCCTTACACTTTTTATATTTTGTGTTATATTTTGGGCCAATGCGGCAGATAAAGATATTGCATTCAGAGCGCAAAAGAAATGCATAAGGGCTATCTGTGGTATTCGTCAAATAGAATCGTGTAAGCCTTATTTCAAGAACCTTAATATTCTAACGCTTCCCTCTCTCTACATTCTTGAGGCATCTCTCTTAGTAAGGTCTGAAATCGGAAAGTATAAGACGCTTCAAAGCACTAGGCACAGGAACAAACTATGTCGTCAAAAAGCCAGAACTCAATTTCATAATAAGAGCATTTTTTGTATGGGTATTGAATTGTATAATGAATTGCCAACAGTAATAAAGGAAGCCAGTTCTTTATTTGTATTCAAACGAAAACTTAAAACATTCTTAATAGATAAGACATATTACTCTGTAAAAGAATTTATTGATGATAAAGTAAAAAATAATTAATAAGTATTGACATTTAAATAAATTGAACTGATTGACATTTTGTAATTAACCTCCTGACATAATTAATTAATCCAAAATTGACATTATTTAATGTAATTTTATTTTATCCAATTTTTGCACACCCAATTCTGGGTTAAGTATGGTTTAAGTGCCTTTTTAATCTATGTACCAACATTTTGACACCTGTACTGAGTAAATAAATATATTTTTGATTTTTGATTTTGATTTTGATACAATGAGAAGAGACCCTATCCAGTTTATAAAAAAGGGCTGATCGACGGTGTAACACTTACTGATGGTTTTATAAGTCAACCGGCCATGCCCATCAAGTAAGCCACTGACCAGCGGCTCTGCGCCCATTCTCCACCTGCGACCCGTGGTGTAGCACGGTGACGTCCTCGCTTGTACCAGAATATTAGCACTCGAGCACTGCATCCGTACCTACTATCACTCGCCACCATAACAAGCACCACGAACCTGTCTATCTTCACTGTACATATTTTTGATAACGAGGGTATAGTATGGACTATAGAGTAGAAATTCTGAGATTATCGAAGTTGATTAACTATGAGACTGAAGCAGAAATAGCTGCAATGCATAGTTTCAGTTGTAGTGTACCTAATCGGATCTCGTATTTAAATAATGAAAAAAAAAATACTAGATTAATATTACTCATGTATATAATTCTTAGTCATGGATAATAAAAAAATAGCTTAACTTACAGAAATAATAAAATTATGGTCGAGCTAGCTAAATTAGACTAGCAAGCCTCTTTTTATTGGCTAGGAAGGACTTGTACTTTACTCGTTGCGTTACAATACGAAGTAACAGGTACAGTCAACGTCAAATAGAGGTCAAAAGAATTTAAATTTCATTTATATGAATGCTAATATTCTTATTCCGTCTGACTACAGTCGGAATAAGAATATTAGCATTCAGCGTGGCCTATATATATATGTATCTTAGTAACACAATTTGGACATACTTATCAAGTAAGATTATGCATATAAATAACTTTGTACTTTTTCGATTTTCTTATGTTCCCATTTCCCATGAGGACTGACATTATATTTGACTCTTGACTGCAAAATTGTACTGTACTTTTGTTCGGATGACATAATTCTATGGACGAATAATTATGTTCTATCGTCCCTAACAATCGTGTCTACAGACGATTAAAGTAAGTTTTATATCCATATTACCATAATGGTACATACCTAGTGGTTATATGGGTGTCAATTTTCAATGAATAAATATCGGGCTAGATCTAGTTATTTCTTGATTGACTGACCCTGGTAAAAGTGGAAAAAATTAGAGATAAAAAATAAATATATGTAACAAAATGTATAAATAATATGGCATACTTTAGCTGCGATTTTACTAGAAAATTTCAATTTTTACCTTCTGTAAAGCTAAGTTTAGACGCTACTGTTCTACATTGTTTCTTTGGGGCGACAATATTGTTCCATATAAATTATAAATAATACCTTACATTTAACTCTATTACTAGAATATATTACACGAGTCCATCTAATTTTATGATTGCTACACTTATTTATTACAAAGTATCATAAAAGTTACATAGCAGTATTTTTAATACAATTTTAATATTCTTCTACAATTGGCATGTATTTTTGGCAAGCGAGGTACTTACGTAAAAAAATTAAGGGTGGGATCTCTTTTTTCATAAACATCAAACACTTACTCATCATAATTTAAAACTAAGTTTGTAGTCGTTTTTCTCAATATATTTTTAATGTTATGAGACGAACGAGACGCTCTCCTGATGGTAAGAGAACGCCTATCCATGACCATTGCAGCGATACACAGAACTTTTAGTAGCAAAACAAAGTCCAGGGCATCGCTGCTTTGACGCTCATTACTTTGAGACTCGATGGTTAGTCAGAACAGCCCTGTAATTTCACTAGCTGCAGTACCCTTGAAACCAGAACACAGTAATGTTTACACACTACTGCTTGGCGGTAGAATATCTGGTACTGCGGTGATACCTACCTAGACGACCTCCTGCTAGGGAGACCTACCACCAAGTACCACCCACCGACAACTGTATAAGATGCATGCAGTGCTCCCACAATCTCTACATAGTATAAAACAAAATCGCTTCCCGCCGTCTGTTCGTTTAAATCTTTTAAACTACACAACGGATTTGAATGCGGTTTCCATCAATAGACACGAGTGATTCAAGAGGAAGGTTTATATATATACATGCACCGTGCAAAGCCGGGGCGGATCGCTAGTTCAGTTATAAACAAATTCAGTCCTTTAGGGTTTTAGCCACTTGTCACTACATAAATACTTATTAACTAATATCAGTTACCACATCTTACATTCGTCACTAAGACTAACCAAACTTACTATACCTTTAGTGACCACAAATATACATACCTATGTATGTTATGATTACCTCTTCTAGTTCATTTCTACAAGAAAACTGTGACTGAATTCTTTGTGACAGTTTTTTGAGATGTAGATTCTACGGATGATGTTCAAAATTCCTCGGACCAGTTTCACATCAAATACCAAAGTTCTAGCAATGGCTAACCGCAAAAGAGAGCTGATGTACGACTTTCCCAGGTTGGTCCTCATAAGTAGTATCCCAGGGTAGCGAAGCCCGGGACGTCCCAGACGGAAGTGGCTAGACGACATCAAAGAGTGGACTGGACTGAGCTATTAGAATCACAAAAACAGCAGCATGGGATCGCAAAAAAATTTGACTACTGACTTCCTAACTTCAGTATGAAGATGGCACTTGTTAAGGAGTTAATTTCAAAGGGCACTTCAAAATTGATTTTAATACGCGAGTATATAAGAGCACAGATCCTTTTATATAGTAAAGGTATCTGTAAGGGTGTTAATCATCATATTAAACAATCCTAAAACCGCCCACATAAATCAGCAGTTCCATTAAAAAAGGGCCACAGAGAATACAAAATTATCAAGTATAACAATCTACATGGTTAGGATTTAGCATGCTCTTTCCGGATAACCCTGTTTATCCCATGATTAACACAGATCCATACCAAAAACATTTTCTCAATATTTGTTATCACAATAAAACGATGAAAAGCGATAAAAGTAAACTGGTCTTTGGCAATAATTATTAGTAAATAGTACCTGACACTTACATTAAAAATCCATATATGGGTGTGGCATAATAAAAGAATAATTGTTAATCCCCATTATGTAGATTAAAAAAATAAAAAATTGTGTTAAACTAAAGTTACAAACGCATCTAAGATAAACAATAAATTCCCTATCTATAGGTATCAGGTTTTCATTCATTATGCCACACCTGTACACATACATAAATATATAAAACATCCTTAAGAATAGCTACACATATATATAAAACATCCTTAAGAATATCTAGAACATTTATATCCTATTCATTTAGCACATTTTTACCATACATGGTAATATAATACCAGCATGCCAACATCACTGGCAAAATATAATAATTCTACATATAATGGTATACATATTTGGTAAGATAAGTACCACTTTGGCAATTGAGTGTAATAGATAACATTCAGGAACAATAATATAGAATTACAGAAAGCAACAAAAAATGCGGCATAAAATTAGAACAAAAAAAAACTTCTTATCGTTTTACTGATGAGGAATTACTCGCGTTTAATCGCATTTTGTCTCCATGATGAAGGCCACCGGATGTGTCCGAAACTATAGTCGGAGTTTCCGATTAAATAAAACGAGTAATTCTGCATAAGTAAAACAGAAATGTGTCAAAACCACATTAGTTTCCACAGTAAAAAAGAATTTCTGCAAGAAAATTCGCGAGAATGGTCAAGGCAGCGCAATCACAAAGACATTTATTGTTAAAAACACATAGGACCAGCCACTCTTGTCTTGCTTTCAGTATGGTGAAACTTAAAAACAACACAAAGTTGATAATCCGGCTCCTGAATAATGACAGCAATGCATTGCTTTTAAATTATCTAATACTATTTCGTTAATGGTTTTATATCACTTTTAGCAGACTCATCACTATCCTGATAAAGCACACAGCTGACTGCCTAAATTTCATTAAAATCGGTCCAGCCTTTTATTCATGGATATATAATAAGCAAACAAGATGTTGCATTTACAATGCCCATATGAATTGATACAATGCAATAGAGACATAAAAAAAAAAATTGTGCCAGATTACTTATGCAGTAGACATTACATGCCAAATTACTAAAGTTGTACTTATATTTATACAACTATAGGCAAAAAAATGGCTTTCTCATTACAAAATAAATCTAACTATGATAACTTGTCTTAATTCTCAATGCTTTAGTAAATTTTACATTTTTTTTCATATTGATTTTGCAATGAGAAACATATTATAAAACAAATGTTTATAGGCAAATCAGCCTCCTTCTGCTACTTAAAACTATGATACAATATTAATGTGTCATCTCTTTTAGAAAAGAGTAAGCAAGCAAACTCCCCACTCAAAGGTAATAAACACCAAATCCACAGTCTATAGACGCCCCTAGTACTTCATGTTTTTTCTGTATATTCTCCAAATTGGCATTAAGAAAATGTTTTGTTTTTGTCAGCACTGCCCGGGCTGCTGCATACTAAGTTGCAAGAGTTGTGCCGAGTTTTTCGGGAACCATCAAAGGCTGCATCAATATCTGTCCCGGCAGCTACTGAAGTTAGAGCCACAGTTTTATCAAAGTCAATAGTAGTATACCCCAATTTTGCAGGTGGAGAATTAGCATTTGTTGAAGGTGATCTATCCACACTATTCTGAGATGCGAGTCTCCCACGAACTTGAGATATAACTGATATGACACTTTCAGCCTTAGAGCTGCAACTACCCGACTGGGTTTCAGGGGAAGCAAGCTCTCTTGTCATTTTTGTTATTTCCTTCTTAGAATCAATGTCTAATATTGCATAATTTACTTCTAGATCTTCTATTGGGGACATGGATCCAAATGTGTCAGATTCAGAAAACTTCTGGTTGTTATCTGATGGTGCAGGAAAGTTGAAATTTTGTTTTCCCTTTTTCACACATTCTCGTAGTTCACCAAGTGATAGATTTGCATATGAATTTATTTCTTGTTTTGCAACAGTTAAATTACAGTACTCTACTTGCTTTGGTGTTTGTGGAGCGGTAGAAGGTATTTCATTTCGTTTGATTTCCATATGCTTATCATTAGGCCCTATATTCATGTACAGTCTGGCAGATTCTTGTTGCTCCAAACTAAGCTGTGCATAATGTTCACTGGAATTGCTTAAGGTGGGAGACAATGGACTCTTTGTTTGGTTAGTCATAATACTTTCATTAACATATCTACTCTCCAGAAAACGAGTTTCATCCTCAATATCTCTCATAGTATTTAAGGCAGCTTCTTGTTTTAATGTATTTCGTAGCATAGCAAGATCTCGGTTCAAATCATTAGAATATTCGTGTCTCAGTTCAGTTGATGTTTCTGACTGTGTGTTGTTGTTGTGCTCTCTTTTGAAGTCTCTCAACTGATAAACATTAGTGGCATGATTGGAGTTATTTTGGTTTCTTGGGTACAAAGGCATCACTTCTAATATATCAGCACTAGAAGGAGACCTTGGTGACTGATTCATATGTCTTTGGGCTCCTCCGTTGTTTACCATAGCAGCAAGATTGGTAATGACTGGTCTCAGAGTATCCAACAGTGGCTGTCCGTTATCTACTGAGGACCTATGGACAACACTGGCCTGTAGGGTTTGCCTGCCTTGTGGAGATGGTGTTAGTCTTGATACAGGGTACGGTACTGAATCATGAATCTCATTTCTTAGTTGAATCTGTTGTTGCAATTGTCGGAACAAAAGAGATGCTCTTCTGCAACGAAAGCCATAAATTCCTTCACCTGTCTCACATCTTCTTCCTAAAATCAAAGCATGTCACATTTTAATACTGTTTATTAATTCTATAAATTATAGTTTACAAAAATAAAAGACCCTGGTTGTATAAATATATTGTATTTCTATAACAAACGTCAAGCCATGGCAGAGACATTCCGGCGCCACATTAACACAAGGGCAGGCCTTACAGAATATACGAACTTATTTTCTTTATGGTTTGTTATAATGAATCATAATTCAATAAACATAAAGTACCTGATTCAAAACTAAATATTTCGCCTTCAAAGCCATATCTTCTGAGAGAATGCAGAGGCCACACTGTAGTTTCCCTGCCTTCTCTATAGAGCACAATAGTGGAGTCAGTAATCTCCAATTGTCCAGAACACAAATCTGAACCATTTTCATTGATGTTTACAACGCGAAATACATTGGGATGAAGATCTGAAGACTCATGTCTACTGTGTAAGCACCCCATTACATGACCGAAGAACCGGCTGTTATGATTGACAGACACAGTTATATTTAGTGAAAATTTTTAGACGTTATGTAGCGCATTCTACAGCTTTATTCACTGCTATGCAAGTAAAATCGTAGTAATAATTTAACAAAATAGGTACAGAGAACTAAACAAACTTCATAGTAATGTCTAATGTAATGGTATGTAATTTTTTTTTAGCAACTTTTGATCTGAGGCAAAGCACTTTGTGCCTTTGTCAAGTATTTCGATATTCTTTTTTTTTTTTTTTATATGGCAATTGTGTTATCATTTTTGCCAGTGACAAGTAGGAGGACGTTTAAAATTTTGAATTTAGAACTGAAAAAACGAAAATATCTCAATATTATATACACACAATTTTATTATATATATATATATATATACAAACACAAACAAAGCTAATATATTACAAGAATGAGAGCAAATAATACAAATGAAGATAGATGGAAAATAAAGATAACAGGAAAAGAAGGAAAAAAATAATTATAATTTAATCTTATTTAAAAATATGAACTCAGAAATTAAAAGAATAGAAAAAGAAATTTTATCATACAGAATATTATCTATATGAACAGGTAATGGAAATTTATAATACAATAAAGATGAATATATTACACTATGGTCGAACTTAGGACAAGAAAAGAAAATATGATTAAGGTCTTCTTCATCTAAACCGCATTATTTTGATATTCAAGTATTCATCTTCTTCGTCTTGGCGTCACAGATTGTGCCAGTGTCAATAATTTAGATTTTAGTTTTAGATATATTTACCATGAAGCTATACTATAGCTTCATGATATTTACGTACATTATAAAAAAAAAGTTAAATAAGTCTAAGTCACACGAAGTAATTCACGGTTGACTTCAGTCATGCCTTAGTAAAATAGTTGTGAGTTTATTACAATACAAGCGGCGTCGATATATATTTACATAAATTATGAAAAATCAAGGTAAATAAGTCTAAGTCACACGAATAATTCACGATCGACTTTAGTCATGTCTTATTAAAGTAGTGGCGAGTATATTACGATACAAGCGTCCATATAGTTTTTGAAGCATCACGAAAAGCTTCGAGTTGACAACCAAGGCTGGTTAATTAATTTGAGACGAAAAGTTATGTTTCACCACATTTTATAATTTTCGCACATTCGTACTTGTAATTCAAGACATTATAAATAAAACAAACAAAACAAAAACAAAAGAACAGATATAAAAAACAAATTTTAGAAAAAAATACAATCGGGTGATACGATTATTTCCATGTTTCCGCCAAAATTCCTGAAGATAAAACTTTTCGCGTTCCCGCTAAAAACTCTCATATCAAATGACAAACTGTCACGCCAATTATCATTCTACTTATTTATTGTTTTGGCGCGCATTTTTAAGTATTTTAACATTTTTCAAGAGTTATATTTAATAAAAAAATCAAGTTAATTAAAGTCGAGTCGAGTTAGGTATGTCATTGGCAAGTCTAATTATGTAAATTGTTAATTTATTATTTATTAAAAGTTTTAGTTTTTGATTGATCGAGTTTTAAAAGCTCAGTTTTGGAAGCAACATGAATAGTCATGTTTCACGTACCTAGTGTTTGATCTGAGTGTTTCACCATATATAACTTTTCTACACTCACACGCATAATTCGGCACTTTATGATTAAAACGTCACTTAAATACATGTAAGCACTCGAAAAAACACAAATTTGGAAAATAATAAACGAGAAAATAATCCTATTTCTATGTTATTGAAACGATTGTTTACAAATAGTTTGAGGCAGACAAATATTCCAATAGCTTTAGGTATTAGATGTAATACTATGTATGCTATGCAAGTGTAATGCATGTAAAAATGTATGCTGTAAAAATCGGTAGCTCATTCTCTACAGCATTCTCTCTTTCCATACTGTATGAATAATAATTGAATATAAGTTTTTGCTACAAGGGTGTCATTGTATTAAAACGAGATTAAAACCCTATAAAAATAAAAAAATATTTAAAAATATATATATATATAATTTTGGTCAGTACGTATACGTAGTGTTCCATTAGTAATCTGTGGATTGGTAGCAAGCAAACAGTGTTCCATAAATGCCCATAATAATATAATTATGTGTTTATATTTCAGTGGCTATATTAAACGTGTATCGTTGCGTTTCGTATTATTATCTCAACTTCTCTGCCGTGGTTGTTATCTAATAAATTAAAATATCGAATTCTATCATGTGAAGTGACGACTAATCAAGTCAATTCGTCCCAAGTCAAGCATATGCATAATTTTAATACTACCTACCTTTCTTAAACAAACAGCTGATCTTGTTTTGGTACCTATTTATTTCACAGTTTCTAATCAGGTTTTGGGTTTTTTTTCTACTACAATGCATGCAAAATTAGCTTAAATAATACTGCAGAGGCATTTAAAATCGAAAACACACTCTAGTCACTCTAGAGTGACTACTTTTTTTCAAATTTAGTACCAAATGCTTTGTTTTAGACTGACACAAGAAGATTAGCCATAGATAGATGTTTATTGTCTTCTGTTCAGTGAATAAATAAGTTAATAATGTCTTGCCAAGTGGAGCAAATAGCTGACTGTGGTGACATCTCCAGTCTTGCAAGAGCTCTTTTCATCCCTGAAAAAGAAGGTAAGTTTATTCCAAATAATATTTAGTCTTTTAATTACCTGTCTCCTGTACTTTAACCACATGCTACTGGCATATTGATGAACAGCCTATATTGATCCAGGGTATTTATTTATTATCCAGTTACAAACAACATGTGTAAGCAAAAATCCTAATGAATCACAATCTCACTTTAACTCTTAGGCCGCAGCAATAATGGACGTCAAGGCTGAGACTTTGTATGATTGTATGTTCGTTAACAAGTTTGTGAAAGAATAATAGACATGACTCTCTTGGAGCTATGAAATGAAGGTCAGGTAAAATGGCCCCTGACAAATTTTGATACAGGGCTGGTCTATGGCAAGCTACTTCACTGAATGCAGTACAAACACCACACACATTGCACACATTTTCACTTTACTGATTTATAAGACTTAATTAAATTGTTAAATAAATCATTTTCAGACATAAATTGGCTATCTCAATGTAATGTGTCACTGTCATCATGCTGCAGTTTATTGACTGTGGGATATAAAAACCGACTCTGCATACTGACCTCCCAGTGGATCAGCTCTACCGACAGCAACTCTTTCCTTATATCATGGAGTGGTAGTCTGCCTTCTGACATCACTGTCGTCTTGGCACTATCTATCTGCCCATCTCAACAGTCATCACAGGTATTTTTTTCAATACCCTACAGATGAAAAATCAGATAACAAAGTCTTTATATTGATATTGTAAACATTGCATCTCTTAACATTCTAATGTTCATAAACTTACAGAGATGAGATAATATGGGCAAATTAAATCGACAGATCTTCAAGCATTTACTATACCTTCTAATATGAGCTATTTTTCTTGTGGTTTCAGAATGGTCCAGACTGGTTTTGTATTGTAGTAGGATTCAAAAATGGTCATGTTGGCTTTTATACTAACACAGGACACTTACTTTTACTTGAGAAACTGGAAGATAAACCTGTGATGAAACTGTCTTGCCACACTGGGACTTACGGAACACTTCCCGATGATATTCATGTATTGTTTCAAACTTGTGAGTGCATTATATCAGGATCGAGTTTGTTTCAAACACTGAGGAATGCAAAAGCTCAGTTAGCGAAAGGTAATATTCATGTCATAAAGTATTATATAAGTATATTGGACCTGAAACTGCACTAACACCTCTATTCATTCTCTATGTAAGATTACACTAAATTGTCTTGTTTTCTCATCAATGAAAAAAAAGTTCAAAGCAATTTTAAAATACAAATGTCTTTGAGATTTTTTTTATGGTTGACACCTAGGTGTTTGTTACTCACCTGATGTAAAGTAATGATGTCGCAAGCAGATTTTCAATGTCAGGTAGCTAGCCAGCCAAGTACTATAAAATATGCATATGCTTCTGAAGTTGGCCTATACATATTTGTGTAATTGAAAGTCTCACATGAGCAAACTTACAAACTTGCAGTTGAAATGACTATTACATACATGAAACAACTTTAAACAACAGTATTGAATTTGTTTATTGATTAGAATTATCTTTTCACAAGAGCAATGTTTGAGAGTTTTATACCAAAAATCTTTGATACTTGACTCCTCTGATGGATGATCTTTTAGACACAAGTTAGTATGGAATCAGATACACATTTGTCCGTTTTTTTACAGTCCAAGCCGGCGTCCAAAATGATTACTCTGTAGATAGTCGCAATATCAGCATTAAAAAATGGTCATTTACCGAACAAGAGGTAATAAATGATGCAGCTGTAGTAGGACTGGAACTTAAGAATACCTTTGACCATCTTTTGGCAGCCTCGACATATGGAGGATATGAAGTATGGTAAGAAGTAAATCTTTAAAATAACACATAATCAATATCAATGACAGATCTATATATAAATAATACATTTGCAGGTATCGTTCAGTGCCGCCAGTAAATACGCTGATCATCGGTGCGGGCTCGAAGCCTTACGTAGGTTTTCACTACGCGTTGGAAGGCGGAAGCGCCCCTCCATTACAAGATGTTGCTAGGGCAGTCGCGCACAAAATCAAATCGGCCTTGCCGTGAGTATCACCTCTGCTGACAAGCCTGCTGCTTATAACTCTAGGTTTATAAAACACTTAAAAAGATTTTTTAAATTACTCTATAATGTTTGAAAACTGGCACAGCGCCAACCCTAATGAATGTAAATGGGAACTGCTTTATCATTAGTTAGTTTGCCGTGGTGGTGCCGGCATAAGAATAGTACCCCACCCTCTCTACCCGTGGTTGCCGTAAGAGTCGGCTAAGGGATGTAATCCGGAAGATGGGCAGCAGCGTCTTCCTTGAACAATCGTAGCGAGTATTGGCAAAACAACAGCTTGCTTGATGTTATGTGAGGGTATGATCGAAGATGGTAAACACACACGAGCTTGGAATGGGAACTGGCTCTTAATTGAGGCTGCCGGAACATACCATAAAGTGTTAGTCGGCAGATTAGAATAAAGAAGAACTCTTGCCCATTTTTTGCACAACTTTATGTCTAAAATACTTTTTTCTTATCTGTGCCCCGGATGAATGTAGCATAGACATATAATCTCTACTTAATACCAGCGTTTTTTTAAATCTTCTATCCTTAGAAGCTATATGATATCTTTTCTAAATTATGTGCATTTTAACATTAACTTCAAACTTTGAAAGAAAGTATAGTGAGGAAACCTGCATGTCTCAGAATTCTTAATATTGTCGAAGATGTGTGAAGAAGAGACCTGTGCCCATCTGTGGGACAGTTTATAAAAAAGAGTGATCCGGATACCTCTATTTCGCCAGTGGATGGCTAGGCGGCGGCGGTGGAGCAGCGGAGAGCGGTACGGGCAGCGTTGAGACGGCGGTGCGCGCCGAACCGCTAGCTATGCGATGCGGGCTGGCAGATCCGCAACGCGCCGGCGCTAACGTCGCCGTGTCGCCTGACCGCCGGCTGGCCGCCATCTCCGACTCCTACGGCCGCGTCGCCGTACTTGACCTTCATCGGGGACACCTCATCCGCCTCTTTAAAGGCTGCAGGGACGCTCAATGTGCATTCGTCCAGGTACCCGGTTCCCTTTTTTTTGACCCGGAACGAGCTAAGTGACCATGTACCTAATTAATAAGTACAAAAATCTAATTTCAGATTTTCGAAGCTGACGACAAGAAGCAACAGTTGTCCACTATTAAAGACTTAAAACGCGCTGTATTCCTCATAATTTACAATCCTAAAAAAGGGCTAATCGACATCAGATTAATGCAGAGAGGAAACAGAGTAGCCGTTTTTACTGCCACTAAAAATGGCCAGCTCTTATACAATACTTGCGGGTTAGTCGGTGCGGAAAAAAATTACACAACTAAAAAGCTTAATTTGCCAGAGTTTCAATGTGTCCTCATCGACCCGGACGGCAGACTTAAGAAATTTCACATACCATTTTTCTATGCGTTGGAAGGTGAACATTCCCAGAAATCAAAAGATCTGCAAACTTTAAGAGAATTCCGTGATGAGATCAAAAAAACGACGGCGTTTGATGACGAAAATTGCGCTGAACTACTAAAAACAGCAGCTGAAATAAAAACTTTGGACATAAAGAAACACTGCATTGAACTGTTGATCAAAAAGTACGACGTACCCCCAAAATTTATAATGTCCTGCTTGGCAACATTTTGGGACAGTTTGAGCGAAGATGAGAATACTCAAAGTCATGATTCAAAATATTTCTTTGCTAACCTAACACTGGTGACTCTATTCTACAGACACATTAACAATGAGCCCATATACGACATGCAAGGTCTAATTGATAAAATACATGAGTTCCATCAAACAGAGAAAGGTTGCCAAGTCGAGGAGAAATTGACGAATCAAGAAAAAAACGATAGCTTTCACTTATTGGAAGATGATAACTGCATCCTCGAAAGATTGTTAACTCTGGCGCAAGAGAAAGATTACAAAGAACAACAGCATGCGAAGGTAAAGTTTGCTGAAAATAATACTAGCTCTTACAAGGATTTCGTTTCATGTTTCCTTCTAACACAGACATCCAAACACATCACTCTAAAACCTGACACACCTTCTGAAAAATTAGGCAACCTAGCATCGATAATATTTAAATGCATTTTTAAAATGCCTAACCTGAATATGCTTAGTCATTTTGTAAGAGAATGTGCCATCGATCCTAAAGAGATAATAAAACTTTTAATAATGCAAATAATTAATATGCCAATTGAAGAAATCAGTATTGAACTTATTGATAAATACATAGCTGTGTTGTATTATATCTGCATTGTCACCGAAGAAGCTGTCAAATTTACTTACAACGAAATCTCTCCTTGGTGGCAAAGTGTTCGAGATACGCTAGTAGAAATGTCGTGCCCTTTGAGAAGTTTGATAGTGGCAATGGCTTGCAAAGCAGTTGCCAGTATATTCGAATGCACTGCTTTAGAAAGGGAAGACGATACCAATGTCTGGGAATCTATAACGACAGAGAACGCAAAATGGGGCATATTAATAGGAAAATTGGAAGACATATCTATTCTGAGCATTGTGTTGGCATTTAAAGAAACCTTTATCGGAAAGTCGCTACCAAAACTTCAAGCAAGTGACTATAATATAAACCTGAAATACATTTACACAAGAGGTAAGGGATCGGTGACTGAACTCATAGCGAAATGGCTTTGCAGTATGGGAGTAATGCCGGAAGCCGTAATAGCCAACGAACTCATCGAAATACACGCCAGTAGGGCTGATTCAGATCCTGAGAATGACGAAGATACTGCTTACCTCTTCGCAGAAAATAACCGTGTATATGTAGATGAAAACCCTAAAGTATTCAAATGGCTCTCTCTTTTACGTCGCCAATTCCCATTAAGTACGTCATCAGATTACATAGTAGCCAACATGTGCTGGGAGTATGCGATAGCATGGCAGAAAAGAGTCCAGGCGACACATCTACTCGACGCAGTTATTCATTGCTTGGTCAACGTCTCCGACTACCACATACAATTAGGCCTCTTCTCCATAATATGGTCTACATACATAAAACATAGCTTCGAAGGCAGTTGTCGGCTAGTAAACAAAATGGGGAGATTGCCCAAAGACTCTTTTTGCTTACAAGATGTCGGTTCTGATAATGCGTGTCTGTTAAAATTTTTGGAAATAACCACGAATTATTTGGAAAACTTTGTAAAATATGCAGCTCGGCCAGTCAACGTAGACAAACAAAAGATTGATTTTGAGAAAATCTGGGATGAAAGTGCACCATCGCTAGTCGAAGTCGCCCAAAACACTAGATGTGCTAATAATGATATACTGAATCTCAACTACCAAATATCATGCACTGTGTACTATCAGTGTCATTTCAACTTAAAGTTTTCTAAACCTTTGGATACGTTGTTTGACATAGACTATCAATACGTCCTCGAGGCTCTAACAGGACACGTTGTGCCGAGAGAAATCAACATGAAGACATCTGATAAAGTTCGAAATTTCAGGCTGAAGTTTTTGACGAAGCTTATAAGAGCCGCAGTTGAAACCGTGAGCGTGATATCAGATGGCGATGGACTGCAACCGACTTACAATAGCGAAGACTGCGCTCGATGGATAGAAAAAATAACGGATTTGGCCGATATGTGGAGCATGCAAAAGGATTTCCTAAAGCGGCAACAAGTAAGACTCACTTTTATATTTTATTTAAAAAAACGCGTGGCGCACTACTGCTCATTCCTGTAAGTCACGAGTATAAATCATTATACTTGCGATATATATATAAATCATTCATAACTCAATCTCTAGGAGTTTTGGCGGGAAAGCTGAAAAATCATGTCCCCATCATATGTTTTTCCAAAACTTGTGTTTTAGTGTTTATGTTTCAAAATAGTATTGTTTGCAGAATTTATTTATTTAATATTTATTTACAACATTTCACACCATCCTCACAGGGTTTCCCTAATGCGATGGCGCAAGTCAACATACATAATTCGTAATGTTCGCGAATTACAAGCGCGAGTGTAGGAAAATTATATAAAGTGGTGAAACGACTTATCATGTTGCTTCCAAAACTATATCGAAGCTAATAGTAAAGTTGCCACTACTTTACTAAGGCATGACTGGATTCGGTCATGAATTACGTATTGTGGCCTTTGATTGTAACTTATTTAACTTGAAAGTATCTAAAACGCCGCTCAGTATAAACGTAGCGCAAGATACGCTACGTTCATATTGTTTGTTGCGTTGTTATTATAAATGCACTTATAACTGCGAATGCGATAGATAATACGGAACGTATGATACAGTAAGAGAAAGCTATAAGTCAAATCCAATAGCAACAATTGTCTGAATTTGTCCGGCACAATTTGTGCGTGCTAGTCCTATCTACCTCTTCATCATCACTACATAGTATAAAACAAAGTCGCTTTCTCTGTCCCTATATCCCTATGTATGCATAAATCTTTAAAACTACGCAACGGATTTCGATGCGGTTTTTTTTAATAGATAGAGTGATTGAAGAGGAAGGTTTATCTATCTATCTATCTATATCTTTAAACGAGCAATTCTTGTATATATATATATATATATATATATATATATATATATATATATATATATATATATTCTGAATCTCGGAAACGGCTCCAAAGATTTTCATGAAATTTTGTATCCTGTTGGTTTCGGGGGCGAAAAATCGATCTAGCTAGGTTTCATTTTCAGAAAACGTCGTTTTATCCATGTTTTCAGCCGAGCAATGCTCGCTCAACCAGGTACTATGTATAATACATGCATATGCACCACATTAATATCTACATTGCACCCGTGCGAAGCGTGGGCGTGTCGCTAGTTTTATATATATAATATCATTGCTTGTAGGTGAAACACGTGTCGGTCACTCTCCAGGACAATGATATTTTCTATAAAACGGCTGATTTTTTCCCGATTTCAGAGTTGGTTCCATAGTAAAAGTTGTTTTAATTAGATCTTTCCGGCTTATTACTACCGTACCGCGCAAGCCTGTATGTATCTACAGTTGTGCATATCATGAATAATTTTATTTATTGGTTATTAAAAATAATAATACATACTGTATACTACACTGTACACTGGGTCTGTATACTATGTTGTGTCAGTTTTTTTTTTATAGCTGACAGGCTACTTGTTTTACCACAGCTCACCTGATGTTAAGTGACGGTGTGGTCGAAGATGGTAAAGCACACCTAGCCTGGAATGGGAACTGGCTCTCGAATGGGGTTCTCGGAACACACCATTATTAAGTAGTAACATAGGTATTATTTAATAGACGTTTGCAAGTCAAATTATGTATATATATTTTTTTCAGATTATTGCCTTCTACCACCTCGGATATGATGCGCTCGCCGAAAATATAATGCACTTGGTTGAAAAACCAGAACTTCTTCTGACACCAATATTGGCAATAACTATCCAACGGTTAAAACGAAGTTTGGAACATTCCAGTAATCAGCCAGAATGGATTGTGTCGGTGCCACCTCAGATATATAAGAGGATGCAAAACTCAGTAAGTAGTGATTGTCCGCAATGCTACATTTTCAAAGACTTTTATAAAATGCAGAAAATATGTATAGACAAGTGACATAAGGAGAATTTGAAGGTTTGTATCCCACGGCCGCCCCGTCTTATGTACGACTTGCCTATGACTTCAAACGGTAAAGGAAAACATCGTGAGCAAACCTACACGTCTGAGACAACTTAGACTAAAAAAATGTTTTTGAAGATGTGTGAAGTCCGCCAACCTGCACTTGGGCAGCATGGTGGACTATAATTGCCCTACCCTTCTCGCTTGCGCCCAGAAGTTTGAATATTGATATAACAACAAGGCTATTTCGGATACACTTAGTTAAATACTGCTTAGTAAGGCACATATCTTTTTTATTTATATTCTTTCTTTGTAAGGTACCGACAAGTAGTCTTCAACGAAATATTCAAGCCTAAATAAGTTGAAAGTTTTTTCACAATTTTGCTTTTACAAACAAATAAGTAATGTTTACAGTAATGAAATTTACTAAGTGTAATAGTATTTGGTTTTTATATTTCGTTTGCTATCTTATTTAACAAGCATTTTGTTTTTTGTTGTTACTACTTACATTCCTTTTCTTACTGTTGATGGCAAAATTGCACCTATTAAGAGTGCTAGTAAAAGTTATTTCTAGTTATTGAAAAGAAGTTATTGAAAAAAATTATTTTTATTTTTTATTACTGATTGATTCAGGCGTTACTTTGCGGAAGTCCATTTTGAGTGTTCTTCCGTTCTTCCGCAAAGTAACGCCTGAATCAATCAGTAATCTTTTCTTTTTTTTTATTACTAAAAAAATTATTAAGTTTTCTATAACTTCGATCATAGCTTAGGTCGTCTAGGTCGGTAAAACATTACTGTGTTCCGGTTTAAAGGCTACTAGCGAAATTACACGGCTGTTGAGACTAACCATCAAGTCTCAAAGTAATGAGCGTTAAACCAGCGTTTTCCTGGACCTTGGTTCATTACTCAAAGATCTGTGTATTGTCTCCTAACATGTTCATTAAAAAAACATTATTTTTAGGTTTTGGATACATCAATTCCAGCCTATCCATCTTTGATGACAAGTATGGCAGTACTCGAAAACATAAACCAACAGATGGCCAAGAGAGAAAATATTTCAGCAGAGGACACACAGAACGTGAAGTTAGCGGAAATTATCATTGAAACTTGTAGACTATTGATACGACGAAAATTGTAGTTAAATTAAAAAGCAATCGGCTATCTATTCTATACCTACTAGATTGCTGCTTTGATTGAAAGACGCTTATATCTTATAGTCAGGACACTCTGGTCAGATCTCAGGTGACAATGTCGGAGAAAAAGTGTGTGAATATTTGTTTGAAGAAATAAATCTCACACGGCAGATATAATTATACAGTACCTGGTTGACCGAGCTTTGCTCAGTTTTTCATTGCCTGAAAACACGGATAAAACGACGTCTTCTAAAAATGAAACCTTGCTAGATCGATTTATCGCCCCCGAAACCCCCTACATACTAAAGTTTATGAAAATCGTTGGAGCCGTTTTCGAGAATCAGATTATATATATACATATATACAAGAGTTGCTCGTTTAAAGGTATTAGATTAGATATATAGATAATATATTGTTATTGTTAAAATAAATATCGGAGGACATTTCACACAGCGCCATCTAGCCACAATTTTTTTTTTTTTTTTTTTTTTATGTAACAGTAGTGAGACGAACGAGACGCTCTCCTGATGTTAAGAGATAACGCCTGTCCATGACCATTGTAGCGATACACAGAACTTTGAGTAGTAAAACAAAGTCCAGGGCATCGCTGCCTTGGCGCTCATTACTTTGAGACTAGATGGTTAGTCTCAATAGCCCTGTAATTTCGCTAGCTGCAGTACCCTTCAAACCGGAACACAGTAATGTTTACACACTACTGCTTGGCGGCAGAATATCTGGTGCTGCGGTGGTACCTACCTAGACGACCTCCTGCTAAGGAAATCTACCACCAAGTAAAGTTAAAGAAAGCTTGTACTATACGAACCACAGACTTGTGATATTAATAGTTACTTTTAAATTTCGGCAGCTTTGTTAGGAGACGTCTGACATCCAATTTGGAGGGCATGGGTTTGAATCCCATGGCACATACCTGTATTTTTAAGTTATGTGTTTATTGCCGCTGACTTCAAACTGGGAAGCAAAACATTGTGAGAAAACCTACCCCCTACCTAAGTCTGCCAGTGAGTGCGGTGGACTATATTTACCCTTCTTACGAGATTACCCTCGTATAATGAGAAGTAATCCGTGGCCAACTGTGGGACAGTTTATCAAAACGGCTGATCCAGATAGTAACTTGTGCATTTGTTGGTATATTTCTATATTTTATTTAGTATTTTAATGGTCACCACTTGTACAGCAGTGCAATATCAATAATATTATTAATGTAATTGTAGGTGTTCTAGGTATATATTTAGTTTATTTCCGCTTAATAGTTGTTCCAGCTACAACAGAAAAGAGGATTTAACTTTAAAAATCTTGACATAAATATGAAACACTTGAAAATATTTTATTTAAAAAAAATTGAAAAAATGGTAATTAAAAAACCTGTCTGGGACTTTACTAATAAAATCTAAAACTAAATACTAAACTTTTTTTTTTAATAAATATTTTCAAGTGTTTCATAATTATGTCAAGTTTTTTAAATTTAAATCCTCTTTTCTGTCGTAGCTGAAACGACTGTTAAGCGGAAATAAACTAAATATATACCTAGAACACTCAAAATGGACTTCCGCAAAGTAACGCCTGATTCAATCAATTAAATGTAATTGTACACATTTGAATAAATTTAAAATGAGTTTTGCATTATTATGACACATGCATTGTATTTTAGGCTTTCCACAAGTTAGTTGGGCATGTAATATAATGATTTTGAAAATAAAAAGTTATGATCATTCAATGGACTCTACCTATAGCATCGACATTAATCACAAGTTACAACTATATCTATACCTTGTGATGATGAGTCACAATGGCTCGGAGCATCCTGACGAAATCAAGGTGAGTCACCATAAAACTAAATATTGTGAGACCAGTCAAGAGAATTTATCGTCGTTTATAGATGGATGTCCTGTTTGTGTAGGATTTAAAAACGATTGAATCAGCAGCTGGCCTTCACTGTGTATTGTGAATTGGTGCGCCCGCCGCCACTAACCGCCGACCGCAGTTGGTATAAACCTAGCATCGGTTTTAGCTAATCCCACTAATATTACCTATAAATGTGAAAGTTTGGATGGATGTATGTTACTCAATTACGCCAGAATGGCTGAACGGATCTGGATGAAGTTTTGAATGTAGATACTTTAGGCCCTGGAATAAAACAAAAACATAGGATACTTTTTATCATCATCGTCATCCATCACCACGCGGGTAAAACCGCGAGGCGCAGTTACTGTTTAATAATTTTGATAAATAGGTATTAAAGATCAATGAAGAATGAAGGTACTGTATGATACAGTAGGTTTTGTATTTGTACTACATCATTAAAGATTGTACCTTATACGTCGTTTATAAAGATACCAGCCCGCGTACTCGGAGCTTATTGCGATTCCTGTTAGGCGCTCCGAAAATAGCCACGTGACCATATATCGTATGCCTGGGTAATAAGGTTCACAGTCGCATAGCTTTTTCGTCGCCGCCTAACAGATGTAATAAGAAGCTCCAAATATAAGAACTGAGGGCCTAGATTGGACACATTCGAATACCTACATAGTGATAACGCATAAACCCAAATAGCAAAGTCGAAAATATACGGGATTAAACCTAAGCTGTAATATGTCACATGCAGGGTTGGACAATGTACTTTGTGGGGTTGGATTCAGGTACGTTGAAAAAGATAGTAGGTACGCCGATAGCACACTTCTATTATTTTTTGTAAATCAATAATAGTTAATCAACACGTTTATGAAAATTTACTCCTCTTCTAAATTAATTATTTCTTGAATATTATTTTCTTCATCCATAACATCTAATCTTAACAAAGGGAGTTTTTGGCGGGAACGCGGTGAGCGTCGTGTCGCCCCATTGTATTTTTTTCTAAAACTAGTGTTTTTTCGAGTTTTTATGCATAAAAATAGTGGTGTTTTATTTATAAAGTGCCGAATTACAAGCGCGAGTGTGGTTATGTAATATATATAATGTGGTTAAACATGACTTTTCGTGTTGCTTCCAAAACTCCATCCAGAAGCTTATAGTAAAGTCGCCACTACTTTACAAAGGCATGACTTGATTTGACTGGGACCGACTGGACTTGATCAAGACTAGACTTTGGTTGTAACTATAGATGATAAAGAAGCTGAAAAATGAAGACTACTCACAAAATATAGAAACATTGAAACTGGCAGAATGCACAGAGTGCGATGCCAAGAAGAAAGAGAAGAAGAAGAATCTTAACAAAATCAACAAAATGTCTTCTAGGGTTTTGGCGGGAACGCGGATAGAGTCGTGTCGCTCCATTGTATTTTTTTCCAAAACTAGTGTTTTTTCGAGTGATTATGTATAAATAGTGTTATTTTAATCATAAAGTGCCGAATTACAAGTGCGAGTGTTGGAAAGTGATATAGTGAGATGAAAGATGACTTTTCATGTTGCTTCCAAAACTCCATCGAAACTTATAGTAAAGTCACCACTACTTTACTACAGCAAGTCTAGATTTGACTGGCATGGACTGGACTTGACCAAGACTGGTCTTTGACTACAAAGATAAAGAAGCTGAAAACTGAAGACAGCACACAAAATGCAGAAACATTGGAACTGGCAGAATGCACAGAGTGCGATGCTAAAAAGAAAAAAAAACTTGTATCGATGTCAATGACAATTTTTTCAACTAGGTTTTTTTTATCATTGCACTTTATGTATTTTGCCAATAAAAATAGGTCTATTTAATTTATATGCAATAAATTAGTTCTGGTATGTAAAAGAACTCAATTTTATTATTTTCAGCCAGTCATTTTATTTTATATGGGGCCTAGATAATAAAAAAACTAATTCAATGACGATAAATAATAGAAGCACAGAACAAATATATACTACCTAAAGAAGTATATGCTGCATCTCTTTTGTTTTGATATAAAATAACGAGACGTAGCACGTTCGTTAGCGTTCGTTGACTCAAGTGTGTACGCATCATGAGCTGGGTGGAGTGGTTTCTGTCCCTAGCTCAGGGTACTATATTACATTACTCTTTGGGGTACTCTATGGGGATTCCCCAACAATGATAATTGCCTATGTTACTTACTTTAAAAGTTCATCACATCTGAAACAAAGTAGTTTTAGGATTGAAATGATGATGATTTTTTGCGGAATTTAGCGAAATTATTGGAATGAGACTAGCGACTAAAATGTCCTATTGTAGGGAAAAATGAAATTCTTCGACGGCAACATTGCTGCAATGATCAGCTGTCAGTTGAAAAAATAACAAGCAATTTAGTTTCATTTAAAAGATTACCTAGGTATTACCTAGTGTTTTTAATCCATATTAATCCACTGTTTTGTGCATTTAAGAAAGTTTTGTAGTGTTTTAATAATGGCTCCAAAAGCTGGTGGTGATTCTGCGAAAGTTAATTCAGGCGTTTATAAAGATAAAAGTAAACCTACCGATATTCGGCTTAGCAATATCAATGCCGCTAAAGGTATGTACCATCTGTAATTTCAAATGCATATTATGTGAAAGGTATGTAATTTATGAGTTTGTAGGTAGTCTTTATGTTTTTACCAAGTGATAAAATTGTTACTGTCATAAATTTGTTTTTCTGGAAGTTTAACTAGCATAATTATAACGTTATTTTTGTAACACCGAACTGATTCTTTATCACATGATCTTCAAATCTACGTAATTGTTTTTGAATTGCCTAGTCACAAAGTTAAGCTCATACATTACACTGATTACTAGGTATGTATTTAACTGCAATCAATTTTATTTGTAGCTAATAATCAAATATATTTATTATTTCAGCCGTGTCTGATGCTATCCGTACAAGTCTTGGCCCTAGGGGCATGGATAAAATGGTATATTACATTTCTACGTAAAATTACTCCTAGTTTTATTTATAGAATTGACTAAGTTATGTTTTCAAAAGTTGAGTTTTCTCTCATTTCTAAAGCTAATATAATGCTTACTCTTTTATCTTGGTGTACACTGTACACCAACTTCCTACACAAAGGCTTTGCTTAAAAATGTTGCTTAATTTTGAAGCAGTCCAAAAATGAAATTTGCAGTCAGTAAGACATCATGTAAGTTTGAGTGAGACACCTTAAAATGGGTCAATTATTTATTATAAACATTCAGAAAGAGAGAGAGAGGGTTACTATTGATATCATGGTTTTAGTTTTATCAAAATAGTATTATGAATTGTATAATTTACAGATTCAAGCTGCAAATGGTGAAGTGACTATCACTAACGATGGAGCTACAATCTTAAAACAAATTAATGTCATTCACCCGGCTGCTAAGATGGTAGGCATTTTTTATACTGTTTTATAAGTACTGAGCACTGTTATCAGATAATAACAATTATTTAAATACCTAATAGTTTAATTTGGTAGCTTTAAAAGAGATGTTGTAGTGCTGTGAACTTTGCATGCGTAAGAGAACAAGGACTAAGGGGACACTACTTGCTACCTAAATCACCAAATAGACAAAGTATATAATTATAGGTATTTATAAACTAAGTTTATAGTAATAGGTAACAAGAAGTAAAATAAAACTTATTGACAAAAACAACAAACGGCAACTAGTAAAAAACTTACAAAATCAAAAACAATGAAGGCAGAAACACATTTTAGTCCAAGAAATAAAATATTAGTGAAAAAAAACTTTAAAATTGAGGACGCTATCAGAAACCTTTAGAATTCAACCATGTTTAATGAACATATTATTATTTCTTTAAAACGAAAATGTTTTTTAAAGAGAGTAGTAAATTATTGTTAACATATTCAATGCTACATACAACTTAGTGTAACAAGTAAAAATGCTTTAGTTTTCATATAATTATGAAATTTAGTATGACTTGGCTATTTTCCTAAATTAACAACCTTTGTTTACATTTTTTCTGTGAATTAAAAAACTGAAGTATAGGTTATAGGCTATTATAACAATATAGATATATAGGTACACAGATAACATAGTTAAATCAATTGCTGTTCATTAGTCTCAAAAAATCACAAAATGGGCTGCATCAAATTTAATAAAAATTTGTGTAGAATGTACCTATATGGTTGGAATTCGACTTGGTAGGTGGCACTGCAATCATACACTTAGTATGAAAAACCAAGCATTCAGCTGATATGTAAAATAGGCTAGAATTTTATAATTCAAGTACTAACTAAATATAAAATTCACAGTTGGTGGAGTTGTCTCGGGCTCAAGATATTGAAGCTGGTGATGGTACAACTTCTGTTGTAGTAATTGCGGGAGCTTTGTTGGATGCTGCAGAGAAACTGTTGCAAAAAGGGATTCATCCTACAGTTATTTCAGATGGTTTTCAGAAAGCTCTCCAAATGTCATTACAGGTATTGTGTCCTATAAAGTATGTTAATTATATTATCATCTATAAGTATTTTGTTTACTGATCAGGTGTGTTTTTATAATCTATCCCACTGCTGGGTGCGGGGTTCTTCTCATTATGAGAAGGTTAAGGCCATAGTCCACCATGCTGGCCAAGTGTAGGTTGATAGACTACACACATTTTTAAGAATTGTCAGACATGTAGTTTACTCTTAGCGTTTTCCTTTACTACCTATTTGAAGTGATCGGCAATGCACACATAACTATTAAAAGATGGGTGTGTGTGTGTGCTGTGCGACTTGAATCTAAGACCTGCAGCTATTTTTATTTGTATCACTATTTAAAATTAATTTAGTTGCATATTTGTTTAGCTAGGAACAAATAACAACTTAATTATTATTTGGATTATGTACAATTGTACAGTTGTCTATACACATCATAATATGTTTTTTTAATTAAATAGGTAATAGAGGGCATGGCAACACCAGTGGATTTGTCAAATGAGGATGCATTACTGAAAGCTGCTGCCACATCTTTAAACTCTAAAGTAGTCTCACAGCATTCTACAATTTTGGCTCCCATTGCTGTGCAAGCCATACGAGCTGGTAAGTTTAAAATCAAAAAGTCATTTATTCAGTTTAGGTCCTGGTAAGGCACTTATGAATGTTAAGTTACATTTTTGAATCTACCACCGGCTCGTAATTACACTTCAACTGAAAAGACTCCGGCAAGAAACTCAGCAAGACATTTTTTTTATGTGGATCTCTCTTTTCATATTAGGTTACAGTTTATACAGTTTACAGTTATACATATTAATACATTATGCTTACTACAATTGTCACTTAGCCTTAGTTAGTTACCCTTACTTAGTTTAAAAAGAAATCATATATGTCATACATGTTCCATAGTTTCTTTTTTATTATAAAATGTAATGAGACAAACTAAACATTTCTATTAAAAGATAAAGCCTATCCTTGACTATTGCAGCAGTATGTAGTGAGCTTTCGGTTGGAAAACAAAGTTTGGGGGCATTGCTGATTCTGTGCATATTACATTTGATACATGAAGAGTAGTCTCAAAAACCCTGAAAAATATGCTAGCTTAACTATCTTTAAGACCGTAACACAATGATGCTCACATACTACTGCTTGGTGGTATATCTGATACTGCAATGGTACCTACTTAGACAACTTCCTGCGAGAGATCTACGATCAAGCATTTACAATTATGTTAAATACTAAATAGGTAATTGTTATCATCACATGAGTTCTTAGTGTGAAAAGTTAATGTTTTCAAAACATTTTGTTTGATTTTTAATGAATTTTATGTTGATTGTTTTATGTGCAGTAATGGAGCCCATTCCTAACGGCGTGGGAGCACGCGTGGATCTTCGCGACGTGAAAGTTACAGAGCGTGTCGGAGGCACCGTGGAAGACACGGAGCTAGTCCAGGGGCTTATTATCCCACACCGCTCGGCCAACGTCAATGGACCACACCGCATTGAGAAGGCTAAAGTCGGACTTATACAGTTCTGTATCTCTCCACCCAAGACTGACGTGAGTATATTGATTATTCAAATAACATTCATAGCCTGTAATACTATAGACCATTGATTCCCAAAGTGGTCCAGGTGGACCCCCAGGGATCCATGGGAGGTCTACGTTGGCGTGACAAAAAAATGGGGGCTCACAATTCATAAGCAGGGGTTCACGAAAATGTATCTGGTTTCGATAGTGAAGAACTAAAATGTTGGCTTGACTTCACCTATCAATGTAGCTAGATATTATTTTAAAAAGCTCAGCGACTGTTACTTGTAAAAACTTATGTATTCCATATTCAGTACAACATACAAATTTAGGTACAAAGTGTTGCAAAACTTTTAACAAAAAAAAGGAGCAGATTGAATATCATAGAACGGGGAGATTTGCGGTTATTCCTAACAAAACTGAAGCCAAATATTGATAATTTGCCAGAACCAGCAAAATTTTGAAAGTGGTCTATGAGAGAAAAAAGTTTGGGAACCTCTGCTATAGACTATACCAAAATTCTTTAGGCGATAATTATGAGTCGCAAATCTTAATTACTCAAATTGCTAAAATCAGTTTGGTTTTACCTATATATAATTCTATTTCAAATATTAGTACTCATACCAAGCAAAGGCTTTAAAGCTAGTGTGCGCGTGCATTTCTATGTAACACAAAAAAGTACTGTTTTTCCCTCAGATGGACCACAATGTCATTGTGTCTGACTATGCTGCTATGGATAGAGTCCTGAAAGAAGAACGACAGTACATCCTTAACATCGTTAAGCAGATCAAGAAAGCTGGGTGCAATGTGTTACTGGTGCAGAAATCGATTCTGAGGTAACCATTAAAATACAACATAATACCATCACCCAATACTTGTGGCACAGGAAAGATTTTGTTCCTTTACATATACCTCTGGCGACTAAGATATTTTTATCTTATTATTACTGGTGGTGGTAGCAACTAGGGATAAACCTATCTTTTGTACTAATCTCTATGTTTTCTTTTCAGAGATGCACTCAGTGACTTGGCAGTTCATTTCTTGGACAAGATCAAAACAATGGTCATCAAGGATATTGAGCGTGAAGACATTGAGTTTGTTTGCAAAACCCTCGGATGTAGACCTATAGCCTCACTGGATCATTTCACTGCTGATAATTTGGTCAATGTGGATCTAGTGGAGGAAGTCAACGAGCCTTCTGGAAAATACATCAAGGTAAACTCCTAAAAATATTACAGAATAGTATTCTATTCCACATTAACCCATTTGCGCCCAAATAAATACAAGCAGTAAAAATAAAAGTTTTTTTATTACGAATAGCTTTTAACCTATCTACTTATTTTATTTTTTAAATGAGGACACTGCCTTTGGCCCCATTTAGGGATACCTTTCTAAACTCCACTCTCAAACTATAAGTTACATAGACAACTCCAATTTTATGTATTTACTAGTAGGATCCATAATACATATAATAGTTTTAGGAAAGGTTATTCGAAAAAAAAATGTGAAACTGAGCAAAACAATAATACTTAACAATTATTGGCAAAATAACTCAAAAACGACGTAAAAAACCACTTTGGGATATTAAAATGAAATGATTGCTTTAGTTACGAAAATAACACTATTTTACTTGACTAATATAGCTTTGTAAGAAATAAAATTAGTAACACAAATAAAATGTGGGTATTTTTACAAACGTCCGCGTTTGGGCACGGTGGGCGTAAATGGGTTAAACAAGCATACGTATTTAGGTCCATTGGAAGCAAACTTTCATATACCCTGTTTCTTTTTCTATAGGATAGCTAAAAAGATGTCACCTCAACAACTTATTACCACTTGTTTCTTGTGAGGTTGTTGGTGTGCTGCACGCCATCCCCGTCGCTTTTAGCCCCCTCATTTATTTATAAGGCTGTGTGCGGCAGTCTCGCGCTTTTTAACCGACTTCAAAAAGGAGGAGGTTCTCAACTTGATTGGTTTTTTTTTTAAATGTTTATACATCGATTACGCTGAGATTTATGTCCGATTTACGTGATTCTTCTCTAGTCTGATGCTGAATAGTTTCCATTTGGTCCTATAAAAATTTAAGATAGTTTGGCCCATAGTTTCATTGTATAAACATTTTGTATATGTCGACCCTGAGGTCAACTCTTAAATTTCAAGAGCGACATAAAATAACAACAATTTGGATTTATCTAGAAGTAGGTTGTCAAAAAAATGTTTATATCTGAGTATATTTGAAATGATGCTATTTATTACATTACAGATGACAGGGTGCGGTCAAGGCGGGCGCACGGTGAGCGTGATGGTGCGCGGCACGTCCGGCGCCGTGGTCGCCGAAGCGGCGCGCTCGCTGCACGACGCGCTGTGCACCGTGCGCTGCGTGGCGCGCCGGCCCGCGCTGCTGCCGGGCGGCGGCGCGCCGGAGGCGGCGTCGGCGGCGGCTCTCGCGCGCGCCGCCATCGCCGCGCCCGGCGCCGACCACTACTGCCTGCGCGCCTACTCCGACGCGCTCGAGGTCGTGCCTTCCACGCTCGCAGAGAACGCAGGTACAGTTTCATTGAACTTGCGACTGGAATGACTAAATCGTTTAGCGTAACATACCATCTGCCTCGAACGTTACGGCATGTACCGACTGACCGGTATCATTACCCGTTTTGTTAATAAAATTCAAGGGGGGCTCCCATACGACAAACGCGATTTTTTTTTGCCTTTTTCATAGATAACAGTATGGAACCCTTCGTGCGCGAGTTCGACTCGCTTTTGGCCGGTTTTGTTTATACCACAAAATGTTATTCCTAGGTGGGAATCGAATTCACACCCTTCATCTCTTAAATCAGATACTACCAATAAGCCAACAGGTCTGTCAGGCTTTGAACATTTCACTACTAGCTATATTAAGCCTACATTTGAAGGACGATTAATGATTAGTCCAACGGAACCCCGTGCGGATGTTTCTTTTATCGAAGAAGTCGTTTTAGAAATTCCGAGGAATTAATTGTTATAGACCTAGATAGAACCCACGATCTCATAATTATAAGCTTGTTGGCGCCTAACATGCTAATCTTAATGTGTTTTCATTAATAGGTCTGAATTCGATCGAGACTGTGACAGAGCTTCGCGCCGCTCACGTGCGCGGCGCGGAATCTGGCGTCGGTTGCGGCGCCGGCGTGAACGTGCGCCGCGGCCGCGTCACCGACATGCGCCAGGAACACGTGCTACAGCCCCTGCATGTGACCGCCTCTGCATTCGCGCTCGCCACCGAGACCGTGCGCGCCATACTCAAGATAGACGACATTGTAAGTACTATTAGGAATCATATTTTAGTATAAGTCTGCGTTACCAACTCGCCTTATGGTAAGCGACGATATGGTCGAAGCTGAAGCACGCAGACTTAGAAGACACCTATTCACTCTGACCTTGAAGTTGACATAATCACCGTGCAGACTCCCCGTCACCCCATACTATCAAAAATAGGCAAATGCTTTCCCTCTCTGCTTTGGTGTGTGTGTAATACTTGATATAATGTTTGCATTTGTACAAAATGTTCATATTTATTTTTTATCTATTGCAGGTAAACACTATGAACTAGTAGTTCTATAGGTATATTAACTAATTAGTCACAATAAAGTATTAATTTTAATCTCGGAGAGACAATTGTGTTATGCTGTTTCTACACTGCATTTGCCTAGTGCAAAATATTATAATCCTACTTTCCATATTAATGCATTTCAATAACAAGTTGTGCAATTTATCTGCTTATATATTAATTTAATTTGGAATAAAAACAATTAACTTCAATTACTTATTTTATTTCTTGATCCCACATATAAATAATCAGCTAAATTAGCGCAGCCATTCTGAAGCTTTGCACTTTACCAACGGAAATAAATTGATTTATTTAGAAGATAAAATGTATAAAATAAGATAGTTCTTAAAGAACACCAGAAAAAAATATTTCACCTTTTTCTTTCCATAAAAACCTAATTCGGACTACGACTGTATGTCCTGGAATGAGAGTAGTTGCGAAAAACGGCCGGATGTCAGTCTGGGGCTGTCAATCTAGCCAGATCATGCTGAGATAGATTACTACACTATAATAACGACAAACACAATCGAAGGGCTGAAACAAATTGGTTCAGCCATTCTTAAGTGATGCACTTACCAAAAAATATGATTTTATTTTTGTTTATATAGAAGAAATGGATAGGTTAGATGCCACACTGCTGACCTATTTGAAATAAAGGAAATATAATCATAAATGGCTCTATCTTTGATATGGATGTATTTGGTTGGCTGCTTTGATGTTTGTTTTAATAGCAGAAGGTGCTTTGGGTAAGGTAGGAGGAGCCTGGCCCAGCTGTGGAGTGGGCCCGCGAGCTTGGCCCAAGCCCGGCGCGCCTACTCCTGGCGGGACCATGGACATGCCTGGCCGCAGTCCCTTTCCTGTGCCTACAGCTGTCACTAGGGCATGAGTGTCAGCAATACTGTGTGTTGGCTGCATACCTGTAACCATTATATCATTTATTAAATCTTACTAAAAATTCAATGATACTAGTTAAGAGTATGTAATATAATGGAATTTGTTGTGATGATAGTGCAGTGATTAGCGTGACCGGTTCACACGAAGAGCGAGGGTGAAGTAGCTTCAATTATTGGTGAAGGAGAAACATTGTGAAAAACTTCCGAGCTGTGATCAAACACCTACACTTACAACCATATTAGATTTAAATAAAATTGGCACACTATCACAAAGGGCAAAAATTTGACAAAAGTTTTCAATATCACATATTGAAGAGACAGTGTTAAGACATAACTGAATAGATTTGTCAGAATGGCCGTTCAACCACCAAATTGAAGAAATTTGAAAACATTATATCAGACAGCAATAGTTGGCCACAAATCAGAAAAAAAAAGCTTTATAAATAATATTGACCAACCATGTATATAATAATGTGTAATGAAAAATAAATAGTATGTAATAATCTAAGTACCCTTTACATTCCATGAGATAAAAGAATTACACATATATAACAAATTTACTTATGTACCTACCTGCAGATCTCATTGATTCACCTTCCCAATCCTCCCGTCCTTTGGATATTATTTCCCACACATGACTCACAACTTTAGTGTATTGGGCTACTTGTTTCTGTAACAAGTAATTAGATTTTAGATAGCTCAAAATTCTTTCTAAATGCAGAGGTAAATAGATGTTTGTATTTCATTCTCCACAATAAAATGAATTTTAATGAAGAAATTGTTCAAAATAATTTCAAAATTAGTGTTAGTGTCAAAAGCATATGCCTTTTAATTAAAACAAAGTACATATAATCTAATTACCCGACTGCACAAAAACAGATGACCTATGAAAGTTCTGTAGTATCTAAATATAAAAACCTACCACAAAACATCAGCATATTAAAAGCATAATAATAATTATAAACAAAAAGCATATTTATAATCTGCAAAGTGTAATGCTTTGCTGATGGCTACTCTCATCCTACACAAGTCTATACTTTATTCTCTTGCTTTTCTGTATTACACACTCAGAATTAATTAGTAGACATTTTTACACCATCAAAACGATTGTAATTAGTTTTTTGTATCTAACATTCATTTTAAATAATCAATATATTTACCTGAGCAGTATCATAACTAAGAGTGCTGGCTTTATGATTAAATTGCTGTAAACGTTGTTCAGCCTGAGGTTCAGGTTTAGTACGTAACAAATCCGGAACAAGATCATGTGTGCATGCTGGAACTCTGCCCTCTGTCAGACGAGCAAGTGCTTCATCCCGCTCACAACCAAGTTGTAAGGGTAGTACTATTCGAGACTTCAAAGAAGCTGCTAATTCAGATTGTAGAATTTTACTTAAACCGGTCAACTGGAAATATTTCAGATAATAAATCATTTCACAGAGAATGGTGAGAAGTAATTTATTATAATAGAATAATGTAATTTAAATTTGACTTACATGTCCTGATAAAATAGCATAGTTATCGAGAAAGGTAGGCCAGTTTATGGTCTCATACTCCGTTTCTAACTTCGTTATAAGTGCCTGAATAGCAGATTTAAGATCATTCACTCGATTAAGTATTGCTTGTATAGTTGCTTCTAGCTGTTTTTCTTCACGCTGTTGCATATTCATCTTGATTTACCGAAACAAGTAGATAAGTAACCTACACAAAATAAAAACAAGAAAATGGGTTGAGAAAACTTGCCTTACCACAGACTCCAATGTTCAATCATTACTACAGATAACACAATCAATCATTCATTCTGCAAAGTTTTAGTATTGCTAGGATCAGGATAAGTTGCGTTTTTTGTACGTGCAATTATGTGTACGTGCCCGAGAATAATTAAAATAAATATTGTAATGCCGGTACCACACGTTCGTCCAACAGTCGAACACTCCAACATGACTCGAGTCTGTCTCGATCAAAACAGACCCTCCACACAATAGACACGTTCCAACAGTGTTCCCAACTTGGGGGTACTCCCCCTAAATTTAGGAAGATAAAACAGGTAGGGTTTTTTAGGGGCGTTATATTTTTAGGGATTTATGACTGCTAATTTTTTACTAAGAAAAATAAAGGTATAAAAATATAGGGTCTGAAGTTATTCAATCTAGCCATAGTAATATTCAAGTCTAGTAATATTTATTTGTTGATCTAGCGGCTTAGCAAGATCCAGTACGGTTCCGGGTTCCTCATTACTAAGTATGCGGAGTTGAATAGAAAACAAATGTCGCCATAGTGCTTACTATAAACATAAGACAAGTGATATTAAAACTACTCTGTGATGACTGGTAGTTACGTTGTCTATGCTTATAAATAAGTTGATTTTTATTTACTTGTTTAATTTAATTTCGTTATTGTACTGCTGTGCCGACAACCAATTTGTTAATTATGCCTAAAGAAAAGAAGAAATACAGTAAAAAGTATACAAATATTTGGGAAACAGATCCAGGGGGATTTTCAAGTAATTGTGTGATTTTAGGGGTTTTAGCATAGCTTTAGGGATAAATATTTTTGAGAGTTGGTAACACTGCGTTCCAACCTCATTCTCTATGGACGGTCTGTGCAACTCCTTTGATCTGTGTACGATTTACCGCCAATGGAACGATCGCGCGCCAACACGCTCCAACACCGTCAAACACGCACGAACTACCCCTCCACACGTGTGACTGTTGGACTGTTGGACGAACGTGTGGTACCGGCATAAGAAAACAGCAATGCTGCCAATCTATTGCAATTGTAATAGATCTATTACTTTTTTGTGTGGATTAGTACGCTATTACGCCGCTTATCATCTAGAAATCAATTACGATTTTCGAAAAGTAGGTGGATCTATTACAGTTTTAATAAATATTTTTTTAAATATATTTATATATTACTTTTTGTATGATTATAAATTAATATAATAATTATTTTATAATATATTTTAACAGGAGAGACCAAATCATCGTTATGATAATATGTTTCATTAAAAAATAAAGAAATCGTGACGAAATGTGGGGTGAATGAATTTTTCTTTTGTTACAAATGGGGTATATTATCAAATATTATGCCGTGCAAAAGGAAACGAAGGTGGTTTTGACTCAATGTTTCTATGTGTCCTATGACTACTCGGAATTACAGCATATTTTGTCAGAAATTAGTCTGTACTCACTAAATACCTTATACCTTTAATTATTTTGTTTTTAGAGGCAAAATCAGAGCGATTTTCAGAGGCTAATACTGCAATTACTACCATGATATCCTTCCATCCAGCATAATTATGTTCATTTTAAAACTCAAAACTCAAAACTCAAAGTGCTTTATTTCCTTTAGACCTTACAGGACTCTTGGACACGTCACACGTCACAAATTATAAACATACTTAAAACTAGGAAATAAAGTGATCACTTTGATCTTTCGTTCACTTCAATCTTTTTGAGGTAAAGTAAAGAAGCGAACAAGAAACCTTTACCTTGTTAGATTGTTAGTTTTCGAGTTGGAGCAAAACTCGTCCCAAGCTTTTTTATCGTCTAGATAATCTGATATTTTGTAGTAAGCCTTTTTACATAGGATATTTTTGACAATTTGTTTGAATTTATTTATTGATAATTTTTGCAACTCACTAGGAGTTTTGTTGTAGAAGCGTATACATTGCCCTTTAAAGGATACATTTATCTTGTTTAGCCTAGTTTTGGGCACAGCAAGTTTATTCTTATTTCTAGTATTTAAATTATGTATGTCGCTATTTTTAGGGAAACGATTGATATTTTTATGAGTGTACAACAAGTTTTCATAAATGTATTGACATGGTACTGTCATTATGTTAATTTTTTTGAATTTATCACGTAGGGATTCTCTGGGACCCATATTATAGATTGCACGAACAGCCCTCTTCTGCAACACAAATACGGTGTTTATATCTGCAGCGTTCCCCCACAGCAGTATGCCATAAGACATAATACTATGGAAGAATAATAAAATGATAATGTACTTCGTGAATTCTACTTTACCTTGAAACGGTGTACAATGTTAAAAGGGTTTTTTTTTCTAACAGACAATCTGCACTTGGTATCACTGGAACTAGATTGCCAAAACGTAATACGACAGTTAGGATTTAATAAGAAAATTAATTTGAAATAAGTTAGTTTGATTAATGAAATTATATGTTGAATATCATACTCATTTAAACTACTGAAATCGATATATTTTATTTATTTGGCCTACCACACGATTAGAAAACCGTATTGATAAAACTTAAAATTGTTGCGGTCATGGTGATGATGATGTGGCAACTTACAATGCAGCCGGGTATTTATGAGCATGATAGCAATTATATTCACGGCTGTCATCACGACCACCACAGGCCTGGCCAATGTAGGGTGAAATTAAAAGTGTTGTTCATGCCATTCAAATTGGCAGATTATCAATCTTTTTTATGTGTGTTCCATGGAGCTAATGGTGTGTTCTGAAACTCGGGAGAGTGTGGTACAGAATGAATGAATGTGGTATGAATGAGTAATTTTGCAGTCTGTGGTAACGTCAAAATAGCTGCTATGATAGCTGCGGCAAAAAATTTGTGATATATTTAAAGTTTAACTTTCCCTGTATTATTCATAAATAAGTGGATACTCGGTTTTTGAAAATAATTAAGCCTTGCTTTATTTGCCTCGGCCCTATGAAAATAGTCTTCTCAGTCTCTAGTGTCTCTCCAAATTAATATTCTCGTATTTTTGTGGACTATATACCACTTAAAAGTATATGTTAAATTTCTTTATTTAAGAGCCTATTATTCTTAATAGCTAAACTATGTATCACTATATGAGTACAAACTATATCCAATTGAATTTTTTTAAAGACAACTCGCATGTTCTTTAATGTAATTGATACTAACTGGAGAGTCTCCAGCTGTTTTGCGAGATGTCTGACCATGAGGATATTATGAGAGATGTTGAGACATCTTCTAAACGTGATATTCCAGCTGTGCCTAAGCCAGATTGGAGCATTGATAACTTTAAAAATATGGCTCCTCAACAGGTTTGTGGATACTAAAATGTAAAATTAATAGTCTCGTAAGTAGTATTTATACTATAAACGAGTGCTTGAGTAGAATATGGGATAATATGATTTTATACAAATAAATCATTGGGCAATAGGTACATGTACAAGAAGAAAGGCATATGCTTAGAGCAGGGGGTGATACTTTGAAGATAATGATGAAATCATTGATGTCACAACATACTAAAATTACCCTTTTTCAAATAAAATTATTATATTGATTACACCAAAGTTACAAGTCAAAGTCTCTTTACTTTTTGACAACTACACCAATCTTGGTGGTGTTTAATATAATGATTAAACATCATCTCATTTTCATCTTAGGAATCAATATGAAAACTTTTAAATAATTTACTTTTGGAAAATTTGGTAAATAAAATTGCAAGTAAAACAATTGAATGCTTATTCATTTAAATGCTACGTAATGTTTTTTACTAGTTAATATTAAACACATTTATTTACTTAACATGAATATTGTGTAGATTAATTCATTATGGAAATAAAACATTACATTATAAATCTAAATGTCACAATAATTTATACATGGAGACGGCAAGCATATTAATTAGAGTGAACATTAAAAATATATGTATATTAAAATAAATGACCGTCACACAATGGTTATTTATTATAATAAACAAGTAAGACCAAAATAATAATAAAAAAACTATTACTCTTATCTGTACTCCCCAATAGCAAGACATACTTTTAATTCTAATTTTCTAATTTACAGGCCAACGACATGCCCAGTACCAGTGAATCTTCACAAAACTACCTTGATAAAAAGAAAATATCTTTATACAATACCTCACACACAAGCAGTAATAGTAGTATAAGTGTAGGTGAAATACGACAGAAAATTAACAAGGCAGCTGTGGTGGAAAATGGTAGTGCTAATGCAACATTGTCACATAATGCAGATGTGCTATCCACACCAACGCACAGTATATCTACACCTGTATTCAGCAGTGTTAACCCACATAATACCATGACTGCAGCCACTCCAGCTCCAGCCAGCGGAGTTAATCAAGCAATAAATAGTATTAAATTACAGTGAGTAGATTATTCTTAGCAATACTACTAGTTTTATTTCATTGTCTAACAATATATGGTACTTAAGGTCGCTGTTATTTTTTATTTTTCAGGAATTGTGTCTCTACTGTGAATGTAGGTTGTGAGTTGCAACTATTGGACATTTATTGCAAAACGCGCTACTCTGAGTATAATCCGCAGAGATTTCAAGGAGTAGTAATGAAGCTTATGGAACCACGTGCCACTGCATTAATTTTCAGGTCTGTATACATTATCTTTACCTGACAATGGTAATATTTGTTCTATTTTTTATCACAGTTAACAGGCTAGGTGCTAAATCAAAATTAATCTATTATTACTGATACTGCCATAATAATAATTTGGTTGGTTTGTTTCCTCATGTAATGTTTATTCACTAACAACTTATGCCTAGTGTTGGGATATGAACTCAACCTGAAGCGTAAAAGTCTTACACTGACTCCTAAGATTTTTTTCCTTTATCTTACATATTGCTTTAGTAATAAACTAGCTGTGCCCCGCGGTTTCACCCGCGCTAGATGCCTACTTCATAGTAGCTTTATGCATGCAAAGTCTCAGCCCGATTGGTTTGAAATTGACAAAGTTTCATGCAAACTTTCATCTCCTATTTTATCCCCTTGAGGGTAGAATTAATCAAAATCCTTTCTTAGCGGATGCCTACGTCATAACATCTACCTGCATGCCAAATTTCAGCCCGATCCGTCCAGTGGTTTGGGCTGTTCGTTGATAGATCATATATGTCAGTCACCTTTGAGTTATATATATTTAGAAGATAAATAATTCATTTACATTTCTTGAGGGTGGTGAAACACTTGGGTTAGCCAATCAAATATTTTAAACTTTCTATTTCAAAATGGACTATCTTTCTAATAACTTACAGATCTGGCAAGATAGTTTGCACTGGAGCCAGAAATGAATATGATTCATACATAGCTGCAAGAAAATTTGCGAGAATTATCGAAAGACTAGGATTTTCTGTAAGTCACTTGCACTATTTTACATTAACACTGCCTCAAAGGTTCAAACAGCATCAAAATATGAAAAGTTCATAAAGCTCCAGAAAGATTGATGAATGTTGGCTTGAACAACAAACTGGATAATCAAAACCTATTCTCCCATTCATGAATAAATGTTACAATCTATTCTCTAACTGCAAATGTAAGTATGTAATCACACAAACAAGTAAAAATTTAATAAGAAAAAAACCCACCATTGTCAGAACTGGACCAAATTGAAATAGGATCACACGGGAAGCACCAGCTTTCAATAAAAAAACAATCATCAAAACCGGTTCACTCTGAAAGATCTGAGGTAACAACAAAAAAAACCTGTCTAATTGACCTGTCCATGCCGTGGTGGGGCCGGCGTAAGAATAAGTACCCCACCCTCTCTACCCGTGGTTGCCGTAAGAGTCGGCTAAGGGATGTCATCCGGAAGATGGGCAGCAGCGTCTTCCTTGAACAATCACACTTAACTGCGCTCGCCAACCTGCCTGCCAAGCGTGGCGAGTATTGAAGTCGGTTATAAAGCCAGCCTTTTTGTTTTGTTTTTATCTAACTGGAGTTTCAGAGTGTCCAGATGAACTAAGAGGAAATAAGTAGAGAAGAAATCCTTTAATTCAGCTCTGGGGTCAGATGGTATCCCTTGTGTAGTGTACCTATAGAAAGTATTCAGCTGTAAACACCTTATTCAAAATAACCTACCTTAAACCTTATTTCTAGCGATGATAGCTAAGTGGTTAGCGCGGTCGGTTCGCAAGCCGAAGGGCGTGGGTTCAAACCCCAACAATGAGCTTGAGCTGCCGCTGAAGGAAAACATCGTGATGAAACCATTGCGTGGTGGTACTTTGTAGTACTCGGCTGGCTATCTACCACCCTTCAAGTTGAAAATCTGCCGCCAAGCATCTAACGGTATGTTCCGGCAGCCTCACTTGAGAGCCAGTTCCAGTCAGTTTATATGCCTGCATCAAAGATATTATTATTATTTCAGTCATTTATTTTTTAACTTAATTTTTAAATTTTTTACCTTGAATATACGACGTGGATACTTTGCATCGACATTAAATTAACACACGGGTAGGGTTAATGATCAGTAATCATATAAGCAATGTAAAAAAAATATATTCGCAAATTTAAAAGAAATCAATTTTCAAACAAACTTAGTAATAAATCAAGTACCCGAATTAGAATCACCTGTGACTCGTTCATACAACTACAGCTGTGTGCGCTAGAGGGCGCGGCGATTCTTTGACACTGTAGGTATCAATTGATTCAAACGAAACTGCACAGTGCAAGCCGTATTGCGGTGCGCTCAGAGCACTAGATATGATATACATCGCATTCACAATCACTATTAACACTTTCTCATTTTTAACCGACTTCAGGAGGAGGTTATCAATTCGTCGGAATCTTCTTATTTTATTTTTATGTATGTTCACCGATTACTCGAAAACCACTGGACCGATTCGGAAATTATTTTCTTGTTTGAAAGGGTGTACTTCCCATGTGGTCCCATTGGTATCAGGTCTGGATTTGATGATGGAATCCAGGAGAAATCGAGGGAATTCTTTTAATATTATAAGCACACACTTTTGTAAATAAAACATGACGGACAAACGTCAACAATGATACTGCCAATGTCAGCAAATAGATTGGTTCATACAAATAGATCAATGTTTCAAACAGTTTGTATAAGTTTGTTAAAACCTTTTAAAACTTATTTTATAGTAAACTCGTGCATTTGCAGTATAATGCATGGTTTAATAATATTTTAAATGATGGTGTAATGCTGTGAATTTGACATCATCAATAGCAAAATAACTACTTATGTTACACGGTCACATACAAAACACGATCTTATCAACACAAAGTAACAATAAGTTTTAATTGAAAAAAAGTTTTTATAAGTAAACTTTTTGCAAACTCATCTCTTTGTAAGAACTAGTCTATCAGGTACTGACATTGTCAGAGTTTGTTATTTATTGTTTGTTTACAAGAATCAAAATCTTTGTGAATTAATAATGGTTCATGAATAAAAATTAGAGTACTACCACCATCTCCTAGCTTCACATCAGACCTTTACCGCACCGTCTGTTAGCAAAGTTATTTATGAGAAAAAGAAAATAGGAAGCGCGGTCAAGTTTGTGCGAGCTTTCAGCTCATTCAGTAAGTATTTATTTATCGTTTGCATTTAAGAAACGCGCACACGCGTGTCTTTGCACGGTTCTGTGCACCGTTTGCTGTTAAAATACAGGTCTATCTCAATTTAATAGTATTTCTTTTTTAATTGATAATACGTTTTGATCTGTCTCCGGCTAATGACATTTGAGCTGCAGTTTTTTAGATACAGGTTGCTCCAAACGGTATTTTTGAAAATTGTGAATAATTCAGTAAACAATAACAATTAATGAAATTAAAGCATACCGAATGTATGAGAACGTGGAACTGGATATGTGTTTTCATTTAATGTCGGCGCAATAGCGCCTCGCTGTATATAAAAAGACAAATAATATAAGAAACTTAAAAATTAGGGTGCCGCCGGCAGCGGCGCAGGGCTCAAGCTGCCGGTGGTTAGGGCTGCAGAGTGAGGAACCTCCTAACAATTATTATTATTATAGTTACTATGAGACAAATTTTGTTAAACTATTATAATTAATTTTTCAGGCAAAATTTCTAGATTTTAAGATTCAAAACTTCTGTGCCACTGCTGATTTAAAATTCCCGATTCGACTAGAAGCGTTACAACAGGCGCATGGACAGTTTGCTTCTTATGAACCTGAATTGTTTCCAGGCCTAGTATATAGAATGGTCAGGCCAAGAGTAGTTTTACTCATATTCGTCAATGGCAAAATTGTCTTTACAGGTTAGTGAGATGAAATTATGCGCAAATATTAACCTCAGAAGTATCACCAACAAAACAAACTAACTTAATAACAAAAATCATTTGGTGTTTATTTATATAGATATAAAAAGTATTACATATCCTAATAATGAAGATTTTAGTAACATCTTTTATTTTAATGGAAATTTGTTTTGATTTTTTTTTTTTTTTCAGGTGGTAAAAATAGGAATGAGATTACCGAAGCTCTCGAAATCATATATCCAATCTTAAGAGGTTACAGAATAAGTTAATTCCCGCTAACGAAACAAAATAAGCATGCTTCATTCAACAGAAATACCCAGAATACAGTCCATGTAATGTGACCTGATTTGTTGCGACCCCGGACGGAATAGTAGAAAACAAGGTTTATTGAAACAATGTTTTATGTCGACAGTGGCAGACTCAACACTGCCAGCGCCCTTGGCGAGATTTCTACGGCGCCCTCTAATTGCAATTCAAATATACATATAATCCATCGAATAAAAGGCAATAGAAATAATAAAATAAACATTAACTTTAAAAAAATAAAAAAAACTTCTCTGTCCTTTCCATCAGCAAACTCTTATTAGATTATCAAAGTCGGTGTTTTCAGCAATTTTATTTTTGATTGACAAAGTTGCCAAGTTTGTCAATCTAGATTAGGTATTGGCGATTGCAGTTTTTATAAGTTTTGCCTTAGAAAAAACTCCTCCCCCCACCAGCAACCTTTACAGATACTTCACTACATAGTATAAAACAAAGTCGCTTTATCTGTCCCTATTATTTTATATTACTACTTTTTTATATTGTGCAAAAAAGACCAAGATTCCGAGTACTCGTGTAACTGTTCAAATCCTTCATTGACTGAAATTAATGTTGTGTCCATAAGACAGTTGAAAAATTGAATTTTTCCTCCAGCATGACACTTAACACATCGTATTCTTGTTGTGACTCTAAACACCTCGGAGGAATCACAAGCAAACACAGGTTCAGTTTCTCGTTCTTCGGCCAATTTCTTCGCAGTTAAAATGGCGCTTTAAAGCCTGTATATTTATATATTCGTCCAAGTGCAGCACTTTTTCAACATTTCTGACCGAGATCCATGTCTGTTGGTATACTTGTTTACTTTGTGGTAGATCTCCTTAGCAGGAGGTTGTCAAGGTAACTACCAATGCAGTATCAAATGTTCTGCCGCCAAGCAGTAGTAAATAAATAAATGTCGTCGAACATTTCACACAGCGCCACCTAACCCCAAACTAAGCAAAGCTTGTAGGTACTATGGGAACTAAATAACTGATAGAATACTTATTTACTTTTGTTTTTATAAATAAGTACATACAGTTTACCCAGACAGAATTTATTAAACATTTATCCTTACAAATGTTTGTTCTGGTGGGAATAGAACCCACCCTACAAGTTCATGAAGGCACGAGGCAGTCAAGTAGTGTGTAACTTACCATCGAATGTCTCAAAATAATGAGCGCCAAAGCACCGATACCCTGAACTTTGTTTTCTACTCAAAAGTATGTGTACCGCCGCAATGGTCATGGACAGGCGTTATAACTTACAATCAGGAAAGGGTATCGATACCGTCATTTAACTTCAGGTGAGCCGTGGACAGACAGGGCCTGTCAATCTTAATAAGATTTCGTATTTTTACTTTTGAGGCAAGAACTTAAAAACGGTGTAAACGTTTTATATGTAATTATCCTGGTATGATTGGCGTATACGTTAATAATTACGTAAACGACTTGTTAGACAACTTTGTTACAATATTTACTTTTTTTAAATGTAATGACCGATCCGTAGACGAACCAAAGTTACCGACATAGCCCAACGGATTACCAAGTTGAAGTGGCAGTGGGCAGGGCACATAGCACGCAGAACTGATGGCCGATGGGGGTGCAAAGTTCTGGAATGGAGACCACGGACCGGCAAGCGCAGTGTGGGACGTTTATCTACAAGGTGGACAGATAACCTAATAAAAACCGCAGTACCTAACGCACTGGATGCGAACCGCTTCCAACCGGTCTTTATGGATACAATGGGGGAGGCTTATGTCCAGTAGTGGACGTCCTACGGCTGAAATGATGATGATGAATGTATTGAAAAATACTTTACAGAAATACTTATAAAAACCCTGATTTTCTATACTACATTTTCATCAAAATTGGGTAGTGATTTTACCACAAGTACCCAACAATTATACTGTATTATCACTACCGTAATGATACTACTTACAGTAAGATTGTAAAATACAAAGACCAACAACACCAACTCCAATAAATAATTAATCAAAGGAATAATATATAAATAAAAAACAATACAATTTTAAGTTTGTTACATTTATTTAAAAAAGTCATATCCTATTTGGCTTAAAAAATAATAGTGTAAGACGCTACATACTAACCATAATTACATACAAAAAATATCTTATTTCTATCTTACTGTGGTATATCTGGCCAAGCTCCGCCAAGATGGTTGATATGAGAAAAACGTTGTTTGTTTTTAGTTGAGTAGCCACGGAATAAAGAGCATTGAAAATATTTAAAATGTGTACTGTTTGCCAAATATACATTACCTACTCAGGTGCAACACGAGAGCGAGAAGGTGTTATTTCCTACCAATAAGCAGGGCCGGATTAGGCAACTGCCTATGGGCCCACGGGGGCTAAGTCGATGGGGGCGACGCACCAAGAAAAAATAACGTTTCATTCGTGACATTCCCCATTATTTACATCCAGTAATGTTGCCATAGAAACAAAAAAAGTAAAATCGACATTTGTAATAGAAAAAATATATTTAAAAAAGTAAGGAAACCGATAACTGCATTGCCTAGGAGCCTCGATAGGGTTAATACGGCCCTGCCAATAACTCAATCTCTAGGTACTAGATTTAATTAATACCTGGTTCATTGCAGTGTTGGATCAGCCTATTATCAGCCATGAAGTTAGGTATGAAATATACGAGGATACGCGGTATGGTAGTATTAAACCGAAAGGAGATCATTGTGCATTTATTCTCATCATTAGGTATGAATAACTTCTGCTATGGGAGCGACCCTGAATCTAAAACAGCTCATTTGACCCGCGATTTTAGTTCACATAGCACGAGTACAATGGCTTTTGGCTTAGTACTATCGTTCCCCAAAAACCTGCATAATTGCAATCAAAAAGTAGGTAGGTAAATCGATTTAGCGAAAGACAAAAAAAAATACAGATTATTTCACACTGACTCAATTCACATGGTGTGCGATTATGAAAGTTCAATGATATGATGTGTATGTTGATACGCTTTAGCACGCGGGACTCTACTGTACCGATGCCTTCGACTATACTAATTATTCATAGTCAATTATAAAAGTTCAATGACGCGCGCGCTATGGAAGCATAAATACGTATAGTGATAGCATTAACATAATAAGATTCTTAAGAGTGAGAACTAAAATACACTCGTGTATGTTGATATGCTTTGGCACGCGGGAACTCTTCAGTACCGATGTCTTCGACTATACTAATTATTCATAGTCAAAAATATAAACATAGACTAAATGAATCGACCGTTATGTTTTAAATGTTTCCCAAACGTTTCGTCAGCGCTTTTTTCCGTCGCTCACTTCGTTCACTTGTATTAACAATCTGTAAATCTGTTCCATTTATCTTAAATTTGCCCCATAACTAGAATCCTGTAACCGCGCCTGACCATACTTCTTATATTTCGACTACATGAATTTGTTTTAAGATCCACAGCTCAGACATTCATCTTTATTTTGTAAAGAACATGTGATTGCCGCCATGTTTTCGTCTTCCGCTTCTACTTTCCCGTTTGTCACTCTTGCATTAACTTTAGATTTGTCTACAGTGAATTGGATTGCATTTGCAGCTGGTTTTGTTCTCAAATAATACATGCCAGTTTTCAAACCCATTTTCCAGGCATAGAAATGGATAGAGGTCAATTTGCCATAGTTTGGATCTGCAACATGGATATTGAATGATTGGCTCTGATCAATAAAGGCGCCTCTATCTGCAGCCATTTGTATAGTTGTCTTCACTGAAATCTCCCAAACAGTTTTATAGAGTTCCCTTATTTCTTTTGGTATAGATTCAATGTTTTGTATTGATCCATTGTTATGAATGATCAGATTCTTCATATCTTCATCCCACAATTCAGCTTCAGTCAAATCATGCAAAAGATGATGATTCACAACTTGGAATTCACCTGATAAAACTCTTCGTTGATAGATATTGGAGGTAAATGGTTCAAAAGATTCATTATTTCCAAGAATTTGTGCAGTGGAAGCAGTGGGCATAGGTGCCAATAACAGCGAATTACGAACGCCATGTTTAGCAATCTTCTCTTTAAGAACTGCCCAGTCCCACAGGTCAGTAGGAGTTTTGTTCCACATTTCATACTGCAATATTCCTTGGCTAACCGGGCATCCAGCATAAGTCTCATACACCCCATATTTTTCAGCCAACTCACTGCTAGCTTCAAGTGCACCATAATAAATAGTTTCGAAGATTTGCTGATTAAGCTTGAGGGCTGCTTCACTTTCATAGGGAATTCGCATCAACACAAAAGTATCAGCTAACCCCTGAACACCAATGCCAATGGGCCTGTGTCTCATGTTTGAATTTCTTGCTTCTGGTACCGGATAGAAATTTACTTCAATGATTTTGTTCAGGTTTTCAGTTATGGTTTTGGTAACTTCTTTCAATTTCTTAAAATTATAGGTTTTATCCTCGTTTACAAACATGTTCAATGCAATTGAGGCTAAATTGCACACTGCTATTTCATCAGGTGAAGTGTACTCCACTATTTCTGTGCATAGATTACTGCATTTGATTGTGCCCAAATTCTTCTGGTTACTTTTCCTGTTGCATGAATCTTTATACAGCATGTATGGAGTACCTGTTTCAACCTGAGCTTCTATAATTGCTTTCCACAAAATTTGAGCTTTTACCTGCTTTACAAACCGTTTTTCATTTTCATACTTCTCATACAATGTTTCAAATTCTTCTCCCCAGATGTCAGCCAAGCCGGGGCATTCATGAGGACACATCAAACTCCAGTTGCCATTGCTCTCTACTCTTTTCATAAACAGATCTGGTATCCAGAGGGCATAGAAAAGTTCTCTTGCTCGTACTTCTTCTTTGCCTGTATTTTTCTTTAAATCTAGAAACTCGAAGATGTCTGCATGCCAAGGCTCCAGGTAGATGGCGAATGCTCCGGGGCGCTTATTCCCACCTTGGTCCACATATCTTGCTGTATTGTTGTATACTCGTAGCATAGGAACAAGCCCGTTGGACATACCATTTGTTCCAGCAATATATGTACCCTTAGCTCTGATACAATGCACATGTACCCCAATACCACCAGCCGACTTGGAAATCAATGCACATTGCTTCAGAGTGTCATATATTCCTTCAATACTATCATCGTTCATTGCTATGAGAAAACAGGATGACAGCTGAGGTCGTGGCGTAGCTGCTGAAAATAGGGTTGGGCTAGCATGGGTGAAGTATTTTTCAGACAGCAAGTTATAAGTGTTGATAGCTGCATCAATATCTTCACCATGAATGCCTATAGAAACCCTCATTAGCATGTGTTGGGGACGTTCCACAACCTGAAAAGGCAAACATATCAACAGGTTTTTTAATTATGATCCTATCACCAAATGTGCATTTTTGGCAGCCTAACTTGAGAGCCAGATCCTATACTAGGAAGTGTGTTTACTATCTTCAATCACAACATTATTTAACATCAGACAAGCTCTGGTCAAATGCTTAGCATGATATTCATGTTTGCTCTGTGTCTGGGTGTTCAGTATGTATTTACAAAAAAAAACACCATCTCAGTTATCTGGTTCTTATAGTACAAGCTTAGGTTGTGGCTAGATGGTGCTGTAAGAAATGTCCTAGGACATTTATTTATTTATAAAACACTATAGAACAGGCACATTTTAGATTTATTACAGTTTGTAATCTTACAATTTATAAATTTTCCAGTTAAAATATTATTTCAAGATAATTGATTTCACTTACCTTGTTATTAATCTTTAGCAAGTACGATCTCTCCAAAGTTTTGAATCCAAAATAGTTGTATTTAAAATCTCTATCATATACAATAGCAGAGTCCAGTCTCTCTTTATTTTTTATAATAATATCATAGTGGAAATCACTTATCATCGGTGTTCGTTTTTTCGTGTGTAGATTGACAATATTGTACAGATCAGTCATAACATCTGCAAACAATTGTTAATAATGATTGAATATGATAAAAATACGAAGACCTTTTCAGAATGGGATAGACAAATCATGCACTGACATCCTGTTTGAGGTGAATTGAGCATTTCCCCTAGCAAACCTACCTCAGAAGAGTGTTTTAACTTTTACATGAAAATAAATCTCAAACAGAACAAACTTAATAAGATCTGACATGACAAAGACTCATATATGATAGGTATGTAGATTAACCTGCAATTGCAATTAATTTTCGAGGTCAGTGACATACACATATAAAGAATTGTAATTATATCAAAGATAAATGAAACAATGGTAAAACACAAAGTAATCGCCATGACAAAAACACTTTTTTATTTCAAAAAGACCTTTCCTTGTTTATATTGGTTTACTTTTGTAAAATATCATTCGGTTACTTTCAAACTTTCTTTATACTAAAAAAAATAATAATAATGGAAGTTGGTCCATGAAATTGTGAAATAATTGGAGAACATACATAAAAAAATGGGTTGAATTGAGAACTTTCCCCCTTTTTGAATTTATTAAAAACTGTAGCATTTACTATGTCTTACCTGAGAAATGTTTTTTAGTTTCCTTGTGTAAATTAGATATGGCTAATCTTGCTGCTAATATTGCATAGTCTGGATGGTCAGTGGTCATTGTAGCAGCAGTCTCTGCAGCTAAGTTATCTAGTTCTACTGTTGTAACTCCTGAGTATATCCCATTGATAACTTTTAGTGTGATGCATACCTGTTACAAAAGTTTTAGTATATCTATTAAGTACTTTTTTGACAACAAAAGAATCAGTAAAGGTAAAGCATAACAACTGGTTCTAATGATTTAATTACAACCATAAATTACATATAGCGTGTTTTGTAGCAATGATAGCTCCTTGGTTAGCACAGTTGGTTCACACACCTAAGGGTGTGGGTTCAAACCCAAACAATGAGCTTGAGTTGGCGATAAAAGACACAACAATGAGATAACCATAGTATTAATGGCTAGCTACCACACCTAGGTTGAAAATCTATCACCAACCATCATAAAGGTGTGTTCCAGCACAGCCTCACTGGAAAGCCAGTTCCATTCCAGCCCGTGTGTTTAGCATCTTTTACTACACCATCACTTAACATCGGGTGACATGTGGCCATTCACATAGCCTGTGAACTTTTAATTTTTCCCTTTAAATTACGAAATTAACTTTCTACATGAAAAGAATATAGACAATTGATATGCTTGATGTATAGACATTGACACTAAACCTTTTATTGATATACTAACTAATGATGATTAAGCTCTTGGTTATAGGTACTTACCGGGTCCACAAAATCCATATTTAATCCATAGCAGAGCTTTTTTATTCTTGAGGTAATTTTATCAATGTGAACTTCTTCCATTCTCCCCCCTAGAAGAAAAAACATTTAAATGACTTCTGTTCTTATAAAATCTAACTAGTTTGTAATACATATGTACATTCAAGCAGATATATGATTCGATAACCTATAATTACCCACTGCTGAACGGCCTGGGTTCTTTTATTATATGCCACTTATTCTAGGCCTGTCTTATTCGGGTTTGATACGGAATTTTTAGTATCTGGTCAATTATTATAAACTGAATCTAATGCTTCATTATCTGATATCCAGACACCAATCCATCAATTGGTCTACCTGCCAGCTATGCCATGTTAAGTATTGCATCAGGTTTTTAGGAGTTTATATGGTCTTGCTTGTCGAGAAAGAGTGCGAAACAGATAAATGATCATCTTGATAGATGGTACGAGTGATCATATCTGTATGGATTACTGCATTTCACCCTTGAAGAAGCAGACTCTATACATGTATGAAGTCGTTGGCACAGTTCTAAAAAAACAAGTCCTCACTACCCGACAAATTATTAGGCAATACGACATTTAGTCGTACTTAAAATAGTGAATATGCACAGCAATAATTGTATGAAGAATACATGGACAACAATAATAATTGAGGACTGCATACAAAAGTAAGAACAAGTATAAAAAGTCAAGTTAAGCAGAACAATTTATAAAAAAACAATGCTTGAAGTGTTATATCGGGTCTAAGTTTTTCATACCTCTCTTATAAACGTAAAGTTTATTCGCTTTTCCAACCATATTATATTATATTGGCGAACTCTGGTGATATTATATAATTGAAAATGCACTTTAAAGAACTACAAGCACTAAAATAATGAAATATCTATTCACTATTCAAGTCGCAATAGTAAATTATAGTTCTTCACTGTAAAACCGCCAGAAACTCTCAAAAATGACTTTTGACATCAAAATAAGCGGGAACCAGTGTGTGTTGCCAACCTAAAACGAGAGAATAACTAGAGATTTTTATTCTCTAATATGGGTTATCAACATTGCTGTCTGAACAGAGCAGTTTTTACAGTTTTTAGCCAAGAATAATTTAAAAAAAACAGCCAGTGGTTTTTTAGCAGGAACGCAGAATGAGCCTCATTGTATTTCACCAAAACCTGTGTTTTTTCGAGTGCTTATGCATAAAAATGGTGATGTTGTGTTCATTAAGTGTTAAAGTACAAGCGCGAGTGTATAAAAGTGATAAAATGTAGTGAAACATAACTTTTCGTGTTGCTTCCAGAGTTCACAGAACTCTATCGAAGCTTAATCATGCCGGTCAAGTCCAGTCATGCCTTAGTCAAGTAGTGGTGACAGAACTCCATCGAAGCTTATACTAATATATGCTTCAACGGAGTTCACAGGTCTCCATTAAAAAAACGATGCTGCCTGGTTACTAGTATTCCTGTATATCAATTATAATAAAGATTAATCTAACTTCATTTACTATTTATCAAAGATTAAATATATCTATTTAAACAATAATTGTTAAAATCACTTTCTGTTATCATACCTGGTATTTTAATCCACTGAAAAATGTATTATGGAAAAAGTAAATTTAATTATAATATGTACCAAGTACCTACTTCGTCAACTAATTTATTGTGTCTAAAAAGTACACACAATAAATAATTAGGCATTAAGGATTCGTACCCATTTGCCGATAAATTATATAGGAAAATATATATATATATATTTTTTTTTAAATATTTTTGGTCTGGCTACTGAGGCCTTTGAACCATGTCTTTATTTGGAGTTACAGCACTTCACTTGTCTTCCGTTTTTGCAACTTTTGTCTTACATCTATAGTTACAGTCAAAGTCTAGTCTTGGTCAAGTCTAGTCGGTACCAGTCAAATCAAATCATGCCTTAGTAAAGTAGTGGCAAATTTACTATAAGCTTTTGGATAGAGTTTTGAAAGCGAAACGAAAATTCATGTTTAACCACATTATATCTGTTACATCTCTACCAAAGAGTATTAATTCACCCAATCAACCAACCTCATTCATAGTGTCAAGTGTGTCGTCGAAGTGTCGGAACTGTCAGTAATAAACAAGAATCTAATTCAGATATGTGTATATTATTGAATATTTTATTGGCGACGAGGATAAAAGTGATATAGGTTCTAAAATGAACGAAGAACAATTTACGCAGTTTTTGCGTGTGCAACAGGCATACCAAGAACAATTTTTAAACCTACTCGTACAAACAGTACAAAAGGGTCAACACCCACAAACACGGAGTATGACAAGCTCCCCAAATACAAACAACGACAAGATGATAATAATTAAAAACTTTAACATGGAAAAATTCGACCCTGAACAATGCAGAGTTGAAGATTACATAGATTATTTTGAAAACAAATGTCAAATATTAGAGGTAACAGATGCAAAGTTGCAAAGAGACATAATCTTAAATCTATTAACACCAGATACATTCCGTGAAATTAAAATAGCTCTTACACCGAGATTCGAAACCAGCTCATATGAAGAAATACGCAACAAGCTTCAGGATCTTTTCAAAATTAAAAAAACAAGATATCGAGCACTAACTGATTTTTGGAATTGTACAAGAGAAACCAGTGAAACAATGGAATACTATACAAATAGATTGAAAAGTTTAAGTAGAGATTGTGGATATCAAGACGAATTCTTAGAACGCCAACTGCGCGATCGTTTTGCCACAGGATTAAATCATCCAGATTTAGAAACGGATTTGAAACAAAAATGGCCGGATTTACAAGAAACTGAAAACGGAATAACTATTGCACAGTCGCGAGAACAGGCCGAGCATGATACACCAAGCTCCAGCATCAATAAAATCAGAAAGGTACTTGGAATAAGATTGACCACAATACACAGCGCAACGCACAACGTAAGTTACACTCAAATCAATGTTTGCAATGTGGCAAAAGTGACAAGCACGATATTTCTAAATGTGCAGCAAAACATCACACTTGCGCCGAATGAAATATCAAAGGCCATTATGAAAGTTGTTGTATTAAGAAAGGACGAGCTTATATCATGCCAGCTAAGGGGAAATATATTGATAAGCGAAAGTTACAACGAATCACTGACGTTGAGACGTCTATTTCTAGTTCTATACATAATACGGACTCTAGTGATGATGACGACGAGTTTGTCTGTAAACTTACCGGTAATCGAAAGAAAGATTGCAAACAGATCGATACAACAATCAATGGAGTAAGTTGTACCATGGATTGGGACCCTGGCTCCACATACTCGATTATTAATACTGACATGTGGAAAAGAATTGGATCACCACCTTTATCAAACGCACCTAAACTCAAAGCTTACGGCAACAATAAATTAAAAACAAAAGGTCTTACAGATGTTAGTGTAAAAATTGATGGACGACAAAAAATACTGCCTGTCGTAGTTATGAAAAACGCAAATCCAATGCTTTTTGGACTTTACTGGAGTGAAATGTTTGAAATGGAATTTCCGAAACCTGTCTACTCTGTTAAAACTACAGCACCGGTTTCACTCAAACAGATACTCAATAAAAACAGCCAGCTTTTTGACGGGAAACTTGGCAAAGTCAGTAACTATCAAGTTAACATCCATGTCAAGCCAGGAGCGGAACCTGTACACCTACCTGCACGAACGATTAAATTTAGCTTGAAGAAAAATGTTGAACGGGAACTGGACCGCCTTGTTGAAGCCGGTATTATACAGAAAGCCGATCCGAACATAACACCGATAGAGTGGGCCACACCCACCGTTAATGTTTTGAAGCCTAATGGCGATGTTAGGATTTGTGGAGACTACAGTACTACTCTTAATCCTGTTTTGACTAAACATTTACACCCAGTTCCTATTTTTGATCATTTGCGACAAAAGTTAGCAAACGGCATATTATTTACAAAAATTGACTTAAAGGATGCGTACCTACAATTTGAAATAGCTCCAGATTCAAAAAAGTATTTGACAATATCAACACACAGAGGATACTACCAGTACAATAGAATGCCGTTCGGTATTTCAATAGCTCCATCAATTTTTCAAAATTTTCTTGACCAGTTACTTGGGGATATACCAGATGTCACAGTGTATTTTGATGATATTGCAGTGACAGGGAGAAGCATAGACAGCCACTTGCGTACTCTTTCTACAGTTTTAGACAGACTGCAACAATCTGGTTTAAAAGTGAATTTAAAGAAATGCAACTTCTTGAAAGAAGAAATTGAATATCTCGGTCACACAATAGACCGAAACGGAGTACGTCCAATGAAGGGGAAGATAGATGCAATCACTAAGGCATCACAGCCCACTAACTCGAAAGAATTACGATCATTCCTTGGACTTGTTAACTTTTACGAGCGCTTCATTCCTCATCTGCATGGACTATGTGCGGATCTCTACGAACTGACTAGTGGCAAACAAAAGTGGTGTTGGAATGATCACAAAAAACAAATTTTTGAAGATACTAAAGCAAGCATTGGAAAAGCAAAACCTTTGATAGCGTACGACGAAAATCGCGCCCTATTTCTAGCGTGTGATGCATCAGAAAAAGGAGTGGGAGCAGTGTTATTTCACAAAAATAAGAATGTTGAACAACCTATTGCATTCGCATCCAGAAAACTTAGACCAGCTGAAAGCAAGTATTCCGTAATCGACCGTGAGGCTCTAGCAATTGTATTCGGAATCAAAAAAATTTACCAATATTTAAGAGGAACAAAGTTCACTTTGATTACAGATCATAAACCTTTGATCCACATTTTGGGCACTCAACGTAATTTACCAAAACTAGTGAACAATAGACTTGTGAGATGGGCCCTATTGATTGGTAGTTACAATTACAGTATATTATACCAAAAGGGTGAAAATAATATATTGGCGGACTGTCTTTCTAGACTGCCAAACCCGGACACTCAACCCTCAAAAGCCGAAAGCACGGTCCACAAAATTACTTCGGAACTTTTAGGATACAAATTGGTTGATCTTCAGTTATCTGAAAAAACATTAAGTGAAGAAACACCTAAAGATCCAATATTATCACAAGTACGTCAATGTTTGAAGACTGGCTGGAGAGAACTTGAATACAAACAAGATATGAAACATTTTTACAGAAGACGTTTTGAGCTGTCAGTCGAAAACAACATTATTATGTGGCAAGGCAGGATGGTTATACCGGAATCATTTCGTAAAATTGTATTAACATACCTCCATAGAGGTCATCCAGGGATATCAGCCATGAAGGCACTCTCTCGTTTTTATGTTTGGTGGCCTTCAATGGATGAAGATATAGATGGATTCGTTAAAAAATGCACAAGATGTCAAGAGAATCGTCCATCCAACCCTGAACTTCCGATATTTTCCTGGTCCATTCCTGAACAAGTATGGGACAGAATACACATTGACTTTGCAGGACCTTTCGAGAACACATATTGGTTAATATTATGCGACGCACTATCAAAATGGATAGAAGTGAGGCCTATGGAAAATATCACGTCAAAGAAACTTTGCCAAGTCTTAGACGACATTTTCTGTACATTTGGGTTGCCACGCATGATAGTATCTGATAACGGCCCACAACTCATATCACTTGAATTTCAAAATTACTGTAAGATTCAAGGAATATTACATGTGACTTCATCTCCGTATCATCCCCGCACTAACGGACTTGCGGAGCGTTTTGTTAGAACGTTTAAGTCCAGAATGGCTACAAATGACAAAAATCATTTGAAACGTCGGTTATCAGAGTTTTTATTTACGTATCGAAATACTCCTCATACCACTACTGGTAAGTCACCTGCACAGATGATGTTCGGCAGACAGCTAAACTGTTTTCTATCAAACATACGACCAGATAAGAGGAGGATTCTGGAGTATAAGCAAGTTAAAGCTAATGTAATGACCTCAACACCTTCTTACCTGCCAGGAGAAGAAGTATATGTGAAGATAAAAATTGATAAAAAATGGCAGCCAGCGACGGTGAAGTGTCGAAATCATAAGTATTCGTATATCATCACAACATCTAGTGGCATGGAACATAGGCGACATGCAGATCACATAAGACCGCGAGCAGTGTCCCCAGCTAAGTCGCCACCATCAGCTACTGCAAATGTACCGTCTACGTCTGTTAGCAAAACCGCTCCTTTCACTGCATTCACTGCATCCTCCACATGTATACCATCTACATGCATTACATCTTCATCCATACCATTTCAATGTGCGCCATCTGCACCATTACCAATGCAATCTATTCCATCTGCATCGACATCGCCCACATTTTCAACACCCTCTCCTATAGTTTCCGCTTCGTCTTCACCATCATCATCGTCTCCAGTGTTCGCTACGCCGACAGCCATTGTTGAAGCTCCTCAGACTCGTCGTAGCCAACGCCACCGGAAACCACCACGTCGACTCATCGACAAAATTTAAATGGGGAGAAATGTTACATCTCTACCAAAGAGTATTAATTCACCCAATCAACCAACCTCATTCATAGTGTCAAGTGTGTCGTCGAAGTGTCGGAACTGTCAGTAATAAACAAGAATCTAATTCAGATATGTGTATATTATTGAATATTTTAATATCATTCTCCCACACTCGCGCTAGTAATTCGGCACTTTATGAATAAAACACTACTATTTTTATGCATAAACATTCGAAAAAACAATAGTTTTGGAAAAAAATACAATGGGGCGACACGACGCTCACCGCGTTCCCGCCAAAACCCCATTTTTTTTTTCACTTTATAAATACGTTAGAAACCTCAGTTAGAAACACTGTGGTAAAATTATAATGTGAAGTGCTTAATTTCAAAAGACGGTTCATAGCTCAGTTCAAACTAGACACTGACAAAATTATAAAAGTGAAGTGCTGTGTAATTCCATATATTTTTTTAGTCTGTGACCAGTATTGCCATTTTAGTGATTTTTTCGCTAGAACTGAAACATATTCGATGGCATTAGCGACAAAAAAAAAACAATCTAGCAATAAAAAAATAAAAATTCATACTATGGTGTCATAAATAAAAATCATCGTGTAATGAAACGTAAAATACCAACATCACAAACAACATTTTTTACCCTATCTCTATCTATCTCTCTTTAACGCTTGATGCTGCGTACGAGCTGCGTACACACCGGGCCAAGGAACGCCAAAGAATATGCTGCATCTCTTTTGTTTTGATACAAAATAATGAGACGCAGCACGTTCGTTAGGGTTCGTTCGCCCGGTGTCCGGTGATAATAATTATAGGATTATAAAGTACTACTCTATGGGGATTCCCCAACAAAGAGCATTGTTTATGTTTGTTCCAGTCCTGCACTACACTTATTTTATAAGGTAGGTACATACATACTCACATCACATCTGAAAGAAACTAGTTTTAGAATTGAGACGATGATGGTTTTTAACGGAATTTAGCAAAATATTGGAATGAGATTTTTCTAAATCTAGCGAAATTTTAGTCTACATAAGGGAGAAAATGAAATACTTTGACGGCAACACTGTGTGACCTACCTTTGTTTCATGAAGCTATAGGTAAAGATGGAGTCCAAACTTAGAACATCGACTTGAGTCAAATACCTAAACATCTCTATCTCACTCGTGTGGGCTGAGCTCTCTTTTTGTGTTGGACTACAGTATTGCTATGCCTTTATATTAAATCTCCTATCAAATTCTTAGGTTGATTTGCACACGCTACTAAATCAGAATTTAAATATTTTTCTATCGTTCTATCGATGTCAGCCAAGAAGACAGGAACACAACACATTCAGTTTAAGTTTTCTTAAGCAAGAAATAATTAGAAAAGGTACCTACCCAAATCAAACAAATGAGAATTTAAGCACTCTAATAATTTGTGAATATTTAAATAGTTACATTACGATTTATTGTATACGAAATAATAACACTGTGGTTAACGAGAGCATAATTGTGTTGGTAAATCAATAATTACAATCCCATTTTCTAGGGATTCGATAGTGCGGCAACATTAATCCTTATGTCAACCATCAAGATGTCATATTTATGATAATATGGCGTTTGTTTACATTTGATTCGTAGCGTCGTTTCAGATATTATCCGGTAATTACTGATTTTATTCAAGAAATGGTGGTAAATTGTATTGTACGTGGTTGCGACAGTACGTGGTATCCAGAATGTGGCATAACATTTCACATGTAAGTGTTTAAATCGTGATTTCTGGCATTGAATTATTGTATACTTACTTCTTTACATTTTCACTTGATTTCTTTCTGAAACCTTTGACCAGTGTTTTCAACATGTAAATAAATAATAACTAAGTCAAGATCAAATCGTTTTACATTGGATTTGAGTGACCTAAGGCAATTTTAATGTATTTGTTTGTAATACATCGCATTGCGGTAGTGTTACCATATTGAGTAACTTCTGGGACTTTCAAAGTTTTGTTTCTTATATGATCTTTTTTTTTAGATTTCCCAAAAATGAAAATCAAAGGAATTTGTGGTTATCCACTTTACCATTGAAAAATAAGTTATGAACGAGCAAGGATTTGCAGTTTGCATTTTCAAGAATCAGATTATGATTTGATAGCAAAGCGCTTAAAACCAACGGCAGTTCCTACTGCTTTAATACAGCGACAAACATTGCCACAAACAAGCACGGTAAATTTTTCATTACCTATTCCATACTAATTAATAGTAAAATAAAATTTGAAATCATCGTCATCATCATTATATTTTCTTGATTCACTCTTGGATGATGCTTTTTCTTCACACATGGTGCTCTTATGCTCCTCTTATACAGTCCTATACACTGTTGCCTGCCTCACCCATGAGCATTAACTTACCACTACATTACTGTGATGGCCAACGATAAACATCCATATCGGAGAAGGGTCCTGCCCACACTTTTTTTTGTTATGTTAGTAGGTCACTTTTTTCTTAATTTGCATCTGATTATTTCTTGTTCAATTATAGACCATTATAATACTGTTTTGTGTAATGTTGTGTGTAGTCCATGGCATCCTCGACACAAAAGAAAATCCTAGTAGGGAGCTATGTATGTGAAAAACATTTGTTTGCTTGTTTTGTGAATTTGATGCTCTCGGCGCTACAGGTGAACACAGGCATGAAGCACTGCTAGAAAATAAACCTTTAGATGTAGGGCAGTTTTCTACATAAACTGATTGTTTGTTGATTTTGAAATATAATTGTTCAAATCACACATTTATTTAATTTATTATGCAGGTATTTTTAAAATAATATATTATAATTTTCAGATAACAAGTTCTTTACATGAAAAGTGTAAGATGCAAATACTTGCTGTGCCTGGACCGAGCACCAGTTCTGGCATTCATGACAGTAATTCTCCATTTAAGGAAACGGGAGTTAAACATGTTGGCTGCAATATTAAAAACCAGAGTAGTAAAAAACCATGTCGAAAAATTCTTGAAAATATTAGCAATTCACCTGTAAGTTTTCCTGTACATTATAAAATGTGTATTTCATTTCTTGTATGTGTATTTCTCATGTTTGACATAGCTTGTGTCAAAATATTTATATTACTATCTTTACCTTGCCAAGCTTAGCTGTATGAGATAAGAAATTAAGAACAAAGACAACAAAACATAAAGTTTTCTTGTTTTTATTTTCCAGGTCAGCTGTGAAGATCACGATCCCGCAAAGATTGATAGGGGCGTGCAAGTGAATATTAAATCTATAAAATAAGACATTCTTCGGAAGAAAACTAAGCTCCTTGGGCAAAAATGTACATATACGTGCTCATTTAAAGACTCATACTGATAATTTATTGAGTATTTTACGCGGTAAAAGACAAAAACTACATAGAGTGTTGATGTTTAGCCATGTGTAGTAATTAATAGAACATTAAAATATATTTAATATCGGAAGGGTTATGTTTTTTCACATTACCTATATCCATTTTATATAAGCCCAATATGTCGATATAAGTCAACACTTTGTGTGTGTGTATGTTTGGTTACTCCACGCTAAAACGGCTGAAACGATTTTTATGAAATTTGGCATGCAGAAAGATAAGATCCTGAATTAACACGTGTTCTGAAAAGTACCTATATAAAAAGGTGTATGTTTGTCTAAAATGAAAATTGCGGTACGTAACATACAAATGAAATTGCACTTTGGTTTGGCTGACTCACCTAGAAAAACTCATTTATAGGAGTCATAGGCAAAGCTATTTGAACATACAGCTTTTCTAGTAATTCAATAGAAGCATACGAAATTATTACATATTTCATCTTTATGGGCTAGGTTTATTTTTTTGTATTAAACAAACACGTAGATATTAATAATAATCAAATCACTTACGCAAATACGTAAGTTATATCCTGGGAATAATTTAATAAAGGTTACCCTATTCAGAAAGAGAGGGTTAGCCAACACAGAGCAAGATAGAAATAAATAGGTATGCTTCAAATAGGTATTCAGAGTTTGGACTCCATCTTTACCTATAGCTTCATGCTTTGTTTATACATCGTTATTATTATTCTTTCTTAACCACTTGGCCGTCCGACCTCTAAATCGACTTTACCGTCATACGTCCAGCGTTTTCGCGCGCGAGCGCCGTTGCTTGCTATGCATAACCTTGTCAACAAAACCCGTGATTATGGCTAAACCATAGTAGCTACAGAATATAAGAAAATATGTAAAAACTCTACAAAAAACGCAGATTCAAACTTTATATTAAAATTACTCTTGGATTTTAATCTTAAGCCTTAAAAACTGAGTAAAACATGCGGATTTGATAAAAAACACGTAATATTTTTTTTATTTATAGAATAATGTTATTAATTAAACCTTATTTTTTAAATGTGCTTGTTAAAATGTAAAGAAGAGGATTCTACATTTCTAATGGTACTATGATGTTTATGTTTTATTTACTTAAAAGAAGTAAATTAATCAAATCTTTAGACATAGTCATCACATTCTGTTGGTGTGATATTGAAGTCGTACGGAAGAAAAGTCTGCGGAACGCGTCGATATTTCCTTAAATTTTTTGTAAATCTTTTAATAATACGATTCGAAAAGTAAATCAGGACAATATTTATGAAACGTTTTTTAATATTTTACCAAATTGTTACTAAAATAAAGCAATTATCACTAAAAATTGACAAAAAAGCGCTAACCAACTATCGTTTCCCAGCGCGTACCATTTTAAGGTTGATCTCGTTAATTATATACCACTTCAAACACTGATAAATTAACTTAATCCTACAGTAAAGATCCTCAACATAATTTAAATATAATATAATTGTTAAAATACATAATATATTTAAAAAACTAACGACATATTTGCCAAACCAAAATTTGCACGCGCATATACCAACAAACTGAGTTTCGAAAAATTTACTCTCTTTAATAAATTACTTCGACAATGACATCTTTGTATTTTCTAGTAAACATTTTTTTTTTTTTTTTTTTTTTATGTCTGACAGGCTAGGTGTTTGACCACAGCTCACCTGATGTTAAGTGACTGTGTGGTCGAAGATGGTAAAGCACACCTAGCCTGGAATGGAACTGGCTCTCAAGTGAGGCTGCCGGAACACACCGTTAGATGCTTGGCGGCAGATTTTTCAACTTGAGGGTGGTAGCTAGCCAGCCGAGTACTAGAAAGTACCCTACCACCACGCTATGGTTTCCTCACGATGTTTTCCTTCACCGGCAGCTCAAGCTCATTGTTGGGGTTTGAACCCACGCCCTTCGGCATGCGAACCTACCGCGCTAACCACTGAACCATCATCGCTACAAAATTTCATAGACTATCGATATATATTGTGATTTAATTCAAAAGTATTTCGCTAGGTGCTACTTTTCAGAATTATTTGAAACGAGAGCGATTGGTTACTGTGTTAACCACGGACGTAAGACCGGAATTTCAAACTGGTTAACACAGTAACCATGGACGGTTGAGTGCCTATAGATCCTCATACTCAAATCCTAACAAATAGTCTTGTGCAAAATGTGTCACTGAAATGAAAATAATTAATTGTGTCTTTTCATTACAGTGAACTATATCCATCTTCTAGTTCAGTAGTTCAGTCTAGTTCAGTTTTTTTTTTTTTTAATATAAAATTAAGTTGCTCAACAACTCAGATAAATTAACCAGCCAGCCATTATTTGGTTGTCTACTCGAAGCTCAACAAACTTGTATTTGTGTATCGTTCGGTTTTCCTTCACTATTTCATCTAAAGATATCGAATAGGTTAATAAGTAACAGTTCATTGTGTCATCTTATCGTAAGTTTAGATTAGTTAGACGAGCTGAGATACGATGCACACATAAAAAATTAAAATTATACCCCAGATTTCCCTTCATACTTGATCAGGCTTAGGATTAGGACTCACAATCTAGATAATTTCCGTTAGGTGGACAGAAACTGTTGTATGTATGTATATTTGAGGCAATTCGGTATGTAAAGTTTTTTTTTTGTATTTATTTTATATTTTTTTCTGATAGTTATTTCATGAAACTAATTTGAATATTTTGGCTTTTTATGCGGTAGTTGATTTTTAATACGTTTTCAAACTTTTGATAGCGATGACGTCATGAGGTTGGCTGAATATCCATAGTAGGCCTTTGCCATGTAAGACAAAAAATAATATTTTGACACATTTGATTGACTTTGACAACTGACATGAAGTAAAGAATTTCGTTTATCAAAGCTTCTTAATGTTGCTAATCTATTACTTTTTTGTATGGATTATTACGCTATTACGCCGCTGGCAAATCTATTAAGGTTTAAAAAAATAGATGTATCTATAACAGCTGTTTTACAGAAACATGAGAACTGACAGAATGCACAGAGTATGGTGCCAAAAAGAAAAAGGACAAACCCAATGAACTTTTTTTTTACGTGATTTGGCAATGCACGGTTGTTATATTTACCTATTTTGGTATTTTATAAGTGAAGTAACGAAATTATAGTATTTTTCTGCACTATCCTTAGATATGGATAGTATCTAGTACGGAGCATGAAATAGTTGTACAAATACTGTAATTATAGTACGAAATCCAACGCTGCGTTGACTTGACATTGACAGTTTTTGTATAGGTTCGCCATTGCTTTTACACAGCGAACTACATGACGTCATTATGGGACTCATTGAAAGTCAAGTTTATCTTGTGTATTTTATTGAAATATACCCCATCTCATAGTTTAGAGAGTTTTAAATGTCAAAATAATGTACAGGAATGTAATATTTCGAAATGGTTTTGGAATCAGCAAAGTATTTTTTTTCTTTACATACCGAATTCGCGCACATTTTGGTTACTTTAAATTCAGGGGCGGACCAGGAGTTTGTTGATTTAGACAGGCCCAGGGCCCCGGGCCTGTCTAAATAATCAACTAATTGCCATTTTGTCAAATACCTTTTTTCGATAATGTGTATCTACTAGGTACCTACACGGTTTAGGAAAAAAAGAGGGCAATTATATAGTTTATTTATATAGTATGTGTTATATAGTTTATTTATGTAGTATGCCTTAGACACACAAAAAGCAACTGAGCTGACATTATCGCAAAAGAAATCAACCGGTTATGTGTTGTTGCATGTATTATAAAGCAATAAATTTGCATTTTTGCGACGCAAATTCCTTTATTTGTTCATTATAGTAAGTCCTTTGTTTAATCACAATTTACAGAAAATAATCGAATAGATCTCATATAAAGGAGAGTGATGGGAGAAATGTAAGTATACGCTCATGTAAAGAATGCTTCGGTGGCTTTGGGAAAAGTGCGTGAAAAATACAAATATTTTATTGATAACACCAATGTTACAAGTCAATTTCTTTCAATTGTCAATTGACTTTCGGAAGGTCGACTCCTCGAGGTTATACCCTATGATATCTCGGAAACGGTAAACTTTATCGGGATGGCTCTCGAACTAAATAATCTCTAAATATTAAATTAGTTTTTCGAAATTATTATTTTTTAATATGGCTGCCATACATTTTTATTTTGAGTTGGCCCTCGAATAGATCTCATATAAAGGAGAGTAATGGGAGAAATATAAGTATACGTTCATGTAAAGAATGCTTCGGTGGCTTTGGGAAAAGTGCTTCACCTTCGGAAGGTCTACTCCTCAAGGTGGTATACCCTATGATATCTCGGAAACAGTAAACTTTATCGGGGTGGCTCTTGAACTAAATCATCTCTAGGTACACCTTGGGACCTTTCATATGAGATTTAAAAAAAAAGGTCTCATACAAAATGTAACCTCTAATATCTCCGAAACGGTTTGAGATACGCCTATCTCAAACCGGGTGTGTTCGAACAAATATAATAGGGGACGTCGAGGATATTTAGGTGGTGGTCATCGCCATGGTCAGCGCAGGTCATCGGTACCCACAATGGTCCTACATAAACCTGCAAATTTTTTGGCTTCGGGGGTTTTTAAGGTCCCTGAACCCGAATCTGAAATTACTTTTTTTTTAACATCGCTCCCATACATTTTGATAAACGTATGCGGGACAAACTTAACTTTGCCGTTGGGTAACTGTCGTCCCCGTACATCGACATACGTAACGGGCAGTTTACCAGCTGCAAATAATTCTTACTTGATTTTGTAGTGTGTTTCATCATGTACCTACGAATAAACTTGTAGGTTTGCAAATAGTTCGTCTAACCCGGGAACTATACTTTAACAAAAAAATAAACTACATCGAGAGTCAAACTTATGCGACATCTTTTAGACAACCGGAAATATCGTATGTAACCGCAATAAGGTTCACAACAGCATAGCTTTTACTCGTGAGCGCCCCGAGAATAGGAGCTGTTAAATGGCATCGCGCGCTATTGAGTTCACATTTGTTATTTAAGTAGGTATATAATTTTTCTATTTAAGTGTTAACATAATTATACATATTATGTATATCATCAAGAGAAGAGAAGAAGAAGGTCGAGTTAGTTTTGTCTATTGTTCCTATGACGTAGATACTAATTTGTGTCCCTTTTATTACCTGCGATTAAGGTCGGTTTTCAAAAGTTCGTTTTTTTTTCTATAATATTCGTGTCCCTTATTTACTCGCTTAGGGAATTTTGACACGGGAGCAGTGTTTTTAAAAAATGTACCTACCTACTTCTTTTAAGATTAATGTGTAATTAAAATATTGATTACAGTGATTTTCAGTAGTACGCGAGTGTTTTTTAATTTCAATTAAGTACTTTTCGTGTTTTAAAGATCGATGTAATAAGTGCATATCTAATTTTTAAACTTTCGCGACTGGGTCACATCATAGAACCACGGCTAATGCAACACGGTCGAACTGTCGAGGTAAATAAACAAAACTTTTAGTATTTTGTGTCCGATTAAGACGCGGTGATAAACATAATTACATAACAAAAACTTGACTTTGGCATCAGTATACCTACGTCGCCTCTTTATCGGGTACAAAATAAGGTCGGTTTTTGTGCGGTTCGTTTTGTCTATTCTTCCTTTGACGTGATAAACTGTATCTCTTAAAAATGCACCTTAACAATATCTACCTAAATAAATGTGTAATTTAATTATTGTCAAATCGAGAGCGGGTGAGCCATGCTTGTAGGTATGTAGTTGTAACACACGTTATAGCCTGCGTAACTACAGACGGAGCGCTCCCGAGTCCCGAGCTTACGCACACAGAGACAATGTGCATATACTCCGAGCTCGTGAAATAAAACCACTGTAATACCTATATCTAATTTTTAAACTGTCGCCAGTTGAATTTATAATATGACCACGGCTATTACTACATTGCCGAAATCTCGAGGTATATAAATAAAGCTATTTTCACGGTATTTTGTGCGGTATACCTGTTAGACACTGAAGAAATAAATATCGTATGTCTTATGTCTGGCCCATAAGGTTTGCAGTCGTACAGCCATTTCATGAGCGCCTTACAGTACAGTACAGGGGCTGCAATGGCGTCAATTATAGTTTACATTTGTTGTGTTTATTGTTTAAACAAATATCATATTTTCTATTGTATATGTAATATGGCTGCCATACATTGCGGGATTGAAGGTCAGACCTAACTTTGCCGTTAGGAAGCTGTCGGCCCATACATGCACACATACCTACATAGTACATACCTACGTACCATAAAGCAGGGATGTTAGATGGCCACCTAGAAATCCTTGTACCGAGCTGGCTGAAAGCTGGTATTCGAGACGGGAAACTGGTACGCCTGTGCTCAAGTGTCCTCCGCTTTGCTTTGGGAAATAGCATCCCAGTAAAAAAAAAAAAAAAAAATTACATTTCAATTTCGTAGACCGTTAAGAGGGCAGTAATTATCGAACACACGGAAGAAATATCACTTTTAACATATTTTTTTTGATATTATATGGCATTCCGGATATAATATGTAAAATATATTGAAAAAAGTAAATAAATGACATTTATAACGAAGATTTTTTATGGAAAACGACGGTTCGCTTGAGCAAACAATAGAAAATAACTCGGACGATACAATTGATTGGATTTATTTTTTACATGAATCTCTGAAATTTGTCGATTATTCTGTATTGTCAGTGTATTTTTGTCGGTCAACGGCCAATCTTGGTATTTTTGCATACAAGGACTGAGTAGCCTTGGTACATGGTACGTGACACTAAAAACTGGTATGTATACCAAGAAGTTGGTACATCTGACAACACTGCAATAAAGTCGTTTACCTTATTTTTCCCTTGTCGGATGTTTCCCAGTCCTTGTGATCGACAGTTATATTTCTTGCACGGGAAATAATCAGCGAGAGATTTTTATTTTTAAAATTTTCATGGTCTGGCTACTGAGGCCTTTAAACCAAGTCTTTATTTGGAGTTACAGCACTTCACTTGTCTTAGTAAAGTAGTGGCGACTTTACTATAAGCGTCTGGATGGAGTTTTGGAAGCAACACGAAAAGTCATGTTTTCGCGCTTGTAATTCGGCACTTTATGAATAAAACACCACTATTTTTATGCATAAATACTCGAAAAAACACTAGTTTTGGAAAAAATACAATGGGGCGACACGACGCTCACCGCGTTCCCGCCAAAACTCCTCAGCGAAAGTTTTTTTTTAATAATGTTTATGGTCTGGCTACTGAGGCCTTTGAACCAAGTCTTTATTTGGAATTACAGCACTTTACTTGTCTTAGTAAAGTAGTGGCGACTTTACTATAAGCTTCTGGATGGAGTTTTGGAAGCAACACGAAAAGTCATGTTTAACCACATTATATCATTCTCCCACACTCGCACTTGTATTTCGGCACTTTATGAATAAAATACCACTATTTTTATGCATAAATACTCGAAAAAACACTAGTTTTGGAAAAAATTACAATGGGGCGTTTTTTTTTATTTGGACTTCGTTTTAGGGTGTTTGCTATAAATTAGTCTTAATCATCATCAGCCAATATTGAACTGTATTGCGATTCTTTACCCATTTTTTAAGTTTTTTAAATTTAAACACAAAGTACAAAAAACCTGTCAGACTCTTCCCCCTCGCCCCCTTCGCGGGCCGCTAGCGGCCCGCGCAACTACGCGAAATACTAGTTCATATTAATTAATTCATTCATTCATATACTAAAACTAGTATTTCGCATAGTTACGCGGGCTGCAACTGGCCCGTGGAGGGGTCCCAGGGCTCAGGAGGGTTATAGCTGTAGATTCGAGTTGGCAATATAAAAAAAAAGCAGTATTATAAATGGGTAAAGAACGGCAATCGGTTGGGTATAGGCTGATTATGATGATCATTTTGTCGGCCGGTAATTGAAATTGAATTGCACTCACGTACTACTGAAAATCACTGTAAACAATAATTTAATCACACATTCATCTTAAAAGAAGTAAGTAAGTATAAGGCATCAGTATACCTACGTCGCCTCTTTATCGGTACAAAATAAAGTCGGTTTTTGTGCGGTTCGTTTTGCCTATTCTTCCTTTGACGTGCTAAACTCTAACGTATCTCTTAAAAATGCACCTGAACAATAGGTAAATAAATGTGTAATTTAATTATTGTCAAATCGAGAGCGGCTGAGCCATGCTTGTAGGTATGTAGTTGTAACACACGTTATTGCCTGCGTAACTACAGACGGAGCGCTTCCGAGCTTACGCATACAGAGACAATGTGCATGTACTCCGAGCTCTTGAAATAAAACCACTGTAATACCTACTTATAGGTATCTAATTTTTAAACTTTCGCCACTTGAATTTATAATATGACCACGGCTATTACTACACCGAAATCTCGAGGTATATAAACAAAGCTATTTTCACGGTATTTTGTGCGGGATACCTGTTAGACACTGAAGAAATAAATATCGTATGTCTTATGTCTGGCCTATAAGGTTCGCAGTCGTACAGCCATTTCATGAGCGCCTTACAGTACAGTACAGGGGCTGCAATGGCGTCAATTATAGTTTACATTTGTTGTAAGTATTGTTTAATTAACATATATATAATATATAATAATCATATTTTCTATTTTATATATAATATGGCTGCCATACATTGCGGGATTGAAGGTTAAACCTAACTTTACCGTTAGGAAACTGTCGGCCCATATATGCACACATACATACGTACCTACATACAATAAAGTCGTTTACCTTATTTTACCCTTGTTGGAATTCGCGGGAATCCCCTGTTTCCCAGCTTTGTGATCGATAGTTATATTTCAAGCACGGGAAATACTCGGCGAAAGAAAGAGAGCTACAATCAGTGTTGCCAGCCCTACAGTTTTTGGAAGTCTCAGTTTTGCACTCAGTTTACTTTGTTTCATTTTTTTTATTTGGACTATGTTTTAGGGTGTCTGCTATAAATTAGTCTTAATCGTCATCATTATTAGCCACTATTGAACAGTATTGCGATACTTTGCCCATTTTTTAAGTTTTTTAATGTCACACACATAGTACAAAAAACCTGTCTGAAACCTGCCCCCCTCGCTGTACACCCCCCGCAACCACGCGAAATACTAGTCTAAACTTAGAAATCGCATTAAATTGCCGCTGTCATCAATTTTAAGTATTCGTGCAGGATAGACACTCGTAGGAAAATGTAACAATTACTAAACTCTTCCTGAATCAATTTATAAAAAAAATTGTACCACTGAAACTTGTATGTGACTGACAACGATAGCGATACGTCATCTTCTGAAGAATACATCTCTGCTGCACGAGACGTATTATTCAGAAGATAACTCTTTAAGTTATTCATCATTTTATACTAAATTTTATTACCAAAATATTTTTTTTTCATAATTTCTTGTTTTTACAAAATTTACTATCATTGAATATTAACTCGATTCTCATTTACTTTTGCATTAAAGCTTGATTTTTCATACAAATTCATAATTTAGTGGTTTTTCTAGTGATTTCATTTTTATTTCATTTATACGTTAAAAATTCTAGCGGTTTTCTGGCAGTTTTAAGACCTCCATCTAGTGATCTTGCAAAACGTTTGTTGGCAACACTGACGGGACCAACGTGAACATGAAGCTATATAGCTTCATGAACGTGAAGTAGTCAATTTGAAGTATTCATTCGTGAACGACACACGATTACTAAAAATATTGTTTTCACAACTTACGTAGTATTAAAGTCACGGACTTATATCATTTTGTAAGTAATCTCTATGTTGAAGGTTCCGACCGTGTTTATTACATTTTGTATCAGTAAGTTTTGCATCGGTTCGTTATTGTTTCAGATACGAAACTCGATAATTCAATCTCGAGCCGTGAAGCGTCATTCTTGTGTCCGTTACAAGATAATTGTAATCTGGTTTACCAAAATGTCCAGCACATCACAGAAACATAGAAACTTTGCGGCAGAGCCCATGGGGGATAAGCCTGTAACAGAGTTAGCAGGAGTTGGTGAAGTTTTGGGGAAGAGGTTACAAGCAGCAGGATTTGTTAAGGTTAGTGTGTGAGCAGGATTATATAGCTCTAAAACTTAAATACTTATCAGATAATATATACTTCTCTGCCAGGCTACCTGGTTTGCATATCTAGTTAAAAATGTATTAATCATATTTGTAGGTTTAAGTTACATAAAAACTTTTTAGCTCAAAAGTCTATTTATTTTACAGGCTCATGATGTTCTTGGACAGTTCCTGGTACTTAAGAAAAATAGAGAATTATTTCAAAAGTGGATGAAGGAAACTTGCAGTGCTAGCTCCAAACAATCTTCAGACTGTTACCAATGTTTGAACGATTGGTGTGATGAATTTTTGAACTAATATTATCATAGATCTTGTACTTATAATAATACTATAATGTGGCAACCCGAGCTTCGTCGCGTCCCGTACGCCGTGGAAAAATACCCGGCAAATACCTCGATTATGTGGTCTGATTGGTAGTATCGACAACGCGAGCGACCATAGATAGATATAAGCGGGCTCCTCGCTCTGTGATTGGTCGGGCGAGGAGAGTCAAGGGGAATAGTCTCGCGTTGGTTTTGTAACGATCTAATTGATGTAATTATTTACTTAATTCCTAAAATATTAATCCATGTAACAGTATAACCATATACATTCATTATTAAAAGCGTTGCGATGGTCATACGGTGTTGTGTAATTTGTTTCCTAACTTACGAATCTACGATTAAAATACAATTAACCTAAACCCCTGATAATATATGGCGTCCCAACAATGGAGCCTTGTCAATGTTTAATTATTAGTGAGTGATCAGTAAAATCTACGAAATATTCGTAAGTGGTGTTGTTTAGTTCGGTGAAGAAGTTTAAAAGTAAACAAAAACCGAACATGACGCGTACGCGCCGCCAATCGCGGCGACAATCCGACGCGAACGATACCTTCGCTGACGCCGCTACTGACGAGGCCGAGGAACAAGTACCAGCATCCATGGTGGCTACTATGATGACTACACTGCAACGCATTCAAAATGAAGCACTGGAACGACTCTTCGATCGTGTTTTAGAGCGCCAACAGGCGAACACTCCAGTCTCTATCATACAAGAGCCGAAATCAGGCACGTTCGCTTCGTGCAGCGCTCGATTTTCCGGTGAAAGTCCCGAAGACGTGGAAACGTTCATAGACGCGATCTCCAGTTACCGAGACTGCAAAAATATTTCTAACGAAAATGCATTACGAGGTTTGTCCATTTTACTTTCCGGACGGCTGCACTCTGGTGGCAGAGTATCAAATCAGGTCATTGACCGCTTACGAAGCGCCTACGGAGATCGCCGTCCGGCGTACCGATTGTATCGGGAGCTTTTTAAAATGGACCAAGGGGAAGAAAAATCCGACATATTTGTTGCAAAATGCCGAGCTCTCCTTTCAAAAATACCTACCGGAGATATATCGATAAAAGCGCAAATAGATATGATCTACGGATTAATGGACAGAAGAATTAGAAAGAGATTACGACGAGAAGAATGCACCAGCTTCGCTGAATTATTATCTAAAGCGCGGAGCATAGAAGAATCATTGGCAGAAGGCGATAAACAAAGCACTAACACATATACGCGAGGGGTGCTACCACGAGTAAATCGTGCATCGGGGGCGCTACCACAACAAACGTCGGGAAGAGTAGCGCCGTCACAACGCGGTAATGCCGTACCGCGAGTTTCAATAATACCGACTCGCGAGGTTACATCGAGATCGACTGAAGTTTCGTCACCGCAAAAGACACCGACGACGGCCGGAGCTTCTTCGTCGCGTGGTGAGAGTGAATCTCACGCGGCTCCGAAACCGCCGCGGCCTTTCTGTCGTTACTGTAAGAGGTATGGGCATCTGCGCGAGCAATGCCGTAAACTACAGTCCGGTGAGTCTTTTGAAACCAATAACAATAACTCTACGAGTATAGTGTCGTGTTATCAGTGTGGTGCGAAAAATGTTACGCGGGAAAATTGCAAAACATGCAATAATAATCAATGTTTTTATAGCCTAGACTCTATGTACCCTAGTGAAGTGACCCATTCGCATAAGTCGGCATACTCTAATGTTTCATGTATTCCAAATAATAATAAGGATATTATGTCTGTTGCCGAGGAATGTACCAACACTAGTGAGGGGACATCTACAAATTATCCGGCATATTCTGATGTTTCATATAATATGTCGAACATTTTAAAACAAAGTGATGTTACGTCGACTGCTTATCAATGTAGCCCCATTAGTGAGGGGACATGTGCCGATCATTTGGCATGTTCTGATACTTCATGTACGTCGAATATTTTGATTCGAAAGGATCTTATGTCGACTACCTACGCTTGTAACCCCATTAGTGAGGGGACACGTACCGATTATCCGGCAAATTCGGACATTTTATATGAGTCGAATATTTTAAATCACGCGGGTATTATATCTACAATTGATAAAGGTACACCCACTAGTGAGGGGACATGTGACCGTGGTCCGACAGATACCGATGTTGTTGATATTTCACATATTTTTAAACAAAATGATATGTCATGCTCTGATGTTTTAGGTGTCTCAAATGTTTTAAATCAAAGTGATATTGTATCCACTGGCGCGTCCGCAAGCTCTATACTTTCTGCCCATAATAATCGGCGACCGATTTTCGATATCGAAATTCTAGGTTTTCGCGGAACAGCCCTAATTGATACGGGTGCTAAGCAATCCATAGCTGGACATACGCTCTACGATCTTATCGTTCGTCAAGGGCATCCGTTACAGTCTGCCCGAAAAACTATAAAGTTAGCGGACGGCGTCGCTCGCGATGTCGACGTACTCTTAACTACACTGGAAGTACGTTTAAATAACAAAACCATACAGACTCCTTTTCTAGTACTCCCGGAAGCTCGAAACAACGAAACTTTGTTAGGAATCGACTTTTTGAGGGCAGCAAAGGTAGTTGTTGACTTTGCTCATGAACAGTGGTACTTTACTGATGACCAGTGTACTCGACACCAGCTACGGCTTGAATCTAGCTCCTTGAAAACTTCGTGCGCATCTGCAATTATTCTTAGGGATGATGAAGGTACGCAGCTACAACCACCTGAACGTGACTCCTTGGCGAAGCTTCTGGCTGAGAATGAGGATATCTTTAAACCAGGGGGAGCCCCGACGCCGTTCACCGAGCACAGCATCGATACAGGTGAGCACCCTCCGGTAGCTGTACCCCCTTTTCGCTTAACTCCCGCCAAAAAGGAATTGATGCGTCTCGAGATAGAAAAGATGCTGAAGGATGACATCATAGAGGAATGTGAGTCTGCCTGGTGCTCACCAGCTCTTCTGGTACCAAAACTAAATGGAGATCTACGTTTCTGCGTAGACTATAGACGATTAAACGACATTACCAAAACGGATGCTTACCCAATGCCCCTCATCGATGAACTGCTGCAGTCCACTAAGAGAAAATGCTTCATGAGTACTCTGGATTTGAGGTCTGGGTACTGGCAGGTGAGTGTTTCAGAGAAGGATAGAGACAAAACTGCGTTCACTAGTCCATTCGGAACGTTCCGTTTCAAGCGTATGCCGTTCGGGCTGAAAAATGCTCCGGCAACTTTTCAGCGTCTTATTGACCGGATGCGTACGTGCTCATCCCTAGTTGACGTCACCCTGCTGGCCTTTATGGATGATTTATTGGTCATAACAGAGGGGGGATTCCAAAAACATCTGCAGGATCTTCAGGCAGTATTTGCCCGCCTACGTGAGTATAACCTACGAGTGAACCGCGAGAAGTGTGTCTTCGCCAGAGAGAGTGTTAAGTATTTAGGACACATTATTACTCAAGAAGGTATCTCACCAGACCCTGCCAAAGCTCAAGCTGTACAGGATATGAAGGAGCCAAAGAACCTGAAACATCTGAGGACTTTTCTCCAGACATGCTCTTGGTTCCGTAAGTTTATTCCGAATCCACCTACTAAATTAACACGTAAATCACAAGCCTGGACCTGGGGACCACCTCAGCAGGATGCTTTTGAGCAGCTGAAGAAGTTACTTACCTCAGCGCCAATCTTAATACAGGCTGATTTCACTAAACCATTTATATTGCGAACTGACGCAAGCAATTTCGCCTTAGGAGCCGTTCTCCTCCAGGGGGAGGAGAAGGAAGAGAGGCCTATTGAATATGCCAGTCGTCTGCTTAATAACGCAGAACGGAATTATTCCACAACAGAGAGGGAAGCTCTAGCCGTAGTTTGGGCGGTCGAAAAGTTCCGAAGCTATCTAGACGGTCACCCCGTGATCATCGGAACTGACCATCAACCCCTCAAATGGCTGATGAGTCTCAAATCTCCTACAGGTCGCTTAGTAAGATGGGCTCTTAAGCTCCAAGCTTTTGACATACAGTATCAGTACACACCTGGCCGCGCAAATGTTGTCGCGGATGCCTTGAGCCGACCAACGTGTACTGAAGAAACTCAAGGTGAGTGTGGTATTTGTTCGGTTATTCTCGATTTCCCTACTAGATGTCCTTCCGATTTGAGACGTGAACAGCTGGCAGATCCAGAAGTGGAGAAAATCTCGAAAGACCTGGAGAGTTTGGACGAAGTGGCTGCTCGGCGATGGACTGAAAGAGGTTACTTAATGGATCAGGGGGTACTCTATCGGTTCAACCCAGACTCAGACAGTGAAGCTCCACAATTGGTGATTCCCAAGAACCTCCAGAACGAGATTCTAAGTGAGTGTCATAACTCTGCACTGGCTGGACATCCGGGAATTGACCGTACGTATTATAAGATTTCGCAACATTATTATTTTCCTGGCATGCGCCGTATTATTACAGACTATGTCAAGTCGTGTTTGGTATGCCAAAGATACAAACCCACTAATGAGAAGCCACCTGGCTTACTGCAGACCCCAGTACTAAATCAAAGGAACGAGGTGCTGGCGATTGACTTATTTGGACCCCTGCCGGAAGGCGAACAAGGTGAGAGATGGACTCTGCTCGTGGAGGACACAGCCACGCGTTGGGTCGAGCTTTATGCTCTACGGGAAGCCACGGCTGAAGCTTGTGCACGCGTCCTTATCGAAGAATACTTTCTAAGGTTTGGTTTTCCCCGTCGGGTCGTGTCCGATAATGGCGTGCAATTTATTGGAGCCGTCATGCAACAATGTATGTATATACTCGGTGTCAAACAAAGCCTAACGCCTCTCTATCACCCTTCTTCGAATCCTGCTGAAAGAAAGAATCGAGATTTAAAAATTCAGATCAGTCTACTTGTCGAGAACGATCACTGTTCATGGCCGAAAAGTTGGCTGTTATTCGTTATGCGATGAATAGTGCTGTTTGCAGGACCACTGCTAAAACGCCTGCCTACCTGATGTTCGGTAGAGACATGAGATCCCCGTTAGAAGCTCGTCATGATCTGAGAGCCATTTTAGACAAAGAAAACTTTGTACCTCAGATAACACCGTATCTTAGAGCTTTTCTTGCGTCTCTATCTTCCGTGAGAGAACGAGTGGAACAGCAGCAGGATAATGCGAAAGCAACAGCAGACCAGTCTCGACGACCAGGTAAAACATATGAAGTCGGTGATAAGGTCTTGCTCAAGTCGCATGTTCTGAGTAACGCCAGTAAAGGAGTCACGGCCAAGTTTGTTCCCAAGAGAGATGGTCCGTATATTATAAAAGAAAAGGTGAGCCCTACAACATACATCATTGCCCCTCAGGACGGACAACCTCATGACACTCTTGGCAAGTATCATTCTAAAGATTTACCCCTTATTTCGAATCACATGCTGATGAACCCCTTCCTACACCTGTTATCCAAAAACGTTCTCAACGTGGACGTCCGAAGCAACATAAAAGGAGTCTAGCCCAGGAGCGAGGGCGTTCCCCTGAGCTAGAGGGGGAGTCTGTGGCAACCCGAGCTTCGTCGCGTCCCGTACGCCGTGGAAAAATACCCGGCAAATACCTCGATTATGTGGTCTGATTGGTAGTATCGACAACGCGAGCGACCATAGATGGATATAAGCGGGCTCCTCGCTCTGTGATTGGTCGGGCGAGGAGAGTCAAGGGGAATAGTCTCGCGTTGGTTTTGTAACGATCTAATTGATGTAATTATTTACTTAATTCCTAAAATATTAATCCATGTAACAGTATAACCATATACATTCATTATTAAAAGCGTTGCGATGGTCATACGGTGTTGTGTAATTTGTTTCCTAACTTACGAATCTACGATTAAAATACAATTAACCTAAACCCCTGATAATAATAATGTAAATATAATAATTAGGCAATACACCTAAATATAATATTTTTATGTAACGTTTCAGTAAAAATTGCTTCTAATAATAAGTATTGTTTATCTTCAGGATAATAAAATAATGTTTGCATGATCATGATGCAATGCTATCCATATGGTTCCTGACGGATGCACGACATTGATGGTTAAAATCCATAGTTATAAAAGGTTGTAATTACCTCTCTGAGTTGAGCTACATAGAGTCCCACTCGAAAAATTACTTGAATTTCTCAATACTTATTATTCAAAATATCTACTGGTGTGTAAATACATTTTGTTAACAGCTAATTTTAAATAGTTCATCTTGCTCTTATAAGCCTAATCCAGTCAAACATTACCTAACATTTAAGACTGTATGTGGCTAAAACAGGCTTGAACTGCCTCTGTTCACTATATGGCAGATGCAGCAACAAACGGTAAAGTCTGTTCCTCACAATCACTGACCGTGATAGCTGCCAACTTCACAGCTGCTACCTCAGGTCGCACTAGTAAGTTGCTCTCTGAACAATGATCACCCAATGTAATTGCCCTGTTGGCTCATTGGTAGTATGTCTGCTTCAAGAGCCGTAGGGTGTGGGTTCGATTCCCACTTAGGACAAGCATTTTGTGGCGTAATAAAAAAAAGTAAGTATTCTATCAGTTATCTGACTTACACAGTACAAGCTTTGCTTAGTTTGAAATTAGCTTTTAACACTAAAAAATTGTTAAGACTGGGTACATAATACTATTTAATGATTTTTTTATTGAAAATGGAGTAGTTCTGACACTGAATATACCAGCAGTAACAGTTAAGAGCTAAAACATACATTTACCACTTTTTTTTTTTTTAATTACATATAGGTTTGCTTTTTGCCCGATGTTAAGTAAAGATGCAGTCTATGATGGAGCACCTTCGCCTACATTCGCGACTTGAAAGCACCCAGATCGTATTGATCATGATAGTATTTATTCAATGTCGAGGTAAGCATGGCCGCTTTATGCGTACCTGTTCTCTTTTCTATGTATATTACTTGCCTACATGTCGTGCGATTTTATTACGGCTACGGCTTTTACTTACAGTGCGTCAGTCAGCGTCGCAGATACACGAGTGCGATATGCTAAAGTGTTACGTACGTTAGTAGGATCTGATAGATTCTTTTGACAAGTAGAGATAGCATTCCGAATGGAACAGAATAAATTATACCAACAAATACCTATAAAGGATAGAAAACACTGCAATAAAGTCGTTTACCTTATTTTTCCCTTGTCGGATGTTTCCCAGTCCTTGTGATCGACAGTTATATTTCTTGCACGGGAAATAATCAGCGAGAGATTTTTATTTTTAAAATTTCCATGGTCTGGCTACCGAGGCCTTTAAACCAAGTCTTTATTTGGAATTACAGCACTTCACTTGTCTTAGTAAAGTAGTGGCGACTTTACTATAAGCGTCTGGATGGAGTTTTGGAAGCAACACGAAAAGTCATGTTTTCGCGCTTGTAATTCGGCACTTTATGAATAAAACACCACTATTTTTATGCATAAATACTCGAAAAAAACACTAGTTTTGGAAAAAATACAATGGGGCGACACGACGCTCACCGCGTTCCCGCCAAAACTCCTCAGCGAAAGTTTTTTTTAATTAATGTTTATGGTCTGGCTACTGAGGCCTTTGAACCAAGTCTTTATTTGGAATTACAGCACTTCACTTTGTAGCAGGGTTTTCCTAGGTGGAGGTACTTCCTTGGAGGGTAGGGGTAATAGAAAAAAACAAAAAGCAACAGCTCGGATATATATTTTATTTTCCCCCTACTACTTCCTACCTAAGATTAATGGAATATAGATTTAAAGAATTTATACAATCCAAAAGGTATAAAGATTAATAGAATATAGATTTATAGAATTTATACAATCCAAAAGGTATACAAATAACTGCCGATGTTAAATTAACATGATTTTGGTAGTGCAGATATTTAAGTATGTAGAAAGAATGGTTCGCTTGGTCGAGTTCGTAGACTGACTTAAAGGTATGTAAGTATAAGTTTAGTATTAGAGTACAGCAAGTTCAATTTGTACTCGTAGTTTAGTTTAACAATATAAGAAAAGGTACCTGGAGCTGTAGCCTACCAGCGCAGCCTCCAGTATGGTATGTAGTAGAACCAAGAAGTAGATCTGTCCTTGAAGCGCAGGTAGTTCTCCAAAACACAGGTAGGTTCAAAGAGTAAAGTTGCCAAACAATGGCTTGGTTTCAAAAGTTAAGTAGGTTAAAAACAGGTGGATCCTCCAAATACAGGTAGGTCCAAACAGGTAGGTAGAAACGAACAGGTTGGTCGAAGCAAAAAGGTTGGTCCTTTATAATGGTAGGTCGAAACAAAAAAAACCCTGGAATAAATCCATTGCTTCGATATAACATCTATCTAACAGGAAATAGGTAATAGATATGGTTTAGTTAAGAGAAAATTAAGTTGTATGGAAAAACATATTTATTTAATTTCCCAAGTTTTAAGTAAGTAATTTGGTGAAAATAGTTTAGTGAAACAACCACTGGGGCCTATTAGTTCTTTTAAATATGGAACACTAGGTCAAATAATAGTATTTTGAAAGAAATTACACAAGTTATGTTCACAACATAATTATGTGATTTTCTATGTATTTTGTAAGAAAAGTAGACAAATTAGTATATCAAAAGGACCGCTAGAGCCTATTGGTTCTTTTAAATATAGTATAACAGCTCATTGAGTAGTAGTTTGAGAGAAATTATACAAGTTATGTTCACAACATAATCATGTAATTTTCTAAGTATTTGAGTAAAAAAAGTAGATAAATTAGTAAATGAAAACATGAAGCATGCCCAGGAGAAGGTTTTAAAAGTGCTAAACCTGTTCAGGATTCAATGATCTTAGAGATTTTTCACAAGATATGTGGAAAACTCAAGTAGCTGGAATTTCACTAATTTAAGCTGAGATTCTTGACTAATCATATTGGGCTAGACAAAAGGGATGCATCTTAGTACTTTAAATGCATAATTTATCCAAAATACACACATGGTAAGTAAATAGTTAGAAATAAGAAAACGTGGGAAACGTACCTTGCGGGCAAATATGTATTAAGTAGAAGTAGGAAAAAGTACATAGCTATATGATCATAGCTATCCTGGCCTCTCTTCCTGGGAGCGGTCTGCCGGTAATTTTCGATGCCTCCGCGGGCCCTCGCACACAGAAAAGAAAGTCCTCGTGCTTTTTTTTTTTTTTTTTCTTCTTATTCCTACTAATAGGAATTGGCGTCGCATTTTCTGTGCATTTGCCAGTGTCAAGTTTCTCTTCGTTTTCCTTTTTTGCTTCTTTATTGAGTGAGGTTAGGGAACGTAACAAGACGGAGAAGGAGAGTTAGGTGTATCAGGACGTTTTTTTTTTTTTAAATATTTTTTATGGGGAAACGTAAGGATCGTCAAACAAAATTAAGGATGAAGGGAAGTGATTATGGAAATGGTCAGAGGGGATGGATAAAATGTCGCAATATGTACATGAAAGGGAAAAAAAATATATATTAATAGAATTATTTACAATAACTTAACGACTATTCTAAATCTACTACTATTTACATATTCTACAATTTTACATCATTAGCTTCGATGAATAAAGCTAGTATCTTATAAATATGAATGGAATGAGTAAGAAGCAAGCACTTTACACTAGTGGGGAATGGAATTTCTAGAACCGATAAACTATTATATAATGGAGTATGATCGTACAATGGGCAGCTGAGGAAAATATGGTCTTCGTTACCAACATCTTCCCCACATTCACAAGTATCGTCGTCAATAATGCGAAAACGAGCAAGGTGAGCAGGACTGCACATGTGACCCAATCGCATTCGTATCAACACAGACGTGGCTCTTTTACTAAGCCTTGATTTAAAAAACCACGGCTTGCTCGGAATTTCGGGCTGAATGGAATGGTAATATTTGCCTTTTACCTGGCTACTACTTGTCCATGCTTCTCCCCAAGATTCCTTGAGGAGAAGCTTAGGAAGAGCAGCCAAGTCTTGAGTGTAATTTTTGAAATAAAAAATGTCTCCGCAATCTATTGCCTCATTTGCCAACTCGTCTGCTCTTTCATTGCCAACTATACCGCTGTGACTGGGAATCCAGGCAAAAGAAACAGAATAACCCTTACTTGCGCATTTCTCTAACATTTCCCTAGACTTAATAATTATTGGAGAGAAGATATTGGTCTTAAACGGGAACTTCGCGAAAGCTTTCAGTGCGCTCATAGAGTCTGAGAATATAATAGCTTTGGGAAGTTTCAGTAACAGTGTATATTGTAAGGCCATAAAAATACCAAAACATTCACCTGTGAATATTGAAGTTTCAGGTGGAAATTTAATTTTTTGTTCAATATTGTATTGAGGATGATATATACCAACACCGACATTACGGTTTGATGTGTGCTTTGAGGCATCACAGTAGATTTGATGCCAACCAGGCCAGCGCTCTTCAATTACAGCTTTAAAATAGGTGTTGGCATTTGTGTCACCTTTTAAAATACCAGTGTTTATATGGATATCCGGAATGATAATGAGGGATCTAAAGTGTGTTTCAAAAAGTGGGAAACGAAATGAACGGTGTGTCGGTGCAGATATATTTTTATAAGATCTGTAACTAATAACAAGATGTGGCAATGATCTGTTAGTCCAGTAAGGAGATGAATCGACTAGAACTGATAGTTGTTGAGTTTTGATAATTAATGGATGATTTGAAAACTGTAGAATGCGATAAAAAAATCTATCTGCTAAAAACTGCCTACGAAATTTAAGAGGCGGATCAACGCATTCGACCTGAAGGGCGTTAATTGGGCTAGATTTCATAGCCCCAGTTACAATTCTAAGAGCTTTAGCTTGAATAGCATCTAGTTCGTTCATTCCAGCGACGCTAGAGGGTTCCAGCAAAAATGTTCCGTAATCCAAAACACTCCTGATCAATGCATTGTAAACTAGTTTTAATGAGAAAGGGTGCGCCCCCCACCAGACACCTGACAGGCATCTAAGGATGTTTAGAGCACGTTCACATTTTTCTGACACGTATTCACAATGTGGTTTTCCCGAGAGTTTGGAATCTAAAATTAGGCCTAAAAATTTTATTTGTGATTTAACAGGAATAGGTTTACTATTGTATTTTAAAGTTATTGGAGGAGGCATACGTTTTCTAGAGAAAAGTAGCGCACAGCTCTTAGATACAGATAAATCTAGTCCGTTTTTGTCTAACCAGATCTTAAGAAGGTCTAATGACGTAGATACTGAGACACAGGCGTTATGAATTGAGTTATTACAACTATAAATCACCACATCATCAGCATATTGTAGAATTTTAGAGGTTCCAGACAATGAATTTTCTAGGTCATGCGTATAAACGTTATAAAGGATAGGGCTGAGCACCGACCCCTGTGGGAGCCCTCTCCAGAGTTTTCTGCTAGAACCATTAATTGTTATTAAGCGACCAGATAAAAAATTTATGATAAAACTAATAAGGTTTTGTGGAACTTGTAATCTAAGTAACTTTTTCTTTAATATTGACAGGCAAACATTATCATAGGCTGATTTGATATCTATGAATGCGGCGACTACAGATTCATTTTGAGTAAATGCTAGCCGAATGTCCGATATCAATATACCAGTGCTGTCCATGGTGCTTTTCCCTTTCCTGAAACCGAACTGTGACCCTGCGAGTAAATTGTTGCTTTCCAAAAACCATTCTAGCCTATTTTTGATAAGGTGTTCTGCTACTTTTGCTATAACTGGAGATAAAGCTATGGGTCGGTATGAGGAAGCTTCGGATGGTTCTTTGTTGGGTTTTAATATAGGCAACACTGTTTGTGACTTCCAAGATTCCGGAACGTCACCTGTCAGAATCACAGAATTCACAATCTTCAAATAGTAAAGTAGACCATTTTCTCCAAGATGGGAAAGGAAAGAATAAGGAATCCCATCTTCTCCAGGAGCCGAGTCCTTAACATAAGACAGGACACCTTTAAGCTCTTCCAGAGTGAAAGCTGAACTAAGGAATGAATTATTTGAACTTGAAGAAATCTGAACTAAGTCTTGTTCTGGTACAAAAGAAGGTGCTAAGTTATTCAAAAAATCTTCGGCTAAAGACGGTGGAATTGTATTAAAAGTATTCTGAGCTATCCCTGAACGAAAACGTTTAATATTTGTCCACATGACTGAGGAAGGTGTTCTTGGAGAGATGGAACTGCAAAACTTTCTCCAGCCTTGAAAGCGTTTATCTTTTAAAAGTTTTTTTGTTTCTGATATAATATCCATTAAACTATTGAAGTTATCATTTGTCATGTTTAAATTATAAACTTTTTCTGCCTCTTTCCTTTTCTTAGTAGCCAAAGTACACTCATTATCCCACCAGGGAGGAGAAGGTATTTTGCCCTTAGAAGCATTTTTAACTGGAAAACTAGAATCGGCTGCTCCAATCATGAGCTTAGAAAACTCTTGAGAACATAACTCTACATTTAAAGTGTCTTTAGGTAAGTTCATTATGTTATCCTCTATGTGGTTTTTAAAACTTTGCCAATTATTTTCTATCAGCCTATATTTAAATCTAGGTTTCGGTGGAAGGGTTCTAGATTTTTTACCTGGAAAAGAAATAACTATGGGGAAATGATCACTATAAAAAGTAGAAGAGAGTGTGTACCATGTAAGGGAAGCGGCCAGGGAAGGTGTTGTAATAGATAGGTCTACAGAACTCTGATGTTGGTTGAAAATTGTGCGATGTGTAGGTGAACCTGTGTTGAGAATGCAGAGATTATGTTCATTAATTAAATTCAGAAGTTCTTCTCCATTGCTATCAGATTTAGTACTACCAAAGCACCTGTGGTGAGAGTTAGTCTCCTAATAATATTAAGGGCCTAGGTAAGACCTGAAGGATGTTACTAAGTTCCTGGAATGAAGTAGAAGATGGTTTGGCAATATATATTGACACAAAACATATACCAGTGATAAGGGCAGCTACTATAGTGAAATTATTGTGTGGAGGAAGTTGGATATAATTATACGCAATATTGTTCTTAATGAGGAGTGCTACTCCTGCATATCTATCACTTCTGTCTTCTCTAAGACAGGAGTAACCTTTTAATTTAAAAACAGAACCTGGCCTAAACCAAGTTTCTGATAAGGCAATTATTGATGGGTCATACTTATTGGCTAGGTAAATAAGTTCTTGCTTCTTATCATTAGCGCTGCGACAGTTCCACTGCAACACCACATGAGGGTAGTGCATTGGAACTGCCGAAGCATAATTACTGTTCACAGTGTTTTTCTGATGTACATCCATTATGGATGTATATGATTTTTTTTAAAGATTCAATTATTGGTGCAGCGTGGTCTGATTTTATTATTGTGGACTGTGAAAGGGTGCTTATTAAAGTCATAATTATTTCAATAATAGACTGTTCCTCAGTATGTGAGGAATTTGGCTTGCAAGCAAGCCCATTAGTAAGGCATGGCATGTCATAATCTTTTACAAGTTCTTGGTGAGCTGAGCGGTCATAGCCTTTGGAAAATTGGTGTGGTGAGTGTGGCTGTCGAGTAACGGTTTTTCTGTATGATATCGTGGGAGATGAATGAGATGGGGGTTGAATTCTGTTTGATGCTGGACGGCTTGCAGTAATGTCGGAAAAGGAACGCACCACAGGTGCATGTAACTTGCTCGCTTCAGTATATGAGACACATGACTCAGCCATGGAACGTTTTATACGTTTCTGCCTGTCCAACTCTGGGCAACATTTGCTTGTGGCAAAATGGGACCCTGAGCAGAGACAGCAAGTGGCCTTGTCTTCACTAATGTAACAGGTTTCACCTGTGTGAGCTTGTCCACACTTGTAACAACGGGGCTTAGATCTGCATAGTGCCTTTGTGTGTCCAAACCTTGAACATGAGTAACACTGAACAGTTGGGAAGATATATAATTCAACCGGTAGAGCATTGTAGCACATGTAAATTCGTTTAGGTAAGACTTGTCCATCAAAAGTCAGAATCACTGTTTGAGATGGCTTCCACATTGGGGAGCCGTCTACAGATGACTTAGAATTTAACCGTCTAATTTTTAAAATCTTACCGCATCCAAAAGGCACATTTATATTGTCTAATACTTCTTCTGGAGACCACTCTGCAGGTACTCCCCTAACAATACCCATGCGAGTAACATTGAAAGTGGGTATGAATGCCTTCCAGTTATTCTTTTTGAGGCTATGATGGCTTAGGAAATTGTTGGCTTTATCAAAGTGCGTGAAAGCAAGGGATATTCGGTTTCGACCAATTTTTTTTAAGCTACCATTTACAATACCATCAAAATTTTGCTTTTGCAGAAATTTCCCAAAGGCAGGGTGCAGAGTCGTATTATCATTCGGATTTACTTGTTCACGTTGAATATGCACAATGTAAGGAGCCGCGTCTGTATTTTCATAAGTTACCCTACCTATAGGTGAAGGTTGCGGGCGGGTTGTCTGGTCAATATTTAAATTAATCGGTTTGGGATTGTCAATAGTAGATTCGGCGGAGTCACATGCGCAATCTGTATCCTTAACTTCTGCAGAGAAGCCACGGCTTCGTCTGCGTTTATTGCAATGGCGACATATTTTAGTAGTGCGAGGGCGTTTCAGCTTGCGGTTGGAAGCAGATGAAGTATCTGTTTCCATGCCTGACTCGTTTGATATTGTAACAAAACGCGAAGGCTGAGGAACAGAGCCCCCTGGGTCAGGGGGCTCCTCCATAATTAAGTAAGAAATGTATGAAACTTACCGAAAAATGAAAATATACACGAACTAATAAACTAAGAATAAAAATATATACAAATTACTCCCTCCTGACCACTATTTAAGATATATATCAATTATTTTTAAGTAACAGAAAAATTCCCGCCTATCAAGTTGAACGTTTCCCGCCAAAAAAAACGTCCTCGTGCTTTCGTGGCAAGATTTTTTTTTTTTCTCTTTTTTCTTGGCATCGCACTCTGTGCATTCTGCCAGTTTCAATGTGTCTATATTTTGTATGCAGTCTTCAGTTTTCAGCTTCTTTATAGTCAAAGTCCAGTCTTGGTCAAGTCTAGTTCGTGCCAGTCAAGTCTAGTCATGCTTTAGTAAAGTAGTGGTGACTTTACTATAAGCTTCAGTGGAGTTTTGGAAGCAACACGAAAAGTCATGTTTCACCGCACTATATTACTTTCCCACACTCGTGCTTGTAATTCGGCACTTTATGAATAAAACACCACTATTTTTACACATAAACACTCGAAAAAATACTAGTTTTGGAAAAAAATACAAAGGGGCGACACGACGCCTACCGCGTTCCCGCCAAAACTCTCGTGGCAAGATTGCGTAGTTAAAAAGAAATATTTTAGAGCTGGGACATCGTAATATCGACTTCCGTCCAAGCCTTTTGTAGCCGTAGTATAGCCGTAGATTGATTTTATATACGGTTTTTATTATCCTTCCGACATTTAGTAAATAACTTCGTGTAGTTAAAATTACGCGAATTTAAGGTAAAAGTAGTAGTTTCGTAAGATAAGTACGTAATTTATCAAAATCTATAAAAAGATCGCCGATAGCAAATATGTAAATAAACAAATAAAGTAATGACAGTTGATTAACGAAATCGATCGTTTCGCCCGTGATCTTTTTGCCGCGACACTGGGTTACCACAGATTAAAGTAAAATAAAAAGAAGGATTTTAGCGGGAATTTAAAATATGAGTGTTGCATTAAATACGTCGTTACAACTTGTCTTAGTAAAGTAGTGGCGACTTTACTATAAGCTTCTGGATGGAGTTTTGGAAGCAACACGAAAAGTCATGTTTAACCACATTATATCATTCTCCCACACTCGCACTTGTATTTCGGCACTTTATGAATAAAATACCACTATTTTTATGCATTTTTTTTATTTGGACTTCGTTTTAGGGTGTTTGCTATAAATTAGTCTTAATCATCATCAGCCAATATTGAACTGTATTGCGATTCTTTACCCATTTTTTAAGTTTTTTAAATTTAAACACAAAGTACAAAAAACCTGTCAGACTCTTCCCCCTCGCCCCCTTCGCGGGCCGCTAGCGGCCCGCGCAACTACGCGAAATACTAGTTCATATTAATTAATTCATTCATTCATATACTAAAACTAGTATTTCGCATAGTTACGCGGGCTGCAACTGGCCCGTGGAGGGGTCCCAGGGCTCAGGAGGGTTATAGCTGTAGATTCGAGTTGGCAATATAAAAAAAAAGCAGTATTATAAATGGGTAAAGAACGGCAATCGGTTGGGTATAGGCTGATTATGATGATCATTTTGTCGGCCGGTAATTGAAATTGAATAGCACTCACGTACTACTGAAAATCACTGTAAACAATAATTTAATCACACATTCATCTTAAAAGAAGTAAGTAAGTATAAGGCATCAGTATACCTACGTCGCCTCTTTATCGGTACAAAATAAAGTCGGTTTTTGTGCGGTTCGTTTTGCCTATTCTTCCTTTGACGTGCTAAACTCTAACGTATCTCTTAAAAATGCACCTGAACAATAGGTAAATAAATGTGTAATTTAATTATTGTCAAATCGAGAGCGGGTGAGCCATACTTGTAGGTATGTAGTTGTAACACGCGCTATTGTCTGCGTAACTATCTACCTACGTACAATAATATAAAGTCATTTACCTTATTTTACCCATGTTGAAATTCGCGGGAATCCCCTGTTTCCCAGCTTTGTGATCGACAGATATATTTTTTGCACGGGAAATACACGGCGAAAGAAAGAGAGCTACATTCAGTGTTGCCAGTCCTACAGTTTTTGGAAGTCTCAGTTTTGCAGTATTTTTTTTTATTTTTTATTTGAACTTTGTTTTAGGGTGTCTGATATAAATTAGTCTTAATCATCATCATCATCGGCCACTATTGAACCGTATTGCGATTCTTTACCCATTTTTTAAGTTTTCTAAAGTTAAACACAAAGTACAAAAAACCTGTCCGATTTGCCGCAACCACGCGAAATAGTAGTTGATATTAATTTATTCATTCATTCATTCATTCATATAATATAAAGCTGAATTACCACTCACTCACTGACTGACTGACTTAGAGAAATAGAACTCATATAAGGAGAAGTCGTAGAAAAAAACTTATTATAGATCCGTATAGAAAATTGTTCAGAGGGCCCGGGAAAAATGCCAAACTTTCGGAAGGTCAGCTTCTGATGATGGTACTCCAACGGATCTCGGAAACGGTGATACGATGACCTCCAAAATTTCAAAAAGGTCCTAGGGCGCTGAATTTTTGGCTCAGGGGGTTTTCGAGGTCCCCGAGTCCGAATATTAAATTTGTTTTTCGAAATTATTATTTTTGAATATGGCTGCCATACATTCTTATTTTCGAGTCGGCCCTCGAATAGATCTCATATAAAGGAGAGTAATGGGAGAAATATAAGTATACGTTCATGTAAAGAATACTTCGGTGGCTTTGGGAAAAGTGCGTCAACTTCGGAAGGTTGACTCCTCAAGGTGGTATGATAAACCACCTTGATGTGGTGGTGGTGGTGGTGGTGGTGGTGGCTCAATTTTTGGCTTCGGGGGTTTTCTAAGTCCCTGAACCTGAATCTGAAATTCTTTTTTCGATTACTATTTTTTTTAACATCGCTCCCATACATTTTGATAAACGTATGCGGGACAAACTTAACTTTGCCGTTGGGTAACTGTCGTCCCCGTACATTGACATACGTAACAGCAAGTTTACCAACTGCAAATAATTTTTACTTGTAGGTATGCAAATAGTTCGTCGTAACACGGGAACTATACTTTAACGAAAAAATAAACTGCATCGAGAGTCAAACTTATGTGATATATATTAGACAACCGGAAATATCGTATGTCTCCGCAATAAGGTTCGCAATCGCATAGCTTTTATTCGTGAGCGCCCCGAGGATAGGAGCTGTAAAATGGCATCGCGCGCCATCGAGTTCACATTTGTTATTTAATTAAGTATGTATATAAATTTTCTACATAAGCGATATTATGCTGCAAGTAAGGTCGAGTTCGTTTTGTCTATTGTTCCTATGACGTACTTATTTGTGTCCCTTATTACCTGCGAATAAGATTGGTTTTCAAAAGTTCGTTTTTTATCTATAATATTCGTGTCCCTTATTTACTCGCTCAGGGACTGTTGAGACGGGAACAGTGTTTTGAAAAAATGTACCTACTTACTTTTTTTAAGATGAGTGTAATTAAATTATTGTTTACAGTGTTTCTCAGTAGTACCTACATGAGTAAAAACATACATGAGTTCAATTTCAATTACTTTTCGTGTTTTAAACATCATCATAGAACCACGGCTAATGCAACATGGTCAAACTGTCGATGTAAGTAAATAAACAAAGCTTTTTTCATATAATAGTATTTTGTGTGCGATTAAGACGCGGTGATAAACATAATTACATAATCGCGGCACCACACAATCGTCCAACAGTCCAGCACTCGAACATGACTCGAGTCTGTCCCAACTCATGATCGATCAAAACAGACCCTCCACACATATCGATATGCACCTTCCAACCTCATTCACTATGGAGGGTCTGTTCATGTGAAATGGGCAACTTCTTTGATCTGTTTACGATTTACCGCCATCGGAGCGATCGCGCGCCAACACGATCCAACATCGTCAAACATACACGAACTACCTCTCCATACGTGGAAGATTGGACGAACAGTTCAACTGTTAGACGATTGTGTGGTGCCGCCATAACAAAAACTTGACTTTGGCATCAATATACCGACGTCGCGGCCTCTTTATCGGGTACAAAATAAGGTCGGTTTTTGTGTGGTTCGTTTTGTCTATTCTTCCTTTGACGTGCTAAACTGTATCTCTTAAAAATGCACCTTAACAATATGTATCTAAATAAATGTGTAATTTAATTATTGTCAAATCGAGAGCGGCTGAGCCATGCTTGTAGGTATGTAGTTGTAACACACGTTATTGCCTGCGTAACTACAGACGGAGCGCTTCCGAGCTTACGCATACAGAGACAATGTGCATGTACTCCGAGCTCTTGAAATAAAACCACTGTAATACCTACTTATAAGTATCTAATTTTTAAACTTTCGCCACTTGAATTTATAATATGACCACGGCTATTACTACACCGAAATCTCGAGGTATATAAACAAAGCTATTTTCACGGTATTTTGTGCGGGATACCTGTTAGACACTGAAGAAATAAATATCGTATGTCTTATGTCTGGCCTATAAGGTTCGCAGTCGTACAGCCATTTCATGAGCGCCTTACAGTACAGTACAGGGGCTGCAATGGCGTCAATTATAGTTTACATTTGTTGTAAGTATTGTTTAATTAACATATATATAATACCTATATCATAATCATATTTTCTATTTTATATATAATATGGCTGCCATACATTGCGGGATTGAAGGTTAAACCTAACTTTACCGTTAGGAAACTGTCGGCCCATATATGCACACATACATACGTACCTACATACAATAAAGTCGTTTACCTTATTTTACCCTTGTTGGAATTCGCGGGAATCCCCTGTTTCCCAGCTTTGTGATCGATAGTTATATTTCAAGCACGGGAAATACTCGGCGAAAGAAAGAGAGCTACAATCAGTGCTGCCAGCCCTACAGTTTTTGGAAGTCTCAGTTTTGCACTCAGTTTACTTTGTTTCATTTTTTTTATTTGGACTATGTTTTAGGGTGTCTGCTATAAATTAGTCTTAATCGTCATCATCATTAGCCACTATTGAACAGTATTGCGATACTTTGCCCATTTTTTAAGTTTTTTAAAGTCACACACATAGTACAAAAAACCTGTCTGAAACCTGCCCCCCTCGCTGTACACCCCCCTCGCGGGCCGCTAGCGGCCCGCGCAACCACGCGAAATACTAGTCTAAACTTAGAAATCGCATTAAATTGCCGCTGTCATCAATTTTAAGTATTCGTGCAGGATAGACACTCGTAGGAAAATGTAACAATTACTAAACTCTTCCTGAATCAATTTATAAAAAAAATTGTACCACTGAAACTTGTATGTGACTGACAACGATAGCGATACGTCATCTTCTGAAGAATACATCTCTGCTGCACGAGACGTATTATTCAGAAGATAACTCTTTAAGTTATTCATCATTTTATACTAAATTTTATTACCAAAATATTTTTTTTTCATAATTTCTTGTTTTTACAAAATTTACTATCATTGAATATTAACTCGATTCTCATTTACTTTTGCATTAAAGCTTGATTTTTCATACAAATTCATAATTTAGTGGTTTTTCTAGTGATTTCATTTTTATTTCATTTATACGTTAAAAATTCTAGCGGTTTTCTGGCAGTTTTAAGACCTCCATCTAGTGATCTTGCAAAACGTTTGTTGGCAACACTGACGGGACCAACGTGAAGCAGTGTTGCCAATTTAGCGACTTAGTCGCTAGAACTGACGACTTTTGCTCAAGTCTTAGCGACTAAAATAAAGTTTTAACGACAAAAATTGTTTAGCGACATATCTGGCGATTTTTGGAGTAGAAATTAAAACAGCCCTAGCTTTAGAAATTTCAAAAAATATTCAATGCAACACATCCAATTTTCTTTCAAATCTAAGTTTTGCTATTGAATACGGCCAGTTCTCCGATAATAAGTAATTTTGGCAAATTGTGATTAAAACAACAAATTATCTGGGTGATTGTTACAATAATGATAATATAATTATTTAATTAAAAGTTAGATGTATTATGTTGTTGCAACTATATATTATTTACTTAATTGTAATCTATTTATCAATTTTTTTTTCACCTTTCCTAATATTTCACACTGCCTTTTCTGTCCCCGACAAAATTATAGGTATTCTCCTAGACAAAATCGTGGATTCGCTCCTGGGGAAGTTAGTTTTAGCGTCTTTCTAGCGACTTTTGCTTATGAGTCTAGGGACTCGGAATTTTTGGAGTTGGCAACAGTGACGTGAAGTAGTCAATTTGAAGTATTCATTCGGAAAAAAGGCGGGAAACTTCTACCGTGTTAGGCGCGTTTTTTATAAATTTTATTTTGAGAATTAAAATTAAAGTGTAAATAGCGTTCAGGAGAGTAGATTTTAATATTTTAGTATAATTTGTAGTTAGTGTTTTCTGTTAAATTGTATATATCTTCGTATTGGTAAGTATTTTTTTTTTATTTTGACCTAAAGAAAAATGGGTCGCCCGCCGGATCCTGGCGACGGCGGCAGCGATGGTGGTGGCGATAAAACAGAAGCATCGGTTGCATATTATGTAACCGTTTCTTCTACAAATGAGTCGGCAATGGACTCTGATGTATCTGTTGGTCCTATGACCAACAATCGTTCGACTTTAAAACGTTCGCGCCAACATAAAAAGAATTGCAAAACATGCAATAAGCGAAAGAAAAAATATTGTAGGGACACTAAGGATGAACAATTTTGTTGTAACTGTTCAGACAGTGACACCATTCCCGAGAAAATGCAATATGAGAAAATTTCCACTACATCAAATATTACCTTGACTGCTCCTTCACTTGAAAGCACACTGTTACAAGCAAATGCCCCTTCAGTAGATGTGCCTAACCTACCTAGCAATAAAGTTGATGGTGGTAGACCAACCCCAATCGGACGTACTTTTTATGAATCTACAGACAGCATGCCATATACGATACATGTTCAAAAGGAGACTGTTGAATTAAATGATAATCATATACTTCACCCTATCACATTTGGAAAGTTCTTGAAACTTAATAAATTTAATAACATAATTAATGGCAGTGTAAAACGTATCGGTCGCAACAGAATGGCTCTTTCTTTTTCAAATTACATTGATGCTAACAACTTTTTGAAACACCCCACCTTGAGCATGAATAAATTCAAAGCATTCATTCCGACATTTAATGTAACAAGATTAGGCATTGTTAAGGGTATTCCTGCAGACTGGTCTGTTGAAGAAATAATGGAAAATGTCAATCTACCAATAGGTTGTGGAAAAATTTTAAAAGTAAGACGACTTAACTACAAAGTTATAACAGATGGTAATGCTTCCTGGAAACCTTCACAAACAGTTGTAATAACATTTGATGGTCAAGTTCTACCTAAAAGAATCTTTATATGTTATAATGCCCTCCCAGTAGAGCTGTATACTTATCCAACAATTCAGTGTTTTAAGTGCTGTCGGTATGGGCATACAAAACTACAATGTAGATCAGTCCCGAGGTGCTTCAAGTGCGGTAAAGAACATGATGGCTCAAACTGCAACATAGAAGAAGATATGGCCTCATGTTGCCTATGTTCAGGTTTACATTTTGCCACCAATCGAGGATGTCCGGAACATTCTCGCCAAAGAGCCATCAAGCAATCAATGGCAGACAGCTGCATTTCATATTTTGAAGCTTGTAAATTACACCCACCTGTTAAAAAATCATTTGCAGATGTTGTAAATACTAAAAATGTACATAAAAACCCACAAATTAGCAATAATAATAATAAACATAGTTCTCTAAGTCAAAGCCCTATTAAATCATATAAAAAAACAGTGGTTTCAAAACCTCGCATTCATAATAATGTCCAAAATCATCATTATGATTATAATGCTCACAGACAGCTCACAAAAGATTATGACATGTCATCACCTTCTAATGGTTGTGCATTGAAATCATCCAATGAAAATAATACATGTAACATATATAATATTATTACTAATCTTATCAACTCTCTTTCTCAGTCCAATATCATTAACCCTGACCACGCTGCTATTATTATTGATGCACTTAATAAATCATCCACTATTAATGGACCACACATTCCACAATATAATTCAGTGGAATTGTCGAAGTGTGCGCAGTAAAAGACATGAACTTACCTACTTGTTAAATAAATATAATCCATCTGTATTTGCTTTAGGGGAAACTTGGCTCAAGCCAGGATCCACCTTCAAAGTATCCGGATATGCTTGTCTCCGTAATGACAGGTCAGATAATTATGCCGGTACGGCATTACTTGTACATAATTCTATTCCGTTTACTCAATATTCTCTTCCTTCAAGTAATTATAATATATCTATGGTAGCTGCTATTATAAATAATATATGTATTGTCTCTATTTATATACCACATCCTTCTTCTTCAATCTATCAAGAATTCATAAATTTACTAGATATAATTCCTAAACCTTTCTTAATATTGGGTGACTTTAATGCACAACATATTTCATGGGGTAGCTCAACTTCAAATTCATATGGGAATCAAATAGTTAACATTTTAAATGATTGTAATCTCTGCCTCTTAAACACTGGTATTCCTACACGACGTACAAAACCTACTGAAGGTCTGAGCGTAACAGATCTCTCTATTTGCACACCAAACTTAGCATCCACATTGAACTGGTATGCCTTGACTTCCACACATGGCAGTGATCACTTTCCTATTATAATCAGTTTCCCTTCTTCCTATGATAGACAACCAATAGTACCTAATTACCGAACTATAACATTTAGAATATCAAAAGAAAACAATAATTGGTGTAAATATAAAGAACACATTGAGAAAAATATAGACACCCTCCCAAACATTAATAATACTAATGAAGATACATGTTCCAATATTTTAACAGATTTAATTATTGAATCAGCAAAATCAGTTTTTCCAGTTAAGAAACCTCCTAAAAAACTGCCCTCTCCGCCGTGGTGGGATAATGAATGCACTAACGCAGTCAAAGCAAGAAAGGAGGCTGAAATTTTATATAATAAAAACATGACTGATGAAAACTTTACTTCTTTAATAAACATCATTAAATCCACAAAACAATTACTGAAAAAAAAAAAAAATACTGGATGGAAAAATTTTTGTTCTTCTTTAACTCCATCTACACCTTCCACAATAGTCTGGACACATATCAAACGATTTAAAAATGCCATGTCAGAATCCACTTTTTGTACACTTCCTCCAGCACTCACTTCTCAGTTTTTGAATCATATAGCCCCTCCGTATGTTCCAGAACAAGAATTGTTAGTTAAACAATCCACAACACTAAATCACAGTCTGTCCAAAATAGAAACATTCTTTTCCATGGAAGAATTAATCGGAGTACTTTCTTATCTTCGAGATTCTGCGCCTGGGGAAGATGGAGTAATTTATAGTTTCATGTGCAATTTAGGAGATAATGGTCTACAATATTATCTAGATTTGATTAACTCAGTATTACAATCCGGTAACATTCCAACAGAATGGAAAACACAAACAGTGTTGCCAATATTAAAACCGGGCAAGTCCCCATCAGACGTCAATTCATACCGACCTATTGCTTTATCTTCTGTGATGGCCAAAATTTGTGAACATTTAGTCAAAAATAGATTGGAATTTTATATTGAAAGTAATAACTGCTTGTCTCAGTCTCAGTACGGTTTCCGAAAAGGAAGAAGTACTGTAGATAATGTGAGTATACTCAATACTGATATTAGATTAGCGTTCTATAAAAATCAAGTGACCATAGCTGCTTTCCTAGATATTAAATCTGCCTATGATAATGTTTTGTTACCTGTTTTAAAAAATAAACTTCTTGCTTTAAAGGTACCTAAAATTTTGGTAAATTTCATCTTTAATATGTTACGGGAACGAATTTTAAAATTAAATGGTGATATGAGACTGTTGTGGAAAGGACTTCCCCAAGGTTCAGTCCTTAGCCCCATACTATACAATATTTACACGAGTGATTTAGATTGCTTTATAAAAAATTCAATCAACATTTTACAATACGCTGATGATTTAGTCTTATATTGTCATGATAAATCTGTAACTACTGCTTGCTCCAGTTTAAATAATGGGTTATCGGATTTGAAATCCTGGATGGTTACAAACGGCTTAGACATATCGGTAACGAAGAGCTCAGTTGTCTTATTTACTAAACAAAGAATACCTCCAATATTTGATGTCTGTTATGATAATGTATCTTTACCTATCAAACCACAAGCAAAATTCTTGGGAGTAATTTTAGACTCAAAACTTTCAGGAATTCCACACATTAATTATTTAGCCGAAAAATGTGAACGTAAATTAAATCTCCTTCGATGCCTCTCTGGGGTTTGGTGGGGTGCGCATCCATTCTCCTTAAAGTTGGTTTATAATGCACTAATAAGAAGTGTCCTTGATTATGGATCCTTTTTATTGGAGCCGTGTAGCCTAACGGCATTGAGGAGATTGGATAGCATCCAATCAAAAGCGCTTCGTATAGTATCAGGAGCAATGAAATCAAGTCCCATAAATGCACTTCAAGTGGAATGTGTGGATCCACCTTTAAATTTGAGACGACAGTATTTATCTGATAGATTCTTCTACCGAGCAATACAATTTTCAAATCATCCTTTAATTCCTAAATTGTATGAATTAAGCCAGTCAATTCCCCAAAATTATTCCAAAACTATCCCTCCTTTAATTTTAAGTTTGCAAAGGTTCCATAAAATCAACGCACGCACGTATCGCCTTTCTCGCTTACCAATCTATAACTCCACATTTGAGACTTTAATCACTCCCATAGAAATATACAATAACATAGATATAACAAAAGAATGCCCAACAGCCCAAGAAGATTTAACTTACACAATCCATTACAAATGGCACAATTGGCATAATATTTATTGTGATGCCTCTAAATTTGAAAAAGATGGTTTTGTAGGTATAGGTACATACCATCAACAATATAACATCGTACAAAAAATAAAACTTCCACCCGAATCTTCAGTTTTCACAGGCGAGTGCCTGGGCATTTTAAAATCAATAGAATATATATTACTAGCAAAGTTGAAACAGACTGTCATATTTACAGACTCTAAAAGTGCACTCCTGGCTCTTCAAAGATTCCCATTTAAGCCACAAAAATATTTCCCCCTTCTTTATGATATAAAAAATAAAATACACGAGTGTTCAAGAAGGGGTTATTCTGTTGCGCTTGTATGGATTCCAAGTCATATTGGAATAAAAGGAAATTCAAAAGCTGACGAGTTAGCCAAAGATGCTGTGAAGTGCGGTGACTTGTTACCTTATGTTAATTTTGCTCATGATCTTGCCTCTCTAGCTGCATCTCAACTTCAGTCCTCCTGGAATGATGTGTGGCTAGAGAGTACACAAAAAAAAGGAAAATACTATTTCTGTATTCAACCAAAAATTCCACCGAAACCATGGTTCCGTTCTAAAAATTTTGATAAAATATCCACATCAATTTTAATTCGAATGCGTTTAGGACATGTTTGTTCTCCAGCACACTTAGCAAGATTGGGTATAGTGGAGGACGCTTCGTGTGAATGTGGATACGATACAGCTGATGTCGATCATATATTTCTTGGTTGTCCTTTGTTTGATGTAGTGGACTTTTACAATACATTAGTTTCCCTGCAAGTTTCTTTCCCTACGAACATGATGTGTTTATTGTCGTCTCAAGACCATAATATATATAAAGCAATATCAACATATATATCTGTAAATAATATTAAAATTTAAGTAATGTACATATATTTGTTTTTTGTAAATAGTTTACATTCTTTCAATGCACTATTATGTTGTTAGTATAATTCTACCCTCCCTCCTTATTTTTTATTCATCCATTCTCCTATATTATCGACTTTCCTGAGCCTATCCTTTTCTAAATTATCCGTACCACTCCTTTAATCATTACTGTTTCCCTAATTTTTACGTAAAAATAAGTAACATAAAATAATAACAAGATTTATAAACTCGACAAATGGCAAATGTGGAAGCATGATGCCAAATCCAAGGGAAAAAAAAAAAAAAAAAAAAAGTATTCATTCGTGAACGACACACGATTACTAAAAATATTGTTTTCACAACTTACGTAGTATTAAAGTCACGGACTTATATCATTTTGTAAGTAATCTCTATGTTGAAGGTTCCGACCGTGTTTATTACATTTTGTATCAGTAAGTTTTGCATCAGTTCGTTATTGTTTCAGATACGAAACTATTCAATCTCGAGCCGTGAAGCGTCATTCTTGTGTCCGTTACAAGATAATTGTAATCTGGTTTACCAAAATGTCCAGCACATCACAGAAACATAGAAACTTTGTGGCAGAGCCCATGGGGGATAAGCCTGTAACAGAGTTAGCAGGAGTTGGTGAAGTTTTGGGGAAGAGGTTACAAGCAGCAGGATTTGATAAGGTTAGTGTGTGAGCAGGATTAGATAGCTCTAAAACTTAAATACTTATCAGATAATATATACTTCTCTGCCAGGCTACCTGGTTTGCATATCTAGTTAAAAATGTATTAATCATATTTGTAGGTTTAAGTTACATAAAAACTTTTTAGCTCAAAAGTCTATTTATTTTACAGGCTCATGTTGTTCTTGGACAGTTCCTGGTTCTTAAGAAAAATAGAGAATTATTTCAAGAGTGGATGAAGGAAACTTGCAGTGCTAACTCCAAACAATCTTCAGACTGTTACCAGTGTTTGAATGATTGGTGTGATGAATTTTTGTACTAATATTATCATAGATCTTTTACTTATAATAATACTATAATGTAAATATAATAATTAGGCAATACACCTAAATATAATATTTTTATGTAACGTTTCAGTAAAAATTGCTTCTAATAATAAGTATTGTTTATCTTCAGGATAATAAAATAATGTTTGCATGATCATGATGCAATGCTATCCATAGGGTTCCTGACGGATGCACGACATTGATGGTTAAAATCCATAGTTATAAAAGGTTGTAATTACCTCTCTGAGTTGAGCTACATAGAGTCCCACTCGAAAAATTACTTGAATTTCTCAATACTTATTATTCAAAATATCTACTGGTGTGTAAATACATTTTGTTAACAGCTAATTTTAAATAGTTCATCTTGCTCTTATAGGCCTAATCCAGTCAAACATTACCTAACATTTAAGACTGTATGTGGCTAAAACAGGCTTGAACTGCCTCTGTTCACTATATGGCAGATGCAGCAACAAACGGTAAAGTCTGTTCCTCACAATCACTGACCGTGATAGCTGCCAACTTCACAGCTGCTACCTCAGGTCGCACTAGTAAGTTGCTCTCTGAACAATGATCACCCAATGTAATTGCCCTGTTGGCTCATTGGTAGTATGTCTGCTTCAAGAGCCGTAGGGTGTGGGTTCGATTCCCACTTAGGACAAGCATTTTGTGGCGTAATAAAAAAAAGTAAGTATTCTATCAGTTATCTGACTTACACAGTACAAGCTTTGCTTAGTTTGAAATTAGCTTTTTACACTAAAAAATTGTTAAGACTGGGTACATAATACTATTTAATGATTTTTTTATTGAAAATGGAGTAGTTCTGACACTGAATATACCAGCAGTAACAGTTAAGAGCTAAAACATACATTTACCACTTTTTTTTTTTTAATTACAAATAGGTTTGCTTTTTGCCCGATGTTAAGTAAAGATGCAGTCTATGATGGAACACCTTCGCCTACATTCGCGACTTGAAAGCACCCAGATCGTATTGATCATGATAGTATTTATTCAATGTCGAGGTAAGCAAGGCCGCTTTATGCGTACCTGTTCTCTTTTCTATGTATATTACTTGCCTACATGTCGTGCGATTTTATTACGGCTACGGCTTTTACTTACAGTGCGTCAGTCAGCGTCGCAGATACATGAGTGCGATATGCTAAAGTGTTACGTACGTTAGTAGGATCTGATAGATTCTTTTGACAAGTAGAGATAGCATTCCGAATGGAACAGAATAAATTATACCAACAAATACCTATAAAGGATAGAAAACTAAAACACTCCCAGCAAGTGGGCGCATGTGCGGGAGCGGAAGCGCCCGCCAAGGCCAAAAGTCTCAAATACGCATGTTTGGAATCCGCATATGAGTTCATGTTTGCCGTCGAAACTGCGCGTTCGATTGGATGATGCTTTAAGTTTGTGGCCGAATTAGGGCGTCGCTTTTGACTGTACTTGTCTAGACGGACTGTTAGTCTGTTACGCTCATACGCTGCAAGCAATCACCGGCGATCGCAGTAAAAACATATTTTTTTTAATTTATTCCTGGCCATGTATACTATGTAGCAGTAAAAACAACTGGCCAGGTTTGAAACGCTTGTGTGCGGTGTTAGTGTTACGCACACAACTAAACGTCATATCGTTCTACAGGAGCGATGAATGATACCAGTTATTAATTATTTTCTATCAAAGTAGGGAAATTTTCAGAGCTGAAATCTTAAAATTACAAATAAAACCAAGGGACACTTTCGCAAATCGCTTTAGTTATATATGTAAAATCTTAAAATTCAAGATTAAATTGCCGGAACGAGTTCACAGCCTAACATTTGGGATCTAGATACAAAAAGTATATAATCAAGGGTGTAACCTAAGGGAAAGGGATCGGGAACCGCGATCAGGGAATTTCTTATTACAAGGCTCAGACTATGTAGTCTGTTACAAGGCATTTTGCTGGCGATAGAGAGGAGGAAAGCAGCCAGTTGGCCAATTTTGGCGAGGGCTCAATCTCAGTGGAATTATTTTTTTACTTATGTGACATCTACATGCATTTTAGTATATACCTATAATTATAAACTCTTACACATAATATATTGAAATATATTTTACTTTAGATCTAAGTAAATTGAACTGCCACATATTAAAATTGTGTACTATAAAATAAAAATATGCACAGATAAATAGGTATTTATAGAACTTTATTAATAGATGACCATTTTTTATACATAATTTTATTTATAGATTATTTTAGATGAGTTTGGAATAACACTATTAACCTTTTTTATGAATTTTATGCCATAACTACAACAAAGAATATAAAAAAAAATATTAGCACACCAAAAACTTTGAACATTAGAGCTCTATTGCTTGTTATATGTTGAAAATATTTCATTATTTCCCTATGGCCTGCCTCAACATTCATCTCTGCATCTTGAATGTTTGCATCAATTCTACCAATAGCTTCATCCTGCTCTTTGACCATGTGTGCTAATTGTTGGAATATGCCACCTAGTTCAACTATTGTGCTTTCTATGTTATGCATAGTTTCAGCCCTCTGCTGCACATAGGAATCACTGTCATCTCTTAAAGCTAGCTGCTGTGTCTGCATGCTTGAACTTTCGCCTAAATCAATGCTTACATCTTCTTGTTGCAGGAGTGATGGTACCTCCTTAACCACTGGAGTCACTCTTGAAAATTGTTCACGCCTGTTATTCTGTTGTTTTAAATTTTCAGATCGTACTTCAAGGACCTAAAAGACAAAAGTAAATGTAATAGTTGTCTTTACTAGCAGCTCCTAGTTTACTTTACTCTCCCACTGATTAAAAATCTCCACTAATCACTACATGTCATACATAAATGACACTAGTGAGATAAGAAACTTTTATTGAATATGGTCAACATAAAAACATATCACTCAAAATATATTTAAGTGATAAATTTTTAAATATATTTTGAGTGATATTTGATGATAGTACCTATAATGTATTTATGTATTAAGCATATACATATCTATAACACAAAATAATGCAAGTCTAAAGAACTCTAAGTGCATAAGTCCAATAAGCAAAAAACCAGTTTCCTTCTACAATAAAACTTATTTTTGTATAAATTATAATTTACCTGTTTAAATTGATTACTCATAGAAGCAAGTCTAGATTGCAGTGCTAGCACCACACTGGAGGAGTGACTGTGCATACTCTTGCGCCCTCTCGGCATCTCACCAAGTTTTCCAATCTGCTGGTTCAAAGAATTCAAGTCTCCTTTTATAATGTAAGTGAGTTCTTGTATCTCAGTAGGCCTATCATCAAACAAGGATTTCTTTTTAGCCACTGAAAATAAAAAGGGTTAAGTTTTAAGTGTTTTATTTTTATTTACTACTATTAATAATAATAATAATAATAATTCATTTATTTGCGCTATGGGTATGATACAGATGTAAAAGTAAAAAATTAGCAAAGAACACCACAGACTACCTTTCGGTGTGCAAAACTTGTTTAGCTAGACATTTATCACAATTAAAAATTACATGTCAAAAAGTATAATATAAAAGTAAACAAATGTCAAAAGAAGGTAATAATATTAAAGTCACATAATAATAATTAAAAAAATAATAATAATATTAATGTCCAAATTAAATTTAAAATTTTTCAGACAAATACTCCCTTACCGTGTAGTATGCTTTCTCCAACAAGAAGTATTTCAATTTATTTTTAAATTTAGTTATCTCATTGATATGAGCTATTTCTATGGGTAAATGGTTGTAGATCATTGGAGCCATGCACACTACACTATTTGCAAGCAAAGACATATTTCGCTTAGGTACATTGATTTTGTGTTTATGTCGAGCAGATTTTAAATTAACAAACAAGTTATAGTTATTTCGTACAAACATCACACATTCATAGATATATATACAAGCCATGGTCAAAATTTTTAGGCTTTGGAAATGAGGTTTTTTATTTGTACACCATACCTGGTTCGAAGGATAAAAATAGTATGGAAAAACAATCTAAGAGGTGTTGATTAACCATGTGAGCTTAAAATGGGGAAAAATGAAGAGAAACTTTAAATGGAAAGGGACTTAATTTTAAAAAACTCAATCAATATAAAATTTACTTTTATGGAGTGCCCTATTTTTGTCGCTAAATATCACTTGGGTATTAAAAATAAAAATGTGCAAGCCAGGCTTGCCCAGGCTTGTACAAACTTGAAGGTTTTTATAAAGCTTTTGCCCCTGTTCATAAAAATCATACCAATTATAGCTTAAATCTCTTGTGAGTTGGAGGGAGATCCCACCAAATCTGACCAGAGGGATTGGTGTGTACTCACATAATTAATGAATGCTTCCTAAAAAAATTTGGGCAAAATTGATCGATTGAACATATCCTTAGAAATATATGCATTAAATCTTTCCACTCACATAAAGCCAGTTTTTCCAGTTTAGCATAGGTGCCAGTTATGTTTCTGCTTATAACTTTCGCCATGCTCATAAACTGTGAATATGTTTCAAGAACTGCAGCTTTTCGTTTATCTCTGATAGCAGGTCTAGCCAGAATTCTGTCTTGAAGACTCCTGACAGTCGACACAAACTCATTAGTCCGATCCCTTGCAGCCATGACTGGTTCGTATACGAATTCTTCAAGGATATCAAATACAATATCTTCCGGTACACTGGGAGCACTCCGTGGCGTTGATAGCTTCAAATTATAATGTTTGTTACTGTAAGAGACGCCTTTTTTGTCTAATTTACTGTAAGTATCTAAGTCGTCTTCCGAAGGTCTTTCAGGAACACCTCCAATATTGCGCCGCCGAGGTAGCATTGCATCGTAATCTCAAACGAATAGTTATAGATTTCGTCTAAGAGCAATATATCGAGACAAAAGTATTAAATTTATTCAAGAAAATTACTTTGTAAAGGTTTATGTAGTTCGGAATACATATTCACAGATTTTATATTTCCACGTCATTGCACTGTTGCCAACTCCAAAAATTCCGAGTCCCTAGATTCTTAATCAAAAGTCGCTAAAACTAACTCCACCAGGAGCGGATCCACGATTTTGTCTGGGAGAATACCTATAATTTTGTCGGGGACAGAAAAGGCGGTGTGAAATATTAGGAAAGGTGAAAAAAAAAAAGATATATAATTAGATTACAATTAAGTAAACAACATACTACAACTAACTTTTAATTAAATAATTATATTATCATTATTGTAACAATCACATAAACAATTTGTTGTTTTAATAACAATTTGCCAAAATTACTTTAAATTTTTTTATTAAATTAGAAATTGAAATATATATTATTTATCATCGTCATTTAATAATTCAAATAATTCTTCAGTCTCATGCTCATCTAATACAGCCGCAGTTGAAGTAGATGGTTGAACGTCTACTTCAACTTAGCTACATGCGACATTAAATAGTAGAAATTATCGGAGAACTGGCCGTAATCAATAGCAAAACTTAGATTTGAAAGAAAATTAGATGTGTTGCTTTGAATATTTTTTGAAGTATCTAAAGCTAGGGCTATTTTAATTTGTACTCCAAAAATCGCCAGATATGTCGCTAAACAATTTTTGTCGTCAAAACTTTATTTTAGCCGCTAAGACTTGAGCAAAAGTCGTCAGTTCTAGCGACTAAGTCGCTAAATTGGTAACACTGCGTCATTGACATTTGCAAGCATTTTGACATTTTGTAGTTAATTAGCGTACGGTGTTTTGGCGGGAACGCGAAAGAATCATATCGCCACATCGTATTCCTAAAACATTTTTTTTCTAAATATGTATATTTGATTGGATATTGTTTATAAAGAATGGTGTTTTATTGTGTATCAAATTATGTGCGTGAGTATGGTGAAGCATGTCTCTTTGTGCTTCTTGTAAAACTCCGTAGAAACTTTTAGTAAAATAACTTTATTATGACCAGAATTGACACTGACTTATTGACATAATTTATTGAAACCTATCAAAATAACCTGGCAAAATCCACAAAGTATAATTCCAAAAATAAAGATTGGCGGGAAACTTGGAACTGAAAAATCATGTCACTTTATTGTACCTAGGGTGCTGTGCATGAGGTCGAGCTTAGTGGAATTCTTACCTTATTAGGGTTCCCCACCCAAAGGGTGTCAACGGGACCTAAGCCTAGGCTGTATTTCTGTTGTTCAACCTATTTTAGGTTTTGGTAGGAAAAAATTGTTACACAACAATTACATACGTATCTATCTATGTACGCGCTATAAACGTCATACGTCATCCTCCTTCTCCGGCAGTCGGATAAATATTTAAAAATATACATTAGTAATATTTTTTTCCGTTCTATGCAAGTAACTCATGGAGTAATTGCACTAATGTTTTCTTATAATTATTACTTTGGACAATAGTTTTTTATTTTTTATTTAATGTAATTCATAAGATAGACGTAACACTTTGATGTATTTTACAGTTTATACTTTACTAGCTTAGGCGCCTTTGGTTTCATGACTCAAAATAAATCTTTTGTTTGTGTGTATAAACTATGATGTTCACAAAAAATAACATAATACATAGAAACGTCGAACTAAGTTTGATTATATCTCTAATACAAACTATAAGTAAATTGAATAATAAAATAGATTGTATTATAAATTGAATTCAATATTATAGCACTTCAATTATTTATCGAAAGGAAATCCCAATTAGGTATTAACGACACTTAAAAAATAATGGAAAAACGTTTTGCCTGATATTTTCTCATTTCCGTAATTTTATTAATATTGAAGGACATTAAATACAGCGCTATCTAGCCTGAAGAGCGAAATTAGCCTAGCCGAGTTAATTTTATATACTTTTCTGCAGACTAAGCTAAGTAGGTACTCTAAGTTAGCTCAGCAACCGGAGCAAAGCTTGTAGGTTATATAGGAACAGATATTATTCCCGCAATGAGTAAAATGTCGTTTTTAGTCGTTATTGGTTCTCTTGTACACAGTTTCAGCAAGATAGTTATTATATTCCAACTAGATTACCTTTTTTTTATAAATACTTTTTATATTTAAAACACCAAGATGCAGTTTTGGTACACTTGAACCTTTTTCCGCCGCGGTTTGACGCGCTGTGGTCTAGGTATACTAATAGCATAGTGTTGGGAAATCTAAATATTGTTATCGATTTATCTACTAATTGATGCTCACGATTTCGAACGGATTGAAAAAACTTTGTTTCAGCCCTACACCAATTCGTCTGATTGTAAGTGATGTTTATGGAACCAGAAATAAAGCTCGTAGGTAGGTACTTCTACCCTCAGACTTCAAAATACCCAGATCACAACTAGCAGGGAACAAGAAAGAAGAGAGTTAAACTCCCGGATCAAAGGAATTAAATATGCATTTAATAAATAAATCCGTTTTATTTCAGTAATTTAGTAAATTAACTAAACATTCAACAAACCTTCAAGGAGATATGACAGCCCAGATTGTTAAATTAAACATAGAATATCATCACCGCCTCTATATTCTTTTTGTCACAAGTGCTTGTAAAGTTTTATGTTAATTGGATTAATGGAACTCGAGTTACCGTCGCCCAAACATACAAGCATAGATAGAAACAAACGAACACTTATTTAAATAAAAAAATAAATAAATAACAGTAATAATAGTAGTAGATTCAAACACCTCGCTACGCTCAGTCAATTACCGCTAAGCTAGTCAATCGTTAGTAGGTGAATATGATAGAGCGTATGAGTCCGTCCCTAACAGAGTCGCTGCTCTGTCCGATGCAGAAGTTGAAGAATACAGATTCAGCGGCAACTTGCTGCGCGCACGTGCCCATCGGATACCATCCCACCTTGTTGAACACTATACCCACCTTGTACACCTGCGAACAACACATGAAATGTACAAAAAAAAAAATCAACTGTTCATTATAAATTAAATTGACCAAAACTTTTAAGAGGATTTTTTTAGTATCAAAAGTCATGACATGACCCAGAACTAACTGTTCTTTGGGGTCCTGAAGCATGTGTTTCTTTCTAGTGGTAATTTGTGACGATACTCAGCAATAGTCACGAGCGTTCTGTAACACTAATACGAAAGTTGTTAGGAAGATAGATGATTTTAGCGAGTTGACCACGTTTTGCACTTACGTAGAATATGTTATTGTTGTAATATAATTTTAGTATCAATAAATGATTGTCGTATTTTAAGACGTTCCATATTAAGAGTACAACGGCTACCAGCTCACATCACACGTCCGTGCATGTACTTACGTGAAGCACTTATAACTTCTATGATATAATAATCAAAAATTTTTGGTTATTTCTGAAGACCATTGATTCTATTCTAGACAAAAAGCTTTTTTTTTATAAATAAAAAGAATTCACTACTCAAATTGTGTCAATCATGTGACCACTTTTTTCTTCGGGAAAGTTAATTTGTTCTGTTATGTACATAGATATTATTATACTAGCTGCGCTTAACTAAAGTTGTTTTCTTCAACGTCGAAGGAAAATTCAGATTAGAAGTTCACTTAACAGCGCGCGGACTAGTTCGCCCGGCCTCGTGTATCGGACGCCGCTCGATATAAGTCTATAGAACTGCTGCGTAAGGTTGCTCGCAGTTTAGAATCTGGTATTTAAGAAAATAAATTAAAAATTTAAAAACCCCCTACGCAATTAACCAAACATAGCTAAGAACCACCGCAAGGAAACTGGCTTTCAAATGAAGACGCTTTCAAGTTTGAGAGCTACGATGCCACACACACACACACACACACACAACAGACAGACAGACATCGACGTCAAACTTATAACACCCCTCTTTTTGCGTCGGGAGTTAAAAATAGACGTGGGCGTGACGTGTCAGACATCAATATCAACGTGAATAGGTAACATGCTATGCTCGTTTGATTCATAAGTACCTTATTCCTCTGTATGTAGACGGGCCTATTGAACATAATGTCGAGGAGGTGTCGGTAAGGCACGCGGCAGGTGTAGTGCGTGTACGTGAGCCTCGCTCCGTCCGCGTCTAGCAGATGTGCGTACAGTAATTCCGAGTAGCCGGCCGCCAGCGCGCCGCTGCTTCCTAGCGAACACATCGCGCTCTCTTCGCTCGGCGCTTGCGTCGGGACCTTAAACGAAAATATCCGGATTTCAAGAATTAAATGTATACGCAGAAAATGTCGTTTTATCCATGTTTTCAGCCGGGCAAAGCTCGGTCATCCAGTTACTAATCTGAATTTGGAAACGGCTCCAACGATTTTCATTAAATTTAGTATGCAGGGGGTTTTGGGGGCGATAAATCGATTTAGCTAGATTTCATTTTTAGAAAACATTGTTTTATCCGTATTTTCAGCCGAGCTTAGCTCGGTCATCCAGGTACTTAACTATTAACTCCTTACAAAATTAATAATACACAGAGCATTGGTAGAAGATCTATCATACTGCACTCTGAGAAAATAGATGTTCTTATCTAACATGTCACATAGTTGGTGAGTTGTGTGATGGGGCGCTCACTGACCTGCACTCCGAGAAGACAGATGTTCTTGTCCACCATGAACGTGACCGAGCAATCGAGCACGCTGGTGTTGAGGCAGTCAGTATGTTGTATGATGGCGCGCTGACAGTAGATCTTGTTAAAATCTCCGTGCCGGTCTAGTAGCGGGTCTACGCCAGTTCCGGCGATAGAGCTCGCCATTAATGACGCCCGATCTATTCGTCCACCTGGAAATGTAAGGTTAATGAGTAATGAGATTAATAATATTCTAGTGGAATGCCCATAACAACCACCATCGCCGTATAATTATGATACCAAAAGTGAGAATTTAGATATTTGTAGAAGTGTTGATAATTTGCTTTTGTGGGTTTGTTTGAATGGTCTACAATTTCTAGGATTTACACTACTTCTTCCGCAAAGTTTACTCAGATATTCGACGAGCCAATATTCGGTACACCGCGGTGCTTAAAAATCGTAATCGACACTTACACACTCTTCTAAGAACATAAGAGAGAATATCAAAATGAAATGTATAGGATCACCGTCGTTAAGACTAAATGTTTTATGACCGGAAAAATATTCATAGTAAATCAATTACGTATCGCGTCAAGTTACGTAATTCTTAATTAAAATACTAAATACATTTGTATTTTATACCGACTTTAAAAAAGGAGGAGGTTCTTGATTCGGTTGTATTTTTTATGTTTGTTACTTCAGAACACCATCATTAATAAATCAATTTGGTATATTATTTTTTTATTTAAAAGGTTAGTTCACTTTCAGATAAGTGCCATAGAAAAAGAAAGATAAGTGAATTACTTATGAAGTGATTCAGTACATAATCCAGATTGGATTGGGAAGCGTTCAAGAGATTTTATCCGAGCATCATCGCGTGAGGAAGATATAGTATTGCGCTGGGTGGCAACCTCACCGATGCTCAGAAGTAGGTCTGGTGTTGTGACATGATTGTTAAATTTGAAGCAAGCTGGTCTCTGCATGTTTTCGACATTATTACAGATGATGAATCTTGGATTTATCAATACGATCCACAAACAAAGCGCCAGTCGACTAAACAGTCAACGGCCAAACGGCTGCTTCAAAACGAACCAACACGTACCAAAGTGAAACGAGTCGAGAAGGATACATTGATTTCACTGCACGGTGTGTACCGATGTATACTGACCGTCGTGGCGTGGCATGACAGGCGACGAGGCGCGCGCGGCGTGCGGCGGGGAGACGCGTGCGACGAGCGGCGCGGCCGCAGGGAGAGGATGCGCGCCGAACACTTGCTCTAGCACCGGGGATGGAGTATCTACCGTGAACGTTGCCATCTGGAAAAAGAAACAAGAACACATGACAAGAAGACATGGACTCCTTTATTGCACCGTTTGCATGGCTATCGCATACAAAAACACCCGACTTCCAAACGATTTCGTATGACAAACATTGTCATTCACATATATGATAAAAAAATAACTTCAATCTCTTGCACAATCTATTATAAAGTATTTGGATGACCGAGCTTTGCTCGGCTGAAAACACGGGTAAAACGACGTTTTCTAAAAATGAGACCTAGCTAGATCGATTTATCGCCCCCGAAATCCCCTGCATACTAAATTTCATGAAAATCGTTGGAGCCGTTTGCGAGATTCAGATTATATATATAAATAATATATATATATATATATATACATATATACAAGAATTGCTTGTTTAAAGATAAAATCTTTTAAACACAATTTCCAATAATATTCAATCTTACCCACGTGACAAAGCAGTAATATTAACGTGTGATCTGTTGACTTATACCTGTATAGTTTTATCTATGATTTCAGAAAGAAATATGGAGCAATTGTTTTTTTTTTTGCAGTGATTTTATAGTTGGTTATTTAGTAAGATTGTTCATAATAATGTGTACAATGACATCGTATTGGCTTAGTTACCCTAGCGTTCCGCGAACCCCGTATTTGCAACGGCGTAATTTTTTTAAATACGTACATCCCTGACTCCAGTGGAAGGGCCGCCACCGATCAGCTGTTTCCTTGGTACACGACAAGTCGAGAAATCTCTAGGCATCGGCACATCAGAGTTACTTGATAGAATGTTCATCAATACAGCAAAAGATTCTGATTCTGTAAGTAGAGAGGACCGAGCTGGCCCTTCGGCGAACTGTTGCGGAGTTAGCGTCAGGAAACGAATTTTTTCTATTGCAGAACGGATTGTTGGTTTGTTGACTTCTGAAACGGGTTATTTATTTTTTCAGTCATATTATTGTCATTGCCCAACTTAACAACACATCTTGATTGTAAGCTCTGTGTATTCCTTAAAAAAAGGGTGGTACAATTATTTTGATACGTCAATTAGTTTCTGAGACACGGAATAGTAAAAACTGATACAAGACGTGAGATTCCCTCACCCGGTGGCGCTTGTGCGTGGGGACGTTCTCAGTCCAACGCTAGTTACGCACTTCCGTACACTTTATGACAAGATAATCAAATTTATTTTTAATGTCCAATATGAATACTAACAATATACATCGAAGGGTATCAAACGGGCCTTACCCTATTACTAAGCTTATATCTGTCAGCTTTACCTATCGTTACGTGTATCTTCGAAACCGTAATAGGTAATGTGGAATGATCCTCCTTCCTCGGCATTCCCGCGGAGTTACGACAATGTGCTCTTCAAAAAACGAATAGAATCTTAAAAGATTGGGAATAAAAGTTAAGAAAAAAAGTTTATTTGTAGTATTCCTCCTATTGCATATATCTATAGGCGTCGGTGATTGCTTACCATCAGGCAACCCGCCTGGTTGTTTACCACCTGTGGCATGTAAAAGAAGGTAACCAATAAAAAAAATTACAACATACTAATACCAATTACAGTTCGGGATACAGCGATAAGGTCTTATAGTAGAATAGGCTTAGAAATAGGGGCTATGATAAATATTTTTCAAGTACAAAACCCTAAACACAACTTTTTCGTTAAATTGGTGAGCGTGATTTGACATCTTGTCAACACGTGTTTTTCTGGTATTTAGATGGGTCAAAAAATATTTTGTGAGCATTGTGCGGGACTATAGTATTTACGCGAGTTTTAACACATTCAATGCCCATTTGCCTGCAATAATGCAATATAATAATGCCCCAAGCCAAACAATACCCCAATATTGGGTGCTCCAAAAGCATATACATTTTTAACTATTTGCTCTTTATTTATGGGGCAAGACAAGTGCCTTTTTTACCTGCATACAAACTACAAATTTAAGTAACCCATTACTGTGGTCCTTTTAAATGGAATTAATATATTATAGTATACATAAGGTGTAATTGTGACAATATTCCATCCGATTTTGCAAATTCATTAACACCAGGCACAATTTTTTTTCTGGGTGTGCCAACTTGGAATCAACTTACCCCCCTAAAGCGGGCCGGGCCCATCCTGGAAAATTTCTAGGTGGGCAGTTGCCAGCCCAGCCCACCCGATTCCTACGTGCCTGATTAACACACTCTCTCTGGTTTATCAATTGAAAAAGTTTATAGGCTCTGTTGATGGGTGAATAAAACTTAAGGTGTCAGTGAGTTCTAGAAGTGTTATTCATACCAAGTTTACTCTTGGAGTCAGTGGGGGTAGGCTCTGGGGGCACGTCTTCAGGCGCATCATCCTGCTTGCGTGGCTCTGGCGCAGCCGCCGGACTGTTTTCGGCACTACTCTCTATGTGTACCACCTGACAAATTAAATTGAACAAAGTCTTTGCGAGATACTACATTAATAAATAATTGATTAATATTTGTGCAACAAACGTTGAAGAATTGGCAGTCAGTATCTCAATAACACATTTCGACAGAAATGGAATTCAATAGAAAGGAGAGCTATTACTGCTTCATTTTCAGAGTGCTAATTCTTCAAATCTGACCTGCATTTGGTGATCAAGATTTTCAAGGTTGTACATATTCTATTTAATTAAAATTGGTAGTGGATGTCCTCTTTTATTAACCGACTTCAAAAAGAAGGAGATTACTTAATTTGATTGTTTTTTTTTTGTTTTGTTACCTCGGAACTTTCGACTGGGTGAACCGATTATGATGATTCTTTTTTTATTTGAAAGCTGGTGCTTTCCGTATGGTCCCATTTCAATATGGTCCAGTTCTGACAATGCCATCCACGATAAAAACATATGAAGTCGGACGTTTTTTGTTAAAATTTTACTTATTTATTATTCTCACCTTGGAAGTTGAAGGTTCTGGGCTCTTTGGTTTCTTTTCACTAGTTGGTCCATTATCAACAGCTGGGCTGAAACTCCATTCTGTCCCTCTCTTGTCCTGTGCTTTCGAGTATCTTACAGCAGCATCAAATAGATCTAACTCACTATCAATGTTTAAATGATCAAGTGAGAACACTGTTATAACCGTGTTTAACTCTACATCTTGGAAACTACTATCATTGAGGACTTCTTTGGTATTTGTGCTGATTATCTAAAACAAATTAGCACATAAAACTTGACCTTAGGAAAAAAAATTATTTACACCAAAAATTATCTACCTAGTACTATTTTTTTTTATGTAAGTAAATTATAATAAAGTAAAATGTAAATTAAAATAAGGCTGTTATATTATAAAATTGTGGGATGCTTGGTCTGTAACGAGTATATCAATTTTCATATAAACAAATTTGGTCTTTAAGTTTAGAGAAATTCAGAAATAGTACATAATAATATGTGTATTTATCTATTGAAGTTGCAACGACAGGACCTTCGTCTCTTAGTAGGCCTCATAACCGGTCATTGCAACTTGAATAGTCACCTCTTTAAACTAGGAGCCACGGATAGTCCGCTATGCCGTGGCTGCTTGCAAGAAAATGAAACTGTAGAGCATGTGCTTTTCCATTGCAAAGCCACAGAAGCCACTAGAATTACTACTAGGCTGCATGAAGCTGCTTCGCTATCAATCATGTCGCCGCAACACCTCGCTTGTTTCTCGTCATCAACGCCATCAAACTTTCCATCTAACTCACTGGAGCTACTATGCCAGCGCCCTAGAGCCTCGCTTCGATACTTCAAGGAGCTGGGTTGGCTCGGGTAGATGCTGGTAGGGGGAAATGCACAATACACCCCAAGCGGGACGTCAGTGCAGGACTTATCGCCCCCACTTTGAATAAGAATATGTATATTTATATATTTTAACAAATTCTATTTATTAAGTTTACCACCTTAACTTCCTAATCCTATTTTTTTTATATTATAAAAGTGAAAGTAACTTGTCACTCTAGATTGATCTGATTGGCTGTATGGATCTTGATGAAAATTTAAATGGATAATATACCTACATACATTAATATAGGCACCTATATAAATAAACAGGCAAAATTTTCTAAAACTTGGAATGTATTTGATACCGGAAATTCGGTAAATAATATTGATAATGCACACCAGTTGTTATAAGCAAATATACACATTGTTTGTGATTCCTATTGCTTATTCTGTGACAGTTGTGTTGGTGACACAACATGTGGGAGAACATTCATCAGAATTACTTAATACATACTATGAGATGATATTAGTTACAGAAGGCAACAGGACTCGTGAACATTTCACACAGTGCCATCTAGCCCCAAAGTTACCAAAGCTTGTACTATAGGAACCACATAACTCAATAGAATATTTACTTTATTTTGTTGTAAATACATACTTATAATACATACAGAACACTCAGATAGCTTTTCAGTTCCAGGCCAGTTGTGCTTATCATTTTCACAACACCATCACCTAAATTGTGGTCAAACACTTAGCCTGTTAAAAAATATAGTCATTATCATGTATACTACATACCTGTATACATTTGTCCATTAGTACACTCTCATCAAATAAGCGTGCAAATTCATATGCTCTGCATGCATTTCTTGGATATAAGTCTGACCAGAGATACCGTGTGCACTCTTTTACTAAATGTGGCAGCATGTACTTCTTGGCTCCATAGCACAGTTCACATGCTTTATCAAATGAGCTTATATTTATGTTATCCGTATAGATATACCTGCAATGAAACATTACAATAATGCAATCTGTACCTTGTTGTGATAATGATATAGTGCTAATCTAGCCTTTAGCCTGTTGATCCTTTATTATATTTAATTACAACATCAAAAAAGGTAAAAGATTTATGCGTGTTGAAAAGAAACCAGAGTTACAACATTAGATATTAAATATTAAAAAGTATTCTGACAGTAACTATCTGGTTCCCATGGTACAAGCTTTGCTTAGTTTGGGGCCAGATAGTGGGGCACTGTGTGAAAATGTCCTCCAATTTTTATTTAAATTTAAATCAAATAGTTCATTTATTTAGTATGCCTTAGATACAAAAACAGCAACTGAGAGACATCAACAGGTTACATTTGATACATTAATTATAAAACAATCAATTCCTTTATTTGCTCATCACATTGTAAGTCTTTTGTTAAATCACAATCTGTCTGTAAATCACAATTTACAGACAGAACTGATAAATGATTTAGTCAATAGTTTGACATTGTTGTCCTATATTTGTTTTCTGTATACAACATCCTGGAGAAACAGTGCTCTGCTTTACAGGTAGTGGCAACATTAAAAACATTTAAGATATTATAATAAAATTAGGGAATACATCAACAAGTTTCTTTTCATAAATTAGCACAAAAATTTTACCCTTTAAGGACCCTTTATAGCCATGGCACCCTGAGCTGCAGCCCAAACATCCTTTATATAGATCTGCCCTGCCGACATACATATACTCTGCGCTTAGAAATAGAAAGGTCCCAATAATAGCCCAGATTATCATACATATAATTAGATGCAAAAAAGTTATTTTTATGAATGTACATTGTAAAGCATGAAGCAATCTGTATCTGTAATGTTATCAAATCAGTCACTAAGGCAGTACCCACAAGAAGTAATAAGTATCTATAAAATATTAATTGTTGCCACTTCAAAGGCACTTACTCTAAAAGTGCCTTAAAGGCTTCTGGTTGCACATCCAATATAGGTATGGGTTCATTTCCCTCATCAGCCATTCCTCCGTAGAACATCGCTTCAAAAACCGGAGAAGCCATGGCGAGGAACAACTTGTGGCCTGCCACAACCACTTGGTTGGGCTCTGAACCCACAAGAAACGAGCAATCCGACCATAGCCCTGACTGCAGCAGGTAAGCCCCTCGTTGCTTTATTTTGAGACACTCAATCTGCCAGTCTCTCGGAGCTCCCGCCATTATATTCAATGATTCACAATTTTATATATTATGTTCCTGGTCCACAAATAGGTATGAATTCTACGAAATTTAATAAACAACACAAGTGCACGAAAGGCTTAAGTAAAAGATTTCGTGTTGACGACACAAATTTCATTACAGTTAAAATTTATTGTAACAAATGCAAAATAAATAAAATAAAAAATCAATTCGATGCTGTAAACTGCACGGGGCAGTGGAAATAGTCAAATACATACAAACAGAATCACAATATCACAAATCAATCATAAGTGGACAAGCAAAACAAAATATAGACTATGTATCAAAATAACTCTCACGCCTAATACAAGTTTATATTTTAAGAACGTTTTGGTATACGGTACGCACTAGCACGGTACATTATATTAGCAGTGAACCTTATAGGTGCAGCGTATACATATAGGAGCAAGTTTTATGACTCTTGTTTCAGCCAACTGAATACATATCCATATTCCATTATTCCATAATATCGAGCCTCTCGTTAGCGTGGAAATGCGTATCGAATATTACTTAGTATACCTATCGCCGATTTACGACTTTCAACCAAATAAAAAAAAAAACTCATGGAGTTAGTTTTGGAACGCGTATTTACAAATACGAGTACGTACATTGACGAGTATGCGGAGCGGAGTATGATTTTAACAATTTGACACACGTCTATGTATCAGTGTTGCAAAACTAAGAATTTATTATTCGGTAGGTATGCTAGCGTAAAATCGGTAGAATTCGGTAGTTTTTTTTTTTGTATTAAAATAGCATCACACGTAGTATATTTGCAAATATCAAATATCTTTATCATCGTAACATAACTCAATGGTGGTTTTTTGTTATTTATCTAAGCAGGTAGGTATGTATTTAGTCTAAAACTATGGGTAAATTAAAACAAATTAACTATCATAACACAACTTTAATAGTTATCAACGATTCATACATTTTTTTATTAATCTAATCAATTCTATCTAATAGCCTATCTTAACCTATGTAGTCCAAATTAAAAATCTACTCATTGATACTACTAGTTGAGTATGCCTAATATTACTTGCGAAATCTAGATGCTGACTTACGTTCTTTTATTTGCTCTTTAAAGTGAACAACTTTTTTATCCACAAAATCCACATCTTTGGTTGAACAGCTAAAGATTTTGAATTTCTTTTCATGGATTTTAGAAGCTGCGTGTTTTTTTAACGCCTTAAGTCCCGAAGAAACATTTATTTATTTGGTGCAGCATTTACACACTGCCAGGAAGGGATTAAATTCACATGATTTTAATCATTCTTTAAATTAAATTTCACATGCCCACGTGTCCATTGTTATTAAGATTAACGAGCTAAACGAAAAATTGAAACCAAATTAGATACGGTGATACTTTAAATTTAAACAGACTAGCTAAGGGGTGCGTCTGGTCTTTGCACCTCCGAAGACGATTTCTTTGAGGCGGATAATAGTTTTGTTTTATTGATTTTCTATTAAATCCGATTACCTCGATGACAAAATATTATCAAACACTGCTGAATGTTGATGTTGTTCAGTAATTGTACTAAACGTTTTGATTAATCCAATATTACGAAAATATGTACATGTAATATTTGCTGTATTTTATCGATCGCACAAAACAGTTGTGCTCTGTAATCTAATGGTTGCATATACTATTGCCGCCCTTTAATCAAATATTATCATTTTTGTTATTTTTGCTGATAAGATGGTGTTCTAATGAAATCCTAAACATGAGTCACCAATATCTTTTTTATCTGAAATAGCACCGTAATTATACTTTTATTCAGTTATATCTTCAGTGGTGTTGTGAACAATATCAATTAAACTAAAAATGAAACATTCTAATATAGTACTCGACGGACGTGAATATGATCATGCATCATTTGCTATCGGGTTGGGTCTAGCTATATCTTCTAGTGTATTTATTGGTTCCAGTTTTATAATAAAAAAAGTAGCATTGAGAAAACTTTCAGCATCTGGGAATCTGAGAGCATCAGCTGGTGGATTTGCATACCTCAAACAATGGTTGTGGTGGCTTGGATTAATAACCAGTTAGTATTATTAGTAGTGGAATAATTAGGAGTTTTCTACATTTTTATGCCTTCTTAATGGTTTTATTGTCCTTTCAGTGGGTGTAGGTGAAGCGGCCAACCTTTTAGCATATGCCTTTGCTCCTGCAGCTTTGGTAACTCCTCTTGGTGCTCTCAGTGTATTAGTTGCAGCAGTGCTATCTTCAAAATTCCTCAATGAACATTTGAATTTTATTGGAAAGGTATGTAACCTTAATTTGATGTTTTAACTTAACTAATATTATGTACATAATAAATTTTTTAATAACTTAAATATATTTGTTCACAGATTGGCTGTTTCCTTTGCATAGTAGGCTCTATCATATTTGTCATACATTCCCCAAAATCAGAAGAAATCAAAACATTCTCAGAACTTGTGGTTATGTTGGGTGATTACATGTTTTTAACTTATGTTTCAACGATTTTGGTAATGAGCTTTATACTTAAAATAATTTTTGTGCCTAGATTTGGAAACACTAATATTGCTATTTATCTTTTAATGTGCTCATCTATTGGTAGTTTGACAGTGGTCTTTTGCAAAGCAGTTGCATTGGGTATAAAAGAGACAATAAAAGGAGATGCAAATAATTTTTCCAATTATGTATTTTGGCTGCTATTTATTACATCGGTTGTGTGCATCATGATACAAATGAATTATTTGAATAAGTCTCTTGATATTTTTAATACTAGTGTAGTAACTCCAGTGTATTATGTGATGTTTACAGTTCTGGTTGTGCTTGCGTCAGGCATTCTGTTTAAAGAGTGGGACCACATGAACTTTGAAAACATTTTAGGTTGTTTATGTGGTTTCCTTGTTGTAATAACTGCAGTTTTTATGTTAAATGCATTTAAAGATGTGGAATGTTCATTCAAAGACCTAAATTTTAATAGAAGATACAGAAGAAGTTCACAGAATGTTGAAATACATGTTGAATTAAATAACCAGATGCTAGGCAACCATAGACATTAGTATAGATGATTAAAATATACCTTTAAAGAACACTTGCAAACTCTCAAAATCTATTTAAACATCTATCCAGTGTGATTCAGGTAAGATTCTATAACTATGCTGAAAGTAATTAAACATAAGAAGATTTTTAGCATTAACTAAACAATAGTTTATCATCACTATTAATTTTGTCAGCTATATCTTATTAACAATAATTATTGACACTTCCATGTGTTGTAATTATTTTAAAAATATTTTTGTGTTAGCAAGCACAAAGTTAAAAAAAAAACTAAAATAAATCAATATAGTAAAAATCATTTTTTTTTTTAAATACTATTAGTATTATTTTAATGGACAAAAATACTAAAAATTATTTAACAAATTGGATACTTCAAGAATAAATAAAAAAATTAAAGCCATAGAATTTTTAATTAATAAAAAAGAAGGATATAGTGAAATTGTGTGTTCTTGGCTTGCTACCAAACTTTGATAGACAGCTTATTTAGTAGCTTATATAGTAACAGCTTATATAGTAAATAGCTTATTTTCAAAATCTTCAGTAGTCAAGATTTTGAAGGTAAGCTTGACCATAATTATAAGCATAACTGCTTTGCCCTATCACCTATTAGAAGAACTAAGCCTCCATACAAATCAGTTTAGTTCCTCAATCTGGTTTAGCAACATACATACATGCTGTTTTATTCACAAATGTCTGATAAAACAATTTTAGTTAAAATATGTTTACACTAGTTTTCAATAATGATATCTACTATGAATTGTAGCACTAACATAATATAACTAAAAGTGAACTCGATTTTTGTAAATATTCATATTTAATAGAATAATGTAAAACTGCGGAAACTGATGTGACTGATTTTTACACATTTTTGTTTGACTTATGCTGGATTATTGACATTTTATTACATCATATACTCCGTCTATAGTTTTGACACATCTAGTACCCTTCTTCAAGGAGGCAAAGCAGAGTACAAAGTGCGCGCGGCCTCATGCCTCGTTTTGTAGCACACTTGAGAAGCCTTGTACTCTGCTTTGACTCCTTCAAGAAGAAAGTCACCAAATGTGGGCGAAACTACAGTAAATAACTGTAGTCGGAGTGTCCTACATAATTAAACATGACTAATCTTGCATAAGTAAAACAAATGTAAAATGTGTTTTATTTTTATCTATTTATAAGACAAAGTTATCTGTGATATTAAACCTTTACCAATATTCATTTTATATCAATAATAATTTAATACATAATTCAGCTGAATAGAATTAAATTTATCTCCTTACCCATAAAAACTTCAAAACATGAGCTAATAATTTACATCATAAGATAAAAAATCAATACCAGTGCTTAACTAAATTTAAGTATTCAATAGCCTATTGAAAACCACAAAATGTGACTGTTCTATTGACAATGGGACAGTCATAAATGTATTTTATCAATGTAATAATAGTAGTTTTATATGAAACAAATGATGTTTTGTAATAATAGTAGTTTTTTCATCAATAATTTATTTGCATAAGCAAATAAATAGTACTATTAGATAATGCATGTGACTAGTGTATTTTAAATAAAAATGATTTAAAAAGAAAGTTTAAAGTTATTATTTCTGAGTTGTTCTATGAGGTGTAAATTAGTCAAATCTTTTTATAACTAGACTACTCTGTCAGAATGTCTCCTAAGCTAAAGTCTACATGTGGCACTTTCAGATTAGCAAGAATGTTCGCTTTGCACATTTTTTCATATAATCTGCCATTGTGTTAAATTTACTAATGATAGTTTTTAATTTTGTCTTTAAGATTTTAATGTAAATTTTTGTACAGGCTTGACTTATTTCTAAAACAAGAATTCTTTTACAATATAATGGTCTTGTGATATAATAATAAATTTCTGTTAATTTTGGCAATCGGCTATGAATCTTATGTCCAAACTTTCAAAGAACAATGTAAAAGCAATGTAATATGATGACATCATCAAGTTATTGTAATTTATGTTTACTTTAAATAATAAGTATAATTATATAATAATTAATTATTATTGTATATAATAGTTAAGGCTATGAAGAAAAAAATATCATTTAAAAATACACTTATAAAAAATGTTTTGTCACCAATAAACAGACACTGAATGGTAAATAAATGTTCTACAGATTGGGCAAGTACGCTGATATCCATATAATCTTCTGCAACATTCTGTGCATAGACAGATGTGACGACATGGCAGTGTTAATACACATTTCTGACGTTCTTGACAAATCACACATAGGGCATCTGCTGCAGTGTTTGCGTCGTCAGAATATACATCATCCGAACTATTATTTTCTCTGGCACTCATTATATCTCCATTAACCATTCGCGTTATTACTTGCACTTCTGGATTAGTCCAGTAATTATAGCATGCATGGTACAAATATAGCAAGTTTCTCACTAGAGACCAGTAAAAGTTATAAACACTAGTTATAATTGTTTCTTTAAAATGAACACAAAGTCTCACTATTATAATAGCACTTGTTAACCCTAAAAAAGATTCTAAAGGCACTTCAGTCAAGAAATTTGTGAATATCAAGAGTCTCATATATCCATTCACAATAGTATTGACTATAACATCTAAAATATATTTTGTGCCAGACTTCATTAATAAAGGAAGGTGCACAGGGATAAAAGTAATCAGGAGCCACACTGTTTGACCCATGAGTATTAATGTGTTTATAAGTAATATGCAGACTTCAGTTAATATCACAGCTACTGTATTAATTAACCAAGTAATTGAAGAAGCAAATGAATAGGTCTTTTCAGATAAATATTGACACACCTCCTCTAATCCATTGTGTATGTTCAGGAACTGATTCAAAGTGGTATCTAAAATGTCTTTGAGTGAATTTGGCAATTCTGTAAATATGCAGATGTTGTCCTCGTACACAATATGGAAGAATCTTATAATATGGTCGCAAGCTTTAATTAGAACGGTATATGACCATAAAAGAGCTGAAATAATAAGTTCTCCGATAAATGAAGCAACGAAGAACACATTCTGTATTGTTGTAGCCAACAAATGTATAACTTGAGCCACATAGGTGATCATTATTACTGCATTATTCAAATCTAGTAGTAATCAGTCCCATCGATTAAAGAGCTAAAATATTAAGAGACGATCGGTCGATACAAACACAGTAATAAGTACAAATTAAAACTATTGAAATATTTTTTTAAACATGATCGAAAATTCGAAACGAACGACAAGAAAGTGACAGTTCATTAAAACTGTCAAAATTATTAGGCAAAGGATTTTTTTTCTCTTTCTTCTTGGCATCGCATTCTGTGCATTCTGCCAGTTTCAATGTTTCCATATTTTGTGAGTAGTATTCATTTTTCAGCTTCTTTATCATCTATAGTTACAGTCAAAGTCTAGTCTTGATCAAGTCCAGTCAGTCCCGGTCAAATCAAGTCATGCCTTAGTAAAGTAGTGGCGACTTTACTATAAGCTTCTGGATGGAGTTTTGGAAGCAACACGAAAAGTCATGTTTAACCACATTATATCATTCTCCCACACTCGCGCTTGTAATTCGGCACTTTATAAATAAAACACCACTATTTTTATGCATAAAAACTCGAAAAAACACTAGTTTTAGAAAAAAAAATACAATGGGGCGACACGACGCTCACCGCGTTCCCGCCAAAACTCTTGGCAAAGGATTTTGGCGGGAAGATGGCAAAATCATGTCTGTTATTTCCCAATTTGGGGGATATTATCGATCGAAAATCTTATTCGGGTTTTGTTAGTAGATTTGGATTTAATCTAATAAAATGGCATAGCCACAAACAAAATGACATAGTATGTTCAAGTAATGAGGCCGAGTACTACGCTCTTGGAATGGCAGTTAGAGAGGCTAATTTTTAAACAATTTTTTAGGTGAATTGAAAAGTTTGCCACATGGGCCTTTTTTACTATATCTATATATTTGTAGCGATGATAGCTCATTGGTTAGCGTGGTCGGTTCGCATGCCAAAGGGCGTCGGTTCAAACTCCAACAATGAGCTTGAGCTGCCGGAGAAGGAAAACATCGTGAGGAAACCATAGCGTGGTGGTAGGGTACTTTCTAGTACTCGACTGGCTAGCTACCACCCTCAAGTTGAAAATCTGCCGCCAAGCATCTAACGGTGTATTCCGGCAGCTTCACTTGAGAGCCAGTACTATTCCAGGCTAGCTGTGCTTTACCATCTTCGACCACACCGTCACTTAATATCAAGTGAGCTAAGGTCAAACAACTAGCCAGTCAAAAAAAAAAACTATTCGGCATTTAAGAAAAATCTATGCAATTGCGAACCTTAATACACAGGCTTACGATATGTGGTCGCGTGGCTATTTTCTGAGTGCCAAACGGGAATCGCAATGACAGAAATACTGGTACAAAAGTTAAACCTATGTACACCAGGATTGAATCATTGAACTATGAAGTCTACAACCACGGGAACCTTTTCCATAAAAATAATATCAGACAAATTCTCCTTGGATCACCGTTCATATTTTATAAAACGGTATACCTTTGAATCATTGACACATCCGGTTATTAAAATATCAATAGTCTTTGGATCAAACTTCTTCCGACTATGACCCTTTACCAGAACTTGTGCTTTATATTCAGTAACCTTTAAATTTGATAAATCTACTCTTACCTCTGTCCAGACTTCTTTAGGAATTTTGCCCATAAAAGCCATCGTTGGAGGCTGTTCTATAAGTACTCGGCACAACCAACAGTTTCTTGCATTTAACGTGACACTGGCAAAAACGCATTATTGGTTATCAACATTTGTTTTTTTCCTGAACTTGAGAAAAAATGTTGGTAATAATAATTCCCAAGGGGTTTGTATGGAGTTTCCCCGTTTTAATAAAAACATGAGAATTGGCACAACGCACGAACTTGTAATGGTTGAAGAGATATTTTTTTACTAATATGCCAATGTCAATGCCAACCTGATCATAGTGATCATGGGCTGAAGGCTGAAGGACAAGTATCCACCACTGTTGCCGTTTTGGCATTTTTAATACTAAATATAGCATATTTTTAGACCAATTAGCATGAAAAATTTTCATTTTTCGAATTTTGAACTTTGTCAAAAGATTTATAAGAGACCAAAGACATTTTTTATTCAAATTAGATTTTACTTTCATTTAGTATTGTAACTGTCTAAAGTATAGATATCCCCGAACAAATCTTTAGTTAATAGTTATCGTTAGCTTGGCGATTGTTTTGTTTTAGTTAGACAAAGCAAGTACCAGCACGTATATCAGCCAGCTTCAAACAAAACTTTTTTTATGGTCTAAAATTGAATTTGATGGATTTTAAACAGATTATTGGACTTGTGGTGAGGCTCATGTGGTGTTGATGATTACGGAATCTGAAAGTGACCCATCAACATGTCGTGCTAGGGCGACAAGACGAATATGATGATGATAATTTGTTCGACTTTGAAGATTAAATTGACTTAAAAACCAATATGTTCTTAAATAAAATCATTCTTGCTATCTTAAAAATTCTAATAATATTATAAATGCGTCTAAGTTTGTGGCATTTTATTTAGCAATCTGTTACTTAGCATTATCGGCAATAAATTTTACTGGCTGGCAGCATTGGTATCCACGACCAAGAATTAAAAAAAAAATACCACTCTAACTCTAAGTAGTGTTTGATCTGAGCACTCTAACCACTCTTCACTCTTCTCCTCTTCGTTAGTTTTCTTTTGTGAGCTTGCTGTTTATATTAAAAATAAGTAAATATAAAAACAAGTTTTGCAAGTATGATATAAAATTAAAATTTCGAATCATTTTATTACTAAGCATTAAATGTGTCAATATTAAAATTTTGTTGGTACACTAGGACGTTTATGCTGAACTATGGTAATTATGAGTTTTTCCACTAAAATGCACTTAATTTTCTTGAACTCTTTTCCATTTTTTTGAACTCGTTATTTATATACTTACACACAGGAACCTCCAAGCGGGACCAGTTCGCCGGGTCTAATAACCGCTCCGTTGTTGCCGCCACCAATGCTGGGCGGCATCGCACCGCCAATTCCACCCGCAGTTGCTATGCCCCCAGTGCCGGGTCTTCCTCCAAACATTGGCCCTCTTCAGCCTCCTATGGCATTCCCTCCTATGCTGCCTCCGTTTTCGATGCCACCACCAGGGTTTCCCGGATTCAAACCTGTAAGTAGTTCTAGTGTCATTGGTCATTAATTTAAATACTGCTATTATTTGAATTGTTGAACAGTGCTAGTGAAAGATTAAAGTGTCCAAAAGTACTATCATTGTTTTATCTTTGTATTTATCTACTGTCATCATTTTTTGTTTTAGGAGGCTATCACTGCCCCTGCTCCTGATGTGGCACCATTGGCAAACCAAAGCAGTCCATGGTCAGAACACAAGGCTCCTGATGGCCGCATATATTATTATAATTCTGTGACCAAACAAAGTTTATGGGAAAAACCTGATGATTTAAAAACACCAGCAGAGGTATGTTGTTAATGCTCATATACTCATAGTGTTGTACTAGCCTACTTTACGTACTGTGTGAAAAACAGTGCAATGTATGGCAGAATTTTGTTTTACTTTACATTCAATTGTACTGCAGTGAGGGTCCAGGGTCCATAGTGTTGTAGGGCATTGCAATTATGCATTCCTATACTTTGTGTATGACTTGCCACCTAAGTGTAGGTTTATGGGGCTATCTATAATAAATAATTTGATATCATCCTACCAATGCTACTTTAGATTGTCTTTTCCACAGTAAAAATGACAATTACATAAATATAGGTTAACTAAACAAGCATCATTCTCTAGTTTGGCTGTCAGAACAAAAATATAAGTGTATTTATTTGTTTAATAAAAAACATGGGTATATAAGATGATCTGTGCGAGTTGCACAAAATGTTCACAAAACTTAAGCTCAGTATTGAAAGATGCGGGCAAATTCATACATTTGCAGTATAGTATTGTAAGAGTTCTATGAAAGATGTTTGTATGTACATGCTGTACACTGTTTTTGTGAAATCCTGAATTTTGAAGTTCCATTTCCACAAATGGTAAAACATTAATGAATGAAATGTTATTGTTATTCTAGTTATAGCTTGTAAAAAATTAGGATGGGTAAGATTTCAATACATAATTTATTCCTTATTATTTCAGAAATTGATGTCTGCATGTGTATGGAAAGAATACACAACTGATGCTGGAAGGGTATATTACCACAATATTGAAACAAAGGAATCTAGTTGGGTGATTCCTACAGAGCTACAGGAGATCAAAGACAAAATAGCTGATGAAGAAGCTGCTCAGTAAGTGAATATAAAGGATAACAATAGCTGTACTTTGCATGTTTCTGTTTTGCCCTGTTTTTCTGGATTAAAAGTAGCCTATATTCTAATCCAGAGTATAAGCTTTAAATCTGCATTCAAAATTGTACCTAAATTTGTAAGCCATTATTTATTACAGTGTGAAAAACACAAAACAAGTAACAAACAAATTTTTGTATTTATAATATCATGTTATTATAAATTTAGCCATAAATAGAATAGAAGTCTGGAACTGGCGAATGAAATTCGCCGTCTGGAACTTCAAATAGATGAATATTCCGAAGTGTGTCTTTAGGCATTCCTAAATATAGTGGATGATAGTGTTATAACATGTCTGTGTTCATTGTAGTATTCTTAATGGTCTGCAGGGCCTTTGCTGAGAGTGGCACATTCCAAAGCTTGGCCACCACTCCTCAGTTGCCATAGTCAGGCTAGAGTGCACTCGCTCTCATCTGCACATGCACTTAGTTATTGTGAATAAATAGAACTGGTAATCAACAGGAAAAGAAGTTTCATTATTCTTTCATACCAAACAGTCTGCAGAACACGCAGATGTTATTTGGAGGTTGACAATAAATCCTCTAGATCAGGGATTCCCAAAGAGATCGGTATTGGTTTCCCAGGGGTCGACATAAACGAAAACTGATTTTGAGGGTTGACAGTGTCTAAAAATTTACTATTTATTGCCCTATTAATTAACACAAGTTGAAACTTTCTAGATACCATATAAGTTGTGTTACGTCTACCAACTTGTTATAAGAATGACAAAATAAATATTTTAATAATACACTTACTTAATCAACTGCAAAGATTTTAAGTTGGTAAGTATTTTATATCATTAGGAAAAAGGTAAAGATAAGATTTTATAAAGTAATTTGGGTGTGGGGGTCTGATGTATCAGTTCATTTTGGAAAAGGGATCTCTTGCCCAAAATAGTTTGGGAATCCTGTTCTAGATGATGTCATATGTATCCCTAGCTACACCACACATATCCACATGGTCCAAGTTTTATTAATGAAATAGGATTTCACACTATCCTCCTGATATCCTATCTACAACTTCCCTGGTGTGGTAGTATGTGTTTAATTTATAAGTTAATAAAATCTTATTTTGAATTTTTGTCAGTAACCTCTTAGCTTAGAGTTGGTACTTGTGTGAATTGCTAAAATATGCTTTTATTTTCGCATTGTATGAAAGGTGTGCAATATCTTGTCTCTTTGATATTTTCATGCATTGTAGTATGGTGTTTTCTATAGAGCGGCAGCGCTTGGCGTCTGCGACCTACCGACGAGCGAAGTGCCGCTTCCCGGGTCCCCGGCTGCCGGCAGCTCGGCACTCGACGAGGCCATGGCGAAGACCCTCGCATCCATCGATCACACACTCGCCAACAATATACCCATACCAGAAGACAGTAAGTAGTTTTTTTTCATGTATATAATCTTCATTATACGAAATATTATAGCCATTTTTAAAAAAGGAACCTGCTAAATTGTTTTAACTGTTTTCAAGTGCTTACCAACAAACATCATTAGATTTTCATTTATATCTTACTAGCTGTTACCTGCGGCTTCGTCGGCGTAGAATTTAGCAAAAAGTTAATAAAGATAAAAAATATAAATTTTCGTAAGTGTAGGTAATTGTTCAGATCATAGAATAGAAAATACCTTTGTTGTACACTGAAATGTAAAAATATATAAGTATTTTAAAAATAAAAAATATCTAAAGTTAGTAACTACACTGGAGTGCAAAGAAAAAGGGTTGGTTAGAAAATCTTCAATATCTTCAAAAGTACCTGACCTAGCTTTATGAAATAAAGTCTAAGTAATAAGTGTACATAATTATATTCATTTATATCATCAAAGTATTTTCCCCTATTACATTATTACATTTATACAGATTTTATATTTATTATTTATACCCTTATTACATTTCTGCAATCTAAGAGGATAATCCACAAACTGAAGGCATATTTCTTCCTAAAATATATTTTTTTCGTGCAATACATTGACCAAATCGGGAAAAAAATTGTGGTTGGTAGGGGCGAGATCCGGCGGGAGTATGGAGGATCACGGATTATTTCTAACTGCAGCTCTTGTTATGTGAAAAGTTGTTTCTCAAATAGTGTGAGGTGAAAATCAAGAGGCACAATTTTATTAATTATTTTTTTGTTCTTCGTAGTTCACTTAGAAGATTCTACTACGGAAGCGATTAAATAAATAGCATGCGGTGCGTTCGTTAGCCGTATCCTCTCCAAACAAACCATTGACTATAATTAACTCATATTCGAAAATTATTCTGATTTTAGCTGAATCCATCTTCCCGTTAAATTCTGATTTTGAAAACGTCAAGTCTTTATAAAAAAAAAACTTAAAATTATATTACAGTTTTTGTGAGAAAAAGTTTATACTGTTTATAGTATGCATGTATATTTATTATTCAAAGTGGCCAGTGCGTTAAACAGTAATTTTATAACTTACCTGGAAGAAATCGCTTTAATCAATAAGGCCGCTAGTTGTTGTATTATTTTTAAGCTTTTGTCTGTTATCAATATTTTATAGCGATGATATACCTATATGTTATTTATATAATATAATAATTTTGTAGCTATGATAGCTCAGTGGTTTGCACGGTCGGTTCGCATGCCGAAGAGCGTGGGTTCAAACCCCAACAATGAGCTTGGGCTGCCGGAGTAGGAAAACATCGTGAGGAAACCATAGCGTGGTGGTAGGGTACTTTTTAGTACTCGGCTAGCTAGCTACCACCCTCAAGTTGAAAACCTGCCGCCAAATATCTAACGGTGTGTTTCGGCAGTCTCACTTAAAAGCCAGTTCCATTCCAGGCTAGGTGTGTTTATTATCTTCGACCACACAGTCACTTAACATCAGGTGAGGTGTGGTCAAACAACTAGCCAGTCAGCCATAAAATAAAATATGGCGTGAACAATAAAGAGTTATCCCTAGTATACCCTCTATGTAAAAAGTAAACAGAAAATTTAAAAATGTACAATGTTTATTTCTTTGGTGTAAAAAAATAAAAAATATCCTAGCATTACGAAAACTGATTGCGAAATAAACGAGTAGTTAGTGTCCCTTCTTGTGTCCCCACGACTTATGACCCTCGTGTCCGCCCTTTTTGCCGTGATCATCATGATGGTGCCAGTGCTCATGGTGGCCGCCTTCGCCGTGATGTCCCTTGTGGTGGTGGTGGTGTCCGCCGCCCTCGTGATGTCCCTTCTTGCCGTGGTGGTGCTCGTGGTGCCCGCCATGCTTGTGTCCTTTGTGGAAGTGCCCGCCCTTTTTGTAGCCACCTTCGTGGTGATGTCCACCATGATGGTCGTGATGACCTTTCTCACCGTGGTGATGGTGAAAGTGCTTATCCTTCTTGAACTCGTCATGTTTCTCGACGCCGTGGTGTCCCTTCGTATCGTGTCCCTTGTGCCAGTGGCCGTGTTCATCGTGTCCGTGTCCATCCTCGCCTTTTTTGCCGTGATGATGATGGTGATGGTGACCTTCGTCGTGGTGATGATGCTTCTTGTGTCCGCCGTGCTCGCCGTGGTGGCCCTTATGCCCTTCGTGGTGGTGATGGCCGTGATCGTCGTGGTGATGCTCGTGGTGCCCCTTGTGTCCCTTGTGGTCGTGTCCACCGTGCTCGCCGTGGTGGTGGCCGTGGTGCTCGTGGCCGCCACCCTTGTCCCAGTGGTGTCCCGAGGCGGCGGGCTCCAAGTCGGCGGCGCGCCGAGACCGTATGTCGCGCCCGGCCGCCAGCGCCGCGAGGGCCACTAGGCCCGCTAACACGAGCAGGCTTCTCATGGTTGATTGGGCTCGTTGCGATTGTGAGTGATTTCTGAATAGATGGCAATGAATTTATATACCGACGACAGTAGCGGTTAGGTAAGTTCACGGCGCGCGAAAGTGTCAAGGTTAACTCAGCTAGATGTTGATAGAGAGTTTTACTTCCTTCCTTTAGGTGTCGGTACGGCGGCTTTTTGATCTATTTTTAATAATATCGATGGCGTTAACATTGTTATGTTAGGCAATCATTTAATATTTGAATCACGCGCGACAGGCTTTCTTGCTGTTTTTAGATTTTTTGCAAATCTGAATACTAACTTACGGTCGTTTATTATTATATCCTGAAGCTATAACGGTAACAAGCTATTTGCCGTTACTGCCCCTATAAAACATTGTACCGTCGTTAGCAGAAAAAAATAATTACCAATGTGTTTATTATTGTTGCAGTCAATCCTGACGAAATAGTGACACCTCCTGCTAATGGCACGGACAGTACGGAGCCACCGGCTGAAATGCAATACAAGGACAAAAAAGAGGCCATAGAAGCATTTAAGGAGCTACTGAAGGATAGGGTAAGTATTTGACGTATGTCAATACCAATTATGCTATTATTATTTATTAAGTTTATTACGTGTTTGTTACATATTGGAATAGGAGCTAGCTTATAAAATATCATTATATCATTATAAAATGTCTGCTATAAAGAAATGCGTAAGTGTTAATGTGTTTTTAGAACGTATCGTCTAATGCCTCGTGGGAACAATGTATGAAAGTAATCTCAAAGGATCCTCGTTACAATGCTTTTAAAAAGTTAAACGAGAAGAAACAGGCGTTCAACGCGTACAAAACACAGAAATTGAAAGATGAAAGAGAGGAACAAAGGTACGCATTTTATTATTACTCTTCAGTATTTTACAACCATCAAATTTATATCCTTATATCCTTAGAACATTTACACAGCGCTATCTAGCCCCAAACTAAGCAAAGCTCGTACTAACCAAGCATCTAACGGTGCATTCCGGCAGCCTCACTTGAGAGCCAGTTCCATTCCAGACTAGGTGTGCTTTACCATCTTCGACCACACCGTCACTTAACATCAGCTGAGTTGTGGTCAAACACATAGCCTGTGACAGCCATAAAAAATGGCGGAAGATACTTTAAAATATAAATAAGTATTTTGCTTTATTCACTTGAAGTCGACGTGACTCGTACGATCTTTATTTCGTTATCTTGTAAAAGGCACCTATCCTTCGTATTATTTTCTGTAACTATTCTTAGAGATAGTTGTTTTTTTTTTCAATTGTGCTTGGACAGGACCTCGGTAACTTAAAAAAAAAAGATATGAAAAATGTTTATCAAATATTGTGCGTGTTGTATGTTTATCATTAGTGTTCCGGGTTTAATGGTACAGTAGGTTGATAAATCTTGTTATTAATTGTAACGATAAAAATAGTTTTTATTTTTCACACCAGTAACTCTTTCCTATGGTAGTGCAGTGATAGTAGATTAATTTAAAATTAAGTAACTTTTTTGTTATTTAATTAACGAATGAATATTAGTTGTCTTGCTGTATTAATATTCGAAAATCTTAAAGTAATGAACGCCAAAGCGGCGACACCCTGGACTTTATTTTGTTACTCGCTGCAATGGTCATGGACAGGCGTTATCTCTTACCATTAGGAAAGCGTATTGCTCGTTTCATTGCTTTCACATAAAAAAGATCTGGAGTTATATTCTTAGTTATGTGCCATTTACAATCTTTTGTGCAGGTTAAAGACGAAGAAAAATCGGGAAAATTTGGAGGAATTTCTCTTGGGTTGCGATCGCGTCACATCAATTACAAAATTTTATAAATGCGAAGAAATGTTCAGCAACCTCGAGGTAAGAGAATTAAATTAAATTTTAAAACTGATTTTTGCTTAAATGGAAGGTTACATTTAAGTTTAAAGCTCTTATATTTTTATAGCGCTCCGCGAACTTTGTAACATAACCTCTCAAAAATAGTTTATTTATTTCACCATAAGTTTGGTATCAAAAGAAAATTCTCAACGAGCTCATTTCTAACATGTTAAAATTAAAACTGTGACATAAATATTGTGCAGAGAAGTAGATTGGTTTTAGTTGTTCCACTTTATCTAATCTAATACCTTTAAAAGTGCAATTCTTGTATATTATGTATATATATATATATATGTACCTAATCTGAATCTCGGAAACGGCTCCAACGATTTTCATGAAATTTAGTATGCAGGGGGTTTCGGGGGCGATAAATCGACCTAGCTAGGTTAAATTTTTAAAAAATGTCGTTTTATCCGTGTTTTCAGCCGAGCAAAGCTCGGTCATCCAGGTACTGTATATTAATTGAGTACATTTTATTAATTATTTTCATAGATATGGCGATGTGTTCCCGAGTCAGACAGGAGAGATATATTTGAAGACTGTATTTTTACAGTCACGAAACGTGAAAAAGAGGAAGCTAAAGCATTGAAAAAGCGTAACATGAAAATGCTGGCACAAGTAAGTAACAATATGAGTTGCATACAATGTACATACATATCGTAAGACATTTTACGCAGCGCTTTCTGGTCATAAACTCAGCACAATTTGTACTACGGGAACTTGATAACCAGTAGAATACTTACATACTTTAACACGTGAACTGGCAAGCAAAAAAGCATGCCCTTCTTGTGTGCCACAAGGTGATGAACCATTCAAGCCACGAGGGACATCAGCGACCTCTTTTAAAATATCTTAACAACATAGTGCAAATAGTATCAAATATTATTTCTTAGTGCATTTCATAACAATAAATCAATTGAAAAATAAATTAAAACGTGAGATTTGCCCCAACGGAAAATCTTAGAATGAACACTAAAAGGGCAAGTGGTGACCAACGTGTTAAAAAAAAAGCCATGAGACATGAGAAAGACTTTAGTAATAGAAAAAATATATTTTAAAAAGTAAGAAAAGAGTATAGGAAATCTCCGAGAATTGAATTGCCTAGGGGCTCCGATATGGTTAATCCGGCCCTGGTCACATGCTGGGTTAAGTCAGTTCGTGACCACGGCTATAGTAACATGGTCAAAACTCCGAGGTAAATAAAACTAATCTATAGTATTTTGTGCGCGGTTAAGTCCATGTGATAAACACGAGATCATGTGTTTAGAATATGGTATCGAAATACATAATATGTATTGTCAGGTGTTGGAAAATATGAGCGAGATCACATACTGCAGTACATGGAGCGAGGCACAAGTATTGCTGCTTGAAAACTCTGCCTTCAAAAATGACGTCAGCCTTCTCGGAATGGACAAAGAAGATGCGCTTATTGGTAAGTTCATTGTTACATTGAATTTTACGTTTTGTGTTAAATTAAACTGACTTTTTTTTATTTAATAGCAACGAGACGAACAAGACGCTCTACTGATGGTAAGAGGTAACGCCTGTCCATGACCATTGCGGCGATACATAGAACTTTGAATAGTAAAACAAAGTCCAAGGCATCGCAGCTTTGGCGCTTATTACTTTGAGACTTCGATGGTTAGTCTCAACAGCCCTGTAATTTCGCTAGCTGCAGTACCCTTCAAACCGGAACACTGTAATATTAAGACACTACTTGCGTGGCGGCAGAATATCTGGTACTGCGGTAGTACCTACCTAGACGACCTGATAAGGAGATGTACCACCAAGTAAAACCTAAAGACTATAAACTATGTATAAGGTTATAAGTATTAAGCCGAAAAGAGGTCTTTGTACTTATAATTATGGATACCTTTTAATATGGGCACAACTCTGAAATAGAAAATCATGCTACCCCTTGATCAAGTGTATGGAATAGCTGATTTTCTTTTCACGATTTCAAAGTTGTGCTCTTTGTTAAAGATGTTCATCAAGATGATTACAACGGCCCCACTTAATATAAGTACCTGGATGACCGAGCTTTGCTCAAAACACGGATAAAACGACGTTTTCTAAAAATTAAATCTAGCTAGATCGATTTATCGCCCCCGAAACCCCCTGCATACTAAATTTCATGAAAAACGTTGGAGCCGTTTCCGAGATTCAGATTATATATATACTCATATACAAGAATTGCTCGTTTAAAGGTATTAGATTAGATACACGGTTATACTGTGTATCTAATACCTTTTAACCAGTGCCATAAATATTATATTTTAGTTATAGTTTATGTTACGTGAACTTTTGGTTTCAGTATTCGAGCAGCACATTAGAAATTTAGAAGCAGAGTATTTACAAGAGCGAGAGCAAGTCAAAAAGAGGAACAAGCGACAACAGAGGAAAAATAGAGATAATTTCTTGGTAAGTCAAGAAGCTTCTCTTTTAACTAATCAATTTTAAACCCCCGATGCAATCAGAGAGGTGGTATAAGTTTAACATGTGTATGTGGCTTTGTAGCTCTCAAACGGCTGAACTGATTTTGATTTAGCTTTTTTGTTACAAAATAATTAAAAATGTAACTTTATTGACTACATCTTTGCTAAGAAATAACAATATCGATTAACAGGTGACTCGATCGAGAGTATTCTTAGCTATTATTAAAAACTGTACAACTGTTTAAATCTGTTATCTAGTTGATGAATGAATGTGAGCATGTTCCACAATTTCTTCAATTCTTCATTTGATATTCTGTTACTGGTGTCGGGGGCGTTTAAATTTTTAACTTTTTAATAATAAAATAATAGCAGCGTTCATCAAATATCTGGTCCGTATCAACCTGATTTAGTTCTGTCAGTATTTCTCAAGCTTTTGATCTTTATTTGTAAACTTGGCTTAGTTACATTTAATTAGCAAAATTAATTTTTACTGCGGCGCTGGTTGTCTGATTGTCTAAAAATGTCAATTAAAGAATACTAAAAGGTGGGCATCTTCGTACATTTTTATTTAGGTGAACTCTTTGCATATTCACGAAGATTATATCGATTATATCCAAAAGTTACTTTCATATAACTGACTTTGTTTTGACGTGTTCTTTCAGACATTACTAGACAGTCTCCACGAAGAAGGAAAGCTCACGTCGATGTCTCTGTGGGTCGAATTGTATCCAGTTATATCTGCGGATATGCGTTTCTCTGCCATGCTCGGTAAGGACTAAAATAAACTTTTGTCAAAAATTTACTACAACTATGATTATACATACGTAATGAAAAACAAAGTTAAATTTAACGTCTTTTTAGACAACCATTCGTTCATTGCTACAATGGAGTCGTAAGAGAACTAAAACGAAGACATTTTATCCATAACAGTATTTTATACGCAGCTTTTTTGACTCTATGCGACATTTGTTATAATTTAATTTTAGTGAGGTGTCACATTTATCTATATTATATAATTAATGCATAACGAAACATTGGGTAGATAAATGTGACACCTCACTAAAACTAAATTATAACAAATGTCGTATAGAGTCAAAAAATGATGTACAATTGTGAAGACATTTATTTTATTTTATTGGATTATCGCTATAATATATTTTTCATGGCGAAAAGGTCGAATTTAGTAACACATTGCTACTACAAATTGCTACATTACTACTTGGATTGAATCTGTCTTTTGTACTTACTTATATTCAGCCAAATAATCGACTTGAATTCAAATTCACTGAGTTTATGCTACTTAAACCGCCTGGGCAATGTTGATTTGAAAACTAGATTTCCATGGTCTAATTTTCAAATAATATGTTCTTATTTGATAATATGCCGGCGTTTAATGATCATCTTGACTAAAAATGCGGTCTACAATAAAGTGTAATTCTTTAAATGTAACAATTTAAAGATATTTAATTACACGAAACTTTAACTTTGTCAGGTCAAAGCGGTTCAACCCCATTAGACCTATTCAAGTTTTACGTGGAGAACTTGAAGGCGCGCTTCCACGACGAGAAGAAGATTATAAAAGAGATTCTGAAAGAAAAGCAGTTCGAGGTGAAGGCTGATACTTCGTTCGAAGAATTCGCTACAGTCGTGTGCGAGGACAGCAAGTCGGCGTCGCTCGACGCCGGGAACGTGAAACTCACTTACAACTCACTGCTAGAGAAGGTATGTGAATATTTTGACTTTTAAAAATAGTAAATTTATGATAAAGATATGAAATTTCAAAATAACTTAAATTTTGACTTTATAAATAATGCTCCCTCCTCTCTTCTAAGCGTTGCTGTGCCCGACAGGGTCCATATTTGACTGTGTACCATATACTACTTTGTATGTATAACATCTTGTACTGTACCTATGGAAGCAATAAACATCTTGAATATTGATAGTTTAAGCCTATACTAATATGAACTTTATACTTTTTAACTAACTAGCGAATTGGAATGCACCACCTTTAAACTGATTTGGATGTGGCATTACTATAGAAGCGGAGAAACAGATAGACACGGACAGCTACTTAGTTCAATACGATTTAAAAAAAGGGTTATTGTAACATGCTTTAGTATAATTTTTGCAGAACATTGATAGTAAAAGAAAACGGCTGCTCTGAAACTTTACTTATTTTAATAAGTTACACGCGTGCAACGTGACATAAACTGTAACGCATATGAAACATTTGTACTTTTAACGTAGCGCCATCTATTGTATACTTACTCAATCCAGTTATAAATTACCTTACACCGCCATCTATTAGAATTTTAAGGAACTCACAGATAATTATACCTCTTTGTAGCAAAATAATTTGCAATAAAAAAATATTGCGATTAAAAATTGAGATATAAACTCCTATCTCTCAAGTTGGATCAAACTGCACACAGTGTGCAAGATTTGTTTAAAATCGGTTCAGTAGTTGAGGAGTTCATCGCGGACAAACAACGTGACACGAAATTTTTATATACATAAAAAGATTTTGTAAATTTTTTATAAAGAAATTGTTGATATGATAAATTTTGTACAAACCAGAACACTTAAAATGGCAATTGGAAAAATTTGTTCATCTTCAGGCCGAAGTAAAGAACAAAGAGAAGATGAAGGAAGAATCGAAAGCCCAGAAAAAGGTGGAGTCTGCGTTCAAGTGGGCGTTGACGCAAGCTAACGTGGATCACACTCTGACCTGGGACGAGGCCAAGCTAAAGTTAGACCTCGACGCTCCGGAGATTTCAGACGTGCCTTATGAAGAGGATCGAATCAGGATATATAAGGTAAAGTGCATGTATACACACGATTCAAACCAAACTGTATTGGAACACTCCATCATAACATTTAAGTACCGAATATAAGTAATGACGTGGGACCGAATAAAACTATAGCTATTGTTAACAGGACTACCAGCATGAACAAGAAGAGAGCTGCATGCACTACCATCACCCGAAGCCCCGTAAAGCGAAACGGTCCAAAAAGAAGAAGCGTTCTCACTCTGCGTCGCCGGTTAGTATTGCTTAGCTCAAAGCCTTCGGTATACGTGGTTAGGGAACGTACCCATACTACGTGACCAATTTTTTTTTTTTTTTTTTATCCCGCTCCCCCTCAGTGACCGCCCGTAGCACATGCCAAGGCCCTTGAGTTTTCACGTAGCAATTAAATTTTTTTTTGCCAATTAAAAGTTATTAAGAAAATTTATTTGGGTAGATTCGTTTTCAATCAACCGACGTCCCGGCAAATGTACGTCAGTGTGAATTTAAAAAGCTCTAAACGCTGCGCGCCATATTTAAATATAGCTGAAAAAAGCACGAGATTTCCTTAGAGGGTGTGTTGACTACGTGAAGAAAACCTAAGAACCCCCCTGCCCCAGAATATTTGTATTTCGTGGTATTTTGAAGAAGAGAACGAGTCACGTTCCCTTACGCGGTACTATATTGCTACCATGTGGCAAACCCTGAAATCGTGGATAAAATCAGCTATTCCACACATTTAGTCGAGGGTGAACGACATTTTCTATTAAACGGCTGATTTCAAGGTTGTACCTAGTGTTGAACCTAAGTTAATTAAACGCGCATAGTATAGTACGTCATATACTCTGCTAATAGGTTTCCTGTCACAAAAATATCTTTGTCCATTTTGTTAACATTCCCCATGAGACGAGGCTACACGAGCTGAGCCCAATAAACTTGAATCCACTCTTTAAAATAATTTCAATTGAAACACTGGAGTAGGGGTGATCCTAATAAGATCTTTGCCCCGGTTCAAAAAAAAAGTAAGGCTGTTAATATAAATAATTAAAATATTTAAAAAAAACGTCCAAGTGTGAGTAGGTCTCGCGCACGAAGGCTTCCGTACCATTATCTATAAAAACTGCAAAAAAATCATGTCTGTTGTATGGGATAAAAATTAAATATTAATATTTAAAATTAGTTAAATATTAGTTTTATTTTAATTATTTATTTTTAAAGTGAATATATAACAAATATTCTGTGTATATTTCAATCGTCTTCCTATTGTCGTACCAATATCGAGCAAAAACTAAAAAAATCACGTTTGTTGTATGGGAGCCCCCTTAAATATTTATTTTATTGTTTTTTTTTTAGTATTTGTTATAGCGGCAACAGAAATACATCATCTGTGATAATTTCAACTGTCTAACTATCACGGTTGTATCATTATGAGATACAGCATCGTGACAAACAGACAGACAGACGGATAGCGGAGTCTTAGTAATAGGGTCCTGTTTTACCCTTTGGGTACGGAACACTAAAAACTATTGATTTTTATAATTTAAGGACTTAAGAACTATCGATATAATGATGGAAATTTACTTACATTAACAGTCTCGGTCGCGGTCTGCGTCGCCAGAGGGAGTTCCCGCCCCCGCCCCCACGCCCGCTCCCGTGACCGTTCGTTCCCCCACTCCCGTGAGCCACGGCTCCTGGAGCTCGGACGACGCGCGCAAACACAAGAAAACAAAGAAGAAGCATCGCAAGCACTCGCCGCCGCCTGTGAGTACATCCTTCTTGCGTCGAATCCGCAACACCGCGGACCTGCAATACTGCGTTTGAATGCATTTCATTAAGGATGTTTATAATCATTTTAAAGATGCGCCCTCACGGCAGTCGTTTAAGATGAGGACCAAGAAGCGGCTTGTAAAGCAAGCATTCTACAAAGTAGACGAATTTCTACAATACAATATAACTTTATACACCAGACATATTATAACATATAAAAATTAAAAACATAAGATAAAAAGAGAAAGAAAGTAACGAAACTAAAATACAACATAGAAATAACAAACGAGTGTACAATGTACAAGTGGTGTACAAGGGCGGCCTTATCGTCTAGAGCGATTTCTTCCAGACAACCTTAGGATAGAAATTAACAGAATAGATATTTAATTTGGTATAAAAAATGTAAATAATAATATGAAATGACAGAGAGAAAAAGAAAAAAAAAGTAAATAAAATATACATAAGTATACCAAGAGTAGATTAATGCCCTACTATCCCACTAATATTATAAATGTGAAAGTTTGGATGGATGGGCGTTTGTTACTCAATCAAGCCAGATCGGCTGAACGGATCTGGATGTAATTTTGCATGTAGATACTTTAGGCCCTGGAGTAAAACATAGGATACTTTTCATCATAATCATCTATCGCCACGCAGATAAAACCGCCGGGCGTAGCTAATATAATAATTATTATTCCTAACTATGCGGCTATTAATTTTTTCAATGTAATTTTGTATATTCCATAATTATGTATGACATATCACTTTTTTTAAACACTCGTAGAAACTTAAATTTTGATACTTCGTAGGAATTTGGCATGGGGGGCTTAAGTTTTGATTATTAGCTATTGACGTGACATTAATCCTGTTGTCAATGCAGAAGTCGCCGAGTCCGGCCGAAGAGGGCGGTATATCGGACGACGAACCGCCGCGACACAAAAAGAAATCAAAGCGCAGCGCGCCCAGCAGCCCCGACGGCGAACGAGAGGGAGACGCACCGCCGCACAAACACAAGAAAAAGAAGGACAAAAAAGACAAGAAGGAGAGGTAATCTACCTACGACGGCAAACGACCAGGTCTCTGACGTTACATGTACTTGCGCACGCTTGACCACACCTTTCTGGTGTTAAGTAATGATGCGGCACAGCATGGCTACCTGTAGAACGAACTTGTTTATTATGAATTTAAATTGTATTTTTTGAAGAACACTTGCGATTAAAGAAACGGAGGATTTCGCACCACACACTAAGTCAAGTTCTAACAAAAATTCCACCGCATTGCGCCGGTATAGTTTGCACCTTTGGTCTTAACGTGTTAGCTTAAAGTTGCTAGTTGTTTCAAGACTTAACATGGTGGTAGAGTACTTTCTAGTACTCGGCTGGCTAGCTACCCTCAAAGTTGAAAATCTGCCGCCAAGCATCTAACGGTGTGATCCGGCGGCCTCACTTGAGAGCCAGTTCAATTCCAGGCTAGGTGTGCTTTACCATCTTCGACCACACCGTCACTTAACATCAGGTGAACTGTGGTCAAAAACACCTAGCCTGTCAACAATTTAAACAAAAACTAAGTTATTATTTTCGCGTTGCATATACGGCGTGCGATATCCTCTGTTTGTTTAATTCCAACATTTCACTGTGCGAATAAAAAAACTGGAATCGAAATGTTTAGAGCGTAGATTACCTATACGTTTATTCCCCATCTACGGATGGCGCTTTGATCGCGTGTGTCTGGCCGTCCAATAATAGAAAAGAGCAGGTGGGATCAAGTTGTGCTATTCCAAGACACTGTATAAAACTTGTTTATCAATCGTTCCTGCTTGTCCGCAGGTCTGGCGAGTGGAGCGACGCGGCGTTGGAATCTAGGCGCGCGGCACTTCTCGCGCAACTGCACGCCCAAGAAACAGACTAATCCCGCCTACCACCGCGAAAACGAGACAGTTAAATCCATATAGTTTTGTCTCTTTCCCTCGCAAGGAAAGATCATTTGTCTCCGGTGCGTCCTAGAGTTGCTGCCATAACCACCCTTTACAAATAGCACATTTGATAATATCTGTTTCTAGACTAGCGGTGGCTCTCATGGTTCAATAACGTCACACTATATGCTAATGCCTTTTCACATGCCCGCGAAAGACCTGCAATCCGTTTCTTACAGATGTCCAATTAAAACCAGTTAATCAAGTTCCAATTTAATCAGATGTTAACATACAATGTGGACTACCAACCAATTACAAATAACTCGTGAGGAAATTAAAAGACTGTCATTGTGAGAATAACACCGTTTTTTTTTTACTTAGTTGGACAATCTTGATCAAATTATATTGATTCGATATTTATTTTAGAATCAAATTAGAATTTTGTGACGTCTACCATGCTGGAAATATATGCAATGAATATAAAAAAAAATAATTTGTATCATTGCTATAAAAATACATGTACGAGTATAAATCAATTCTATATAGTTCACTACGAGTGTTCATTTTAGTCATTATTGTTTTTCACCGTGTATTGGAAATGATAAGCAGAAGTGACATCTATTAAAATAAACAAACTATATAACATGAAATAATTTTGTTTTTTTTGGTGTCCAACACCATTGTGCACCACGATTTTTCGTATTTACAGTTAACTCAAAAATTATGCCTTATAACAAACACTACATGATGGAACCTTGTCCATAATGACTTACGAGTATACATGATCACTGCAGCGACGTTGTCGGCTTACATGTAGGTATATCTCGGCGTTTACTTGGTAGATTTCCTTCGCAGGAGGTCGTCTAGGTAGGTACCACCGTAGTACCAGATATTCTGCCGCCAAGTAGTAGTGTATAAACATTACTGTGTTCCGGTTTGAAGGGTACTGCAGCTAACGAAATTACAGGGCTATTGAGACTAACCATCTAGTCTCAAAGTAATGAGCGCCAAAGCTGCGATGCCCTGGACTTTGTTTTGCTACTCAGAGTTCTGTGCATTGCTGCAATGGTCGTGGACAGGCGTTATTTCTTAACATCAGGAGAGCGTCTCGTACGTCTCATTACTGTTACACAAAAAAAAAACAGCGTGATCGATGGCCTTGGGCAAGTGGTTGAGGAGACCGAATCAGGGGTTAGATAGATAGGAGCATTGTTTCGCGATCTCTATCACCCACTACTACCTGCGTTCGCTTAGACATGAAGCACAGTATGGACAGAGCAGGGTCGCGGATCCCGTAATATCGAAACATGTTTGCAATGAAGTCGTGATCGATGGTATAAAACGCGCGCGGTAAGTCGCAGCAAAGTCTTGCCTCACGCGCGGTTAACACTCGCCACGATAACGCTCACCAATAAGTCTGGAGAACATTTACAATCTACGACAAAATAAGACTTGGGGGGTCTGCATTATTGCTATTTTCTTTACAAGGGGTATATCTTTAATCTCGCGCCGTAGGGTAGGTATATACCATTAATTAGGGAAAGTTTTTTTTAAAATGGTGTTTACACTTTGAATTCCGTTTATAGTAGGTATATACTCCACTGCACACGGTACAAAGTGACGAGCATTTAGTACAAAATAAAAATAAATTTTATCCAGTAAATATTTAATCTGAGGATCTTATCTTCTCTTTCGGAATGGAGGCGACAAGTCTTGCACTGACATTCGCTTGGGATGTATTGTGCATTTCCCCCTGCCAGTATCTACCTGAGCCAACACAACTCCTTGAAGTACCAGAGGCTCCTGGCATAGTACGAGTTGGAAAAAAAAACATCTTATCTTCTCTTATATTAATGATCAAATTAATGTACTTATCACTTGTTTTATGATATTCAAGATAAAAAGTTTCACTTATACCTAAATAACATTCCATTTCATATAAAACTTAGTTAAGCTAAGAATTGTTTATACATAAATAACATTTAGATAGCTTATTACAAAAAATTTTAAAAAGTTGAGGCCTGCATGTCAGTCTCGGGTATTATATTTATCAAGGTTATAGAATATAGAATAGAATTTATTTAAAAAATATCCGAGCGCTGCTCAAACTGTAATAGAGAAGCTTATATTCTTCTTCCAGTGTTTTTAGTTTCTTTTCTGTGAGTGCCAATGCTTGCTGCAATTGCACTGATCCTTTAGTTTTTTGTTCTTCAAGTACCATTCTTTCATCATTGATATGTTTCCATATAGAATCGAACCAATGCAGTGCTTCAAAGTTAGAATCCTGTAACAACAATTTAAATGTCTCTTTACTGAGGGTTGGCATGTCTGCTAAGGATTATGAAGGTACAGAATAATTAAATAATATAAGATAGAAGTAAAAATAAAAAAAAAACAATATAGTCACCTGATCTAATAACTTCAGTATGTATGCAATGCCCATGGCAAAGCCATCATCAGTAAAAGCTGCACCCACTTTATTCTTCTTTGTCATTTTATCTTTGGATAGAATCATATGTTCTACAAAATTTAGAGTCAGTGGTGGCACGATGATGAAAAAATTTTTTAGATGAACATTCTTCGGGTTTCGGAATACTGGTGCAAACACATCTACAAGCAACCTAAAATATTCTGTCCCTTGGATGAAGTTTGAAATAAGTCCGTTTATGTTATGGTCCAAATTTTGTGCTGATTGGATTGTTTTTGGTGTCAAACTGTTTTCTTCACATAAATCATTAAAAGGCTGTTTAATTTCAAGATCTGGTAGAAACATAGTGGCATCAGAACAACAATGCCGGCCGCCCGACCGGACCATCCTCACATATCCCATGGCATTCCCAATTTGACTGATAAGTTCTCTAAATAAGTCTAAGTAACTCAACCCATCTTCATTTAAGCCCAATGTTCTTATACCTTTATTAAATTTTTCAGCACTTTTGTAAGGGTACACATTACCATTAGCTTCAGCATTTTCTTTAAAGTTCCTTAGATCTTTAATCAGTCTAGATTTTATATGTTCATCATACATAAATTGTGAAAATGTGAAAAACTTCTTTTTCAGAAACTGGTATGTGAAGTTCACTGTTGTGTTCATAATCCCAGTGCCGTGAGTTCTAATTGAGTTGGCTATGTGCCGAATATTTATCGAGTTGAGATGCTTGTTGTTGCTACTTTTTTCAATGAATATCTGATTATTTAAATTGTACAGATATTTAGACACAAAAATATGTATGTTTCTCATAATTTCTAAGACATCCAAACCCTGTTCTAAAGTTTGTGTGGGCAGGTTATCTTGAACAGTAGTCACATTGAATTTAAATTTTGCCATTTGACGCATTTCTCCATAGGTTTTCCAGTCTGACAGTACAACGGTGGTCAGATTATAATACATAGTGGACAAGTATTGTTCAACTGAAGGAACAACTGACATGTACAGGGATAGAACTCTAAAATTGTCTGCAATCAGTAGTATCTTTTTAGTCATGTGGAATGTAAATGGATTCACTACATCTAATTGCAGGTGAGAGTGAATGTGTAGGCGTAAATTTGTCTCTATATTCTGCCCAGTTGCTTTCAGTACCTTCTCGACAATCATATCCTTGGCACATGCAAGAAATTCTGTCGATTTTTTAACTTGGTAATGCTGATCAGTTTTATGCAGTAAAACTGCACTGTCTTCCAGGGCAGTCAGAAAGTATTTAAGTTTTAAAGCATTTAATTGGACACCAAAGTTCTGGTCAAAATACATTGGAATGATATTTTGATGCCACAGTAACCAAGAGCAATTGCAATAGTTATCCATTTGCTTTATATAATTTGATAATATATTCACTTTTTCTAACAACATTCCCAACCTCACGTAACTGTCTTCTAGGTATGTAGTATCCGGGACAAAGCTGAGAGTCACATTAGCTGCTACATTTCGTTCCACTGTAGCAGCTCCTCTCAAAGCTCGTTCAGCGATCACAATGCATGTGAGTTCATCTAATCTTTTGTTTGCATAATTTTTATCAGACATCAGAGCTTTCTTTACTTCAGATATTGAGGATGTTGCTTGAAATGTGAGGTGTTGAATGATCATGTTAACAGAAGATATAATTTGGTTTCTGTTACGAGTGACAGCATTTTTCAAAGTCTTCATGATTTCTATTATCTCAAATAGTGACATTAACATGCTCTTAGGCAAGGGTATACCAAGAGATAAATGTAAGTTGATTAGGGTCAGCATTGAAAAATTGATTTTTGAAGCTATATCCAGACCCTCTAGAAGTGTTTTTGCATGCAAATTCATTTCAGCTGCACTGAGCTTGTGATGATTCAATGAAAACATGTTTTCCATATTGAGAACCCATTGTGAACACTGTAACTGTGAAGTTTGAATGTCGCGGGATAGTCCCGATTTCTTTGCGTTTATGTAAGCTTGTCTTGCTTTTAGCATAATTTGACTTATTTTTTCATGTCTTGCATATAAAGTAGGGGCATGCCGCTGGAGAAATTGTTCAGGGAACCAAATTGTAGTACCAATGACATGGATACTGTGAGCCTGTAAATGACAAACTGAGAGTGAGGAAAAGATAGAATTCTTATCATTTGACAAATTGCCAACAAGGTTAGTATTTAGAATTTGAAACGCATTCAAAGAAACTGAAGATATTGCATGCCTTACACATAATTTAAAAAAACTACAAATATTAACTCTTAAGAAGTTAGGGCTTAAAATACATAATCTATTTTTAGTTAATATACAATAGCAGATGGAGCAAAATCTTCTGCTTCTTTGATTGCATTTGAGATATCCTGCACTTACTTTGGTGTTTAATTCTATTAAAGTTTTGAATATCTTTTTGTCATTATTACCAAATAAATGTGAACTGAGAACAAATAGTGCATTTACTTTGATACATTTGTACATGTTACTGATATTTGGTTGCTCTTGAACCAGTTTGTCAAGATTGGTGATTGCTTGTTTTAGATACTGGTTGAATTCTGTAGCTATTAAGGTGCAGTTTTTATCTACCAATTTTTTTCTTAATGACGATAAATTTCTTAGTGAGTTTTGTACAATGTCATCAGTCATCAATTTGGATGTTATATTGATATCAATAGCTCCCAACAGTGCTTTAAATCTTTCCTCTGTCATATCAAGTTTCTCTGGTGCTTCAGTGTGTGATTTCAAAGTTTTACAATATTGACTCCAGATTGTTGCTAATGAGGTGTTTGATATAATTATTTCAAGTATAGCAAGGATTGTAAAAATTTCACCAATATGATTTATGATATAATGTAGTTGAATTCCATCTGAAAATAAGTATGAAGTTCATTTATGAATAATTTGTTTCTTGAGATGAAACTTCTTAGGATTCAATGGTATCACCATCCCTGTGCTGGGAAGTCATAGTATGTGGAAAGAAACCCATGCATTGCTTGTGGCCTAAACATAGGATAAAGGGGCTCCTTTACATACATAATATATGAACATATTATATTCACCTTAATTCTGTGTTCCCAGCTCTGTCCATCTAAATTTGATATAAACCTACTAACACTGTTTTGGATACTCTTTTTAGCAATTAATTTATAGACATGCTTAGCAGGCTGATGTCTTATTAATTTATAGAGGTATTTTGCTAGTATTTCTCTTGTTTCTACTTCTACTGCATATCAATTGACTACAAAACCATATATTGTCACTTAAGTTCTAACACCATGTAAGTAAGTAAATTTTTGGCAGTTTTCACATTTTGATGCCATTTGCTAGACAAACGGAAGATCTATCGTTTCAGCCAAGAGACAAGCAATGTCCAATAGAAAAATGAAGTAAAAAGTAACAACATAGATGGTATTGTAATGGCATTTATCTAAAATTTTGCAACTTTTCACTCTCTTCGTAAAGTTTAGATTTTTTACTTACATGGTGTTAGAGTTTAAGCTATAAAGTGGTCATAATATCTACATGTTTAGTTTTATCATGTGGTCTTTAGGGATATTCATTTATTGTATGTACAATCATTATATATATACTGATAATAAATATACTGTTTTAAGTAGATGATGCTTACTTAGATTAACATCGCCTTCAGCATAGAGAGCAAATACTTGACTACAGATGTTCCGTAAAGTGTCATCACATCGAGTTATGAATGCACTCAGGCGGCATATTGCTTCAATTTGAGGTTCTTGATCAGTATTGCTGTAAAGCTCATGTACAGACAAGAAGCTGAAATGCCTAAAACATCGAATAATATTGTCTGAAATCTTAAATATTACCTACTACCTATCTTTAATCCATAGCAAGTTATATTTATATTTAGAACTTGTATTAAAAGTCATACTTAATTTAAGTATTGAGTAGACAAACCTTTCAAAAGCTTCTTGTTTGAGTTGTATTATTTCAACACACAATGAAGCTAATACGCCCAGAACTTTTGTCATCAATGTATTATCAGATGATACCAATTCTATGACTGGAACTGTTTCCGTTGGAGCCAAAATAAGCTGTATGGGCAGAAATGATTTATTCTCCTCCCACATTTCACCCTTAGAGATAGATACAAGATCTTGGAGTTGTGTTTTGAAAAACAGTCCATACTTTTTGAGTAGAGCTGTAGTCGTTTCTTTTTCACTGTCGGGTTTCATGATGAAAAACTCTATACCGCTACCTATAACTTACAATATCAATATGATTTCACCATTATTCTGGATTATGGCGTCAATCGAATTAATAATATCAAAACCAGACCACACAACCAAAATCAAATTATAGGTAAATAAATACCTACAGTCCTACTTTTTTTTAATGTTTAAGGTCTGGCTACCTCTGAAGGCCTTTGAACCATGTCTCTATTTGGAATTACAGCATTTTACTTTTATAATTTTGTCAGTGTTTTTGAACCGTCTTTTGAAATCAAGCACTTCATGCCTTATCTTCAGTTTTTACAATATACATATAGTTACAGTCAAAGTTCAGTCTTGGTCAAGTCCAGTCCGTACCAGTCAAATCAAGTCATGCCATAATAAAGTAGTGGCGACTATATTATGCTTCAGAAGCAACACGAAAAGTCGTGTTTCACCACATGAAATAACTTTCACACACCTACTTAAATCTCTGACAGTGCTGCCAACCTTGGCAAATCAAACTAAAAAAAAAACAGCAGAAAGCAGTAAGACGGTAATTTCAACATTACGTGTACTACTGTCCTAAAATGTTTCACAGAATTATTTAGTAAATGCAATTACCTACTGTTTGATTTAGTACAATTTTTATATAGGTATATACTACTACTACTACTGGTACTATAGTACTATAGTAAGTAGTGACTAAGGGAAAAAACAAGTATATAATTAGAATATTTTTTTATTGTTTCATATAGGTATAGATACAAAAAAAAAAACTCATTAATATCAATTCGGTATGTAAAGTTTTTTTTTGGTATTTATTTTATATTTTTTTCTGATAGTAAACTTTATTTCATGAAACTAATTTGAATATTTTGGCTTTTTATGCGGCAGTTGATTTTTAATACGTTTTCAAACTTTCGATAGCGATGACGTCATAAGGTTGACTGAATATCCCTAGTAGGCCTTTGCCATGTAAAACAAAAAATAATATTTTGACACATTTGATTGACTTTGACAACTGACATGAATTAAAGAATTTTGTTTATCAAAGCTTCTTAATGTTGCTAATCTATTACTTTTTTGTATGAATTATTACGCTATAACGCCGCTGGCAAATCTACTAAGATTTAAAAAAATAGATGGATCTATTACAGCTGTTTTACAGAAACATTAGAACTGACAGTATGCACAGAGTATGATGCCAAAAAAAAAAGGACAAACCCAATGAACTTTTTTTTAACGTGATTTGGCAATGCACGGGTGTTGTATTTACCTATTTTGGTATTTTATAAATGAAGTAACGAAATTATAGTATTTTTCCGTACTATCCTTAGATATGGATAGTATCTAGTACGGAGCATGAAATAGTTGTACAAATACTGTAATTATAGTACAAAATCCAACGCTGCGTTGACTTGACATTGACAGTTTTTGTTTAGGTTCGCCATTGCTTTTGCACAGCGAACTACATGACGTCATTATGGGACTCATTGAAAGTCAAGTTTATCTAGTGTATTTTATTGAAATATACCTCATCTCATAGTTTAGAGAGTTTTAAACGTCAAAATAATGTACAGGAATGTAATATTTCGAAATGGTTTTGGAATCAGCAAAGTATTTTTTTTCTTTACATACCGAATTGCCTTAACTTCAAAATTGTCTACCATTTTTTTATTTGTTAAAATCATTCATGCTTTTCATGGATTTTCCATATACTTTTCTGTTGCATTAAATGAATAACATTTATTAATTACTACTTTTGTGTGTTTGGGTTGTGTTTCTTACTTTAGTTTTCAAAATGTCTACTGATGAAAAATCTTTTCTACGGCGGCGCTACTATTATATCAAATATTTACAGATTTTGATAAAAGGGAAATCCCCTTAGTAAACGAGCGTGTTACAAGTATAAAACTTCTTCGTTGCGTTGAGTCAAAGATTATTTAGGTTTGATATTTGAGTGTATTACTTATTGCATTTTAAACTTAAATTCGGCTACATACAGAATTTGGACAAATACTACGAAAAACAGTAAAAAATTGTTCTAAAACAGAAAACAGTAAATCTATTGTTAAAACAGTAGAGTTGGCAGCACTGATCTCTGAGTAAGTAAATACCGATTGCTGAGACTGATGTTTAGCGACGTTACACTCGCAGAATGCGACGCTAAGCTTTTCGTGAAAAGACAAAAACAAAGTAAGATTTAGGCAGAAACACGGAAAATCATGTCGCTGTGTTGTATTATTTTATGTACAAAAATAGTAGTGTTTTAATAATTCCAGGTTACGCGTACAAGTATGGGAAAGTGAAATAATGTGTTTACATGAGTTTTCGTTTTGCTTCCAATACTCCATTGAAATTTGTAAACATTCACCACTATTTATTATTCATATTTGACAATAGTATGCCCGTGCATTGCGGGAGTTTTTAAGTCACTACTATATTATAGTATCACTAGACTCAACTTATTTTTCAGACTACTCCAAAATATCGAAGCACTTAACACTGAATAATGCACAAAGACCGACGCCAAAAATAAAGAAGAATAAAAAGTACCTAATATTTTTCTTTGTATATGGCATTACACTTTATGCATTTTGCCTGTAACAATTCAAATATTTGGAGTCTTTAAATATAAATCGATTGCTAAAATCACACAAAACAAGTCAAAATCCGGTCATACCCTGGTAAAGTATAAGTGACAACTTTAATAAAAGCTTCGGCGGAGATTGGTAAGCTCGAAAATATTTTTCCCTAGTGCAAGTAGTTCAGCACTTTATGAATAAAACACCAATATTATTATACATGAACATTCAAAAAAACAAGTGTAGGACAAGAAAATGTATAATGTTTCCGAGTTCCTGCAAAGATTCACATACATACACCTTCACCAAGATTATGAAACTAAGAACCAAAAATTTAACTATGAGCAATCCTTTAAAATCAAGACATTCATACAATAATAAAAACTGTAAATGTACGTTATATTAGGCTTTATTATTAACTTAGACAATTATTCTTAATCACAAACAATCTCTTATAAAAGTAATAAAGAAAATAATCCCTCAAAGGGCACAGTAATAGCTATTGTTTCTTAAAACTTTTCAGTATTGGATAAATATTGTCAAATGCCTCATAAATTTCATCTCTCACTTTAGCACCCGTCAATACAACTTTACCAGAAACAAATATAAGCAAAACAATCCTGGGTTTCACCATTCGGTAGATAAGTCCGGGAAAGAGTTCTGGTTCATAGGAGCTGAACTGACCATGTGTTAGTACTAGACCTTCAAGGCGGATTGGGAACTTTACATCACAGCTACCCACCATATTTTGTATTTTGAAGTCTAAGAACTTTGCCTGAAAAATAACAATGCATTTCTAAAGCACATACCAATAAATTGGGTAATAAATTTATAAGACATATACATATATGTATGTTATACATGTTTTGTATTATAGTACTAACTTAGCTATAGGTATTTAGTTTCATCATAACAGATTTATTAATGCTGCATACCATTCAGTTACCTATATTCTTTCAGGATAAAAAGTAACCTGTATTAATCTAGCAAGGCTAGCTATCTTCATCTTAATTTTACAAAAATTTGCCCTACTATTACAGAGTGAAGCAGTAACAAACACTTTATCTTACACTCATAATTTTTAGCTTTTAGGATATTAGTGTGATGTGATAAAAGGTTTTGTTACTGAGTTTTTATTTAACTCTAGGTGAGTCAGATATAACTTACTATGAAACCCAATTTCTGAATAATTCTTGCATATTTTCTGGCAGCTAATCGTGAATCTTCTTCACTCTTGGCTCCTGTACAGACCATTTTCCCTGATGAGAAAATCAATGCTGTGGTCCTGGGTTCTCTAATCCTCATGATGACAGCAGCAAATCGCTTTGGATTGTATTCAGCATTACGAGCATGCAGAGCAATTCTTTTCAAGTCGAGTTTGCAATTTAGATTTACTGTTGATACTATGTTTCTGTAATTAATACAATGTTTTGAAGCTATCAATGCATTCTAAAAATATGAAAAAACTGGTAAATCTAACAAAATTGCAAATGAAGCTACTTTATAAAGAACTAAATATGGAGAGTAAGTAAGCAGTAATTTAAATTGTATAGTTTTAATACTTGAATTTTCAAATGTTTTACTATGGAAACTGACATGATTTGGACACATTTTTGTTTTACTTATACATGATTATTTAAATTTATTTTTATCGGAAAATCTGACTCAGGTTTGTGTCCATGATGAAGGCCACCTGATGTGGCCGAAATTATACATGGAGTTTTTGATAAAAATTAAATGTGAGAATACCACACAAGTTTTTTTAAAATTATTGTTGCAATTTGTCTTCATTGCCATTTAGCATTGTTTGTCTTATTTATTAAACTTTAGGCATGCTTGGTATACACCCATTGGCATATCCACGTCAATATTGAGTATGGTTTAGGTGACTATCTTAGCAGGTCTTGTGGAGCTTCTCTTTTGAGCCTCCTGAAAGTTTTTGTTTTCATGAGTTTATTGGGATCAGAATCATTTTCTTGCGGCACTGACTGAACCGCATAAGTAAAACAAAAAAGGTCCAATGTAGTTACTTTGGTAATGTATTTAAAGTGGAACTGGGCAGAACACATTACTCAGCGAAGTGATGATAGTAGAGTGGTGTGCAATAAGGTTATAGTGATAGAGTAGTCATGGCAAGGTAAGCAGAGCATTGGTTATCCAGCTGCATTATAAGTCAACAATACTGTTGTTATTAGTGGTGTAACCTGTACTAGACCAGAACCTTAAACCAACTCTCTCATGCTATGTAATCTAGTATTGGCCTATACCCAGCAGTGAGATAAAAAAGGCTATCGTTGATCATGATGAACTTACTGTAACTGGGGTAATATACCAGGATCGGCTGAGTGTGGGGTCAGGGGAGTCATAGGCGCTGGGCTTGCCTGGTTCAATAATTGTGGGGCCATACTTCCACTTGTTATCATTGGAGACATCATATTTTGCTGTAATAAACAACACATTAGTGTGTCTTTACCAGGACATAAACAAGTAGTCATTTATTTTCATGCGATAATAAGACTTGCTGTTATGAAACTTACTGGGGTCTGAGGCTGCATCATTTGCTGAGGCGTAGCATAGCTTGCTGTAGGGGCATAGGTATGCATGGTTCGCTGTGGCGTTCCCATCAGATTGAATCCGACAAGGGGAGAGGATCCCATGGCCGATAGCGACTGTTGCTGCTGCTGCTGTTGTTGTAATTGTTGTTGTTGCATCGCATTCGGCAAGATTTGCTGGTCTTCTTCGGGCTGGTGCAAGGGTGTACCGATCCCCATGCTGTAAGGACTGGGTAGCATTTGCTCCATGGTGGCGAAAGATTAGATATTCTTGTTTGTTTATTGTTGGTATCAGACGGTACGTTATTTTCATGAATCAGTAATTAAACCCAAATCTTTCCACTAAACCAAGCACAATCACAACAAAAATTGAAAGTTGGACATTACTTGACATGACAGTTGACAAAGTGATAATTCAACAGGTTACTTTTTTTTATTTTCGGTTGAACACTTTATCTATTCTGCCAGTCCGTGCAAAAATAAAGCATGCTTCACACTGACTGCTACTTGGTTACTACAGACTATGCTTCTTACTGTGGGAAATATGTGAGTATTACTATACTACGCCCGCCATCACAAGCCATATAACTAATACCTTTAAACGAGCAATTCTTGTAATAACCAAATATATATGTAATTATATATTTTCGGAATCTCGGAAACGGCTCCAACGATTTTCATGAAATGCACGGGGTTTCGGGGGCGATAAATCGATCTAGCTAGGTTTCATTTTTAGAAAACGTCGTTTTATCCGTGTTTTCAGGCAATGAAAAACCGAGCAGAGCTCGGTCAACCAGGTACTAATAATAATATGTATAAGCGACCCTAGTCACGTTTTTTTAAAGTCTGCTTTAGATCTCCATCTCGCCTGATGGTAAGCGATGATGTGGTCGAAGATAAAGCACGCAGACTGAAAACATACCTATTCACTCTGGCCTTGAGAAGATCTAGATTATATCTCTCAGGAAACAAGGAAGCCGGCAGCTCGTTCCATACCTTGGCCGTACGAATGACAAACGTAGAGTCAAAACGCTTGGTACGTACCCAAGAAAATTCCACTATGTATGGGTGGTAGTGAGCCGTCTCTCTACTTGTCCTGTAGTAAAAAGGGGATAGAAGTACAAGGTACATCAAAGGAAAGATAACTGCATTGAGGCCGCTACTTTTGACCGCGTCTAATTTCACTGATATTGACACACACAAATGACAATTTAACATTGACAGTTCTTTGGCAATAACTCACGGCGTGGAGTGGATAGATTTTAGTGCATGATTCTGGATTTTATGTAAAAGATTCCTAGGCCAAATTTCTGATCTTAAATTCGTGTTCAGCTTATAATTTCTCTTTTGGCTTCAGAAATTGTGAAAAGTCAAAATGGCAGAAACAATGAAACAGACTGTAGCCAGTATTCTAAAGAGTATCGAGAGGTAAGTGACCAGGCGTGTACATGTACTTATTTATCTCATATTTCGAAATTACACTATTATTTATTGGATCAGTCAATTAATATAAATATTTTTTAAATACTTTGAAATACGTAGCTATTATCACGAAGCATTGGTGAAGTGCTTAGTTGAAACATTTGTCGTTTTTCAGGTATAATCCAGCCAACCTCCAAACTCTAGAGCGATACGTGGAGATGCAATCCAGAGACAATACCTATGATTTAGAAGCTAACCTGGCCGTTTTAAAACTCTACCAGTTTAATCCGGAAAAGTTTAATGCAGATATTACATGTCAAATACTGTTAAAGGCACTCACTAACTTTCCCCACACTGACTTCACTCTTTGCAAGTGCCTGCTTCTGGAGTCTGTTGTAAGTTATAAGTAATTATCAATTCTCTCAGTATCTCATTGTTCTATGCAGAGGTGTCTCATGAGCTAATTATTTAGTAATGTTGACTACAAATTCACACTGTCCAAAGAAATGCATTTTAAAATAAGTTATTATTTCACTCTCTCGAAACATATGATAAATGCATTTTAGCTCTGTATAGAATTGTTAATGATTATTTATTTGACAATACTTTGGCTTACACTATAACCATGATTATTTAGAATTTTAACTCTATTTCATTTGTCTTTATATAACTTTCAAATAAAGCATCTGTCTTTTGTTTATTGACATACATATTTTCTAATCTGTATTTTAGGTAGAAAATGAGACGATATCCCAGATCAAGTACTTAGCTGATATCTTGGAGCAATGTGATTTTGCCCAGTTTTGGAACCGTGTACATCAGATGCCAGAACTCTGCAATCGTATCAGCGGATTCCATGATTCCATCAGGAAGTTTGTATGTCATGTTGTTGGCATAACTTTTCAGGCCATTGATAAAAATAACCTTGCCAACCTATTAGGTGGCATTGATGGTAAGATATTTTCAACTAAATTTCCTAATAAATAACTAAAGTAGACTCTCAATATAAAATAAAAGTTGTAAGAATATTTATATTGCTTTTTTACAAATGTTTGTTTAAATAGATTTATAAATGACCTGATTATATTTGATATTGTTATCTTGGCATAGTTGGTCTGGTTTTTCTAATTTTCTTATATCTTATTTAATAACCACTTAGTGCCTTCAATCTATGTCAAATTATTTTTAACTAATGGAGTTGTAGATACAATTTTGATTGTTATGGGACAATCTAGTCTCTTAAAGTTAATTCAAGTTATAAAATGTTCCAAATGTTTATTTTATTTTGCATGTAGATGTTACTCTGAAGCATTGGGTGAAGAAATATGGATGGAGGGACGACGGCAACTTGATTTTCATTGCTAATCAAGATGAGAACATTAAAACAAAGAATATCACTGAGAAGATTGAGTTTGATCATCTAGCTCCTCTAATGGCACTGTTGTAAATATATTCTTTGTTTCATTTTCTACAATAAATAACCTTCATGTATTGTATTATTATGTAGATTTATTTTCCTTTTGATTGTTTTATTATTTTTGTTCCTAGTAAAGTGGCCAGAGTATTTTTAGCGGCTGAGTGTAGAATTTACTATGACTACTATATTAGTCTAGTGCTGAAAATAATTTGTACTAATTTAAGTCATAAAACGTGAATCATAATCTAATATGATTTTATTTAAAGTACGAAATATTTTTGATAATATAGTTTTTAAATAAAAAACTTACAGTAACACTAAATAACAATGACTTTTGTAACAAAACAATGATAACAATTAACAGTTGAGATGGCGGCCTGTGAGGGTGCTTACGCCTTCTTCCCGTGGCTGTAGCCGTATTCCTTTCCGCCGGCGTGTCCACTCTTTTTGCCGTGATCGTGGTGGTGCGCGTGATGCTCTTCGTGGCCATGGTGTCCTTTGTGCCCTTTGTGGTCTTCGTCATAGTGTCCCTTGTCGTGATGCCCCTTCTTTCCGTGATGCTTCTCGTGATGCCCCTTCTCGTGATGTCCGCCCTTTTTATGGTGTCCGCCTTTCTTGTCGTGATGTCCGTGGAAGTCACCGTGCTTGTGATGATGCCCTCCTTTGTGGAAGTCGTCGTAGAACTTGTGCTCCTTATGATATTCGTCTTTATGCGACTTATGGTGGAAACCTGTCGTCTTGGAGCCTTTCTTATGTCCCTTCTTGTGTCCGAACTTGCCACCTTTGTGACCGTGTGCGGCTTCATGGTGTTCGCCATGGTGGTCGTGCTCATCGTGATGCTTTTTCTTATGCCCGCCGTGCTCATCGTGATGCCCCTCGTGATGGTGCTTTTCGTGATGGCCGTGATCGCCCTTATCGTGGTGATGGTCCGACTTGTAGCCCTTGTCGCCCTTCTCGCCGTGCTCCGCGTGGTGTTCAGCTTTGTGCTCGTGTCCGCCACCTTCCTCGTGATGACTGTCTTTGGCCTTCTTGTGTTCGGTGCCAGCAGGATGCAGATCGGGCCCGGTCGTCTCCTTCAGCCCCGCGATGGCGGTCGCCGCCGCTGTCGGCTCCGCATCCTTTTCACCCTTCTCTTTCAAGTTTCGCGCCTGCGTGCATACCACTACGCACGCTATTACTTCTATCAATAACAGCAGTCTCATCTCTGGAAATATAATAATATACGTATTATTATTTAATCGGATCGTTAGCAAATTTAAGATTGTGCCGAAACTACGTTAGGTAGGTGCGGTACTTACCGAGCGGTGGCTGTTGCCAAAGCCAACGGCGAAGTGTCACAAGTATTTTTTGCGCTTTGCATTTATAGATAAAGAGCGCTTTCATCTGTCGCCGATTGCAGATTGATCTTTGGTAATGATTGCTGCAGATTTCAGGCCGAGTGACTGTGTCGGTGGCCGGCGCCCGCAGCGTGACGACATCGTGCAATGCCTCCGACGAATTAGTTCCGTCACTCTGCCTCGCTCAATTATCACTGGTCAACGGTTAATTTTAAACCTTAATTTAAAATCGCATCTAGGTACTTACTTGCCTCAAGTATTATATTTATTCTGTTATAAAAAGCGAATCGAAAATAGCAATAACAGTGACGTTCCGATATTGTAATATGATGCGAAGAATTCATTTCATAATCAAACAGTGCATTATAACTTAAATCTGTTTATTTACAAAGAGGTATTTTATAAAATAACAATAAAGAAGTAACGAGATGCGTAATCTTAACGGTAATATCAGTGCTTGCCGTGGTGGAATCCCCAGTGCTTGTGGCCCTCGTGTCCTCCCTTCTTCCCGTGGTCGTGATGATGGTGGTGATGTTCCTCGTGCCCGCCGTGCCCCTTGTGTCCCTTGTGGTCCTCGTCGTAGTGGTGCTTGTCGTGATGCCCGTGCTTGCCGTGGTGGTGCTCGTGGTGCCCGGAGTGGTGGTGCCCGCCCTTTTTGTGTCCACCGCCATGCTTCTCGTGATGTCCGTGATGCTTTCCGTGCTTGTGGTGCTTGCCCTCTTTGTGATGGTCATCGTAGAAGTGATGGTCCTTGTGGTACTCGTCCTTATGGTACTTCTTGTGATATCCCTCGGTCTCTTCTCCCTTGTCGTGATGCTTCTTGTGTCCGTGCTTGCCGCCTTTGTGGTGGTGTCCGTGCTCGTGGTGATGGCCGTGGTGGTCGTCCTCGTCCCAATGTTTCTTGTGTCCGCCGCCGTGCTCGTGGTGGTGCCCCTCGTGGTGGTGTTTGCCGTGATCTCCGTGCTCGCCTTTGTGGTGGTGGTGGTGTCCTTTGTGTCCCTTGTGTCCCTTCTCGCCGTGCTCGTGGTGGTGGTGCGCGTGATGCTCCTTACCGCCGCCCTCCTCGTGGTGATGGCCGTGGTGGCTCGCCGCCGTCTCCAGATCGGTTTCCTTCCGGTCGATCTCGCGACCAGAACAAACTGCGATGACGCAACCTAACGCGAATAGGGCGGCTAGCGTCCTCATTATTATTGTTTGTCTACCTACTTGTTTTAGATTTGATCTCTTGAACTGAACTGACTTCCCGCTGGCTGAGACACCATTTTATATCATTAGTCTGGTTGCGGCGGTGAAACCATCGGGCAAGGACGGCCGGGGCCGCGTCACGCCTAATTAATGTTTCCGATCATTGCGACATGTCGCGACGCATAGGTATCTGATCTACCTGGTGTGCTTCGCACCACAAATCTCCCTCACCCTCGATATCTTATTAAAATCGTTTAATCAACTTTTAATCGTTTTTCAGTTCAGCCGTCTAAATATAAAAACATCGATAAAAATGCATTAAAATAGGCGATTAAGTAATGTGCTGTAAATAGTTACTTTAAATATAATATCTTACTTCTATAACTATAGTAATAGGTAGGTTTACTTATCTACTACGTAACATTCGCGCTCAATCGTTCACCCGAAACTTTACAAATAGGCACGTGTACTGGTATGGAACAAGGTAGAAAATACTTTCCGTTTATTATAAACGAATAATATTGTATAAATATAAGTATAAGTTACAAAAAAAGTTTACAGAATGGTATCTAAGAAATGGAGAACGGCGGAGAGGAAGACAGGTGAAAATATGGGAGGATGATTTGCCCAAACGTGAGTCGCACAGGAGCGCGATCAATGGAGAGAGCTAGAGGAGGTCTATGTCTCAGACAGCCTGATCTGGTAGCTGATACTTAGTTTAATATTAAGAATTTATCTTTTAATGGTTAGAGTAAATAAAGGCTATTTTTATTTATATATATGTATTATTTTAAAACAATTAAATAATACACTGTCAAAGTAAAATATGAAAAATACATGTGCTTATATAAATACATAATATCATGGAAAATATACAATCAACATCAATGTCAAGGCGACCTCCAGCGCGACGTGCCCAGACCGTAAGTCCCCAGGACGTTAGCCGCATTCCCTCGCCGAATGGCTAGAGAAATCCTTCGAGTCAAAAACCACCCCGACCGACGATCTCTTTCTAAGTCAAACGCCGTTCTAGCTCTATATTTATATTAATATAGACTTTATCCGCACTAACATTAGAATATATTTAATAGTATTATTATATTCTAATGTTAACTAAATAATTAATATCAACAAATAAGCAAAACATCGTGAGGAAACCATAGCGTTGTGGTAGGGTACTTTCTAGTACTCGGCTGGCTAGCTACTCAAGTTGAAAATCTGCTGCCAAGCATCTAACGGTGTGTTCCGATAGTCTCACTTGAGAGCCAGTTCTATTCCAGGCTAGGTGTGTTTACCATCTTCGACCACACCGTCACTTAACATCAGGTGAGCTGTGGTCAAACAACTAGCCTGTAAGCAATAAAAAAACAAAGTCTATAGGAATATTAGATATATTATAATTTGTCATGTTTTAAGTACGTACATATTCACATCGCTATTTCCACAATTCCTTCCCTAAGGTTGCCGAGAAGAGATTTCTCCCTGCGATAAAGCTGACAGTTGTCGCATTATTGTTAGGTTTTTTCTTTTAGAATAGAATAAAATATAATATTTTTATTGGCCTTATAACTACATGTGTTACACTAGGCACGTCAAATACAATTTAATTAGTAAAATTATATAAAATTAATTTAAAAAAGGAAAAGAATTAAAATAAACAAATGTCACCAATATTAACAATAATGTCCTAATAGTGAATAATATATAATGTCAAAAGAATATTAGAATTTCATTCAAAATATTAAACAATGTCAATTGTATAATTAAAATAAAATAAAAAAGTTAAATAAATAGTCATAAAAAGAAAAAAAATCTATTAAAATAAAATAGATACGTATTTTATCGTATTTTATATCTGGTCCGACTAATAAAGCGTTATATAGCTTCTAAAGGAGTGTTTAAAGGCATTATAGGTTCAGTTGTTGGGTCCTTTTGCTTCAGGATTTAAGTCATTTATTAATTCCTGTAATTTCGGATGTGTTAGCTAAGATACTCATTGTACCTACTTGTTGGAGTGTAATCGACAATCAATCATTTTACTCGAGTGGTTTTATTTAGAAATATTTTATAAACATTTGAAAAAAAATTATCTCAAAATAATAGTGAAAATCGTAGAACTAAGCGAACAAACAGATATGCGAATTGTTACTTCATTTTAAACTAAGTTCCTATTTAATGATATTTTTTAAAATTTGCTTAATCTTGGTGATATGCGTAAATTCTTTTTTTTTTTTAAATAAATTTGGCGTCCCTTACCCGCCAACCCATACCGGCTTGATCCCTTACATGTTTTGGATAATGCTGGGCTAGATTAATTTCTTGTGATTCGTTTGGAGTTTGTCTAGAAAATGCCTTCAAGTCACACTTACCCCTTCAGTTCCTGTAGCGACGCCCCTCGCTTCCGGTGCGCTTCAAACAACGTACAAATTACACAAATTAAGTTTTACTCTTGTTTATCCTCATTAATACGATCTCGTTCTGCTCGAATGAGTTCACTTTGACATAAGTACCGGGCAAAGTAAAATCTGTCAAGTGCCTTATGCTTTGCCATGGTATAGGGTTCCGTAGTTATAATAAAACTACGTAAACTCGTGTAGACTTAGTAGCCAAATCTAGTGTCAGAGTTAATGGCCTCTGACATGGTTTGACGGTTCTTATGGAAACACTAGCTCGTACTAGCGGCTTCGCTCACGTGCCCATTTCGGAGTCATTTTAGACCAAGCCACAAAACTTAAGTAACTTTGTAGCGATGATAGCTCAGTGGTTAGCGCGGTCGGTGCGCATGCCGAAAGGCGTGGGTTCAAACCCCAATAATGAGCTTGAGCTGCCGGTGAAGGAAAACATCGTGAGGAAACCATAGCGTGGTGGTAGGGTACTTTCTAGTACTCGGCTGGCTAGCTACCACCCTCAAGTTGAAAATCTGTCGCCAAGCATATAACGGTGTGTTCCGGCTGCCTCACTTGAGAGCCAGTTCCATTCCAGGCTAGGTGTGCTTTACCATCTTCGACCACACCGTCACTTAACATCAGTTAACACTTAACAAAAGAGTTGTGGTCAATCACCAAGCCTGTCAATATCAAAACTTAAAATAATATAACCCGACTAGGGACAAAATAACTATAATTAAAAGATATAGCCCGGAGCATAGTAGCGAATCGATTGACAGCTTATTCATCAAAATCAGATTAGTAGTTTCGGCTTTTCGGTGGAACACCTAAACATTCATACACATACATACATTTACATTTATTTATACATTCATAGACTGCTCAAGCATAATCCTTCCTTTTGGCTTCCTATGAGTGAATGTATCACACGAGCGAATGAAGCCGTATGTTAAAGCTAGTTAATACTAAGTAGTTATTGTTATAGAAATCTATAACAACAACCTTCAAACGAGGTCACAGGTCTTAGGGTGGCACATTAACTCTGACACTAGGGCTGGCTACTCAGCCTATAACTACAAAGCCACAACCACTAAAAAATATATTCGATAAGAGAAAAGATACAGGTTAACACTTCCAATAGGTACCAGGTGAACAATCATAATAGTTCTGTATAAATATTAATTTAATAATTTTACTCTTTAAATGTGAATATATATCATCATTCATAATTTTTTTGGCCCTGAATCACTGTTCTGTAGTGGTCACTGCTACGCCACCTATTTACATTACTTAACTCCTAACATTATAATCCTCAATTTTACGTACCTATACCGGAAAAACGCATGCGATTCGCAAAAACCAATTTAAAAAATCTCATAATTATTTAGGATTTCTCCTTCAACGGGGGTACCAGGGTACCCCACTTACACACCATGGTACCCAGTGCTGTAAGCTGAAGGGAGTCTTTTTTAAATATTTTTACGTTTCTAACTCTATTTTTTTCATATTTAAATATGTTCCACTATTTGTACTGATATTATACGTGCGAAAGTTTGTGTGTGTGATTAAATATGTTTGTTATTTCTTCAAAGGAATTCAGTGAAATTTGTTATGAGATATGAAGAATTAAATGAAATATGGTCTTGGAAGTAAATATGTATATTATTATGTTGGATAGTGAGTGGCAACGCGGTGCGCTGCTGTCATTCCATGAGAACTACAATACTAAGAATTACTTATTATTAGTTATGCATATACATGACGTACCTATTTATTTTTCTACAAAAAATTCATATACATATATTTTCTATTATCTAGGCTATTTTTCTAGGAACACCAGTTTGCAAGTTGTCGTCAAATGTAGATTATATTGAATGTATGTATAATAAAACGGACGTAGGTACTAACTTTGGGATATTCGCTTCGTTTGGTCTATTAAATATTCTGAATGATGCTATTTGTATTGTTTTATAAATTATTCTACAGCTCTCACAATATATCTGTATATCTGACAGCCCTGTTGGCTCATTGGTAGTAAGAGCTGTAAGGCGTGGGTTCGATTCCCGCCCAGGACAAACATTTAATGGTATAATCAAATGTTTGTTCTGTGTCTGGGTGTTCTGTATGTATTATAAGTACGTATTTACAAAAAAAAAAGTATTTATGTATTCTATCAGTTATCTGACTTCCATCACACAAGCTCTGCTTAGTTTGGGGTCAGATGGCGCTGTGTGTAATGTGTCATACGATATTTCTTTTATTTTTTTTATCTTTAGTATGCAAAGAAAATTAATTTCTTTCTTTTCAAATACATAGGTATGGCATTTGTTTAGTTTTTTGGCAGGAAGTCAAAATATTTTTTTTACCGAAAATGTACTTATTACAAGCATTTTTTTTTGTGTAGTTAATATGTCTTTTTTTGTATGTAGTTCATAAAGGCATTACTTGTTGGTATGCAATTAGTTTTATATCTTTTGCACAACCTGATCGGTTTCCAAGTTTCTGTATTCAACTTTTATAATTTTCATGTTTCAGCTTTCGTTGTACATTTAATTGGAATAAGTACTCATCCAGTAAGGGCTAAAATTTGTAGTAGTTGTTTGAATTTAAAAGTATTTGTAAACAAAGTAGTTTACGCCGCTTTTTTGGTTGTTATTTAGTCAAGTTATATTTTAAAATAGATATAAGATTTTATTTGAGATCGAATTTTTCTCATCTAAGAGGTCGAATTTAACTTGACCTTAATTTAGTACTTTATTCGAAAAATTTCGCTTATTTATTCTATAAACTACGAGTAGATGCTTTAAACTAGAAAACTTGTACCTAAGTACCTATCATTATTGCCTACCAAGGTAACTACTATATGTTTTTTTTATATGTGGTAAGTTATGTGTGGAACTAAATGATGATATGGTAGGTATGAAATGATTTCTTGCTGGTAATAATATAACAAAATTATGAAAAATTATTTAATTTGTACAAAAATATAAAACATAACAACAAATTCCATTCTTAAAAACGACTGGTTATGATGAGCAACGAGATAGCGGTTAGTGTTTTCCGTGATGGAAGCCCCAGTCCTTGTGGTCGTCATGACCGCCTTTCTTGCCGTGGTGGTCGTGGTGGTGGTGATGGCCCTCGTGTCCATGGTGTCCCTTGTGTCCGTGATGTCCCTCGTCGTAATGGTGCTTGTCGTGATGTCCGTGCTTGCCGTGATGTCCCTCGTGGTGTCCCGAATGGTGGTGTCCGCCCTTCTTGTGTCCGCCGCCGTGCTCGCCGTGGTGATGATGGTGATGCCCGTGCTTGTGGTGCTTGCCCTCGTCGTGGTGTCCGTCGTGGAAGTGATGGTCCTTGTGGAAGTGGTCCTTGTGGTACTTCTTGTGGTAACCGTCGGTGTGCTCGCCCTTGTCGTGATGTTCATGGTGGCCGTGTTTGCCTCCCTTGTGGTGATGTCCGTGTTCGTGATGTTCGCCATGGTCATCGTGCTCGTCCCAGTGCTTCTTGTGCCCACCGCCGTGCTCGCCGTGATGCTCCTCATGGTGGTGCTTGCCGTGATCGCCGTGATCCCCCTTGTGATGGTGGTGGTGCCCTTTGTGCCCTTTGTGTCCCTTGCCGTCATGGTGGTGGTGATGATGAGCATGGTGCTCGTGACCGCCACCGCTCTCGTGGTGATGGCCCTTGCTGGCTGCCACCGCCTGGTCCTCGGCCTCCGCCTCGTGAGCGGCGCAAAGGGCCGCGAGGCACAACACACCCACTACTAGAAGACCTCTCATTGTTCCAATAATTGTTAAACTTCCTCTGTAGGTAACTGTTGAGAGGAAGTCCGGTTGTAACTGACCTCTGCAACGTTGATTGACTATTTATATTATCAAGTCACTGTGCAGTTCAATGCGGTGGAGAAATTATTCCGCAAGCGTCCCGCTGCACTAGTTCATGGACACACTGGAAAAACGGCTAGCGCTAGACGATTTGGATGTTAGGTATATTGTAGTGGATGGTTGATTTGATTGATGTTTAATGCCTTAGCAATCGAACAACATCATCTATGCAGATAGTATATTATACTTTTGTAAATATTCACTATAGGGTAAGCGAGGATCATACGGTCGATCGATTAAGTTGTAATTCGCTCCGAAATAGTTTTGTAGGTTAGGCCGCTACGCTTCGTCAATGGAGCCTTTGTTGGCTTCACAACGTGAATCTTCCATTCAATGTATCACACACTTGATTGACAGCTCAAGCTCGATTGGAAATTATCTGCTTAGTGGATCCTTTCGCGTTCGGATCGCCGCTATTTGGTTAGCGTTAAACAATTCTTCCGAGTGACTAGGTTAGTTTAATCCTCGATTTCGCGCCCTTGTTGGTTCATGTCCGGGATCTCTTCAGAATGCAGCGTATCTGTTTGTCTATTCAGTTTGATTATGCACGCTTATGAGTTCATCGTGGCCTTTGTAAACAATCCTTAAACTCTTGGAAAATATCCCGAGAGTTAACGTTTTATTTTTGAACAAAATTCGATGTACAGATTTTTAAAGTAGTATCTACCTATACAATTTATAATGGAATGAAAGATAATATATTTGTTAAAGACACTCATAGATAGACTAGATCGTATTTAAATATTTACCTTATTCAACTCATTCAGATAATAATCAGTTTAACTTTTATTTAAATAGGCCGGCAGATGATCAGTCTCTTCGGCTTGAAAGTATAAATATCTATGATATTGACTCTACATAATGAATACTTGAAGTTCTTCAGTTTTACATCTATATTTTCTATGAGTTCTCACCGATCCCAAGAACAAAGAAGTTTTTAAATTAGGATATGATTTTAATTAGCGAACAAATTAATTTCTATGTTTGTGATCATACCTAATTAATTTTACATGGGTGAATAAAATTTTCACTAGCAAAATTATCTTTTAGAAATAAATGAAGCAAACATAAAATGTATTGAAAATAAGTAAAATTTAACTATGTTAAAATCGTACATATTAGTTATTGTATAGATTTAGTTTCACCTTTTTGATTGGTTATATGAACTTAATAATATACTGTCCATTTGTTTTTGTGTTAGTTTAGATAATTAATTTATTTGTACTTCGTATGTAGTTAATAAATGCACTTGTCTAGTAAAAACAATTTAATTAAGTGTAATATGATTGCTGGAGGATAACGTGAGATACTTGAAAGACAATAGACATAAATAGATAGATCAGTCGTCTATAGCCATACAAATATATACAACAGATTAGAGCTACTTTGAAATCCAATTGAATTGCAGTGAGACATACCAGACTTCATTAAAACGAGTCATTTGAAATATTTGGCCAAAAACTATCTAACCGTACCTCTTAGACCAAAAAAAAGATTATTAAATTACTTTTAAGTAATTATTACTTATTTTTATACTGACATGTATAATATTGTGTGCAATGCGCGTAATATTTTGTCATTTTTAGATTTTGACATTACTTAATTGGAAATAATTATTGTTATCAATAAAATATTGTATTTTCGCAATTTTAACCATAATTATAAATATAATTATTTCATGAAAAAGATAATTTTAAGATGTAGTTGTTTTGCAGGAAATATATAGGCCAGAAAGCATTATTTCTAGTTAGTAAATAAGAACCGAAAAAAGTTGCAAATTTGCTTGTGGTTGTTTTGCATTGGGTAACCGATATACGCAGATCCTTAGTCCCTTGCAGCTGTGAAAAAATCAAACTTCTCAGTTATCGTAAAAAAAATTAAAGCCTGTTTTGTCGCAACTGCATATTTCGACACTCACAAGGGAATCAAAACCTATAAGGTACATCCCGTTGACCTAGAACTATGAGATTTGGCAAGAAGCATTATCTTATACACATAAAGGTAAAAAAACCGAAAACTGTACATTTTTAATTTTGTCAAAAAAAAAATAGGGTCAAAACCAAAAACTCCATTACTCGATTCTCGAACTATCACATCTACAAGTTTGTACGGAACGTTCGGTGGGCAAATCTGACTCGCACTTGTCTGTGCTTTTTGGTTTATCCTATTTTAGTACAAATAGAATTGCGTTTGACCATCAACTCGCCTGATGTTAAGCGAAGATGCTACGGTGGAGCACGCTCGCCTAGAAGAAACCGATTCACTCGCGACTATAAGGCAGCCAGATTGTATCTATCAGATAACACCTACTCGGGCAGCAAATTCCATTGTTTAGCGGTTTGTAGAATGAAGGTGGATTCGAATTGTCGTCTCATTATTTGATACTTTAAAATTGGATACTGTTTAATATACCTACTGCATATGTATGTATGTACATGCTCTAGCCACTTTTCATTCTTTGGTATAGGTAGGTACCTAATACCTATACATAATATTTCTACTGGAAATACTGGATTCTGCTGCAATCTGAAGCAGACTCTATCAACCAATACAAGAGTGGCGGAATCGTCTCATTATTTGTTAAAATGAAGAAACAATCATTATCTTTAACCATTTATTGTCCACTGTATTGATTATGCGTGCTATTTGTTCGATCCTGTGCTAATCTCGTGCTTTTCTGCTGTTAATAATGTCGCCTGACCATAAGAAAGTAGTACATAGCGATTGTTTTTATGTGAGACTGGTAGGTATGGCTTGATTGTCATTCATCATTGCTGTGCTGCGGCTCACCTACATCACGAAGTGATTGGGAATTTACTCAACAGTGTCTCGGATCGCGCCGTGTTCGTAAGTTCACGACCGACACGCTCTACCAACTCTTTTCTAAAGGTTTGCTTACAAAACAACACTTTTTCAAGGCTGCCCTGGCCTTCTGCACTGGCCACCTACTTTCCTTTATAATGTGTATTATACCATAGAGTTATATCATTTAACGGTACATGGAAGGTTTATATAAAATATAGACCATAGAGATGATACATTGCAGAAACGTTATGTACAATGGAGCGCTTGAGTGAAGTACATGCAATTCGGGACTGTGATTGCGTGAATCGTTGCCGATATAATATGTCCCCTCTGTAATATACCATTTTTGTAAGTAAGTTCCTATGGGCTGAGTGGCCAGCCAGTGTCAAGAGTTATTGTGCCACCCGAAGGCCTTGTGGGTTTAAAACGACTACGTTAATCGGGTCCACAAGTATTTCAATCATTGTGTTGTTAGTAGTACGTAAAAAAGTATTCTAGCTTTTGTACCTTTAGAACAGATAATATTTTTATTAAGTCCCTATACTAACATGATAATTATAATAATTTATTGTTCACACCAATTACAAACAATTATAACAACATAAACTTAAAACTAGTGGAACAATTGGCGACCTTATCGTTAAGAGCGATCTCTGCCAGGCAACCTTACTATGATAATGACAATTATAGAGAACCAACTAAGACTAGGTTCAATGTGTAAATTTGCTTGTTTTTATATGGTCTATAAAATCGGGGAGTGATAGATTATACACAATGGATAAAGGATGAAAATATGAAAGGCTTAAAACCACATATTCGCTTAACATGAGGCGCGAGGGCGGTGAAAATCAAACCTATTAAATAATAAAACAAACTAAATACCTACTGTAAAAGCTAAATTAAGCCTTGTGAGATTAAGTTTATGGCTAATAAATAGATTTGATAAATTGATAAGAAATTCTGATTCTGTACGAAGTTATGTTGTAGGTATGTATCTTTTTACATTCTGACATGTAATACTTTAGTCCTAGTTCCAGTGAAACAGAAACAGTAATGCTCTTACCGCAACCAGGGCGTCGTACTTAGGGCATTAGGCGGTAAGAAGCCTAGCCATACATCACGCAAGCTTGTTAGTCCTCCGCTAACCTAATGCTATTATTCTTGTCATATTAACTTTTATTTCCTTTCATTTGCGGCATTCCTTAATAAGGTTGATGACTGATGTTCGATTCTATATCTGTATAATTGTATATAAATAAAAATCTAATGGTGTTCGTTGGTAAGCGCATAACTTGAGAACAGCTCAGCCTGGAATGGTACTGGCTCACAAGTAAGGCTGCCAGAACACACTGTTAGATGCTTAGCATCAGATTTTCAACTTGAGGATGGTAGCTAGCCAGCCGAGTACTAGAAAGTACCCTTCCACCACACTATGGTTTCCTCACGATGTTTTCCTTCACCGGCAGCTCAAGCTCATTGTTGGGGTTTGAACTCACGCCCTTCGGCATGCGAACCGACCGCGCTAACCACTGAGCTATCATCGCTAGGAGTTTTTATTACATATAAATTAACCAATAAACAACTTATAATCAATTCATTTGTTAGATGATAACCTGTCATAGGTAATTTTACATTCCGAAAAAAATAGTCGATTTTCGTAGGATAACGGTACAAATCGCGTGGCGCCACCAGTACCTATCCACTAACGACATCTATGAATTCAATGAAAACTAAGCTCGCAATGATCACGAGTAACAACAGCATATTACGCACATGGATTAAACGTTATATGCGAATTTAAATTTCCCCATGTATGTCGGCGAGCGTGGTTTAGGGCCAGCGGTTCGTATTGTCGTCCCGGCAGGTCGGATAATCCAACCATTGTGAGTTATTTTAATACTTATGCCCTTTTGTGAGACCGGCCTGTATTAAGCTATACGCGGATAATCGCCGCATTATATGGAGTTAATTTTCCATTTGCTTGTACTGAGATTGGCAGCTGCTTACCGTGTCACCGATACAGCCGTGGGTTACAGACATGTTTGTTAGTACAATTTTTTTTCTGTTCAATTTCCAGATAGATACCTACTCATATTTGATCTGATGTTTTAAGTAAGTATTTACTTGCATATACTTTTCTAGGAATCTTATTTTCGAATATCCTATGATTTACAATTAGCACCGTTAGATACCTTTTGCAGCAGTATTTTGTACCTAGAATGAAGTTGCGATTTTTAAATTTTATAATTTTGCGATTTTTAGTGTTTTGTTGAAGTCCTTTTCGCTAAACGACATTACTATTCAAGAATGGTTCACAAAGCGGTTGAAATTAGAAATCGCCGTAATTTCAACTGAGAAGATCGTTTTAGGTTGTCCTCGTCGTGGAATCCGGTCATAAGCAAGTGTTCCTATCGCGGTGTAGTTTCAGAAAAGTTTGCTGATACAACTAGTGTAGTGTGCCGTGGTGATAATCTTACATTTTTGAACTAAATAAGTCATTTATTTTTTCGCCGAGATGACTCGCATTCTCTGGTCAACTCGTGACCACGGCTATTGCAATATAGCCGTGACGACGAGGTAAAAATATAAAACTATTTCATAGTGTTTTGTGTATAAATTTTTACCTACATACGATTTTTGTGTTATGATTTGGAGATAATACGTTCGATGACATTGTTTTATATTTTCAAACTTACAGCATTAGCTTTCGCCTTTAGGTTAGCATCATAATATGTCCGAAGAAAATATGTCATGGTGACCTAGAGTGGCGGAATAAAATATTAGAAAAATATGGAAAAAATTCGTTGACCTCTAACCAAATGTAATAAATAAAAAAAACTTTCAAAGTCGTGTTTTTATTTTGAATAGGCTTGCATTTGATGTTATAAGAAGAGACGCTTGCCTGGTAGAAACCGATTTATTCGTGACTTTAGGCGACTGATATCTAACCTACAGTAAAAGCTGTTCATATGGACTATTATACTAGGTACTTATATAGGTGATTACAATGAACTCAACAACTGTACAATTAGTACATCGGAAGCATATAACCCTATAGGGCCAGTTCTATACCATCATAGAACTGTGGGTAAGCATTCCGTTTATCAATCATAAAGGAAATAAAAACATTTAACTTGTTCTCATTCCAATATTGGGAACAAAAAATCCAATCCGCAGCATAAAACCACAACCAACAACATTGAGTAATCTGGAGTTACTGTCATGCATCGTTGAGTGACCAATATTTGCCGGAACAGAACACCGTAAAGATGTTTCCGGCCCGTGAAAGTATCATATGAACTGTCCAAACAGCGAGGCTCCACCGGCAGCTGGCCGACACGACTAATTACATCAATTACTGGCAAACAGAGTCGCGCTCGGGTTTCGTGGCTCCCAAGTCCCACCTTTGTCAATATTTGCAGAGTCGCGGCCGCTCGCCCCCCACCCCCGCTCATCGCTCGCAGGACACTACATGGCTCTCATTGTTTAGATGGTTGGATTTTAATCTTGGGCCGGAATGTCTAAAGGTGACGAAATGGCGAGCGAATCATGGCTTCTTCTAGGTACGCGTATTGCGGCTAAGACTACGAATAACACCAGGCTAGATAGTGGTTATATGGGAGTTAACAATAAAACAGAAAGTTTCTAGCTCTTGGGACTGTTGAAAACTAATCATTTCGTTTAGTTAAAAAAATATGTACTAGTCTTATTAATTTTATTATTTAATTTACTTAACTTTACCATTGGGTTCGATTAGAAACAACACAAGTTTAATTAAGAAAATTAAAAAACACGAATGCCCACTAATAAATGTTTTTTTTTAAATTATTATTTTCCAAAAATTAATAGCCAGTCCTACCACACGGGATGGTGTAAGGATTCTAGCGATACCCCATACTTACATTCAAATATATTCAAGCATTTAAAAGTTATGATTGAATAAAGCTAGCATACATACAATCATACATGGTATGTACATACATACATACCTACATACATATTATGTACATGAACTTTGAAAACATAACACCCTATATAACGCCTTTTTTTGGGCAGTCGTGTAAGAAATAAATTAACATCGTTGGACATTACACAAATCGCAACCTAACTAAGCAAAGCTTGTACTATGGAAGTCAAATAACTGGAAGAATACATACCTAAATTTTTGTATAAATAAATACTTATAATACATATATGTAGAACACCCATAGAACAAACATTTGTTTTATACCACAAAATGATTGCCCTTGATGGGAATTGAACTCACGCCCTACAGCTCTTAAAGGAGATATACGAAATTAGTCAACAGAGCTGACAATACCACTGATAGACAGATAGAAACCAAAAACGAAAACATCAAATAGGTAGTGTAGATCTTTGATTAACGGGTGTCACATTCAGATGTATCTATGGAAAAACAGGAAGACATGACGTCACCTATGGGTTAATTAATCAATTGACAAAATAATAGTCACAAATTAATTGTCTAGCTCAGAGATAATCTAAAAAAGTGTTAAAAAATTATTTGTATTTGGTAACTCCGCACTCGTGCCCTAAAATTTAGAGCGTCCCTATATATACAGATCGTGCTTAATTTGGGGCTCACTCGTTTACCTAATATGTTCATCAAATAGTAGGTACTTACATCAGTATAGTCGGTAAAACAACAATCAAACTAATATTATGACGGCAAAACTTTGTGTTTTGATTGATTGATTAACTCTGTATGTATTGTCCACATCAAAAATAATACAATACAGAAGAAAAAGAAAATAAACTTATTTAATGGGTGTAACAAACTGGCGACCTTATCCCTAAAAGCGATTCCTTCCAGACAACCTTAGAATCTTAGGATGGAAAGGATAAAGGAAGAAAAAGACGGGGTGTGTCAATAACGAGGATATACATATATGGGCAGCCCCGGATCTAGGGGGGAGGGAACAGGGGCATCTGCCCCGGGCGCAAACTTCAGCGCGTATCTAAATCATATTATAGGTACCTAATATGCTTAAAAGAAAGCTTGGTGAGTTTGTTGTTTTGCTTAATAATCGTTAAATTCTTTTCGTAAAACGGAACACAAAACTTAAACAAACTCGGGCAAAATTAGTGTGACAAGTATGCATCAAATTATTTTATCCGAAATATTTCGGGTAATTTTCCCTATATCATGAGGTTTTACGAATTTTAATAAAGTGCTAAAATCCTTCGTTAAACTAGTTCACACTGTATGTCTGTTAGCAAAAAAAGCTCGTTAGTTCCTACTTGTTTGATGACAATTAGCTATATTCTAAAATGCACCTTTTATGAAAAAGTATTTTATACTAAAATATAAAGTATTTTATACTTATATTTCGATTAAATGTAATAAAACTGAAAAATTTACCCATTACTCTATTGACCTAGTGGATGCTGAGTTAAAAGCTATAAAAAAATCAGTTTTTTATGGATTCCACGCGAGGTCTGTCCGCAGAAGTATTAGTTTATACTAGGATTTAAGTGTAGCTTTTTTTTCATATTTTCAGTTGACCCTAATTTGTGCAAACAATGGGTCTCCATTTTTATTCATAAAATTTTTCGTATTACAGTATTTTTTCCTTTTATTGAATTATTTGTCAGACTATATATTATCTACTTGTATTATGACTACTTCGAAATCAGTCATAGGAAGGAGTTAAAAAAATGTTCATCGAAAAATGAATGGTATTTTATTTCCTTATTCTAGCAACATTACAGACGCACGTATCGCTACAGTGTAAAAAGTACGTTGGTATGTGTGTCACACACAAATGTTTAACCAATCACAGACGCTCGTGGGATGACGCGACTCTGTCTGCCTTTTTTCATGTAGTCTGAGGTTGTAATATTCTGGTTTATCCATCTTTGTTACTTTTGTAACGATGATAGCCCAGTGATTAGCGGGGTAGCATTCCGCGCCTTAGGGCGTGGGTTCAAACCTTGAGCTACCGGTAAAATAATCCTGAGGAAACCAAAGCATGGTGGTAGGGTATTTTTTAGTACTCGGCTGTCTAAGTTCTTCTCTCACGGTGAAAAGATTCCGGCAGTTGGTTCCCATTGTAGGCTAGATTTGTTTACCATCTTCGACCACATCGTCATTTAACATTAGTAATAAATGATACGGAACTCAAAAATATTTTTGGCCAGCATGTAACGATTTGTAAACCCCAGTTTGGGCAAATCACTAGTTTTACTGGTTCGTCTAATCCAGTTTAAGGTTTTTTACCTGTTTCCCAATAAAAAAAACATACAGTATTTGTTATATTGCTATGGATCAGTATAGTTGCGCGGGTGTATTATTAACCGATTGTGCTGAGCTGCAAAAGGCGAGCAAGTCTCGCCCCGAGCGTAACTTCTGACAAAACAAATCGTCGCCGAGTTCAATTTGTTCGCTGTTAGACATCGCTAATCCCCTGAGAACGAACAATTCGTACAAAAAGGACGTTTGTGATAATGCGAATACTTTATATCGTACATGGACATATTTGATGTGGGATTGAGACGGGATTGAATGGGGTTTCTCTTGTCTTCGAACAATCAAATGCACATACTTGGAACATTTTAATGACATCTTTAATGTTGAATTATATACCTACTATAGCAATTATTTGTTTATCTTCTCGTCCGCTGGACCAAATTTGCTCATTATCAAATGTAGAAATTATTTTTGACGGACTTTTGTTAACTAGCTTTTGAAAGTCTATAATCAATAGTATATTTTAGTTATCTTCCAACAAACGCATATAAAAACAGGAAGACAGTTTGTTTCAATAAATTCAGACTAAATAGGAGTAATAAAATATCTTTGGTTTAAAAAAAACTTTTACCAACTATACGAGTGGGCTAAATCGCTACTTATAAATCAGTTGTTGAGTAAAATCGGGAACAAGGAGACAGACAGCTTTGAACTCTTGACAAAAGATTCAGTACAGATCCCTTCATATATAAGCATCAATATGTTTTTTCGTTTTAATGAAAAATGTCTCTAGATAATTTAAAGTGACTCTCAGTATACCTACTGAATCTTAATTTTATTTATTGTCTGTAACAAAGATTGCCTGTACATACATTGAATTTCGACAAATAATTACGTGTTTACATAAGTATAAACAATAAAACAAAGTGTTTATGAAACACTAAAGCTCATATGTTCATTTCACTAAAAGGCTGGAGCGCACCGGCGCGGGCGGAAGGTAATCAGCGGAGATTACTGCTTACGGGGAGTGATACTGAGATTACTATTGTCCTGTGTGTTGGGAGCGTCGTATTGTCACATCCATTAAGCCGGGCAGGGGCGGGACGGCGGACGCCACGCCCCCTCCGCCCAGCGTCACCCCACACGCGCGCCGCTCGCCGCCGGGACCGGCTCACGACACGCGCACTAAAACGATTTACTCGCAATCGTATCACGCATCCTATTAGTTAACCCGTCGCTGCTCTGGCCGTTCCGGTTCCCGCGACTCACGGTTTTGCTTACGTCAACGAAACGTCTAGTATATAGTCGATAGTGTTTTATTGTGTAATAATTAACAAAGATAAAATGATCAGAAGAAGAGAATCGAGTGTATAATGTGGCGGTGGCGATTGTCTCGAAGCGGCCGGTGGTCGCGGTGAGGCTCGCGCGTGTTCCGGCAGCGCCAGCGTGGCTACGCAGCCGGGCGAGGGCATGGGCGGCGCGGGCGCGGGCAGCGCGTGGGCGCGCGAGGCGCCGGCGCTGCTCAGCACGGCGCTGCTGCTGGGCGGCGCGCTGCCCGAGCGCCCGCCGCCGCCTCTCTTCACCATCGATAGCATCCTGGCACCGCGCCCTCAGCCTGCCATCCCGCCATTGCAGTTACATCACCTTGCACACACACCTTTTCATAGAGCTCATGATCTCTTTGGTACGTCTCTCAAGCTGTTTATGGGAACCGGTGAGATTTATTTATGAAATTTTAAGTTTGGAAAAAAAAAGATGAATACGGCGCTTAATTATGAGTACTAAGAAAAAGTACGAGTAGATATTTCAAAATTGTCGAGTGCTTATTTAATTTACAAAAGACTTGTGAAGTGAATGTTATGTTATTGTTTTTGTTAGCGTGGTGGTAGGGTACTTTCTAGTACTCGGTTGGCTAGCTACCACCCTCAAGTTAAAAATCTGCCGCCATGCTTGAGAGCTCACTTGAGAGCCAGTTTCATTCCAGGCTAAGCGTGCTTTACCATCTTCGACCACACCGTCACTTAACATCAGGTGAGCTGTGGCCAAAAACCAAGACCGTCAGCAATTTTAAAAAAATACGACTCAATCCTCAGTCAGAGAATTACCGGAGACTCCGCCTAATTATAAATGACTTTGGAACAGCTACACAAAAACGTCTGTAAAAGCTGATTGTACGAACATATTTCGTAGAATAATAAATAATTTGATTATCTCTGAACCCACTCGCCCAAACATTCCCATAAGCCTGGCAGAGTTTCCTCGTAGGATAGCCAGCGAGATGTGCTGGCTCAAATAAAGGCCTTTAAAAAAAACTAAATTCAAATCGAATCAACCGTTTGGGAGCTGTGATGCAGACACACAGACACATATACAAGTTAAATTATAACACACCTTTGCATCGGGGGTTAATTATTTTTTAAACCAAATATAGTTGTTATTTACATCTACTAGTGTAATATTTCTTCAAATACCCTAAGTGAATCTAAAAAATAAAACCTACTTACAAAAAACGTAACAGAAGTAACGCTCACTCAAAACGGTGCTACGAAAACGCTACACAATGCTGCTACGCGAGAAAGACGAAGACGCGGCTGTCCTAATGCATTCCTAAAAAAAAAAATCAAAACTTTATTTGGAGCAGTACTTCTGTTAAAATCTTACTGTTAAAAAACTTAGCTGTTTGACAGTGAAAAGGTAACAAACAGATGTACTGTCAGATTTATTAAATATCATTATACTTATTTTCGTATGTGCAAACTAACAAATTTTATTAAAATGTGGACTTTCTTCAGTTATTTTGTGTAAAAATAAATGGTTCAGGTAAGATGTCACTATATACTCATATTGATTGACGTCATTATCGTTTATATCATATATCATCATTAGCCCTTTGCTGTCCACTGCTAAACGCAGATCTAATAATAATAATAATAATTTATTTATTGCAGACCATTTGGTCCATATTACACAAATTCTTACATAGTATTTTTTAAAAATAAATAGAATTGAAAATTAAAATTAAATATCAATTAAAATAAAACACAAAATAATAATAAATAATTAAAAAATTAAAATTAAAATTCTTACCTATATTGCGGTTTGGATCCAGAATGCACTATATGCACCTTCGTCCAGTATTGCATGATTGGGCAATCTAGATCCATCCGTGAGGCGATCAATTGCAGGTAGCTGTTGGAGCTGCCCCGCACCCGGCTCATCAGGGATGCGACCCGTTTACGCATAATTGCCGCAAACCCGTCTTTTACGTGCCTCGGCAAACATCCCCGATGCACTACAGGAGCGCGGCAGCTTCATCAGCGCCCTGAAGGCGTTATTGTACAGGACGCGCAGGGTGTTGTAAGACTTTTTTGTGTGCTTGACCCATAGGCTGCAAAAGACTGACAATACGCTCGAAATAATGTAGCTTTCACTTGTTCAGTGCACCGTGCAAACCTACGAGCCAGCATGTTAGTCCGAACTGACAACGCCCTGCGCTCCCTCTCAATGTCTAAATCGTCCTCAAGCGTCTCGGACACCCAATGGCCCAGATATTTAATAAACTAATGCACACCACTGAGCTCGGTCGACAGTTTTTTGCATTCAGTGTTTATTCGCCGCTTTACGCACCACCTGGCCGCAGGGTGCTCTACACTACGCTTGCTCTATACAATTTTTTTTTTTTTTGCTGACAGGCTAGGTGTTTGACCACAACTCACCTGATGTTAAGTGACGGTGTGGTCGAAGATGGTAAAGCACACCTAGCTTGGAATGGAATTGGCTCTCAAGTGAGGCTGCCGGAACACACCGTTAGATGCTTGGCGGCAGATTTTCAACTTGAGGGTGGTAGCTAGCCAGCCGAGTACTAGAAAGTACCCTACCACCACGCTATGGTTTCCTCACGATGTTTTCCTTCACCGGCAACTCAAGCTCATTGTTGGGATTTGAACCCACGCCCTTCGGCATGCGAACCGACCACGCTAACCACTGAGCTATCATCGCTACAAAACTACCTCGAGAAACGTGACCGCCCCACTGCCACTTCAGCTTACTAATTCTTTGAGCTATATCGGTGACTGTAGTTCTATGTCGGATGACTTCGTTACAAATTTTGTCTCGCAAAGAAACTCCGAGCACACCTCTCTCCATAGCTCGCTGAGCGACTTTGAGTTTCCGAACCAAGTTCACCGTAAGCGTCCACGTTTTGGTGTCGTATGCCATGACGGGTAGGACACAGTGATTGAAGACTTTTGTCTTAAGGCATTGTGGTATGGATGACGTGCCAAATGCTGCCCATCCCAGCTGGACTCTTCTATTGGCTTCTTTCTCGAAGTTGTTCTTACCTAAATGCAAGGTTTGCCCTAAGTAAATATACTCTTGAACAATTTCGAGATGAGTACCGTCGACTTCCACCGGCCCCGGAATTATGGAACTGTTAAAGATGATTTTTGTTTTATCCTTATTTATTCCGAGCCCGATGCGCCAAAATCAGCTGAGCCAGACAACATCGCCAGTAGATCCTGCAGCGACTCCGCTATTAAGACAATATCGTCGGCAAATCGAAAGTGTGCTCACCGTTGATATTTATGTCCTTGCTTTTCCAGTCCAGTGTCTAAAACATATCGTCCAGGTCACTTGTGCACAATTTCGGGGATATGACATCCCCTTGTCTCACTCCCCTTCCCAGAGGTATATGTTAAGACTGCAGTTTTTGTATTTGGACGCTCATTTTGGCAGCACTGAATATATGTACATCTCAGCACAACGATGTAACGACAGTCTACTTGGCATCACTACAAAGACTCTAGAACAGCCCAGGTTTCGACTGAGTCAAGGGCTTTCTCATAGTCTACGAAGGTTAGACACAGAGACTGATTATATTCCTCAGTTTTCTGTATAATTTCCCTCACTACGTGGGTCTATGGTGCCGAATCCAGAGCGAAACTCGGCCTGCTTCGGGGGCTGAAACTCATCAAGTCTTCTCGCAAATCGATTTAAGATGACCCTCGAAAACAACTTATAAACGTGGCTGTGAGATAGGGCGGTAGTTTTTAAGGAGCGTTTTATCACCTTTTTTGAAAAATAAAGTACTACTTTCAGAAGTTCTGAAGTTATTCCGTCATCACCAGGCGCTTTTCCATTCTTAAGTTGTTTGAGGGCTAACTCGATCTCACCTAAGCTGATATCTGGCAGCTCATCAGTGTAGTGGTAGGATAATTTCGTCCTCTATGTTGGAGTCGGGCCTTGAAGCAGTTAGTCGTACAACTGGCCATAGAAGTCTAATTTCCGCGAGTATTCCCGACTTTGAAACGACAGTGATGCCATTGGCAGTTTTGAACTTTGTCAGATGCGCTCTGCTCATTTGCTTGGCGGAGACTTTAGACATCCGATTCTGGTCAATAGCTGCTTCAATCCGAAGAGTGTTTGAACGCCGGAGATCCCGTCAAACCATCATAGATACTCTTCGGTTAAGTTCCCGCAATTCTGATGCAGGGGAATCATGCCGGTCTCGCCTTATGTCCATAAGCCGGAGAGTCTCATCGGATAGCTTAGACTTCGTACCTGTACGCTGCAGCTGACAAAATTTAGTTCCCTTTCTGTCAGGATTCCCACTACATTCCGAAGTTCCTCATTAATGTCGCCAGAAGTACTCGTACCTAAATCAGCGAATCTGTTTTCCAGTTCAAGCTGGAAATTGTCTGAGCCTACCAAAGTTTGGAGCAGGTTAGGGCGAAGCGTAGAATTCATCAGACGATATCTTTCAAGCTTACAATTGATATTCAGACAGTCTTGAACAAGTCAATGGTCGCTTCCGGTGTAAAACCTGTTGAGCACCGAGACATCTCTGAATATATGCTTCTTGTCTGTCATGATGAATTCAGTCTCATTTTTAATTACCTGATCGGGGCTTTTCCAATTTCACTTCCTCTGGGATTGTTTCTTATAGAATGAATTCATTAAGAAGAGCCCCTGTTTTTCTAAAAAGTTGACTAATATGTCATAATATGTCATTCCTGCTACCAAACCCATGATAACCAACTCTTGATTCGCTGCGAGCCCGCTCACCTACCTTCGCGTTAAAGTCTCCCATGACAACGTTGTAGTGAGATTTAGTGGTGTTATGCAGTGCCAGAGCATATCAGTGTCAATGATATGCTCTGTAATGTTTCTTCGTATTCATCACTAGAGTGATGAGAGCAGGGTGCGAGGACATGTACTATTTTTATAGTATACCTATCAGTTAATTTTAAGATGAGATACGCTACTCTTAGCGACACACCGATATTTCTGCAACGTTGTCGGCTATGGAGCCGACAACGTTGCAGAAATATCGGCAATAAGTCCATACTTATTGCCGAGAAATTCCACTCCACCATGGGACAGTTGGTCGCCCTCTCGGAAATAGAATAGGTGGTCAGATTCCAGAGAAATGGTGTCCTCCCCTGTCTTCGGACTTCACACAAATCTAGGATGCTCCACCTAATCTTTGACAATTCTACTTCGAGTGCTGCTATCCTGTCATCAGTCCTCATCTTTTGTCCATTGTACGTAGCTAGGGTCAGTAATTTTCGTTCTTGGTGGCCTGCAGTAGCCCGGGGATTCTTCGCACCCCCTGCTCTGCTATTACCATGACCGCCACCATGGTTAGGGATAACAGGGGGCCTGGGAACTAGGGGCCGTTTTTTATTTGTGTTGTTCATTGGAGGTTATCCCCATAATCGCCACGCTGGGCAAATATGTTGGCAGAATATAGCTTCGCATCGAAAATGCTGCTGACCATTTCCGATCTGGGTTACCTACTTAAGCTATGCTAATTAGAAATCGTTATAACCGCCATCTATCGGTTCGCCAGAATCTCGTTTGTTATTCAGCAGGATGCACCGACGGGCAGGTGAGGTTGGCTTGGAGCGAGAGGTACTATGCGCTCCCATACATGCATTATCGTTTGGTGGTATGCAAATGTAAATCTAAGTTTAGTCGTCTACTTTTTGTAGTAGCTTCAGAAGGACTGTGTCAACCTCGAGTCTTCGTGCACCTCTATACCTATATATCTCTGTGATTAGGATATATAGAATCACCAAAATATTTCTCTAAACTGCAAAGATCGCTTTAATCTAGGTCACCAAAAAATTGCCCTCTCACTAGCAATTCTTTATAAATTATTCTAAATCACAAATGCATGATTGATAAGTTCCAATCTCCAATACGTGGAAATATAGCCAGCGGCGCGGAGCGGCGGTGCGCGCGGTCCCCAGGGCCGCCGACCGCGAGGGGCCAAGACGGCTTATCTCAATTTAAGTCTTTCCCTTCTAACCAAGAAGAACGTTTAAAAATTTAAAAATATCCCCAGGCTTTTCGGATCGCTGCTCTTACAAAAACAAACTTGGAAAACTGAGCCGCAAATTAAAAGAATAGATCGTTGGCCATTTGTCTAGGAAATTATTAAATGATTTTTTATTTTATTTTTATTTCTAATAGCAGAGTACCTAAATGTAAAAAAAAATAAGTACATCTTACTTAGGTTTGGATTTTTGTACGTGCGAAAGTGCTTTGTACAGTGCACTAATTTGCAAATCTTCGAATTATGCTAGCTGTACTTGATACTTATTCGTTCGAAATTATCTACAGATATGTCTGGTATGTCTACAGATACACCATATCTGCTTTTTACCTTCTTTTGTATTCAAAATCGATATAGCTTAGTCGGCGTGGAGGTGCAGTGAATGGCGTGTGGAAAACCGACGATAGCGCCTTAGCAACGTGCCGCCGCCGCCGCGCCGCCGGCTTTAAAAGCTTTTACATTTCTCCAAGCAATAATACATTATAATACCTCCCCGAGGTTTCAGGAAGTATGCAGAAATATAAGTTTTTTTATTCTTTGCTTTTTTTAATATTTGTAACGGTTCACTTGCCGAGGGAGCTCAGAGTTCTAAGCTCAGATATTTACGCGCCACGACACAAGATACGTATTACAAATGATTGAGGGGGACATGTTTTTTAAATAACTTTAAAATCTGATCATAATGCGATGAATTTTATGTACCTAGACGAGAACAAAGAAATGTAGACTACTTTGCATCCGTGATGTCGGAAAAAAAGTATTTAACCGATTTGATTCGAAGTTATGAAATACTCTACAAAAACATAATATTTTTATAACATATTGTTTGCTCAAAAGTGTTCTAACGATTTAAATCAAATCTTAACCTACATTGTAGAAAACAAGCCATAACTGTATTTTTTATAGTTGATCAAAATGTCACAATGATGAGCAAAATTAGATAAGAACCTGTTTTTTTTTTAACTTATATGTAGACGATATAAGTTCAAATTATTTCAGGTTCTTATATCAACAGATAAAAGTTTTAAATAGGTAGGTTTAACCTATAAAACCTACAAAAATACTTATACTTGATATATTAAAGATATTTTATAACATACTTATAATAAAAATCTTTAATTAATCACGTGTCGTAGGTAGTAAGTATCACTTTATAAAAACAATAAATAAGCACGTTTCAATATCCAATTAACAAGCTTCTGGAGTAAATTAAAATGCGGGCTTAATTAACTGCGATACTCAGTTCAGATTTTTGCACGCTTTCGTAGAATTCAAATCTTGTGATATTGTTTTCGCAATTGTTGGTAGGTAATGCTACTTAATTTTAACCTCTGATGAAAGTCATAAGTCGTCATAAGTTTAATATCGGGCGTCATAAATTTAATGTGTGTGTCTGTCTATGGCATCGCAAACCAAATAAACAAAAACCTTAACTAATTCGATTTAGATTTTTTATTTCAAAAGGTGACTTGATTAAGAATGTTCTTAGCTATTGTTGAAATATTGTCCAGTTGTTTGATGAATGGTAGTCCAGTTGTCGAAGTTTGGTATCCTGTAACTATGATGAATTTGCTAATTTGCCTTAGGCATATTACATAACAGCGAGCGTTTGTAAACGGACGACGCCATATGTAATACCTATGCGAAATCATACAATTTGCCTGCAACATATATATATTAGAAAGATGGTAACGACATTGATCTACCACCCACCAGTATTATTTTCTATTCAGCTTCGCTTGGGAACGCATCGTTTGTCTCTTTACACTTTTACATCGATACTTGTTTTGTCTGCCGCTTTCTTGAATATTAGGTAACTATTAGGTACATACTAAAGGGCAGCATGTATAGCGCCATTATAATCTATTTCTACCTACTGTACTGAATTACCTATATACGTAATAAATGGATAACGAATAAAAAAACTCTCCAGTATTCATTGGCAATCATTAGCGCGAAGATGTAGTAGTACCTATAACTACGGAGCGCGCTTGCCTAGAAGAGACCGATTACTTCTTTCTTCGTTTTTGACATCGTACTTTGAGCATTCTACCAAATATAATAATTAAAAAAAAAAATATATAGACAAGCTTTTCATCTGGGACAAGGAACTAAAAATCTTAAAATAAATTCTAGTAAGTAGGTATTTGGTGTGTAGGTTACATATATTCTTAAAAGCTTGAGGCACAGAGGCATAGCAATTACCTTACCTGTAACCTGTAACGGTAGTGCCTCAAGCTTTTAAGGGTATAGGTAACCTATACGCCAAAAACTTACTTAAACTTATTTTTGAATTTTTAATTCCTTGTCCCAGATAAAAGCTTGTTTTAAAAAAAATGTTTTTTACTTTTTAGTAGATAAGTATTTTAGATTTTGCTCCTCAAGACTTGCAACTTGATTGCAACTGCTTTGTGTTGTCACAGAGATGCCGTGGCCACATTCTAGCTTCGTCATCAGTATCGTCTAGGCATAAAGTGCTTCTCAAGACAAATCAATCGAGTCCAAACTCGATAGGTTTATCTTGTTTAGTTCAAAAGTTCCTATGGCCATCTTCCGTCTCCATCATTAGATCAGCTCCATGATACCATATAATTGTATTGTCACCGAAAATACATAAGTACACTTTTGAGTGCAATCGGGAAGAGGGTCAAATTCAACTCGCAAGATTTCACCCGAACAAACATACATATTACATAATACATTACATAACATACATACATTGCAGGTTAAATAAAAATTGAATGTGTCAAGAATTTAATATTTTCTTACGTCTCTTAGTAAAATCAATCAAGTATTAGACAGCCAAAGTCACATAAAATTATAAATATATTCTTCTCTTCATTTGTTTGTTTACTAAAACGGATTAAGACTTCAGTCCGTTTTAGTTTTCCGGTTTATTCCATGCCTTAGTTAAGTAGTGGTAACTTTTGGAAACAAGAACATGAAAATACATAGACATGGTGAAACATTAAAAAAAAAACATGTACGTAATTAAGCACTTAAAGTAAAAAAAAAATTTTTTCCAAATATGAACTCTTGAAAAAACTTCAGTTTTGAAAAATAATAAAATGTAGCGACATATTTTTTTCGGGTTCTCGCCTACGTTTCAAAAGCTGATTTACTCACGACTTATGATAATGTTTTGATGCAGGTGTGGGCAGCGTTGGCAGCGGTGTGCCTGGAGGCGGTGGTTACGCGAGCCTGTACGGCGGGTACGCGGCCGCGGCGCTGGCCGGCCTCGCTGGCCCGCCGCCCAAGCGCAAACGACGCCACCGGACCATCTTCACGGAGGAGCAACTCGAGCAGCTTGAAAGCACCTTCGACAAAACGCACTACCCCGACGTAGTGCTTCGTGAGCAACTCGCACTCCGAGTCGATCTCAAAGAGGAGAGAGTTGAGGTATGTCTTATACTCGACTACGTAAAGCGGAGAGCTACTCGTATAACTTTAGCGTTAGCGTTAGCGCGCAAAAAATAATAGTAGGTATTCAAGGATTTGGTGTCATAATAAATACAATATGGCGGACTGAATAAACTAAATACGCATCTCAAAAAAATAAAAGACAAACATGTCGTGTTTGGTATCGGATGAAAAAACTTGAGCACATTCCAAATATATAATAATTAATTTATTAGTAAAAACGTGATATGACGTTAGTTACAGTCAAAAATGAAGTGCGGCGTAAGTAGTAGGGGGTTGTAGTTTCTAACCTATAGCATGTTAATGGTCAAACCAAATAATATTTTCACTATATTTTAAAATAAGTAGTAGGTAATTCAATGTGTTTCCATATATAAATATTAGTTTTCTGTGATATTCAATGATATAATATATTCATTTAAATACTAAAATGGATCGTTTTTAAAGAAATGTTTTAGTGTCTGTTTAAATGTTTTAAAATTCAATTTGTAAATCGGTAATTTATTCTACATTAGTTTTTTTGGCATGAAGGCCTTGTTTCTTAACTTTAACTACTAGTCCATGGGATGGATTTTTTTTCCTTATTTCTTAAGTTATACTGATGTTTATCTTTATTTTTTGGTAAATTAGCTGCATGAATGTCTAACAAGCTATTATAAATATACAAGGATATTACTATCATTATTTTGTTATTTTTAATGCGTTTCTTTGCCGAATTACGTTTCTTTAAGCCTTCAATTATTCTAATTGCTCTCTTTTGACATCTTAATTTTAATTTTAATTTTATGATTATTACCCCAAATGGTAACTGCATACCTTAAAGGGAATGTATGTATGCATAATACACGGAAATAAGAGTTTCTTTATTTAATAATGGTTTATGTTAAATAGCGCATATTTTCCACTGGCCATTTTTTTACATATTTCATCAATGTGAGCAGAGAGACTAATAGTGTTATCAATGGTATGTCCTAAAAATACATATTTTCTTCACTAGTTAAGTTTTCAAAAATATCTAGTTTTGATTGATATTGCCTTACAATACTTTTGTTTGGGTTAATTATTATACCATTACCATCAAACCATTCTTAAGGCAAGTTCAGTTTAAGCAATTCCATTGCATTATTTATTTTTACCTCTAAATTTTGTTTATTCCTAATATCAAAAAGACTTATTTGCGTTCATTTCGGCATGGCACTTCCTAGATCATTTATGTGGATTTATAAACAATAAAGGACCCAATATTGATCCCTGCGGCACTTCTATTGACACTTTACCCGATATCGAAGAGAACTTAGTTACACATACTGTTTGGCTACGATTGCTAAGATAGCTTTTTAACATATTATTTAGCTTAGTTTCATGAAAGCCATAAAATTTTAATTTTAACAACCATGTATCATACCTCAGACAGATTTTTGCTTCAGTTTAATTACAATGTTTCGCAACTCCTTATAATCTAATGGCTTGAATGTAATATGTGTGAACGGTTTATTTAAATCATCCTAATATCTCATGTAGTGTTCGGCAACTACATCTAAACTACTAGTAAATTTACAGGAAATGTTAAGAAAAAAAAAAATCGTTAAATGTATTTGCAATCTTTTTAGCTTCCCGGATAACTTCTTCCCTATATTTTTTTACTGAGTCGGTACTAGACTTAATATTCTGTTTTTTATTTTTGCCTACTTGCTCATTGAAATGATTATAATTATATGTGTTAATTTACAATTAAAAAAAACAACAACTTCACACACGTAAGCCCAGGTTTTAGATATTCTTAACTACTGAATCGATTTTCATGAAATTTCTATGGCACCAATATGAAAGTATATCCTTTCAAATAAATAAATAATTTTAAATGAAGGAGTTTCGAAGCAAAAAACATTAAAAAAAATTTGAGAAGCTCCGGCAACAATTTAGCGCTTATTACTTTGAAACATGGAGGGCAAGTCTTATAATTCTGTTATAAGTTGTCGCCATGAGCACCTCAGGACCTCCTCTAAGTACTGGAACTCAGTTGTATTTATTTACACAATAGTATTTGACACTGTAGCGATTCTTTATTGTCCTCACCAAAAATGACATGCACACAGTGGTACCACAGTGGTATTACAATGGTACCTACCTGGGCGACTTCCTGCAAAATAAACAGATCACTAAGTGAAACGTTAGCAGTTTAAACGTGTTTTTCTAAATTACACTTGCAGCGAAGGTACCTATTACACTCGCATAATTTTTAAACAAGGCTCAGTGTAACCGTAATAACAATGGGAAGTCTTTCAATTGAATTAAATGCTTTTGATGGTTGAAACATATTAGGTAAAAGATTCCTCAGTATGATCAGACCTATCTATAGCAGATCCACTTATTTTATAATGCCTAAAGAAAATCAATCCTTGGATTCTTTGTTAAACTCTAGGATTGATAAGGTTTCATTTTCCTTGAAACGATAATATAAAGAATATATTGTGACTGTTTTGGTAGGGATTCGTAAAGAAATAAATAGCTAATATTTAGTTATGTTTATAACTGGGGCTTAATCGGGCACAAAATAAAATGAATGTATATGCAGTCTATAAATGCTTTAGTACTTTTAAGGGCATTTAGATTCACACGAATAAAATAATAATTAGAAACCCGGTGATAAACGTAATTCTGTGTTCTAATTGCGAAAGTATATTTTTTTTATATATATTATTAATGCGCTATTGACCTTGACTTCTTCATATTGGAAAAAGACATAAATCTTTCATATAAATAAGTGAAATGTATAAAGTAACGGTGTAAATATACACGTATGGTATTACATGTATAAAATTATAATTGTGTACATGTTCATTCTAATATAAAAATGTTCACGCATATTTTTGGTATTAAAACTGAGTTGTAAGCGGTTTCTTCGTAGACGGCTCTTCACGAGGAGCTAGTCAAATACAAGTCTTTTAAATAATTATAATAATAATCTGCTTAATTGTAATTATATAAACCTAGCAAAGCACAGCTCTACTTTGGAAGGTCGCCGAAGGGTTTAAAATAAAATGCAACCTATAGTGGCGCCCTTCATGCATTTGAGATAGGATGAGATTAACAGGGCGTAACGTTTAGCAGTAGCGGAGGTAATGTCAACATCGGTGACGTGACATTTTTTGTACACTTCACTCGGCAATGTGGGTGGCCGACTCTTGAACCAACTAGCTTCAAATTGGTTAACTGCCACGTTCTTGGCACGATTAATAAGTACTTGATATAACGGCAAACTTTGATTAGTGCTCTGAGATCAGGCAGGTCGGCTGTATTATCAACTCTTATTCTTAAACGGCGAAATAGCACCATAGCCTTAGGGTAGCAGTCAGCCCAAGCAGGCTTTGTTGATCAAAGAAATTTGTTCCAAATCGAATCTGCGAATCACGGTGTATGCAGTCTATAAATGCTTCAGTACTTTTTAAGGCCATTTCGAAGATTTTATTCTGCAGAGCTGAACATATGTAAAATGCTTGACGCTGACAGGTATATTTGATGAGCAGCTGTAATCAACAAGATGTAGACACAGTGTTTAATGTGCAAACGTCAACTTTGTAACACGTTTTATATGCGAAATATTATTCGTGACCCGAGTTTGACCACGATGTAAGAATTTCCAAGTATTTCAGTACAATAATATGTCGTTATAAGTGGGTACTCACGATGCTAGTAAGTTTAATCAAACATAGGTAAGAATTCGAGTGCGACAGCTTTCGATAGAATTGGTATTGAAAGTAAGTCGGGATATGTTTGTGTGCTACCGGTGTTGTCCGGTGGAGTGTGTGCGCTCCACTTGAGGTGCGCCACCCAGCTTGCATCGCGCCTCTGTTTGCTCTGCTACTCCGCTTATCCGGTCTCGGACTGCGCAAATCGGACATTTCCACGACATTTGTACTAAACGTACTTCGCTGCCGCGTTGGCCGGCTCGCATTGCCCACTTCTTATTGGCCATACCTTTGACGAGTACTTACCTCATTATGCTATATACCTACCAAGTCTTGAACATTCTATGTATCGACACATTTATGCCCAAAGCAAATAAGTGCCGACCAGTATGTTTGCGGTTGTACCTAAATATTACAATAGGCAAGCATTACTAATGAAAACAGCGTATAAATGTCAATTTTAAAACAAAGATTTTTCAGTAGTCTACGTAGGTATTCGTTAATAAAGTTCGTAATTCTTCGATAATCTCTGTTTTACAAACACAAACGGTCAAATGGGTATGCAAGTAATCAAGTGATGAAGCCACAAGGCGTTGCCCGCGAGATCAAATGTAACAAGGTAATTACAACTTGTACGGGTGCGGCAGGAACGGTCGACATGTGAAATTTGCTTTAAGTGTAAACTTTTTATTAAGGAATCCATAGTAAAGCACCGCGAGCGGGCGGAGTTTTCAGCCGAGTAAAATTTTACCTTTGGGGCAAATAAAAAGGGACGGTTGAATCGCGGCAGGCGAAGCGGGAGCCGCGAAAATTAATCTAAGTTAATTAAATTTGATTTATTTATAATCAAAGTCCCGAGTCGGAGGGAGCGATAAAAGCACAACAATACGACTAATGAGGGTCACTTTTACGGCTTTCACTCGGATAACAGAGTTTTTCCGAATTACGTAACTTACAGTTTTAAATTCAGCAAAGTTATTTTGTATGCGAAGTGAAAATGGCTTCGCTTGTTAATTAAAATTAATTTACTGCTATCTTTCGGGTTGTAGATAGTAGGGGCCTATGTCTTATAGCTATCCATCTATCTATTGTTTTGCTGCTATGGGTCTGGTTTGGATATGGTTGGCTAAAGTCATTTTAGCCTAGTCGCTTACCTACATACTACTATTAGGTACAGTTCTTACAACATGCTGTTAGGCGTTTAGCGACTAGATTGTTTTAAAGAAATAATTCAATCGCATTAAAAGAAGTTCTAAATTATAGCAAGAGGATATCTAGGTTCAAATAGATTTGTTTGTTGTTTTTACCCGACTGCCAAGAAAGGGTTATTCGCGCGTATCTTAGATGTAAGTATGTAAATTTCTTTATTACCTTGTTTCTTCCAAACGGCCGGTATTGTTATTTAATAAATTTAAATAATCGTTATCGTTTAATTTTAAGGTATAATTTGGTATTTAACTTTATTAAGGTAGCGTTAGATTCGTCTTAATAACCCAAGTGTCCTTAAGGGGTGGATTTAAAAAACAAGATATGGTGAATTTTGGCGCGAAATAGTAATACGTAAATAAAATAATATTAACCAAACCTATCAAATAGGGTATCTAAATAAGGGCTAATAAAAGAGGATAGCAAAAATATATGAAAGTTATATGTTTAAATTTATAATATGTTTTTAATATGTACATTTGTTTAAAAAGTTTTTTTCCTTTAAATAAAGCTATTTTAATCGCAGTCGGGTTATATATTCTTTGAACTCTTCAGCTTGTTATATAATTATTTAATAACCACTGTTTATATGGTGTGGCCATCGACCAGCTCCGTCATCATGGACTGTTCTACATAAGACTAGACGGAATGACTCCGATTCTGTTTAGTCTAGTTTTTTTTTTTAACGCTGACAGTCTAGGTGTTTGACCACAACTCACCTGATTTTAAGTGACGGTGTGGTCGAAGATGGTGAACCACACCTAGCCTGGAATAGAACTGGCTCTCAAGTGAGGCTGCCAGAACACACCGTTAGATGCTTGGCGGCAGATTTTCAACTTGAGGGTGGTAGCTAGCCAGCCGAGTACTAGAAAGTACCCTACCACCACGCAAAGTTAGTTTGTTTTGTAGTAAGGATATGTTATTATAAATAATCGCCTAATCTGCTATATATTTGTTTCTATTCAATGAGTTCTATTTTCTTTTTTTACTTTAGTAATTCAATGTACATATATAGGTAAAACGAAAAACCGCGGGCATTTCCGTCAGTCGTATCTAGTGTTGTAGAATGCGAGTAAGTACATGCTACCTCCCATGTTCTCTGAGTCAGTAAATGTTTTTCCGTTGTGAGAGCGAGTTGTAGATACAATAAAACTGTGTGTTTTGGAGCGCGGTACACGTCGTTGTTGCCCTCACAGAGCGCTATTTGCACAGCGCCAATTGGAAATTGCATTATTAAAAAGCTTTTGTTTAGGCATCATAACACTCGGCAAAATCAAGCGCGAGCTGAAGGCGAATGATAGCGACTACAATAATCAGGTTGCTTTTAGGGTTCTGTAGTGAATTAAGAAATGCATGCGAGTGAAACGACGACGAAATACATATATGTATGTTTCGAACTAGCATAATTGTACGTGTGTGTTAAGCATAAGATTGCCGTTGTGTTCTGGCAGCTTTACTTGAGAACCAGTTTCATTCCAGGCTATGTATGCTTACCATCTACGACCACACCGTCACTTACCATCAGGTTAGCTGTGGCATCTAAATGAAAATAAATGAGCCAGATCTAGACAAGAAAAGCTAAATGCATTTTTTTTTTACAACGGACTAGGCATGCGTTTGGCCACGATCTCACCTGATGGAAAGTGATGATGTGGCCGAAGATGGAGCACGCTTGCTTAGGAAATACCTATTCACATATTTCTTGAACAAACCCGGGTTGTACTTAGTTGGAAACACAGACGCTGGCAACGAGTTACACACCTCAGCAGTTCTTATAAGGAACATGGTCTGGAAACGCTTAGTACGTTTGTAGCATTCGCCTAACACCTCGCCAAAGTATTTGCTCCCAACGAAGCCTCACCAGAATCAAATGAAGTAGGCGTAGATGATATTCTCCAACAAGATTTCCAACTCGACATACCTCTAAAAGCAGTTACACCAAGTAAGGTTACGAGAACAATCATGCATTTGGAGAATAAAAAAGCTCCAGAATTTGATATCATTGGCAAAAAAGTGCTGTCAGAATTACCCCGCAAAGCAATAGTATACTTGACTACACTCTTTTACTCTGTTCTTAGAATAGGATACTTCCCTGCACTGTGGAAGGTTTCTCAAGTTATCATGGTCCACAAAGCTGAAAAGCCACCAAACAAAGTGTCCTCTTATAGACCTAGAAGTTTGCTTCCGATCATCTCTAAGATCCTAGAGAAAATTTTGCTACGAAGACTTTCACTTGCTATGTATAAAAACTCTGTAACTCCAGGTCACCAGTTCGGGTTTAGGCCTGAGCATGGTACTGTTGAGCGACAGTTGTTATCAGTTTTCAGACGTTATCAGACGGCCTTGAACGTAAAGGAATATTGCTTATCGGCATTCCTTGACGTACAACAAGCCTTTGATCGAGTGTAGTACAAGAGACTCCTGAGTGTAAAATCAAATTACTCCTACCATACACCTTCTTTCAGATACTGGAATCTTATCTCACTGGTAGAATATTTCAGGTGAAAAAAAAAGATTGTATGTCAGGTTTCCGGGGTACCACAAGGTTCCGTACTCGGCCCAGTACTATACACCATATTTACTGCAAATTAACCCCAAACACCCGGGGTAACTATTTATTGCAACTTATACAGATAACACAGCAATACTAGCATCTACTAAAGAATCTTTAAAAACTACAGCAAAGTTGCAGCAAAGTCTGATAGAAATCAACAAATCTAGACAAGTGAAGAATTAAACTAAATCCTAATAAATCAATGCAAGTTACATTCACACTGCGTAGAGAAACATGTTCTCCGGCGAACTTGGGTGGTAGGTATACCATATAGTGAGTCAGTGAAATATTTAGAATTGCACTTGAAACACAGACTTACATGGCAAAAACATGTTCAATTAAAAATAAATGCATTTAACCTGAAATAAAAAGAGCTGTATTGTATACTGGGAAGAAATTCGAAATTGTCCATTAACAAAGTTACTTGTCTACGAGAACCCATTATCATTATCATTATAAAATCCATATGGAGTGGGTACAATTATATTATTAAAAATATAATAAAAATATTTTATATAAATATTAGTAAAAGATATTCATATAATGATGAGTACAATCTTCAATTAATGAATATAATGACCTCCTTTCGCCTTAGTACCGCCTTTTCGCATAACCCAGTATTTAAAAATATTGGATGGGCGTACACAGGGAGAGGTGGGCAACGTAAACCTTCTCTGAGAACTGAGCTGCTTCCCCCTAGAAGCTTCGAAGTATCATTTTCTAGGTAAAGTTTTGCTCGCTCCTGGACCTGTATTTTGTTCCCATCGCGTACAGTTTTCATTGACCAAAACAAGTACAAAGATCTCACGCTAATTAGGTTCACACAAAATTCTTTAGTTACGTCTGTGGATAACTAAGTACCAACACAAATTTTGGATGTGTCCCTCTGGACTAAAAACTTGCTACGTTCATGGTTGTAGCATTCTAAGAACACAGCGAATTAAAAACAATGATAATATTCAACCTAACCTACATATCTCTTAAGCTTTATTGAATGCAATAAATGTTTATGAGGTTTATGCTAAAAGAACTAGGTCTTATTAACCCCCGACTCAAAAACGACGGGGTGTCTGTGGCATCGTAGCTCCCGAACGGATTAACCGATTTTGGTTACGTTTTTTTTTTGTTTGAAAGGTAAATTAGTCGGGAATTTTCTTAGCTATGTTTGATTTTGTGTCGGGGGTTTTTTAATTTTATAATAGTTTATTTAAAAATAAAATTAGACCTAGTTCTTTTAGCTTCCAAATCGGGACACACAGGCAGAATGTCCTCAGTTTAAAAAGAAAATTCTTGATAAAAAATTTAAAAGTTGTTACTTGCACATGTATTTCTCATTTATGTTTCATATATTTTCAACGCAAATTCCTTTACGTAGATTATTTATTCGTTAACAATTTATGATTCAACAATACCCCAATGTCTCGTTTGGTGCCTTGAAAAGCTCTCTTTATGTCAATATTTAAAGGTAGAGGTAGCGCTACAATGGGGGCTGAGTACACGAAGAGACAACCGGGGGGTTGCGGTTAGACATTCAACTCTTTACACAAGTTAATAATTAACGACGTAATCTAGACTTGTGTCTGCGGGCTGCCACCCGGTACTCGGGCTTGCTGCCTCCAATGTTTTACGAGACTCGAGTCGTTTTTTTCAAAACTTGGCATACGTTTTTTTTAAGTAAAATGAAGTTATAGAGCCTTTTTTTATATTTTTGTACAACTTGCCTTTTCGACCGCCAATGCAAAATATGGAAATGCCGTTGCCTATTATAAAACGAACGTGGAATGTCGACGATGGATTGTTGGACGAGAAGTCAGCTAGCCGGCAGTTAGACGGCTAGACATCTGACAGCTCGATTTTATTACAACTAAATTGAAATACTTTTTAATCTCAGTTTATACGTAACACGATATCGACGCTGAGGTAGAAGTAGAAAATCAATAATAAGTTAATTTAAAATAGTAACATTCATCATTTTTAAAAACATAATATATAAGTACGGTCATATTCCTCGTAACATATAAAATTTGACACTTTTTTCGTGAGATTTCATTTCATTTGTTAAAATTTTTGTGGCCCCCTTAGTGTTTGTTTGAAAATTGTCTGTGGTTCCTTAGGGGGTCCCGTGCAACCGCATTGGTTGATTTGGTAACGCCATAGTTTTTGTATTAATAATCTATATCATCTTTATCTATTTTTAAACGGGTTTATTTAGCTTGCCCTGTTTGTTGTTTTTATTTTTTTGGGTCAAATTTAGTTTTGTTGTAGTATTTTATTGAAATTATTAATATAGAATCCGTTCTCGAAGAGATAACATGAGCTCTATAATATTTATTTTAGACTTAAATCTTAATTATGACTTTGACCTTATTATAGGAGGATTTAAGGAACTTATTTCATCAAGTTTCCTACGTGACTATCCACCGCCGGCGGTTGTCCGTGTTGATCTTATTGCGAGCGCTCGCTGTCTGATTGAGCCAGACCGCGACTTTGTGTTTTCATTCCCAGCTCATAATTGAATCATAACATCGTACGCGGATGTGGTTATTAATCCAAACCCAAATGTGTGTTTTTAATGTCAGCGGAGCAGATTACTAATAATGATTCCTACGAGTGCTTACGAGTGAATTATGGAGAAGGGCACGTATAATTATACCCGGGAATGTTAAAGCCATTATTCTACATATTATTGTTCATTATATCGATAGCGTAAACGCTTCAATAGATGTCGGTAAATGAATGTCGACATATTTAAAGTTCAGGGATAATTAATGTAATATGATTTATGTTAGATAATTTGATATTATAAGCTGTGGACGTCTTAAAAATGGCTGATGATGTGATGTGATGTGATCATCACATCATCAGCCATTTTTAAGACGTCCACTGCTGGACATAGGCCTCCTCCTGCGAGGGTTTTGCCAATACTCGCCACGCTTGGCAGGCGGGTTGGCGAGCGCAGTTAGGTGTGATTGTTCAAGGAAGACGCTGCTGCCCATCTTCCAGATTACATCCCTTAGCCGACTCTTACGGCAACCACGGGTAGAGAGGGTGGGGTACTATTCTTACGTCGGCACCACCACGGCAATATTAATATTATAAGTATGTATTTACAAAAACAAAGTATATAAGTTATCAGTTATCTGGTTCCCACAGCACAAGCTTTGCTTAGTTTGGAGCTAGATATCTCTGTGTAAAAATATCCTAAGGATATTCATGACAAATGTACGTTAATTATTTATAATTAATTTAATATTTTATAAGTACGGGTCTAGAGACTATAATAGTGTAGAGCCGCTGCAGGTAACCTCTCTGGGTTTCAGTTCATATAAACTCATTTAATTGAAGTTGTTAGTGTAAGTTAACAAGTAGGCATTCCTGGTTCTAACTCTAACTAAATAATTTTTGTTAAAATTTTCCGTAAAGCAGTTTGTGCTTGCCATCACAATCCTTAAATATTTTTTGTTAAAATTGAGTTCGCACGGACTATTTCATTTTATTTTGTATTATTATTTCATTCATTTATTTTTTGACGCCTGTAGTGAATAATGTGATAGGGACAGTCCAAACCGACAATGCTGATTTGTTCTTTTAGGTCAAGATATCTTTTCCTCGCTCGGGCAATCAAGGGACGGAAAGAGTATATTAGGCTGAAAGAAATTTAATATATCCGATGCACCATACATAGCACCTTTTAAAAAAATATTTACGGTTGGTTTCAAAACAAAATATATGTAATTTGGCCACAGCTCACTTGATGTTAAATGACGATGTGGTTGAAGATGATAGATACACTTAGCCTGAAATGGATCTGGCTCTCAATGGATATTATGATGAGTACAATGAAGCTCTTCTAGCTCAGTACCCTGTATAAACCTTTAGAATTCGTTTTTATTAGTATACAACTGTGGCTACAATGTGTAGCAGTGCAAGCTACTTCATTAAACTCTTTCCGTGTAGACCTGAAAAGTTCTCGCGACGTGCGACCAACTGTGTCGCGTGACAACCAGAGACAACGAATCTGCGAGAGATACACGTCGCACACACAGACACTGAACAAGAAAAAGTGGGCGTGACGCCCCGCCCAGCCCCAGCTTGTCATCCTGCATCCTCCCCCAAGACTCATCTCCTAATAGGAAGCTATAATAAAACAGATACACTCGCAATGTGTTACTAAGTAATAAAGCGGCGCCATTTTGTCCCGCTTCCTGGTCCAATAAAGCCTTTATGAGCTGAGCTCGGAAGCACCGAGACTCGTCGACTGATCAAAGAGCTGCCCTCTCACATTTCACGCTCGTTGCATTTATATCATTGTCAAACGAAACGTTATAACACAATCTTCCAATTCTTTTGACTTTATGCTAGCATATTTTCGTGTAATGAAGCAATTTTGCAAGGAATCGTAAGTTCAGTTCTGTATGGTACGTATTATTGCTCAAATTCTTGGGACCTTTATAAGTTTTTGGTAGGACGACATGATTATATTTAACTGTAACTAGATGCAGATGTTATCATGTCTACTAACTTCTTTTCAATGGTAATAGAGGATCCCATGCAGTCTATGTATTCATTGAGCAATCAGAGGGGTAGCATATTATTATTTCTGAAATATATACTATACGTAAGCAGAAGAAACATATATGAGAAGTGTGACAGCGCTCCTGGCGAGAGCAAAATAAAACTACTTTTTTTTAAAAACTACATAACTACCATAATTGAACTACATAACGAAGTTGATTCTCTTACCAAACACGCACTCGATACAAAAACAATTAAATACTTAAATTAAAAAATAAAATACATTACTCTAAATAACGGATCTTTAATTTTTTTTAAATAAAATGCAGCCTATGTTATGTTACGGTGATAATGTAGCTGTTGAATTTATATTACAGATGAGTGTTACTACGTATTTAATTGGCCCCTATACCTACACCTTTGTTGCAAGTCATAGGCATTGTACGGGTTCTGTTCCTGCAACGCGATAGAGCTGCCTATATGCACGGTGATATTAGTGAATGCTAAAAAGTTTTTGTCTCGTGTAGCTAACTGATTACTCAGAAAAAAAAATGTCAATAAATATATCCTGCACTGTGATTATACAGTAATAATGAAGCCTTCAATAAAGATATTATTTTAAACGAAGCGATATTCCGCCCGGCTGCGGTCACGTAACCGAGTGAAGTATCACTCTATTATTTATAGACGCGTTCGATACGCAATACAAATTATTGTTTTCAAAGTATAACGTTTAGGGGAGCGCGTTTTGTTTGCAGAACGACCCTCCGGGAGTCCCTTCTCGCCCGCGAAAGATCGTTGTTGGGTTCCCGACCATATTTCAAATACGACAGGGTATAAAATCGCGAAAAGTCGTAATATGAAGTGCTTTTACGATTTTTGGCAATAGTGCTACCATTAAGCAATCTTTTGACAATTGAATTTGGATTCGTTCGAAGCGATGTTCGCAGATACGTCTTTCTGTGAATTCGGCGAGAACAAGGCATGGGTGTTTGGATGCGGTAATTGATACGAAGTGACAGATACGAGGGGATTCCTTCCCAGCCTCCGGCGCAGAGAGGAGTAATGTTTTGACATCAAGCGAAAAGAGATGGGTGTGATTTGAAGTGCCCTTTGTGGAATTATACTCGCGGACGGCGTCTTTAATATTGACTAATGCATTTCACAGCTAATGGGGAAATGGAGTACGACAGGTGCAAGGGATTTGACAAGGCTTAACTTTAGAAAAATAAAACTTAATTCATTATTCCCAGTTCTATTTTACCTACACTGTGAAGCGTCACCTGGACGAGTATAGTAACTAATAATTCGACGGTCGATCTATCCGACCTTGAAAACGCCCTTAGATCATTTAAACCAATATCTTAACAAAGAAATAAAAAAGACATACATATTAAAATTAAAATTAAATATTACTTTTATATCTTTACGCCTGGGACATTCGCGTAGCAACTTCCTAAGCTAAAAATAATTAAGATACCTGTTCCATGACATTTATTGAGTTGAGTATAGTTCTTGTTTTCGCTGTGTTCTCGATTTTTATGTCATTGTAACACCAGATACACCACGGTTGAAGTTCTCGTATTCTGTGCAGCGTCTTACTCCAGTAACTCATTTATTCAACCAGTCATTCACCCGTACTCACTTCATTCCATAATACTGCACACGACTGCATCTTTGTTTGTTATAAAACTGGAAATATAAGCCAATAACTTATATCAAAACTATTTTATGATGTCCCTTACCACACAGTCCTTTTTTGTGACATCTACTTACAGACAATCTCTGATTTTTCCAGCATCTCTTCACATTTAACAAAATCAACTAAGTATTAACATATTTTTTTTTAATACGGGTAAGTCCGCCTTTGACCACCATCTCGCCTGATGGTAAGCGATGATGTCGTCGAAGTTGAAGCACGCAGACTTAGGATATATCTATTCACTCTGACCTAAAAAGATCCAGATTATATCTCTCATGAAACAAGGAAGCCGGCAGCTTGTTTCATTCCTTGGCCGTACGGATGAGAAACGTAGAGTCAAAATGTTCGGTTCGTACCCAAGGAAATTCCTCTATGGCTGGTAGTGGGCCGTCTTTCTACTTGTTCTGTAGTAAAAAGGAGATGGAAGTACAAGATATTACAGCTGAGTAGTACATTCTCCTAAATGTATCCTATAGAAAATTTACAGACTCGCCTCCTTCCGGCGGTGTTCGAGGTAGAAAAGTTTTTTTCTACCAACTTTTCATCACCTAGGTCCAATAACACGCCACTCTACAAGAGCTTTAAGTTGGTAGGTACTTGGCAGAACCGTCCCAAAGGTGGCAGCAATATTGGTGGCACACGATGGACTTGTGCATAGAAAAATTTAGGGATTTTAGGCGATAATATACAGACATAAGTACATAGATACTTTTTAGTGATGTTTAATCTAAAAAAATCTTATAACAGTTCATTTATAACGCATCAAACCAGGGAACATTTTACATATCCACAAAACAATAACATTAATAAAACATTCGTGTTAGATTAAAGTTCAATACTTACAAAAAGTCAATCCTTAAATGAAATCTCATACGCCATCAACGTGTACAAACCAAGTTTTATTTAAAATAACCTAGAATAGTTCAAATAAAACATGAGAGATAGAGGTTAATTTAAAACAATAGCGCTTAGTTCCAACAATAGGCTTCGGCTAGGTATGCAAATTAAATCGACATTAAAGTATCAAGGGCGGATCAGGCGGTCCATTAATAAATCAATTCGCTAAAACCGTAATTGTAATCTCAAACAAGCGCCCCCTCGGCGTGTTTGTTCTAACAACATTATTACAATAAGTTTGGGTTTGTTCCGCCGCCGCGCCAGTCCGCTCGCGCGCCATCCGCGCGTTTCTCACGATATCAACGATTTTCTGATACCTTTACAATACAACACTATAAATTCACATAGTACTTCTTCTTTTCTCAAGAATATGTGAAAAACTGAAATAATAATAATTCGAAAGTATGTCTTATTATTTCATGGTTAATTTAATGTGGTGGTAGATCTCTTTAGCAGGAAATCGTCTATGTAGTACCTACCACCGCAATATTAGACATTCTGCCGCCAAGCAGTAGTGTGCAAATATTACCGTGTTCCGGTTTAAGGGGTACCTAATCATGTTGAGACTCATTAGCGAATGTTGCCTTAAAAGAAATCGCTTTAGACGATAAGGCTGCCGTTGTACTATCCTTAATTAATGTTTCTGTTTTACGATATTTTATGTATGTTATACGTAATGTGTTGGTGTACAATAAAGTTCTTTTCTATTCTATTTTAATGTCTCGAAGGAATGAGCGCTGCTGCGGCGAAGAACTTTGAGTCTATTTTGTCTCCAAAAGGAGAGTTCCTCGTTTGTCCCATCACTTTTTATAGCAAAAAGATATCCCATTTTCATAAGTGAAAACCAACAGTGGGTAATTCGAAAAGAAAGTGACTTTTTGAGTTTTTTTTTTGTATAAAAGTAATAAGACTGACGAGACGGTCTCCTGGTGGTAAGAGATAACGCCAGTCCAAGACCATAATGTTTAAACACTACTGCTTAGCGGCAGAATATCTGGTACTGTGGTGGTACCTACCTAGACGATCGCCTGCTAAGGTGATCTACCACTGAGTAAAAGTAAATTCCTCATACAATACGTTTTACCTACTTATTTTTTACCCGACAAAGTGAAACGGTGGAAATGATTTTAGTAGTCTCTAAATATTTATTTATATATTTATTTATTATATTTATTTATATATTTATTTATCTATGTGTACGATAATTTGCTTCCTCGTATCTTCCAAACTACTGATCATATTTTGACAAATGAATTGTGCTCACGTGTCTTCACGATACGCGTGTCATAAGGTATTTGAGCTGGGCAGGACACGTTGCTAGGCGAAGTGATGACAGGTGGAGTAAGGTTGCAACAGAGTGGTGGGCTAGGCAAGGTAAGCGGAGCGTTGGTCGTCCAGCCGCAAGATGGATCGACGATATAGTCGCTGTCGCGGGTCCAACCTGAACTAGATTAGCATAGGATCGAGGCAGATGGCATAACAAGAGAGAGGCCTATATGACGTATCAGTAAATATAAAATGGCGAGTCTTATAACCTTATTTTTTTTTTAAATAACCATATCGTTTGCTCTGAAATGAAAGGTTTAATAAGCCCTTTCATTTCACAACAAACGACACGGTACAATCTAAATATGCCTAATTTGTGCAATATAGTTTGATTTAAGTTAAAATCAAAAATAAGACGCGGCTACTTTTCAAACCTTTACCTAAGTAGTGTATTTATTCGTAGTATATCTACTGGGTACGTATTTCTACGATTACGCGACAATAAGACATCGATGTGTTCACTGGAATCGTGATAAAGACTTTTTTTGTCGACGTATTTGACGCGAAATGGCTTTCTATCTTATCGTTACTTAGAATTAAATTACTGTAGGTACGCGTACTTACCCTTTAGTGTATGAAGTTCTAATCCGGCCTCGGGTGTAGGGAGTAAGGTAGCGGTAATTAATAGATAACCGTCGGCAGGCGTCGAGGCGTGCCGCGTAGCCGGCGGCGCAGGCCCCGCCTCATCTGCCTGTCTTCCCACACGACGCGTAGCTCACCCCGCGCGAGCGTAGCGCTCTCGTAGCCGTGTAGCACGCTACGCCACACACTTTAATTAGTCATCAGGTTTCATTTATTTTGTTTTCGGAAGCGGAAGAATTTAATATGAGTATATCTATAGACCTTTATACATATATCTCTTCTAAGCCTTGCCGTTGGGTAGCAAGGTACAAGCGTGACACACACGTTATATAGAAAGTATATACATTATCGTAATTTTTTTATTTGGTATTTAAAGTTAATAATTAAAAATGATCTAAATTTATATTGTTTCGGGCTATTTTGATAGATTAGAATTCTATGATGTAAAATAATTAAAGTAACAAAATGTGAATTAATAAGTATGATTGTAGGAATTAATTTAAAAAATCCGTGCCGTGTTCGGAATATGCACGAAAATGTGCATTTGCATGTACCTACGTATTGTATTTGCTACAATAGAATTTAGTAATTCCCTGCGCTCTCGCATCCCAGTAAAACAATAGGCCACGTCGACAGGCATAAAGCTTTCTATATTATGCAGCCCACAGAGCAGCCTATGTGAGCTTTGGGGACGTCAATCAGACCGTGTTAATAATTTACTTATCTTTCGAAATTAATAACATCCCTATTTGAGCTAAATTTTGTTGTTGGTTTCGTTAAATATATTTCTTTTGGTTTTTGCGTGTGATGAAGCATCGTAGTAATGCCTGTACAGTGCACACGATAGTTTGTGTGTTTATAAGCGTTTGTTGTTTCCCATCTACATATCGGTTGAATGAGTTTGAATGAAACGGACCATCTATCCTGGATAAGCACAGGCTATCCTTATAGATATCAGTTCGGCAAATAATTAAAATTACTTACTTTATCCTACATTGATTTCTAAAACATAATTATCTTAAAGTTTAATGACTTTTTCATTTTGATAATTTATATATACAAATGCTTGCAACATTCATCCCCGAAATTCGCCTTGCAAAGATCGGGAGGGATATGGAGATAATTAAAAAAAACAACGTTATGTATTCCTCAAGCGTTTGTCTTTACAAATCACAAGTATCATATGTATCTTGTAATTAACTAGCTACCCATAAACGCTTGTGATCACACCTATAGCAACATGGCCGAAACGTCGAAGAAAATAAATATAATTAATTTCATAATATTTTATGCTCGATAGTCCTGGTGAGAATAATAATTATGTATTCAAATTGCGAAAGTTTAATGATTACCTCCCAGTTTTGCACGCGTAGATACAATTTATTTTGGCGACTTGATTACAGAACATTGAATTTTTCTACTTATACAAAAACTAATTAAAATATATTATATATATTAAATTTGATATAAATAATTAAATTTACATTTTGTTTATAAATATGTACAAAATGTAAATGTATTTTTACTTCCCGTAAAGTATATCTAAATGACAGTGAAAACTGTATCAAAATGCGTCGGGGAAACTGTTCAGAAGAAGTAAGAGAACCATACAGACGCGGAAAGATGACTTAGTTTCATACTATTTAGAGAGTAAAAGATAGAGATCTTTATTGATTGAAGTGTTTCTTTATGCTGTTTTGCGACTACAACGATCTTTATAGATTGAAGTGTTACGCACTTGTCAATATCATTCAAACTCCCATTTCCTGCGTCAATACAAACGAGTTAAACCAAACAATCAGTGGCGGACAAAAGAGCGCTCAACTAATCTTATTGCAGGGTAGATATGACAAAGGAACGATCGGGTGCGAAGTGCGGCAGAGTCGCCCGAGAGTCTGGCGGTGGCAGCGGACATATTTGCCGCTCGAGTGGCTCCAAATGGCGAGCGGAGTCGCGGGCGGCCGCACAACCCTGCTTACACCTAATATTGTTCTGTAGGGAACGCCGAAAGTTAATGGGACTTTTGTCAGCCGAGCCACTCTTGTAATGCAATTAACTCCGACAATGGGCGTATCGTTAACGATTTAATTTGAAAGCCCTCCGAAGTTTTTAGGGCGCCGCGTAAATAAGACGAGATTACTAAGTTTGTTGTCGATGCTCATTGGCTTTCTAAGAACGTTACGGAGGTAAATTAAGTTTTATTGGCTTTGTTAGTGGCACCAGGGATTCAAATGCTGGTTGCTGCTTGGTATTTTAAATTCAATGAATATGGGCAAGTAAAATATGATAGAGAAAGAACGGGAAAATCTTGGCGCGTTTTGAGAATAGAACTGTTTAGTAAAAGCATATAGATTCACATGACAAATTGATCAACATCATCTTACAATGAAACATTCTTTTAGCAATAAGGCCGCCTTTTTATACTTGTGGCACTAGCTCATAAGATTCTTTTGTTTTCTGTACTCTTTTTCTTTTTCTTTTTCGGTGTGCACAATAAAGAGTTTCTATCTATCTATCTATCTAAGAAAATCAGTTACGACGATTAACAAAAAGGCATAGTATAGTGCAATTTATAGAAAATTCTGTATTTCTGTTATTATTATCCACCAGCAATTATAGTCGCTTATGACTATTTGTTGCATGACTATTATGTTGCAAATATAGATGCCACTTTTATTCACACTGCTATTGAGATACGTGAGATCATACTTGGCTTCACCACAATGATTTTACAATAAATGCTCCGAGTGGGTGTTCCCCAATAAATACAATCTGGGTGCCTTCAAGTCGCGAGTGAATCGGTTTCTTCTAGGTAAGCGTGCACCATCGTACACGGCATCTTCGCTTATCATCGAGCGAGATGGCAGTCAAACGCAAGCATATTGTATTTTTTTTTAAATTATTGTAGGTACTCCATTTTGGCCAAATGAATTTAAATTTAGGTAAATTAATACGTATGCTATTTGTTATTTTAAACCCCAAATAAAATAAAAAATATTTATCGTAGAAAACGTAGTACTAAATAAGCAATGAAAAGTATCTATCTCTCGTTTGTGGTTTACTTAAGTAGTTCGTACAGTACTTAGATCTTTAATTAATATTTAAAAAATAAATAAACCAATAAATACTTACATATAAGCTACTCGTGGTTATGCTCACTCCTTAGTTACTATATTGCAGCAACTCAGTGAAAACTACAGCTGCAGACAGGGCTACCAATACCATTGTACCTTATATTAGGTAATAAAGTTATTTGTATTTGTATTCTAACGGCAATTATTGTATATTCGTGAATTAAAAGTGGTCTTGTTTTTTTACCGTTTAATATATTTTTACGTACTCATGCTATAAGCCTGTAATGTGCATAATAAATTGACTCTAAATCGAGATATCATGCGAAACGAACATGCTCCATGCGAAATGATGGACAGCGAGATCCAAGAAGCCGCTGTGTTGTGACGGCAAGGTGCCACAATGGCGACCACCCGCAGCACCGGCCGAGCCACTCGACTGGAACAACCCACCTACCGGGAAATATGAATGGACTACACAAACTCACACAATGCCAACTACCTACTACGCTTAATGTATTATTTACTCCTCTTTCGGTAGCGCATCGATTGTTATAAAATTGGGCCGTCTCAATTGTCCGTGTATAATACCGTGTTATAATAATGTAGCATGCAGATATGGAGATATTGATTGCCAACAGCAACCATTCAGCTCTCAGATTTGATGATTTGATGTTTAAACCCAATGAAACGAAATTTCACACCCGGAATGGACCTTTGTGTGCTATGTTGATTTTTTCGTCGTATCTTTTGAATATTTACATACTTCTTTCATGTAAGAAATATATTATAAGTATTCGATTTGCATTAACTATTGCGCTAAAGCAACACAAATAAACATTTTGAGAATACATTTTTTTTAAATATCAAATAGGCTTGCGTTTGACCGCCATCTCGCCTGATGATAAGCGAAGATGCGGAAATTAACATAACTAGGGAAATGGTCACTGCCATAATTATGAAGTAGACTTGATATTGGTTTTAGTTTTACGACCTATAGATTTCGAAGCATTTGAGATTATGTTTTATGTGCAGGTTTGGTTCAAGAACCGACGAGCAAAATGGCGCAAACAGAAGCGCGAGGAGCAGGAGCGGCTGCGAAAGCTGCAGGAGGAGCGAGCTTGCGGGCGCGCGCCGCTGCTGGCGCGGCCGCCGGCGTCGCCGCCAGCGCTCGCGCCTCACCCCACGCCGCGCCTCTACACAGACGACTCCGACTCCGATCTCGAAGTCGCCTAAATCGGAAAAGAACGGCATCACTCTCTACCGCGATCCATGTGAGCGAAAGAACGTCTCGCTTCGAGTATTATCCTTCTATCAGTCATGATCAACCTAATCACACGAGCGAAAGAAGAATAGCGCTTTTGAAATGCCTTATGGTGACGAATAGAGTTCCGTCCTGATAGAACTGACGAAAGCCATTTCTGGAGCACATTAAATATCTATAGATGCCATGACTTGGATTGCCATATAATTGATGCCATATATGTGTACTTTGCTATATCAAGCAGGATATCATTTTTTATTGTGCAATTTCTGAATTTTTTTAAATTCACTTATGAACATGAAAGATCTGATATATTTAGTAGTTACGTAATTATTTTAAAAGGAGTTTTCATAAACGGGCTAACATAAGGACAGAATCAATTTAGCTGTTTTCAGTTTTCATTGCCAATTCTTGTCTTAAAATCAGGTTTGTAATTAAATAAAGACTGTTTGCTTGCTGGAATAACATCTTGTTAAAAGTGAACTGTATATGAACTTAAAAGTGAACTAAAAAGTGAGTGAAAATTAACGAATATTTTAGTCACGATTTCTGTGATTGGAGAAATTAACAACTGTGATTGACAAATGGTAAAAAAGTGTTGACTGCACAAAAAGGTAGTCATTGAGAGAAAACACTAGGCAATAAATGAACTACGAGTGTTAATGAACATTTTAAACAGTGAAATAGTTAATTTTACAAAATACATAGTTATAATATGTTTTTTTTTTTGCTTTGTAGAGTTATTGTAAAGCATATTTATAAATTTCATATTTAGTTAAAGTAGGAATATAGGTACATTATGTATAGGTAGGTATGTAAACTTTACTTGTAGCTTATATAGATACAAAACAATTTCATCTGGATACGTTGGTTGGATTTAGAAGCAAAATTTCACCTAAAAATCTTCGACACGATTACACGACATACATACACAGTATTGAAATAGTCTCAATAGATTCCGTTCTGAATGAAGTCGACGATGTATACATTTCATTCTGAATTTAGTCGTCAGCATCTATCACACCACATTACCACACTCTAGTATCTACCACATTGCAAGAGTTTCAATCCCATCGATTGATGAAACAGATCTTACTAATGTATAATTTCCCAACACAATCTATATCTCAGTAGGGTAAAAAAATTAAAAATACAAGCTAAAATCTAGTGAAATTTAGGTCGATCCCTAATTTCTTTAGGATGTCTATATAACACTGCGATAGATCAAATAAGTTCTTAGCGCTATAAACAATACCCTTTTTTTTTGTTATGAATCAACCTTTTACTTGACCAAGTAAGACTATCTGGTTCTTTGATAAGAGCTCGATATTTACTTTTGTGACATTGAGTAACTTTGGCAAAACAATAAAAGGAGTACATCTCTTCTGCATAATAGAATTGTAACTTACTAATTGTTTAACGTAGTTGCAATAACTTAAGATTTAAATAACTAATGTATTTATATCCGCATTTAGGGAAAAGATTCCATTATAATAAATTATGACTTATCTTCATGGATTGCATTTTAATTAGAAACCTACCTACAATCTGTTTACGAGTAAAATAAATCGAATCACAAAATATTACTCAATAGAACTATTTTAGAATTGGAGTTTTGTTTCTATTGTAGTTCACTGGCAAGCAACTAAATCGCTTACCGTAAGGCGTCTGGAAGGCACATACAATGAGCGGCCGAAGGGAAACATAAAGATGACACGACAGTAAGTTGCTAGTTTAAGGTACATATGCAGCCGCCTAGTTAGGTACCATCGAATAAGATTAGGTCGTATAACATCTAACAGTGAATTCTAATAACTTAAATTCTGACATTGTAGGTAGCAAAAATGGTTTAGCAATACATGTCTTAACATAATTTAAACTTTTCATAGCAGCAAATAATCTTAAAAACATTTCCTATTTGGTCAAATTATGTTAATTTCGGAAAAGTCTTGATTGAAAAAAAATTCAGGCTACCTCTAAAATAAGTACTCATACAAAACAACATATTCTAAACATTCAAAATGAACTACCGCAAAGTAACGCCTGAATCAATCAATAGTGCAAACGTCATAATGTAGCTGTCATATTTTACTTTGTTTAATGCGACACCGTATATTGCTAAGAAAAGTTTAGTCAATAGGTTTAATCAAATAGGCTACCAAAACATGCTCACATTAGCCAATGGGAGCGCCTTAAAATCCATCTCCCGCATTCGGGCTGGGTGACCCTTTTCGACCACAAAGTCATTATAAATATTGTAGGACACATTACACACAGCGCCATCTGACCCCACACTAAGCAGAGCTTGTGTGATGGAAGTCAGATAACTGATAGAATACATAAATACTTTTTTTTTTGTTGTAAATACATACTTATAATACATACAGAACACCCAGACACAGAACAAACATTTGTTTATACTTAACAAACATTTGTCCTTGGCGGGAATCGAACCCACGCCCTACAGCTCAGGCAGGCATACTCCCAATGAGCCAACAGGGCTGTCAATAACGTTAATTGTATACGTACATTATATATGTATCTATATGATTAACGTTTTTTTTTTGTAAGTCAAAGTTCTGTGTAACGTTGCAATGGTCATGTAGAGGTATTGTCTCTTACCATCAGGATAAATTAGCGGACGGCTCATTACTTTAAAAAAAAATTAAACCTAACAAAAATCGATCTATCCTGTCAACTAAGTATAAGGATATCTTAATATACAACCCTAAAAAACGGATCAGCATTGTGTTGTCCTAACAGAGTCTTGTTAACTTTTAACAGTTATGCATACCAATGAAGAGATGACCCGCGTCCTTACACATGCCGAGCTAATGGTGTCACATGGTGTACCATCCCATGTCCGACCGATTATCACCAAGTACGTGACCACCCATAATGAATGGGCCATGACGCGGCCAATGATGAATACTGTTCAAAATAAATCGATGATCTGATGCTTAATGTGATTTAGGAGAGCGGTTTTCCCAGTTCCTATCGTCTATTGCTGTGAAGAACAAAGTAAAAAAAAGTATGCAGGATTATTATTAATCTGACAACCAGCTAAAATAGGTATAAAATAGTTAAGAGTCAAAATAAAAACTTAATGTTTATAGGTTTGCCGTGAAAGCTACGTGCTGAGAAACACTAATATTCTGACAGCTATATTAGTCAACACACTAATGGTTAATTTTTGGTATTAATGAGACGTACTAGACGTATCATTGATACCAAATATTTAAATTGACATTATTTATCTAGTTCTTAACAAAACATGTCTACTGAAACGGTACGCATAACTTATATGTTGTGCAATGAATAGCAATACAATTTAGTATTCAGCAAGATTATAAAACCACGGCCGTCTACAATATGGACTTTAGATTGTCTATAAAATAAAAGACAGACTTAGACTTTCATAGGCCTATTTAAAATCCATTTCTTTTTATTTAGTAGGTTAGTAGATTAGGACACTTGTCCTAATCTACTAACCTATAGTAAAAAGTTAATAAACGATTTACTAACCTGACTGATTTACCTGATTTACCCAGACTGATTAAACGTTTTTATTAGAGAGGAGAAAAATAAATAAATGGGAAATATTTAGTGTAAATATTTTATTTTCTTATTTTTTTTTTAATAATTTCATTTGCTCAGTATTCACAAATTTATTATTTGATTTATACGCATACACAAAAATAATTTTATCTTACTTTGATAGACAATTACAGCGTGTGAACAAAAAACAAATAAAAAATACATTTCAAATTGATGATTACAGGCTATAAATATGTTATGATATATTACGGCAAAATGTTTTAATTTATACAGTAATCAAAAAAAAGAAGAATAACATAAGACATTTATAAATCATAAGCAAAGTTCATTATTAATCATTTCAGAGTAACAGCGCCCGCGTTGAAGTCTTTTCTTGGTACAAGTAGAGGACGGCGAAAGGATTCCTAATTTACTTAATTTTAATTTATATATATACATAATACTGTTCGATAAGCTAATTAAATTTTCTATTATTTATGCGTTTAGTGCATAACGGTTAGAAAAAGAGCGTTCTTACTAAAATACGACATTACTAAGTTAGGTAGCTTGACTTTTTACTCGGTACAAAAGTGACAAGTAAGCCTTAATAAAGCCGTTTAATTCACCGTCTAGCACAGGTTTTAATGGCTTCACAGGCAAATTGAGCTCGTTTTAACTGCGTGATCTGCTGAGTGGAGGCGGGCCGACGTCATAGCTATGATAGTATTTTCGTAGATTAGTAATAGGCGTACGGGTAAGTATAGGTATAGGCGTACGGATAGGAATAGGTAAGTGGCGCGCTGTAGTATGCAGGCGCCGCGTAGTATCCGTACGAATCGACAAACACTTGCGGCTTGGCAAGGGCTGAGCTCGCTAGCAGAACCACGGCTAGGATTAACAGCACCACCTGGAGACATAACGAACGATTATACTCGTCTTTTAGACGAACTCAATGAATAAAATGATCAGGTTAATGAGCAACGAATGAAATGATCAGGTCAATGAGGTGGCTGACGCATCGATTTTGTAGTTATTTATTTATATTTAAGTGAGTATTTATTTACACGTGGTGTTAGAGCAATAGGGACCCCGGCAAATAGATTGAGCTACCGGTGAAGGAAAACATTGAGATGTAGCCATAGTGTGGTGGTAGGGTACTTTCTACGGCTTGTGTTCGGCTGGTTAGTTACCACCCTTAAATTGAAAATCTGCCGCCAAATTACTAACCGTGTGTTCTGGCAGCTCATTTTAGAGCCAGTTCCATTCCAGGCTAGGTGTGTCTACCCATCAATAAAATTACATCTATGATACTAGTACTTGGTACTATTATATATTTTACTAGCGACCCGCCCCGGCTACACACGGGTGCAATGTAGGTACTTATGCGGTGCATATGCATGAATTACACATATAAACCTTCCTCTTGAATAACAGTGTCTATAAGTGGTAACCGCATTAAAATCCGTTGCGTAGTTTAAAAGATCTAAGCGTACAGACAGCGGGAAGCGAATGGGTATAGTAAGCTATCCTTTAGAGGTAGGTATATGCCACCGGGACTTTTTTTTAGATCTATAAAAGAGGAATATTCCACAATGCATCGTTTGTTATATCGGCAGCGTTTTCGATGAAAGTTCCCAGATGGCTTGACTTTTTCCGATACTTCCAACAACAATTTTCATCATATTTCAACCAATTTACACAAAACCTTGATAAATTATATACCTAAACTTTTCACTATTCACTATCTATTGATGTAACTCGCATGATATTCCGTTCAGTAGTTTTTAAGTTTATCGCGAACAGACAGACAGACGCGGCGGACGACTTTGTTTTATAATATGTAGTGATGACAGTACTTATTGGTTTACCTAGTCATATCTCATTTTTTATGGTTGACAGGCTAGGTGTCATCATAACTCGCCTGAAGTTACGTGTGATAGAAGATGATGAACTACACTTAACCTGGAATCGGAAATAGCTTTCAAGCAAGGTTCCCGAAACTCACCGTTAAATTACAGAGTTAGGTGATTTTCAGGCGAATTAAAAAAAACCTAGTGTTTCTTTCAATCTAGCCAAGATCGGTTCAAGTTAATGTACTTTTTAAAAAATCTGTTGGCTGTTACTTGAATTAGTAACTATTATTTATTAGTCTTTTTTTAACGCGTATAAGTCCAACCGGTCTTTGTGGAAGTCAATGGGAGAGGCCTATGTCCAGCAGTGGACGTCATACGGCTGATGATGATGATGATGATAAGTCCGCATTAGACCACCAGTTGGTGGTCTAACACCTGATGGTAAGCGATAATATGGTCGAAGATGAAGCACGTATACTTAGGAGATAGTTTATTAATAATAGACTGTTGACTACCCTGTTAGCTCATTTGGCAGTGTATTTGCTTCAAGAGCTGTAGGGTGTCGGTTCGATTCCCACTCAGGACAAACATTTGTGTGACAAGCATATATGTTTGTTCTGTGACTGTGTTAAAAAAAAAAACAGTTATTTGGTTGCTATATACAATTATACAAGCCTTGCTTAATCTGGGGCTAATGGTGCTGTGTGAAATGTCCTAGGATATCATTCACTCTGACCTTGAAAAGAACAAGATTTAATCCTTCAGGAAACAAGGAACTTAAGCTAAATCTAAAACTGATCAGTAAACCTATCAGTTTGCATAATACTTTTCGATAGCAAAACACAATAGTAAAATATTACCTACAACAAATGAATTAGGTACCATGTCGTACACTAGTGTCGATGCATTCACCTATTTTACATATAAGAAGTTCTAAGTATGAATTATAAAAATCAAATCACGTAGAATAACTCACCAATTTTGACATGATGACCGGTAAGGTAGGTCCGTAAACAGCACAATAGCGGGTCTAGTTAACTAGACAGGAGTGTTGTCCACAGCTGAGACAATAATACTTACGGATCATCCCATGCGCCTCTTTTATACATCGCGACTCCGGCTCGCTCCCGTCCGTGCTCGGAAAAACTAATATCGTCCTGCACGCACACCAGACACAAAAACGTAATGTACAATGTCACATTAAGTGTTAATAGAACATCATTTCCATATGAGTCCGGGATCACGGCCGATAGGACAATAGATGGATGGAACATTCGACGCGACAAAAAATAGCTATTTAGAATTTAATCCATTGTGGAGCAAAGAACTATATGTTATGTAATACATGTGATATCTTTTGTTTTTTATGATATAAATTATTCTCGTGAATATATTTCACAGAACTAGATATAACTGCATAGGTAGGTGAATAGGATTTGTAAATTGGTAGGTATGCACCTCCCGAAGAAGTCATAGATTGAGAATAGGGTATTTTGTGCCTAAATAAATAAACGAGAAGAAACAAGATAGTAACTTTCTATCTTGTTTTCTTCGTTACTTTTTCAAGACTTTATGAACAAACGGTTTATTTCCGTAGCTATACAATCTTTGTGTGTAATGTATTGTTTATATAGGATTGTAATTATAAATAGAAACTGGTTTCACCCCGTGTATTCCAGGTAAAAAGTAGCAGTGTTAACCTGGGGTATGAACTATCTTCGCTTTAAATTTCATCCGGATCCTTACAGCCGTTACAGCTTATCTTTTATTGTCGACTTTTTGTGCTCCTGGGTCACTGTCGATTAGTCCTGAAAAAGTAACTGTAAAAACAGACACAGAGTTGGGTTAGTTGTTTTGTGAACAACATTTATATCTTTAGGATATCAAATTTTTGTATTTGTACCTATACTACTTACTAAGATTAGTAAATTTAGCATACACGTCAGGGTGCAACTAGTAGACACCTACCTATCTTGTAAAAAGTACACTGGGCAACCAAATTGGAACTTCGTCGTGCCACATGAACTTCACTTATATTTCTTACTTTTTTGAATGACTGTTAGAAAAAATAAGTAATTAAAAAATCTATTGGCCAAGAATTTTATTTGTAACTTAATTTAAATATTTAAAAAAAAAACTGACCGTCTGATAAGACAATTAGTAAGAAAGTTCTATTAAAAAATTACGTCTTAATATTTTTTAGCATATTTAGCTTCTGGTCTCTTTTCATTATCCAGCAGTAATCGACTAACATCATTGGGTTCCATTTGCTCTTGCACTTTTCAAAAATCCAGGTAGGTATTAACTGTAAGTAATTGAGATCTAAAATGTGAACATTGTGTGACATGTTGCAACACAGTGCTTGATAAGCCAATAACAAACAGCTCGTGAACAAACTCTCTGTTGCTATCACTCCTATGGTACTACAGATCAAAGTCCTAGACACTATATGAGTTCCCTTCCCTGCAACGCGTTGGAAACGGAACTCGCACGATGATTGATACCTTTGAGTGATAAGAAATTTCGTATCTACGAGTAAAGGACGAAATCTTCAAGCAATTTTTTTTTAATTCTTGGCAGGCTAGGTCTTTTACCACAGCTCACCTGATGTTAGGTGACAGTGTGGTCGAAGATGGTAAACACACCTAGTCTAGAATGGAACTGGCTCTCAAGTAAGGCTGCCGGAACACACCGTTACATGCTTCGCGGCAGATTTTAAAATTAGCATAAAAATTTCATTGCATATTGTTTTCAATGAGGTCTAGGGGCCCTTAAAATGCCCTTATATAGATCCACCCCTGCCTATTCAATATAAACATACATATAGGTATGTAGAATACACACGCATGTAACATATATGTTCGTCATTGAAATGTTTGTCCTGTGTGGGAATCGTACCCACTGAAGCCGAGCTACAACCAAATGAGCTGACAAAACACGGCAAGGCAAAGCTATGAGTGCATCCCTGAATTGAAGCTTCCCTATAAGAGCAGATCCTTCATTTGACTACCTACCTCTAAAAATAAAATATGCCTTTGTATGTAAACACATTTAAATGTAATAACATTATAGATCCTGTTTGATTTTGCATGTAACACGTTATTCGTGTACTCGGAGAATATGATTTGAATACAAATAAACCTTGTGGGTAATGGCAAAAGTATTTTAGCGAAGTTACGGCTGTTAGGTACTTTTATACCTACAGAGGAGGGCACGGTGTGGGAAATTCACTTCGGGACAAGACTGCGTGTGGTAGTAGTTTCCCAAAAGGGTATGCAAACCCTAAAGGATTATTTCAGAATGGCCAGTAGTTTCGAAGAAATAAGCCTTTGAAACTCTACGTGTAACTTATATATTTGTTTATTTTCATCGCTAGCAGGAACGGCGAAATAGCCTAGTCAGCAGTTTCTCCGTCTCCCACGCGGACGCTCAGGGTTCGATACACGCAATTGACTTTTTTTTTTTTTTAATTGTTTATTTATTTCTTTTTAAATTAACTATTATAATAATTAAAGCTACCACTCTTAAGTTGAAAATCTGCCTCCATTCGCCAAGCACTGGTTCATGATGAAGGTTTAGGTATATAATTTGACATGGTTTTGTGTAAATTGGTTGAAATATGATGATAATTGTTGGAAGTGTCGGAAAAAGTCGAGCCACCTGGGATCTATCATCGAAAACGCTGCCTGACCCGTTTGAGATAGATCAAAAGGCCCGTGTAAACCCGTGCATAGCCAGGGCGGGTCGCTAGTTATTTAATAATAAAAAAAGAATAAGTTAGTAAAATAGTTTAATATATACTTATTTTTATAAATATTTACAATTTGATGCTACATAATTATAGTATTTAACTAAGATACCATGTTGTTTCATGCATGCTGGGTATAGATCGGCCCAACGAACGAAAGTCTATCAGGTTTTCAATGAAATGAAAAAGACAGTGTCGCCAAAATCACATTCCTACATTTCAGTGTAGCCGTTTTAGGGACTTTGCCGCTAGATTTGGGCATATTTGGTCGTCTTAGACTTTTACCAATTAGGGTCTAAAAATATTTTGCAACTTTTAACGATTTATTCGACATTTGTTCGACCCATCCCTAAAATATTTTGATATTTCGGAGAATCTCCCTATTAAAACGTGTGCTCGTGTGTGAAATACAACTACCGCCTTTAGCAGAAGACGGGTTTACCAAATAAAAACTCGAAAATTTTGACTCTGCAGAGGCGAGTGCTGTTCGACTTATTGGTGATGAAAAACTGGTAGCTAAAAACTTTTTAGCTGTTTTAAGGTTATTGCGAATAGGTATCTTCTTAATATGCGTGCTTTATCTTCGACCACATCGTCGCTTACCAACAGATGAGTTGATGGTCAAACGCAGATTTATACGTATTAAAAAAAGTTTGTTAATGAGGTGTGTCTTTCTCTTTCTATGATGTTAAATTCGACCTCACTTTGTCTATTTCATTACAGTCATTGCGTACGAGGTATGAACTAGTTTTTTATATTTAGCGATGTCTAGGGGTTTTTTATGCTATTTTCAATATTAAATGTGGCTCTATAGTTCATTGTATTAAAGTGGCAACACTGCCCCGTTCGTTGGCACGATCTGTAACCGGCATAAATGACTTATGGCTAGTTATAGTCAATCGTCGTCAATCTTTTGCCGCATATTTTTTTTCGGATTGTTGAATTTTCTCTTCTTGAACTCAACTGGGCCATCGCCAAGAGAGTCAATACGTTTTTCCTTGAATTTGAACGTCTCGGGCTCCATGATTACTGGCGGTGGAGGGGGCTCTTCCACTTTGGGTAGCTGGAAGTCGATGTTCTGCACCGGCCTGTGGTGATAGTATTAACTTAATTTAGAATTGTTGCTATTATAGAACACATGAACAAAGTGTCTTCCCCTTAATAGAGACAGTAAACGGGCTCCATGATTACTGGCGGTGGAGGGGGCTTTTCCACTTTAGGCAGCTGGAAGTCGATGTTCTGCACCGGCCTGTGGTGATAGTATTAACTTCATTTAGAATTGTTGCTATTATAAAACACATGAACAAAGTGTCTTCCCCTTAATAGAGACAGTAAGAAAAGTGTTGATGGACGCATTCTTCGATTTACTCAACTTAGCAATTTAAGTTATATTAAAATTACTTATTAGTCTCAACTTGGATAGATTGTAATAACAATGAGGTATCTAAAAACGAACAGATACATCATTGGAAGAAAAAGAAAAAAATAATAATAATTAATATTATTTAATTTATTTTTTATTTTTTTAATTTAGTGTTAGGAAAAAGAAGGGTTAAAAACTGAACTTCATACAAGTAGGAAAGTAAGTAGGGATTATGTATTAACTGGAGTAGTAAGTATATTTCTAATGGAAGCAAAGAGCAATGCATGAATCAGCCGATCTAATTGGTTAATCTTTGTATGTCCCCTTCACCCTCTGCACCACCTAACGGAAACACACACCTGTAAAGTTGAAACAATACAACTATTTATTAAAGTTAAGCGATGGTGCCTTTGAAGATGGTAATAGCGAGAAACTTGCTCTGAAGTGAGGCTGGCGTAAAACAAAATAGGGTACTTGGCAGAACATTTTCGATTAGAGGATGGTAACTAACCATCCAAATACTAGAAAGCACCCTACGTTTAATTTAATTCTTGATTATAATGAAACCGAAGCCTTACTAAAAATAGTAAAATGAGTACACATATATTGATCATAATATATGTATGTGTACTTATCAGACCTTACCTAACTATACCATATTTCACATTTAAAGAGTAATTTTATCAACATTTACCTATACAAACTATAAGATTGTTCACATGGCATTGGAAGTGCTAAACTGTATGTTTAATCTTATCGTAGGTATATCATTTATGGTTCTTGGGTTATTGGTTATATAAATATTATATATCCTAATTTATTATAAATTATAGAATGACAATGTCCCAATAATTTTTTTTTTGTTTTGTTTTATATTTAGGACACTGTCATTTTCAGTGTTGTCCATGGGTAGTACCCGCAATGTTAGTGTATATTTAACCGTGGTGGTGCCGGCGTAAGAATAGGAATAGTACCCTCTCAACCCGTGGTTGCCGTAAGAGTCGGCTAAGGGATGTAATCCGGAAGATGGGCAGCAGCGTCTTGCTTGAACAATTACATCTAACTGCGCTCGCCAACCCGCCTGCCAAGCGTGGCGAGTATTGGCAAAATCCCCCCAGGAGGAGGCCTATGTCCAGCAGTGGACGATCTATGGCTAATGATGTGATGTGTGATGTGTAGTGTATATTTTATTGAAACAGGTCTGTTTGAGGAAATATCTAAAATGTATTGTTTATCTTCCACTTGTCTCTCGGCTATCTTCATATTATCGTTATCCGTTGTATATGTATAAAGTACCGACCGCAGGAAGGAGTTAGTTCCCGAGATTCAGAATTTCTTGTTTGGAATACTCCCCATTTCATTTCATTGTAAAATAACTTACCTACTCATTTGTAATGTAATTTTATGGTGTGTCAATAAAGTATTATTATTTAAACGTTTATAATCGCAGATGATATCTATAGTATAGTTCTGTTCATGGTAAAGTATAAGCGCCATGTGTGTGTCGTCTGTATGTAATATAAGAGTTAGCGGGCAAAAAACAGGCATTGTTTGCTGTCCCGCGGTATTAAGACAGTTTGGATTTATTTTGTCTCGACGGACAGATGGACAATAAAAATATGATCGTATAGGGTGGGATCCATTTTTTCTTTAACGGTACATTAAACAAAAAAACTTAAATTGTTAAAAGTATAGCTCAATTACTAAAACCTACTCGGTTACTACAGGTGTCCAGGATCCGTAGGGCTTGAGAGCGCGGGGCGAAGGCCCGTAGTCCACGGAAGACAACGCAGCCACAGGTGTCGCTTCCTTGGGGGCAGCCAGCTCGCGCATCTTCTCCCGCGCCATGTGAGCTTTCACCTCCTTGATGGCTTCCTTCTGCTTTTCTTTTCTATAAAGACAATGAAACATATAGCTTTTATTTAGTAATAGCTGAATAGTACAATATGAAGTTGCATATCGCGTGTCTTGTTTGTTCACTTAGTTCTTGTAAACTACGCTATGGAGTTTAATAGGGTTTTCACTATTCATGATCCTATTAATGAGATCATAAAAAAAAAAACAATTTGCTTGTGGTACCATCCATAGGACTACTAAAAATATAATTTCCTTGCTATCTAATCAAAGAGACTATGAGGAATGAATCTGTAATAATATTTGTTTTTAATTTTGGAAGATTTATAAGTCTATGTGAGGCCGAGGCGGGTTGGTAATTCAGCATAAACATATTGTGCAGAATAGTAAGTAATACTGTGGAATATTACAAATGTTAACAATAATATAACGATTATTATGATTAGTTACAGTAATTTCTCCTTTTTTTTCTCTGCTGCAGCTTTTTGTTTTAAGGTTTTGTCTTCTTGCTCTGCTACCGACATATATTCATCTGGAGTGTCCCAAGTTGTTTCTGTAAAAAATATATGTATACACAATTACACAGTAAGAAAAGTTGAATTATGTATGATAAAAACTGAATTAACCAATAATTTTATTCATGTAATGTAAAATTCACAGTCCATTGAAAACATTTTTGAGGCATGACAATGTTTGTCATTAACAACAAATTAAACTGGATAAGCATTCCAATTAAATACTGGTTTACTAATATGGGTTAGTACCAAAAAAGTTAATTATAACAATTTTAAAGTGTTACATAATATAATACTAATACAAGCAGTACAATGGCACATGCTGGTCATATAAAATGTCAGATTGAGTAATTGAGCTTTTACCGTTAGTTACAGTATTCCAATAATATGAACTTCCATCATCATTTTTGGCCTCTTGCCAAACTGGTTTTCTTCTATCATTTTGCTTGTTTGCCACAATTATAGTCGGCCCATCCTGGGTAGAACTTTGCCCCAACATATCATTTATGCTCTAAAATCACAAGCAATATTGAATTATAGAGATTAACGATTACTGAGTGTGGTTAGAAACTTTATAATTATTAGTGGTAAGAGAATTATTGTCTTTAGTTAAATTGTGTACCAGCTAATTCACTCAAAAATTTGACTTTTGAATTTTGATTCAACAATGCAAAAGACAAGCTCTTATATTTTTTTTATTTTTTATGTAAAAGTTATGAGACGAGAGAGGAGCTCTCCTGATGGTATGACCATTGCAGTGATACATTTTAGGTAACAAAACAAAGGCCAAGCTTTATTTCTTTGGTGCTCATTACTTCAAGACTTTTGACTTTTAGAGTCTCAACAGCCCTGTACTTTTGCATGCTACAGTACCCTTCAATCCAGTACACAGTAATGTTTCTACACTACTGCTTGGCGGCATAATATCTAGCATTGCTGTGGTACTTACCTATATGGATCTACAGGTAGGTACCATACAGATCACCAGTATACAATATGTTCATCTGTTTCCTGGTATCAACTAAACTATAATTAGTATTCTGACAAATAAGATCGATAATAATCAATGCATCTTGTCTATGCGAGTGTTATAGGGTATATCACAGTAAATCTAATATGGCAGATATAAGCTAAATTTGGATATAAAATGTTTTTTAGAATTTTTTACATCTTGTGATAAACATGTTGTTGCATGATCTTTTTGTACATTGTTTGTTTTAAGTGTGCACAATTAAGTTTCTTTTTGATCTTAAATTAAAGGACACAATAAGCAAGTACTAAATGTGTACAATTTATAAAACATAATCCTGACATGGTGTAAGTAACAATCAAAAATGTGGTGAGGTCTAAGGAAGGAAGCGGGTTGTTCCCAACCTACGTGTATCTTGTTACAGCATCTTTAATTATTACTATTTGTCACTTTAAACTGTGGTAAAATATAAGTATGTGTGTAAAATTATTTTAATTGTGGTACCTGTGAAGTAAGATCTGCATTATTTTGCACATCTTTTAAGTATGCAGCCATAGCTGCAGCTTCCATTTTCTTGATATCATCATCCAGTTTCTCCTTCTGCTTGAAATCTTTGGCACTCTTTTTGCTGAGTTGTGATATATGTTTCTGGACATTCTCTTTATGACGTTTGCCACTTTCATGGAAAGATATGGACTGCAACGAATTATAAAAACATTCAGAAACAACACAAAGTCTATTTTTTCTTGATTTTTTTTGATGATTTCTATACCTTTATATATAGTGAGGTAATAGTCTATCTTGGTTTACTCTAATTATAATATACCGGACAGTAAAAACTAAAAAAATCATACTTGCACTGAAAAGTTGGTTAGTTTTTAAGGGTTTCTTCAATATTTTTTTAATTTAAAAGATTGTTTTAGCGTTAAGACCACAGAAAGAATAAAAGAAAGTATCAATGTAACAAGTAAATAGCTTTAAAAAATATTCAATAGGGAAGACATGCACTACATGCCTGAATACATCTACCTGAATTGAATCTATTTTCAATCTAGAATCTTGAATCTTGAAGTTTTGAGAGGAAATGAAAATGTCTGAAGGAAGATCTACCGATAGCACACAATGGAAAATCAAGATGTTTTCATTCTTCATAATTTTCTAAATTTGTGGTGCTCGATCTAAGGTAAATAGATAAAATCTATTTAAGGTTCCTGATTTAGGTGGTAAAGTTTTTTGACATTTTACTAATAAATACTGCTCAATTATTTTATAGATCCTTACACTAGCACTATTAGTTGTTTCAAGTGAGTTATATGCAATATTAACTCAGCTGACATTTAAATTATTGTTTTGTTTAATTTAGTGTGACTGATGGGGTTTTGACATATATATTTTTGTTTTGGTCATGTAGGATTACTGACATTTAATTACATCAGATACTCCCAACTATAATGTGAGCCAGATCCTGTGGCCTTCTTCATGGAGACAAAGAATGTATAAGTTTAGTTTTGTCTTTGACCATGTAAACCTCATTTTCCCTCCTCCAACCTCTTTTTCCAATTCTGATTTGTAACATAACATAATCATTTTGCCTGAATTTTTAGCTTTTATTGCTTTTGAGTGAATATTTAATTATAATGGATGCCATTTTCGCCTATAATTGCTGTAACACTTGACATTGTGTAATTTTCTTGATTAACTTCCTAAAGTATTGATGTACACTATGTTGGCAGATTTTATAAATAAATAAGTAGAAGTGATGTAAATAATGTTTGTAGTAGTTTTAGGTGTATGTGTGTAAAACAATAATTATTAATTGTAATGTAATAAATTACTTGTATAATAAAAATAAAAAAGTAGATAAGTACTTACTACTTTGTTGTCTGCAAACCAGCATTTACAGAATTCACAGTATTTTCGTGCTTGCGATTTCCAATATTCGGTCCTGGAAGTTTATATTAATATCAAAATAAAACCTATGTATGAATACAGTTGGCTAATGAAATATAAGTTACTATTCGCTGACACTTTCTTACATTTTAAGAGAACAAGTTGCGTGGGAATTTTATTTAATTTAAGACATTAACGTACGTATGTCTGTACGTTTATTCTAAAATGTCTTTATTACCAGAATTTAACAGATGTTAATTTAATTTGACAGCTACAGATTAATAATAAAATTATAACGAGTACTAAGAGTAGGTATTCCGAAAATTCCGAATTTCCGGCTCTTGAGTATTTTGTTCCATGTTCCGGCCAGTGTTCAGTGTGACCGTTTTAAAATTCGGAAACACAAACAAATTCTGTTGCCAGTACTAAAAAAATACTAAAAGGAAAATTCTAATAAATTAAAATTCTACTGAGATTTATTTTTATTGCATATTTTAAGAAATATTTTAAATTAAACACATTTGAATTATAAAATATTTATTGTAAATCAATGGTGTAATCGGTATTACTTAATTTATTACATTTTACAATCGTCAGCCTTGGGAGATCCCCCTTAAACGAAATCCCCAATATAGGGATTATATAATACGTATACGTATCTCCTGTATTGATGATCACCAATACGGGGAAATCCCCTTTTTTACCGTACTTTTCTATGGAGAGGATGAATGAGTACCCGACCTAAATACTCGGCTGATACTCGGAGTGCAGCTATGACAAACATTCTTTCAATAACTCATCATTCTAAGACAGGGTAATCAGCTTAACTTTATTCTTTTTCAGTGGTGTCAGGTGAAAATACCAAAGAAATACTAAAATTGTACCAATAATATACTAATATTTAGCAATATATTAAAATTATACTATTATCATTCTGCAAAGCCTCAAACATACCAATTTCGTACTAAAAATAGCAAAAACGGTCACGCTACCAGTGTTAATAACATGATGCCTTTTAAAATTTTACTGAAAAAAGTGTGTAAATGCGTAATTTGCGCATTATGCGACGTTATTAATTAACATATTATATTATAATTATCATCATCATCAACACAGCTTACATTCAGATGGATATACGGTATAGTTTATTTCCTTACTTACCTGTTATATTAAATGGAGACAGTAAAATATTAAACTTGAAAATATTTTACCGTAGACCCTTTTATTTATGAATTTTCTTCTTAGTTTTACGCAACATGCACTTTATTTATTTATATGTAAATTAGTATCGTACATATTATGCTTTTATATGTAAAAACGCGGAACTTTGCCTTTTAGTGAGAACACAAAAAGGTCACCGGAAAGTATTTTGCAGAACATGTATTTATTTCCTATTTTTCATATTAATTTCTGTTATCGCAACTGGCATCTGAAATCATAAACCTTATTTTTTTCCGTTCTGAAACAATTTAGTTGATTTGATTGGTTGCATAGTTTGTAGAACTAGAATAGTCTATGGTCGGTTGTTTTGATTACTTTAATATAAAAAAGAAGTTGTCTATGGTTACATTGTGATGTCGTCGTCGAGTATCGAGTGTCGTCGTCTTTTATGAAGTTATATCAAGGTAATTGTTTATTTATTATTGAACTAATTATTTTTAAAACCTTATAAATTTGTTATTAACGTTTGTTTGAAGTTGTTTATACCAATTTTGTTTATATTATGGGATAGAACTGTGCGACTGATCCTATCTTGGCGGCCATATTAATTCGAAAGATACTGTATCTACGACTTTACTTTTATCTGCTAATATCTCCTCAATCCTCTTTTTCTACCTGGTTTTCAACAGTGAATTCAACTTCACTAATACTAAGTTATTTTGAGTCAAGTGTAATGTGCCCCTCGAAACTTTGCTAAATAATTGTATTTGTTGTTCTTTTTATTTATTTGGTCTGAAGAGATGCTTGTTGACGCGTCTCAGCTTTCCGCAGAATTAAGTCTCTCCTATGCCTACTTAAGTAAACATAGCGATTATTTTTGTTTCAGATATCCCCGGTTTAAATTGGTGAACGTGATAAACTTTCAGCTAAATATAATCTATGCATCTAGAAGTGACTTGTTGTAAAATTTGTTTAGTGTTGTACTTGGACAAAGATTTGTGAATATAGTTTCTAATTTTAGTCATCCCTTACGGGATAATCTGGCAAAATGATGACCGAAAATAGAATTAGTTCAAGTAATCACGTTGGAAATAGTTTGAACAGTCAAAATAAGGGGTATGTATTGTTGAGTATTACTAACGGTTTTCGCGAGTGCTACTTTTATTACTACTTACTAACTATTATTATTCTTTGCAGTGATGTCGATAAAGGAATCGACGACATTGGTTGGAAATCAAAATTGAAAATACCCCCAAAAGACAGAAGAATTAAGACAAGTGTAAGTTACTTGCCTACCTACATTTAATAAAAACATGCTTTGTCACCATTCACCGAGTTAATTGTGTTTAAGCTTTGTACCATAGATTAAATTAATATGAATCTTAACTTTAATACATTATGTGAATTGATAATAATTAATTCTGTTAATGTAGCTATTACTGGCCACTTGTCTTTAGGTATGTTAGGAAAATGTTGGCTAATCAAAGAGAACACCTATTGATTCCAAATAATACCAGCCTAAAATGTTTACATTTTCGGGAATTGCATAATTTTGGATCTTTACTTCAATTATTACCTGTGGACACATTTTCAGTTACCGTTTGTTATAACAGGATGTTACAGACACAAGAGGCAATGAGTTTGAAGAGTTCTGCTTGAAACGAGAACTGCTGATGGGTATTTTCGAAAAGGGATGGGAGAAACCCTCCCCTATTCAAGAGGCTTCAATCCCTATCGCACTCAGTGGCAAAGATGTTCTCGCAAGAGCCAAAAATGGAACTGGAAAAACTGGAGCATATTGTATTCCAGTTCTAGAACAGGTATTAATATTTTCATAATAAACAAATGTTTGCCATGTTTTGGTACAATGCTGATATCAAAATTGTTTCTGATAAGAATATTTATATTTTTCATTACTAATGTTATCAGGGCTATGAAAATAAATAATTATATCTTTTGCTGTTTATGTGTAGTCAGCATAGTGGTTAACAGGATTTGGTACCTGCAACCAGCAAGACTAATTGTATCTAAATGATGATATTATTTGGATTCCCCTTCACTTCTCATAAGTGATAACTCCTAATTTCTGATAGTAGTTATATACTAATGATGCTTGAAATGTTTGAATGCTTTTTTCTCATCTCCTCTTTATGTGATTTTAGGTTGATCCTAAAAAAGATGCTATTCAAGCTTTAATTGTGGTACCAACAAGGGAGCTAGCACTCCAGACATCACAAATTTGTATCGAGCTGGCAAAGCATACAGATATTCGCGTAATGGTAACTACAGGAGGCACAAATCTCCGAGATGACATTATGCGTATTTACCAGAATGGTAATTATTACTCATCCTTAGCCATCAGTGCAGTATTAATATTGTAATTTACAAAGCATAAACAATAACCGTTTTATCTTTTGCAGTTCAAGTAATAATTGCGACGCCTGGTCGGATGATTGATCTCATGGATAAACAAGTAGCCAAGATGGACCAGTGTAGGATGCTGGTACTGGATGAAGCTGATAAGCTCCTTTCCCAGGATTTTAAAGGCATGTTGGACATGGTCATATGCAGGTATGCAACAAAGCAAGAACAAATGAATTAAATAGTAATAACTTTCTTAAGGGTATAAATTAAATACTGAATTACAAAAACTGGCTAGAAAATAGATTGCTTTTAAACTGGTTAGAGAATTTAACTAATATAATAATCTTTGTTTAAGTCTAATAGCAAGCTAAGTATTTTACTGACACAGTTCAGAAATCCTTCTGGTAACTGAACCTAGTCAATGCAGTAGGTTATTAGTAATTTTGTTCTTCCTCAAAGTTTATAAAGTAGACCATAATATCAATAGTCTTTTTGGATAACATTTTTGGAAATTTTTTAATTTATTTGTTTTATTTAGTGAATACCTTATTTTTATTTTTTATCTTATAAATAACTGACTGGTTTGAAACATGAGTAAATAAATAATTAATTACCGATTTTATGATTAAGCGGTCCATCACCCTATAGCAGGGGTGGTGAACCTTTATGGACCAATGTGCTATATTTTCTAAAGAAATTTTTAATGAGCTTATAGACATGCCATCAAATAATTTTGACCTATTAATTAATGGGAAAAAATTGAAACTATATATTATCAACACACAATTCATTATTGACTAAAAAAAAATTGCACTGTGATTTGTGTGGAGTGCGTGCCCAAAATATTGCACTCGTGCCATTGGTTCGCCACCCTTGTCCTATAGAATGTTGACCCATTCTTTTTGGTTTAAATTTTTTTTTTAAAGTTGCCAAATCTAGTATTGCCGTCTATAACAGTCAGCCATTTCGTGGTCAGCTTTACACACTATTCAATTGTTTAGCACTTATATTTTATTTTCAGATTACCCAAAGAACGCCAAATCTTGCTCTTTTCCGCGACTTTCCCACTCAGTGTGAAGCAGTTTATGGAAAAGCATTTGAGAGAACCTTATGAAATTAACCTTATGGAGGAGTTGACACTGAAAGGTGTCACACAGTACTATGCATTTGTGCAAGAGAGACAGAAGGTCCATTGTTTAAATACATTATTTTCGAAGGTATGTACATTTTAAGCTCATGATCATATTTATTTTATGATAGGCATGCAGAATATTCTGATTTCATTATATTACAATGTTGTAATTTCGTGTTTGTTTGTTAAAATTATCTACTCCTTATCCAGCTTGTTCTTAAATGCACATAATATAATATGAGATTGATCTAATGTGTGTTTGTTGTTTCAGTTGCAAATCAACCAATCCATAATATTCTGCAATTCAACTCAGCGAGTGGAATTGCTGGCAAAGAAGATAACAGAGCTGGGCTACTGTTGCTACTATATCCATGCGCGCATGGCACAGGCACACCGCAATCGCGTGTTTCACGACTTCCGCGCGGGGCTCTGCCGCAACTTGGTGTGCTCTGACCTCTTCACGCGCGGTATCGACGTGCAGGCGGTCAATGTGGTGATCAACTTCGACTTTCCGCGCATGGCCGAGACATACCTGCACCGCATCGGTCGCTCGGGCCGCTTCGGCCACCTCGGTATTGCCATTAACCTGATCACATACGAGGACCGGTTCGCCCTGCACCGCATAGAGCAGGAGCTCGGCACAGAAATCAAACCCATCCCGAAGGTGATCGACCCAGCGCTGTACGTGGCGCGGCCCGACGACGATGACTCGGCCGATAAGTAACGCCGTGCCGCTCGCGCCGCACCGCCGCCACTCGCGCGCTCGCGCTCGCGCTCTCGGCTGGCCCCGCTGTAGCCACTGCCACTCTCTGGACTCGCTGACTGGTGAATGAATATCTAGTTTAAAACAAAAACAAAAAACTTTTTGTAAAAAGTGTAATGAATTTATTGTAACAAAATGTGAGTGTAAATAGTTATATCGTTAAATAAGACTTTAACCTTGAATGGGTTACTTTTTTAAAGTGTATATAAAACGAACATTGGGACTTTGCTTCGGGTATCTCGCACGCTTTGTCCATATTGGATACTGTGCGCGAATTCCTATTATTGTTAAAACATAAAATATTTATCTGAACATCAAGTTTAAGAGTCTACCTAGATTTGTCCGTGATCTAACATAAATTGTGGTAGACTTTTGCGAATATTATGTGAGTACCTGCCCACAAAATAATATATGCTTGAGCTAGCACTAGTTTGTTTTTATGTGAAAAATCTTATGCGGCAGATTTGTGAGCAGGTACAAATTAAGTCTAGCTCGAGCTGCTTACATTTGGATATTTTGTCAAAATTCAGCATCATTGTACTGTCTCTCACCGCTTGAGACAGTGTTAAATACTACAAGCCGAATCAAAGCAATCATTTTGTTATGAGTTCACTTCTACCAAGTGTGAATAAATAAATCACAAGTTCATGATAAAATTCAGACAGTAAGGGTTATTGTGAGATGTAGTTGATGTAGTACAATAAAAAATTGGCAGAGTGAACGGTAATTTAAAATGAGAGCTATCTGTAATGTATCCTGTGGTTCCATTCGGGACTTGGTTTTAAATTAAGCGGATTAGTCACAGGGTTAGAGTCAGCTTGTTTTAAGGTGAAGGGGTAGCATCAGCAAAGGCAATTATATTTTGTAGTTAAAAATGTTCATATTCTCAAGCGAAATTTGTATCTAAGAACATCAATAATGAGAAAATTTTAAAATCATGTTTTTACCCCTCACCTTAAGTGGATGGAATGGAAGTTTTAGTTTCTTTTCAATGATGATTAAAGTAATAACTGTGACTTACAAGATGGCAAAATGTTGCATGCTGTATCGGCTTGCAGATATGACACATTCTGCTGTCTGGGGAATTAAATTGAGAGAGCTTTTATGTTTTCATTTTAACAACTATTATTAGCTCTCTGGGGATTCAGTTCTGGGATGTCAAGTGAAGAGTTCAATGATTTGGTCATATGTATCTGTTCATCATATTATTTATACTATTGAAAGCATTGCCTTTTGCAATATATTTTTGGTTACTGTATACTGTGAAGATTTGATTGATTGAAGGAAAAATTGAAGCAATTATTTGTAGTAGTGATGAGTATGTATTCGAATTGTTCATCATATCTGTGATATAAATTCATGATAGCTTCTTAATAATAAAAAAAATGTCTATATACCTATTTAGTCTTCCGAAAATATTCAGTAAGACAACTTATCACATAACACATATATGTTATTTACAAAACAAGTGAGTTATGTTTACATCTAAATCAAGTCTTAACATAAACAACGATTGTAACAATATAAGGAACAAATAGTACTACATGTTTGTAGTTACAGTATGTAAAACAACACAAACAAAATTAAGAGCATATCATTATTGATCAATTATGATTTCGGTAGAAATTAGCTTGCAGTTATGGTTTACAATATGAGAGGTATAGTTATTGTAAATTCTTTATAATAACAGTATTTTACTCTTGCAGTCCCCTATCATTGTTTACAATATTTACACTTCAAATGGGCCAAAAAATAAACTCTTCACATTAATGTTCGCATTTTTATTTGAGTATCAATTAAACACCATACTAAGTATTTTGGATGGTTGTGGTGTATCATGGCGATTGGTAAAAGTTATATCACTGTTTTAATCTGTCACTTGCTACAGGGATGTATCAATATACTATTGGGAGCTCGTTTCTCACATTTCCGGAAGAAGCTTTAATCGGTAGGGTAGAAAAATTCTAGTGGAGACAGAGTAAGGGCCGGCGCTCAGTAACGGCACGTTACGGCGTCATGGCAAAGGATTTTATTACTAATCAAGTTATTTTGAATCTTATTTCAATGAGTTTAGAATGCATTTTACTTTATTTCGATACCACGATGACGCGACGTGCCGCGGGATGCTGCGGCATGACGCGACGCGCCGCGGGATGCTGCGGCATGACAAGTCATGCCGTTTCATTCCACGGGTTGCTGCGGCGCGCCATTGCATCCCGCGAGACGTATGGGTCACTTTATGTCTAGGAATTATAATTGCTAAGCTAGTTAAAATAAGGTCGAAACTTGTGCAGCGGTCATTTCGGTTAATGGGGCGCAATCCGGTTGGTGCGCAAGGGTGGGAGAAGACGCACAGGCGCGCGCGTTTTTTGTCTCTCACACTAAAAAAGCAAAGCTGATTGATGCCAGAGTGCCTGGGCTTTCAGCAGGATGCCGCAGCACAACCTGCTGTGTCATGCCGTGCCACGCCGTCAGTGAGCGTCGGTCCTAAGTAGTAGTAGACTAACCTGCCAGGTGGAATAACCAGTGTTAAAACTGCGGGCAAAACCGACGCAGCTTGCTATCGACCACGCTTATTGGTGTACAGGTACATTAGGACAGATGTTCTTAACGTCTAGCAGTAGACACCATATGATGGCGATCTGATAAATCTAACAATGTTACTAGTAAACACTTATCTGAGGAAGAATCGAAGAAGGTACATCAACAATAAAATAATCATCACCTAGCAGGTTTGCTAAATACTGTAGGTACATGATTCGGACAATAATTTGTGTTGACTGGAGTTTGATTAGCCCTGTGACTCCATTAACTACACTTAATTCGTAATAATTTTTTTTTCGTGCGACCTATATTTTATTAGTTTCACAAACGTTTAGCTGGCGGAAACTGTATTTCAAAATTGGCTGGATGCACTCTCACACAATAGTGTTCACAGTACCTAATTAGATTTTTTATGGAACTACCATTTTTATTTGCTCACCAATTTAAAAAAAAGGGAGCTACGAATGCAGCGGTATGCGGTATCTACCACAAGAGGTGTGTACTGTGCGTGTAGTCTTAAAGGTAAAATTAATCAAAAATGCTGAACGTACCAACGTTCACCATAATCTTTATATCTCTGGTGTATAATTATTGTACTTTGTGCTCAGGTGAGAGGGGACAGCCAAGCGTATCGGTACGCCGCAACGTTTGGCGCTCCCCTGGCAATTTGAAGAGCCTCAATTTTTTGGAGAAGTAGATTGTTCAAAGAAAAATTAAATAAATAGTAGGTAATAATTTTATTTATATCAGTCAATAAGTACAATCATAATAAGTAGAATAGCACACTACACATATGAAAAAACTTAATAAATAAAATTAGGACTAATTTTAATGACAATTATAAGATAGTTATTTTCAGAGATAATATGAATACAACCTGAACAATATTTATAATAGAACAATCATTTGCTTTTGGTGGGAATTGGAATTATTTAAATTGCGTTTCAAGTTCTACTTTTCACTTAAAATAAAATTTAGTACGAGTTTAGAGATACCTAAACCAAAAAAAATTAAATAACTACGGCTGCTGTACGGTTCCATTTTTTTTAACACTCGTGTTTTTTTGTTTTTATTCAATAAATAATCATTTTTGTTGACCATAACTAATTGAAACTATTCTACTCCCGAAATGTGATAGAAATACCTAAAAAATATATTAAGTACCGTTATATTTTCTGGGATAAAATATAAGAGGAAATTCTTACCGTTCAGTGAAGGTAAGAATTTTGTTAAATTGGGATTCGGTTGGTAATGCGCGCTACAATAAGTCGCGTTGCAGCTGCTTCTTGGAGGACGGATTAGACCATTATCTTGTGAAGGAAAATCTTATTTCATGAATGAATCATTCATTGTAACATTCCATGAAAATGTCTTTAAGGCTCTATAAAAAATACTAACTAAAACTTAAGTACATAATCAGGCGGCTAGAACAAAATAAGTTAAATCATTAAAGAAATTCGATTGTATTACTATGTAAATACAATTATACCTTTATCATTGTATCGGCGCGGCTGCTTCGTAACAGTTTGTTAAATTTATGGACTAATAAATGAATATTGGCTCATACGTCTTCTAACTAAATAATGATTAGATTATTATCATAAATAAATAGTTGTTATATAGTATAAATTACATGAGTACTTAAAATTTATCATTATTACAACATTTGGACACATTTTCCACTAAAAGTAGAAAAACTTTCTCTCCAAATCTCTATACCAAAAAATTGTTCATATCATTACTGTCATGAAAAGTTTGATTAACACGAAATTTCTTTAAATGGACGAAATTCAAGATAAAATTACAGAGGACGTAAAGATTTGTCAAGTGAATGAATGAAAATGAGCTGTGCGTAATCAACACGTATCAGAGTATGACGAAGTAAGAAATGTTTAGTAACAACAACAATCAATTTTAATTTTAGATGTCACAAAACAAAATCCATGTTTGCGTATACTTGTAGAATATTTAAATTCATTTCCATCTTGGTTACCTTACTAATAAGACATTTATTTATCCTTCGAGAACATCAATAACAGTGTATAATAATACTCGCATTTAATTTTGTGTTGTAAGACAGCAGTATTGATCATTCAACATTTACAATGTGATTTTAATGATGATATGCTCGATCAAATTATTCAAATTACACTCAAGTTATTTTCGTCGTATTCAGCAGCAAGTCAATCGATAAACAAGTTGACTTTCAGTAACTTTACTTATGGATAACTTTCGGAAGTATACCCCACTTCCTTCAAAGCGCATACCGCCGATCGATCTGAAACTTTGTATAATAACGTATTTTGACGGAGAGGGGTTTCGAGTTGTTAAAAATGTGGGAGTTACGTCCCACAGTCCGTAATTTCCGCTGTACACACACACCCTTTCTAAGGAAAGCTAAAATAGTCTAAATCAGTTAGGAATGCGCGATTATGCACACCGAACGAAAAGAGGTTCTTCTTCGATTTTCATATTCAAAAAAGCGTTTGTGCCAATTTTCATTGGCAAAGGTCAGGAAATCAAAATACGTTATTATACCAAATACTATCTAATGCTAGAAAACTTTGTCGTGTCGTAAATCGCACAAGCTATGCGAATGTATGGTGGTGTAAGGGGGACGTGCACGACGGAGGTTCTGCCATCTAGTGCGGCAAATTTGAATCATATACGACTGGAAAGTTTACTTTTTTAAAACGTACACGGCACGCGTAGTTTAGGTACCACCATCTGTTGTGCTACTACCCATAGCTTTTCGTAAAACTAGTAGATAGAATTGTCACATTTTGGTTTCTGGCGATTTTGAGGAAAAAAATAAAATTTTAGGAAAATGATAGGTTTTCAAAAAACATCAGTTTTTTTTTCTGTAACAAACTAATAACGAAGAGATGCGGCGGTATCTGCAGCGTGACGGTCACTAACGACTGTTTTTGACAGTCCTTTTGTCTGTTGTGTCTCTTGTGTTTTCACTGCAATGGTAGGCCGATGTTCGAGTTTGAGACGAGGCAGGGGCGCGGCGATCAGTCGATATTGAGTTGCGCCAGGAGGAGGTCGGGCGGCGGTGGCAGGCCGGGCTGCAGCGTGACGGCCACGCCGCGGTTCAGTGACACCGCCGGGTAGAACGCGCCGCGGAGGCCCGTGAACGCTACATCGCCCTGTAACGTTGGGGGGAATCTAGTTACATATATGTATATCTCGTCAGAATTTAGTCTCCTTTGGTAGCGAATGACGCGAGACGCGCTCCTGATGGTAAGAGATAATGCCTGCTCATGACCATTGCAGTAATAAAAAAGGCGAACGAAGCGAGCCCTAACAGACACACTTACACTTTACTGAAAAACTATCAAACCTATAGATTTGTGCTTTAATTTAACTTAATATCTAGACGTGTTATATGTAAAAAAAAAGTTATAACCATTAAAAAAATTAACATTAACAATTTTGTATTCATTGGATATAATGTTATTGTACTACTAACGCCATCTGTTAGAAAACAAAAGAGTTAACATCGCTGCAACAGAAATAAACTCAATACTCAAATATCGTAGTTAATCTACTTAATACTAGATGACACCACTAGAATCAGGTTGTAAAAAATATATAACAACTATCTATCTATGGATGTACTGGAGGACTGACTAACTACACTTTTTTTCTTAAATTAGTAACAGGCTAACTAGTTGAAGATGGTAAACACACCTAGCTTAGAATAGGAATTGGCTCTGAAGTGAGGCTGGCGTAATACACCGTTAAATGCTAGGCGGCAGACTTTCAATTCGAGGTTGGTAGTTAGTTAGCCGAGTACTACTACTAGAAAGTACCCTACCATGAGATGGTTTTCTTCACCGGCAGCTCAAACTCAGTATATCGGCGTGTGATATGGAAATCACTCGATGTTGTCGCCGACGCGGTGTCTTGTGGGAAAGTACCTGCGGCGCGTCGTCGACGGTGAAGCGCAGTGTGCCGCGCTGCAGGTCGAGCAGCACGCCCACGGTGGAGCCGGGCGCGACGCCGCCCGCCACGCGGCCGCCGTGCGCGCCGCCGTGAACAAACCACGACCGGGTCGCGTCAATGTACATGCCCCACCCGAGCGCGTCGCTGCCTGCAATTTATACACACATACGTATTATTAACTACAGACGCTTAATGGACCTGCTTTCCCCCGTGCATAACCGTGACATAACCATTTGTATAGCGATGATAGCTCAGTGGTTAGCGTGGTCGGTTCGCATGCCGAAGGGCGTGGGTTTAAACCCCAACAATGAGCTTGAGCTGCCGGTGAAGGAAAACATCGTGAGGAAACCATAGCGTGGTGGTAGGGTACTTTCTAGTACCCGGCTGGCTAGCTACCTAGTAGTTTACCAACTACCTACAAGTTGAAAATCTGGCATCTGGCGGTGTGTTCCGGCAGCCCCACTAGGTGTGCTTTACCATCTTCGACCACACCGTCACTTAACATCAGGTGAGTCGTGGTCAAACACAAGCCTGTCAGCTATAGAAAAAAAAAAATGGATGTCTGTCTCTTTTCCGGACCCAAAGGATAAAACGGGACCCTAAAAAAGACCCTAAAATTTAAATATGTATGTATATAAAGCTTTAAAAATTTCTTACTAATAGACTGAAGGCCCTGTTGTAATAAAAAAAAACACAAATATTAGAGGACATTTCACACAGCGATAAATAAACGATGTACGACGCGTCATCCCCCCTCCCATCGGTGGAGAGTGCCGCTCGCGTGTCTTGCCGACTCACCGAGCATCTTATCTCTAGCGACGTCGGCGCGCGCGACGCCGAAGGCCGGGTCCGCGTCGGCGTCGTACTTGTCGATGCGCAGCCGCCAGTAGTGCACTCCCCTAGCTAGCGGCTGGTCAGCGAGCGCCAGACGCGGCTGCCAACCGCCCGCTGCCGCCGTTAGCCCGTCCGCAGACAGCGTCACGCCACCCTCACCTTCCGCGCACCGGGCGTCCCACGTGAACCACGCCACTAGAATATCAAATAAGTTAAAACTCTTCATCTCTTACTCTTCAATGTATATTTTCGAAGTTGCACTTTTCCACAACTGCATAACCCATTTATTACGGACGAGCGTTTTCTGTATGTTACCCATAATCTTTAACAATTAACTTACTGTTATATGAGTAGAGTATGATATCAACGTATTCAAATCGGCTCTCATCAATTTATTAACTGAAAAACTTTATTATTGTATTGACAATTTTTTAAATAATAAAAATCTTAAGCGTATGTAGATTATTGTTTTTATATTTTGACATCAAGACTGGAACTAGTTCACGGGTCAATTGTTCTTTTATATTTTATAAATATTTGCAAGCTTTAAAAGCAAAAATAGAGTGCTATGTACCTAGATATTAAGACCATATTTTATTTACCTATTTTGCAAGAAATAAATGAATTATTGTGAATACTTTTAGGTATTTACATACAAACAGCGCGCCTTGTTCCCGTAGGGATAGACAGAGACTATATCTTTCCACATGCTACGACCCTAGCACACACGCTTTATGTATTTGCACTTAGTAAAACTGTTAGATATTGGAACATACTGGAATGTATAGTATCTTTATTTACAAAAACAAACGGCTAATAAGGTTTGTTTGGAACACGTTTCATTTTGCATTATAAATTAAGTTTGAAATCTGTTTTTACAATAACAAATAAAGAAAATCATTAATATCCTGAATAAATAAAATAAATGACAGGCATCAGATTTAAAATACAAATAAGTTCGCAGCACTACACGCGAACAGTTAATTTTTACTCTACGTCACAATCTAATTTTTAATTATTATTATTTTTTATGCCATAGGTGGCTATCAAGCTGCCGGGTTGCCTGATGGTAAGCAATCATCGTCGTCTATGGATACCTGCAATACCAGGGGCACGACAAATACGTTGCCGACCTTTAAAGATTCTATTTACACGCCTTTTGAAGAGCCCAATGTTGTAACTCCGCGGGAATACGGAAGAAGGAAGATCATTCCACAATTTGCAAGTGTATGGCAAAAAGGATCGCGTGAATCGCACAGTGTGCGATTTCCATGAATCAATTATATGTGGATGATCTTTTAAACGATGACGGCTAGAGCGGTGTTGAAACCGTGATCGTGAATATCTACGTATTATGTAAAAAATAACGTTGAACCATTGGTTGCTCCGTTGACGCAAATAGTATTTATTTCATTAATAGGGATAAAGCTAACAAGTAAAAATATAACAAAAAAACCGACTTCATATGGTTTTCTCATGGATGTCATTGTCAGATGCCGGATTGAAATGGGAACGGAAAGCACCAGCTTTTAAATAAAAAAAGAATCATCAAAATCGATTTACCCAGTTGAAAGTTCAGAGGTAACAAACATAAGAGTAACTCCTCCTTTTTTGAAGTCTGTTAAAAATGAGATACATACTGAATATGATTTAGACCTGCTCCTGGAATATGTATAAGTATTTGCAATTTAAAGTATTGGCAGATTAACAATTTTACTCCCTTGTAAATTCTACTTAGAATGACATGGGAGTGATCGAATCGTCCATTGCTGATTATCATCATCATCATCATCATCTCAGCTGTAGGACGTCCACTGCTGGACATAGGCCTCCCCCATTGACTTCCACAAAGACCGGTTAGAAGCGGCTCGCATCCAGCGCGTTCCTGCGGTCTTTATGACGTCGTCTGTCCACCTTGTGGGTGGACGTCCTACGCTGCGCTTGCCGGTCCGTGGTCTCCACTCCAGAACTTTGCAGCCCCATCGGCCATCAGTTCTGCGTGCTATGTGCCCTGCCCACTGCCACTTCAACTTGCTAATCCGCTGGGCTATGTCGGCTACTTTAGTTCGTCTACGGATCTCCTCATTTCTGATTCGATCTCGTAGGGAAACTCCGAGCATAGCCCTCTCCATAGCTCGTTGTGCGACTTTGAGCTTATCTAGAAAGCACATAGTCAGAGACCACGTTTCAGCACCATAAGTCATCACTGGTAACACACATTGGTCGAAGACTTTCGACTTGAGGCACTGAGGTATATCAGACGAAAAAACGTTGCGCAGTTTTCCGAACGCTGCCCAGCCGAGTTGGATTCGACGACTGACCTCTTTCTTGAAGTTGGACCTACCTAGTTGGACTGCTTGTCCTAGGTAAATGTATGAGTCAACAACTTCAAGAACCGAGCTCCCAACTGATATTGGGGTGGGCACAACATGGGTATTCGACATCACCTTTGTCTTATCCATGTTCATTTTAAGGCCCACCCGTTGGGAAACTCGATTGAGGTCTTCGAGCATCGTGCCGAGATCTTCCATCGACTCTGCCATGACCACGATATCGTCGGCAAATCGAAGGTGAGTGATGTATTCGCCGTTTATATTGATGCCGAATCCTTTCCATTCCAGGAGCTTGAAGGCATCTTCCATTGTGGCAGTAAACAGTTTCGGAGATATGACGTCTCCCTGTCTTACGCCTCTTTTCAATGGAATCGCCTTCGAAGTCTGCTCCTGTACTCGGACTGACATTGTGGCGTTATTATACAAACACTTCAACACTTCGATATACCGATAGTCAATATGGCATCGTTGGAGAGACTCAACCACCGCCCATGTCTCGATCGAATCAAAGGCTTTCTCATAGTCCACAAACGCTAAACATAGTGGCAAATTATACTCTTCGGTCTTCTGTATAATTTGCCGTAGCGTGTGGATGTGGTCTATGGTAGTATAACCTTTTCGGAAACCGGCTTGTTCGGAAGGCTGAAAGTCATCGAACCTGCGACTGAGACGGTTCGTAATGACCCTTGAGAACAGCTTATAAACATGGCTCAGAAGCGAGATGGGTCTATAATTCTTCAATAAGGTATTGTCACCTTTTTTAAAGAACAGCACCACCACGCCTCTGTTCCATGCCTCTGGCGTGACTCCTTCGAGTACGACGGAATTAAAGAGCCTCTGAAGGACTCTAAGTACCGGTGTTCCACCCGCTTTCAGAAGCTCTGATGTGATTCCGTCATCTCCAGGCGCCTTATTGTTCCTTAGCTGTTTCAGGGCCATTCTAATCTCGTACAGGCTGATGTCCGGGATATCTTCGGTATAATGTCGGCTCAGCTTGGCTCTTGGGTCTTTGGCCGCGCTGTTAACAGGCTCAGCGACCGTAGCGTATAACTGTCCATAAAACCTTTCGACCTCCTCTGATACCTCTGCTTTGGTCGACGCTATACTGCCATCTTCTCTCTTCAGCTTCGTCAGCTGGCTTTGCCCAATAGATAAGTCTCTCGCGAACACTTTGGAGCCTTTATTCCGCTCTATCGTATCTTTAACTTTATTAGTGTTAAAGATACGTATGTCGTGCCGCAAGGACTTAGATATCTGTCTATTGAGCTGCCTATATGACTCTGCATCACTAGAAGATTGCAGTCTCAACGAGCGTCGTTCAGCCATGAGGTCTAGAGTATGGTCAGACAGTTTGTGAGGTCTATTTGTACGGCGGGGTCTAAAAAACTTAGAGCCCACCGTATGGACAGTTTCTACGAACCTGTTATTGATCTCGTCCACCGTAGCAAGATTCTCTAGGCAATCGAAGCGATTGGAGAGTTCGAGTTGAAAGCTTTCGGGGTTTTGTATATGGGCGCGAGTAGGTCGGAGCGTGGACTTCATCAAGCGTGACCTTTCAAGCTTGACGTTAATATTCAATGAGCCTCTTACCAGTCGGTTATCACTACCGGTTTTCACCCTGTGAATCACGGAGACATCATTGAATATCCGTCTTTTGTTGGTCATGATGAAGTCTATCTCATTTCTCGTAGAACCATCGGGACTCATCCAGGTCCATTTCCTGTGAGGCGGCTTCTTAAAGAAAGAGTTCATCATAAAGAGGTCCTCTTTCTCCAGAAAGTCGGCCAGCCTCTGTCCCCTAGGGTTCCGTTGCCCATATCCAAATTGCCCCACTCTCAACTCATCATCGCTCTTCATACCTAGCTTTGCGTTGAAGTCCCCCATAACAACAGTGAAGTGGGTCTCGGAGGTATGTATGGCTCTACTTATGTCCTCATACATGCTCTCCACTTCATCATCTGGGTGTGACGAGGTAGGTGCGTACACCTGAATGACCTTCAGCGAATATCTTTTGGATATTCTGAGTATTAGGTATACGACCCTGCTCGAAACACTTCTGATGGTAATAATGTTGTTAGTGAGGGACTTGTGGACGAGAAAGCCGACACCACCTTGGGACTGTTGGTCACCTTCCCGGTAATAGAGTAGGTTACCCGATTTCAAGATTATCGAGTCCTCGCCCTCTCTCCGGACTTCAGATAATCCCAAAATATCCCAACGTAACCTACCCATTTCTTCTTCCAGCTCAGCAATCTTTTCGTCTGTCCTCAAAGTGCGTATGTTGTGTGTTACCAGGGCCAGTCTTCGTTGGGGGTGGTAGCCGGGCGTCTGCCGGGGATTCTTAGCTCCCCCTGCTCCGCCGTTACCATGGCCGCTACCGTAGCCAGGAATAGCGAAGCTGCCGGGGACTGGGGGCCTGGTTTTCATTGTATTTATCATAGGGGGGGATTTTGCCAATACTCGCCACGCTTGGCAAACGGGTTGGCGAGCGCAGTTGTGTGTAGTACGCGGACGACGCTGCTGCCCATCTTCCGGATGACACTACCTTTGCCATTGCTGATGATGATCACTAATTATGATCATGTTGTCAAGATACTGTAAATATAAAGATCATGTAAGCACTGTTGAATCTCCTGCATACTGACCTGGCGAAGTCTGCAGTCCGATCACCTCACTGTAGGGTCCCTCGCCGGCGCCGTTAAAGGCCTTTACTCGTGCGCTGTACAACGACGCGTAATGTAGCCCGTCTATCGTACACACGGTCTCTCGGCCGCAATACACTTCCTGGGAACATACATTTCATACTGTTATGTTAACTGTACACTAGATATAATAAAATCACGGGGAAATGAGAGAACAATCGAGGTACTACATGAATAAACCGTTTACATGTGGTTGTACAACCAGTTTTAATTCTTCATTATGTTTTTAATCAATAAATTTTTAATTCTTCATTGTTTTTAATCAATATATATATTTTTTTATGTAACAGTAATGAGACGAACGAGACGCTCTCCTGATGTTAAAAGATAACGCCAGTCCATGACCATTGCAGCGATACACAGAACTTTGAGTAGTAAAAAAGGTTAAAAGAAATAAGATGGTGAGTCTTCAATTCAATTAAATTCTTGATAAATGGCCTTTGCGATGGTGAGTCTTAATAAACCCTTTAATTTTGCTAGCCCTTATAGCCCTTCAAACCGGAACAGTGATGTTTAGACATTGCTGCGTGGCGGCAGAATATCTAATGCTGCGGTGGTACATCTACCCAGACAAAGACGATGGTCCTGCTAAGGAGATCTACCATCTAGTAAATAATGTGTGTAAGAAAAGTAAAGCTTCGTATGTCTTACCCGGAATGGGCCGCCAAGTCCATCGTCGAGTTCGAGCGCGTACCCGCGCACGGCAGCGGGCGCGGCGGGCGGTCGCCACGCAAGCGTACACGAGCATCCGCGCGCTGCGCACGCCTCCACCGCCATCTCCGGAGCGCCCGGCGCTGAAAACAAAAATAAATTATACATACAACTTTTATTATATATCTTCGCTTTTAGCATTGCACATTCTCATTCATATCAAAAACAATTTAAAAAATGGCAAAATCTTAACGCATGTCAATAAAATATCCTCTTTGTTCTATGTCAGTCTCGTAAACAATGGCAAAAAGTCGGCCAAAAGCAAAGATATTTTATGTAATAAAAAAATATTTCCCTCCACTTTCATATTGTTTGGTCAAAATTATTTCGTTCGTTATCGATAGAGATAGAGATCGCTTCGTTCATTTCATAACTTATGAAATGAACGAAGCGATCTCCCGATGGTAAGAGATAACGGCTGTGAATAAAACAATGTGCAAGGCATCGCGCTTATTACTATGAGATATTCCATGGTAAGCCTCAACTCAATAGCCCTGCAATTTCGCGAGAAGAATCATTCAAACTGCTAAGCGGAAGAAAATGTGATGGTGCTCATATATTCTTTATTGCACCAATTGATTATGAATAGCGTAAGGTTTTACTATAGAAACTGACGTGGTTTTGATACATTGTTGTTTTTTAACGTGACTAATTGCGCATAATTAAAATAAAACTATGATTTGTTTAGGTTAAGTTTCAAGTTCAACCATTTTATGGCTACAATCCATTGAAGCGATTCACAACATTAGAATATAACAACAGATTGCGCCAATTTCAATTTCACGAGACTGTGACCGACTGAAGAAACAAACGAAAACCGATAATATACGCGACCTCGATTTGTTTCACCGAAATTGCGCGGATCCGTGATCCTTGACGAGTGACGCAAGTTGCCGGTTTCTTCACAAACTAATACGGATAAATATATCTCACCTGGCGTTTTCATATCTTGCTCCATGGCTGCAGTCCAAAATGTAGGCCAATGAACGGAGAAGCAATAATTTAGATTGCCATCACTATAGCTTATTGCATAACTTATACTAACTACCTATGAATGAAGGAAAACTCAAATTCTTATGACAACAATCTCTTTTATGTTTCCTTAGTAAACTATACTAGACAATTAACTGTACAATTATATTACTAAGGTAATTTTGTCCATGTTTGCTGCACTTTTTAACCGACTTCAAAAAAGGAGGAACTCAATTCGACTGGTAATTTTTATTTACCACAGATCTTTCCACTTGGTGAACCGATTTTGATGATTCTTTTTTTATTTGAAAGCTGGTGCTTTTTGTGTGGTCACATTTCAGTTTGGCCAAGTTCTGACAGTGGAATCCATGAATAAACCATATGAAGTCGGTAATTTTTTTTGTTAAAATTTTATATTACACATGTTTTTCTATGTAAATGTCTTTTTGTCACGAATAAAATGGTGTCTATTGTCTACTGTAGGACCCATTATAATTTCAACACATCTGTATGGGTGTCTGTTCGATATATGAGATTATAATTTATTTATACTAAAAGGAATACAGCACTGACAAAAAAATTATTGAGCTATTCAACAGCAGTGTTATTGAAAACGGAATTTTAATTAATTCTAATATTCTGAATGCGAAAGTTTACAGGTGTAATTTATTTACACCGTGACGGCTTAACGAATTTGGATCCAATTTGGAAACCGTTAAGCTCAGCTAATCACGGCTCTTTTACAATGTCTTGTTTCATTTTTGTCCAGCCCTGTTCATGACTTACGTATGCACTCGACGAAATTCATAGTCCGCACTGTACGCAGTACGGGTTCCACGTCAAGAGTGAGCGCGGGCGCGGCTGGCGGAGCGTCCAATGCCGCACAAAGCCCCGCAGCCGTCTCCTGTGCACGCGCCGTCAGAATACTGCCTACCTAAAATGTATAGTTTCCATTCATAAACACTCAATAAAAAACAATCGAACACTAAAAGAAGTAGGATAGTAATAGTGATACCCTATCCCGAACATTTGCTATCTCTGTTTATCACTTGTTACAGAAGTTTAAAAGGAAGAGACCGCCATAATAGTCTCTTTCTTTACATTTAGAAACGTCCCAGTTTTTGTGTCCTTTATAGGTGATATGTTGACAATTCTATGAAGAATTTTGACATGTCTCATGTAGTCTATTTCCTATAATTATGTCCAACGAAGTACATATTTATAAAAGTCACAAATTGATAACTATATTCTGAAAACTTTAAACAAATTTTGCAAGCAAATAAAAATACATATTAGATTTATTGTGACTTATGATGTATATAATTGTAAAATTACTTATAATGTGATTGCGTTAAGGTAAAAAGCTGAAAAACAGATCTTTGCAACAAGTAGGCTATAGAAATAAGTGAATTTAAAGACTTACGAAAAAAATATGCGTTATTATGTGTGCGAGTGTGTGTGTGTATTTGTGTGTGAAAAAAACTGGATACTCAAGTTAAAAATATAAACTTTCTATGAGTTTTTCTACGTCTCCATAATCAAATTTTTGTAACCAAGTTAGGATAATTATTTTTATTTTTTATACATGTAGTAAAACAAAGTTGCTCTCTGTGTTTGTCTACTTCCCTTAAACCATGCAAAAGATTTTAATATGTTTTTCACTACAATTTAGATTGTTTTCTAATTTTTTTGTTATTTACATATAAACTACATGCTAATAAATTTTTATTTAAGTAGAGATTCAATGTTTTGTAAAAAGTTGCCAAAATATTATTGTATATAAAATATTGTAGGACCTTCGCCTTTTTACATATTATAGAAGTATGAATAAAGATGAGTGTAAAAAAAATATTTTACAAGCTATCCATAATATGTATCACTTTCATTGTGTGACCTTAGAAAAGATTAAATAATAGATAACTCATTATATAAATAAACAGAGTCATATTACACAGATAATTTATCTATCAAAAAATTATTATATATTTAAAATCAAAATCTAAAAGTCATTTATTCAGTTTAGGCCCTGGTAAGGCATTTATGAACGTTAAGTTACATGTTTGAATCTACCACCGGCTCGTAATTATACTTCAACTGAGAATTTATTTTTATTATATGATTGTTACGCAATTAACCAAACATAGCCAAGAACCACCGCAAGGAAACTGGCTTTCAATGAAAAAAAACGAATCAAAATCGGTCCATCTGTTTGAGAGCTACGATGCCACAGACAGACACACACACACACACACACACAGACAGACAGACATCGACGTCAAACTTATAAGACCCCTCTTTTGCATCGGGGGCTATAAATCAAGTCATAGGAAAATATATTTACCACTTTATAGTATTCTCCATTTTGTTAAAGCCTTATGTCTAAAATATACTTTCTATAACATCATCAAGTATATAATATTGACATTATTACAATACATTTTTTGATTCTCAATTCTTATCATCATTGAAGTCACACCCCCAATATAAAAATGGGGTCAAAGGCAATTTGCCAACTTTTTTGTGAATAGTATGGTTTAACACAAAAGTACTAATATACAATACAATAGGCATAATTGTATTGTTTTGGTCATCACAAACACTACCTGTTTGACTACAATAACATTATGATAATCTGATAAGATTACTGCCAAAACATTTTCATAGTGATACTTTCCAGATTCAATAAGAGCTAATAGTCAAAACCATTCCTTTCATTGTATGATATGGTGTGGTGATAATTAGATTAAATTGATATCCCGAAATGAAGGCCATGTTGTTAGATACCCTCCTGAATTTGAAATATGATACAATATTGGTGATATGATACTGATAAGCATTGTGAACTAAATGACACTCCTTAATAAACAGGAAACTGATAATAAAACAAAGACTCATTGGTTTGATATTGGTGCATTAGAGTAATCAATATGAAATACATAGTTTTTTATATATATGACGTAGTATTTTATGGCTAATAATTTTAACAGAAATTAAATCTATAATCAAGAGAACATGAAGGTAATCATTGGTACACATATAAATGGGCCCCTTAAACCTATATCTGAGTCACAAGATTTTGGCATGGGTTCCTGTGCATCCAACATTATGGATACCATACCAATGCATTATATTTGTTTAAAATTATCAAATACTAAAAGAGAATGGTTGGTTTTGCTTGCTGTTAGCCAGTATCTATTTGGAAGTCATAATTTTATACAACATATATGTATATATAATTAGATTTTTCTTCTTGTACCTTACATAATAATTAAATCATGATACTTTAATTTTGTGTTTCTTTTTCTTACCTGCAGAAAAGCAGCATGATCCGTTTCCTTTAAAGCCTCAATAGAAAAATGTAACAAAGCGGTTGCCTCCCGCAGTTTTTGAGCTGCTAAAGATTTTAATGAACGCATGTTGGCTATAGCCTGTGATCTAGAGTGATGAGCTGCTCTTATAAGCTCATCTCTTCTCCGTTCTATGGCACGAGTTACTTCTGCACATGCTAAATCTATTTGCCTTTCTAATTCTTCACAAGATTCCTGTTAAAAAATTGACATTATTAATCAATAATATGATTTATTTACATAGTTTAAATTTATTTTATAAATTGCAGTAAAATTGAATAGTGGATTTCTCTTACATTTCTCTGTAACAATAATATTCAATACTAGCTCAGAAAAAATAGCAACAGTGGTTAGAAAATACTTTTTCATCCCATCTATTCGAAAAGAGGTGAAGGGTTGCTTGATAAGTGCGAGCAAAAGATGCGGCGCACTTATTAATAGTGACAATATGACTTTCAAATTTGGAACACTAATTAAAATGTTTAACACAATTCGCCTCAATATCTGGCCGGTAATTAAAAAAGTGTTGGCTAACCAAATTAAAAAAAAAATGCGGGAACTTCTTGTTTCTTTATAACTTTTGATATAAATATAACAAATTTAATTTGATTCACAAAAAATAAATAAAAAGAAGTTCTACCAGTGAAAGTGAAATATTAACACTAGAAAGTATAAAATAAAATCCAGAAACTGTCATAAGCAATTTAATGAGAACATATCTAATCTAATATTAATATAAATTCGTAATTTGGTTATGTAAATATAAATATTTGTCACTACTAAAAGCATCTCTTATTTATATTTTTCAGGTGGATGGAAAGCAGTGTGCCACACAGGACCAATTTTTTTTAACCTCAAGCGGCATACTTTGCATCCCTAGCTTTGCTTTGAATATTAGCTTCGCTATGGATTCAACCAATTGCTCTCGCCCTCAATACATTATTTTAGTCCCTTGTGACACAATCTACTATTTAGTTTTTATTTCTATTTATTAGCTTATTTGTATTATTATCTATTAGTTAATTTATTTCAGCTGTCAAATCTTTTTACAGTTGAGCCTGTAGTTACTTACATTTATTTTGTCACCTGATCCCTTGACTAGTTGAATGTATTCAGTCATGGCTTTTGCTTGTTCTGAAAGCTTTTGTAATGATTGGGATAGTTCAGTCTGGAATCAAATTAAAGGTTTTAAAATCCAATAAGATTCTTACAGTATACCAAGATAGTCAAGGTTATATACCTTATGAGCTCTAGCAGCACTGGGCAAGGGCTGTGTTTCATGGGATGAATGCCTTTCTGCCACGCAGCGTTGGCAAATGGGGACCTGACAGGCATTGCAGTAGAGAGCTGGAGGTGAGCCATGGTCTCCACATGTGGTTCCGAGCGCTCTCAACTCGTGCTGTGCTAGCGGGCCGCGAATGGGGTGCCATGCATCTCTACAGCCAGCACAGTACCTGACAGAGCACTGCTCACAGCGTACCACAGCAGCTCGTCTTTCTCCTTCGCACATCTGACACGCTTCCTCAGCCGGTGGTGAGCCTTTGACGCCCCCAAACCGCTCCACAATGGTTCGCATGACCCGGAATGGCGGTAGGCCCTCGGCGCCATTGTCATCTAAGTAGATGAGCTTACTGCAGAGTGGACAAGTGATGCTGAACGCCGCGGGCGAGTACAAGGGTGCGGCTGGCGTACCCGCGTAACTGTTAGGCCTTGATCCACATACCACTCCGCTGTCAGTCTCGCTCGACACAGACGCTTTGTCTGCTTCTTGGTAATCGTTGGAATTCACAGCATTGTCTACATCATGAATGTGAGTTTGTAAGTTGATGGCACAAGCCCGACATAGTGCATGTCCGCAAGGTAAAAGGACGGGTTCCCTGTAAAATTCTTTACAAACAAAACATCTGATTTCTTCTTCCATTTTAGTTGAATAAAACGAACTATACTTAAACTTTTGAATTTGTACGTCTTATGCGCATTATCTCATTGTAGATTTCTCACAGAATTTAATGCTTTTAACACAAAACTTGAAATTCCTTTTTAACAAAATAAACACGGCACAACATTGTAACGCAAGCTCAAGATAAAACATGGAACAAAATACTGACTGAGACTGAGAGCTAAAATGAATGAGTGAGTGAATGACTGAATGATTGTAAATGAAATGAACAAACCCAAGGAACCTGAGTTTTGGCGGGAACACGGAAAGAATCGTGTCGCCTGAGGTGTCGTTTTGTGTGTTATTTACGTATAAAAATAGTGGTGTGTTTTGTGTGTTATGACGTTTCGTGTTGCTTCCAAAATTCCATTGAAGCTTATAATAAAGTCGGCACTACTTTACTAAAGCATGACTAGATTTGACTGGCACGGACTGGACTTGACCAAGACTGGACTTTGACTATAAAGATAAAGAAGCTGAAAACTGAAGACTGCACACAAAATACAGAAACATTGAAACTGGCAGATTACTCAGAGTGCGATGCAAAGAAGAAAGAGAAAAAAAAACTAAGGAACAAAATTTTGAACCTCTGTTTTGAACGAAGGATTAAAAACCAGAAGTCCAGAACCTAATTTTTTATTATTAGCTAGAGATTGGCTACTATGCTTTACTATAATTATATAACTAACATTTATGTATTTTTATTTCACCTAAAATTGCACTATTCCTGCAGTCTCCGACTCAAAAATAATACTTTTTATTTCAAATTCCTATTTTGAGGTGATAACTACACACACTACCCTGAAAATACTTCATAATATACACCGTGAAAGTGTGAACATCAGCAATATTGATACAGGGGGTTCAGTACTCGATTGTAGTTCCAAATAATTAAAAAAATAGGTGGTTAATATTTGATCTAATTATCCTAAGCAAACATAAAAATACGGACACGCACACTGAAAATTGCATGGTATAGTGCGCGCAAGATAACTCTGTGCGCGACTGGTACTACGTATAGGTACGTACTTAATGTTTTTAAGCTGAATGTTTTTGTAGTCGCGCGCAGTCCTAGATTAGATAACAGTTGTTCCTCAATTTATAAATCTATAAAATATTGTACGTATGGTAGTTATGTCTTGCGCTAACTCGGTGCGTAAGGCTGCGCGCTGTTCATATATTTTGGAGTCTTGGGAAAAACTTAAGCTAGCTTTTCTTAGTTTTTTTTTTGTATTTGTTTCGATTTTATTTCTATAAACGTTTCTTATGACCACTAACTAACATGTCTTTGAATATTGCTAATATTCAAACTGTCATTGAATTGTATTTTTCATCTATTATATTGACTTAAACTGCCGCTTAAATATGTTTTTCTTTATACTATACCGTATTGTCGACGTCGAGTCGAGTTTGCCTTGCTCAAAGAAATAAAGAATTAGTGTGTAGTCTATGGAATGTATAATACTTAAATGTCATTATCAATGTCACGTTTAATTCATTAATCATTTGTTACATTACGTCATATTCACTGACATTTGGCATCAAAACAGTAAAATTTGCGAAAACAAAGCTAATACATACGTTTACTTAATGATTGTAGCTAATTAATACTTGAATAAAAAATAGGTTTCTTGGTTTGGTAATAATTCTAATTATAATATGTGGTTAGCGAGTGTAATGTTTTTTTAAAATTGAATTACCATTACCACCACATCTATGAATATGGAGCAAGTTTTGTCTTCTGACGACAGTTGCGATTCCGAAATAAAGTTAATGAAATCTGAATTATCTGGTAAATATTATTTTAAAGTCATTTGACACCTAGAATACAACAATTCAGTTAAAATGAAAATAGTACATCATAGTTTTTTCCATAGGAATATTTTCTTTGGCAGCAAACATCTAGTAGCAGTGATCTGCTATGCGAGTTATTTTAGACATTTATTTATCATTGCTATCATCACGGACTAATGTGGCTCATTCAGTAAATAGATTATGCATTAAAATTAAACACATATTTACTTTTATAACAAAACTAGCTGCGCCCCGCGGTTTTGCTTGCGTGGTGATGGATGACGATGATGATGAAAAGTATCCTATGTTTTATTCCGGGGCCTAAAGTATCTACATGCAAAATTTCATCCAGATCGGTTTAGCTATTCTGGCATGATTGAGTAACACACATCCATCCAAACTTTCATATTTATAATATTAGTGGGATAGCATTGTTCTCTACCATTTGCAATTAGCAAAAAATACTCGCCCTGAAATGTCTAATTTTTTTTTAATTGTGGCTAATTTTTACTATGTAGTGGTTAAGCACAAAGCTACTGTTTTTTTAAGCATATATAGCTAAAGCTATTGTTTCAGAATATGGATTTGCGGAAGAACACTTGTCAAGAGAAGAAATGAGTGATCTGCTTAACGCTCTCAGAAACTCGAAGACTACAAATCAAGAGGAAGATAATACTAGAGAAAAAGAGAAAGTAATTTTCTTGTTCCATAGTACAATCCAGAATTGATAAAATATGTAAAAAAGTAGTAAAATGACAAGGTAAATCTATAGGTACTTATCTAGAGATTAAATCCGTCTTTTTTGTTTAGGTTGAAGAAATTTCCAGCAATGGACCAGCTAAAACTTTGAAAAGGCGATTTCTCAATGTTATAGACAGGCGAATGCCGTGGAGCTTACTGCCAGGAAATCTAACTCAAGCAGAGAAAGCACGCACTCTAGCTGTATACATCAAACTAATGTCTATAAACAAGTACCGTCAAGCTAGGCAATCTGCTAATTTTGCTACATGGCCACCACCTATTCAAATAGTTGAAGAAACAATGAGAGTTCAACCAATCCGATCTACTAGAAGTGGGAGATCAGTCCCTATTTATTCTGGGTTCGATGAAGATTCGTCTGATTTTGACTTTGTTGTTACAAAAACTAAGAAGCGTAAATTGTCTAATAGTGATTCCACTGATGGAGTCTACACAAATAAAATTGTCAGTCTCAAAAGGAAAACATCTCGTGATGAAAGTTCCAGACCTGCAAAAGACTCGAAAATAATAGAAATACCCACAAACAATGTGAAAATCAAAAAAGATCTCATTACTGTAATCGAAGACTGATTTCCTGATACTAATGTATACTGGAGAAATATTGCTGTGACAGACATTTGTCCTGATTTTTGTAATGTATGTTATAGTCTAAGAGCCCTTGAACCCCAGACCTTCATTATTTTATAAAAGCTGAAATTTTGTCAGTGCATGCTCCCAACACAGGTAAGAATGATGGACCATTATGAAGTTTGGGTTATTGTGGCTTTGACAGGTAAATGGTACTAAAGGTGTGTAAAATACCGATCTAAATTCATCAAATAATAGTGTGATTTTTAGGTATTACCTTCAGAATATTATTAAAAATCATGTCATTAATTGCCAGACATTTATCATCGTGGCTACCCCTTACCAGACACCCTTAATGTTTATGAAATTATAATTCTACTTACATTATAGTAAGTATTAAAGCTGATTTTTATATACATATAATACTTGAGTAATAAGTAGATGATGATTCCTTATTAGCCAGACATTTTTGATAGTTCCGACCCCTTGCCAGACAAGCATGTGGGGTAGCTGTAGGAGCGAGTGCGAGGCAGTATATATATGGGTGTGGGTGGGTGAGTTAGGTCTATCGCGATCCCTCACTGTGCAGTTATTTCGACTTTTTTTTTCCACGGAAATTACTTAATGTATACCACCGGTCCTGGGGCGAGCACGGTGGTTATGTGGGACTCTCCGTCCTAATAACGGCCTACCCACTAAAAACTCTGGAGTGTTCCACCTCGGCGCTTTGTGTCGAGGCTGCGGGCACGTTTTCGCATTCTTCCGCGGCCTTGACAGCGCTTGTCCTTGCGGACCCGCCTCAGGGATCCTAAGCTCACCCGCAACGATTACGATGTGTCGGAACACAAGACACATCGCTATCCACCTCCAAGATCTAGCCAGCAAATGGGCGTCGGACGTCCCGACGTCCTAATGCCCATGATCTACGAGCGACGGGTCAGATTAATGGCCTCGCCGCTTGCCACTTTGACCGCTGGGATGGGGATCGCCAGACCGGCGACCGGCGATCGGCTCATCCCAACCTGCAGCCCCCTCCCACTCGGCTCCTCCACCGTACCTTTAGCTTATCAGAAGGACACCGCCATCGGACCATCCTCCCTCGTCGTGACACAGTAGTTATTTGGTCCCCGAGATGGATCGTGACTCGTTATGCACGGTGTGTATATGGCGTGTCACGACGAGGGAGGATGATCCGGTGACGGACGGAAGAGGGGATTTCTAAAAACCCTAAGGGGGGTAGAAACAAACTTTCAGCTTTTATAAAATAACGAAGATCTGGGGTTCATGGGCTCTTGCTCTATTATGTTTGATTTGTAAAGCATAATTTCTATAGTTTGTTAACTGCACCGAAGTCAACAAAAAATTATTTGCATCATTAGTTTCTCTAATGTGAAATAAAGTTTTTATACAAAGAGAAGTGAAAGCAAGAAGTTTATGTGCTGGTTTTTTTTTTTTTTTTTTGGCTGACAGGCTAGGTATTTGACCACAACTCACCTGATGTTAAGTGACGGTGTGGTCGAAGATGGTAAAGCACACCTAGCCTGGAATAGAACTGGCTCTCAAGTGAGGCTGCCGGAACACACCGTTAGATGCTTGGCGGCAGATCTTCTACTTGAGGGTGGTAGCTAGCCGGCCGAGTAGTAGAAAGTACCCTACCACCACGCCAATTGGTGTATTTACTCTAGAATTACCTAAAAATCAGTCTTTGTCCAGTAGACTAAAGTGAATTATTTTAGTATACTAACTATTAAGACATAATATATGAATATAATAACAAGAAATAATTATTGTAAAAAAAACTGTCAATCAGAAAAAGAAGTATTTTATTTTAACAGCATAATTATAGCCAAATTTGGAATCTTGTTGACAGATCTTTTACACTAATAAGGTAGTATTTTTTCATTGTAGTCTATTAGATAAATACTGCACCTTTTTTTGGTAAGTTAGATCTTTTAACAAATTGCTTAAACATGTCTTTGTGAATGCTGTGTATATACATAATAAAATATTTGTATTTGTATACTACAGTCCATAGGCCTATTAGGTAATTTAGGACTTATTGCGGAAGTACCGTGAGTTTTTATTGCCATTCAAATTTGGCATTTACGAAAAAGCTACTCGATCATACACTGTTTATTTTGTACAAGTTTATTAGTAGTAAAGCTTTTTCGTAATTGCTTAACTCTTTTGGCTATAACAGGCTGCTGTTGAATTTTTATTATATACTAGTAACTTCCTTTGCTCTGGTATTATATATTGTGACTGAATTTCTTTAACTGAGACCAATGTTTTTGACCTGTACTCATTAATGATTCAGGCATACAGTAACTTAATTTAAATATATCATAACAAACGGTAAAGTAAAATAAATACTCACAAATGTAAAATTTTTGTGTTTTTAACATGGTTTTTATTATACATTACATACATTAATTATTTACGTATGGTTCAATTTTTACCCAGCCTTCACTGATCGGTATTATTAATTCTACTAATTGTTTTCAATTATCACAACTTGAAGCAATTTAGTTACTATGTATTATAGTATAGACTATATGTATTTAGCAAAAATAATTAGAGATAAATAAGTCTCAATTTTGTATTTTTAGGTACCCGGCGAATGAAGATACATAGGTACCGAATTATGTACATATAATAATGCATGTGTAAAAAAAATATTTCGTTATGTATTTGTTCTTATTTTATTGTTTTTAGTTCTTAACTGATGACCATATGATTTGGTTTATTGTGTTACATAGTAGAGGTGCTGTTTGTGATTTTTATCATAAGTAATTAAACAAATATTAAATAATTACATCATGTACATTTAATTAGTAGATACATACAATGATTCATTAATGGTTGAGTTAGTGTAACATTTAATCTGACAGATTAAAAATAAAATAAGAGTTTTGTACTACATATTTTAGAATGATTATTCTACTTGAGCATCGTTTTGGAATATGAGTAAAAACATAATTTACCCTTATTACTAAAACTATTTCATCTACTAAGTATATTAGGTTACCATAATATTATCAAACTACAGGATTATAAGCTTGGGGTGAACAGAGTCGAAAAAGGGGCATTGTACTCATAATTTTTTATAACTTTTCACGACTTTGACATTGCGAAAAAAAAAAAAAAACATTCCATATATTCGGTCAAGGGTCAACGATCTTTTATAGAGCAGCCGAATTTTTTTACGATTTCATAGTAAAAGATCATTAGATCGTGCCTATGTAGGTATAATGAAAGTTGTTAAATTATGAGTGCCATGAACCCCTTTCGGCTTGTAAATTTCAAACTTATAACCATAGGGTTATAAAGAAGGACGTTCCTAACCTTATAATAGATATCTACTACTCGCATTTTCTAATAACTAATTTTATAACCTACTAGCTACTCGTAGGTATGAGCATAAGACGTATGCTTTGCTTTTTAAACTACGTATAGCTTTATACCCTTTTTACGGAGAAGTAGGTACCTATATCTAGACACGAATTATATTTTTTTTTTTAAATAAATTATATTTATTACCCATACATATTATATAATTATGTGTGGGTAATTAGTTATATACACAAAAGATAAACATTGTACTTCAAGTAGGTACATGAAATAATGAAGGACGTGGATATGTAGATATAAAAAACGTAAAAACAATATTTTTTTAATTGCCGTTTCATTGGATTGGTGTCCGTTATGTTACGCAATATTTCTAGATAAAAAGTACTATTTTAGTTGGGACTACTACAATACCTAGACCTTAGACTACTTAGCGTCTGTCTGTGGTTCTCCTCTTGTTTTGGCGACAGCTTTGATCAAAGATGGTGACGCTTCTTTTAGATCGTAAGCCCAGCCGATTCGCGCGAAGAAATTAAGCAATGTGGTAGTGACATTGTTTGTTACTCCCAGCTCAGCCGCCTTGTAGTCCCAGGGGAACGTGTGGTGGTAGTTGTGCCAGCCTTCACCCATCGCCACAATAGAAACGTAACGGTTTTCCACCGGCATTATGAATCTGAAAGAAAATCCCGGTAAGTTCTAATCAATCTTAATCTTATCTAAGTAGGTAGGTACGTGGTTCTCTACATACCAGTTATGGTCTCAATATTTGAATTCTTTTAAAATGAGGATTTGCACAAAAATATGACCGAATACTATTATGGGGTAGAAGATTCGAATAATCCGAAGATTGAATTTTTTAGTCCATATTTTTTTTTATAAGTGAGATTTAAATTATTCGCAATCGCAAATCGAACGCATCTTGCTGCAAAAGTTTTCAAATAGGTACCTATGTTAGCAGTAATTTGTTTCTTGGGGTAGTTATTGTACCTACACACCCATCACATAGTACTTGGATAATTGTAAGAATTGGTATTTTGAGGCGTATATCACTTTGCGACAATTATGTAGTAGGTACGTAAACGGTCGCTGACACGGAAGCTACTTTTTTCATGGCCGCTATTCCAGCTTTCATACATTTGTCTATCGTTTATTATTGTTTACCTTTATGCTAGAATCTTTAAGCTTTGAACTAAAACAATATTTTCATCATCAACATCTCAGACGTAGGACATCCGCTGCTGGATATAGGCCTCCCCGATTGATTTCCATAAAGACCGGATGGAAGCGGTTCGCATCCAGCGCGTTGTGATCATGAGTTTTAGGGAATGTACCTAAACAATATTTTACATTCCCTAAAACTCATGATACCTAATACTGACTCACCTGTCATAAGGCTTGTTTCCCCACAAATGCGCGAAGCTATTCACAGACCATGTGAAGTGGAGTGACATGATGTAGCGCACCATAGCTTGGGATACGAACGATGCTTCGATCGTCTCGTCCCAGCACAAATACGGCACCAGGCTCGGCACTATCCAAGCGCACATGGACTTACATAACATAAAGTACCTGGAAAAGTCGAGTTTAATTAAAAAAATATGGCCAAAAGTAATATTATTTACGGGTTGTGCGTAAATATTTTGGAAAGTTGAAGTTTGTATGTAGGTATGTTTGTTATTTTTTCACGCTGTAATATAGTACCTACTGATTTATAAGAAACGTACGGATTTGTACAAAATTTGGAATGCAGATATGCAGGTGCAAATAGGCTGAATAGACTATATAGGCTATATTTTATCCCGGAAAATGCCGATTTTACTCAATAGTTTCAGTCTTTCAGACGGTTAGTAACTAAGCTAAATATATCATAAAACTTTATAAGAAACAATATCGTGTCATCTACCTCTGAAGCAATATACGTTCAGTGCTATTCTTTCTACTGTGGCAATAGTAATGCCACATACCAACATGAGGTCACAAAGCTTTTGCACATCCACTGACCTCCATACTTCAATGGAGACTGACACTTGATGATAAAATGAAGCAATAGGTAAGTATCTACATAAGTATGTCGCATGAACTTACTTATTAGCATGTCTATAGATATTTCATAAATGTTTACCATATTATAAATTCCTTCACATTTCGCATTGGTTTTATAAAACCCTTGCAACTCCATTTAAAAATTGTTCTTTGTGAACAAAATATTACGCCATATTCGAAGCTCAGTAGTCAAGGTGGGTGTTCCTATTTGTTCGCATATTGGTTCTCTTTTCACTTAAACCTCCTTGTAGTTCTAGCATATTAATTTGCAAGATTATCGTAGTACGTAGGTACCATAACGGTAATCAAATATACTTAGGTAAAAATACTTTGGCCAGTGATGGTGCCACATTATCTATTAATTTTTCAGTCGTTTAAGTAGTACGTAAATTTCGCAAATTAATATGCTAGCCCTTCTGTTTCAAAGAAAGGTTATTTGAATAGATATATATGTATACCTACCTTATTTATGGTGTAGGTACCTACCTACTAAAAAAAAAAACTGGCTACTTTGTATAGAGTTTTTGGCGGGAACGCGTAAAATTTGTGTCTCGGCATTAATCATTTTCCAAAACTTGTTTTTGCGAATGTTTATGAATAAATATAGTGGTGTTATAGGGATACATAAAGTGCCGAATTATGTGTGTAGGTAAAGGATATAATATGGCTTTTTGTGTCATTTCTAATACTCCAACCAAGCTTTTAGAAAAGTTTAAAGTCTATAGGACATGATCGGATTCACCCGAGACTTACTTTGTGTATATTTGACTAAGTATGACTCTGACTAATTGAACGTGATTTTTTTTAAGGTATTGAAAATATCGTAACATTTGACGCTGGTAAATGCAGTAAAACGCCAAACCAATGAAAAAGACTAAAAATATTGGGTTGTGTAACCTTTTTGGTTAAAAACTTACTTCGTAGAATTCTTTTTGGTAGTCTGTGTTCTTACCTACTGTGAAATTTCACGAAAGGATCGTTGATGATATCGCTCATGTCGATTTTCTTTCCTTCCCTGATGACGTCAGGGTGTTTCTTCATCATGAGCCAGCCTATGTGGGAGAAAAAAAACCCTCGGTTTGCGTCGTGGGGGTCCGCTGTAGTCTCGGAGAACTTGTGGTGCACCCGATGATCTCGCACCCATTCGTATATAGTATTCTGGAAGAGTAAAATTAACAATGCAATTAATGTTTGATAAATAATCTTGAGCTGCAGGCCTAGTTTAAGTGGGGCCAATCTTCAGTTCTCGATATACATATGAACTTCATTGCCTTGAGGTAAGAAAATAATAAATTTCAATAAAGAGGTCGAAGATGGGAGATAGGTACCCTTCATTAGGTATCTATTAATATAACTTTTTTCTGATTGTTCAGATAGGTAATACATACAGGTGTGTTGGCTTGTTGGTATTGACCTTTGCAAGTAAGTACCTATAATAATAAAATCTAAATTGAGTGTGTCACAATCGCTATCTATTGATACAGCTATTGCGTTGTCTATTGGCAATGAATATGTAGGTTTCTAGAAGTATTATATTTTTGCTATATTGTCTCAAAAATATTAATAATTAAAAATTACAATTTTACACTAGTTGAAAAAGTAGGGCACAATGACTCTTGAATTTGCTGAAATTGCAGGCCATACAATTACTTTAAGTAGTTACTTTTACTTTATGTGGCCTTTCATGTTTAGTTTTGGGATTTTCACTGCTCCAATATTCAATTTGGTAACTTGCAATTCTGTTAGTTAAAGTGTCCGGTGATGTGAAAATGGGCTTCGGCAGAAAACAAGATGTCTATAATTACTGAATTAATATAACATTGTTTCGGCAAACGATTTGCGTAAATTTAAATCGTTCGGTTTTAGTTCCTGCACTATTGGGATTTGGGATCTTATATGGATGTAGTTTTAAATCTGATTTCAAAATTCGGAGTAAAGATGTGCGGGATATTCCTAATTCATCCGAACGTTTGCGCGTCGATAAATCTGGATTACGTCGAACTGAAGCGGAAACTTTCTGCACGTTCTCTTCGATTTGAGAAGCCCGTGGGCCTCCTGTTTGCTTCACATTTAGTGTCGATCCGATCTCTTCGAACTTCTTCTTCTTTCTTCGAACTAATTTCTTTATCAAAGGAGCACTCGTACACTGATTCAAGTTATGTAAATCGTATTCATAGCGAAATAAGCGTCTAACAGTAATGAGCGAACCATTGTTTAAATAAAATTGCAAAGCGATCAATTGCGACTAAATTTCCAAGAAACGAGCTCGCGGTGAGACCCCGCACCCCGCACGGCTTGTGTTCGCGCGGGATGTTACATTTAAATGTTAACGAATTCATGGCCCACTCTGTACATACATATATTATTATATTTCACCGCTAATTATTTACCAAATCTTTTATCCTACTGTAAGTAAAGTAAAGTAAATAAAACAATGGGAGTACAGTCAATCCAAATGTTTAAGCCAAAAACAATAGGCGACACAAGAATTTCAATTCAATTTTTTTAAAGATTTCATTCTACTAACCTGTCCAGCCACTGAGTAACAAAATAGTAGGATTACTTTAAGTGGCCATCTTGCTTTGTAAGCGCGATGACACCAATGCCGGTGAACCCCTGCGGTCACGCCGAATCCTGACACTTGCCCCATGATATATCCTGAAATATCAACAATTCTAAAATGAGCACTTGGATATATATTTCTTAAGATATCATGATTATAGGCACTGCTGAACCTAGTTTTCTTTTGTGCATATAAGTCTTATATAAGCTACTCAGCTTGGTTCCGCGTGCGCCTCACTCGTAAACCGCAACTTAGATTAACATCAAGCGGGATGGCGATCAAACGCTTCTTTAGTTTTGAGGGTCGATTCACTATTTTTGCATCGTTAACCACTTGTTAACCGGATGGGCTGGGACGTACCATATCTTTATTAATGGGTGACAGGCTGGTTCTTTTACTATAGCTTGACTCAATTCGACCCTGCCTCATATAGGATACACTCACCAAACACCGCAGTCTGCCATTTGACGTAATTTGAATAATAGAGGCTCTTCAACACCCACATTAGGACAAGCAAGTGGAACGCCGTGATAAGTATCGTATTAGTCCATCTTATCGGCGTCTTAAACCCGTATCTTTTCTCCCACGCTCTAATCGGCTTCAAAAACCATGGTTGTGGCAATCGATTGAGCATTATGTCGTATGCACAATAACTTTCCGCTGTATTTTCTGAGCTTTTTGTGTCTTGTTCTTCGGTTTCTTCTGCTTTTATACCAGGGCTCTTAGCATTTTGTCTAAATTTGCATGCTATGGAATTAGGTGAATCTGTATTGGTCACACGAGGTTCTAAAAGTGCCGTCACAGTAGCTGGAGGCATTTTATCGTTCTGAAAAAGCAAAATATCTATTATGGAGATAACATGAGTTTTGTTGATGATGTTTGTGGATGCTGTATCAGATTTTTGTTACTTCTAGGGCTGCACGCTGAAGTTCTTTTTATAATATATGAGCTACGTTTTTTACATAACACGATTTTACATTTTGAGTGGTGACACAGAACCCTCATTGTGCGAGTCTGACTTACACTTACTTAGTCCAGTCATTATATACATTTGGAAATGCAAATGAACCGAGAAAGCCAAATTTTGGATATTACGTGGGGGATGGCTAGAAAAGCTTAAGTTCAAATTGTCGACCAAAATAACCTTGTGGGTTTTCCGCCATCTTGAAAAAAGGGTTAAACTCAGTTTTTTATCATAACTCGGTTCCCCGTCGAGATACGAAAATTTTTATCGAATACTTTTTTGTTGCTCTTTGTACGATCTACAATTAAGGTCCTATATATTTTTCACGTATCGATTATCGTTATCGAGATATCGATAAAAAAGCCACAAATTTTGGGAGAAAAAATTGTTTTTCGCTATTTCCTTTTTTCGACAATTTGAACTTAAGCTTTTCTAGCCATCCCCCACGTAATATCCAAAATTTGGCTTTCTCGGTTCATTTGCATTTCTAACCCGATTTTTCCGACGTAATGACTGGACTATACTTAAGTTACGGCTAAGTACTTGGAGCGCGCGGCCCTGAGTATGTAAAACATCTTCCCTACTAGCATTGATTGATGCAGGCTTAGCGCGAGTCGCGTGTAGGGATGTCGACACCGTATCTACGAACAAATCTTCGATCGATCTTTTTTGTTCGTAGCTTCGCTAACATCAAATCTATAAGACACACGTAAACTTCTATGAGTTTTTAAAACCTTTTTATTGAAAAGTCATGAACCTATTAAGTTTTAACATGTACACCTACCTACCTACACAACAGAAAGCAATGACATTTAGGTACGTGCTAATCCCGACTTCTCCGTCGGCACTCACGTAGTGATCGCCGGCAAGCGTCCTCTGCCCCCACCGCACCGCCTCTTCCCTTTAGTGTCGCCTATTTATCACGAAGATGTTATACTTATAGATATTTTACATACTTACTTTGGTTACGGTGTCACAGATACACACATTAAACATAGAATACCCCGCTGTTTGCGTCAGTTTAGTGAGTCGGTCAATTCTAATCGTATGTTCAATAAATAATAGTAACCACCGAACCGTGTCAGAGGCCCTTAGACTATCATGTAAATCCGACAGGCTTGCTATTCCTTGTAAACGTTTTTAACGATTTTTTATGAATAAGTAATGAGACGAACATTCTCCTAGTGGTAAAAAATACGCTTGTCCATGACCATTGCAGCGGTACTCACAAGTTTGAGTAAAAACAAAGTACACGGAACTATCGCTTAGGCAAATTTTGTAATTTTGTTGGTTGTCCTTAACCTTTAAATCGGTGTACAGTAAAGTGTGCTACAATAGGTTTGTTTTCGGGACTAGAGGCACTGCAGTGCACAAAAACCGGAACAAATGAAAATTTAAAAAAACCAGCCAAAAATTCATACATTTATAAAAATAGACATAATATACAAGTATGATGACGAATAAGCTTCATAAAATTCAATGATATCAAAGTGTGGGCTGTCAGGGTGTAGGTTTAAGGTCCCTCTACATACGCATCAACGCTCACCTACACCACCCGTATTTTTCCAACACTGCCTAACCAAATTTTTAATCCATCGGTATTCCTGTCGCTCTACCCGCTATTGCTTATAAGTTAACAACAAAACCTATAATAAGAAAATAATAGACCTAATAATTCACCTAGAAAATATTAGGTGCTTGAAATCGAAATGAGGTTTATTGTCAGCACACTCTAGTTACATATAAAAGATGTAGGTAATACTGTCTTGCCATGATCAGAAAAGCTTCGTATCTTTGAAATATGATGGATGTTTCTGTTTCTACCTTTTGAAACATCATAATTTATTTTGTTCAGGGACTGTCAAATTTTACCGTTTAGCTATCGTATATCAAAGGCTTGACAACGTTGCAGGTATCGTTCTTTGTTATAATTTCCAAGGTAGAGTGATCTATTATGACATGAAACTATTAGACTGAGAGCTGGCCGTAGGAAACCCTACGCCGCCGCGCCGTAGAGTATCTATATGAGACCTATATACGCGTGTAGAGTGATAAAAGTTATGTATAAAAAACTTGGTGCCTAACCAGGAGTGTTGGGAATTTAGCCAACTTTTTAGGATTTGGAAAAGAGTTGTGTCGTATGACGATACCAAAATGCCATATTCGCCAAACGATAGCTCTAGTCGTCCTGTTAATTAAAATATAATCTGCTACCCCTAAACCTGGAAAATGTTGTTTTTGGTCGCGTCTTGTGCTTGAAATTTGTCATAGATTTTTTTTGGCTAGGTATTTGATCACAACTCACACGATGTTAAGTGGCGGTGTGGTCGAAGATGGTAAAGCACACCTAGCCTGGAATAGACCTGGCTCTCAAGTGAGGCTGCTGGAACACACCGTTAGATGCTTGGCCGCAGATTTTCAACTTGAGGGTGGTAGCTAGCCAGCCGAGTACTAGAAAGTACCCTACCACCACGCTATGGTTTCCTCACGATGTTTTCCTTCACCGGCAGCTCAAGCTCATTGTTGGGGTTTGAACCCCCGCCCTTCGGCATGCGAACCGACCGCGTTAACCACTGAGCTATCATCGCTACGAAAATAGCGCTATCACTTCGCCTATTTCTAGTCCCAAATGATTTGTTAGAATCGTTATGCGTACAGAGATGATATACTACACAGGGGGCATATTTTCAATCGTACGTATACAACGTTTCATGCGGACACGGCCGCAGAATTGCATGTAGCACACATATCGCGGGGGACATGGCCCGTTTGTTGGAATTCATATGGTTTCGTTTTTTGTTGGTGGAATAATCTTAGTTATTTATTTAATAAACATATAAATATGAGTCGGCATCTGGTGCAGAAATCCTGGCTTGTATTTTTCTACATTCGGGTGCTGTGTTCCGATCTGCGTTAGTCAACCACTATGATTGCATGTAATAAATCATTTTGCAGCCAGTGATTATACACATATATTATTTATTATGTGTCAAGTCAAACACAATCTATAGGGTCATTGAGATTGGATAACAAAAGACAAGGGTTATTGTATTGAGCAATCTAATACACGCGCGTCCTTACCTGTCCGTAACCAGCATACGATGAGCTATTGATAACATAAAATTTCTGTAACCTGCGGGGAACACCCACTTTACTCATTACTAATCCGTTCATAATAAGATACTACTGACAGGATGAAGTTTACTTAGTGAAACATTTATTAATGGACGGCTTTTCTTTCTCTTGGATCCGTAAAAAATATTAATTAGTCCGGAATAAGTAAGTACATACATAGCTACTTTGTTTACAGCTTTTCAAAATTTGGCCATATTACTTACTCCAACCTCATAAGCGCAAGTAATTAAATAAAAAAATTAAAAAACCCCCTTTGCAATTAACCAAACATAGCTAAGAACCACCGCAAGGAAACTGGCTTTCAAATGAAAAAACCGCATCGAAATCGGTCCATCCGTTTTAGAGCTACGATGGCACAGACAGACACACACACAGACAGACAGACATCGACGTCAAACATATAACACCACTCTTTTTGCGTCGGGTGTTAGAAATAAGCACCAAAGCAGGATTGAGTCATTATTTTTACCCGACTATGGCAAAGCAAAAAAGGAGGGTTATGTGTTTGTACAAATATTTTATTGATAACATCAATGTAGAGAGTTTTGGCGGGAACGCGGTGAGCGTCGTGTCGCCCCATTGTATTTTTTTCTAAAACTAGTGTTTTTTCGAGTTTTTATGCATAAAAATAGTGGTGTTTTATTTATAAAGTGCCGAATTACAAGCGCGAGTGTGGGAGAATAATGTGGTTAAACATGACTTTTCGTGTTGCTTCCAAAACTGCATCCAGAAGCTTATAGTAAAGTCGCCACTACTTTACTAAGGCATGACTTGATTTGACTGGGACTGACTTGATCAAGACTAGACTTTGACTGTAACTATAGATGATAAAGAAGCTGAAAAATGAAGACTACTCGTAAAATATAGAAACATTGAAACTGGCAGAATGCACAGAGTGCGATGCCAAGAAGAAAGAGAAAAAAAAAAACATCAGTGGAACAAGCCAAATCTGTAACACCATTTCAAATATATCATTTAAATAGTTTTAAAACACTGATTACATGTTAATGAATAAGAAACAAAGTGTAAAAATAAATTATGTCAACATAAAAACATGTCAATGTAAAAAAAAAAATGTTAATTTAAAAATATTCTCGATATAAAATGTCAATATAAAGAAAAAATTACAATGTAATAAAATGATCTGTTTGATCTATATGTACCTATGTAGGTAAAAATATACCCTCGTAACTGCTAAACGGTTATAAGCCGATTTTGATCAATGAAATGACATTAGATTCGTCTTGATTGCGCGATTTGTCCTTAGTATATTAATTCCGTAGACGGGTTACAGTTTTTTAAACTTTATGACTTTATTTTTCTATATCTATTATATCACAATTAGATCATCAAATCATATTAGATCACAATTCATACAAATTTAAAGTTAACTTAAAACCTATTAACTTTTATACTTGTTTTTTCGGGTTTGCGTGGTGGTACTTTGTATGGTGGTATATACGGTACTTTCTAGTACCTACTCGGCTGGCTAGCTACAACCCTCAAGTTGAAAATCTACCGCCAAGCATCTAATGATGTGTTCCGACAGCCTCACTTGAGAGCCAGTTCCATTCCAGGCTAGGTGTGTTTACCATCTTCGACCACACCGTCACTTAACATCAAGTGAGCTGTGGTCAAACACCTAGCCTGTCAGCCATATAAAAGGAAGAATTCATGATTTTTAAATTTTCAGATCATCGAAACTAAATGTGGATTATGACTTCTACACTGCCGGCCTTGCTTTTGGCGATATGTTTTATCTCAGCACGTGCAATTTGTCCGTGGGAAGCTTTAACATCACTGCCTTTTGTTCTGGAGTATGCTATATGGAGAGGCTGGGATCAAGCCATTATCTATACGCCCAACATTGAACCAAGTAAACTGCTAAACGACTTGTAGTGGTCACCAGTACATCACGTCCATTTGTTTGACATCGCTGATTATAAAAACGTACAATTATAATCTTGCGTGGAGAACGAGTGAAAACTCCTTAGCCCTACAATTTTTGCATGACTTGCACGAATTATGCTCGAATCACCCAAGGCCTCACGTCACACGAATGCATCATGACATTTATCTCGGTGTAGTTAATGTATGATAACCAAAAATTTGTAGAGCCAAAAAATCTTTACTAATTTTCCACGCAACATTAATTAACAGATCTGTATTTGGCTTATACTTAAGGCAAAGCGTATAGAAAATGCACCGAGTCGCAGTACAACCCGAAGTACGTACTAGTAGGTACCTGCTTTAATATTAGATAGATAGAGAGAAACTCTTGTGCAAATCAAAAATAAAAAGTAAAGTACAGAAAACAAAATCTTATGAGCTAGTGCCACAAGTGGCGGCATTATCGATAAGAGTGATCTCTTCCAGATACAGAGATCCAAGAATGGAAATCGCGATACATATTAAGAACAGACGGGAGATGTATGTGATTATCTATCTATCTATCTAATACCTTTAAACGAGCAATTCTTGTATATATGTATCTAATACCTTTAAACGAGCAATTCTTGTATATATACTATATATAATCTGAATCTCGGAAACGGCTCCGACGATTTTCATGAAATTTAGTATGCAGGGAGTTTCTGGGGCGATAAATCGATCTAGCTAGGTTTCATTTTTAGAAAACGTCGTTTTATCCGTGTTTTCAGCCGAGCAAAGCTCGGTTATCCAGGTACTGTATCATTATCGGCACATCTCCATTCTTTGTGTGTCTGAGTTAGTATCGAAATCAAAGATGTTGTATATTTCATTATATCACTACATCACTATCACTACATAGTATAAAACAAAGTTGCTTTCTCTGTCCCTATATCCCTATGTATGCTTAAATCTTTAAAACTGCGCAACGGATTTTGATGCGTTTTTTTTAAATAGATAGAGTGATTGAAGAGGAAGGTTTATATGTATAATAACATCCATTAAATAGTGGAGAAATACTGTTATTTTTGAGGTTTATACCCGTGCGAAGCCGGAGCGGGCCGCTAGTTATTAATAATCTAGATATAAATGTACAACAAATGTCTCCAAGAAAATTTCTAATTGATATAATTTATTTATGAACGAAAATGAAGCATTATTTTTTACATATTCTTTTCATGTTTTCCGACAAAATAAAAAATAGTTTACGCTGCTGTTGTGAGTTCGAATAAGATTAGAATATTTGTCGTCCCGTCCAAAGGAATCAACGGAAAACATCTATGCGATCTACATCATTTGAATTGAGAAGAAAAAGTAGGTAGGTAGTAGGCTCCCGTAAGAGTTCGGGGAAAGATGGTTTTATCTGTGCGCTTTGGAGATGCAAAAGCATAATGAAAGCTTGGTTGGTTGGCATGTAACAAAAAAAAACTGAATAACGCATGGAATACTATTATACACACTACACTATGTTGCAATAACTGCTACTTTTTGGAATTCTGTTCTACAGTTACAGAATTGAATGGGAACAAACATACTTACACCTAAAAAATCTATTTATAAAGTAAAAATGTGTTCAGTTCTTAGATAATAGATAGAATCTACTCTTATATGCATTGATGAAAAATATTCATATACATATACATAGGTTGACTCCATCATTACTAAATTAAAATATATATATATCTTACCGAAGCGCTCCTGTTATTAATCGATAAATTTATCCACAATCACATAAACAATCACACTATATCACTTTGTAAACTGCTGGTACGTTGCGCGGATAACTGAAAAATGCGGTATGCTAAAATCGCCGCGTGCGCATCTCCGGGCACGTCCGTAGGGAGATAGCGTGCCGTGACGCCGGCGGCAATCCGCTGGCCGGACCTTCGTCACGTACTTTCACGGTTCGACCTATGAGCTATCGATTTCGTCAACTCTTCTTGTATCATACCTAGCACTTTGTGCTCATCGATGTATCAACATTTGTTTATAATCTTGACACGCTTACTCTCCAAATAAATGTTTACAGTGACTGTTATATCGACTTTACAAGAAACTAAGATCAGAGAAGTGGCTACGAAAAGTGGTATGAATTTTTCAAGTTTTACTTCTTTTGGTGCGTTAGGGATTAGGGATTACTTTTTTCTAACTGTGACAAATTATGCGCGCCGTATCGCGTCACACCGTAGGTACCTATGAACTGTTAGTTTTTAGTGAGAATTCTTTTTTTAATTTTTGTGTAACAGTGACTTACGTATAATAATGATAAGAAATCTCTTTTACAAGTTCTATGTCAGTAGGTTTAGTCACAATCGCTGCAGAGATATGCGTTATTGCGTATCTCTTTTTTAGGGTTTCGTACCCAAAGGGTAAAACGGGACCCTATTACTAAGACTCCGCTGTCCGTCCGTCTGTCATCAGGCAAAATCTCATGAACCGTGATAGTTAATTGTCATTTTCACAGATGATGTATATCTGTTGCCGCTATAACAACAAATACTAAAAAACAGAATTAAATAAATATGTAAGGGAGCTCTCATACAACAAACGTGATATTTTTGCTCGTTTTTGCTCGATTTTGATAACGGCAACAGGTAGACGCTTGAAATATTCTCGCAATATTTAGTTATATATTCGCTTTAAAGATAAATAATTAAATTAAAATAAAACAAATATTTAAAAATCCCATGAGACAAACGTGATTTTTTTGCCGTTTTTATAGATAATGGTACGGAACCCTTCGTGCGCGAGTCCGACTCGCGCTTGGCCGGTTTTATTTGCATCTGACTGCGGCGAAGCCAAGAAAGGATGGTTATGTGAGAGTTAGAGATAAGTGATAACACAAAAGCCAAAGAAGTTTTCACTTATGCTAACTAGATTAAGTTTAAGTATGCAAATTATGTTATAAACAACTCTAACGCAATCAATTACATATTAACATGTTTTGAAATACGCATTTTGAAAAATCGCACTTGAAATAAGAAGGGAAGGGAGTCTAGCTAAATCTCACGGCACTTCAGCAAGGGGGGAGGGGCTGGTCGAAAATCTCCAAAATCTACTCACGTAACTAATGAATGCCCTATGACAATAAAGATATACGAGATAGTTTAGAACCATAAAGCGGTTGCTGCACTGTATATGCTTATCAAATTGAGTTTCACAATTTCTTACTATGGTAAGATATTGATTTACTGCTGACTTCAGACGGTATTGGAAAACATCGCGAGCAAATCTAGATGTATGAGAGTTTAAAAAAAGTTCTTAAAGATGTTTGAAGTCTTTCAAACCGTACTTGGCCAGCGTGGTGGACTGTGGCTTTATCCTTCTCACAATGAGAAGAGGCCTGCGCCAATGGGAGCAATGGGGACAAAACAGCTGATCCGGTATCCGTTAAGATTTTATCTTTATCATTTACCACTGCCAAAATAACAAGAAATTATAAAATCATGAAAGACATTTTCGGGTGGCACATTAATTATAACACGAGGCCAAGCCTGGCCAGTCTAATTATAAGTATTACCGGGTCTTAATCGCGCACAAAATACTATGATATTAATTTTGTATATTTACCTCGACGTTTCGGCCTATTGCAACATAATTGTGTCCAAGTCGCGAAAGTTTAAAAATTACTCTAGCCAGCCTGCTCAGATAAAACCTACTTATTTTATAACACAACAACAATTTACTTTTATCATATCAAGTTTGGTTAGGCAGGGAACCCGGCTAGTTTAAATCCTTAAGCCTAGGTCGCAAGTCCTAGGGACTACGGGTTCCCGTTTCTGCAACGCGACGAACCGGCCTCTCGCGTGGCTATTCCATTGAATGCTAAGAAGTTTACTCCAACGTCAAATTACAGTGTAACGTAGGCTTTAACGTTTTCAGACTGTTCATGGGCCATACTGAAGCTGGTTAAATGCCTGAGCGTGAACGGAGTGGCTTCAGCGGTGAACTCTACGAATACGCGGGCGCGCTCTAGGCTTGGCGCTATTATCTTATCTCCCCGCCTCCTATACAATGCCACTGAATCACTCGAACTACTCGTGAAAGAGGTAAACCGCCAACACTTTTGTGATATGCGAACACCGAATGAAAAAAAAAATACCCAGTATACAGATATAACAGGTCCTGCATGTATTTATTTAAAAAAAAGTATCTAAATAATTATTCTATCAGCTATCTAGTTCTGATAGTACTTACTAGCTTTGTTTAGCTTGGGAAAAGACCGCGCCAAGTTAAAAAAACAAAACAAATTGCGAATAAAATCGGTGAAGACTCTTTGGTCGTATAATTATACGACCAAAGAGTTTGGCATAAGAGAACTACGTGCATACAAATTCTTAAATGTATTGGTGTGACGCAAACCATTGTCGTATTTGTGTGGATTTTAGTTTATTATGAGCGAAAATTTTAGGACCAACAAGTATTCACCCATTTTGTACGAAACGTAATATCTGTACTACTTTTTTAGATCTGGGATTACGATGTGTAAAGCTGTTATTGCGTGTATAAAATCATAAAGTCCCACCGTGAGAGGTATAATAGAGTACGTGGTATTAGTATTGTTATTAAATGCCGGTTATCAGATGAGATAGTGATATAATGAGTAATCAATGAAGCATGCTTACCTAATTATTATTAGGAAGGCATGTATTAAAAAATATACATACCTTTTATAAGCAATATACCATTTAAAGAGCAATTTCACGCTATGCACTGGCGCAGGCCTGAAAATTTGGTTCATCTCCAGAATGACAGCGAGCTATAAGCAAATTGTTATTTTTTTTTATTAAATAAAATTACATACATACAAAGTGCATACAGATTTTGATTTTGTAAATAAAGACAGAAAATAAAACTGAAATCGAATCTATACATATAGTCTATACATTCAAATATTTTGTTCAAAAATGAATTAAAAACTATATTCTTTTCAGCTTCAAAAGTTACAGATGGGTACATCTTCTTATGAGTGGCTGGTCACAACACGTTCAGACCAAGATTCCCGATACATCAATAATATTTTAAACAAAACATCTATTCGATTCGATCAAAATATAATCGTCGCATATCCTACCCATAAACAGCGCACTGAGAAACCGCTACAAGGATTATGTGATAACAATTTTTCTTACAAATCAAACAACCCATCGCAAAATGGTGTCAGATCACGCAATATAATACAAGCACCATTTCACGGAGTTAAATACGACAGAAAGCCACACTTTCGACATCAAATTCTAAGAAACAGTACCAAAAACGAATTCAGAGATGGTTATTATCGTTCTACAGAAAGATTTAAACATTTGGCTAGGAACCAGACTTACAAGAAGTTTGGGAAAGTATGGCCGCTATTTAATACCGGAGTTACTAATTATAATTACTCGAGAACTTTTCAAATGATGAATGTGAGTCGATCTTCTCTAGCACGTAATTTCAGGCGATGGACCAGTAGAGTCGACAAGGACTCAAGAGCGGTAAAAATAAATCTCGTGCAATATTTTAAAGTCAGAATCAATACTACTTTATATGCACATTATCTAGGTGAGTACTTACACAAATGCTTACCGTAAACAACTCAAAGTTTCAATGGCTTGAATGGTTAGCAAATCAAGCTCGCTTGATAAGTGCTATTTATCATTAGAGCTTGAGTATTTGCCCTCACTAACCACATAAAATCAGATGACCTGCGGACCTATCTGTTCGGTCAACCGTACGGATCACGGACAACAACAAAACATGGATCTAAAAATATACGAATTGATAGTTGCATAGTGAATGTATAAAGACTTCAAACTCAACAACTTGAATTTTCATACGCAAATAAGATTATTAATTCTTAAAAACCAGTAGCAATGCTTTCATTTTGCGATCCGTGATAAAATCCTTCTTCTTGAACCTGCATGAGTGTCAACTTGAGACAACCAATCGTGTGTGTTAGAAAAACAGGAAAAACTATTAGCGTGCTATAATACTACTACTGTGTACTGTACTACCTACTGTGCGAATAAAACGTAAGTAATAAAATGTATTATCTGGCTACGACGTAATGTTACTATAGAAATTGACCTACTTTTAATGTATTTTGGTCTTAACCGCGTTTAACGTGTGTATCTGTGTCTGTCTGTCTTCGTAGCTCCCAAACGGCTGAACCGATTTTCATGTAGTTTTCATTGACTTTGACCGAGAGTGTTTTTAGATATGACTCAAGAAAATTTGTTCAGCCGTTTATCTAGATTATCAGATATATTATATTATATACTAGCTGTGCCCCGCGGTTTCACCCGCGCTTGATGCCTACGTCATAGTAGCTTTATGCATGTAAAGTCTCAGCCCGATCGGTTTAAAATTGACAAAGTTTCATACAAACTTTCATCCCCTATTTTATCGCCTAGGGGGTAGAATTAATCAAAATCCTTTCTTAGAGGATGCCTACGTCATAACATCTACCTGCATGCCAAATTTCAGCCCGATCCGTCCAGTGGTTTGGGCTGTGCGTTGATAGATCACTATGTCAGTCAGTCAGTCAGTCAGTCAGTCAGTCACCTTTGAGTTATATATATTTAGATTATTTCTAGTTGATGAATGGATGTTAGCAATTTCCACAGATCTGATAGAGTCGAAGTTTGGTATTCTGTTACTGTTGTCCAAAACTTTTAATCCTTTTCAGGAGTTTGGACTAAAGAATCTAGCATGTCTGACGTGAAGGAGCCTTATCCAGTGGAGGCCCGTAACTTCCTCGGTGAAGATATCGTGGTGGGCAGATGCAACTCCACCGGCGACGGGACCTCTTCAGCAGACGACGAGGGTCCTTCAGCACCCGCCTCTTTAGACGATATTCTGCACTACATCTCCGTCCGTCTTAACGCCACGTAAGGATCTGCAGTTAATCTAAGCCAAGCATAATACAGGATGTTTCTTTTAATTGTTTAACAGCCTTTGTGTTTCACCACTACTTACATGATGTTAAGTCATGGTGTGGTCGAAGATGGTAACACTTAGCCTGGAATGGAACTGGCTCTCAAATGAAGCTGCCGGAACACACCGTTAGACGCTTGGCGGCAGATTTTCAACTTGAGGGTGGTAGCTAGCCAGCCGAGTACTAGAAAGTACCCTACCACCACACTATGGTTTCCTCACGATGTTTTCCTTCACCGGAAGCTCAAGCTCATTGTTGGAGTTTGAACCCGGCGTGGGTTCAAACCCCAACTTCCAAGCGCTTTCTATGGTGGTATGAGTAGCTTGTTTATATATACTAATATGCAGGTACTAGCTACGCCTCGTGGTTTTATCCGCGTTTTCCGGGATGAAAAATAGCCTATGTATTAATCCTAGCTTAAAATTAACTCTATTTCAAATTTTATCCAAACTCGTCCAGCCGTTACAGCCTGAAGAACTAAAAACATATACACATCATATATACAGATAAACGTTCGCCTTTATAATATTAGTGGGATTTGAGTAGCTATAGTGTACATATGTAGTGGATATATTATTATGTCTAATAATTTGTACTTCTAGTAGAATTTTTGAACGATCGTGGTTACTTTGTTGCTGCCTTGAACAACCTTGAACGGTTTGATGAAGTACGCAATAAATTCATATGACCTAAAATAGATATCTTCATAGGCGACAGACTAGCTGACAGCGATGCTAGAGTACGTAAACAATTAGTAAACTGGCTATAATGAATAACATAACAAAGCCATGTTTTGCAGTAATTTGTTGAACTACAGAAACAACTTAGCATGTCTGGATAAACCCATCACTTATTAATGATTACCATATAGGTACATATTCGGAAACTGTTACTATAATATTTTATTGTTGCTAAGCTATTATTTTTTCATGACTGAAATGAAATGAAAATAAAATGAAATGAAAATTGTTGTTCGAAAATATAATTCATAGAGAAGCATTGTTACCCATGTTAGGAATTAACCTATGATAGGATATTTGGGGATATAATGAATGAATGAATGAATGAATGAATGAATGAATGAATGAATGAATGAATGTATGTATGTGTTTGTGTGTGTGTGTGTACGTGTATGTGCGCGACTGGGTGGGTGTGTGCGTGACCGGGCGGGTGTGTGTGCGCGTGCACGCGTGTGTGTATGTAGGTATGTAAGTTTAATGTAAATATGTGCAAGACTTTCGTATATCTAATACTTTCATGCTATTTTTTAATTTAAATATGTCTTTAAGTTTTTTTTTCTTTAGTAGAAGGCAATTCAGAAAACTGATGATAACAAATTTGGGGGATACAGTTTATTGTTGCAGCTAAAGCTATCATTTACACACAAAATTTAAATACGAGTCGTAATAATGGTAAAGGATTAAAAAAATGTTACAATATACGAGTACATGAAAAATGGAAATCCGAAAGACTGCTTAGTGCTCAACATTGTACACGTATTCATGTACACAAGGCCGTGTTCATGATACACTTTTTAATCGACTTTGGGTACCTTTCCACGAACACCGTAATTGTAAGCATATTCTTCTTCTTTGTTTTATGGCGTCATACTTCATGCACTTGCTATATAGTTTCAAGTATTTTATGAAATATTAAGTTAAATAAATTTAAGTCACAGAGCTATCTAGTTGCTAAGTCTTGGTCAATTCCAGTCATGCTCTAGTAAAGTAGTGGTTTCCTACAAGCTTCGGTGGAGTTCTGGAAGGTACACAAAAAGTCATGTTCCACCACATTACTTCACTTTCCCACACTTCTGCACCTAAGGATTCGGCACCTTATGAATAAAACATCATTTTTTCATTTTACAAAACATTCGACAAAAAAAAACAATTTTTTAGTGCATGTTACTAAAAATCTGTCGCCAAGCACTTAACGATGATTTCCGAAAGCCTCACCTGAGAGCCAGTTCCATTCCAGGCTAAGTGTGTTTATAATCTTCGATCACACCGTCACTTAACACCAGGTGAGCAGTAGTAAAACACTTAGCATGTCAACAATAAAAAAAGAAAAAAAAAGTTTATGTATTGTTATATAATGTTTATGTGTAATGTATGTTATTTATATGAGTATTGATATCACATCACATCATCAGCCATAGGACGTCCACTGCTAGACATAGGCCTCCTCCTGGGGGGGTTTTGTCAATACTCGCCACGCCTGACAGGCGTTAGATGTGATTGTTCAAGGAAGACGCTGCTGCCCATCTTCCGGATGACATCCCTTAGCCGACTCTTACGGCAACCACGGGTAGAAAGGGTGGGGTACTATTTTTACCATTACGGCACGGTATTGATATGTAACTTTATAATTATGATAATGTATTGCATACTAGTGTTATGCATAAATATAGCGTGGTCCCTCTTGACAATACCCGTTCTTAAATTATTTTGTTGCCTCGATGATACTGCCACTAGAGTTAAATATGTTATTGTAAATCAGTGTTTGTATTTGATGTGAATAATAATAAAGAGTTATTTTATCTTATGTACGTCTTTCATATGTAGCCAACCCGCGCTTGGCCAGCGTGGTGGACTATGGCCTTACCCCTCTCACAATGAGTGGCCTGTGCCCAGCAGTGGGATAGCTTACGAAAATACAGCATTCAAATTCGGATGTCTGTCATATAAATTTTAAGTTTTTTCTACCTGTCCAGGTCTTCAATTCGGTTCTACAGCAAGCTTGGGTTCCGGACATACGAGGGCACGTGGACGGGCTTGCTCGGGGCGCTGATGGACAACTCGGTGGACATTGCCCTTGAGCCGGTCACCGCGCACACGGCACGAAACCAGGACATGGATTTCATATTTCCCATCGCTGAAACTATGTAATGCTGGCCACAGACTAGGCCAACGAACGCCAACAAAACTAGTGCTGTCTATTTTTTTATACAAAACGAGGTAGCATTATTTTCATTGGCGTTTGTTAACCTGGTACGTTACCTGTTAACTTCTAATATAAAATAATTGTATATGCGATACCACGATGTTTAGACGAGAAGTTTTTGTAGCGATGATAGTTCAGTGGTTAGCGCGGTCGGTTCGCATGCCGAAGGGCGTGGGTGCAAACCCCAACAATAAGGTTGAGCTGCCGGTGAAGGAAAACATCGTGAGGAAACCATTGCATGGTGGTAGGGTACTTTCTAGTACTCGGCTGGCAAGCTGCCACCCTCAAGTTGAAAATCTACCGCCAAGTATCTAACAGTGTGTTTCGGCATCGTCACTTGAGAGCCAGTACCATTCCAGGCTAGGTGTGCTTTACCATCTTCGACCACACCGTCACTTAATATCAGATGAGCTGTGGTGAAACACCTAGACTGCCACAATAAAAAAAATTAAAAAAAAGTCTGGCGCTGCTGCAGATTTTGCAGAAGACCTCAAAAGGCACAAGTATAGTACCCTGGACAGTGGATTCATATTTAAGCCTTTTGGGGTTGAACCTTGGGACAGAAGGGACCGGGAGCAAAAAAAAACAAAGAATTGTCATCGCGTCTGGTCGACGCCACACGTGATCAAAACGTTGGCCTTTATTTTGCCCAACTTTTGAGTATTGCCATACAACGCGGCAATGAGGCCAGCGTTTTGGGGACTATTCTCATTGACAGCGGCCTCTTGATTAGTTTATTTAATTTAATTTATTTATTAGTCATCAATTTAATACCTCCATGCTGTACCATGGTAAATTAAAAAATACTGTTTGTTACTTAAAATCTATTTTATACGCGCAACATTTAATTACACCGCTCAATAGCTAAATGATCAAAGCATTAATTACGTTAAGTGAAGACTTAAAATACGGAAATCCGCAGGACTTTTTCATTTTCAAAACTGTGTGGACTTGTTTATGTGTTTAATATAGTAGCCACACCCCGGTTTTTTCTTTATTTACAACGTCGCATTTCGTGCATTTTGCTAGTGTAAAGTGTGTCAATATTTTAAAGTATTTAATATTAAATCATGTGCAATAAAAGTCAGTCAAAATCAAACAATATTAGAGTCAAATCTAGTCATGTTTTCTTTATCTAATCTAATATCTTTAAACGAGCAATTTTTGTATATAAGGATATATATATATATAATCTGAATCTCGGTAACGGCTCCATCGATTTTTATAAAATTTATTATGCAAGGGCTTTCGGGGGCGATAAATCGATCTAGCTAGGTTTCATTTTTAGAATACGTTGTTTTATCCGTGTTTTCAGCCGAGCAAAGCTCGGTCATCCTGGTACTTTTACTTATTCGTGATTACTCACGTTAAGTTATGTCGGATAGTAGGTATTACATCCAGTCAAACCCATGTAATATAGTGGCAATTTTACTAGAAGCTTCGATTGAGCATAAGAAGTAAAACATGTTTAACGATAGAATATAATTTTCTTAGACTCGATGTACGTGATTTATAAAACACCACTATTTCTAACGAAATCCCATTCATCCAAACTTACATAAACGTTTACACGCCAAAGAAAAGCGATGAGATGATTTGGAATATGTGTACAGTAAAAAACATATTCTCGTAGTTTTAGACACTCATAACACTCGATTAAAATAAAAACGTATTTTTCAAATAGAGCGTAAAATCACGATATTTTTCGCGAATTATTGACGATTCTGTTCAACTGAGACAATACGGGATGGTGATATTATACCAAGGGCTGGTGATCAATATGTGATAAAATAGGATGTCAAGAAAATTACTTTCCCATACATTTTACCATGTTTTGGAAAATAACATAATGTGCCGACACCACCTTTCCGTGTTCCCGTCAAAACTCTTCTCGTATGTTGTTGATGCTATTTGGATATTATTACTTACCTACCACAGAGTTGAGAAAGGTAGTAGAGAAAAAAAACAGATTTTCCATATTTTTTTCCAGAGTAAACAATGAATTAAACACTATAAGTAGGGCAGATGTTTTTTCTCCCTCGTGAATAAATTTATTTTTCTCCATATTTTGGTAATAGTTGTCTATGTCCAGTGCTACAGAAGTTATTAGGTACTAGTAACAACAATGTTTTTGGATTGACTGTTAGTTACAAAATACTTTTTAAATTACTGAGCCGGTACGGCATTTCAATTTGCGTTTTTACGTAGGTACCTGCTAAGTAGTAGTACCTATACCTACTAGGTAGTAAGTACAGTTAAAAACAGATTAAAAAAAAAAATATAGAATCAAATGAATCATTAGTAGTTTAATTTGAAATATTAAGTTTAATTTATTATTAATAATTTTTAATATTATTCAAATAAAATTAAATAAACATGACCCTAATAGTAATATTTAACTGTAAAATAATTATTTGTGGTTTATCTCTTTCGTTAGAGGTCGCGACCTCGCCGTCTAGGAAACCACCACCGCAGTATCGGATAACCAGCAAAGTGTAAACATTACAGAGTTTTGGGTTTGTTTTGTAAATAGCAAAGTAATAAGTAACTAAAGGGATAATAAAGATCTTTGAATACCTATCATGGAATTAGTTTTGTTACTCAAAATTCCAATCGAAATCGCGTTATCTCTTCCAATCGAAAGAGCGTCTCGTTCGATTCATTACATACTTTTGACAATAATCTAGTAAAATTTTAACAAAAAGAAAAACCGACTTCATACTGTTTTCTCATAGATGCCATTGTCAGAACTGGACCTAATTGAAATGGGAAGCACCAGCTTTCAAATAAAAAAGAATCATCAAAATCAGTCGAAAGTTCTAAGGTAACAAGCATAAAAATATAAACAACATACCAGTCGAATTGAGAACCTCCTCCTTTTTTGAAGTCGTTTAAAATATTAAAATTGGTGTGTACAAATCGGTACATTTCTAATAATTTTCATCATGTCATGCAGGTGCAACATTTACATCCGTCAGCAAGAGACCTCCATAGTCCGGGATATATTCCTGGCGCCGTTCAGCGGGCGGTTGATAGCGTGTGTGGTGGCCGTGGCGACCATGGCGGCTGCTGCTGTGGTGGTCATTGGCAGACTAGCGCCGTCTGTGAGAAGTGAGCCGCGCTGCATGGGCTGCGCTGAAGCCTTCATATGGGCTACGGGAATACTCTGTCAGCAAGGTACTTTCACTTATAAATACTTATTACTTTTGACGTGAATACGTCTTTAAATTTGCCTGCATAGTGGCCGTCAGAAAACTGATGATAACAAAGTCGGGGGGGACGATTTGTTCTTGCAGCTACATATCTATCATCTACATCAGGGGTCGGCAACCTTTTGACAGGCAAGGGCCACAAAGTGACAAAATAAAGTAAATGCGAGCCTCAATTGCAATAATAACCCTTAGTAGCTTAACATACGTATTACTAGTAATTGGTCACATCGCACAGAACAGATAGAAAAAGAAAATGCTATTGAAAATTATTAAAATAAAGTCAATATAATTGTTATACTTGTAATGTTTTCTATTTAGAATCTATAATATTTTGGATATTTATGACCAATTTACAAAACAATCACGGGCCGCAAGTAGGACCTCCGCGGGCCGCGCGTTGCCAACGGCTGATCTATATCCTAAATGCCATTATATCACTCGGTAGCTATAGGATCAAAGAACTCGCGTGAAGTTACGTTTAGTATGGAAATCCGAAGAACTTCTTAGTTTTCAAAAGTTTGCACGTATTCATGTAAACATACAAACTTTCACATTTACAATATTAAGGATTAGTAGGATGAAGCTCTAAAACCTTGATTATTGATTTCAGGTGGTACCTGGACTCCTCCCAACCCAGCAGCTAGCATACTGCTAATCGTATGCCTCCTCTTCGCCGTGGTTACATACAATGCTTACGCAGCGTTTATTACATCCGTGCTGTCCGTCCGAGTGGCTAGTGTAGATACCGTCGCGGCTGTGCTCCACTCTCCGGACTTCAAGATCGGATACATCAAGAATGGAGCTGACCAGATGTATCTAATGGTAATTGTCTTTTTTTCCTTATTTTTGGCACTCCACTTTGTGTATACTGCTAGTGTCAAGTATCTAATATTTCAAAGTGTCTCATGATAAAAACAAGTCAAGTAAGTCATAATTTAATAAATAAATAGTGTAGGATATTACATACAGCGCCATATGACCCCAAACTAAGTAAAGCTTGTACAATGGAAGTCAAATAACTGATAGAATACATATATACTTTTTTTTTGATAAATACATACAGAACACCCAGACACACAACAAACGTTTTGTTTATACCACAAAATGCTTGTCCTAAGTGGGAATCGAAACCACGCCATACAGCTCTTAAGGCAGATATTCTACCAATAAGCTAACAGGGCCGTCAATTACGATCAAAGTCGCATAAAGTAAGTTACAGTTCCGTCCAGTTCAGGCCTTAGTAGAGATGACTTTACGAGAAGCTTCTTAGTTTGGAAAATAATATCATTATATTATGAAAAAAACAAAAAAAAAACATGTCACCGCATTCGGTGACATGTTTTTTCCGCGTTCCCGCCAAACCTGGAGATACTATCAAGAGTACTTACTACCGTACTACATACGTAGTAAGAAGTATTATTATGCACTCTTAAAAACTTTAAAGCAAACTGGACCCATATTTCGTATGAATACATGAGCACCTGTAAGTAGAACAACTTGTAGTACATACTTGTAGAACCGCACTAAACAATATAATTTAATATAATATATAATACAATATAATTTAATATAATATATAATACAATATAATTTAATATATTACTTGTGAGATACATTGTGTTATCATGCGATGACCAAGTCAATCTATTTATTTAAAACATTAAAGGTTTTTAATATTGATATGGTCACTATAAGATGTTGTTAGCTAATTACGTAATAACTTAAGACAGAAGGACTCTTAAGTAGGGACTGAATAAATTAACCGACTTGGTATTACATGAACCTCACAACTTTTACGGTAGAAGAACTGAGTTGAGAAACTTTTTTTTTTTACAAGTTATATTTTGATGGTATTATGACGATTTGTGATTCGATGAATTGTGTCCTCAATGAATTGTGTTTTCGATGAATTGTGATTCGATGAATTTTTCGCAAGTCATTACTGTGACGTAATGCATATAAAGTTGAGCGCAGGTCATCTAGCTTACATTATAGTTTACAGTATAGACAGAAAGATAGTTTTAAAATGGCGTAAGTAGTAAATAAACATGGAAAATAAATATTAAATATATGAAAACTAAAATAAAAACGAGTTTTTTGTTTCGCATAGTTTTGCTTGTTGAATTTGATGTTGTATTTCTGAGTTAAAGTAGGTACTTAGGTATTATTTATTTAATAAGTGGATTTAAAAAAATACTGCTTCATAAATTTATTCAATTATCGTTTAGTAATGTTTGTATAGTACAACAATTTTTGTTTCACGATTATTTTTGATGTGCCCGTAGAATAAGTTATTCAAAATAATGAATACAATGCCCCCTTTTCGGCTTTGCACACCTCAAGCTTATAACCCTGTATAAGAGGAAATAATATTATGCCGTAAAGAAGCCGAAGCACAGCGTGATTCGATCAAGGCTTATTGCCATCAATGAGGCTTATTAATCACTTATCGACTATTGCGAGATTATTCACTAAAATGCCACGACAGTAATAAGCCAATTATAAAGTTTAAAAAAAAAACTATATTGCCTAGATTATAATTAAAACCATGAACAATTATATACAATATGTGCGTTTAATTGTTTTATACAGTGTCTTTATAATTTGATGAAAATTTCATGGCCTAGACCCATAAGAACTTATTAGCGCATGCTTAGCTTCCCCATTCGTCTTGTATACAAAGACAACCGAATTGTTGAAACTATTAAGATTTCTTATTTTCTCAGAACAACATGTTCCATTTTTTTAGAATCTAAAATTCAATACCCAATAAAAACATAATATAATGTTGCGGCACTAAGCTTTCGATTTGTTACTGCAAAGACCTAGGAATGGGTTTTAAGAATTTTTCCAAGTATTCCGATGTAACGAAATTCCGAAGTTCCCTTTATGCGTTTTAACTGATTTCAACGAACATAAAAAAAGTTAAAAAACATCTCTTCTATGAACTAACATGCTACCTATACATATTTGGGATTTGGAAGCCTTTGTATATGAGTTCGACTCGCGCTTGACCGCATTTTTAGGATTCCGTACCACAAATAAACATGCATTGTCATCGGAACTTAATAAACCAACGTGTCAAATTTCAATTTTGTGGGATAACAGAAAGTGGTTCTAATTTAGCTTGCAAGAGACCTAAATAAAACTAATTTACAAACATTACAAGTTAAATAAAGCCTTGTAAAATGGAACGTACCTATAGGATCACTCCGTTGTCTGTCTGTCAAGACCCCTTTTCACAGGAACGCGTAAAGGTATCAAGTTGAAATTAATACCAAATACTCAAGTCTTCCCTTGTAGCTGCGATAAAATCATATTTCTAAATCAACGCAATCAAAAGCTAAGGCCGTTTATGCCGCATATTTTGTATATTGTATATTAGGAATCAAAACCTATAGGGTAGTGCACGTTGTCTTAGGAAGCAATGAATGAAATTTGGCCAGAAGCAATGTATAAAATTGTAGTTACAGCATAGAAAAATAGGATTATAAACATATTTGCAGTTGGTAAACTGACCGCGTATGTCGATGTATGCGAACAACAATTTTCCAACGGGAAAGTTAGATTTGTCCCTCAATCCAGTTTATCTTTTCTTTTGAGCAATATTCGGTGTTTTCAAAGTTCACGCGATGAACAAACTATTTTCACTCCTACAAGTTTGTACGGAACCCTCGTTGCGCGAATTCGACTCACACTTTTCTTTTTTTAATATTAGTCATTAGTCAGTTATTATGTTAATCCATAAATGATAGTATAAACCATACTATATTCGTTTTAAAAATCAATAAATTCGTCTTGTTATGAAACGTTCTGTGGCGAAGTTTAGATGAACTAAGTGAACATAAAACACATGCGAAATACTTAAATAAATTTCATTTTATACTACTTAGTGGCATAAGAATGTGCAACTTTCAGTCTACTAAAGACGCGCAGCTGAACGCGTTCTACATTCGCGGCTACTCTAATGCGGAGAACTTGGTGTCTTCAGCGGAAGAGGGTCTGGCTCGTGCTGCCAGGCAAGACTATGCGTTTTTTGCGGGACAACGAGCTGCGCGTTCTACCTTGAGGTAAACGATTAGAAGGCTACTCGAGTCAGTATATTGAAGTTGATCTGGTGCCAGGCAGAATTGCGCGTTTTTCGCATGACAGTGGCCTATGTGTTCTACCTTAAAGTAAAAGGTGAAGAATCTCTTAACAATACGTTCCGTTTTAGTTTTATTTATGCGGGATTACTCACGTTTAATTTTATCGGAAACTCCGACTATAGTTTCACCACATCCGGTGGCCTTCATCATGGGGACAAGGCTGAGACAACGCGCGCGTTGTCTCAGCTTTGTCCCCATGATGAAGGCCACCGGATGTGGCCGAAACTATGATCGGAGTTACGTGAATAATCCCGCATATATAAAACAAAAATGTGTCAAGACCACGTCAGTTTCTATAATAAAATACGTTCCGTGTCAAGGTTCACTATATTTTGATGAAGAAAATGCTGAAATGACATTTCAATGAGCCTACCAAACATCTTTAAAAAAATTGTTGATTTATTATCAGGTCTCTTAGCCAAGCTCGTGGGAGATGCGCTGTCCGTGAGGTCCCCGTGCATTCGACTCGTGCTCGGCTCGCATTCCCTCTACCTCGCCACTCACCCTACGCAAAACCAATGCTGCTAAGGTACTTTTTCAAATGATGTAGTTTTAAAGATTATTTATCCGTCTATAAATAAGTTCCTTAATTGAGTCAAACTTACGGACCATTCCCGCTGTGAGTGTCCACGTTTCGGCTCCGTAGGTCATGACAGGTATAACGCACTGACTTTGACTTTTGTCTTTAGACTTTGTGGGATGGATGACGGGAAAACTCGAGCGGGAATGGTCCGTAAGTTCAAAGTCGCTCAGCGAGCTATGGAAAGAGCTATGTTTGGCATTTCTCTGAGGGATCGTATCCGGAACGAAGTAATTCGCCAGAGAACAAGTCACAGACATAGCTCAGCGTATTAGCAAGCTGAAGTGGCAATGGGCTGGACATATCTGTCGCAGAACCGATAACTGCTGGGGTACACGTGTCCTGGAGTGGAGACCGCGAATTGGCAAACGTAGCGTAGGACGCCCTGAGACTCGATGGAGTGACGATATACGTAGGACAGCTGGCGGTGGATGGAAGCGAAAAGCCGAAGATCGGGCTGAGTGGCGTGTCTTGGGAGAGGCCTATGTCCAGCAGTGGACTTCGATAGGCTGATGATGATGATTGAGTCAAACTACACTACCTATGTATGTGAGCATACTTCACAGTTAATAATTTAATTTTTGATTACGCGTTAAAAAAAATAAGTTTATGTACAGTTTCAGTTAGTTTGTTTCAGACAAGTGCGACAGTAGTGATATTACGATTGTCATGTAAATGCGCATACAGTAGGCTCAAGCGCTGTGTGCTTGACCATCTCTACAGAATATAATCCCTGTGCTATTTAGTTTGCTCCAGTTGCGCAGTGGCGGGTCCTTAGCGAGGCTGGAGGCTTCCTTAGTACCCGACATGCCTCATTGCGAGCCTCCCCCGGGCTTTGCATCAGCTCGCGCCACTGATGTTCGGTCTGCCCTTATACTGCTCGTCGTTGGATACATCACTGCTTTGTTGATTGGTAAATATATTTCTCAGATGACTTATGTTTACCGAACAAAAAACGGCGCAGCTATACTGCCTGTATAGCTACGTCTCTTTCTATTCGACAATATGGTCAAGTGAGTGCGCTGACTCGCTGAACGTATGAGCTGAATTTCTGAAGTGTGATTTATGTAAGTTAGAAAATAATCTTGTCTCTGACTGATATATGATATTTCTTATACAGGATCTTAGACTATAATATTTTTCAAAACTTATGGTTTTTCAAGTGCTTAAGTATAAAAAATATGATGTTTTATTCATAAAGTGCCGAATTACGTGCGCGATTGTAGGAAAGTAATATATTGTAGGTAATGTGGTGAAACATGAATTTTCGTGTTGCATCCAAAATTCCATTGAAACGTATATTAAGGCCGCCACTATTTTACTAGGGCATGACCGGACTCGATCAAGACTATCTTTGTGTGAATTAGAGTTATTTAATTTATGATACTCAATACTTAAAATAAAAACCATAGCAAATGAAAAAAAAAAATTGCCATATACGCAAAATGCCGCGACGTCAAATATAAAGAAACCACTATTATTTGAACACAGGACATCTGATGTTAAATGACGTTTTAGTTGATGATGTTAATAACCCTTTGAGGACCAGAAGGCTTTGAGAGCTACTTATTCAGTTTAGCTATTTAGAACGATTATTTGGGTGTTAAAATAAATTATTTAAAACAAAATATTTAAAAATTATTATGGTTTTCTTGGAAATTCTTGGGACACATTTGTCCCCGTAAACACATCAAGCATGGAATGGGCACGGATCACACCGTTCGATAATTAATTGGCGGCAGCTTTTTAACTTAAAGGTGGTAGCTACCCTGCACTAGAATGTACCCTACCACACACAACAATGATCCATTTCTATCTACAAGAATGATGAGTACCGTCTAAGGTACATGTTTATTTCTAAATTAATAAGCCTACAGTAAATACATAGCAATCAAGACGAAAAATAATAAAGTGCCTGTGGTATTTGAAGTGGCAAACTGTAGACAGAAGTTGCTTATAGAAAAGGGTTATTGCCAGCAGTAATAATGATAATAAACAATTCCGTTTATACAATGTGAACTACTAACACAATTTAATTTCTGCAAGTAAATTAAAAAATAAATAAATATAAAAATAAATAAAAAATAAAATACATAGATATTTTAAATGTGTAGAAGTTTTTATAAGTTTCAAAACCCGCTTACAGAATATTCACTCTTTGTGTTTCTGATGCGCCTTTTTATACAGAATGTTTTAAGGAAATGTAGACTTGAGGAAGCTGATCTACGCGTCAGGGTGAACAACTTTCAGTATGGCACCAACCCGGTAATCGCGAAACATAAATCAGCTGTTCGATAATTTTAGTTTTAGGGTCAACGTTCTTTTTTACGATTTCAGAGTAGATATAAAAATAGTCCATACTAAAAGTTGTCTTATTGACAAGTACGATAACAACTTTTTGGCTAAATATTCTTCAAACTTCAATATACCTCAAGTTTGGTGTATACAACAGTACCTTATTACTGGTATTTGAGTAGTATAGTACCTATCCAAGTTTCAGCAGCCAAGTGGGAGATTGCCTAGCTTCCGATCTGGAGGTCTTGGGTTCGAATCCTACGGCACGTTACTTTGTCTTTTCTAAGCTATGTGCGTATTGCCACTGCGATTTCAAACAGTGCAGGAAAACATTTTTTTATTTTTTATGGCTGACAGGCTAGGTGTTTGACCACAGCTCACTTGGTGTTAAGTGTCGGTGTGGTTGAAGATGGTAAGCACACCTAGCATGGAATGGAACTGGCTCTCAAGCGAGGCTGCCGGAAAACATCGTTAGATGCATGGCAGTAGATTTTCAACTTGAGGGTGGTAGCTAGCCAGCCGAGTACTAGAAAGTACCCTACTACCACGCTATGGTTTCCTCACGATGTTTTCCTTCACCGGCAGCTCAAGCTCATTGTTGGGGATCGAACCCACGCCCTTCGGCATGCGAACCGACCGCGCTAACCACTGAGCTATCATCGCTACAAACCGAACATCGTAAAGAAACCGACATGTCAGAGAGTTCTTTAAAAAAGTTTCTCGATAATGTATGAAGTCTGCCAACCCGCATTTGGCCAGTGTAGAGGACTATGGTCTTAACCTCCTCGTAATAAGAAGACTTGAAGGGCAATTTATAAATATAAGGTTGATCCCGATTTGGAGAGTCTTGACATATCTTTCTGCTTTCCTTATTGCACGGTTCTGCTATAATTGCATTTGGCAATAACCTTCTGATACGTTTTCCAGTAGAATTCTGTGTTAGGAATATCGGGAAATATGTTGGATTGCCTGCACAAGATGATAAATATCGCACTAGTCTATTGTAGATGATATTAAACTGGATTTCTCCCTGCAGGTCTCGCAGAGTTTTCTTGGAAAAAAGGCAGAGAGATTCAAGTTTTATTTACAAAATTTTGTAGACATTTCTTAAACCTTTTTAAATGATTATTACATTCCGATTTTTAATCAATATTAAAATTTGTCTATTAGCGGATGGTCTGTTGATTAAAAACGTACCTGTACACACGGTTAACTAACTAGATAAACATTTACCCCACAAAATTTTAAGTTTCCCGCATTTCGTAGTAAAAAGTATTCTATGTATATTTTTATTCTTATATTAACTTTGCTACGGAGTAATATCTTTAAAAAGGTAAAAATAAACACAGCACTACGGAAAAATAATTTAAATTAAAAATAAGTTTAAATGTACAATACATATTCGCATATATGCTCGAAAAACATTATCGTCCTTCGGCAGTCGGCTAAAAAGGAGTTTATATATATGTATAAGTATATGTTAATTCTGCATGGTTATTAACTGCATTCTAAATGTCATCCCAATCCACGTTACACCATTACTACCAGTGGCATAGCGTGTCTTGTAGCGGCCTGTATCAAAATTAGTTGGGGGTCCAAATGAAAGGCCATGAAGTAGCTTGCCTTATCAAGATTTGTCGGGGGCCCTTCTACCAGACTTTCATTTTATAGTTCCATGTTTATTATTCTTTCACAAACTTGTTAACGAACATATAATCAAACGAAGTCTTACCCTGGACATCCGTTGTTGCCGCGGCCTGAAGGCTTACGAATCTTTGCTTATATATAATGGGTATGTATGTATATACCCTGTATTCCGGGGGCCCCGTATCATTGATACGGCTGATACTGCGGTAGCTACGCCCCTGATTACAGCGTGAATGAAGAATTAACAAACATAGCTGCACAAACTTATACACTTATAACTTACTTGCACACTATGTTAATATGTTTATAATGTTAATTGAATTTCTTTCTAGTGGATAAAAGCACTTTCTCTTTTCACAATAATGATATCCTGTACTCTAGATTAGTGTCGAGGTTTCAAATAAACGTCAATTTGTAAACTTACAAGTGTATATTTATTTTCAAAATGTTAATTTTTCTTGTCTATTGGTACAAAATGATTCTATCCTCTCTTAAGGTAATGTTCGTCAGGCAAGCTTTGTGTTTTAATCGCTTCCGCCAAACTGTCTTGGATTAAGCTGTTGGTTTTGGCAGTGATAGCCAGAGCTTTCTGGATGGTGAGAGGTTCAACGGTACGAAGATTTGTGGCCAATCCCAACGCCGCATAAATTCTGATGAACGCGGTAGAACAACCGGAATCTGGAAAGAAAAATATCGCCTTGTGAAGGTTTCTTTTTAAAGCTATATTTATTCTAGATCGACGTACCTATTTTTAATTGACCAAACAAATGTAGATCTAATTATATTAATTAAAGAAAATACTAGGTATTCGGTCACAGCTCACCTTATTTAAAAAAAAATGAAAAAGAATGGTCAAAGATGGTATGGAACTGGGTTTCAAGTGAGGAAGTCAACCAGAGGGTAGCTAGCCAGCCAAGTTCTAAAAAGTACTCTATGCTATAGTTTCCTCACCGATGTTTTACTTCAGCAGCAGTTCAAGCTTATTGTTGGTATTTGAACTATCATCGCTAAATTGTGTGAAGTGTTTCAGTATATACCTGATTCTTAAAGTCACGTGAACTCAACTAAAATAAACTAGGAAATACTTTTACCATGACCGTTTGTCTGTATGCAGATTATTAGTTAGTCTTACCATATGTTCCGAATTCTCCAGATTTGTAGTCGTAAGGAATCAGGTAGTGATAATGAGGCCAAAACGTTTTGTTTATGATGAACACAAAGTTGGAATCTAGTGGATACCTGCAATGTAAATACAATTATTCAGCACTAGGTAATAATAAATGCGAAAGAGTGTTGAGCGTTGTAGAATATATTTTTGTTACTTATTCTAATCAATAATTAGACGGATCTGAGTAACTCTCAGTTCGACTCCCACTTGTGGTTTTTATTTTTGAGTACAACCAGAGTTCAAAGTTTTAGAAAATTCATGAACGAACTGTTTATGAATCAGCACTGCTTAACCAACCTTTCGAATAATTGTATCCACGCAACTTCTGATTTCGACATTGATTTATAAGATACTGTCTATCCGTCAGTTTGTCTAAGTTGGTTTTTATTTAGCACTTTCAATTCGGTATGTAAAGAAAAAAATAACTTTGCTGATTCCAAAACCATTTCGAAATATTACATTCCTGTACATTATTTTGACGTTTAAAACTCTCTAAACTATAAGATGGGGTATATTTCAATAAAATACACAAGATAAACTTGACTTTCAATGAGTCCCATAATGACGTCATGTAGTTCGCTGTGCAAAAGCAATGGCGAACCTAAACAAAAACTGTCAATGTCAAGTCAACGCAGCGTTGGATTTCGTACTATAATTACAGTATTTGAACAACTATTTCATGCTCCGTACTAGATACTATCCATATCTAAGGATAGTACGGAAAAATACTATAATTACGTTACTTCACTTATAAAATACCAAAATAGGTAAATATAACAACCGTGCATTGCCAAATCACGTAAAAAAAAGTTCATTGGGTTTGTCCTTTTTCTTTTTGGCATCATACTCTGTGCATTCTGTCAGTTCTAATGTTTCTGTAAAACAGCTGTAATAGATCCATCTATTTTTTTAATCTTAATAGATTTGCCAGCGGCGTAATAGCGTAATAATCCATACAAAAAAGTAATAGATTAGCAACATTAAGAAGCTTTGATAAACAAAATTCTTTACTTCATGTCAGTTGTCAAAGTCAATCAAATGTGTCAAAATATTATTTTTTGTTTTATATGGCAAAGGCCTACTATGGATATTCAGCCAACCTCATGACGTCATTGCTATCAAAAGTTTGAAAACGTATTAAAAATCAACTACCGCATAAAAAGCCAAAATATTCAAATTAGTTTCATGAAATAAAGTTTACTATCAGAAAAAAATATAAAATAAATACCAAAAAAAAACTTTACATACCGAATTGCACATTCAGGTCACATTGATGGATAGATCACCACGCTTCAGTATTACACTTCTCCTACAACTCTTATATCATATGCAAAAACAATTATATATAATAAAATAAAGTATTAATCTTAAACAACATCTCGATTGCCAAATAAATATAAAGCGACGATTGAGATAAAGCTCAAGAATATGATTACGCACCCATAAAATAAAAAATAGAATTTGTGTCAGAATCCAAATTTAATTTGATTTTATTTAATGGAGTTAAGCTGCCTCAGACAGAGGTTTTTGAATAAATAAATAAGCAATAACCACGTGTACGTAACAAGTTTTTGCGAGAGGCAGATAATGTTATTGTTTGTTTACTCCAAAGGTCCTGGAAATTGTGAAGGTAATAGAAATACCTTCGTATAGGAATATTTTAATGCTACGCCTCATGTTTATTTAGTGTGAACTAGTTCCAATAGGTAAACAAGGAAATTTCCATAACAATTCAATAAAGTTTGTCATTCTTGTGCAATCTCGTGATATTGGTGCAGAATACAAATACGAAATACCTTTCAAGATTTATATTATATTAGTTACTGTAATAAAATTATTAGGCAATTGTATATAATGTATACAGCTTGTTTCAATACTAAAGGGCGTTAATCTATCCATTAAATTGTACAAGTGTTAGAATTAAAAAATATATTTAATACAAGTTCTTAAAACGAACTTCAACAAAAAAGTAGACAATCCAGCTCCATAATCATTCTCAGACTTTCGTCACCATATGCATTGATCATAAAAATACTATTTTAAATTCAATTATCCTTTCATTAGCTATCGTAAAGTTCCAATCAAATTAAGGGACGTCTCTTTGTAATGACCAACAGTCATCCACGTACATACATGCAACTGATTCCATTTCCATTTAAAATATTTAATTATTTTCATCGTTGTTGATATTTTTATTATCTTCGTCACTGCTGCTCCACTCCGTGAATTGGTCGTTATCAATATCATCTCTTTTGACAGTTTCTGTTTCATGTTTCAGATGAGCATTATTCCAAACCGTACTTTGAGTAGTAGTAGTAGTAACCGTACACTGAGTTTGCACGCACAAATTTCTGGAATAGCTTATTTTTACAAGGTGGTAAACTGCTTTTTTAATATATGTTCTACTAAAACTAAACCGTTTGAATATATGTACCTCGCGCTCGCGCCTACGGCAATCCTTTAATGTATCTGGTTAGATGAGAGAACCATCTAAACTGTCTGGCTATTGAGGAATCATCTTTTAATAGTTCCTTAAGAAGAAACAAGTCGTCATTTTCTTCATACAAACGCTTTCCCCATTTTCCTTCTAGGATTTTAATACTAGAGCAATAATTTTTAGATAGGAAGTAGATACTTGCTAGTTTCATGCCCCTCTGTTTTGATTTTTTTATATGTGTTCTTTTTATAAGACCTAGGAATCTTCAAAAATCTTAAAATTTACCTAGTTTCAACGCTGTGTTTCAACGTCCGAATTCCCAATCTCATAGACATAATCTTAAAAAAATAAAACGCACAGGCAAAGAACACATCCTTCTTATTTACTTGTTAAAAGAAATACTAACATTGGTCTAAATTTGGAGGAGGAAACAGAGGAATACGAAACTTTGATTTTGCTCATTTTATTTCGGGTTAATGAGCCCGAGGTGCAGTTGTCCCTTTCGCTCAGTATGTACGCGGGTGCTGCGTGCGGCGCGACAGAAATAGCTTGATGAAATTCCTAATTTTCAAATGTCTCAGTTGACAGCTGTTATATTATCACGAAAGTAGAATTTAAATGTATTATGGTTTAAGGGAACCGTACTGTGTCTGGCAATGGACGACGTGATTTCTAATAGGTATTATTCCGAATAAAATATCTAAAAACTGAGCTTTATACTAAACGAAGTTGAGGTGTAATTAAATTACACCTCAATTTCGTTATAGGTAAAGATGTATAAATTTTATACACCTTTACTACCTGTTATCTGCCAAAGCCACCACTACCCAAGTTTCATAGTCGGAGATTGCTCTTACCTGGGTTGGAGGTTATATATGACAAAACTTTCAGCTTTAATAAAATAACGAAGGTTTGGCCGTCGCGGGCTGTTGCTCTAATAGTTTTTTTATACCTGACAGGCTAGTTGTTTGACCACAGCTCACCTGATGTTGAAGCTGCCGGAACACACCGTTAGATGCTTGGCGACAGATTTTCAACTTGAGAGTGGTAGCTAGCCAGTCGTGTTTTAGAAAGTACCCTACCACCATGCCATGGTTTCCTCACGATGTTTTCCTTCACCGACAGCTCAAACTTATTGTTGGGGGTTTCAACCCACACCCTTCGGCGAGCAAACCGATCGCGCTAACCACTGAGCTATCATCGCTACAAAATTACAAATTAGATGTTATTAAACATTCCAGATCACATCTTGAGAAAAAATCATTTTAGTTCCAAAAGTAAAATATTTTCATTTTTGGTTGTAATAATCCATCCCTTTATCGAGTGCCCAAATTTTCCGCCTATTGTATGGCCAAATTTAAATCACTAACCAAATCATCGAAATCTTGAGATAACAAACGTGGTTCGTTAGATGAGAAAGCTTCTTGAACGTCAGGATCTAAAGTTTAGTTATCTATTCTGCGGATGTAGTAGATATATTGAAACTTTAAGTTGGTTCTAGTACAGGCAATTCTTTACTGTGAGCGATCGGTCTTTTAGCAGATGGTTAGGTTAGGTTAGATTTTAGATTTCACTTCACTTATTTCATTTAGGTTCACCTGATGTTAAGTGACGACTTGGTTGAATATGTTTAATACAACTACCGTGGCGTAGAACTGGCTCTCAAGTGAGGCTGCTGAAACGCACCGTTAAGTGTTTGGCGGCAGATTTTAAACCTGAGGGTGGTAGCTGGCCAGTCGAGTTCTAGAAAGTACCCTACCACCATGCTGTGGTTTCCTCACGATGTTTTCCCTTGATCAGCAGCTCAATTGTTGGGGTTTGAACCCTCCAGCGTGTGAATCGGCCGCGCTAACGCTATCGATGGCTGAGTAGCCATCATCACCACAAAATTTTCAGGTAGTATTATGTTAAAATTTATTTCTAGACTAACATCGAATATGTTATAGTAATGATGGCGAAATCAGCGGATACAATATAATTAGTTACTTACTTTTCACCAGGTTTAAGGCCCCAAACGCAAATAGCGCTCTCCACGAGCCATGCGACATGTAAAATGACCCCATAGCGCAAGAAACCGATGACAAACACGGAGCTCAGGACGGAGTCATTCCAGTACTCCAGGGGCGCATTCAGTGGCAGTAACAGGAACAAAACGACGTACATAAACCAGTACGCCCTGGAATTATACAAATAAGTGTAATGTTGCACTGCTACAAACTCTAGATAAGTACGCATATGTCAATATGAACTGATATCTTATATAGAGTTTAAAAATGTTTACTACAGAATGTGACGTAGTTTTAACACATTTTCGTTTTACATGAAGAAAATCTCATAAGAAAACTACCAAACATTGGAATTTCTTGCCCAAGTGGGTGTTACCCGGTAGACACAATATGAGTGCCTTTACCGAACCGATGAATCGGTTTCTTCTAGGTAAGCGTGCGGCATCGTGGACTACATCTTCGCTCAACAAATGGTGAAATAGCGGTCAAAAGCAATCTTATTTGTCATTTTTAAAAAAGTTCTAAGACTTGGCATGCAGTAAGATAAATTGAATGATAAATATAAATTGCATTAAACAGATTTTCGACATATTTCCAATACATCAGTAGTATGGACTACCGAGGAACAGTTTTACTCGGTGGTAGATCTCCTTAGCAGGAGGTCGTCTAGGTAGGTACAACCGCAGTACCAGATAATCTGTCGCCAAGCAGTAGTGTCATAACATTACTGTGTTCCGGTTTGAAGGGTATTGCAGCTAGCGAAATTACAGGGCTGTCGAGACTAACCATCTAATGACTCAAAGTAATGAGTGCCAAAGCAGATGCTTGTCACTCAAAGTTCTGTGTATCGCGGCAATGCTCATGGAGAGGCGTTTTTTGTTACTATCAGGAGAGCGTCTCGTTTGCCTTAAATTACTTTTAAATAAAAAAAAAGAAAAAAGATTTTACCAAACTGGCTTTTACAACAGTTATGGTTTATAAATTTCTATTTTTGAAAGGTTTAACTACTTGCTTGATTTTTTGCGATTATTTTAAAAACAAGTGGAACTAATAATGCTTACCTTTTCTGAAACATGACAACAGAATCGTTTTCCAAGTCTGACATATCGATGGACTCTTTTAACTTTTCTTGATGGGGGCTGAGTTTCTTGAGACGCGTGAACAAGTGTGCGTAAAGAAAGCCTTTGTTGTAGTCGACAGGATCGTCACTTGTTCCAAAATGTGCGTGATGTAACCGATGTTGATGAACCCAATCGTATATCGGACCCTAGAATAATGAATTCATGGTATACATGTTATATTACTGGCAATATTCTGGGGTATCTGCATTTACAAAGATTTTTTTGGACATTTTATAAACACAAAATAAACAAATCATGCACTATCAGGCTATTGAATATACCGGCTATAAAAATTCTTACTTTTTTCGTAAATACATATGCATACATACATTGTGGGTGTGGCAATTTGAAAAACGTACAACTTTTGATCCACGTCCACAAAACATTGTATTTATGCTGTCGTCGTTTGTAAAGCGAAAAAAATAATAATGATTACAAGTTTATTTTCCACTCATCATCGATTTATATGTACCCATTTTCGTTACCCATAATAGAAAATTCATAGATTGATTTATAGAGAGATTCCCTAAAAATATACAGATAACTTAACCTTACCTTACTTAAATTTTACCTTATATGTACTTCATCCATCTTTGAATGTACATATAAACTAAAATAAGGTTTACTATTTTTTTTCTTATTTCAGTTTAGTTTTGATGTAAAGATAGGCAGTACACAAAATAATTAATGATTCTATTGTTATTTTGAGTTAATAGGTTAATGAGCTTGTGGTTCATTAAGGTGTTTAAATTTAGAGCTAAAATATGGTAGGTAACTATTTTAAATTGGAGTAAAGATGTTACGGCAGCCTAACTAGGAGACCGTCTGGATGCCAATATGCCTTGTAGACAATAGGCCTTGGATTCAAATGTATGTACGAATTGCTTCAAAAGATGAAGAAAAATGTCGTACGGGATCCTTTATCTAAGAATTCTTAATGTTCTCGAAGGTGTGTAAAGTATACATTTCTCACTGTGAGAACAGCTTCGCGCTCAAGAGTGTGACAGTTTATAAAAACAGGGCAGATCCAGGAGCTGGGGTATATAATTATTTACCTGCCCTGCCAATGTCTGTAGCAGCATTAGTGTGATGCGCAGCCCAGTGCTTGCTTTGTACGTTCTGTGTGCCCAGAGTCTGTGGGCGCCTGTTGTCACACCGATGATAGCCGTCATAGTTAATGTCAAAACTGCAGCAGAAAAATAATAGTTTTTAGAAATAGATACCGCCACGTGGTTTTATACATTGGTATTTTTACCAAAGAACACCCGGATTATTTTAAGAGACGTAGTGATGTTATTACTCGTCACCAAAGAACTAAGTTTGCTAACCTATTATATCCCTTCGCTAGCCTTCTGACCGAAAAGATTTGTATAAAAAGAAAGTTTTTAATATGAGTATTTCAAAATCAAAAAATTCTAAATGAATTATGCCCTTCGGCGTGTGAACCAATAGTGCTAAATACTAAGCTTTCATCAAAACGAATTAAGTTTGAAATTGTGAATTGACTCAATTTGCGAATAAAAACAAGTCCGCCAATACCATTAATTTATAAAAATAAATTAGAAAGGTAATTTTGTAAAATTTTATTTAAAAAAGTTTAGGCCCTAATAGTTCCATCTAATATTATTTTTAAAAGAGTGCACCGTGGTTGTGAAATTATAATAAGGGTATGTGGCGCTAAAAGTTTGAGAAACCTCGCTTTAAGCCCATAAATTAATATAGCCATTTCACATAGCGCTGTCTAGTCCCAAAATAAGCAAAGCTTGCACTATGGAAACCGGACCATAGTTAAAATACTTATACAGGTTCATTTGTAATCAGTCAGCATTCTTTTAATGGCGTGTTCAGTACTTTAAATCTAACAACCTTTGTTCGCCTTATGTTGATAATTCGTATTTTTTTCTTTCATACAATATTTAAAAAAAATATTAGTCCGGTCTAAAACAAAATTAACTCTATGCAAAAAGAGCGAGCGCACTCTGTGACGTGTGCCGGCAGCAAACGCGATGACGTCAACCAAGGCCAAAGAAAGGGGTTGCGGCGCGGGGGGCAGCTACTCGCACGATACTACGCCGAATGAAGCGTTTACGCAATAGAGAACTAAAGAGTGTTAGAGAGTACCACAAAAACTTTAATTATTTTTTTTGGGATTTGTATTGTGTTTTGGCTAAGGTTATAGCACAAAAGTTGTTTATTTTAATGTACGAAATATGACCTTTAAAGGATGCATACTGATTACCAGTACCCCTGTATACTTTTTTTAATTACATCTAATTATACTAATACATATAGACACAAAACAAATGTTCGTCACATAAATGTTTGTCCTACATTACTAATGTGATTGAAAACCCGTCCAACCGAAAAATATATACCTTTTTCTGTACCTCTTGATCAGACTTTTATGTTGGAAACCGTGTAAGTAGGTACGTCAAAATAGCTAATGTTTTAATTTTGAATTAACTTACATAATAGTGCTGTAAGCCAATGCACCTCAAATAGCAGCAGCCAAACTCCATACAGCGAGAGGAGATGTATGTGTATGAAGAAGAGAACAGCGGGCCAGTTAGACTCTCGGCTCCTGCTAAGTTCCTTAGGCACCTTTTCCGAAATATCCACCATCTTGACCTGAATATTATTGTAAGATTTTAAGATGGTTTTCAAGAGCAGTATTCGTCATCATGCTCTAGCTAGAAGATGGTGGTATCTGCCGTCAATAAGAACCTACCAACAGATATCATAGGGATCTTGCTAATACTATAGTAAGAAATCATTCCTAAGACCTATATTATTAATGTTATATATGAGCAGAACTGGAGGCTTTACGAGTCAGCAGACTAAACGCGGGGGTTTTTGAGGCCTAATAATCGATCTGGCTGAGTTTCATCTCTAGGAAAACGAATTTTCCGAGTTTTAAATTCCGTCGCTCAGATACTAAGTAATATAGACTGCAATTACAGAGTGCAAATTTATTAAAGGGTATACATAAATGCCACCAATTATATTATATATTGTGGCATTTTAAACCATTTTTTATAACGCTGGAGAGGTGCACCATCTGCTATTTCTGCCCCGGCTTAAAAAAAGTGGTAGATCCGCGGCTGGTAGCTTTATAAATATACTTTACTCAGACAACTTTAAAAATATTTATATGAGTTCCATATCGAATGTCACACATAATATAAATATTTGTATATTTGATATATATTTGTTTTAATTTTTGTATATTTGAAACGAGACGGTTGTAGTTACCTATTTCCGAGATTTATGTACTGCGTAAATGATTGAAACATGTATGAAATAGGGACAGTGCCCTGATACATAGGTATGTGTCCAGAAAGTTATTTAATTATTATTATTATAGGTATGTACGAGTATACCTATACCATTTAACTATGACTGCAATACCAGATATTCTGCTACCAAGCAGTAGTGTGTAAACATTACTGTACTCCAGTTTGAAGGGTACTTGCAGCTAGCGAAATTACTGGGCTGTTGAGACACTTGAACTATTGAAAGTCTCAAAGTAATGAGCACCAAAGAAGCGATACCCTGGCCTTTGTTACTCAAAGTTCTGTGTATCGTTGCAATGGTCATGGACATACGTTATCTCTTACCATCACGAGAACATCATGTTTCTTTTATTACTTTAATATTAAAAAATATAAATACTTACGAGGCAGTCCTAATTACAAAGGCATCGCTATGTAGGTATCTCTTACTTTGAGGCGTTCGACGATAAGTCTCTCATTTCGCCAGCTACGGTTTAAACCGGAATGCAGGATTTTTTGAATTTTTACACATTTTTGCTTGGCGTCAGATTATATAATATGACGGTAGCATCTATTTATATGACAAGCTACTGATGTCGAGTAGATATATTAGATTTTTTTCTTTTATTATGAATGTCAAGCCATCTTCTTATCAAAATTTTTAAAAAGACTTCCAGACTAAAATTAAAGCTCAGGTCGTCTGAAGCGTATTTATTTTTTAGAAACAAAAATTAAAACACACACTCACACTTATTCCAGAAGTGTTAGCTTTCACCTCCAACCTCGAACAACGCGCGCACCACAGTGACGAAGCATTGCTACGGATAATCATTATGTACATGTATGTATATTTTAATGAGCATGACTAGTGACATACAGTTCAATTCATATCCTATTTCGATTATTTTCACTGCATTGGTATCGGCCACCACCCGCTTAGTTTTCGGTAGGTAAGTTTCAAATAACAGCGAACGCGGTTTTATTGACGTAGACATTTCTGTAGTACTGACTACCTACCTAATAAATAGGTTACCTATTTAATTGCCGTTCTGCAGTACTGGTTATTTCAAATCAAAATAATTTTTATTTGGTTATGAATTTAATTAAAATACGAGTAAAAAGCAATGTATATTTATATTTTTAGGAAAAAAATGATTCATGCTCACCATCGAAGGCTCCTTCTTGCGGCGGCGTCGTGTGTCGGGTCGCTCTTTTCCCTCAGATATGGTTGAGGAGGGCGATGGCTGGCACATGCGTCATACTCGTGATCGGGTGCTGCTTGCGGGTCGCTGGTCTGCTCGCGGTATACACACAATCTAGTATTTTAACCCTAGATTAATTTGACCAACATTCCTCTTCCCATATTGTAAAAAATAAAATAAAAAATATTGGAATTCAAAGTTGACAAAGGTCACGGACCCCAGTGTCTGTGGAGAGTAATTATATATATAAAAAAATTAAAAAATATATTATTAAGTTGGTATTTGCTACAGACGTCCTAGTATGTGCGAACAGTAGGTACTCTTCACTCCATTCATATTATTGTGTTATCGGTGATGACTTATGGTGCTGAAACGTGGTTTCTGACTGTGTGCCTTCTTGATAAGCTCAAAGTAGCACAACGAGCTATGAAGAGGGCTATGCTCGGAGTTTCCCTACGAGATCGAATCAGACATGAGGAGATCCGTAGACGACCCAAAGTTACCGACATAGCCCAGCGGATTAGCAGGTTGAAGTGGCAGTGGGCAGGGCATAGCACGCAGAACTGATGGCCGATGGGGCTGCATAGTTCTGGAATGGAGACCACGGACCAGCAAGCGCAGCGTAGGACGTCCACCCACAAGGTGGACAGACGAACTAATAAAGACCGCAGGAACGCGCTGGACGCGAGCCGCTTCCAACCGGTCTTTATGGAAGTCAATGGGGGAGGCCTATGTCCAGCAGTGGACGTCCTACGGCTGAAATGATAATAAAGAAAGAAAAGAAAGAAAATAATTTTATTTTGTACATAACACACCGAAAAACATAAAACAAACAAACAAAAAATGATGATGATGATGATTAATGATGATGATGATGATGATGATGATGATGATAACTTCATTCATGTACCTTGATAAGCGCATAACTTGAGCTCAACCGTCTCACGTGATTATTTTGTCTAAACGTTTGTGATACTTCGAATGAGATTTAAATAAAATACATGTAAAGCCGAAGGTCAAACCCCTACTGCACCAGGTATGCAGTACCGGGCGTTCAGAAATTTAAAAGTGTGTGATTAGCATAAATCAATTATATGAGTATGAGTTTTCAGGTGTTCTTGCCGTGGTGGTGCCTGTGTAAGAATTGTACCCCACCCTCTCTACCCGTGGTTGCCGTAAGAGCCGGCTAAGGGATGTAATCCGGAAGATGGGCAGCAGCGTCTTCTTTGAACAAAATCACACCTAACTGCGCTCGCCAACCCGCCTGTGAAGCGTGGCGAGTATTGGCAAAACACCCCCAGGAGGCGGCCTATGGCTGATGATGAGTTTTCAGGTGACTACTGCAGTGATGGAACCGCGACGCCTGCATAAGATCAAATCATTCTTCAGACCACTCCCCGTTGTAGTTGCGTACAAGAAAAACAGTTATGATATTTTAGAAATGTATAACACATCCGTCGTAATTATTGTGGATGCAAAGGAGCAAGTGTGCTGATGAGCTCTCCCTGGCAAAACTAATTTAATCCTCTGTGAAATAATACGCTGCAAATACTTTTATTATCATTTATTTATCTTTTTCAATAAAACATTGAGCACATTGAATAAGAACAATCCATAAAACTTTGTATTATATACATTGGACGTAAAATAGAATTATTCTTATATGATACTGTAAGTTTAGAGGTACGTAGATCTCAGCGATCGGGTAAATGAAACTGAAAATTTGAGTATATACTAAGTAATTAAATGTTTGTATGCCTTATTGTCGGTACACTAAACTTAGCATAAAAATTTAATGTTTATAGGTAATATATATAATGTATAACATTGATCATTAGTAGGTAGGTAGTGAAAATGTTAATGTTTTTACTATGAAAGTTTAAGCATTCAAAAATACAATTTTATTTTAATAAATGTCATATATTCGTTACATTATATAACTCAAGTGATGAAATGCAACTTGGCACTCAATTTATCAAACCATCCTCATGCATAATCACTAGTTACTCCGCTTATTAGGTGTAGGTGAAACGTAGGTATAATTAAACTACTAAAGATAAATTTAAAACACCATTTAGACATAGTTAGATTTATATCTGCCTATAATGTTGCAAATATTATTAATTGATCTACTTTAATGATTTCTATAACTGAATTTAATTTATGTAAATAGGTACAATTATATATTTGACATTATAACACAAATGTAATGTCAACGTTTTAGATTCTCGCTTGGTCCAACTTACACTTGGCAATTTATCCCACTAATATTATAAATGTGAAAGTTTGGATGGATGGTTGGATGGATGTTTGTTACTCAACCACGCCAGAACGGCTTAACGGATCTGGATGAAATTTTTGCATGTAGATACTTAGGGCCCTAGAATAAAACATAGGATACTTTTCATTATCATCATCATCCATCACCACGTGGGTAAAACCGCGGGGCGCAGCTAGTTCATAAATATTTTTGTAAAGAGATAATCTAAACTGTGTTAATTTTCATATCTGTCAAAATCGTTGGACAATTTGACTCTAGTGAAATATGCCCTTTAAAATAAGAATACAACGTGTAACGTTAGTAATCCCGTATAGATAAATAAAAAAATATTAACATGACTTACAATTATATTACTAGAGGAACACACGTACATTACGTAAGTAGGTAACTTAAACTATCATACCTATACACATTTTCCTAGTATTTACTAATATAATAGTAACTACCTCCAACTATTTTTCTTCTTAGACTCAATCATTTTATTTATCAGTCTTACATAGACTCAAAACTTCACGATCTTAGACATCGATTCTTTTATACTGAACTAAGCTAATCAGTCATAGCTAAAATTATAATCCATCTATCTATCTAATACCTTTAAACGAGCAATTATTGTGTATAATATAGATATAATCCGAATCTCGGAAACGGCTTCAACGATTTTCACGAAATTTAGTATGCAGGGGGTTTCGGAGGCGATAAATCGATCTAGCTAAGTTTTATTTTTAAAAAACATCGTTTTATCCGTGTTTTCAGCCGAGCAAAGCTCGGTCATCCAGGTACTTATCTTTAAGAAAGAAGAATAGAGCTGTAAATGTATTGTCAAAAAGTATGACAGCATAGACAACATATCAAACCAATCTAACAAAGGATGAATGCTCTGGGTATTGTAGATGTCTATAATAGGCGGTGGTAATCATTTACCATCAGGTGGCACGTCATTTTTTTGCTAATATAAAACCATATTTCTATCTTTTCATTGCAATCTATTAGATTAGGATGACATTTTTTTTCCACAGGTGGTAATCAAGCAGGCGGGTTGCCTGATGGTAAGCAATCACCGTTGCCTATGGTTATCTGCACTACAAAAACGTTGCTGACCTTTTAAGATTCTATTATTACGTCTTTTGAAGAACCCAATGTCTCAAACTTTTATTCTTGGGATTTTTCTTAAATCAATTAAAAATTAAAAAAACTAACATCAATTTTAGCTTACAAAGTTTAAAAAAAATAAAGACTTAGCTATTGCTATAACATTTTCATGTTACTATAACATTCGATATATTTAATATAAAAATTCAACATTCCTATCGCTATAACATTCAAAAGAATCTCCTAGCTCTCGAAAAACGCATTTTCAGTGTCGTCATTGATGTAATATTTTATCGAGTAGATCATTCTAAATTCCGTTTCTATTTTTACAAAGGACTTAAATTATTTAATGATGAATAATAATAAAATAGGACACTGTTATTCGAAAGTTATAATTAAGTAGATAAAAACGTTTTAAACGTAACATTTTGGTAAATAAAAATGCTATAAGTCAGATAGTACCGTCTTAAAGTACTCCATGTAGCTCGAATCGTTGCCTTTATTATCCTAGATTTATGTTGTAAGTATATCGTAACTGAATTTTATCGAGTTCTAAAGCATTTCTACCTTCTGTAATTTTTTAATACTCAAAGATTTATTTGTTTTTAGATTCATCATTTCTACTATAGAACAAATCTATGCTGTCTAGTCTAGTAGTGCTTGTAATGTGCTCTCTACTTTAGTATCTATTTTCCTATTTAATGTATTTTAGTTCAAAAATACTAATAGTTGGTAGTTTTGTCTATTTTTGTCTAGGTTAATTGATTGATTCAGGCGTTTCTTTGCGGAAGTTATATTATATATATAGGTATATTTAGATTATTACCGCTTAAAAGTTATTTCGTTTACTTGATGGCAATATTAAAAATCTATCTGAAATATATTTTTTTTACATATTATTAAGTTTAACATAAAGTTAAAATCTAAATTGAATTAAAATAAAACACTAATTAAAATAACTACAAGTCTTTATATTCTCTTCTCGCTTTTAAGCGGAAATAAACTAAATATATACCTTGATCACTCTAGATTTTGCTGTTAAAAGTTCTTGCCTTCTTAACGAATAATATGAAGAATCGATAAACTTCAAAAAGCAACATTTTTTAACTTTATTAATCTATTGATTGACTATATTGACTGTAATATAGATTGTATATGTTCTAAGAAAATTGATCCAAACATTTATGTCTGAAACATTAATACATTATTATAAGTTTTAGATGTTTTTATTACAAATTAATATCTTCCTAATGGTAATGTAATCAAACCTTGTTTTATTAATATGGTTTGCATTTCGAAAGTTAGATGTGGGATCGATTTAAATTCAGAGGTGTTAAAAGATAATTTTCGCGTTAGGAATCCATTTGCTACACGTGTGCTATCGAGTAAGTATAGAAAGTTAGTTTTGTTTAACAATCGTTACAAATATCTAGTTTAGTTTTGTAGGGGCATCTGTTGAGTTTGGTCATTAATATAATGATAGGTCCTTATGGTAAAGGTAAAACATAGTTACAAAGTTGTCGATGAACAAAAGTCTTATTTTTATGTCTACACGAACATAAAAAGTTGAAGTATTGCACGAACATTTATGTAGTTTTTTCATCATTAGATTATTTTTTTCTAATTTGCTTATTTTTGTGCAACGAAAGAGTCTTCATACCACTGTGTATATAAGATAAAATATTTTAACCTAAATACGGTCCAAGATACATTACACTTATTGTTCGGTCCCAGCAAGCAATAGAGGGTAGACGGAAATTTGCTCCGTCAATTTGTCACTTTGCAACCGTCGATCGACGAGAAGCTCTGTCGTTGCGGTCGAGATCGGACTTACGTTACGTTCCCTGCTCACGGCGCGCGCGCAAACTAATTAATCTAGAATCATCGAAACCAGTGTCCGTGACATTGTGCCGTCAAGTTGCGAACAGATTTGGACCACCAGCAGTTCTAGCCATGCTAGAATCGTACGAAGCCCGCGACGGAAGCTGAAGCCGTACAGGCGGTCGTGGATTGAAGGTTGGTGGAGTTTTTTCTTATATCTTCGACAGCTTGCGGGGATAGACTATCCGTTTCCCACCTGGTTCTAGATGCACCTCATACAGTCCATTTAAATCATATCTCTTTCCCGAGACTGTACGTGTATCGTACACTTATACTGACCGACGTAACTGACTTAAAAGTTGTATTTGATTTTTCTACATAAGACGAAAGAATGAATTTCTGCGAAAGTGCGTGTACATAAAAATCTTATTATCTGAGCAAAAAAGATTTTGAATCATTAAGTATAGGTTGACTTCTGAAATAATTATGATTAAATTAACGCTAAGAAATCTAATTTCACAGCAGAACCAAATTTTTAAACTTCACTATTTTTTTATCCACTATAAAATAGCAGGTCCTTTCTTTCAGTAATGTAACGATAGGTTCATGAACTCATCTAAGGTCGGGTGTAAGTCATAAAATTCATCATTTCGTTTTCATATGTTACAAATTTGGAAATCCCGCACCGTACGCTTTTAGCACTAATTCCTACTGCACATTTGTAAAATGCGGAATGTCCTTCCTGGAAAGGTATTTCTGCTTGGTATAATAGAGCGTTTAAAAAAAAAGTGTATTTAAACATAGCTCTGTCTTAGTGTCAATACCCAAAATCAAGCGGGTGTCCATTGACAACGGTGAATTCACCGTCAGACCCCCTGGAAAGGTGTTCGTCACTTTTTAAGTTTAAAAAATCATAATATTGATTCGAGCCACACGTATCCGTAGACATACACAACGCATATTCTGCATTTTTGGGCAATTGAGACTACGGGTTTGGAATAACTACCGCAAAATAACTTTCGAATGAGCCCATAACCGCAAATAACGAAAATATAACCAATTTATGTTCCATTTTTCGCTATTCTAAAGGATTTTTTAGAGTTTTGACATTTTACTTAACAGTTTCAGCTGAGCTGCTCGATTGAGCAGGTTTTGAAAAGACAGTGATTACAGCTTTCGGGGCAGATTGATTGATACAGCATTCTGAATTACAGCATCTATCATTGGCTACGTTCGACCTGGTACCTTCTCTTCGTGAGGCTTCGTTATCGTTAGGAAGCCGTCTATTGTAAATATAGTTGTTACCAGCAGGGCAGGCGATGAAATCGACTCTGTGGCAGACGTGCGTGTGTCCGTTGAACCGGTCTCTACTGTCCTGCCTTTTGTTGCGGTGATGGCACAATTGCTCGTTGCGTTGAGAATTACCTGTGTGAAATAAATAGTTTTGACTTCGTTTGCCCTATAGTTAGCTGACGTGGTTTTTACACTTCTATAATTTGTTTATTTGGGATAGTTATCATTTTCCTTCAGAAGTTATATGTATGTAGATTTTAGTTATGTTAAAAGTCATATAATATATTTCTTTAATCGAAAACAATACAATATTTTTATCGCTGACATCAAAGTTACAAGTCATATTCCAACTCATATCAAAAATAACATTTGATTCACGGAATCCAATTTCTGTTAAAATTAAATAATAAGTAACGTTTTTAACGTATAGACGTTAGTTATTATACGATAGTTTATAAACTTTTGCGATTTGAAGCGCCAAATTCGTAACGCCAATAAACATCGAGCGTGAAACGTAGGTGTGGTCGAGCTGACTTAACTGACCAAAACGTTGAGGTAAATAAAAAAAACTAATTTCATAATAGCTTGTGCGCGATTAAGTCTAAAATTAACTATGTTCATCAAATATCATTTCATAAAATTATGAAAAAATCCTATTAGTGTAGTGTTTCCTATTAGTCCTATAGAATCTCAAATCAAACTGCCCTAAATGTAGAATACAAGTATAAACACAGCGCGCAATCCAACTTGTTTAATTGAACTTGGCCGATTCGTTTGCAATATTCGAATCGATGGAAGATCTCGGCACGATGCTCGAAGACCTCAATCGAGTTTCCAACGGGTGGGTCTTACAATGAATATGGATAAAATAAATAATAGAAGGTGATGTTGAATGTCCATGTTGAGCCCGCCCCAGTATCAGTTGGGAACTCGGTTCTTGAAGTTGTTGACACGTACATTTACCTAGGGCAGGCAATCCAATTAGGTAGGTCCAACTTCGAGAAAGAGGCCAGTCGTCCAATCCAACTCGGCTGGGCAGCGTTCGGATAACTGCGCAGCGTTTTCTCGTCCGAAATACCTCAGTGCCTCATGTCTCATGGCGCTTAAACGTGGTCGAAATCACAGGGGGAGGCCTATGTCCAGCAGTGGACGTCCTACGGCTGAGATGATGATGATGATTCTATCATTCTATCTTAAGTACGGGGATGACAATAGGACCACCGCCTTCCATATATTAAATATCTCGCTTATAAGTTGTTAAGGAAATGCTTATATAGATAAGATAATAGGTAATGTAAGAAAACCAAGATTGCCAAGACTTTCGATCTAAAGTTTGTAGCGTTGCGCCGTTGCAAATAAGTAAGAAAAACAAACTACATAGGTACCTGATCCAGTGCCACTTGAAGTAGGATTCCTAACGAATCCTATAGCGGTGTAGGAGCATCTTATGGCGGCAGGGGGACGTCTTTTGCAGCACCAACGCCTTATCGAGTTCTGAAAATATTCACCAGCTGTATTTAATGAAGTCATGGTTAATTAAATGCAGCAATGCGGTTGTCGGTATATGTAAGCGCAATCTTTTATAAATATGAATAATAAGAATTGAAGAAATAAAATTATGTAGTCCAAACTAAGCATAGCTTTTGCTATGGGCCCCAGATGACAATTAAATCCGCAGACACGACATGTAGGATGACGTCATTGGAGATCCTGGATCTATAAAATTCAAACGGGCCCAGGAACATAGAACTAAATCTATTCACCTTGTCAGTGAGTAGCGCGGAGCGGTGGTTTCAACCCCGAATGTTAAAGTAGCCCATGTCCTTATTCTTACCAAACGTAAAGATGTAATGGTTTTCTCACTTGAGAAATTATCGGTTCCCCATACAAACTTTCATCCCTTATTTCACCCCTTCCAAGATTTATTTAGCAAAAAAAAAGTAGCCTATGTCCGTATTCTTAACAAAAATAAAGGATAAGTATAAGTAGGTAAAAAAAATGTTTACCTTGAAAGCATCCCGGAACTTATTGGACATAATGTGATAGAAAATGGGGTTGATGCACGTGGACATATAGTAGAACACTCCCGAGGTGTAGGTGAGGAAGTAGTACGCAGATAGGAGGATAGGTGACCGTGCGTGGTGGTTCTCAGTAGTCCCGTATATAGCAACCAGTCGCTGAGCATGGAACGGTGCCCAGCACACGAAGAAAGCTATTACTACGGCAACTGTTGACAAAATACAATTTGGAGATGACTTTGAAACACGTTAAAAGAAGTAGAGCTTCAAAAGAATTAAAACTTTTTAAAATTAAAACATGATCAAATCATGATGAAAATTTTAGATAATGAACGAAAACCTTTCTCTACAGAACGGTTAATGGTAAAATACTCATTTTCTCAATTAAATATATTATGCTGATCAATGTATTATGTTCCCTTTTTAAATGCAACCTTGTGAAATTATAAGATTACACTAGTTTTATATGACGAATAAAATGAAAACAAGCAATCTATTATTTTTACTACGGATGTTAAACTTAAACGTAACATAATATAAATAGATGATAGTGTATTTTAAAACAACACTGGGTTCTTAAACTTATACTTCAACTTAACATATTTTCGTATTTTAATGTCTGGGAGATTTTATTATTTTATTAGATGATAACTTACCTAACATTTTGACAACTCTCTTGGTTGACTGGCTATGTTTCCTGTGAAGTTTATGTGTGTACGATAGGCTTCTTTCAAATTCTCTCCGAGTTTGATCATTGCAGTTACTGGTCTCTCTTAACTTTAGTCCAATGAATGCGTACAGTACTGATATCAAAATCATTGGAGCAAAGAAAAATACGAATGTCGATATTTCAAAGGAGTGCTCGATGATAACTCTCGTTTGCAGACACATAATGACGCCGTTAGTCTCCCTGACTCCGAACTGAAGAGCTTGTGGCAATGCTAACCACAGCGCTACCATCCATAGCCACGCTACATGTTTCGTGGCTCGCGATAACTTTGACATCTTGTGTGATACGAAAGGATGACATATCGCCAGATACCGTTCCACCGTAAATAAAGTTATGGTCAACACACTTGCGTTTGTCGATGTCTCCGCAGCTAGTCCTCTTATAATACAAAACGTGTTACCAAACACATACGGCCATTTAGACCAGATGGAGTAGATCTCTTGGGGCATCCCGCTGACGAGAAGCAAAAGATCCGAAATTGCCAGGCTAAACAAATAATAATTCGTCGCTGTATGCATACTTTTGTTGCGAACTATTACTAAACAAGTAAATGTGTTACCCAATATCCCAGTAACAAATATAATGGAGTAAATAATTGTTATCGGTATTATAATATACAGAGAGTCTCTTTGGGGACCGAAAATTTTCATAGGGTCCGCTGGCTGGGTAAAATTTATGATCTCATTGAAGACGTCAATGGTTGAGTTCATTTTCTTGACTAATAGTTGAATATAAATGTGAAAGACCTTCTTGACGTTAACTTGAAAACGTCTGAAGAATTAAGCCTCCATGTGCACTTTAAAACTGCAAAAGAAGAAAACATTCATTTACTACCCAGGCAATAAATAACTTATCTAAGATACAAAATTTAGTTAAATTTAGAGATTAATTCTGTAAATAACAGTTTTGGGTAGATATTTTATTAACGTATTAAAAAAAAACTGTGCTTCGAGTAATAGATGACTTTTAGTAGGTAAGTAGTATGTAATGAATTAAAATTAAAAAATTGTACAAGTTACAATGTGAATAAATAATGCACGCTTGGGTTTTTACGTGACATGTTCTATAATTATGTAGTAATTACTGTCCAATATCTACTTGCTCGCCACTCTCGTTTGCCGTGGGGGTGCCGGCGTAAGAATTGTACCCCATCTTCTCTATCCGTGGTTGCCGTAAGAGTCGGCTAAGGGATGTAATACGGAAGATGGGCAGCAGCGTCTTCCTTGAACCTAACTGCGCACGCCAACCCGTCTGCCAAGCGTGATGAGTATTGGCGAAACCCCTCCCCAGGAGGAGGCCTATGTCCAGCAGTGGACGTCCTATGGCCGATGATGTGATGTGATGTGTGATCTACTAACTATTGATTTTATGTTAGGCGGTAGCAAGTTAGATGTTTTTGCAAACTTCTTAATTAACGTTGACCTGTTTTTGAGTAAGAATGTGAATGTATAAAATTGAATTAAATAATTTCACGCTCAGAAAAAGCAACTGTCATCAAGCGGGAGACTCTATTATTATACAGTTACTTATTTTCTTTCATATTTTTAATTATTGTACAATACAAATACAAAACAATAAGTATTATGAAAAACCTAAACCTGGACAGCCGCCGACAGCGGCAGGGCTCAAGCTGTCGGTGATTAGGGTTGTAAAGTGAGGAACTTCCTCACAATGCATGTCGTGTCAAGGATCGCGGTCTTTTGGATCTGATCCTGGACCCAACCATCTAGCGAGAGTTTCCTAAGACGTTGGCTTAAGACGCTATAAGACCATTCACCGTGGCGACTTTCGTAACAATGATCGTCAATTTTCTTTTTTTAAATTTAATCATTCGAATTGTTTCTAGATTGTCTTGAAATACAATCACGAGTCTGTCAAATACATGAATAAGTAACTAAATAAATATAGTTACTTATAAATATTATGAAAAACCTAAACCTAGATTGCCACCGTCAGAAAAAACCCGACGGCTGGAGCCCTGGCGCTGACGGCTTTATCTGAGCGTGAAATTATTTAATTGAATTCTGTATATTTTATACTGTTTTGGATAATAATATAATTGTTTAAAGAGAAAGAAAAAAATGTGCTGCCATTTTAACAATAAATTAAATCATTTTAAAGATCAGATGAGGATTTTAAAAGATCCTCATACCGCGAGCGATCTGTGATTACTTTGGTAGTGCTATAGTAATTAAACTGTGCTTCAGATGTCAGATCCCCCGTGAGAATATAAATTTTTAGATGAAAAAAAAACTTTATATGAAGTAATGAATGAAAAAAATGTCTAGACTAGAAATTGTTTATTTTCATTTTAACTTATCGTATTAACTTTTAAATACTTGTTATAATTATGACATTAAACTTATTAGTTCGAATACTGATTCAATTTATTGAGCTTCCTACAGTTTATATTATATTATTAAATTATTGTATTAAAATTAGGCTAAAATCTAAAAATTTCCACGATTGTTACCATGGGAAATATTTTTTATTACTTATTTTGGTTAGAATGAATGAGACGAACCTGACATTGTCCTGATGGTTAGAGATACCTGCCAACGACCATTGCAGAAGCGATACCCAAACCTAAAACAAAGTAATTAAAGTAAGTCAATTGTGGAATGATTTTGACGGAGTTCTTGGGTTCACAACATTGGGCTCCTAAAAAGGCGTGTTAAGAGTTTTTTTTTTTAGTACAGATATAGGAATCCTCTAAGTTTTTATTAGATTTACGCACGCAAGTGCCCATTGCTAGACAGCGCCGGCAAACGGCATTACTCAACCTTAGAGAGGGCAGAGCTATTAGCTGATCATTTGGAAGGGCAGTTCCAACTACACTTCGGCGAGGATCACGTGCGAATCGCGAGGGAGGTGTCGGAGGTGGTCAATATATTATGTTCCCTTTTTAAATGTAACCTTGTGAAATAAGATTTCACTAGTTTTGTGTGAAGAATAAAATAAAAACAAGCAATCTATTATTTTTACTATGGATGTAAAACTTAAACGTAACATAATATAAATAGATGATAGTGTATTTTAAAACAACACTGGGTTCTAAAAATTTACATGTTTTCGTATTTTGATGCCTGGGAGATTTTATTATTTTATTAGATGATAACTTACCTAACATTTTGACAACTCTCTTAGTTGACTGGCTATTTTTCCTGTGAAGTTTATGTGTGTACGATAGGCTTCTTTCAAATTCTCTCCGAGTTTGATCATTGCAGTTACTGGTCTCTCTTAACTTTAGTCCAATGAATGCGTACAGCACTGATATCAAAATCATCGGAGCAAAGAAAAATACGAATGTCGATATTTCAAAGGAGTGCTCGATGATAACTCTCGTTTGCAGACACATAATGACGCCGTTAGTCTCCCTGACTCCGAACTGAAGAGCTTGTGGCAATGCTAACCACAGCGCTACCATCCATATTTGTTTTTTACTTCAGACAGGCAAAAAGTACATCAAAAGTGCTTTGTTTTTTTTCGTAGTTAATAACTTGTTGAGTTAGATGATCACATATCTTGAGAAGCATTTAGTAAGTATGAAGTTTGTTAATTCGATAATAATAGTGCTATCAAGACCGGATCGTAACAAAATCAAGAGTTTTGTAAAATCAAATATGTACATCAAAAATCACGATTATCTTACGTTGGCTCTTGAATTTGTAAATATCTGTTTGTGGTTATTGATGATGTCATCCTCATCATGTGCGATGCTAGCGACTCTTAATATTTTTATATTATTCTCTTTTTATTAATAGTGTGAATGACTATTAAAGCAGCAGCTACTCTACGCGCGTCTGACCCCATCGCGCTCTTGCTCCAAAACGGATCGATTCGCTTCACTATGATCCTCAACGTGCCTCGACCCGCCTCAAGTAGAGACTGCCCGGCCTGTGACAGCTCAAATGGATACAGATTTTTAGAGTGTGCTCGTGTATTGATGGCAAGTCTAAGTCTTATCTTGAAAACTAGATCGTATATCGCGCAGAAGGAGCAACTCACCCGCACTATTGTACCTACGTGTAGCTGTAGAAGGGTTCTTGCAAATTTGGTATTTGAAGTCTCAGAAAGGTGAACGTCTTTAAGCTTGGTTTGCCTTTTTTGACCTTCGAACGCCAAACTGATATCGTATGAGCAAAAACAATATTTGACTCTTGTAAAAGGACATACTCGTAAGCGCTATTAATGACACATTCATATTTAAAAGAAGATGTCTATCATCAATTTTCTTCTCTTTTTAAATTAATTAATAGATTTGCGGTTAACGATGCAATCTTTACCCTATTTTAGCCTGGCTCTGAAAACGCTGGTTTGAATACATATTTTTTTAAATCCTAAACAGCTGTATAGGTCGCCGCTTCTTAGTACTCGATGATGTACGGTTACCTACAGACGACAACACCTAGATTCAGGTTATCTTTAGATAACCTGAATCAATTCCAATTCCCAATTAGCAATTCCCGATAAAAGCTAAAGCTAATAAGTCTTTTATCGGGAATTGCGTTAGATTCTATAGTAAAATCCCACTTGAGGTAACTAAAATGTCCTATTAAATTCAAAGATTTTATAAAGCAGAGGTTAATTGACAAAGCCTACTATAAGGTGGCTCATTACGTGAAAGACAGGAATATATGGTTGTTGTAGCTTCTCTCTGCACTTGCATCCCCCTGGCTAAGTGACAATTGTAGTAAGCATAATGTATGTATTAATATTTATAACTGTAAATTGTAACCTAATATGAAAGGAAAGATCCACAAAAAAATGCCTTGCTGAGTTTCTTGCCGGAGTCTTCTCAGTTGAAGTGTAATTACGAGCCGGTGGTAGATTCAAACATGTAACTTAACGTTCATAAGTGCATTACCAGGACCTGAACTGAATAAATGACTTTTGATTTTGACTCTGTCTACTAGAATGCTTGTCTATAGACATCAAAACACACTCGGATTGCAAATATCCAGATTAAAAAACACCTACAGATATTACATTAAGTTCCTAACATACAAAGATATTGGGCAGACCTGTTCGACTTTCATAAATAATACTGTTTATTTCAGAATTGCTAAAATAATGCTTAAAAAGCCTACCTATGTGTCTTTATTGTTTATTGTCCCGAGACGTAGGACGACGTTGTGATTCAGGGGAGCGGTGTCCTTCAGCATGCGTTTTATGGACTATAAAACGTAATGACTTTTAGATGGCAGCTTGCTTAGGGTCAATTTTAGTACAGTTTTGTGGACCAAACAAAATCTAGACTTGGTCACAGATCACTCTTCCGAGAAACTTTGCTCTACTAACGATTTTTTATTCTCGTTTTCCGAGATAGACTTTTACGCTTTTCTTGATAGTTTTTAGTGGCCAAAAGATTTCTCCAATTTTTCCAGTGTTGATGATTTTATGATAGTGTGGGTAAATTTGTATTAGCATAGATTAATATCATTATCAGCGGTGAGCAGTTATTTTGGTGATTTCACTGAACATTACATTTTAAGCATTAACTGGAATGCTTTAGGCAATAAGGCCGCTAGTTGTTTATTAAGCTGTTTCTTTTATCATTTTTTTATTTATGTATGGTGTGAAAATGTGAAAATTAGTTATCTTATCTTGTGTATGTGCCTATGTTTCCTCGTAAAACTACTAAACAGCTGAACCGATTTTGAATTATATGTCTTCAGATTTGTCTATACTTATTGCGTGAATGTCACTGGGTATATTAAAATCCTACTTAGTATTATAAATGTAAAAGTTTGGATGGTTGGATGTTTGTTACTCAATCACGCCAGAACGGCTGCACTGATCTGGATGAAATTTTGCATGTAAATACTTTAGGAATAAAACGTAGGATACTTTTCATCATCACCATCATCCATCACCACGCGGGTAAAACCGCGGGGCGCATCTAGTAATAAATAAAAATAGCAGATTCTTGGCGATTTAATGTATGTAGATTTTTTTCTTAGTCGGGTCATAGTTTTTTTTAATTTTTAATGATTTATATTGATTATTTCTGCAATATCCGCAAACATTATTACACTAATAAAGTCAAGCCTTTTTTGTTATAGTTGAGTAATTATGTTACGGTTAGGGGAATAAATCGAGAATTTCATAACAAATATCAATTATTTAATATATAAACTATAAAACAAGGTTAAAGTGAGAAACAAACGGGGCACTTGCCCCGGGTGGCAGCTTCCGGAGGCTTCAATATCATAATATAGGTTCGTAATATAGTTGAAAAGAAAGATAGTGTCACAAAGCGCCTAGCATCCAGTGCACGTTGTTCTATCGATTATACATTTGATTTTAAAACACTCAGTTGGTGGTTTTGGAACATATCCGACGTTATGGAAGTGTCTGTCTATCCGTCTGTCTGTCCGTCTGTCACCAGGCTGTACGAGTATCTCTTGAGCCGTGATAGTTAGATAGTTGAAATTTTCACAGTTGATGTATTTCTGTTGCCGCTATAACAACAAATACTAAAAAATAGAATAAAATAAATATTTAAGTGGTACCCATACAACAAACGAGATTTTTTTGGTCGTTTTTGCTCGATATTGATAACGGCAACAGGTAGACGATTGAAATATTCTCAAAATATTTAGTTATGTATTCACTTTAAAAATAAATAATTAAATTAAAATAAAACATACTACATACAACAAACGTGATTTTTTGCCGTTTTTATAGATAATAGTACGGAACCCTTCGTGCGCGAGTCCGACTCGCACTTGGCGGTTTTTTATTTTCGCATAGTGCCATCTAACTTCAAACTAAGCAAAGCTAGCTATGAGAACTATGTATATAGCTGATAGAATACTTATTACTTATATGCATATTTTTTGCGAATACATACTTATAGGTACACGTATTTAGAACGCCAAGGACACAGAAACATAATAATATTTTTGTCACCCAAATGTTAGCCCTGAGTGGGAATCGAACCCATACTCTTTACAAGTAGAACTATTGTCAAATGACCTGGCAGGGCAGACAAATAATAAATACTTAATAGTAATAATAAACATGGACGGCCGAATTTCATTCTTGCTTGAAAGACTGCGAGAGCCTTTGCCCTGCAGTAGGACAGTACATGAACATAATAATAAGTCAAATAATCGATAAACATGGTAATTCCTTCTAAGAAACCGGTCAAGTGCGAGACTGACTCGCGCACCGAGGGTTCCTTACATACTTATATATATACATATATAAGTAAAAGTTATGGTATTTTTTTATGGTAATTTATGCTTTTCGCAATTTTTATTTTATCTGTGCTATAAGACGTTGCTTCGTACCAAATTTCAAGATTCTGAATTCACGGGAAGTACCCTGTAGGTTTCTCTTGCGAGTGTCGTAAATTTGCAGCATAAACGGTATCTTTTGATTGCGTTGGCTTAGAAGTTTGATTTTTTTCATAGCTCTAAGGGACAGTAAACTTGAGTATTTGATATGAATTTCAGTTTGATACTTCCACGCGTTCCTGAGAAAAAGGGTCTTGACAGACAGACAGACGGACAACAAAGTGATCCTATAAGGTTTCCGTTTTTTTCCTTTTGAGGCACGGAACCCTAAAAATCACCACTTTAACCTACTAATGCTTGTCTAATCAAAATCAATATTAAATACATACATGTAATTATTAATACTGACTGCACCGATCTTGACAACTATACAAAACGTTTATCTTATGAGGATAATAAAAATATTTCATCAGTAATCGCCATCGAAATCAAAATTTGTTTGAGTAAAATTTTGTTTTTACGATATTGTCTGCGGTAATGTATTCGTGTCTATTGTATTTAAATTTTTCAGGTAAAGTTAAAGTACAGGGGTCAAGAGTATTTTTGCTTCGCTCGTTGCTCTGTCACTACACAACTTTAAAAAATAAGAAAATCCGTTAATTAAATAAAACAAAACATAAAAAAATATTATTGTGATTGGTTCAAGAAAAATTAGTATAGATTTGCTTTTTAACCCCCGACGCAAAAAGAGGGGTGTTATAAGTTTGACGTCGATGTTTGTCTGTCTGGCTGTGTGTGTGTGTCTGGTTGTGGCATCGTAGCTCTCAAACGGATGGACCGATTTTGATGCGGTTTTTTTCATTTGAAAGCCAGTTTCCTTGCGGTGGTTCTTAGCTATGTTTGGTTAATGGCGTAGGGGTTTTTTTTAAATTGTATTTAATTACTTGTTCTTCCAAGTGCACAGTGCTGTGCACAACAGTGGCAGAAGCAGAGTGATAAAATAGCCTATATAATCGATTAATTCAGGCGTTACTTTGCGGAAGTTCATTTTGAGTGTTCGAGGTATATATTTAGTCGATTTCCGCTTAAAAGTCGTTTCGGTTACAATAAGTGATGAGGATTTAAAATTAAAATTTAATTAACTTGATGACAATTTTAAGTAAAGTAAGTGAGGATAGGACGTTATATCTCAATAGTTTATTATCAAATCTGGGCGATTGCCTCATAACTAATCTTAACGATTTATAGGCTCGTTTGCATAGCTCCGTGATTTGTGTTTTAAAAGTTTGCCTCGTGTCGAACGTGAGAACGAGGTTCCTTATCTCTGAGATGCGCTCCAGTGCGACTCCCGACTTTCTAAAATCCATAATTAAACATTTCGAAACATTAAATTCTAAGTTATTTCGCACGTTTCACTCAACTACACAGAAAATATCGCGCTGCAGCGCTTCATAGTTAGCCGGACAGGTATTCCTAAGTGTAGATAGACCTAGCGATAACTTCAAGTCGTCCGCGAACATCAGACACCCAGTCGTCCTGACATTTAAAGCCAAGGTGGTAAATGAATTGTATCGAATGGGAAAAATAATTGAAGAAAAGTTTGACCAGTCTCGGACAGAATTTAATCTCATAAAATTTCCTCAAAAGATGAGCAATCTATCGAAAGATCTTTTTAGATCAGAATACGCTGCATTTACCTCAATATTCCAGAATATTCAGGTTCCATTGTGGTGGTGGCTTAATCCACAAAGTTAACAAGTTTGGATTTACCAGTGCGAATCCGTTTCACATGGTAGAGAAATGCGACGATTCAAAATTATTTCAAAAACTTTACCGAATGCTAAAAGAACGGCTTCGGTCCGTAATTTTCGATTTGATATCATTCCTAGATTTAAGTGTCACCCGTGAGATTTTCTACTCCGTCGGGCAGACCTAAGTTTGTAAAGATAAATTAAAAATGTGAAGTAGTGGTTCTCTAGAAGCACGTATTCAGTCCGTGCCGATGAATGTGTCCTCTGACCTCATACATATTATGTAAGTATAATAATCAATGGCTATGCAGGGCGGACAGTGCGAGCCCGCGGCCGCTTCGACAGATAAGGTAGTAGCTTCGCTGAAATATACAGACGCTAAATATTCTGTAAATGCGTTACCGACTTCCCTAGAGACAGTCACCTTTGTACTGAAAATCGTCACAGATGTTCCAAATTTCCAAAAACTATTTGGATCCTTACAAATACCGATAAAAACATTTCCAAATTAAATTCTTTGAGAAATGCTCTAAACTTTTCAGGTGAAAATATTTTTATTGTAAAATTTTATGATTTCTGCGTTAAACCATGACGGATACTGAAAGGTAGAGTTCACACTTCTGACGGTTCACGACCCTCAAGTCATCGTAGAGGTACACGCTGACACACTAACCGCCGAGACTAATTAGTACCAAATCAAATATAAAAATACAACACAAAACCTACAAATGCATAATTTTTCCGAGTTCCAAAAACTCCAGAACGTAGCTCCTAGTTGTGGTGTTTATGTATCTGGTCATGCGCCACACAACAGGTTGTTGTTTGAACATCGTTTCAGTTTTGTCTTTGTTCTCTGTTCTTAATTTGTGCGCAGTAATGTAATAAAAAAAACATATATTACATGAATCTAATAGGGAGTTGTGGCGGGATGCAGAAGAATCATGCCGCATTGTAAAGTTGTCCTTAACTTGTTTCAAATCTTTACGCATAAGTGGTGTTTTATTAATAAAGTGTTGAAATACGCGCATTGTCGTGGGAAAGTGATATAATGTGGTGAAACAATTTTGTGTTGATTCAAAACTACGTCGACCGAATATGACCCTGATTTACTTTCTGTGGATTCTGATGCCTTTTTTTAATTTGTCAGTGGTTACATATTTTATGATGCAATGTCAACATCAAATAAAAAAAAGGATCTAATATTTGTCACTAACATTTTCAGCTAGTACTACACTTGTCTAATTAAAAGTTATTTCTGAAATTACAGAACCCTGACCGTGAATCCGACTCGCACTTGACTGATTTTTATTTTATTATTTATAAAGGTTATTGCGGACGATGGCGATCATTGAACGGTGGTTTGAGTTCAACCAATTTATATCCCTCGCTACTATGTTAACGAGTTTATGTTAATTTGTTTGTAGTAAGTGGATACATGATCAGTACCTGACGATCCACAACATAGTGTCAATATATACTTTTTTATTACTGCCTTTTTTTTAGCAGCAACATCTACATGTTGCTACTAAAAAAAGGCAGTCATGGGAATGCCGACAGAAGTAAACACTCAAATCTTTAAAATAGCTGTGTCAACAACTGCAACTCGTCACATTCGCATGACGGTGAAGCGGACCCAAAAGTATTGCCCCTAACAAAAAAGTCACTCAATGCGGCTAATAAAGTTTTTGCTTAAAAAATTCGACGAGCCATTTTAAAACATTCGTACAATATATTTAAAACTTGAGATTTTGAGCGAGGCACAGGGGCGTAGCTACCGTATCAATGATACGGGGCCCCCGGAATAAAGGGGCCCCATTATGAATAAGCAAAGATTCGTAAGCCTTCAGGCCGCGGCAACAACGGATGTCCAGGGTTAGACTTCGTTTGATTATATGTTCGTTAAGTTTGTGAAAGAACAACACAACCCCCAACACGACATGACCCCCGTGGAGCTATAAAATGAAAGTCTGACAGAAGGGCCCGGACAAATCTTGATACAGACCCCTCTAAGCTACTTCACTGCACTTCATTTGGGCCCCCAACTAATTTTGATACAGGGCACGCTACGCCACTGCGAGATATCTTATAAATTTACTATAAACAAGCTTCAAAAAAGCAAAGATAAAAAACCAATATGCCTCCTAATTCTGGTATGATAACAAAAAGCGAAACAAGCAATCTGTTTTTGTAACATCTACTTTGTTTTTGTAAATACCATACTTAAAGTCGTATGTACCTACTTCCTACTATCAAAGTATTAGTAGCAAACTAATAGTTATAAAGTTTTCGTGGATGATTGTGGTTTAAAATACTATTATTTTTGCAATATCCAAATGTATCTCGTAGGACAGATAGTATAAATCAGTAAATATATTATTCAAATTGGCTCGGCCTAATTCGAAGAAAGAACGTTGAGATTTGGTATTCGTAAGTATAGATAATTATACCTTCTACAGAAAAATATTGGTACATATCATACATGTTTTAGGAAAGGCAACTTTATTTCATGGAAATACGGAATGAAAATGAAAAAAAAAAATGGCGCTAAGATGTGCGAAAGCGTGCCCGCGGCTTCGACACGAAGCGCCGAGGTGGAACACTCCAGGGTTTTAGTCGCTAGGGCGGAGATTCCCACATAAGCACCCTGCCCGCCCCAGGGCCAGTGGTATACACTAAGTATTTTCCATGAAAAAAATAAATGGTTTTAATGCCTGTATTGAGATCTCGAGTTTGGCTGTAGATCCGTAACTTTGTTAAAGACATCCGAAACCTTTTTATGCGAACTTACATATTTCTAGTACATAAATAGAAACCAAAGAATACATTTTAAATTTGATACAGAATGGTTTATACAAATTAGGTACGATAACAACAGGCACAACAACAATATGTTAGTGAAAATTTGGATACATTTTTTCTGAGCAGTAATTAAATCGGAAGCAATAACACAGCTTCCCCAGAGTATGATGCTTTATCGGATCCACGAGAAAGCGTGCGCGTAATAAGCAGCCATAGATATGTTTAGGTCGTATCCAATATGTGCTACAAAGTAACGGGTATTGAATTCCTTAATTCCTTAATAGTATTCAAATACTTATTTCTTCTATTCCGATTCATTAAATGTACTAAATTAAATGTACTATGTTATAAATATGCAACGCATAAAATTTCCACTGGCTACAATAATAATAATTCATTCAAGAACAAATTTGCTTTAGTGCGGAAATAAGGTAAACTAGAAAAACAAAGTAAAATAGAAATGGCAAATTCTTTTTACACTCTTGTAAAAACCGAATTTGCCATTTCTATATATTTATGTATCACCGTTTTGAAGACATATGTAACAAAAACAAAAGAAAAATTAAGAAACATTTCCTTTATGACGCTTTCTTAATTTTGTGTTATCTATCTAATATAATCTAATACCTTTAAACGAGCAATTCTTGTATATATATATATATATATACACGTATATATATATATACGTATATATATATATATATACGTATATAACGTACGTGTTCTGAATCTCGGTAACGACTCTAACGATTTCCATAAAATTTGGTATGCAGGGGGTTTCGGGGGCGATAAATGGATCTAACTAGGTTTCATTTTTAGAAAACGTTTTTTTTTATCCGTGTTTTGAGGCAATGAAAAACCGAGCAAAACTCGGTCATCCCGATACTAATAATAATCGAAGGTGTCGACGGTTAGACGAAAAGATCGATAGATAATAGACAAACGTCGATGGCTTAAGTAAATCCAAGTATGTATTGGACACAAAATCTTTAGTTATATCGCATATTCTTATTTTAATAATGATTAATTATTTGATTGACTTAGACCAAATTTGTGGACAATTTTATTGTCTAATATTTTATAATTACTTCCATAAGCAATGTTAACGACATATTTACAAATAACGATTTGTAGGGCCTTTAAACGTCAATATTATCATTTGTGATAACAAGAATTTTAATTAAAACGGCGAAATAAAATATTGTAATATATCAATGCGAATGCAGCTCTCTCTGTCCGTCTGTTTGATCAATTTTTACTAAATAAATGGATTAACAAATCTTGACGGAGTTACATACTACTTTTCTCTCCGGAAAATTAAGAAAATTGAGCGTAAAAATGCTAGAGAAACAACGAAAGAGAATAACAACAGTGGCATAGCTCAGCAGATCGACAAATTTGTTTCATATTTATTATCCAGATGAATAAGGATATGAATTAATAGCAATACACTTGCCTTGGTCATGATGACTACTGGTATTTCAAGGTCCAACAACACTTCGACCACTCATAAACAGTCTCTCACAATTAATGATAAACTTATTCCTAGTAACTTTCAAAACCAAAAAGGGATTTTTTTACAAATTATTAGATTCCTTTAATCAACTGTGCCATTAACAAATGAATAAGCATTAGTAATCAAAAATTTATCTAGTTATAAGTACTAAGTGAGATTTTTTTGCAAATTTGCGGAATTCACTACGAGAGTAGATCGGTACTAGTAAGTAGGGACGCAACACTGCTCACGTCTGATCGTCGCAGTTACGTCCTTCTGACTGAAATAAATAAATCTGTTTTCGATAAATTTCGCGCGTCGGAAACACGCCGGATTCGCTTTTCCCCATAATAGAATGTAATAGTAGCGATTGTTTGATTACAGCTATCAGATTCCACTATTAGTGAGGGAGATATCAATTTAGAAATTGCTATTAGTTTATTAACCTTTTGAGCGCCACGACACAAACGCATTCCCATGTCCTGTACGCCAAGGCCCAAAGTAAACAAATTGCTTGAATAAGAATCCATGTTTTTTATTTCAATATTTCTAAGTACTTGTGGCTCTAGAGACTTGTTTCTTTATACTCATATGTTTCTGAGATATTATATTTTAAGGAATATTGAATTAGAATAGCAGTAATGAAGTTTCAATATTTTTATTTTATAATTTTGTGGGCCGGGTTTTTTTTTGCCTATAGACGTCGTTGGCACAGGATCCGCAAGTACTAGTCACGTATAGTGTGACTTTGGCGCTCAAAAGGTTAATACAAAATGAACACACTACTAATCTTAATACTTAGTTTAAGCCGGAAACCACGGACTTAAACCTGACAATTTGTTATTTTTTTTAATAAACTTACGTTTGGTCTTCAGCTCGCCTGATGGAAAACGATGTGGTAATTAAGAACGGACTATATAATTATGTACATAATAAAGATTTTTTTTCTTTCTAGTCTTAAAAAGCCTAGATTGTAGTTTATAGAAAATAAAGAAGCTGTTAGGCCATTCCTTACCCAGCAATGGACTATCAAGATAGTAGAGATTATGATTATTTACGAAACTGGATACCTGAATTCAATTTTCTTGTAATAAGATAAAAACGAGACGCTCTCCTGATGGCAAGTCTTCCTTATACCCTATGAGTTAATGTTACCCAGTACTTTGCGAAAAAAGTATCTTTGCTTATGTTCTATGTTATAATTTCGCTTGTTACATTTTGTACAGTTCAAATTGAAACATGCCAATGTTTGCACACTACAGCTTGGTGGCAGGATATCTGATACTGCGATGGTTCGTAAACGACTTCGTGTTAAGGAGATCTACCACATAGTAAATTACTTTTATACAGTAGAAGTTAAACGTTAATACTATTAACGTTTTGTAGCGATGATAGCTCAGTGGTTAGCGCGGTCGGTTCGCATATAAACAACAATGAGCTTGAGCTGCCGGTGAAGGAAATTATTGTGAGGAAACCATAGCGTGGTGGTAGGGTACTTTCTAGTACTCAGCCGGCTAGCTACCACCCTCAAGTTGAAACTCTGCCGCCAAGCATCTAACGGTGTGTTCCGGCAGCCTCACTTGAGAGCCAGTTCCATTCCAGGCTAGGTGTGCTTTACCATCTTCGACCACACCGTCATTTAACATCAGGTGAGCTGTGGTCAACACCTACCCTGTCAGCCGTAAAAAAATAAATGTTTCAGTAGAGCAGGCCCAGTGCAGGTTTGGTGTACTTATACACGTACGTCATTATATGATTACTAAATAGGCCTGTTTGACCGCAATTTGTCTGATGCTATGCGAAGATGCGGGCTACGATGAAGCACCCTTGCCTAGAGGAAACCGATTCATTACCAACTTTTTTCCGGTTTCCTCATTATGAGACTAAAGCAAGACGTCATTTTAATAAAAATAGTTTGTATATACGCTTACCGCAGACAACTTGTGACTTATGAATTACTAATGCCTTTTTTGTCAATTCGGGCGAGCTGTAGTCTTGAGCGTAGAGAATATTGTCTCTATGATGGTAAAGATTTTCCATGTACAACACCAAATACAAATGTTTTATTGACCACACCAATGTTACAAGTCAAATTCCGTTATATCATTTAAAAAGTTTTAAAACATTGATTCTCAGATCAAACACTGTAGTGTTCTATCTGAGCATTAATTACATGTCAATGAATAAAAAAAACAAAAAGTCAAAATAAATTATGTATACTATAAACAATAAATATATTCTCAATGTAATAAATTTAAAAAAAAACCATAATTAAGTTACTAGTAGTTTAATAAATGTTTTAGTTTAAAATAATCGTCAATGTCATAAAACAAGGTCTCTAGCAGCCAAGATCTTAACTTGGTTTTGAAGCACGCGGTGGAAGGTGCATCCCGGACGAAGCGGGTACGCCGAATGTATACCGACCTATCCGACTTGACGTGCGACGGGATTACAACTTTATTGTTGCGAAGATCTAACGAGCTGCGGACGACCCTCCGTGGAAAATTATCAATGTTCGTATGGGTGAATAGGGCTACCTGGAAAATAAGCTCACACGGCAACGGCGGTAATATAACTTTAACGATGACTACGAACAGAGACGTAAGCGTCACCACCTGCTTCCACTTTTCCACCCCTTAGTAAAATTACATTTTATAAGCCGTCTTTGCGATCTAGACGTGCCCTTTTTTATTTATCCATTGCCAAGACGAATTACAAAAAGAGTAGGTACTTTATATGACAAGACGTCTTCATTTATGGACAAATACCTACTAAATGATAATATCGATGTATTTTTTGTTAACGTACGTTCTATCAATTTTTTTCATTCTCAGTCTCAAACTTATCTTGATTTTTGTTGTTTATCAGTTTACAAGTAAAAGCTTATTGTAGCTCCCCGCTACACTTAACATTATCTAAAATTATCTTTCTATTGGGGGAAACTTGTAATTGGATCATTTTGTTAACGGTTGTTCAGAATTTGGTTGTTTTGGATCTGGTATGGAACTTTCATATCCAGTGCAGTTTGGTAGCGATTAGATCAAAAATGTTCTTTGTTTTACCTGAAGTGCATCCTTGCGAAGCCGGGACGAGCCGCTAGTAATATAATAAAAGTAAAAGTTAGTTACTCAATCACGCAAAAACAGCTAAACGGATTTGAAAGAAATTTGGCATACGTTTTGGTTTATTACCTGGATTACCACATAAAATACTTTTTTCCCGAAAAATGTTAGGTACCTACCTGTGGGAATTTTGGATGCATCCACTCGAATTTTGGTAGAGGTGTGCCTTATGGAACATTATTCCGAGATAAAATGTATCCTTTATTTTAATCTTGGTTATAAAACTATCTGCGAGCTAAATATCAATTAAATCCGTTCAGCCATTTTTGCTTGATTATCATGCTCATATTGAAATAGTAGGAAAAAAATTTTAACTCTACGAGACATACCCCTAACATACTTAATCACCCGCAATGCTACAGGTATTTTACTCTATAGCGAGTGTCTTTACGGATGAAACTAATTGCTTCTTTGTTACTCACACATGTTTCATTTCTCTTTAGATCCAATAATAAAGTCAACGCAGATTAAGTCATGAGCAGAAGGTAGTGTATAATAAAATAATAAATAAGTGACAGATTTTTCACGCTGGCTACTAATTTTGAATTTAAGCCTTACTCTGGCGACTTCGTCCAATATTAATAACATTCTGTTATAGTAATTATTTATCTACAAATATAATTTAATTCTATATATCTGTTCATGTCCATATAGATTTACCGTCTGGTAATCAGAAATTGAAGCATTGAAGCACTCTTAAAATGATTTATTAAAAACATCTTGTGATTATGATTGTTTAGTAAGCGTCTGTTATGAATTATGATAAATATGATTTGTGAAGGTTACTTTTCGTTCTTTTCCGCTTATGGCATCTCCATAAAGAAAAAACTTAAAATTGGTAGGTGTAGGTACCTACTATAATAATCAATAATGTATTTATACGTAATTGTAAAGGTTAAAATATAAAGTTAATTATTTATTACGCTATGTACTTACGCAAGTTGTTTGTATCTTCAATTTAATCATTGATACAAATTAGAAAAAAGTATAATTATTGTGTGAATCAGTTAATAAATCTGTTTAAAATCGTTCCAAGCCATTTTAGTAACTTAAAAAAATATCTCATGACAGATATAACATTACAGATACCTACTTATCTTACTTATCTAATGTGTTATACCCACTTACTTATTTTACAAAGAAAATATAAAGTAGAACAAAGACAACAAAAATAAATAATACTAAAAAATCTAAACTATATATATATAAAAAACAATTCTGAACTATACTACAATTTCAAAATCCTAAATTTTATCTATAAGATAAAAAATAGAGAAGGATAAATAGGTATATAATGTATGTATATCCAAATCTAGTAATATCAAAGTCCAGTCTTGGTCAAGTCTAGTCCGTGCCAGTCAAATTCACTCATGCTTTAGTAAAGTAGTGGTGACTTTGAATAAGCTTCGATGGAGTTTTGGAAGCAATACGAAAGGTCATGTTTCACCACATACACTCTTGTAATTCGGCACTTTATAAATAAAACACCACTATTTTTATACATAAGTACACGAACAAAACTAGTTTTAGAAAAAAATACAATGGGGCGCTACGACTCATTCCGCGTTCCCGCCAAAACTCTCGTTATAAGTATACTTATCATACACTCTTTTACAATGAGCACAATCCTGAAATTACGACAATAAAATCAGCTGCTTCAAACATTTGGTCAAAGATTAACGAACTTTTCCTTTAGAACAGCTGATTTTTTATCACAATTTCAGAGTTATGCCCGTAGAAAAAGTTATTTAAAGTGATGAATAGAGTGCCCCCTTTTCGGTTTTGTTTTATATAATTTCCCCAAGTTTATATATAACCTAAATATATTGTATGTCGAGTGAGCAGAAATCAAATGACATCAATTTTCTCTCAAGGTTAATTGCTGCAAATCAGCGCTGTAGAGAAAACCCCAGCACAGTAGTTGAACACTGACCTTTTTGGAGACACTGGACATGTAGTGATTACCTCTCTTACCTGCCTTATTAGGTTATTTGACACCTACTCGTAGTAGCTCTTTTTTATAAGTAAGGTTAGGTCGTGGGTTCGATTGCTGGAGTGGGGAGGTTCATCCTGCACTATCGTTTATATGGTGAATATAGATATTTGACACAGAATACTTGAGTATTCTAAATGTACTTACTGGAAGAAAAGCAGCACATTTCAAGTTTAAAATTCCAATAGAAGCAGAGCATATGCAAAATCCTGTCTGCAGAGTATCGAAAAATACTCATTAAACCAAAGTATTACTTAGATTGTGTCTTTGTACAAATGCAATATAGCAAAAAAAGTTTAAATAGAAGCCGTAAAAAGATCAATGCACATAAGAGTTACCTAAAGGTACGCGAGAAGTTAACGCCTGTTAAAATTGTTTAGTGCTTTGGGGGTATTGCAAAAGAAAACATAGTAATACCCGACTCAATCAATATCATAAGACTAATCACACAGCGCCATATAGCCCCAAACTAAGTAAGGCTTGTACTATGGGAATAAGATGACTGATACTTTTGTAAATAGGTACCTACTTATAATATCATACAGAATACTACACACAGAACAAACATTTATGCTTGGCACACAAACGTTCGTTCCGAGTGGGATTTGAACCCACGCCTTACAACTCTTGAAGCAGATACACTACCAAATGAGCTAACAGGGCAGTTAACAGGGGTTTTGTCTGGACTTGACGCGTAACAGCAACAGAAGGCGCACGACAATAAACATGTAAGGAAATATTAAAAACATCTGATAAAAAATTGTTTATTCGTTTTGGTTAACATTTAACAGTAAACATGTCTTAAATAACATAACAATACTCGTAGTTATATTTATGTGTACGATTTCCTAGTCTTATATTTGATCACGAATTCTGCCAGAGTTCGATCTAGTTAGTTATAAGAGCGTGTTTTTTAAATATTATTTTTGTTAAGAACTCTAACGCTTGCAGATTCAAAGTGGCAAATGCAATTAAAAATGGTAACATAGTATCCGACATTTTGCCCCTAAGCAGTAGTGTGTAATATTGTTATTGTGGTTTGTAGGATACTGCATCTAGCCAAATTACAGAGCTATCGATACTAACCATCGAATGTCTGAAAGATCATTAGGTACTTTGAGTACCTCAAGAACCCCAAAGCTGTGAAGTCCTGGACTTTGTTACTCAAAGCTCTGGATACCGCTGTAGAACATCTCATTACATTTACATTAAAAAAATTGCTTATAAATTATAACCTTTGTACTTAATGTATCCGTTAAAAATTATACGCAGATTCAACATGAAAAATAAAATTATGGGTTTTATCAAGTTATAATTTGAATTTCTTAGTTCGGGGAAGGAGGCGGTTCTTCTTCGTGACCAAAAGAGCCGTCACCGCTGCGTTTCGCTCGCTCCACGATCATTGATGCTGGCACGGCCTTTACTGCAAAACAATATAATAATAAATTAAAATTACCTTAAGGCGATGGGTAAGCAAGATATTTTGAAATATGAAATTAAAGCTGGCCGTTTTGAAAAAAAAATAACCTGCATGGTGTCCGATTTTAGAATGGAACTTTTTCATAAATAAAAAACACTTAATTTAAAAAAAAAACTAGACATTATTAAACGTGTAGATGGATACCTACAGCAAAAATCAGAGTAATTTTCATATATATTTACAATTCCGACGTGGAACTAATGCTGTAGAAACTGCTCATAATGTCAATGCTATGTATTGAAGATACGGTCAACGGACGCACTGTGCTTATTGTTTTAACTGCTTACGTAGTAAATAGTCGACTTGTAGAATTAATAACAAGGAAAATCAGCGACGAAGTAAATAACAATGAATTGAAGGTGATGGAAACAGATCCGTATCAAATTATCGATAAGCGGCATCGTTTGAAGTTACTACAATATTGACCATTTCACACCGTTAAAATTAAAAATCCGGCATCTCATGATTTGACTCATCTGCAAGAGCGACGCACAAGACTTCATACTGGTCGCGGAACAGACCTACAGTTAGAAACTATCGGACATCCTTTATTCTCGTCGGACCCCGCATTCAATTATTATTTAAGTTGGTCTGTAAGTTCCTGAACTACAAAAGTGTTTCCCAAATGATTAGGTGAGTATCGTTCCACATACTGCCGTTACAGGAAAGAAGACGAATAGCAGATATAACTTATCTGCTTAACATAGCAAATGGCACGATCGATTGTCCGGAGTTGCTCGGTCAGCTGGGGCAGCGCACACCCACCGCTTCCCTAAGAAATCCTAGTCTCCTCTATGTTCCATCCGTGCATAGCACTTATAGGCGAAACAGTTTTTTTATAAGGGCATGCAGGTGCTACAATTATCTTGATAATTTACTAGATGTCGATCTTTTTAATACTAAGTCTCTAAATTTTAAACGTCTGTGTAGTATAAAATATTTTCAACCTGTTTCTATTTAAGTGTGTTATTCTAGTTGTTGTGTATTTATATATTTATTATGTTGAGTATTTTTGTAATTTTGTGTGAATCCGTCGTCTCCGCATATTCTTCTTTATTTACTTGTGAAAACTTTTAATTGGCCTTCCATTCTTATTTATTGTATTTGTCTGTGTTCCTAGCTGTAAGTTTTCCTATGATTATAAAAATAAAAATAAAATAAAAAATATATTATATACGAATATCTGTTAAGATTTTGGTCTACTGGGATTAAACGTGTCATAATTCTCACCTAATTACCGTCCAAGGGCAGATCGTTGCCTAGCGCGGAATGTGCTACTCTCTAAAGCAGTCAGTATTTATCTACATAATTGTGAATAGTTCTTCTCAAACTGAGACCTCATGACATACCCGAGCTATGAGTTAAGTTCCTTTAGATCTTTCTGGATATAGTATGTATATATGTCTAAGTACTAAAGTAGGCTATTTTACTTTAGTTCTTGTAAGACGTTCGCGTTAGCTTTCACTACAGCGGTTTTTTTTCCGTTTTAGCTACTACTCCATTATGATTATGGGCAATTATGCCATCAATAGTAAGGGAGTGTTAGGAAGTAATTATTGAAAATATAATACAATGCTGGTTAATGAAGTCTACCAAAGCCGAATTATTTGGATCAATAAATTTAGCTAATGTAAAAATAAATGTTTTGTTCAGGAAAGCAGGTAGCGAAAAATATCAGTAGGAAGCGGAACTTTGCATTTAATGGAGGCATAAAGGGATTATCTACTATGGAGAGGATAACTAAAATGTATGATTCAAGGAGCTGATTACCAGCGGGGTTGTTATTAAAGAACTTTATTTTTGGCCACAGACTAAAAAGTACCATTATGACAGTTCAGTTCATCTTTAACGCTAAGATGGCGCTTCTAAATAAATCACCCATTGCGAGTTAAAAATCAATTAAAATAATACAATTACTTGACCGACTTAACTTAAATTCGAACTTAAAAATTATACTTCCATGCTGTATGTGGTTATCTGATTAACGGTACTCATGTAATCATCGCAAAAACATACAAAGAGACGTCGATTTTTCCTAGTAGAATCAGAGATCTCGCTTCTTTCGATCAGTACTTACAATCGTATGCCCATCCGATTCTAGCACAGAGGTCAATGAAAGTAGTGGAAATATTGATTCGCCCGAGCTCTGAGGTTCTATAGTCCCAGGGGAACACGTGGTGGTAGTTATGCCAGCCCTCTCCAAGCGCTGCCAGGCTCACCATGCTGTTTTCCACCGACTGTATGAATCTGAAATAGAAAGCTTTTTAACACGATTTCGTTTTATTTGTAACTATGTATATAAATAAAATTAATATTGAGAGCCAATTTTAGCCCTCTTTATGGACTAACTGCGGCTTGAAGATTCACTCGCGTTTACCGGGATAAAAATCAGCCTAATGTGTTAACCCAAAGTATAAGCATTTCAAATTCGTTAAGTCACTACCGCGTCAAGAAATAACAAATAAACTTTCACACAAACATACAGAATACATATACCGCCTGACTGGTGAGACACCTACGATATTGAAGGAGAGTACTCGGTACTCGATTCTCGTTATAATTATGTAATAAAATTACGTATTTAATTTTTGCCAAATTCCCTATAAATAAATGTACCGTGGATACACTCCCGACGCCGATATCGATGTTTTGATCATGCGACAAGCACGTGCTTGTCCCGTCCGTCCGTCGTCGGCGCCAGCGTCCACATAATGAAGCATCCCCGCCACACCTCCCGTTTCCTTTGCATATATCAAATATCACGTCCTCGAGTATCGTAGGTGTCTCACCAGTCAGACTGTATACTCGAATTTTGTCGACTATCATTGAATTTGGATAATCTAATAACTACGGCAACAAGACACGTGGATAAAAACGTTTGATTAAATAAAATAAAATTAATAAAAGATTCTTAATTACAATCATATAATTACTTATACCTATCTGGTTAATTTTTGAGAAGCCAGTAAATTAATTGACTGTTATGACAAGAAAATAAAAAGGTCTTAGAAATGATGGTAAATGGTAATCTTATAAGAGGGTGTTTTAAAATGGTGTGAAAGCTGGGTAAGTGGTAATGTCTCCTCTTATTTTTGTAACCCCTGACGCAAAAAGAGGGATGTTATAAGTTTGACGTCGATGTCTGTATGTGTGTGTGTGTGTGTGTGTGTGTGTGTGTGTGTGTGAGTGTGTGTGTGTGTGTGAGTGTGTGTGTGAGTGTGTGTGTGTGTGTGTGGGTCTGTCTCTGGCATAGTAGCTCTCAAACGGATGGAGCGATTTCGATGCGGTTTTGTCATTTGAAAGCTAGTCTCCTTTCTTTTTAGCTATGATTGGTAATATCGGTCCAGCAGTGTAAGAGTATCAGCTCTTTTCCAAAATCAAGTAATGGCGTATGATTACTCGATTAAGTGCTTCACGCGTGCCAGTATAATCGTTAAATTACAATTAATTGATAACTTCGACCTGATGCTGCAACCAGAATGGTCTCCAGAGAACCCAACTCTTCGAAAACTCACAGCAGGCATATCGTATTTTTGGGTTCAATAGATTATTTATTGTTCAGTATCTCAGATATACTACCATCAAGCAATTAGTACATCAGCAGAATATCTTATAGAATTCTGGTTTTATATATTTATGAGTAGCTGGCGAAATAAGACTGATACCGCATCGAATGTCTAAAGGAATACGCATCGATGCAGTGCTATCCTCGACTTTGGCGTATTATATATACCATTATGACGCTCCCAGTAGTTAATGTGAGGGTGTTTTGTTAGCGCACTTGATTATATTACCAGACTTATAAAGCAAAACACAGTCGCGTTTAGCGGGGCAAATATATATATATATATATACAAATACAAATCTTTTATTGATAACACCAAAGTTACAGGTCATTATATATATGCAGTACCTGGATGACCGAGCTTTGCTCGGGTGAAAACACGGATAAAACGACGTTTTCTAAAAATGAAACCTAGCTAGATCGATTTATCGTCCCCGAAACTCCCTGTATACTAAATTTCATGAAAATCGTTGGAGCCGTTTCCGAGATTCAGATTACATATATATATATATATATATACAAGAATTGCTCGTTTAAAGATATAGATTATACATATGATAGTTATGAGTCGACGTTGTGATTCGTATATTATATTAATTAATAGTATTAAAACTGTTGCGTTATTTAAAATGGGAGATAAAAAACAATATTAATTACTCATTGTGTGCAAAGAAATATGTATTATATTAAGTATATAAAATTACCACAAAAAACGTAATTGAAATATAAAATATTTGTTCAAAATGCATACATTTTTGGAAAAAAATTACCTACCTATACTACTTACAGTGCCTTAATCATTGGAAGCCTTGAAGAATCATGAGAAGGCATTATCTCTTGCCATCACAAAAGCTTCTTTTTTGTTCCTTACTTGTTATAATAAGAAAAATCTAAATTAAAGTGAAACGCTACACTGTCCCCGCCGTGGACGTATCTGAGGATCCAGAATGACATTTGTGAAAAACTTTTGTCAATTTTTCAATAGCAAAATGTATAAAATGACAGAACTTCACGATACTTTCCGTTTCTATTTAATTTTGCGCCCACCAGGGGCACTGCTTTTTTTTTAAATTTAATATTACGCTTCACAGACACTGGGGACTGTGACCTTTGTCAACTTTGAATTACGCAATTTTAATTTTAATTTTTTAACAATGTAGGAAAAGGAAACTCAGTCAAATCATCTTAATCTAGGGTTAAAGTACTAGTTTGTGTGTATACCGCGAGCAGACCAAGCAGCACCCGATCACGAGTATGACGCATGTGCCAGCCATCGCCTTCCTCAACCATATCTGAGGGAAGAGAGCGACGCGACACAAGACGCCGCCGCAAGAAGGAGCCTTCGATGGTGAGCATGAATGCTCGAGGCATGCACACAATCCTTATTTTTAATTACATTCAACGATTAGTGTTAAACTGATACCTGTCATAAGGCTTGTTGCCCCAGAGATGCGCGAAGCTGTTGACGCAGAAAGCTATGTTGAGCGTAAAGGTGAACCGTAGAACGAAGCTAACACTGAAGGCATTAATTAGATTCTCTCCCCAGTAGTACCACGGGATCCAAATTGGCAGCGCGATATTCAGTAATGCAAACATCGGGACGAAGATTCTGAAATTTAAAAAAATATCAACGTAGACCATTTGCACTTAACTCTGTTTTTAATTATTAGAATAGAATAAAATACAATAATATCAAAAAAATAGGTATTCAGATTTTATTAAGAAGCCCGAGTTGTTAAGACTTATATTGTCTACTTTTTGAAAATGGCCACCAAATCAACCACACCAGGTAGTCAATATTTATGATTAATAAGTAATTTTATAATTAACTAAATCCCGGTACTTCATACCATATGTGGTAGAGCTCGTCTTTGATCTCGCATATGTATAAATAAACCTCATTGAAAGTATCTCGACCATTTAAAAAAAAGAGTCACGTTTCAAGTTATGCTCTTACCAACGAAATTAGCTTGAATTTTATTAATATCGCTGATTGGCTTGTCCTGGGAGAGACCTATGTCCAGCAGTGGACTATGAAAGGTTGTTGATGATGATGATGATGATTAATGTAAAAAATAAACACATTAACCTCCTTTGCGCAGTCGAGTAAAAGTAAAAAACAATCGTCAAAATTAAACGAAAAAAAAAACCTAACAGATAATAAAATCTATTACATCGGACTTCATCTAATCGATCGATTAGATTGGATAGAAAACAATTCTTAAAACATGCCTTTTTAAGAAATAAATTATTCGATCTTTTTTTTTTAATATTTACTTCATAAACCTATCTACATTAAGTATTTTATTATAAATCATAGAACACGCACTTATTAAAAACGATTTTCTTTCGGTACGGCTGCGTTAGTACCCAATATTTAGTTAATATAGGGGTTAATGCATCGTTTTGATATTTATGATGCTATATTTAGTCGTCTCCGCTACATTTTTATATGAGTTGTCTCTAAAAAGGTTTACAGCCTTAACCTATTTATTTAACATGTAATGTGTAACTCCTAAATTGAATCAAGCAAATATAAACAAACAATGATATACAACATAGCTTCTCAGTAACATGCGCTTTATTGGAAATACCATTCCAGACATAATACATAAAAGACACGGATTTATTTCGATGTTCGCATGGTACTTTGACACAACGAGTAATTGGCATAGTGAATTGTTTGGCATGTTGATTATTTGGTCTAGACTTTAAGCATATTAGTATTTGGCATATAAGTTAGAATAAAATTATTTTGTCAGATTTTTATTGTGCATTATATTTTATTAGATAAAAATTAGCTTTCTTTAATTTTTGTGTAAATTGATGAAGTTTACGACAGTAGATTTAGGGTGTGGCAGGGTGGCCCTTGGGCCACCTATAAGCCGCCAACATGTATCTAAGTATCTATTTATTTCATATTTTTTTAAAGGCATGTAGTTTATGTCTATTGTTTAGTTAGACCAATTATATTTGTGCATACGAGTTTCGCGTGAGTTTATTGTTGTGACTATTGTTTTCCGGCATTTGTTTAGTTTGGCCAATCCTTTTGTGCGTAGAAGTTTTATGCGAATTTATTGTTGTTACTTGGAAACGGTTTTGATTTACGTTTCAGAACAATGATTTGCAAAGTTAAAAAAAAAAATTGTGTTCCAATATGGACCTGTGTTTAGGAAGTATACAAAGAGGTCTTTCTTTTTATTCAAACAACTTTTACTATGAACCAACCCTAAAATCGCAAGAAAAATCAACAGTTCCCAACGATTTCTATGTAACTACTTAAAAAAGAACTTCAACACATAGAAGTAGGTATGCGCAAAGTGTATGAATAATGATTAATTTATAAGTAGTCTGTCACACAGTCATTTACAATTTTTTATTTTATTTTATTTATTACGGTAGTGCGGAGATGTTGTCCTCCCTATATAGGTAATAGATTTTACTTGTTTCTAATTTTTACCCACGGCTTCACTCGTGTTAACGTATAGTTTTTCTATCCCTTTGGAACAGTACTTTTTTATGGATGATACCGTATGTCCTTTTCTGTACCCTTGGCAACGTATACCTATGCAAAATTTCATGACGATCGGTTGAAAAGGTAAGGCAAACAACACACATTCCATTAAAAATATTATTTAGAAATTTGTTCTAACCCTTACTTTTCATCTTTGTACATTAGTCCACGAGTTTATAATTGTCTTCAATAAAATACGTTGAATTTGAACAGCCAACCAATCTGAATAATTGTTCTGTACTTAGTAGATTGTTTTATTCGTGACGTTTTACGATCGAAAATAATTTAGACTTAGTCAATTTCGTATTGTGTCGTGTTACGAAACTCTATATAATTATATACAATATATGTATATATACGCATATAAATTATATAACGCAAGTTTTGTGCGTGTTAAATTTTACTCATATTATTCGAAAAATAAAAATCATAACTCAATTTTGTCTTAACGACAAACTGAAACGAAATTAATTAATCAGATAGTAAACTTATCTATGTTTTTACAATAGAATTAGTAGCTAGGTAGACCTAAAAAGCATAGTTTCTGTGTCATCCAGTTTTGATTTAAATTTCGCTCGGGCTATTAACGAAGTCCTTGAATATATGACCAATTTTAAAGGCTTTTTTTTTTAGTTCAATTGCTAAAAAAATTTAAGAATATTGCTCAAAACAGGTTGAATGGTTTTATTATACAACTAACTGAATGCACTTACTGGTACTTCGTACCTGGTACGACAGCGCTCGGCTTTTTGCCTCGCATCTATAAGAACTTCATTCGAAGTATCACGAACATCACTACATACATATATTATAAAACAAAGTCTTCCGCCACGTCGAAAGCATTCAGCTTTCATATCGAAAACGCTACCTAATCCCTTTGAGATGTAACAAAACAATGCATGGTTGGATAATCCTCTTTTATATATCAACAAAAAAGTCCGCGGTGGCATATATCTACTTTTTAAGGATAGCTTACTATACCTATTCGCTTCCCACCGTCTGTACGCTTAGATCTATTAAACTACGCAATGGATTTTAATGCGGTTTCCATCAACAGATCGAGTGATTCAAGAAGAAAGTTTATATGTATAATACATGCATATGCACCACATTAGTGTCTGCATTGCACCCGTGCGAAGCCGGGGCGGGTCGCTAGTTAAAAATAAATCTACTAAATCAGTATAGCCTGTTTGTACGCGATTTCAGGGTCAGCTTAGTAACATTTTGTCACACGAGATTTACAACTCTGTCCCAAAACACTCCGAAATACTTATTTATAAATATTTATTAACTTTATATAGCGACCGTCTCGTCATTCAGTATCGTAAAAATCGACACGATAAATATTTCGCGTGAACACGTGCCATGATAAAAGTAATTTCAACTTTTAATGGATATAACAGATACAAAAAGCGATACACTTTGAATAAACATTTTTGTAACAAGCTATACCACTGAAAATAATCACCTATGTTTAGTTTAAGCAGTCCTAATTGCTGGCTAAGACAATGAATTCATAGAGTTACCCATCAATGATTGATTGAAAAACATTAAAGAGAGGAAGGACAATTACATATCTATTGGTAAGCGTATAATATTTTTTTTTTATAGCTGACAGGCTCGTTGTTTGACCACAACTCACCTGATGTTAAGTGACGGTGTGGTCAAAGATGGTAAAGCACACCTAGCCTGGAATATTGGAGAATTGCTGTACCGAATAAGCTGATTCTTCTTTTAAATGTTTGTGATATTTCGTATAAAGTTTATGTACAAAATTATACATTCGAAAGCCGAACGCTACTGCACTGGGTACGAAGTGCCAGACATTCGGCTAGTCTATACATAATTATAATAAAACTGGTTTGATATTTTGAAAACGACGAAACTCTTCGATAAATGTAGGTAGTGCCTTTGCGCTTCGCTTGGCTCGTCTTGGCGGGGGCACTACCGTGTCCCCAGATTGAATGTAAGTCTATTGGCGATATTGAAGCAAAAAACTTAATTTAATTAACTTTTGTCTGTCTGTACCTTGAAAGATCATCACGCCAAAACTACTGAAGTAATTTGAATGAAACTTGGCATGATTAATAGTACTGTGAGGTGGGTTCTTAGAAACTTTTTATTTTATAATTCGGCACAGTTTCTGTGGGAGGCGGGATGAAAGTCAAAATATTTACTTAGCAATAATTCATTAACGTGTAGTCTGATTTTAATAATTTTTATACTCTTAAGTATTGTCAAGTAAAACTTATAACGCCGTCAGTATTAGAGTTTTAAATAAAATATCATCAGTCGTTAATCTTATTACCCGACAGCTTAGGAAGGGTTGTGAACGTATCTTGTATGTATGTATAAATTTCTTAATGAACTCGTATTTTCCAAACGGACTGGATGACGACTGGACTACGACAATTAAAGTATCGTTAGATTTGTCAACGAAGAGTCCTTAGAGAGTGGTGTTAAAAAAATTGTAGCTATGATAGCTCAGTGGTTAGCGCGGTCGGTTCGCATGCCGAAGGGCGTGGGTTCAAACCCCAACAATGAGCTTGGAACTGCCGGTACAGTAAACATCGTGAGGAAACCATGGCATGGTGGTAGGGTACTTTCTAGTACTGCTGGCTAGCTACCATCAAGTTCAAAATCTGCCGCCAAGCATCTAACGGTGTGTTCCGGTAGCCTCACTTGAGAGCCAGAACCATTCCAGGCTAGGTGTGCTTTACCATCTTCGACCACACCGCCACTTAACATCGGGTGAGCTGTGGTAAAACACCTAGCAGATCAACTATAAAATAAAAAAAATATTCTGCCTAACAAGACCTTATCATAAACACAATTAAATGGACGATTAACAACCGTGCTTGAAACATCGAAATACCAGCCTACTTTTCTATTTAATTGTCTTATTACTTACATTTTTTGAATCCTGACAACGGGGTCAGCCATGAGGTCTGGAGAAGTCTTCCTTAGCGCTGCCCGGCGGTTCTCAACCGCGGGATGGGGGGTGAGGACCAACCAGCCCACATGCGCAAACCAGAATCCCCTCCGGATATCGTGCGGATCCGCCACTGTCTCCGTGTACTTGTGATGCACTCGGTGATCCAACGCCCACGTGTATATATCCCTCTGTAAGCAAATTCATATATTTTGTATAAAAGTCATTATAAAGGGTTTCCATGAGCAAGAGAAAAGGAAAGAGTATTGAGCGCTTTAGTTAAAAAAAACATTGATTGCAACGAAACCACTAAACTAATCACTGTTCTACAACAGTTTGGGCCTGTATTCTGGAAGACTTATACTCAGAATCTTTTTGAGTTATTTTTCATTTCTTCTCTAAAGAAAGCAGAGTGTAATGACAGCCCTGTTGGCTCATTGGGAGTATGTCTGCCTGAGCGTGTAGGGCGTGGGTTCGATTCCCGCTAAGGACAAATGTTTGTTCTGTGTCTGGGTGTTCTGTTATTTACAAAAAAAAAATGTATTTATGTATCCTATCAGTTATCTGACTTCCATCACACAAGCTCTGCTTAGTTTGGGGTCAGATGGCGCTGTGTGTAATGCGTCCTACAATATTATTAATATAAGTAATTCTCATGAGTTTTGTAGCGATGATAGCTTAGTGGTTAGCGTGGTCGGTTCGCATGCCGAAGAGCGTGGGCTCAACTTGAAAATCTGCCGCCAAGCATCTAACGGTGTGTTCCGGCAGCCTCACTTGAGAGACAAAACCATTCCAGGCTAGTGTGCTTCACATCAGGTAAGCTGTGGACAAATACCGAGCCTATCAAACATAAAAAAAACAAGTTTCAAAATTACTCTCAGAGTCTTGTTTTCGTCTGTTCGGCAATTAGCGATCTTTTTTGGTCTTGTTTAACTTTGAAACAGCTTTTTTTTTATTATTACTAAGCTTGCCTTTGATCTCCACCTCACCTGATGTTAAGCGAAGATACGATCTACGATGGAGCACGCTTGCCTAGAAGATACCGATTCACGCTCAACTTGAAGACACCCAGATTGTATCTATCAGGGAACATCCACTCGGGGAACGTATTCCACGCTTTAGCCGTTCGAACAATGAAAGTAGATTCAAATCGTTTCGTACCGGTTTTTGGAATGTCATCCATGAAACGATGTCGCTTTTTCGAGCTTCTGGCCGTCCGATAGATAAATGGGCATGGGGGAATTAGAGCATGCAAATCTGAAGCATACTATCCGAAATGAATCCGATAAAAAACCGACAAACTAGCAACTTTGCGCGATGTTCAAAATATATGTTCAATAATATACTATAGCCATAGTCACTCAGAATGATGTAGGGATTCCAACTTATACCCCCTAGATCCAAATCTAATCAAGCATTTAAAATTTTTGGCTGTATACATGAACCTGGAAAACATTACACTACTTTTTTGGCAGTCGTGTATTTTTTTTTATAAAAAAATGTTTGTTTTGCTGATTTTCACTATATTACAGAGAATATTATAGGTATTGCATTTTACAAATACTTTTCTACAAGGCTAATCAAGTGATAATATATACTTCTTGTAAAGATGAAAAAAAATATTTTTTAATATTCGACAGGCTAGTGTTTGACTACAAATCACCTGTTGTTAAGTGACGGTGTGGTGGAAGATGGTAAGCACACCTAGTCTGGATTGGAACGGGTACTCAAGTGGTGCCGGCGGAACACACCGTTCTTCTCAAGCTGGTAATAGTTAATTGACAAGACTGGTAGGGTCAACAGAATCAATTGACTCCATTTGAAGAACGCTGGACAAGCATTGTAGCACAGTTTTATGATATGCGTTACAAATACTATAATATATACCATAGAACTTATTTTAAACTAGCGATCCGCCCCGGCTTCGCACGAGTACAATACATTTTCGCAACTTGATTACAGTTTACAGTGCGGCGTTTGTTAGCGAATCTGTATTTGACGAAGCCTTTAGTTTTCCAACGCTTATCAAGTTAATGAAACTTGTTCATGGAAACATTTATTTATTGTAATACATTTATATTATACTACATTATTAATACATTTGTTTATTGTTCATTAGCATTTTGGCATCACGGCCCTGTTTCTTAACTTCAACTATCTTAGTCCATGAGATGATATTTTTTTTCTTATTTCTTAAGTTGTACTGATGTTTATTATCTACTAGCAGACCCAACCACGCGTTGCTGTGGCCAAATTGAACACACGCGTGTAACGTCAAATAAATTGTAGAGCATATGAAAAGTTAACGTAGCGCCATCTATTGGATACTTATGAAACGTTTGAACTTTTAACGTAGCGTCATCTATTGGATAGTAACTCAATCCAGTTAATAAATTACCTTACACCGCCATCTATTATGGAACTCACAGATAATTATACCTCTTTGTCGTATAATGAACAAATAATTAGCAATAAAAAAATATTGCGATTATAAATTGAAATATACACTATCCTATCTTTCAAGTTGGATCAAACAGCACACAGTGTGCTAGATTTGGTTAAAATCGGTTCAGTAGTTGAAGAGTTCATCGCGGACAAACAACGTGACAGGGAATTTTTATATAAAGATTATCCTTTTTTTTTTTGTAAATTAGCCGCATCAATGTCTATACCGATTCAGAATATCAATAAAACGAAAAATCGTATAATTAGAGATGTCACACTGTCGACTCAAGTGGACGATATGAATCGATCACTAACCAGTAGCACACCATTCATCTATTTTAATCCAGCTAAGTGCATTATCTAGTTTACTTTGATGATTACCAACGTACAGCAATACCTTACAGCATTATATGAACCATATCGAATTACTTGCTCGATGTGTGTTGCATATGAAGTTATTGAACCTGAATCAACTCAATATCTTTCTATAATAACTAGAGTTTCTAAGGAATATTATTACGAGAAATCTATTACATTATTTTTTATAATGTTTGGTGTATAATAAAGTTGTATTGTATTGTATTGTATTGAGGACGTATTCTTTCTTTTTCTCAACATAAAAAAGAGACAAATAAGAGATAATATAAGATTGTACATACCTATGTACATTTTTGTATGTCAATAAAGTTCTTCTTTTCTATTCTTAAAGAGTAAATTAGTTTTGGCCAGAAAGTCGAAAAATCATTTGTATTGGTATAGGTACCATTTGCCAAAATTTGAGTTTTTTTAATGCTTATAGTGTAGTAAATATGTCTTTTTGTGGAATTTCCAAAAAGTTTCCAAAAGTCACAATTATTTTACCAAGACTTTACCATGACTAAATGTGATTATGGCTTACTTTACTTGATTTTATCATGTAACATTTGAAAATATGAAGTAATTGATAGTTACGATGTGACGACGATTTATGTTTTATAGCGATGATAGCTCAGTGGTTAGCGTGGTCGGTTCGCATGCCGAAGGGCGTGGGTTCAAACCCCAACAATGAGCTTGAGCTGTCGGTGAAGGAAAACATCGTGAGGAAACCATAGCGTGGTGGTAGAGTACTTTCTAGTACTCGGCTGGCTAGCTACCACCCTCAAGTTGAAAATCTGCCGCCAAGCATCTAACGGTGTGTTCCGGCAGCCTCACTTGAGAGCCAGTTCCATTCCAGGCTAGGTGTGCTTTACCATCTTCGACCACACCGTCACTTAAAATCAGGTGAGTTGTGGTCAAACACCAAGCCTGTCAGCTATAAAAAAAAAAGTTACAAAAAATATAATATTACGAATGGCCACATTTTTTTCTAAATTTATTTACTGTGTCATTCAGGATGATGTTAGTATTCTAAGGATAGCAAAAATCCAAATCTGTACAGGCATTTATGGTGAAATAAAGAAACTCACATATGTACATACATAAATGAACACTTAAAACACTAGGTACACTAACTTTTTTGAGCGATTGTAAAAAAAAGAAAAAAAACCGGCCAAATGCGAGTCTTACTCGCGCACCGAGGGTTCCGTACAAACCTGTAGGTACATATATCAGTAAAAGTCATGGTATTTCTTTTTTTATGGTAATTTATGCTTTTCGCTATTTTTCCTTTATCTGTGCTATAAGACGTTCCTTCGTACCAAATTTCAAGATTCTGAGTTCACGGGAAGTACCCTGTAGGTTTGATTCCCTTGCGAGTGTCGAAAATTTGCAGCATAAATGGCTGTATCTTTTGATTGCGTTGGCTTAGAAGTTTGATTTTTTCACAGCTTCAAGGGACAGTAGAGCTGAGTATTTGATATGAATTTCAGCTTGATACCTCCACGCGTTCCTGAGGAAAAGGGTTTTGATAGACAGACAGACGGACAACAAAGTGATCCTATAAGGGTTCCGTTTTTTTCCTCTTGAGGTACGGGACCCTAAAAATACCTAATGGATATTTCGAAGACAGGGAGTTTTTAGGCAATCCTCAAGGAAACCAAAAAGAAACGAAGTTATGTGATACTTTTACTTTTTTCCTTTCTTCGACCAAAACACGATCGTCCATTAAGCCAATTCTAAAGTTTTCATAGTGTTACTATTCGTCTCTGTTGTACACTATACTTAATATCATTAAATCTGTGACAAAGTTTCACCATCACACCTACCTATCTTGATTACGTCAGAACCTGTTAAAACGATTACACAAGTCGAAGTTCTAAGGATCGAGAATCACGCAAGCGTGCATCTGTTTTCGGTCCCCTTCCTATCAATTTGAAAGTATTTACTAAAGAAAGGGACATATAATATAATAAGCGACCTTTGTATTCGAGTGGTTAAGTTATCCTGTTAAATGATCGAAGAATGATATGCTTTCAACTTTATGATTGCAACGTTTTCTGACATATTTTATCGTATTGCCTCGACCGACAAAAAGTCAAAAAGTTGCCATCTATAATTTATATCAGAATCAAGCACAAGTGTGAGCAAAACTAGAAATAACTTAACGAAATAATCCGTGAACTGTTGTTAAATAAAATTATACAACATGATACGAGATAAAGCTGCCGAAGGCTATACCGCGCGCTGCTACTAATAAATAGTAGGTAATAGATAGTTCTAATGAATATTAGGTATTTTGCATATTTAACGAAGAAGATAGTTAAATGTATAGGATCTTGATAGGTATTAACTAGAATGTGATTCCTTGTCGTATAGTAATTTAACGATTTCGAGACACATTTTAAAGCCTTTATTTGATATAGACACTTACTAAAATGTTGCAGTTATTGTCTAATGGACTGCAATAAAAAAGACACCCACATTTTAAGTAAATTAAGATGTGTCAACTAAGGCCTTCAAAATTGGTTGTGGGCATTATATTTCTTCTTTAATTTTGGCGTAGCACTTTGCGCATTAGCCAATGTCAAGTATTTTATGAAAAACAAAGTAAAATAAATCTAAGTCACAGTAAAAGTCGCATAAAAAGATTGGATCGAGTCCGGTTATGCCCCAGTAATAGTGTTGGGTGACCGTGGTGATTTTACTACAAGTATCGATAAAGTTTTGGGACCAACACGAAGAGTCATGTTTTACTACCAACATTATAAAACTTTCCTACACTCACGCCCGTAATGCAGCACTTCATTAATAAAACAACACTATTTGTATACATAAACACTCGAAAAAACATAAGTGTTGATAAATAATATAATACGGCGACAAGACTTTCGCGTTACAGTTGAAACTCTATAGGTAATAGGTATACGCTTAAAAAGTTTATTTTGACAGACAATATGAACACATGCTACACTTTGTTGCGGTTTGAATTTGGTATTGGCATGGAAAATAATTCCACGAAATGCGCTGAGATACGTAAACGCGGTTGCCGTTACGTGCTTGTAGGGAATTAAGCCGACGTACTACGACTGTGATATAGGTTTTTGAGGGATTTTTAATACATCATTAAAACAGATCTTACTAAAGTAAAAAAAAGATAAAATATTAAATTTCAAATTACAATATTAACACTGCATGTTTTTTTTTTATGTAACCGTATTGAGACGAACGAGACGCTCTCCTGATGTTAAGAGATAACGTCTGTCCATGGCCATTGCAGCGATACACAGAATTTTGAGTAGTAAAACAAAGTCTATGGCATCGCTGCCTTGGCGCTCATTACTCTGAGACTAGATGGTTAGTCTCAACAGTCCAGTAATTTCACTAGCTGCAGTACCCTTCAAACCGGAACACAGTAATGTTTACACACAACTGCTTAGCGGCATAATATCTGGTACTGCGGTGGTACCTACCTAGACGACCACCTGCTAAGGAAATCTACCACCAAATACTAGGTACATGTAATAGTGATTAAATACCAACATATATTCAGAGTGGTATACATAGGTACATACGATCATGTCTTTTTCCATCATTGTAGAGATCGTAGTGGCACGTTTTCTTTCACTTGCTACGATCCTGGGCTTTTTGAAGTCAAAACTCCTTTAGCCGCGTTGAGCAATTTTCATTAGAGTTTTCATAAGAGTTCGTTTGTCGGGGTTTTATACGAACTGCCATAGGTAATGTGGATAATTATAGACATCTCCAACAATAAATTTAAAATATAAATAAGCAGATATGGGGACTGCCGACATAAGTGAAAACTTACAACACGTCACATTAGCATAGACGCCAGGCGCGGATCCAGCCCTCAGGAAAGATTGTGGTCACCGCCATCCGAAAATAGGTCAAGTGCAAGTCGGATTATAAACTCGCTCATGATCGATATAGTGCATTTCGACAAAGGAGATGTTTACAAAATATATGACGCTCTGACCAAGATTTTGTACAGTGTATAGTTCCACGTGGGCAAAGCCGTGGGGCGAACACTAGTAAATTAATAACCCTGTAAAATGTTAGTTTGTTCGTTCACGAAAATTACCAAGTAAATATGTGTTTGTTTGTACATCACAGTGTCACATTTAGACTAAATTACTAAACCGATTTTGATGAAATTTTTGCATCTTCAAAGGATATTGCCCACAAGGACACAACTAATAATTTTAAGCGGTAGGTCATTAACAGAAAATACATAAACAAATGAAATCGTTTGGACACGACACTTGCTTGAAGAATAGAGAGCGTAAGAGAGAGAGAGAGAGAGCACACCTAGCCTGGAATAGAACTGGCTCTCAAGTGAGGCTGCCGGAACATACCGCTACGTGCTTGGCGGCAGATTTTCAACTTGAGGGAGGTAGCTAGCCAGCCGAGTACTAGAAAGTAACCTACCACCATGTTATGGTTTCCTCACGAAGTTTTTTTTCACCGGCAGCTCAAACTCATTGTTGGTGTTTGAACCCACGTCCTTCGGCATGCGAACCAACCGCGCTAACCACTGAGCTATCATCGCTACAAAAAGGCTATAGCTATCTTTTGTGGAAAGCGTTGTTGAATAAATAAAATATCTTACCTGTCCCGTGATGGTGAAAAGTACTGCGAGTAGAATGCGCATCGGCAGTTTCGCTTTGTACGCGCGGTGCGACCACAGCCGGTGCACACCCGCCGTGATCCCAAAACCAGACGTGTAGATTGTAAGCAATGCTGCAATCACATACAACCATGAACATTTATCACCGTTCGCTCTGATGCCGGGGCAACAGAACGCAGCGTTGCTCCCGTGCATGTTATAAAGGTTTTCTTATTACGATACTCACGTAGCTAGCTAATTAACTAAAGTTATATTATAAATATCCTGTGTTATCTCGTACGAGTATGACAGACTTGAAGAATTTTGTAATTTTTTTTATGGCTGAGAGGTTAACTTTTTGATCACAACTCACCTGATGTTAAGTGACGGTGTGGTCGAAGATGGTAAAGCACACCTAGCCTAGAATTGTACTGGCTCTCAAGTGAGGCTGCTGGAACATACCGTTAGATGCTTGGCGGCAGATTTTCAACTTGAGGGTGGTAGCTAGCCAGCCGAGTACTAGAAAATACTCTACCACCACGGAAAAATATAATAAAAATATACCTAATAGCGGAAATGTGAAAAATCAGGCATACCATTCAAAAAGAGTGTCTTAAAAATTCACAATTTCTTATCACATGTGTCAAGAGGCTAATGTTACTGATAGTGTAATTCTCTTTGTTTATCCATGTTGAGTGATATCAGTGAGAAAGAGTAAGAAACGTTATTATCAGTCTAAAAACAAATAGTCTTCGAAAGCATTCGAGAAAATACTGGATTCATCCATACAGTCAAGGAAGCGTACATTGTACGGCTTTCGTTTCTGCGTAAAAAACGCAGAAAAAATATATAAGAATTTCGTCGTCAATCGTTTAATCAAAAAAGTAATCAGAATCGTTTATTAGCCCGAAATAACAACGATTGTAACAGGCAAGTCAATATAACGGTAAAAAGCTTCTTAAAATTAATTTCAGCTGCTTATATTATCAAACCAAGTAATATTTTCATTAAAGGAAATTGAGAAGCAAGCAAATATTATGTTTAAGCGTCTTGCGGCTGCGCGATTTTGAGAATAGTCGTTCGGACGCGGGTGATCAAAGGCGGTCATATCAATTAACGATATTTACGTAGTCGACAGACAAATGTGTGAAAACAGCTGTATTCACTTACTGTCCCAGTTTCCATAATTTTTTCTATAGTTTACGTAGCACATAAATCAATTGACTAAATCTAACTGATGAAATAAATTGAATTGAATTTTATGTCATGTTGACCATAGCTGGCCTGATGGTAAGTGATGGTGTGGTCGGAGATGGTAAACACACTTAGCCTAGAATGGAACTGGAACAAGGGAAGCTTCCGGAAAACACCGATATGTACTTGGGCAGATGTAAGGGTCTTAGCAAGCTAGTCGAGTACAAACCGACTCCGGATTGAAAGACTGCCGCTAGAGAAATGACAGGGCTGTTTGACTTTAGTTAGGCTTCCAGACTAACCATCGAAAGTTCCAAATTAATGAGCGCCTAAGTACCGAACCCGTCGACTTCGTTTTGCTACTCAAAATTCTGTGTATCGCTGCTATGGTCATTATTTTTACTTAAAAAAACCAGTCAAGGGATTGCCGATAGAAGTGAATACAAAACACGTCACATTAGCATATTGGTAAAGCGAACTTTTAAGATTTGCCCAAACCAAATCGCTTAAGGTGGTTAAAGAAGTTTTTACTTCAAAAAGAGTATAAATAGTCATCATGTTTTCCTTCACCGGCAGCTCAAGCTTATTGTTAGAATTTGATTCAACGCCTTTTGGCATGTGAACTGTCGGCGCTGACCATTGAATCATTATCGGTACAAAGCCATGCCAATCAAATTAAGCGACAACGAAAAAGTCATTGTTACTCGTATAATTGTCTTAAAATAAAAACGTTGAGAACTTACCAAATAAAATTGTAAATATTTTAACTTGAAGACTTAAAATCAGGTACATTGCGTATATCGATACTAAATGCAATAATACTTGTACTGTAAGGTCAGGCCATCTAATTTTTGCTTTGAACTCCATAGCTTCATAGTTGCTTATGTCAAAAGTCTCGATGTCTTTATCACTGACACTATTTTGTAAAACTGTATTGTTATTTAATAAACACTGTATTTTATTTTCACTTTTATAATAACCGTTTGTAAGTCTATTTTTCAACTGTGAATGAACTGCACCGGCATCTTCTATGTTCTGTTCGGTTGGCGCCATGGTGTTATTTTCACTGAAACAAAATAATATTATTAGGTACATTTTTATCGATTCTCTAATTTCTAAATGTATTAAACAATCTGTCCGTTAGGTTGTTCGCTTACTTCTAAACCACGCAACAGATTTTGATACGATTTTTTAGGGTTTCGTACCCAAAGGGTAAAAACAGGGCCCTATTACTAAGACGTCGCTGTCTGTCACCAGGCTGTATCTCAAGAACCGCGATAGCTAGACAGTTGAAATTTTCACAAAGTATATACTTCTGTTGCCGCTATAACAACAGATACTAAAAACAAAATAAAATAAATATTTAAGGGGGGCTCCCATACAACAACGCGTTTTTTTTTTTTTTTGCATTTTTTATAGATTATGGTACGGAACCCTTCGTGCGCGAGTCCGACTCGCACTTGGCCGGTTTTACTGTAATTTAGATTTTTTAAATGAAAGGTTTGTAAATATTGGGCATCTTAATTAATCTTTTGTGTAATTAGGTAAGTAGAAATTCAATGTTTTGTAATTAAGTCGTGAAAATAACTTTCACCCTTGCGAAGCCGGTTACTTGTACTTTTTAAAACTAAATAGGCCTCGTGATACCGCACCTGGGCCCACTTCAATTATCGAAATAGTTATCTTTGTTAGCACAAAAGATAAATTAGAATAATTCAACGTTTCACAATGAAATCAAAATAATAGAATAGCACTAAAATAATTTCTACAGCTAAAAACTTATTAGCTGTATTTTGAAGACATTTTTCACATCGCATCATCGAGCCTACAGCCAATACCTAAACTATTTCAGCGGAAAAAACACAACTAAAAGTTAAATAAATTGGAAACAATAATAATATTTGGCACAAACTTACAAAGCTACCTTTTTTACCAAACATGAACGCATAGGAATATTTTTCACAAACTTTTTTAACGACTGGCAGGGCGTCTATGGATAGAGTCTGTACTCAGTAACAGTTTTTTAAATAAAAATAATTACATCACTTTTTTGGATATACTCGTAAATAAGCAACTTTTTTGTAATCGGACTGACTTGGTCCAAGTCTTATTTAGAACTAAAAGCAATGTTAAAATCCCCGTAATGGTGAACCACGTCCTACGACATCGGTTGTCAAATCTACTCGAGTGCCTATATATACAAGATAATCAATATATAATAGGAATCGAAGCCCTAATCTCGGATTACTCACGCACACCTGCAACAGGAAACCGGGCAAATAGTGTCGTTCATTTTCAACATTTTATTGATATGAATTTTAGGATTCCGCATCGGATATTTAAGTAATAGTTCCGTCAAATTTTATAATTAGTAAATCAGGTTTTTTTTTATGCAGAGAGCCGTGCTCATACAAACTAATATGCATCATTTAATCTGACTCGTGGCGTGTACCTACCCCTTTCCCGCTGAAAGTAGCTCAAGTCACTCTCCAGCTTCATAACGGTTAGTATAGGTATATACGGATTTCTCCCAAATTAGACATACCGATATTATACGGATTTATCAAGACCCTAAACGGATTTCGCTTCGAATATGGTTGGCAGCACAGCTGACGTATTCAAATTTGAGTAATCCAGTATAAGTAGAACTAAAGTGTCAAAATCATGTCAGTTTCCATAGCAAAAAAAAATATATCTTTGATATTTCTCAAAATATACCGAACCGATATACCTATCTCGTTATTTTTTTAGTACCTTAAACTAAGTTAGTGTAAACTTTTTGAATGTTGTAAATCGCATTTTGGTCCGCTGATTCTTTCAAAAGTATTATGAACTCGGAGAGTATTTTTACGTAAATCTAATACAATTTGACGCATTAGTTTTTTTATTTTATTTATGAACATAGATTTGCTGAAACGACATTATATATTCAAACCGTTTTTATCTCCTTTTATTATATTTATTATTCTGTAGGTAGTAACACTTTGTGCAATTAAGTGGTAGTTTTTAAATCCGTACGTCAAAGAGCTCATAAGTAAGGCAGGGATGGAATCCACACAAATTCAAAGGTGCGTTTTGTCCCAACACGGCTGCCACGACATAATCTATTATGGATATTGTATCCAGTGTTGCCAGCTCAAATGATTTCCTGTGAGCTCAAGCGGATTTAGTTGAGGTGAAAACGGGAAAAAGGAATGAATGACGGGATACCAATTATAATAAAAAAAATATATATAATGTTATGTTTTACTATAATACATTATTTTGGTCCACAACGAATATATTTTATAGAAAAAACAATTGATGCGGCTTGAGTTATGTTTTGTGTATGCATAATGCCTGTCTATGCATCACGAATTAGTTTTAGTAACTACTCAGAGGTTTTTAACAACATTTTATAAAACTGGTGAAATTATAAACTAATAACGGATTTTTAGACGGAAATTTACAACAGCGTGACTTTTGGTAGCGCTGATCCTACGAAATACAGCCCAAATAAATTTTAACACATCAGTTTGTGTAGTTCAAGGTTGCTCAATCACTCACGTGTAAACGTGAAGGTACTTGTAATAGCTATTTTTACGACCGGATCGTGTACATTTATGAACACGTATTTATCGAACAATCTAGGAAATAAGTAAGGAAATACACGATGGGTATGTTATTAATAAATAACTTCACAACTTGTTATAACTTGATTGGAAAAGTCGAAAACGGACGCACGGAATGCAGAAGTAGGTACACATCACACACATCATCAGCCATAGGAAGTCCACTGCTGGACATAAGCCTCCTCCTGGGGGGGTTTTGCCAATACTCGCCACGCTTGGCAGGTGGGTTGGCGAGCGCAGTTAGGTGTGATTGTTCAAGGAAGACGCTGCTGCCCATCTTCCGGATTACATCCCTTAGCCGACTCTTACGGCAACCACGGGCAGAGAAGGTGGGGTACAATTCTTACGCCGGCACCAGCACGGCATAAGTAGGTACGCGTAACGGTTAATAAGTTGAAAGGAGGTGACTTTTATATGTACGCAACAGTTGTTCACATTATTGATGCGTGAGATCCCTTAAGTTACTAAGTCTGAGTAAATTAGCGCCATAGTTCTAGCTCCAAACTAAGTAAACCTTATAGATACTACGGGAACTAAACATTCCATAAAATGCATGCTTTTATAAATTGCAAATACAACCTACTTATACATATAGTGAATGGTGGCACAGATCAACTCCCTGTGATGGCATCAAAACAGCGGTCAATTGCCCCATAGCCTCGGTCATAGAATAAATAATAGCTACATTAAGAATTCTTACGACATTCCTCTTGCTTGGCCTCGAGCCACAGTCTAACGAAAACAGTTATCGCAGCTTCATTTTGAGTAAGAAATTGAATGATAAGCTGACAGGTTAATGGAATTGGAATGAGAAAATTAGATTTCTTATCAGTTGCCCTCATGAAATAGGACATAAATGTAACTGTATCAACACTTCAATTGTTATCAACGATAGGTTTAATATGGATTTAAATTATGATAGTTTTTTTAATTCTTTTTGTCATCGGCTGTCATGTTCGTGCATTGTGCCAATTCTCGTTTTTAAATTTTCTTATTAAAAACTACAAGCTGTGGTCAAACACCTAGCTTGTCAGCCATAAAAATAAACTACAGCTGCATCTGTTAAGTGATTTTTTATAAGGTTATTCAACCGTAGTCGTAAGTTTTTGACTACAACACACCTGATGTTGAGCTATTATGCGGTCTAAGATGGAGCACGCTTGCCTAGAAAATACCGATTCACTCTCGAAGATATCCAGAATGTATCCCACCCACTCGCAGTGCATTCCACTGTTTAGTGGTCGGCACAATACAAGAGGAATCAAACAGTTTTTATATAATCATACCAAATTAGATGCTTCTACTTTTTTACGATAGAACAAAAATAAAAAGGATACAGTTTTCTTGTACAAGAGCCGAATTCTTAACTTTTTTATTAGTGTACTTTTTATAATTTGTTTATTATTTAAAAAAAAAACTTATACTTGTATGAGTTACAATACGGAAGTAAATACGAGGAATTGATTAAATGCAATTCAACTATCAATAAACGATATATTTAGTTTCGCGGTATGAAATTTTTGATGCCCGAGTTTAACTCTCACGTAGCCGTTTTTGTCAAAATAACATTATCTATATTTGCATAACCATATTATCTGGCACCTTGACAAAAAATGTGTTATCAATATCAACACACCCGTAGTATCAGTCAATATTATAGTCTGAATGCCTCTAATTCTGATAAAATGCTGATTTATTTATTTACACCCGTTATCTTGCTAAATACGTATTTTTTCCTTATCGGAAACTTCACCCATGGTTTCGATATTGGTTACTCACACATAATTATTAGTAATTCATTTATGATTGTGTAAAGGTATTTAGAGGTGTTTTTAGAGTCATACTATTTTGTTTTTATTAATTAAAAAAAAAAAACTTAGGCTTAATAGTTTTTTCGGAATGTTAATCTTCTAAATATATATATAACTCAAAGGTGACTGACTGACTGACTGACATAGTCATAGGGGGGGACATAGGGGATGAAAGTTTGTATGAAACTTTGTCAATTTTAAAACGATCGGGCTGAGACTTTGCATGCATAAAGCTAATATGACGTAGGCATCTAGCGCGGGTTAAACCGCGGGGCACAGCTAGTCTAAATATATATAACTCAAAGGTGACTGACTGACTGAATGACTGACATAGTGATCTATCAACGCATAGCCCAAACCACTGGACGGATCGGGCTGAAATTTGGCATGCAGGTCAGGTAGATTTTATGACGTAGGCATCCGCTAAAGAAGGATTTTGATTAATTCTACCCCCAAGGGGATAAAATAGGGGATGAAAGTTTGTATGAAACTTTGTCAATTTTAAACCGATCGGGCTGAGACTTTGCATGCATAAAGCTACTATGACATAGGCATCTAGCGCGGGTGAAACCGCGGGGCACAGCTAGTAATACATATAATCGATCCGACTTACATTGACGTTCTATGATGAGATTATATATGTTTATATCTACTTGCAGTATAGGTTTACATGATAGTTTCTTTGATGTGAGTCAAGGTCGACACCATTCAACTAAAAAAACTATGAAGCTACTGAACTGAAACATCTGTTAATAGCAATATACTTATATTCGTAGGTACATATTATTCATAAGTATGGTTTTGCCTTAGTCTTTACATTACTTAGAAAGTTATATGGCATTAAATAAATGGTCACAGAAATATATAGGTATTCTATTCTTCATAGAACATCAAAGCTTATGTCTTGAATAGATAGTATAGGCCGCGTAAAATAGGAGGCGCATATAAAGTTGCACCTTTTCCTTTCTTTTTACGTTTTACAGCAATTTAAAAAGTAAAGAGTTATTACAATAACTAGGGTTCTTAGCTTTTAAAATTAATATTTTATCCGATTATTTTTAGAAGGCAAAATAATTATTTAACGTTCCATCTGACACATCGAACACTGAAATAAATTATTTATTGGCTAAGAAAACTGACGTCTTACTATGGAAACTGACGCAGTTTTGTCACAAGTTTGTTTAAATTCCCGAGATGCAGATCTTCTTGTTCGGGTGCTAACACTCCCTTTATTTTGTACATTTTCTTAGTTTCAATAAATTAAATTATTATTATTATAAATTATTAATTATGCGGGATTACACATGTTTAAATATACCTAGTCGTAGTTTTACCTTAGTCGGAGCATGTATCCGATATAAAACGTTAGTAATCCCGCTTGTAAAACAAAAACTGACGTTGTTGTAACCCATTTTGTTTTTAACCCCCGATGCAAACATGTGGGTGTTGTAAGTTTAAATTTCTGTGCCAGTCTGTGGCATTATGGCTTTTAAATGCGGCTGAACCGATTTGGTTATACTTTTTTTTGATGTTTAAGAGGTATATTCATTTTATCAATAGTATTTTAACTATGATTTAAGAATACCTGTTCAGCCTTTCGAAGATTATCAGCTCTTTTCTAGTTGATGAAATAGTGTAATGTAAACTGTAGATACTGCGTGAAATGGGAACGTAAGTTAGCGAGAAAGAGACAATAAATGAGTAATTAATATGCTTGACAGAGCGAAAGGAAATGAAGATATGAATGGAACGTAAAGTCAATATGAAAGAGATGCCTAGATGCGAGATAATTGTAAGTATGAAAGAGAAATATAAAGTGTGAAAGGGATAGTGTTAATAGTTTAGTAAGGTGTTAAAGAGAGAGAATAAAGCAATTAACTGCAATTGGAAGGACGACTCACGACATCTTTCTGTTCACAACACCCTTTTAATAAGTCTCAATAAGAAGCTTTCATAGATCTGATCGAGTCAAAATTTGGCATTCTATTACTAATGTCGGGGAATTCAATTTTTTTATTTATAATTCTTTACATGGGATTACTGACGCATGCTTAGGTCAGATACTGCGTCTATAGTTTCGAAGATATCAGCCGACCCTTTTCAAGGAGTCAAAGCAGAGTACGATGCGCGCGCGTTCTCGTCATAACCGAAACTAACATAAGATTTTTATTAAATAATCATGTCTACAAACTTTATTTTCTTCTATGGGCGCTTTCTGCGATTCGGCGCTCCTTTGGTAATCACTTCGTCATCACTCGATATCACTCTGGAGAGTGCTCGTATCGATGACAATTTTTTTTTGCTGCTTTTGGTTTTGAAATCTTTCGATCGTTAGACTATTATTATTAGCCGTGTTTTTACTGTCTAGACAAAGAGCCTTTAAAAGGCTATTTTAAAATTTAGATGTTACAGGCTTTGTTTTCAAGGTGGAAATTCATTCCAGACCGCGCCATTGAAATATGACCGAAACCTCGACCAAAGTTAATTAAAGGGCAAGCCTCGGCAATGACATGAACAGATTTCTCTTTGATAATATAATTTATTGCTGAAGTCGGACGCGTAGCTAATAGGCTAGGTTAATATCTAGGATCACTATACTATAAGATACTGGTTAATACTAGTTATTGCCAGTGGCTTCGCACGCGTACCTATATATTTGTATATAAAAATAAGGCTTGTAGTTCAAAAAAGCTAAAAGATAGGAAAGTGGATAACAAAAACAACACTTAAAGCTCAAACTTTATATAAGAAGCTTTGATATTGAAAATTACATGCTCGTTCCTTTGTAGGCGCACTTCCCATATAAATTTTCAACTCTCAATTCATCCTCTTTGGCATGTACGAAATTTTGTGTTTCTTACTTTGAACTTTCATTATAGTTCATCTCTTATTTTACTCCTTTATGAATAAAATTTAAAAAAATCCTTCGTTAGTGGATCCTGACTGCCAAAATTTTAAGTTTTAGCCCTGCGGTTTTGACTCTGCGTTGAAGAAGGAGTCAGTTAAGTTATTAATATATAGAAGTAATGACAGGAAAACACGCTGGGACCAATATTATAGGCAGTTACTGAGTGGTATCCGTGAAACGGGAGTTGGTTGGTAGAACACCAGCTTAATGGTTAGACGTCATTTTGATGCATATCAGAATGTAATGGAAGACGCTCTATCAGGATCAAAAAGGATGGTGTGAACAAGACAAGACCGAGCTGCATGAATGAACCTGTTATGTGAACTTTTATAATGTTTTTACACTCGCAAAAACGAGACAGAAGTATCTATAAATAAATAAATATCGTAGGACATTACACACAGAGCCATCTAAACCCAAACTAATCAGAGTATGTCCTATGGAAGTCAGATAACTGATAGAATAAATTTTTTGTATATACATACAGAACACAGAACACCCAGACACAAAACAAACATTTGTTTATACTACACAATGTTTGTCCTGAGTGGGAATCGAACCTACGCCCTACAGCTCTTATAGCTGATATACTACCAATGAGCTTTTAGTCTGTCCCGAGTATTGCGCGGTGAAGACAGGCTAAGTCGTATTATTTGGATGCCCCTTTTTTTATTAAGTGACCTACACCTAGGCGCAGCCTGTGAGAAGGTAAGATAGAGGCGCATGCCGATGGATTCGAACTCCGAACCTCCAAATTGGAAGCTGTATGGTCTCGCAAATATGCCTATCAGTTAACAGATATTTTTTTTACTAGATATAGACGTTTGACTGTCATTTCACCTGATGTTTAGTGATGATACGGTAAGATGGAGCAAGCTTGCCTAGAAGATACCGATTCACTCTCAACTTGAAGACACCCAGATTATATCCAATGGGGAACACCCACTCAGGCAGCGCATTCCACTGTCTAGCAGTCCGCACAATGAAAGTGGAATCAAATCGTTTCGTTCGAGTTTTTGAAACGACCATGAAACGATGTCGCTTTTTTGAGCTTCCTGCTGTCCGGTAGAAAAAAAATCTACAACTACCTACTTTTATTATTTTTCTAGCTAAGCAAAGTTATTTCTTACGAACCTTAGCTAATTCACATACGGCGAGTAATTCGTTTCGCAGTTTATGTTGAAAATACCGCCAACGGATTTTCTTATCACTTCACTAGAATCAAATATTTAAAGTACTTGTTCTGTAATTACAATATTGTCTAACAAGAAGAGATAGTTTCATTAAACTATGAATTAAGCTACCTACTTGAATGTTGGACACTTGTTTGAGTTTTATTGTTGTTTTTCAGAAGCCTCGTACATAAGAAATAATTGTGGGGTACAAGTGCGTTAGTTTGCTACCTTTGAATACAAGATATAATCAGTCATTGAATGTTAGTGTCTGTTACCTAGGTTACTTAAGGTGTCTACAAAATATTCAGTGCTTATAAGGTTATAAAAAAGTATATGACGCACCGTTGTTACGCTTACATATGAATTTCATAAGATAATAATTAAATTAAGAATTTAAAAAAAACCCCTGCGCATTAACCAAGCATAGCTAAGGAAACTGGCTTTCAAATGAAAAAAAACCGCATCAAAATCGGTGTATCCGTTTGAGTGCTACGATGCCACAGTCAGACACACACACACACACACACACACAGACAAATAGACATCGACGTCAAACTTATAACACCCCTCTTTTTGCGTCGGGGGTTAAATAATAATTATGAATAAGTTTTCGTTTAGTTTTGAAAAATCTAGAGAATTCGTTTCGGCGAATTTCGTTAGTTAAAAACAAAAAAATGGCACTAGTTTTGTACAAATATTGGTTCAGGCTGAATTGTACATTTATATAATTGTTTAATCTTATTCTTAACATCTTCACTAATTGTGATATTTTTATTAGTATGTCGTTTCTTTATATTTTAACATATTTTGAAATATGCATTCTCGATAGCGGTGTGCTGTTTCTAGGTTTCGTAACGATGCCAGCTCACTGGTTAGCACGGTCGCTTCAAACTCCAAAATGAACTTGAGCTGTAAAAGAAAAGATCGTGGAAAAACCATTTCATGGTGTTAGTTTTTCGGCTGGCTAGCAACCACCCTCAAGTTGAAAACTTGCCTCCGATATCTCACTTGAGAGGCACTTCCATTCCAAGCTATGTGTGTTTACTAAAATAAATAAATAAACCTAGTTGTCTAGTACTATACACAACTATAAAAATAGTGTTTTATATATAATTAATACTTATACCTTTTCAGAAGATTCAATAAGTATCTACCCACGGTCTCAGCGATGCGTTCATCAATTATTTCTATTATTGACTGATTAGCACACATGCGAAAATGATTCATTGAATGGAGTATCCAGTACTAACTACAATAAAGCATGTGCTACACGATTGTTTTCCTAATGTCCTTATTAATTTGACCTTGGTAATTTCTTAAGGTGGAGTTAATGGTTAGTCTACACGGGAAAACAAGATATACGTTGAAAAACAAAAAAAAATCGGGGCATATGATAACCTTTCTCTTTTTTGAAGTCGGTTAAACTTCTGCATACTTCCTTACGCCGCGCCGCACCGTTCACAGCAAATAACGCCATCCCCCCATTTAAAAAAGTTAAATGGATTAGTTCACGCTTATTAAACCCTTTTATGTGAAACTAGTTGAATCTCTAGTACTTCGTACCCGGTGTGATAGAGCTTGGCATTCGGCCTCGCATATCTAAACCTCATACAAAGTAACATGTACCAATTAAAAAATGAATCAACTAATTTAGCCGTTCTGAAGAGATACACAGCATTTGATTTTTATTTATTTAGTTAGTTGCGAGTTTAAGTTATAATAATAAATAATCAACCTTATTGGATTTACTGTAAAGTCATTATATCATATGACACGTGCATTATTAAAACACTTCTATATAGATAGGTATATCTAATTAATTAGCAGTTTAGTAGATACAAGATAACAAAATGAAGATACGTACATTTATAAGACTGCTAAAATTATAACTATTATTTTTTGCGTAGCGGTGTGAAAATTACAAGGCTTATTGTTAATAATGCCTGTTATAACCTTACCGTTTAGCACGTACTTAAGTTTTTTTGTCGAGTCCCATATTCTAAGGTTGTCTAACAGGATTCTATGACGCTAAGCTATTATGTCCAATCAGTAATATCTTTTGAAACATAACACATGGGAACTAAGATTCTGTACAGAACTATCTTATTCTTATAATTCGTAATGGAGGCGATGGAAGTTAGCTAACGTTCCGCTTGGAATGTATTACGCATTAACTCCTTCCAGCCTACCTGCCTACAACCTACCGGAGCGAAACCAGCACTTTGAAGTACCGGAGCAAGGTCGCTGGCAAAGTAGTTCCAATGGGTGAGATGGATGTATACATGATGCCGAAAAGCAGTGAGTTGCGACCTGTTGCGGCGACATGGATGAAGGTTATGATGAACCAGCTTCATGCAATCTTGTGGCAATCTAAGTTTCTTCTGTGGCAATGACATAGCGCAAGCTCTAAAATATCGTTTCCAGTAAGCAGCAACGGCAAAAGGGACTACCCGTGGCTCTTAGCAAAGATTGTACAGATTTATATCAATGCATGATAATAATAATAATTTACCAAGTTCTAATGACCATAATAATGTACAGGGCTAAATCAGTAAATCAGTAATATGTTTGGCCATAAATAACAATAAGGTTACAGACAAGTCACTTGTACAAAAAAATAATAATCTGCCAATTACACTTTAATGAATGAAGCTATATAATTAATTAATAAGTTAATCTCATTGAACATACTTCTATTTACAGTGCAGGCTCCGTTTATGAGTTACACATAAATGGGGATTCCGAGAACCTCATTGACATAATTATATTCATTTAATTTGTAAAAAGTTGTTTATTATACATTAATATTTTGGCGTGACGGCCCTGCTTTTCAACTTTACCTAATCTAGTTCATGGCGCGACCAGCTTTCCTTTGTTTCGCAAGTTATATTGATGCTTATGTTGCTTTGTCAAATTAGGTCCGTGTATTTCTAATAAGCTATTGTATATATAGTGATATCACTGTCATAATTTTGTTAGTTTTAAAGTATTTTACGCACTTGGGTATTGTATTCTACGCTTTAGCCGTTTGAACAATGAAAGTGGATTCAAATCGTTACGTACGGGTTTTTGGAACGTCAATCATGAAACGATGTCGCTTTTCGAGCATCTGGCCGTCCGATAGAAAAATGAGCATGCAGATCTGAAGCACACTCTCCGAAATGAATCCGATAAAAAACCGATAAAGTAGCAACTATGCGGCGATTTTCGAGACTACAAAGAGCTTGAACGAGGGAGTCGTTGCAGATGCGTCTCTTGGCACGTTGTGCTCATAATAAAACTGTTACTTAATACACCCCAAGTTTATAATCCTATTTACTTTGCGTATAAGTGAAATATATTTTGCTCTATTACAACTCACAGTTGACAAGTTATATTTAAATAGATAACTAACAAGTAAAATTTTAACAAAAAAACCGACTTCATATTGTTTTCTCATGAATGCCATTGTTAGAACTGGACCAAAATGGACCACACGAGAAGCTTTCAAATAAAAAAGAATCATCATATTCGGTTTACCCAGTCGAAAGTTCTGAGGTAACAAACATAAAAAAATACAGTCGAATTGAGAGCCTCCTCCTTTTTAAAGTCGGTTAAAAAGCGACATCGTTAATCGACCGTAGCAATTAACATTGTCGGATCTACATTTTTGCTATTTTCATTTCATTGCATTAAAGGTCTTAGAATATGTCTAAAAATACCCCCGAAAATTATTAAATTCGATTAAAAAACTTATTTTTTTACCATTAAGTTGATTTTAGGAATTTAATAATTTTGGGGGCATTTTTAGACATATTCTAAGACCTTTAATGCAATGAAATGAAAATAGCAAAAATGTAGATCCGACATTGTTAATTGCTACGGTCGGTTTCATGGTCGATGCTCTAAAACGCGAACGAAACGATTTGATTTCACTTTCATTGTGCGAACCGCTAAACAATGGTATGGACTACCTGAGTAGGTGTCCCCCGAGGGATACAATCTAGTTGTCTTCAGGTCGAAAATGAATCGATATCTTCTAGACAAGCGTGCTACATCTTAGACCGCAGTGCTTTCTTAGGTGAGATCGCAAATAAACGCAAGCCTAAGTATTATTTAAAAAAAAATTATAACTTCTGTTTACCTCGCGGCAACAACAACATATCTACAATTTCCAATCTGTGAAAATGGATCACGATCCGTACATAGACAAACACCTACATAGTACGTATACCTACTTTGGTTGCCTGGTCAATATTCATATTTCACCGACGGGAATCTTCCGCTACATACAAGAACGTATTCTCACTTCGCCGAAATGACATCATTCACTGGATTGTGTCATAAAATGTAGTTATTTATCAAACAAACCAAGGCCGTTGCGCGAGTCTTTAGATACGCTTAGTAAATAGAGACCGAAAGAAATACGCTGCATTATATAGCTTGGTAGTTTATCCTATTGTACATACCACAATTACATCGTTGAGCGAGGAAAAAAATAGAATTTTAAAATTTGTTGGCACGAAAATTTGCTATACTTACTACTTATTTGTTGAATTCAGATATAGTAAAAACACTGATCCATTTTCTTTTTTTAGATAGATATACCAATGTTATTGACAATATTACGTATAATGTTTATTTATGAGAAAAAAGGTATTTCCTTACAAGCATTACGTAAGCACCAAAGGGGAGGGGAGGGGTCATTGATCGATGTTGGACGGACGAGGTCGTCTGCATGACAATAACTTAAGTAATACATGTTTATTTAATTATAAATAAAGACCTATAGTATAGGGTTTAAGGAGATGGCAGGGGGAGGTCTGATTATGGATTTAGAATTTGCTAAGAAAATTTGAGATCATTTCTTTAATCAAAAATCTTTCTTTCTTCTCTAGTATCTTGGCCAAGGGACTGAATAACTATTAGTTCGAATATTACTCTCTGAATAGTAACTTTCTCTTTGATATATTTAATTATATTTTTATTTTTTTTAATGTTTTTATTTTATTTTTATTTTTGCTTGATATTACGGAATTTAACTTGTAACTTTGGTGTTATCAATAAAATATTTGAATTTGTAACAACTACTTATTAGCTCCGAAATGTGACGTCACGACCTCCATAAAATCTTACCGGGAAGATTTATTGTTTATTGCAGAAATTTTTCTATTTTTTTTTACTGTATGTGGCCAAAACCGTGAGGTTTTTAATATTTTATAATGTTCCATTATAAGTTGAACCCTAAATTATAGCACCACTTATAGTGCACGAGGACCAGCTTACACTGGATTTTTTACTGAAGTTCAACAGGTTGTATTTCAGGTGTTTCGTTCAGAATTCTTTGAATCGTAAATCATTCGACTACGTGAACGAAGCCGCGGGCAGCAACTAGTAATCAGCAATATTTATTGGCCATAAACGAGTAACGTTACAGGCAAGTCACTTGTTAGAAAAATATCTTGCAATTACATTTGAAGCAAATTACATCTATCTATCTAATACCTTTAAACGAACAATTCTTGTATATATTACGTAGATATATATATATCTATATATATAATCTGTATCTATTCTGTCTCTATTCTGTAATTTCTTCTGTATTATGTAATTTTAAGTGTGTACAATAAAGAGTTATTCATTCATTCAATCGGCCAATTCAAATCGGTCTAGCTAGATTCCATTTATAGAAAACGTCGTTTTATCCGTGTTTTCACCCGAGCAAAGCTCGGTCATCCAGGTACTAATTAATTATAAAGCGAACAATAATTAATTAACATAGCTTTATTTACAGTGCATGCTTCGTTTATGTGTTACACAAAAATGAGGATTGAGAGAAAGAACTCCATTAACATTTATTGACTTAGTTTGCAAAACAGATTTGTTACACAAAAATGAGGATTGAGAGAACTCCATTAACATTTATTGACTTAGTTTGTAAAACAGATTGCTTTCGAAGATATATTTGAGTGTTTTTTTTTTTGTTTTAAATTATGTACGGTTTAATTTGGTAATAATACAGCTTATGCGTGACGGCTGCTTCTCAACTTCACCTATTCTAATCCGTGACACGAACAGCTTTGCCTTATTTCATAAGTTAAACTGATGCTTATTTTTGTTCATTGGCAAATTAACTCCGTGTATATCTACCTATCTAGCAAGGTAGTGTATAGCGACATTACTTTGATTATTTTACTTTAAAGTATTGTTTGCGGTACTACATTTTGTTATACGGTCAATTATTTTAATAGCTCTCTTTTGACATCTTAACACTTTTGTAATAAGGCATAATTAAAATTGCCAAGTTCATATTTTGAATTTCATACCCCCACGGGAACCGTGCTACATTTTGGGTATAAATTTGTAATAAATTTGATATGATGCTACATCATAGATGATTATACTTATGCCGATTTTATTCTAATTCGAATTGCTTCCGTATCGACAATAGAAAGCCATCCAATATATTTTTTGTGAAATATCTTCAATGTAAAGAATTCAACCTCCATCAGATTTATCATAAGTAGGTTTAGCGACGTCATTTGCATCGATTACGAGTATATATTACATCGTTGAACGCTATTTAATAACGTTTCGAAATGAATATTTAGCATATATTTAATTTAAATTCCCGTTTATACTGTGTATTAATAAAATGCAAAAGTAACTATGTATTTGTATATAGGTACTTAGAGCCGGATGGAAGTCTAGATACAGTCCATTGCTCAATGCTTATCAATTTGTTTCGTTTATTAAGCCGGTTAGATAGTTTTTATTTTTTAAAGCACTTATGCAAAAAACACGATATCGTCGCTACAGCAACTCGATTATTGGGTACACTAACCTTCAATGCAGATAATTTTACGTTGTTATAAAACTTCTTCACCTATTTAAATTTTTTAATTATGTACGTATAGATGTATCCAACGTCATATTAAATTAAATACATTAAAATTACTTCATTGGATAAAATTAATTCGTTGTTCGAACCGTTCTGAACTTAATGAAGGTAGGTTTTTTTTCGGAACTGATAATGATACCATGGTATCATTATCAGTTTATCGTGCTAGTAATAAAATTTAAATACTTTTTATAATAATAAATATTGAAGTGCGTCCGTGGTTGCACCCGAGGCGCCCATCCCATAGGGACCGTTTAAACGGAATAAAGTTAAGGTGACTTACAAAATTAGAACTTATGTATTTACGTCTTATTCTTATTCGGAATGGGGGCGATGAGTCCTGCACTGACGTCACGCTTGGGGTGTATTGTGCTTTTCCCCCTGCCAGCATCTACCCGAGCCACCCCAGCTCCTTGAAATACATAGTAGCTCCAGTGGGTGAGCTGGAAATGTTGATAATGATGAAACATAGTCAGCACTTCGCATTTACGTCTATTCTACCTTAATTTAAAAAATACTTTGTCGCGTTATTTCCTTGCAACATAAAAGGCTAACTACAGGGGTGACAGGTACCTTGTACCTAGGATGAAAATTAACTTTCACTAAAATTAGGTATGTCTAGTTTTATCGAACATTTTATTTTTTCAGTCCAGTCACTTAGTCGTGAAACAACAACCTGCTCTATAGGATTTTATCTATGATTATGTACTTGTCAAGTTTATAAAGACATTCTATAGCTGTCTCTACTGCCTAAGGTGCCTTTGAATTAAATTTGCTAAGCAACGAACCACTATGTTGAACAATTATGTATTTCAGTTCGAATGTGGAAATGTATTGGTACATGCCTTTGTCATATTAAGATTTTTTCCCCTTAAATGTTGGCTTTATACCTATCTACATTTAATGTAAAGCCAAAGACTGTCGAAAAGAGGAAACATATTAATCATTAAGAGGAGTTAAGTACGTACCCAGGGCTGGATTTGGGGAAGGGCGGGGCTACTGCTTAAGGGCCTCCACAAGAGGCACAATTGTAGCTAATTACTACATTCTTTGTTGAAATCATTTTATTTTATTTTGTAGCTATAATTGTTTGAAAGACATAAATAAATATAGGTATATCAATATATAGTAAATATATTAGAACCTACATAGTGTATTAGTTGACTATCAATTTGCATACCAGATGGTAGAATAAAGAGCGTTTAACATTGTTATAACAACTGTGTAATATGACCCACGCTCGCAATAAACAATTTTGATTTTGAATTTTTATCCGGTAAATAATATAACTCCGCATCTTCGTTTCTCCAAATCCGGCCCTGTAAGTACTTACCTTGTAAGTATTGCATGGTGGTAGGGTATTTTCTAGTATTCGGCTGGCTAGCTGGCTAACTCAAGTTAAAAATCTGCAGCCAAGAACTTAGCGGTGTTGCGACAGCCTCACTTGAGAGACAATTCTATTGCAGGCTAGGTGTGCTTAACATCTTCGACCTCACCGTCACTTAACATCAGGTGCTGTGGTCTAACACCTAGCCTGTCAACCAAAAACAAAAAACGTAGGTATAAAAATATGACGAATGTACACTATTAAGCCTATTATATTATTGATATTTAAAATGGTACTTATTAAGACAATATGGTATTATATTATGTAAGTATGAAAATTTAATTATGATTTCATACTTAACTTAGGTACCTACCTATCTGTAACTAAGTAACAAAGAATATAGGCAAAAAGCATTGCCTTCATTCTTGAGCAGTCGGGTAAAAAATGTAAGTAATATAAAAAACCGGCCAAGTGCGAGTCGGACTCGCGCACGAAGGGTTCCGTACCATTATCTATAAAAAAGGCAAAAAAATCTTTTGTTGTACATATGGGAGCCCTCTTAAATATTTGTTTTATTATTTATTTTTAAAGTCTATATATAACTAAATATTTTGTGAATATTTCAAGCATCTACCTGTTGCTGTTATCAATATCGAGCAAAACCGAGCAAAAATATCACGTTTGTTGTATGGGAGCCCCCTTAAATATTTATTCTATTCTGTTTTTGTTGTTATAGCGGCAACAGATATAACATCATCTGTGAAAATTTCAACTGTCTAACTATCGCGGTTCATGAGATACAGCCTGGTGAGACACGGACAGACAGACAGACGGATGGACAGCGGAATCTTAGGAATAGGGTACCATTTTGCTCTTTGGGTACGGAACCCTAAAAATGGTTTTTATTATACTAGGTAGGTATACTGTGTCACTGTTATTGTTTACCTACGGACACGGCTTCAAAGCCGGCCTCATAAATAAAGGTTGTCCTTGACATACCTAGCACCTCGGGTCCTTGACGTTGTCGTTGCTACCGTCACGGTCGCTTCCCAAAAAATGCATCTAGTATTACTTCACTGGCTAGAGAATTTACGTGACGCACAGAAATGAGGTCGGCCCCAAATATCTAGATTATATTTTTAGTTTGTTTTGAGTTGGTCGCGGCAGCGCATGCTTTGGCCATGCGGCTTGAACTAATATACCAACAATACGGTACTGGCACCACGCGCGGCGTGCTATGGTGGACTGGACTCGACTAGTGCTAGCCAGGGTTGCCAGATGTCGAATTTTTTTTCTCGTACCAGGGATGCCAAATACCTCGTACTTTCAGAATATGATCTCGTACAAATTGTAAGTTTAAAAATCTCTTTTAATCTGTGTAAATTTACAACAACGTTTTTTTACAATTTACATTTTTATTTTTTTTACATATATGAAAAAATCTATATACTCGTATTTTAATTCCTTGAGGTTTAAAACGAATATTACTGTACTTAATTGTTTCAAATTTAAATAATCTTCAAAAAGGTTTAGGTAGAAACCACTTCTTTAACCAATTTTATTGCAATCCATCCTCACTTTTTAGTAATTTTCTTAGGTGGCGTGGATGAAGATTCACTGTCAATACTCATTATGTCAAACTAACCATTTAATAAATAATTAGGGAGAAATATCGAAATGCATTGGAGTTTATGAGAGTAATGAGTAAAAATATATTGCGCTACACGTTTCAGTTAGTGCAAAAGAGAAAAGAATGCGATGCTTACACTAGTGCAATAAGGAAAAAAAAAACGAACAGAAATTAAAGAAAGATTCATATTTAGTGATTAATATAGTAATTAGGTAATGAATCTAGTGAGTAGAGTTGTTTATGTTATGGCGTGACATTATTTTCTTTTTTATAATATTTTGGCAAAAACGGCGCAGGCAATTAACATTGTTTAAATCTCGTATCTGGAATCTCGTACAGAAGCTGCTAAATCTCGTAAAGGTACGAGATTTCTCATACGTCTGGCAACGTTGGTGCTAGCGGTGATGGGGTCGGCCCAACCAAACAACACTCCCGACTAGGCATGTCTCCGCGACCGATGCACGCGGCACGAAGTGTCTCACGATAAGATTTTTCGAGGTTAGTTAATGCTAATATTCTTGCTACATGTACAAGAAAATTATGGCACAGGCGAGCTGTCGAGCTCGCTCAATTGTATGTAACGTAAATGTAAACTTATCCAAAAATTTAATTTAAAAAAACTATTATAAACGTTACAAAGGCTTCATTTTCTTTGCTATTTCTTTATATTTTAATTTAGCTGATGACATTCGACTACTATTTTACTTTAAGGTCAGGTGAGCTGTGGCCAAAAATCAAGCTAGCCACACCATAAATAAATGGCAAAAAGAAAGTACCTAATAAAAGCTTGTAAAAATAAAGGTATTTTCGGCTGCTTGTAACAATAGTTATCGTTAAAATTTAAAGCATAACAAAATGAAACGCTTATAAAATTTGCAAACGATAGCAAGATGCATTCATATTTTAAAATAAAGACGTATAATTCGCACACGCTAATTTCATATTCATTTACAATCCTGTAATATAAATAACTATTGTGATAATTATTATTTTTATCACAATGTCCGAAACCTCGAGGAAAATAAACAAAACTAATTTCATAGTACTTTGTGCGCGGTTAAAACCCGGTGGTAAACAATTACGTATCCAAGTTTGAAAAAAAATTATTAACAATTTAATTAACAGTTCAATTTGTTACAACTGTGTATGTAGTTGTAAGTTGTAATAAATTTCCATTGAAGTATTCCAAACCAGAAATATCAGTAGATCTTCCAAAAGAAAAATAGGTATAAAAAAGCAATAATTACATATAAAAAACTAATTTAAAACTATAAGATCTAAATTAAACTAACTTGAAACTAAATAGATGTTGTTTAAAGTATATGCAAAAAGTTTTAACGATATCTAATTAAAACTCGATTGTTAATTACTGGATCCGATAAAATTGTTGAGTTAACTGAAATACTGACGGTTTTATACCTACCTACGGAGATTGTCCGGGAACTTTTCCTCAATTGTTTCAAATATCTCTTAGCAGTCCTTCATTTTGCACCTGCTTCATATATGTAATAAAGCAAAAGTATGTGTTTTATTACATATATGAAGTTTTTTTTACATATATATTACATATATGAATTTATCTAAGTGTGTGTTTACTTTGAATACACTTATAAAAATACTCAATTTTTAACATCAAACATTTATTTAACCTAGTGATTTCAAGGTACTGAGCATAAATTATTTCAATTAGTACTGCAAATTATTTATTAATTAGTTAAGTATAATCACGAGAATAAAATCTTTATTTTGCGGTTATTCTTATCATTAAAATATTTATTCCCAATAATAAAATAACTAAGTATTTTATGAAGTGAATAGTTTTACCACTACAATTTATATCATAATATTCGGTAATAGATAGTAGGCGGATTGCGTATCATAAAGATCCCCTTAAATCTACACCTGTGTCGCAGGCACTGTACGGATTGGGCAATGGTCAAAAACACAATGGGCGCAACACCTGCACGGAATCATCATTGAATGCAAAGAGTGGAGTGGACTCCCCTAAAGTACATCCCTATAGTCCAAACACATACGAGTAGTATGTTCTTCGTGTCTTGGATAAAAATACTTACACTTTATAAAAATATTAGAGTTGGTAGCTGTAGCGATGCAATATGTAGATAGAGGACGAAAATAGCTCGTGAATTAGACACACAACTCTCAGTATCTAATATTATTTTTACATAATCATTAACAATTAACAAAGTTGGCATTGTATCAGTAAATTTATGAGAATAATTACTTTATATTAGAAACAAAAAACGCAATGCAAATTTGAAAATGACTTATTTTAATGTAATAATAATGAGGCGAACAAAACGCTCTACTGATGGTAAAATATAACGCATGTCCATGACCATTGCAGCATTATACAGAACTTTGAGTAGCAAAACAAAGTCCGGGGCATCGCTGCTTTGGAGCTCATTATTTTGAAACTTTCGATGGTTAATAATTAGTATCAACAGTCCAGTAATTTCACTAGCTTCAGTACCTTTCAAACCGAAACACAGCAATGTTTACACACTACTGCTTGGTGGCAGAATATCTAGTACCTACCAATGTACCTTGACGATCTCTTGCTAAGGAGATCTACCTCCAAATAAAACTAAACCGCGAATACCACCCTTATCTATTTTCTACAGCATACATAGCAGTTTCTATGCACAAGAGTGTTACAGCCTATTTCTCAATTATTATTTATTACGGGACAAGTAGAAAAAGTACAAATTACTGCACATTTTACCACGTTTCTTTAGAAAATTCAACTGCTTTTTTCCGAAGAAATACAATTTAGATATTTTCGAGGCTAGATAAGAATGGTAAGAAAATAATCAACTTTTAAATTAATAGATGCTTCCTTTTTATAGTTATACATGGAAAATGTTTCAGGGAAATGTATTATTATGAAAAGGTGTTGATATATCCGGAAAAACATTTACTCTACCTAGAAAATTATATTGCCTTCACAAAAAGATCAGAACAGCTACTAGCGCCTTTCAGTACCTATTACTAAATTATTCAGAAACACCGTGCATATTCTACAGTTGATGGTATATCCTTAAGTTATATTTAATTATTGAGAAAGGATCTAAAAATAAAAAATAAATCAATATATCATAGGACACATTACACACAGCGCCATCTGCCCCCAAACAGAGCTTGTGTGAGGGAAGTCAGATAACCGATAGAATACATAAATACTTTTTTTATTGTTGTAAATACATGCTTAGAATACACACAGAACACCCAGACACAAAACAAACATTTGTTTATACCATAAAATGTTTGTCCTTGGCGGGAATCGAACCTGCGCCCTACAGCTCAGGCAGACATACTACCAATGAGCCAACGGGGCTGTCTAAGAAGCAAAGAATAATAATTTCTTTAGAGGGATGCGGATTTTTACCCGCCCGTCAAGTATCTGCTCATGAACAAGTAACAAGGTACACATATATCGGGAGCTCGTTGCGCAATCACAGTAAAAATCCCATTAATAAATAATCATATAACTGTAGTAAATACCCTTGATAGTTTAAAACAATAATTTCTTTGTTTTTATGACACATCTTAAGTTAGATTATAATACGTAAAAATATCTTAATCGGGTCCACACAGGCTTAGTCATTATCAAAATTTTCAATTTCAATTACTACAAGCTATTTAACGTATATAGTAATTTTATTGCGTTTTAGAGCGTATTACGTTTTACGTCAAATAATTACGTAGCCTGACAGTCCAGTCCTATTGTCACACAGAATCGTCAGAATTGAATTGTCACTATAAAAAGAGGAAGTTGTTTATGCAATAAGAGCAAGCCATGGCTACATTGTCTACCAATATAGCTCTGATTAGTACACTACAATGTATCAGAAAAAAAGTTACAAAAAAGTTGATGCCGAGGCGATGGTTGCTCGATATATCCTGCGATGGTCGCTACTGGTGGCCGGGAGCGACACGTCACCACGGCGGCAGCGGGGCGCGGTGGCGGCCCACGCGATGACGTTACACATCTTTCTCTATCCACCACTTGATGTAATAGACAAGGCGCCGAAATGCTTCTCTACGTAATACTTGAAGCACGTGTCTTATTGACACATACAAATGAGAGGCAGACGAGAGGCGTGTGAGCTGGGTATACTGAGCCTAAAGCAGTGATATAAACACGTATGTACTACTAGGTGACGTAATTTTGAGCACTCACTTCGATCACCTCAACTGTAGAGCAGTGCATACATTTAGTTTTCTACACAAAAAATACGAATTTATTTAGTGAACAATTTAGAATTTCTTAATAATTATGATAGGTACGTATGTATGTATATTTGTATGTACTTATGTGTGTTTGTTACAAACTTAGTCACGTAGAACAGCTTAAAAGGTTATAGGTACCTGTACAGTGGTAAGCTTTTTTCACGGAAAATGCGGAGTGCACACAGTAGATACTTATCAAAAACCTGAAGAGTTTAAAAAATCTATAACCCGACTGCGATTAAAATAGCTATAATTAAAAGAAAAAAAACTTATTTAAACAAATTTATTATTCCTTATTAAATTTAAACATAATAACCTATGTATACTAATATACTTATGTAATCCTCTTTAAAACTCCTTTATTTTGATACCCTACTCCATAGGTTTTGGTTTATATTTTTTTTTTGTTAAGGTCTTTGATTATTTATATACCTATACCCAACCAAAGGTGAAGGTTATTATAAGGTTATATTTCGCGAAAAAATCCGCCAACTTTTTTTTTCAAAGGCCTATCTAAGAACACTTGCGTTTTAAGACGAATATAACGATACCCATTTAGCCGTTTGAAAGATACGAGGTAATAAAGAAAACATACATACAAGATACCTGCGAAAAACAAAACCCTTCTTTAGTAGTCGAGTAAAAAAGGACATGACTAGAAAAAAATAAAAGTGGTAAAAGATATTTAGTATGTACTGAACTTTATTTTATCTGCCCCTTTATATTATGACACAGATCAAAGCGCCATCTGTAAACATTATATAATTCTCTAAATATTGCTTTGATGAAACATATTCTGTGTGTGGTGAAGATAAGAAACTCTACGCGTGTTCCCCAATAAATTTAATATAAATGTATACTACCTATCCATAATCGGAATAAACCAGTATAATGTGTGAGTGTGTGTGTTCGGATCTCGTATTTGATGACGTGTCCGAACAGGCGAGCACTCATTTCATTGAGCTCAATTGCGGACCAGTTAACATCTCGTTCGTTAGTTCATCAAATATATTTTTTTGTAGCTAAACAATTTAGTAACATGACACAATACGAAATTAATCCCACTAATATTATAAATGTGAAAGTTTGGATGGATGTTTGTTACTCAATCACGCCAGAACGGCTGAACGGATCTGGATGAAATTTTGCATGTAGATACTTTAGGCCCTGGAATAAAACATAGGATACTTTTCATCATCCATCACCACGCGGGTAAAGCTGTAGCTAGTACTAGCTGGGCAGCTAGTACGAGTATAAAAGTGTAACGTAACACCTAAACGCTCGAAGATAAAGCAGAAAATGTTCGAAGGTATTTAGGTATTTACCCACTCTAACCTTTAAAATAACTAGGTCAAACGAACGAGAATATCAGAAAATAAAATTAACACTTAACCCCTATGTGTAGTGAATATTTTTACCTTTATATAGTACATACCTATTGTAATTTTTAATGTTTTGCGGTTTGAACTCATGTTTTTTTTAAAACGTCTGCCAGGTTAGGTGTTTTGACCATAGCTCACCTGATGTTTAGTGACGGTGTGGTCAAAGATGGTAAAGCACACCTAGCCTGGAATGGAACTGGCTCTCAAGTGAGACTGCCGGAACACACTGTTAGATGTTTGCGGCAGATTTTCAACTTAAGGGTATTTTTTTATTTTATTTTTTTATGTCTGATAGGCTAGGTGTTTGACCACAGCTCACCTGATGTTAAGTGACGGTGTGGTCGAAGATGGTAAAGCATACCTAGCCTGGAATGGAACTGGCTCTCAAGTGAGGCGGCCGGAACCCACCGTTAGATGCTTGGCGGCAGATTCTTAACTGGAGGGTGGTAGCTAGCCAGCCGAGTACTAGAACGTACCCTACCACCACGCTATGGTTTCCTCACGATGTTGTCCTTCACCGGCGGCTCAAGCTCATTGTTAGGGTTTGAACCCATTCGGTATGCGAACCGACCGCGCTAACCACTGAGCTATCATCGCTACAAAATATCACAATCGCTTATGTTTATCACCAAGACTTAATCGCGCATAGAATACTGGACGACGATTAAACTTTTTAGCATTCAACCGTGCGTGTGCCGGGTCGTCGCGACGCCGACGCAGGGACGGAAACCCGAACACGTATAGTACCTAGTACTTGCGACTTGATTTGACCTTTACTGAACTGACTTTTTGCGAAGAGGGTCTTTTTATACCAGGGGACATTTTACGAAAGGTACATTTTGCGACGAAGCCAAAACCCATTTGGTATGATTCTACCAACGTTACTTTGGAAATGAGTTTTTTGTTTACCTTGATGTTCCGGCCTTGTTCCAATAGCCGTGATTACGAGCTGATTGATAACGCTTTCCCATAATAACATTCCCGCTACAACGGTACTCTGAACTTTGAGTTACAACCTAACAAAACAAAGTCTACGACATCGCTGTTGTAGCGCGCATTACTATGAAACAGTCGATGGTGATTGACCTTGTACCTAATATCGACCTGCAATTTTTAGAAAAAGCAACAAGAAATAGTAACATAGTATATCGCTATGCTGTAAAATCTGAAAAAGAAATTGCGACCGACGGCGTTATCTGTAATCTCCAAGGTCAAATCTGTAAAACTTTTCAAATTAGTACAGTGTGATGCGTGGGCAGTGGAATGGAAGTCAATAACCTTTATCTAGGTACGGAGAGGTGAACGAAACCATATACATATTTATATACGTATTACTTGAATGAAAATTGAATATTTCCTAAACACATTAAATTATACGTCATTTTTATGTTATTACTAGCTGTTACCCGCGACTTCGTCCGCGTGGAATTGAGACGGACAGACAGACAGACGCAGCAGACGACTTTGTTTTATACTATGTAGAGATAAGGATCAATTTCTTATTACTAAATGTGCGTTAGAAATAAATTAAGAATTTTTATTGTATTTATGGTGCACTATTTTGACAATAATGGCTTACACATCAAAGAAAGATATATGCTGTCGCGGGCTTTTTTGTAGGACTGTTTAGGATAAATATTTCCATTGTACATTTTATACGTGTAACTGCAACGGTTTATGCGGCGCACGCTAGAGTAGCTAGCAGATGGCAGATTTTTTTCCTACTTACTTGACACTTATTGTTATATTTTGGATAATTCGCACTATATCTTTATAATTTATAGCCTATGTGTTTTTCTGATATGTAAGCTATATTATTGTACAGTTTCATCAAAATACATTCAGTAGTTTTTGCGTGTAAGAGTAACAAACATACATCCATACATTCTTACAAACTTTCGCGTTTATAATATTGGTTTAGGATTTAGGATTGTCATTCGCCAGCGATGTTTAGACTTTTTAGAATGTAAAGAATTCACACAGAAACTGTTGTGGTATTTTCCAAAATATGAAGTCCAAATTTTACGTAAAAGAGACGGATTATGTTTTTTTTAACACCATACGTCCTCGTTTGACCAACAACTCGCCTGATGGGAAGGATGATGTGATTGATGTTGCAGTACGCAGACTGTATATACCCATTTACACTAACCTGTATAAATACAACCTACATTTTAATTCTGGCCATCAACTGGAACCTTGTTGGAAAATTGGTTATTAGTTTTGTGTTAATTTGACGTTGACCTGCAGATATAATGTCTAATGTCTGTAAACCTCCGCAGGCCGCCAAGTTTTGATTTAAATTGGTATTTTATTATAATAATATCTGTCTATTATTTATATAAATATATTCTATTCGGTAGTAGCTTAGGCAACAGATTTATGTATTAATTTCAGCGCATATTAAAAAAGGTGCCTCTGTCATTTCCGGCAAAATAGAAAACTGGAAATGTGCACGGCTCTAAAACATTTTTATTTGACAGGTCCAGCATTAGGCTATATATAGATACTAGCTGCGCCCCACGGTTTTACCCGCGTAGTGATGGATGACAATGATGTTGAAAAGTATCCTATGTTTTATTTCAGGGCCTTAAGTATCTACATGCAAAATTTCAGATCCGTTCAGCCGTTCTGGCGTGATTGAGTAACAAACATCCATCCATCCATCCAAACTTTCACATTTATAATATTAGTGGGATAGATATTTTGTTGAGGAACAGAAAAAAAGAGATCTAGTCTAGCTAGAAATTGTAACACAACTAACTTTGTACGACAATAAGATATTTACTAAATTTTAACAATAAAAGTATTTATTAAATATAGTAACAGATTAAACAATTATTTTAACATTTATTTTTTTGTCTAAATTACCTCAGTCGTTCAAGCCGAAAGTCTTCGACCAGTGTTTGTGATGACTTATGGTGCTGAAACGTGTTCTTTGACTATGTACCTTCTTGATAAGCTCAAAGTCGCGCAACGACCTATGGAGAGGGCTATGCTCGGAGTTTCCCTACGAGATTGAATCAGAAATAAGGAGATCCGTAGACAAACCAAAGTTACCGACATAGCCCAACGGAATAGCAAGTTGAAGTGGCAGTGGGCAGGGCACATAGCGCGCAGAACTGACGGCCGATTAGGGCTGCAAAGTTTTGGAGTGGAGACTACGGACCGGCAAGCGCAGTGTAGGACGTTCACCCACAAGGTATACAGACGACCTAATAAAGACCGCAGGAACGCGCTGGATGCGAGCCGCTTCCAGCCGGTCTTTATGGAAGTCAATGGGGGAGGCCTATATCCAACACTGGACATCCTACGGCAGAGACGATAATGACAGATCAAACATACCTAAATAATACGAGTACAACATCCTTTGTTTACTATTAACTTGTTCATAATGGTGAGTAGGTACTGTGCTCTTTTTTGGCTTAGCAGGTACACCCCAAGCGTATAAGCCCATATTGCTAAGGCTTTTCAATTTTTACGAGTCTACACTCTTCTACTTCTAAAGTCAATATTTTAGATCTCATGTAATTTATTTTTTATGACTCCATTTTTTAATTCTCCAATATTTTTGTTCGGCATGCTGCAAATTGACTGTGAAGTCAAAGTACTTGGAGCGAGCGGCCTCGAGTAAATAGAACATCTTCGCTGCTAGGGTTGATTCACGCACACGCAGGTTGAGCGCGAGGCGCGTGTAGGCACCTATGTGGACATCGCATCTACGAACAAATCTTCGATCGATCAATTTTTTTTGTTCGTGGCTTCGCTTACATCAAATGTATAAAACACACGTAAACTTCTATGACTTATTTTTTTTTTATTAGAAAGTCACTAACCTATTAAATTTTTACATGAACATACACAATAGAAAACAATGACAGCGTGAGTCGCTTACTCACAAGTGATCGCCGGCAAGCGTCCACTGCCCCCAGCCCCCCACCGCACTACCTCTTCCCACTTGTGTCACCTTATTTATCGCAATGTTCTACTTGTACTTTGGTAAAGGTATTATGGCACACTGAAAAGGGGGGAAGCGCGAAATATTAACTACTTATAAAATAATCTTACATTTCGACTAAAAAAGACGTAAAAAAAGTAAATGAAATTTATTTGGAGATTAAATAATATTTTACATATTATGTAATATGTATGTCGTCTGACGGTAATAATACAGACGTGTTGTTGCTCCAAAGATAACATCTCTACATAGTATAAAACAAAGTCGCTTCCTGTAGCTGCCTGTACGCTTAGGTCTTTTAAAAGGAGAGGGGGAAAGGCGCATGAAACTACCCACATATGTATGTATGTATAATATTTTTTGGTCGTTTTAGGTCGAATTTTCAAATAATAAATAACAGGTTATAATAATCGATGACTTCAATTATTTCTTTATTCTTTATTAACACATATTATTATCATAATGATGGATACTAATGTACTATGTTTCCGCTGTTAAAATGTATAATGAAATTAAAATAATAATTGTTTGCTGAAAACAGTACTGTATAATCACACAAAAAAGTATTAGATATATTAGAACTATAATAGATCCATCTTCATACTTTTCGAAAATCGTAATAGATCTGCCAGCGCAGCGGCGTAATAGCGTACCAATACATATAAAAAGATCTATCACAATTATAATGGATTGGCAACACTGGATTGATTTAGGTTGTCGGCGTCGCGGAATCCGGTCAGAGGCAAGTGCTTTTATCGCGGTGTAGTTTTAGAACGGTCTGCTGATACAGTTAGTGTAGTATACGAGATACCGTGGTGAAAATTTTACGTTTTTATAAGACGAAATCATTTTGGGTCTATACTCATTTTTTCATCGAGACGATCCGCACTCTCCAGTCAACTCGTGACCACGGCTACTGCAATATGGGCAATACGTCGAGGTAAGTAAATAAACAAAACTAATTTCATAGTATTATTATAAGTAAGAGTAAGTAAGTGCGGATGATGGCACATCGTTCTATAAGATATCTGTTTAATCTAGTCAGCTATGGAGGTCTGGAGGCCCTGGGGCAACGAGGGAGCGGAGACCCCTAATTATTTTCGGAATAAACATTCAACATCAAAATCGTTTATTGCGAGTATGGATTATAATTATTAAACAGTTGTTATAACAGTGTTAAATGCTCTAAATGCTCTATATTTGTATGTATATATCTTTATTTACTTGTTTTCCGTCAAGTCTTTTAAACAATTATTGCTGACAAATAAAATTATTTAAGCAAAGAATGTAGTAATTAGTTACGTTACCTCTTTTGTGGAGGCCCCAGGGTAGTAGCCCCGCCTGCCCTATCCCAAATCCGGCCCTGAACATAAATAATTGAGAGAAATACGTGCTAAGGGGCCGTCCATTAGTCACGTGATGTATTTTTAGCATTTAAAAAATATTAATCTGAAGTTGTATACTTGTGTTTTTCGAGCTTCGTTGTTAAAGTATCGCCTTATGTAAATAAATAGCAATATAACTTAGCGTGATTGCTTTAAAAATAAGATAAAGGCACTATGAAAAGTTATTTTTAACAATTAATTAAACATTCATGATATGTATTTAAGAGGGAGGACATTACACACAGCACCGCCTAGCCCCAAACTAAGTAAAGCTAGTACTATGGGAAAAAATAACTTTTATACTACTTATATATAAAAACCTAAGCTCAGTCGAAAGTAGGGCGAGAATCGAAATCACACCCTATATCTCATGAAACAGAGCAACCACAAAATCAAAACAATATAAGCTAATAAGGCACCTTCTTTTATGAGTGACAGGCGTGGTGCCTGGTCACTTAACTTCAGGTGACCATAGCTTACACCTCATGTTACTTACCATATATATGCCAGTTACTGAAAATACTTATACAAAGAAATATCTTTTCAAATTTCTAGCCACCATATTGTTTAGCGTAGTGAAGTTCCAGCAGCCGAGTTACATCTATCTAATACCCTTAAACGAGCAATTCTTGTATATATGTATAGTTATAAATATATTGTAACGGAAGCACCCGTTAACCTGACAACCGGAAGCCAAGCCATGCCATGTTGGACACGCCCCCCTCACGCCATTTCCTGCCGCCAGCCGTGCCATGCCTGCCTTGGATAGTAGTTGGTAGTCTTTAAAAAGCCAAGCCAAGCCATTTTTCTGCCTGTTCGATTTTTGGATTACACAAATAGTCTTCCACTCTGAGTGTTTTCATTCCTTTTCGTAACAATATATATAATCTGAATCTCGGAAACGGCTTAAACGATTTTCACGAAATTTAGTATGCAGGGGGTTTCGGGGGCGATAAATCGATCTAGCTAGATTTCATTTTTAGAAAACGTCGTTTTATCCGTGTTTTCAGGCAATGAAAAACCGAGCAAAGCTCGGTCATCCAGGTACTTGATATGTATGCTAGACTAACGTGATTATAATCGGTATTCCAATAGAACTAGTTTAAAAATATTGCTGCATTCACCTTGACAAGGTTTGCATTCAGTTTTATATTTAGTGCCAGAAATAACATAATGTTGGAACTCTCTTCCCCCACACATATGCAAACTGTAAACTAAATTTAGTTTTAAGACTAATTAAAGGAAGTATTTGCTAGTGTTGCAGAAACATTCATATTCATTTGGATCCTTTTCTCTTTTTAGAGGCGAGGTGGTCATCGCTTTGGCTTCGATGGTTAGTATCATGAACCCTGGTTATTAGCTGCAATACCATTGAAATTGGATCACAGTAATGTCATGTCAAGAACTTGCCCAGCCACAATAAGGGTGTAGTACAATATTTTTCATATTATTATATATAATAATACTCAATACTTTACTGCAATGTGTACTGGCGCAGAGGACTTATAAAATGTAACATGTCATTGTTTAGACATATTTAGAGTCATAATACAGCTATAAATTACTTATAATGAATGATGAATGAATGAATGAATGAATGAATGAATGAATGAATGAATGAATGAATGAATGAATGAATGAATGAATGAATTAATGAATCAATAACTCTTTATTGTACACACTTAAAATTACATAATACAGAAGAAATTAACAAGTATATATATTTATATTTACCTCCTCACATATAATTTACTGGACTAGATGAACTAATAAATTAAAATAAAATAAACTAATCTAAATTATTAAAAAGAAATTAACTAGTTAATAAGTGTAACAACTGGCGATCTTATCGCTAAAAGCGATCTCTTCCGGGCAACCTTAGGATGGAAAGGATTTGAGGAAGAAAAAAACGAGGTGTGTCAATAACGAGGATATGCATATAGGAGAATACAAAATTATGATATATATCTACATTCTAATAATTATAATATATATCCTAATACACATTTCATTCCATTCTTATACTGACTGATCAATGCAAAGCCTCAACCGTTGAGTCTACAAACTTGAAATTTTGGCAGTCGTTACCTTCTACGATGTAAGCATTCATAAATTTTTGTAAATTTTACCCCTAAGTGGGTAAAATAAGGTTGTATGGAAGTCCGTCATTTTCAAAGTTAGAACCACTAAATTTCATGTACCTGCTTTTACTTAAAAATATAAGTGTTTTATATATATTAGAAGAGGGTTAATTAGGCGTTGAAAGTTTATATTTTTGTCACTTTTGAAGGAAGAAACATGAAATTCGATATTAAAGATTCTTATATAAACAAGTTTACATCTAAGCTCGAAAGATGGCGTTATACACTGATTCTGAATCGTTTTTATTATCGAGATTTGTTTTTATATACTACATACATCCACACGAGCGAACCCGCGGTTTACAGCAGCTTTTGTTATTTGTAAAAAAAAAACGTAAAGATAATATTGTGCATGTTGAGAACTAACTTTGGTGACGTAAGGAAAAGCGCCTTGTACGCATAACCTCCGGCTTATCCATTGTGTGATGGGAACAAACACTGCAAAGATCCTGTGATATGCAAAATAAATATGTCTATCTGCCTGTAAATGTATAAACATTTTGTGTGATTTTGTGATTTATTCTTAATTCTCTATACCTATTACCACAAATGCGCCCACACACTCACACATACACTTGCACCCACACACAAATTCATACCTCACATATTGACACCCAAGCTTGTTTTAATTATTTTTTTAAATATATTATGTAAGTTAAAATTATTATGCAATCGAGACTGGAACGAAAGATACTAGACTTCGCGACACAGGTTTTCCTAGTGTGAAGTCTAGGGTATTTACCTAAAAATTATAATGCTAACTGTCATAACTCTAATAGTAAGTTAAGATAAATGTATGGCTTTAAGGTTTATGAATAATAAATAAATAAATTTATCTAATTTTCTATTCTACGGGACTGTACCTAAGTCACTTTAGAATAATACTGTTGCTGAAAAGTTGATTGAATATTTTATTAAACTACGGGATTAATAAAAATGCAAAAGTTTGTTTAATTGATTATATTTTTTTACTTCTTTATGCCATAACTGTATGGATGGAGTTTTGGCGGAAGTGTGAAAAAATCAGGTCGCCCTATTGTATTTATTTCCAAAATTTGCGTATTTTTTTAATAGTTATAGTTGTGTCTTGAACATATTTAAATTACTTTCTTAGTAAATTGTTCGTATAATTGTCAGTCGTTAAGGTTTATAACAACAATCCGAGGACAGAGAGGACATAATACTTTAGCAATGTTTGTTTGTCTATTTATAAGTGACTCTACTTGGTCAGTAGGTATGTATTTTTGTAGCTTCAACTACAATATTCTTTTGATCCTTTATTAAGAATCAAGATGATTAACCTTTTGAGCGCCAAAGTTACCTATCTATACGTGATTAACACTTGCGGGTCCTGTGCGCCAACGACGTCTATAGGCGACAAAAAACCCGGCCCACAATAACAAGAAATAAAAATAGTGAAAAATTATTACTGGTATTCTAATTGAACATTCCTCAAAAAAGAATATCTCAGTAACATATGAGTATAAAAAAACAAGTCCCTAGAGCCACAAGTACTGAGAAATATTGAAATAAAAAGCATGGTTTCTTATTCAAGCAAATACTATGTCCAGCACGCCAAAGTCGTCTATAGTTGACCGTTAGTGATGTGGTGCGGGAGGCATAGATTTATTGTTATTTTAATGTTGTTGTTGATATTTGAATTAAACAAAAGGTAAGAAACAAAACTATCATCAGCCACATGAATAAAATAAATGGCATCAAATAAACTTCGCATAATAATAAATCTGATATGTCAACTCTGGCGCATCCCTAGCGCGTTACCGATAAATACACAGTTCACTGAGCGCCGTGGTCAAGGACAGACACCCTGATGACGCATTAAGCGAATAACGAGAAAAGTAGTGCAGTGGAACATTTATGTTTTATTATTTCATAAGATTCATAAATAATATTTTCAGACTAAGATTACTTAGAGATAATGATTATGTTAAAAAAACAGGTCAAGTGCGAGTCGCGCGAGTGTGGGAAAATGATATAATGTGGTGGAACATGCCTTTTTGTGTTGTTTCCAAAACTCCATCCAGAAGCTTATAGTAAAGTCGTCACTACTTTACTTAGGCATGACTTGATTTGACTGGCACGAATTGGATTTGACCAAGACTGGACTTTGACTGTAACTTTAGATGTAAGACATTATTTGCAAAAACTGAAAACAAGGCAGTATAGCTTTACAGCTTTAGGCTGCCGATGGGGCAAATTATAAAAAAAACGTAAGGATTATCGGTCAATGTTAATTACGATTTTCACTGCGGATTAAACCAACAAGAAAGTCGACAGAGACATTAATTAGCGTTAAGCTCACCTGATGTTAAGTGACGGTGTGGTCGATTATGATAAAGCACATCTTGCCTGGAATAGTACTGGCTCTTAAGCGAGGCTGCCGGAACACACCGCTAGATGCTTGGCGGCAGATTTTCTACTTGAGGGTGGTAGCTAGCCAGCCGAGTACTAGAAAGTACCCTACCACCACGCTATGGTTTCCTCACGATGTTTTCCTTCACCGGCAGCTCAAACTCATTGTTGGGGTTTGAACCCACGCCCGTCGGCATGCGAACCGACCGCGCTAACCACTGAGCTATCATCGCTACAGACTTTACTAAATTGTAAAAAGATTTAAATCTGTACCTAGTTTTCACAGACAAATAAATCATATATTGATTAACATTTGTTTAGGAACAACGAAGACTGAGACAAAGTTAAAATGTATAGGTTTAAAATAGATATGTTCAGAATATATAGGTTTGAAATCAATAATTTTAAAATCTGAATGGTTCAAAATACAAATAATATAGTAAGGTTATAAGCACAGAATATCGAAACTGAAAATATCTCAAGGAGAGGACTGGAATGAATTACTTGCATATAAAAACACAGTATATGTTTTGCAAAAGCCTTTTAAACTTCACTGAGAAGGTCATCTTGTGAAGAACATAAAGAGAATGATAGAACAGCTCCACGTCTATACGATGTTGATGGGGTGCTAGGTAATTATCAAATTGTTATCAAAGCATGTTTATATCAACATGCTTGTTTACTTATTTTGGTATATAATAAAACAGTACCTGGATTGGACAGTAGCTTTGCTCGGTTATTAATTGCCTAAAAACACAGATAAAACGACGTTTTCTAAAAATGAAACCTAGCTAGATCGATTTATCGCCTCTGAAATCCCCTGCACACTAAATTTTATGAAATCGTTGGAGCCGTTTCCGAGATTCAGAATGTATATATATATATATATATATACACAAGAATTGCTCGTTTAAAGGTACCTGGTTGACCGAGCATTACTCGGCTGAAAACATAGATAAAACGACGTTTTCTGAAAATGAAACCTAGCTAGATCGATTTTTCGCCCCCGAAACCCCCTGGATACAAAATTTCATGAAAATCGTTGGAGCCGTTTCCGAGATTCAGAATATATATATACAAGAATTGCTCGTTTAAAGATATAGATTAGATAGATAACGGCAAACGTAGTCTAGGACGCCCTTAGATTAAATGGTGCGACGATAGTAGCATGTAAGATGGCAGACAGCGGCCGGACTGAGCGTCGTGTCTTCGGAGAAACTATATCCAACTGTCGACTATGATACTGTATGTATGATAAAATACATATCTATTTTTGATCTCGTTCTAGTTAACACGAATAAATAATAAGCTATATCTTTACTTTCATAACCTTTTCAATGTAAAGTCTGTAAGTCTTAAGGCTGTATTGGTTCGTAATTTAAGAATGGTTTTAGATTTTATATATCTCGGTTACTATACGTCTTTTTAAAAATAATATTGCACATCACGTCAATGTTTTAAAAAGTCTCGGTAAATGATTTTTTGTAATAAAAAGCATAATATGTTATGCGACGTTATTTTCCATAGCATAATACGTGCACTTTTAATTTTATTTGTCCATTTTACCGTTACAAAGTCGAATATGAGAGTTGGTACACTTTTTCATTTGTCATATTAGTGTGATTTTATTCAAAGCATCATATAAAGTAGCTATAGGCTTCGCTTACGCCTTAATACAACCTGTAAAATAAGTAAATAAAAACCATTTTTTTTAGATAAAAGAAGATTTTTTGTTGTGTTTTGCTACTTTCCTTGTTCCAAGCTTGGTATAGATATGCTAACTTCAAACAAAACCATTACTATTTTTTTTTATTAAAAAAATACACTCTTCATTTAGCCGTAAATGAATTTTATTGATGCTTTAAAAAAAAGTCACACTAATATCCAGCCTAGTTATGTATACTATCTTTAACAACGTTGTCACTTAACATCTCTGGATAGAATAATAAAATAAAATATTCAAAAAAAACTATATCAGTTTCAAAGACAGATTAAGATTATTTTAGATTTTAATTTAAAAATATTATTGATTTTTTTAAAAACTTTTATGGCTGTATAACTTAACTACTATTATTATTTAATTTAATTTATAATTCTAATCCTAATTAACCAATGACATAATCAATTTTTATATTAGTTCTCTAGTGACTTTTTAAATATCTATCTAATACCTTTAAACGAGCAATTCTCGTATATAAATATGTATATACAAGAATGAATATAAGGAATGTATATATATAATATGTATATAAAGAAGTATGCCGTGGTGGTGCCGGCGTAAGAATAGTACCCCACCCTCTCTACCCGTGGTTGCCGTAAGAGTCGGCTAAGGGATGTACCTAATCCGGAAGATGGGCAGCAGCGTCTTCCTTGAACAATCACACCTACCTAACTGCACTCGCCAACCCGCCTGCCAAACGTGGCGAGTATTGGTAAAACCCCCCCAGGAGGAGGCCTATGTCCAGCAGTGGACGACCTGATGAATTGACATATGTACATATATATTTAATCTGAATCTCGGACACGGCTCAACGATTTTCATGAAATTCAGTATGCAGGAGGTTTCAGGGGAGATAAATCGATCTAGCTAGGTTTTATTTTTAGAAAACGGCGTTTTATCCGCGTTCTCAGCCGAGCAAAGCTCGGTCATCCAGGTACTATATATTTGTAATGCACCTAGACATACATAGTTTTGGATCTGAAAATTGAATTTTGAATTGTATTGAAATTAATATTATTGCATTCTGTTTTGTGTGTTATGAAATAAATAAATAAAAGCCATTTAAGTATGGGTCTCTTCAAATCCAGAACAAATAAGACCTTGTCGGTAAACGTGTCCTTCTTAGACAGCACATAAGGTATTAGGTCGAACGCGAACCTACCAGATAAAAAAAATAAATTATGACTTTATACACTTGCGAGAACAAAAGGAGAAATTGCCACTCCATCTTTTACGAAGATGCTATAATGGAGGTGGGGAAAGTGTTACGCCGCAACGGCTGAAACTATAAGTAAGAGGTAGATGCGCACGCGCCGCTCAAAGCTCTACCTCGCGCGCAGTGTCACGGGCGGGCAACACTGCTACAGTTTTTTCATGTGCCATGCCAGTGTGTGACATTGACATTCTACCTGGATAACTCACCTTTGTGACACCCTAAAACGGTAAGTAATATATCTGACTTAAGCAGTAGTCAATTAATATATAATTTACTTTTGAATACTTTCAGCTAACTTTATTAATATCATTATTTTTTTACTATAGTCAATTAATATATAATTTACTTTTTAATACTTATATCACGGCATACTTCTTTAATAATATCATTATATTACATTAAAGTATTAATAAAATACTTCAAGTTTAATGATATATTATACTTAAATTTAAAAAATAAACTAGGCCAGGTTACCTAAATTTATTTATATTCATTAGATTATTTTTTAGTTAAATTTATGTAACTAAAAAATAACACTTCAAATGTGTACGGTACGGTATTCTCATAGTTCAAGTCAAATATGTATATTTCAGTCTGAAATAATTAATTATTTATTTGCCAGTTAAAAGTTACCTATTTTACTGTAATGGAGTGTCCATTTAACATTGCAAGTTTATCATACGCATTGCTCCAAAATCAAAAAGAGAAAAGGATAATATTATAATGAAACATAATATAAAATTGCTGTTTACTCAAGTGTTTCTCGCAATATCCATTGTAAGTTAAATAGTGCATAGTAATTGTCACATTTAACTTTTAAAATAATCCTTTAGTAACGAGTAGCAAGAACGACATGTTCTCGTGATGCTATAAAAAAATTATACTATAAATTAACGCTGATCATTGCAATGACAGAACAAAAGTTTAGAGCATCACTGAATTGGTGATGAGTCCGGTGACATTCGACAGTAAATCCAAACGTAGTTAACTCTAATTTCGCTAGATACTACAACTCAAATCTAGTGCAGTAAATCTACAGTGCTGTTTCATTGCAGAATATCTAATACAGTCATAATAGTACCTACCTAGGCGACTTTGAGCAAAAGAGACCTAAAGTGAAAGTTTTAAGTACTAATAATGAAACAGTACCTACTTGTAATTTTTAAACTTTCGCTTTTTTAAATAAACAAAACTAATTTCATAGTATTTTGTGCTCGATTAAGACCTGGTGATAAATATAATTATGGAAACAGGAAACGCACTGAGTTTTGTAATTTTTTTATGGCTGACTGGCTAGGTGTTTGACCACAGCACACCTGATGTTAAGTGAAGATGGTAAACACACCTAGCCTGGAATGGAACTTGCAGTGAGGCTGCCGGAACACACCGTTAGATGCTTGGCGGCAGATTTTCAACTTGAGGGTGGTAGCTAGCCAGCCGAGTACTAGAAAGTACCCTACCGCCATGCTATGGTTTCCTCATGATGTTTTCCTTCACTAGCAGCTCAAGCTCATTGTTGGGGTTTGAACCCACGCCATTTGGCATGCGAACCGACCGCGCTAACCACTGACCTATCACCGCTAAACCTAAACCGAAACTTGACGAATGTAGGCACCATTTACTGTAATAAAGTTCCAGTGTTCATTATCAGTTCAGTTCGATAATCTGATATATAAAATGAATGTTTGTTTGTTCGTATTTTATGCGCTGCCGTACCGTTCATCCGATCGCGATGAAACTTGATCAACTTATTGCTTGTACTTGCGCGAAGGTTATATGCATAGTAGAATTGTTTTTTTTTTTTACTGTTATGCTCCTGGTACCAGCTTGTATATACTACAATTATTATTATCTATCACTTGGTGGTAGATCTCCTTAGCAGGAGGTTGTCTGGGTAGGTACCACCGCAGTACCAGATATTCTGCCGCCAAGCAGTAGTGTGTAAACATTACTGTGCTCCGGTTTGAAGAGTACTGCAGCTAGCTAAATTAAAGGGCTGTTGAGACTAACCATTGAAAGTTTCAAAGTAATGAGCGCCTAAGTAGCGATGCCCTGGACTTTATTTTGTTACTCAAAGTTCTGTGTATCGCTGCAATGGTCATGGATAGGCATTAGAAGTTATCTTTTGTCATCAGAACAGCGTCTAGTTAGTCAATTTTTTTAATGTAAATGTAATGACATTTACATTAAAAAAATTGTCATCGAAATCGCACTCATATCTTATATTGCTATGTCAACTCGATAGATCTAGGTCACATTGTTCTAAAATTTTGCTGCGAGTATGGCAAGCATTATTAAATTAATAAAACATATTTTTAGGGTTCCGTACCTTAAAAGGAAAAAACGGAACCCTTATAGGAACACTTTGTTGTATATCTGTCTGTCTGTCAAGACCCTTTTTCTCAGGAACGCGTGGAGGTATCAATCTGAAATTCATATCAAATACTCAGGTTTACTGTCCCTTGGGGCTGTGAAATAATCAAACTTCTAAGCCAACGCAATCAAAACATACAGCCGCTTATGCTGAAAATTTTCGACACTCGCAAGGGAATCAAAACCTACTGGGTACTTCCCGTGAACTCTGAATCTTGAAATTTGGTACTAAGCAACGTCTTATAGCACAGATAAAGGAAAAATTACGAAAGGCTAAAATTTCCATTAAAAAAAATACCATAACTTTTACTTATATACCTAAGGTTTGTACGGAACCCTCGGTGCGCGAGTCCGACTCGCACGGCCGGTCGGTTTTTTACGGCATATGTAAAGTAAATTAGATAGATGTAATAATCTAAATATGTAGGTGGCACTTACTATTATTATTTATTTACTTTAACAATATTAATAAATATTTTTATATACATACATTACATATACCTACTTACCTATAACTAAAATTAACATTACTCAAATGAAATCTTTTGTTTTGGTATAAATTGTTGACACATTAATAAATACCTACCTATTGTCTCCGAACTAGTAATAAAAGTGTTTCGGAAACCAACAACTTCTACTAAATAATTACATACTTATTTTTACAAACTTGTTTTGTTGTCTGTGACGTTTTTGTGCGATAAAGTGTTCGCACAAAAAAAGTCACAGTCAACTGCATTACAATAATGTTTGAAAATTAGGTAAAAATCACAAATAATAATACCACGTATTCGCACAGCGAGGTTGTGGAAATCTTTGCCGGAGTCTGTGTTCCCTGTTAGGTACAATATGGGTGTCTTCAAATCTAAAGTAAATAGGTTTCTTCTAGGTAACCGTGTTCCATATTAGACCGCCTTACTGCTTAACATCAGGCAGAGAGTGGTCAAATGCGAACAAATTTTGAATAAAAAAAAGGATTTGTTTAGGTATGTAGGCCCAATTTGCTGCCAAAAACAGCCGGGTGTCTTCTCGAAGATCCGTCGGTACTTCACATCAGAATATTATACTTGATCGTGCATAGAGTACTGTTCTCAATTTTAGGACGGATCCGTCAAGTACCTACAAGTTTGAGGTATTGGAGTCCACCGAAAAACGTGCCACACAAATTATTAATAAATTTTTTGATTGGAATAGATTCCAAAGTATATCAGCTTGCGAGATTTACGTATCTACTACTTAAACGATAGAAAATATATATGCAAATTGGAACAGCACCGGGAGTAATTTGACTGTCGCTTACGTACAACATAATTCTCGAAACAAATTACACAAACACAAAACACAAAGAACAAATTCTCTCTAGGGGCACAAAACTATTATCGCACAATGGAGGAAAAATGCCACAAGGATGAACTCGCAGTACCTAGAGGTGAAGGTAATATAAAAAGCGCATGAATAGCCATCCATCTGTGAATGATGATGAGAAATGGTACACAGGCCGCTGAATGAAGGCCACAGCGCGATGCAACAATCATCCGAATTCAATGGCGAAGCGACCGCAAGCCGCGCTCGTCGCGAGCAGATGCACGACTCTCTGATACTATAACAGATAACACTTACAAACTTGATGAGGCGGCACCGATTACTTCTATAGGTATTTTTTTTATTAGAAACTATCTGCGCCCCGCGGTTTTATCCGCGATGGATGATGATGATGATGATGATAAAAAGTATCCTATGTTTTATTCCAGGGCCTAAAGTATCTACATGCAAAATTTCATTCCGATCCGTTCAGCCGTTCTGGCGTGATTGAGTAACAAACATCCAGCCATCCAGCCACCTTGTTTGCCACATATGGCATAAAACCAAGTAAAAAAGTAAAGTATATTATATATACAATTAGATAATACACCTTACTAAACGGTAGACTTCTTAGCAGGAGGTCATTTAGGAAGGTGCCACCGCAGTTTCCGATATTCTGCAGCCAAGTAATACTGTGTAAACATAACTGTGTTCCGGTTAGAAAGATACATCATTTAGCACCATTATAGAGCTATTGAGACTAAGCATCGAATGTTTTAGAGTAATCCAAAGAAGCGATGCCTTTGCTTTTATCGGTTTTGCGACAGATATGTCCAGCCCATTGCAAATTCAGCTTGCTAATACGCTGAGCTATGTCTGTGACTTTAGTTCTCTGGCGAATTACTTCGTTCCGGATACGATCCCTCAGAGAAATGCCGAGCATAGCTCTTTCCATAGCTCGCTGAGCGACTTTGAACTTACGGGCCATTCCCGCTGTGAGTATTCACGTTTCGTAGGTCATGACATGTAGAGCGCACTGATTGAAGACTTTTGTCTTGAGACTTTGCGTGATGGATGACGAGAAGACTCGACGTAGTTTTCCGAATGCTGCCCAGCCCAACTGTATTCTTCTGTTGGCTTCACTTTTAAAATTATTTTAACCTAGTCCGAGTGTCTGCCCTAAGTAAATATATTTTTGAACATTGTCTAAAGTAAAACAATTTATGGCAACCAGTCCCGGAACAACGTACTCCTTGAACATGGCCTTGGTTTTATACAAGTTCATCCGGAGACCGATCTATGTATAATAATACTAATTCATGAACTGTCATCCTAAATACCCCTCTCTTTTCTTATAACGATAGTTTTGCCCACCACCCTCTTTACCGCGTCGGGAATCTTAAGAGACAAGGGAGAAATAATAAAGATTTTCGAAACAAATATACAAGTATCAAAGCATCATGTTCTACGTATTATGGCATGAACACATTAAACATTCAAGTTATGATTGTGGTGCTATAGAAAAGATTTTCAAACGGTACCGCTAGGGCTGCGGTTTAGACTAGCAGTAAATAAGAAGTCGTATAAGCTGAATGATAAAAATGATAAATAATATTAAAACTTTATTTCTCCAAAACAAATTAATTATTAAATTATTTACTTGGTGGTAGATTTCCTCAGAAGGAGGTCGTTTCGGTAGGTACCATCGCAGTACCAGATTCTGCCGCCCAGCAGTAGTGTGTAAACATTACTGTGTTCCGGTTTGAAGGGTGCTGCAGCTAGAGAAATTACAGGGCTCTTAAGACTAAGCATCAAAAGTCTCAAAGTAATAATCGCCAAAGCAGCCATGCCCTGAAATTTGTTTTGCTATCCAAAGTTCTGTGTATCGCTGCAATGTTCATGGACATGCGTTATCTCTTACCATCAGGAGAGCATCTCGTTCGTCTCATAAAAGGTGAAGCCGGATGTGACCGAAACCATATTCGAAGTATACGACATAATTAAACGCGAGTAATCCTGCTAAGTAGAATAAAAATTTCATTTACTTAGTAAAATATTGTTTCGCTCATACAAAACGACATACGAGAAAGACGAGAAAGTCTTTTACAGAACTATTTTAATAAATAAATATCATAGGACACATTACACACAGTGCCATCTGACCCCAAAGTGCCCCAAACTATGCAGAGCTTGTGAGATAACTGATAGGATATATAAATACTTTTTTGTTGTAAATACATACTTATAATACATACAGAACATCCAGACACAGAACAAACATTTGTTTATACCATAAAATGTTTGTCCTTGGTGGGAATCGAACCCACGCCCACTGCTCAGGCAGACATACTACCAATGAGCCAACAGGGCAGGTATGTAATTTGTTGGCATAATCTAACTTTTCTTAGAAGTTCTCCAGGTACAATACTGTGACGATCAACGTTTACGAATGGAACAATTCATACTAACGATGAGCACTCCGAGTAGTACAAGAGTAAATGTTGCTAAATCCAGACTTTCGTACTTTACTTCGATCCTGGCCGCTTTGTGTTGCTTGAATAAATTTTACGACTGAACGTTTCTAGCACACGCATGTTGTAAAATAATCGGAAACTGTGTTGAACCTTGACGAGGCGTTGGCGTCGGTATAATAGTTAATATTGTATATGAAACTTGGGTACCTTTGCCGGTACCGTCCATCTTCGTATTTACGTTTGTTGTTTGTCACCTAACTAATAATGCACAGACCAATGACTTTTTGTCATAAAATCGAGGTCTACTAAAGCTACGTCCCTATAATTTTTTCCCACCAACTAAAATTACATAAGAAAATATGACTCTTCAAAATTCGTAAAAATTCGTAATAAATGGCCCTCAGATACCAACATAATCAGACGACTATAAAACAAATTTGAAAAATATTTGAGATTAAAAAAAATATATAGAGACATAGACACATTCTTCATCAAAATATTTGTGCATAAATTATTGGATTATTGGATAGGCTCAATTTTTAGAGGAGAAAACAGGGAAAACGAAACCTCAATTTGGTAAAAAAAAATGTATGTATAATCGGTCTGAACTTCTAGTTTCTTCAAATACCTAATTTTCCAATTCCGCTGGACCCGCGTTACTTCGTAACATCACGCGAGCTGTAGTCAAATGCCAAGCCTATCACCAGTCAAAGTAAAAAAATTGTTTTGTTTATTTTTAATTCTTAAGTTTATGCCTAGTATACAACTTTAGAGAAAACGTAAGAATTTAGAATCACATTCACTTGTTTCATTGGCTGCATAAAAATTAAATAACTTTGAACCTTGAACTTAAAAAGATATTATATATGTACCTAATAGATAATCAAAAAAGAAACAAGTCATTAATCGACCAATAAAACAGTGACTATTTTTGTTAGACAATACTATCCTCTACTGGTATAACCAGTTCTATTTTACAAATAATTTGCATTCAAGTTAGATTGAATTGAGTTCTGTTGCCGGTTTTGGGGTAGGTCATGTTGAATCGTAGTCTTAATTTGTATCGAATATGTAAGAAGGTATCTAATTTATTTCTCCTTGACGAGAAAGTGGGCTCGGGATTAACGTAGATAGCGTAATTCATACTTCTAGTTTTAGGAAACCATCTTGAAGACTAACTATTCGGATGAGAAATTCAATTATTCCAGCGCGTGTGGGAAAATTGGCTCAATGATTCGAATTTGGCAGTATTAATATGTCACAGGCCAAATGTGCTTAATATTATGTTATAGATTTTTTTAATTATTATTTATTATATCGGAATACAAAAGCAAGAATCATAAAGACATACGAATATGACGATATAAGAATTCCTATTATACTGCAAAATCTAGAAAGTATTTTTTTTTATGTAAAAGAAATGATACGTTACGCTCTCCTGATGGTAAGAGATAGCGCATGTCCATGGTCATTGCAGCAATACACACAACTTTGAATAGCAAAAAAAAAGTTCGGGCATCGCTGCTTTGGCGCTCATTACTTTGAAACTTTCGATAGTTAGTCTCAAGAGTCCAGTAATTTCGCTAGCTGCTGTACCCTTCAAACTGGAAGACAGTAATGTTTACATACTACAGCTTGCGGCGGCAGAATATCTGGTACTGCGGTGGTACTTACCTAGACGACTTCCTCCTAAGATGATGCATGATTATTGCAACGATACACAGAACTTTGAGTAGCAAAACAAAGCCCAGGCCATCGCTGCTTTGGCGCTCATTACTTTGAGACATCTAAAAACAAATTGATGCTATTACAGTTAGTTCTGGTTTCCGATGATCTTAGGAGAGGAACAACAAGGCTTGTTTTACTAGTGTTTATTGTTATTGTGTCACCTGATGCTATAATGATATTCTTCGAATTTTAGTTTGCCTTTTTAAATATAACTATTGAATTCTTGGAATCTGTCAAATAAAAATGTAATTATGAATAATTGATGTGACAAAAATTTAAATCAAAGATTCCGCTGAAAAATATGATTGTTAAGAGCATTTTAATGTTATATATAGCATTATGTAAATAAGTTATTTGCCTTTTTTTCTTCATAAAAACAGAATTGGGTATACTTTTCACTTTTCTATCAATGTGTGAAAAACCTCAAAAATATCAAAATGCACGAAGTCGCGTAACCTGCTTGTATCTATATCTTTGCTAAGCTAAATGTGAATCTATTCACCACAGCATTAGATTGATGATCGACTGCAATAACAAACGTTCTCAAAACGTCGGGTTATAAGCGAAGTAGAAAGAAAACTTAAACCAGACCAAAGCTGTTACAACATAGGTGATCTACACTTTCTATGCAATATTCTCGTGTTATTAAAAAAAACTCAAATACTTTGTGTAGCTCATATAGCTTTTTTAATGTGGTTGGCACAAATATTTGTGCTCGAGTTTCGTGTTAATCAAATTAACGGTACAGAGAAAAGTTGGTGCACTCGTTGCGTGTAACGCATGACGAATAAATTTGTAGGACAGCCTAAATATAATTCAAGTAACTGACAACACTTTTTTTTCTTTATGGTTGACAGGCTAGGTGTTTAGCCACAACTCACCTGATGTTAAGTGACGGTGTGGTCGAAGATGGTAAAGCACACCTAGCCCGGTGTAGAACTGGCTCTCAAGTGAGGCTGCCAGTACACACCGTTAGATGCTTGGCGGCAGATTTTTAAATTGAGGGTGGTAGCTAGCCAGCCGAGTACTAGAAAGTACCTACCACCATGCTGTGGTATGTTTTCCTTCACCGGCAGCTCAAGCTCATTGTTGGGGTTTGAACCCACGACCTTGGGCATGCGAACCGACCGCGCTAACCACTGAGCTATCATCGCTAAAAGTAAAAGTATAGCTGTTGTGCAGCAGCCAGTGCTCTCCCTTAAACAAAATACGAGTAAAGTTATACTTATAACACATTTGGTTAGAACACATAATACACATCTACATATGTTCGTCACTTGTTCGTCACTTAAATGTTTATGTAGGTGGGCATCGAACCCATTTACACGCCATTTAGTTCAAGAAACAAAGTTCTACCAAATGAGATAAAAGGACATTAAAAAAAACGTCCATAAAATTACACTAATTAGTTTAAAAATGTCTACTACATTCTCTTCTCAGTACCATTTATATTACCTATACATTCTCATTCGCTGCGTCACTTCACAACAGCGAGTTTTGGGGTCAAGAAAAGTAAAATTGACAATCCTGGCGACTGACGAGATCGACGCAATGTAGGCTTGACGTCGCCGGCGGCTGTAACTTGAGGCTCTTCAGCACGAGACCAAAAGCTGAGATTAATATACTTAGTGGATTGAACTACAGCTACATCTAATCTCTTGTAACCTAAATTACGGCTTGACTGAGTTTTTACTATAGCAACTAAGGCAAAAATACGAATGAAAATAATGTACTATATGTGATAAAAAGCCTGCTAGGCGTACTTTTTGGACATTCAATTATTTCTTGCCTTTCGTCCGTAGATTAGCACAGGCAGATTACCTTGTCAAAGTGTTCTCAAAAATCACCAGAGTTCGCTAAAGTGTCCAATACTATGAGCAACGGCCGATATGCAGGAAATCTTAAGGTTGGTGAGCGTAGTTAGTATCTACAACCGTGCGTTACCGTGGGTCAGATAATCGCTAAATAATTATTTTCCTAGGTGGTAGATTTCCTTAGCAGGAGGTCGTGTAGGCAGGTACCGCTCCAGTATCAGATCAAGTAGTATTGTGTTAACATAACTGTTTCATATTCCAGTTTGAACGGTACTGCAGCTACTGAAATTACAGGGTCCTTAAGCTGAAAGTAATGAATTTTGTAGCAATGAAAGCTCAGTGATTAGCGCAGTCAGTTCACACGCGAGGGGTGTGGATTCAAATGCCAACAATGAGCTTGAAGTGCCGGTGAAGGAAAATATCGCCTGCAAACCAGAGTGTGGTGGTAGGGTACTTAGTAGTATTCCAGCAGCCTCACTTGAGAGCCAGTTCCATTCCATTTATCAGTTTCGACCACACCGACACTTAACGTCAGATGAGCGGTGGTCAAAAGCTTGTCAACCATTAAAAAAACTTGAACGCCATAGCAGCGATGTCTTGGAGATTATTTCGTTACTCACAGTTCTGGGTACCGCGGCAATGGTCATGAACATTCTCTTACCATTTATCATAAGAGAACGTTTCGATTCAACTGATCATTTTTTTTTTAAATATCGTCCCCATTAGAACTATATTACAGGTCTCCGGGTGGTACTCAGACTATAGTTAGTATAATAAAGTCAAGTTTCACTAACACTTGGTTAATCGCTGTTTCTATGGCCCCAAGTTTAGTGAAGCCAGTGGCCACTTGCTACACGTGGTTACTCTCTCAATGTCGGTGAAAGTGCCGGCCGATCTCCACGCAATCTTATTGACTTTGACTTCAAGTCGAGGTCAAGCGCACGGCTGACGGCAGAACGAGTCTCATTACTGAGGAGGAAGTAAAAGTTTGCGCATTGTAACCGTCTTTTGGAATGGGTTGTCGTTTTGGCACGTTGTCATTGTTAGTTCATTGACACTAATTTATCCCATCTCATCACTGTTGCCTAAAAACAACAAATATTTGAAGAGAGCATGGTAACGGAACTTGTTACAAAGAGTTTTATTTTGATACTGTTAGAGAGGTTCTCACCTCGATTTCGTTAATCCGGCTGCAACAGTTTTCAAGTACCTAGCTATTTTTTGGAACAAGTATTTAGCGAGTTAACAAAAAATACATCTAATACCAGCGCACAAATTCTTGTAGACTGACAATTTTGACGAAATATTATTTTTTAACCATGTTGAAGTATGATTGAACAACACGTGTGGCTCGATTTTTTAACCTTTCGTATGAATATTCTTGCCAGTCATGATTCGGAATTTATTTATAATCGGTCGTATAATTCGCATGCATAAGCTTTTTCTATATGAATGCAAAACTGTCTTTTTAACCGACTTCAAAAAAGGAGGAGGTTCACAATTGGACTGTTTTTTTTTTAAATATTTGTTATCTCAGTACTTTCGATGATTCTTTTTTATTTGAAAGCTGGTGCTTTTCGTATGATCCCATTTCAATTTGGTCCAGTTCTGTCAATGTTATCCATGAGAAAACCATGTGAAGTCGTTTTTTTTTTTATTTTACTTGTTTTCTAATAATATCGAAGTATATAGAGTAGTTTCTTATTCACCGTAGTAGTGAGGCTGAACAGTTTAAAGTACCTTATTTATTTTAAACACAAATAAATATTTTGATTTTCATTACGTATAATAATATTTTATACCAAAAAAGTATCAATAGGTGTTAATTTATTTAGTAAAATAGACCATATAAATTCTTGGCTCGTATTCCTTGCTTTTCCTATGGATAGGAAGATGTGTAACTTATTGACGGAATGTATATTTGGGTGTCTTTAAATCCAGAGTAACAAGTTTTTTCTATTAATCCATGGATAAATATTAATTATAATATTATTTATAAAAACAAAATGTAACCTAAAAGTCCAAGGAGGGAAATATGGCAGCATTGCCACGCTGGATGACAATGCAATGCTAAGTATCATCATTTTGGTTAACTGACACCTTCTACACCCTGTTTGATATTACTGTTTTTTTTTAAATATTTTTTTTTAAATATAATTAATAGGCTTGCGTTTGACCGCCATCTCGCCTGATGATAAGCGAAGATGCGGTCTACGGTGGAGCACGCCCGCCTAGAAGAAACCGATTCACTCGCGACTTGAAGGCACCCATATTGTATTTATCGGGGAACACCCACTCGGGCAGCAAATTCCATTCTCTAGCGGTTCGCACAATGAAGGTAGATTCAAACCGCTTAGTTCGAGCTTTTGGAATATCGACCATGAAGCGGTATCGCTTCTTAGAGCTCCTGGGTGTCCGATAGTGGAATGGGCAAGCTGGAATTAGGTCAAGTAGATCTGAAGCGCACTCGCCAGAGTGTATCCGGTAGAAAACCGACAGAGAAGCGACTTTGCGACGATGTTCAAGGCTTTGGAGCCTTTTTCGAACAAGCGCATCATCGCTAATAAGTTTCTTAGTACGTTTCTCGATAACAAACTTAATATCAAGCAGAGTGTAGTCAATTCCAAGACAATTATACTAACAATTTTTTTTTACATTTGTATCGTCAAAAACATCCTTAATAATGTAAATCATTACGGACACGACCAGTGCAGTTAGTGAAAGTGCGTAGATATATATGAGTATAATGACACCTTTCTTGTACTCCAGTCACAATATTGTTCACGAGCTTTCCAATACTATTAAACATGTTTAATATGTGTGCCTTTAGAAACACAGATAACTAATTGTACAAGCTTATATTGAAGTTGATTTATTACTCAGGTAACTAACTGATCTTGTAAAAAACCAAAAACTAAAAACTTTTACTTTGAACGCAATTTCGTCGAAAATAAAGCGCAATTTTGGAAAATGTTCTCTTTAATTTCATATTTAAATCTGTTTTTCTATTTTTATAGAAAAAAGTTAATTCTAGTTTGTGGAGGTTTTTTCTTATGACATAATTTAGTAAACAGATCTAGCCTAGAATAGAACTTAGGTGCTTAGCGACAGATTTTTTACTTGAGGGTGGAAGCTAGCCAGCCGAGTAGGAAGTACCTTACCACCATGCTATGGTTTCCTTACGATGTTTTTACCTTCACTGAACTCATTGTTGCGCTTAAACCCACGTTTCATGTTCGTGTTCCTCTGGCCCGCGCACTTAACGCGCTAACCACTGTGCTATTAACGCTATAAAAACAGAACAGTAATTCGTTATACAGAGAAATTATAATTTAAAAAAATCAATATTTACTTAGGCTGTTATAAGGATGTTACTATAAAAAAAATACTTTCGTTTTTAAACCGTGCTATTCATTCTGTTCCTTCACACTTGCATGTACATGTAGGTACAGTAATTAGTATAATAGATTACTCTATTATTACCATAAACTATTACGAGAATTATTTTACTGATGCTTCCAGGTAATAACTATATATTTATCTCAGAAAAATCATAACGCTCTGCTATGTTTTAATCATACTATGTATCTTAAGTTAGTAACTTATATATTACGGTTTCTAAGTCAGACCTTCTCAAAAATATTAGGTAGGAACCTTTTAATTTTTTAGAGATTTTATTTTGTGTAAGTTAATCCTTATTTCTCTGTCAGCGTCACGCTGGCTGTTCAGTCGTATCAACGGTTATCGGTTCTACAACAGATATGTCCATTGTCCAAGCCATTGCCACTTCAGCTTGCTAATACACTGAGGCTCAACGGCTGAGCAGTGTCGTTAAATTTAGATCTTTGGCGAATTACTACGTTTCAGATACAATTTCTTAGAGAAGCGCCAAGTATAGGTCTTTCTATGGCTGAGCGACTTTGAATCAGTAAACTGATCCAACTGTGGATGTCCATGTTTCAGCGGCATAAAGATACTTAATTATGAATATGTTCTAGCAAATCGATTTTAAAATCTATGCTCTTTATACGTGGGGCTATCTATGCTATTTGATGACTCCTCAAATGACTTCATCCGGTTTTAGTTTTGTGTTTTTCAAATAGTAAAATACCATCGTGCTGCAATACTCACGACGCAGATCATTTTTTTGAAGAAACAAGATAGTACATATTAGGTCGTAAAAATGTAGAGAAAATTTTGAAAATGGGAATATTCATATTTTTACTTGCAAAATATAATACACCAAAAGAACCAATAGGTTATATATTACTACAGCTCGATATTAATGATGGTTTAGTTGATGACCCCTATACAGTAGCTAATATATTTAAAAACGTTTTTATTGACCAAATACCTTAAACTACAAAATGATGATATATCCATACAAGTGTTAAGGAATGTATCTAGTACAATATCTTATATTCTAAGCCATATTAAACTGTTGCATAATTAACGACGTTTTTCCCTAAAAATTAAAGAAAATAGTTGTCTTCCAGTGGCTCCAATGGTTATCCATAGTAATTGTTCACATCAATGAGACAGTTATATTTAAGAACAAATTGAAATGGTTCTGGTTGGAAAAAGCATACTACACAGTAAAGGAGTATTTGACTGAAATTTTTTAAATTAATTTTGTAATTTTTTTTTTTTTTTTTGTGACTTTAGTATTTTTTTGATATTTGTTTTAGGTATTATTCTGATATTTATTTTTATTATGATTTATTTCGTACCAAAAGCTGAATAATTTGCATGTGAAAGGTAGTGTAAGGCGTTCTTTGCTTGTTTTTTTGTTACACCTGTAACAGAAAACAGACCGATAACGCAAGTGGATTAAAAAAATATTCAAACTTGAAAATACTATTTGCATCAACTATTTGCCAACGAAGTTTTATAATAAACTGATCAATGACATAAGCGTTATCTTTAACGCTTATGTCGTTGTTGTTTACTCTACTCTGTTAGATCATTGTTAGCATCTCCGCTTTAGGGTGTGGGTTTGATACCCATCCAGGACAAACATTTATGTGACGAACATACGATATTTGTTTTGTGTGTTGCGTGTTCTGTATAACTATGCATGTATGTATTTACAAAAAATGGTATATAAGTAGTCTATCACGTATCTGGTTCCCATATAGTATAAGCTTTGCTTAGTTCGGGGCTTGATGACACTGTGTGGCATGTCCTTCAACTTATAAATATAAACAAATAATTATGAGTGTTTTAAGTAAATTCAATAACTATTTATTATAATTTTTTCCTTTCAGAAAAACACAAACCATGTCCGGGTCTTTTCTACTGGCCAATACCTTGGTAACGAAGACTTTGGATGATGATGTACCACGACTAATCAGCGCTGAGCCCAGGAAAAATAGAGATTACGAGTATGTCCATTTGTTGTTTCATTAGTACACACAACATACATACATTGTCGAGTTAAGGTCCACAAATATTAATAGTAAAAGCTTTTATTGATACAACTAAACTTCCTAATAATATTGCTGTTTTCTCATTATAGTTCATTAGACAAGGACTGTATAATTAGTTACCAAATTTAGGTCTAACAACTGCATAAAGTGTATTATGGAGCTCAATAACAATGTAAAGTCATAGATATTTCTGTTCCATCTGTTCACAGATGCCTTTTTCTTTATTTTGCTTTTTTTATTTAACAGTAATGAGACGAACGAGACGCTCTCCTGATGTTAAGAGATAACGCCTGTCCAAGACCATTGCAACGATACACAGAACTTTGATTAGTAAAACAAAGTCCAGGGCATCGCTGCCTTGGCGCTCATTACTTTGAGACTAGATGGTTAGTCTCAAAAGCCCTGTAATTTCGCTAGCTGCAGTACCATTCAAACCGGAACACAGTAATGCTTACACACTACTGCTTGGTGGCAGAATATCTGGTACCTATCCAGACGACCTCCTGCTAAGGAAATCTACCACCATCAAAGTTGCTTTCAAAGTATCATAAATTATTGTCTATCTTTAGATATCTGGTGTCTATAGGTAGATAATAATTTTACTAACATATTATACATTAATTTCAATACAATAATATAGATTATTTATTATATTGACATGTTATTAATATAGGAAGGATTCATTGTTGTAATATATTCTCTATTTATATGTAGATATAAAAGTTACAACGAGACGTTTGAGAAGCTTGGTGACGCATCTCTATGACCATTGCAGCGATACACAGAATTTTCAGTATCAAAACAAAGTCTAGGTTTTAGACTGCTTTACTCATTATTTTCGATTTATTATATTATCGATATTTATATATTTCGATGGATTGTCTCAACAGCCCTGTAATTACGCATGTAATTAGTTGCAGTGCAATACCCTTCTAACTGGAACTCAGTAATATTTACACACTACTGTTAGGCGGTAGAATATCTGCGTACTCCGACGTACATACCAAGACAACCTCCTGTCAAGGAAGCTATCTAATTTACCGTCAAGTTAAATTGACAATTGAAAGATATAAAACTCAGAGACACTCCAATAACAACCTGATGATACCGCATTGCACTTTAAAATATGTAGAAGATAGTAAGTAAACAAAGGAGTTTTCGTAACAACTAAAAATGATGAAAAATTACATTTCCAGTAGTTTCAAGTGCATTTAATTATACCTCCATAGTTATGCAATCGGTAAATAGGTATTCTTGAAACGCACGCAATGCACTGAACACGCTAGGCTGTTTGGACAGAATAATAAAGCATTCATTAACCATCGGATATAGAAAAGTATTTTTTAAAAATAACGAAAATAAAAAAAAAATACGTAAGTACCATTTGAGTATTTGGTATAAACCAGGATTAATCCCGACCTGGTATTTTTTTTTAATGACTCTTGCTTCTGGCCAGTTTGCCTCTATAGCGTCACCGGACTGTGCCTGAGATGGAAAATATGATTACTGAGCTATTCAGTATAACTATATAACCTAGACGCAGACAAGAAGTCAGCATCGGGTCTTTAGAAGAAGTTTAAGGGCGAGATTTAAATTGATTTATTTTTGGCTGAGATTCAATAAAAGTAAATAGATAGATGGATAACTTTTTATTGTTCATACAAAAATGTAAATTTAACATTCAAAATTAAACATATAAACCAAATCTTATTTTTTATTTTGTTGTTCTTGATTCAAACTGAAATCGAGTGACATCGCCAGATTTTCATTAGAATGTTCCTACAATCATGATTCTATGTACAATGTATATACATCTTACGAATGGGCTAATCATAGCTACAATGTAAAATATTTGCACACGATGATTATTAAAAACGAAGCAATAAATAGTAATTTAGCTTGCATCATTGTTGTTTTCCTAAAGCGTTCAAGTTATAGAAATTTAATGGAGTTTGATTCAAATGGTTACCTTAGATTATACTACCATTTTTAACTACAATTTTAATTTTAACTAATTTTAGAGATTTCAATTGATAATTTATTTTTGGCTGAGAATCAATAAAAGTAAATAGATAGATGGATAACTTTTTCTTGTTTTATTGTTTATACAAAAATGTAAATTTAACATAAAAATGAAATCTTTTTTATTTATTTTTTCTTTGTTGTTCTTAATTCAATCATGATTCTATGTACAATGTAAACACATCTTACGGATGGGCTAATCATAGCTACAAAGTAAAATATTTACACACGATGATTATTAAAAACGAAGCAATAAATAGTAGTTTAGCTTGCATCATTATTGTTTTCCTAAAGCGTTCAAGTTATAAAAAAATTATAAGTGTGATCCAAATGGTCAGCTTAGATTATACTACCAATTTTAATCATACAACTGATGTAGTAAGGTCATACCTGCCCCTCAATGAAACGGAGGATATGGTACGCTGTACAATCTTTACATGCAATGGGAAAATACTAGGGTTCTCTAGCTATTCAAACGAATAGCATCTCTAAGCTGATTGGTTAAAGTTAAAAGTAGGTACAATGTAATTCGTCATGACCCAAATAACAGTTGAGCGCGAGCTGAATGCAGACCGTTCTAGAGGCACGTTTTGGTGGAGTTTTTGGTAGGTTATGAACAAAATCCACTCTTTGAAAAGTTTACACTGTCTGTCAAAATCTCTTAGCTAACGGCATCACTCTCAAGCACGAAAACCGTTCGCTATGAAATTGTACTGAAAAATTGAACTGAGTTCATCCTGGAGAGGAATTATTTAGGTCGGTGACATTGAGACTATTATATTTGAAGTGATATACTAAGTCAATACCTTTACCTGTAAGCGTTATAAGTAAATATCTCCCATCTAGCAGGTGGTCGTCCAAGTAGGTACAACAGCAGATTCGGATATTCTGGCGTCAAGTGTGTAATAAGGGTACTATATTAACCGACTTCAAAAAGGAGGAGGATCTAATTTTTTTGTATAGTCACGTTTCACTCTGCCTGCCTAAGTAATAGTGCGGTTTAAGATGGAGCAAGCTTATCTGGAAGAAACTTAATTACTCTAGATTTGAAGACTATATTGTAGACACCGTACTGCAGTTAGCGAAATCACAGGACTATTGAAACTAACCATCGAATGGTTCGAAGTAATAAACGCCAAAGCAGCGACGATTTGCACTTTGTTTTATTGCTCAACGTTTTGGATACCGCTGCAATGGTCAGGCATTATCTAACATCAGAAGAGCATTTGGTTCGTCTTATTACTTTTACATGATCATATTTATTTAAAGACATATTACACACACAATTACAGACGAAACTTGTTATCATTTAATGGTACCAAAATCTATAAAGTACTCGGACGTGTGCCATGAAATTTTATTTTTATGAAATGTTTTACAATTTCATCAAGGTCTCGATGATTTTACTAAGTAGATAAATAATGTCATGGTAAAAGAATGATAATTAGAAACGTATTAATCCATAACAATCTTCGATAGCTAGATACTTAAAGATCGCAATTAACAAAGTAACAATTGATAACTGCATTCATAACACATTTTAACGCAGCTGAAATTAGTCCTAAAGTAAATTAAACTTTTAAAGTTATAATGCTATACAGCTTTTATCCGTCAAACAAACTTAATAATTTAAGAAACTTTAGAAGCATTTTCCATGGCATTAATAGTATTTAATTAATAATTGAATTTATGGAGGATGCCCTCTATAAATAGATACTGACGTAGCAGCCAATAAAAAACTGTAAACATCATTGGCTTAGCGGTTTCGAGCTTGGTTTGTAGTCAACAAAAATCGATAACATCGATTGATAAAAAGAACCCTGCAGCACACTCCGAACACTCGATCAGATCTCCATACAAACGCCTCGTTATAACTACCTATTACACAGACACTACACATTTGTAGTTTTTGTACACCCGCGAATGTGTGCGTGGAGTCTAAGGTTGTCACTGTATCAATAACATTATTTGACCATTACCCAAGTGATTTGAGACCTGTGTTACTAACTAATCGCTGTAGATTTACTATCACATCATCAGCCATAGGACGTCCACAGCTGGACACAGGCCTCCTCCGGGGGGGGTGTGCCAATATTCGCCACGCTCGGCAGGCGGGTTGGCGAGCGCAGTTAGGTGTGATTGTTCAAGGAAGACGCTGCTGCCCATCTTCCGGATTACATCCCTTAGCCGACTCTTACGGCAACCACGGGTAGAGAGGGTGGGGTACTATTCTTACGCCGGCACCACCACGGCACAGATTTACTATATTACCTACATAAACAAGTACAATTACTTCAATTTCATAGGACGGTGGAATATATTATTTACAGATGTCAGAAAACATCACTCGAAATATTCATTAGGTACCTCGCATTTCTCTCCAATATACAAAAATATAGGTAACACTGCACAAAATTATCATTCTATGTTTACGTTTCACATAATAATTACAATAAGGTACAATAAATAATAATTGTTATTGTTTTATTTAGTTAGAAACAAAAGTGAGCTGCGTGTGCGTCCGGGCGCCGCCAACGCCTTGTTCGTGACTTTCGATGTTCAGCTCAGTAAATTTGTGTAATTAGGTAGAATCAATTACGTTAGATAAAAACTAAAAATCAACAGTATCTTATCTTTTTTATCCTTTGGGAATCTAAAAAAATCTCCTATCTTTATCACTTTTTTTTAAATAGTTGTCAGGCTAGGTGTTTGACCACAGCTCATCTGATGTTAAGTGACGGTATGGTTGAAGATGGTAAAGCACACCTAGCCTGGAATGGTACTGGCTCTCAAATGAGGCTGTCGGAACACATAGTTAGATGTTTGGCGCCAGATTTTCAACTCGAGGGTGGGAGCTAGCCAGCCGAGTACTAGAAAGTACCCTACCACCATGCAAACGTTTACTTGACAAACAGCCGTAAACAGCACAGGAATACACCATTTTTAAAGGATGTTTACGTGAACGCGTGGTGCGTGTGGCGCGTCCATGCTCTAATCGGCTCCTCGACAGCTCAGAGTTGTGAGTGAGGAAGCCCCGATTGGGTGGGAGGAAGGTGTCCGTTCTGTACGTAGTATTATTATCTGTTCGATTCCTTCAATATTACTGCACTACTCCGAAACATGCTGTATAATAAATATTCATTGGTTAGCAAATACAGGGTTAATGAAATATTATCAATAGCATTTTCTTCGCTGAAAACGAACAATATAATAAATTAATAATTTCTTCGTTACAGATGGCAGTTGGTGTGGAGAAATGTATTTGCCTTCATATACTTACACAGCGCAGCTCTTTATGGGCTTTACCTGATATTCTCTGGCAGAACTAGGGGGTGGACTGTTGTGTTTGGTACGTAACTCTATATTAAGTGCTAGACTTTTTTTATTTTTAATAGTTAGCATTAGACCAGATTTTAGATATACGAATTGGTCTGACTCTTGTCATCATAACTAGAATATACATATTGATATAGTTTGTAAAAAGCTTGACCGCTTTGTATTTGGTTTAAAATGTTAGACAGACTGTGTCTATGGAAGATGCGTTAACGGCACATCATGGCCATGTGTCGAGTCTCCTTAACTATGGCTTGACAATGTGGTGGCACTTAGTGGATATAAACAGAGTTTTCAAGGTACAAAAGCTAGAGTTAGTTATAAATAGGGCTTGGTTTTTGGTTAGCGGCAAACCACTTTTCAAAGCATGTAACGTACTTCCTTTGCCATGTATGTACATTAAGGACAATTGTATTTTTACCAAAGAACATCCGGATTATTTTAAAAGACGTAGTAAAGTTATTACTCGTCAACAAAGAACAAAGTTCGCTATCATGTTATACCAGCCCCCCGACCGAAAAGATTTGTATAAAAAAAAACGTTTTTAATATTTGTATTTCAATTTACAATAATTTACCCAATGACAATCTAAATGGATATAAATTTAATAAATGTTTGACTGATTGGCTTCTTAACAAATGTTTCTACTGCGGTAAGGATTACTAGTTAAATTAATTTATCTACATTTAATATTTACACGTCTGCTTGCAGATTTTTTTTGAATGATGTGAATACATTGTGGGACTACAAAAGTTTTAATAAGACCTATTATATACTACCTACATATATTCTTGTGAATAAACTATTTGATTTGATTTAAAAACTGGTTGTTTTGGACTCAGTATATAAATGTTTGTGTTCTGTCTGCAGGTGTTACTTTCGCTATAATGTCCGCGATGGGGGTGACAGCGGGCGCGCATCGTCTCTGGGCCCACCGAGCGTACAAGGCGCGGTGGCCATTGCGGCTATTCCTGGCCATCATGCAGACCATGGCTTTCCAGAATCATATCTACGAATGGGTTCGAGATCATCGGTATGTAGCTAAATTAATTTAACTGGTTGCTATTAACTGAATCTTTTCCTTGTTTTTGGCATAGTACATTGTGCATTGTGCCAGTGCCAAGATATGTCTACGCTTGTGTTATTACGATGTTTTCGAGTATTCGTTGGTAAATCAAGTGAAATAAGTCTGATTCACAGCTACAGTCACATTCACGTGAAATAAGTGTACTAGTGTGTCAACTAGGTGTACTAGAAGCTTTCATATAATGCGGTTACATGTTTTTTTTTTTTTTACTTTTTACCAAAACTTCATATTTTCCTTATATCTTTACGAGGTAGCAGGGGTTAATCTTTTTAGGTTAGTTACGGTGTGGTTGTAGATGGTATACACACTTAGCCCGGAATGGAACTGGCTCTTAAGTGAGGCTGTCAACACTGTTAGGTGCTTGGTGACAGTTTTTCAACTTAAAGGCTAAGTTCGCTAGCCGAATACTAGACAGTACCATAAAAAAAAATCGTTCCCTAAATCATGCCAAATGAAGGGCTTTTTAGGTTGTGCCGAATGGAAAAGAATAAGTCCTATAGAAAACACACAAGTTAATTAGATGGAAATTAGAAATAGACAATAGACAACGCTTTATTTATGATATAAAACAAATTTCATTACATTCATTAATATATACAAAAAGAAATAACAAACAAATTAAACATAAAAACGAAAAAGAAAAAATACATTTTATGTCACAAACCTTCACAGCCTCAATTCAGCATAGTGCCGGCGCTGGTCTTCCGTCGAGGCCGGCAATTCTATACAATTTGCTAAGTACGCGAACAAATACTCTTTTATCCATCTGTCTAAATCATGCTTACTTGAATATTACAGCTAATTTCTATCGACTGAATCAATATCACAGATAAAAACTATTATCAATTGTATCAGAGAAAAAGGTTGAAGTCATACTTTTTAACGAGTGTACCCTCCCTGCTACATTATTTAGGAGAGCGGTAGACTGGAAGCTTATCTTATAAAAACGCAAAAAACACGATATCTGTACATCCGTATTTCAAGAGACTTGGGATTTTAACATAGCTGGCACTCGTTATATTCCAAGTCGCTGTGTATGCGAAATTAAAGCAAGGCGCCCGAAACAAAGGCAAACTCGTGGAAGAGCCTTGCTTGCTGCGGAGGTCGGCCAAGTCAACGCATGTCATGGGTCCTACAGTAATAAGGTGCTCCAACTTTAACTGATGCTTTTAATCTGCCTTTGTCTAACATCACGTTGATTAAAAGAGAATGGAAGCTCTCTTTTGGTATACATATAAATTTTGGTAACGGAATGTCTTTACTTTAGTCTTTATTTTCCGGCGTCAAGGCTATCGCTATGCGTAGTTAAACATCTTTATTTTTCTAGGTACAAATGAAAAAAAACTTAACTTTTTCGTACCTCGCCTTTTAGTAGTTGGCCCACCAACTACAATAGAAACAAAAGTCGAACAATGTATGTCTGATTTATTATATGCATTGTCATGCATTTTATGTACATATGACAATGACAATGTTAAAATAGGTTTATTCTAATGGTTAAGAAAGCGATACGAGAAAGTTTCGCATTCAAACAAAAAATCAATTCAAGTTTTTTGCATTATCGACATATTCGATATCGATAATGCAAAAAACTTGTATGATTTTCAAATAGTGTTGTCCAATAACACGGTTCCGCAAAATCAGTGTTGAGTGGACCAGACATTTTTTCACGTATATTTGAGATTCAGACCCTCACTTGTGTCTGTGTGTACATATGCACACTCATGCAAGTCTTATACCGTGCATGTGGTAGATTGCTGTGTACCTTATAAAAGAGATAGTATATGAGTGTGTACCTAATTTACTTACAATCTCTGATACTTATATTTTCATTATCTTCTACTTGGTGGTAGATCTTAGCAGGAGGTCGTCTGGGTAGGTACGAGATATTCTGCCGCCAAGCAGCTAACGAAATTACAGGGCTGTTGAGACTAACCATCGAAAGTCTCAAAGTAACGAGCGCCAAAGCAGCGATGCCCTGGAATTTGTATTTTGTTCAAAGTTATGCGTATCGTTGCAATGGTCATGGACAGGCGTTATCTCTTACCATCAGGAAAGCGTCCCGTTCATCTCGCTACATTATTTTTTTAATACGGTATAAAAGTGATATAGGTACAACCTTATTTCACTTTCTCAGAGTTTTGTTTTGAAATACCGTACTTTAGTCGTTGCAAGTTACTTTCTTTTACCTTACTTTCGTTTCCTTATGGGCGTCTGTCTGAATCCAAGGTATAGACAACATGTATCTATAGGCTCGCATTTCTAGTGCTTCTATAAATTTCCCGAGTTCCTGAATAGTCTCGCGTCCTTCGATAGTATTGGCCAGATTAAATAGCATTGAGGAAGGAAAATGTGAAGTGGGATTTTCTGAAGAACCAATTGATCCGATATCAAACCGGTGTTTTATTATTCTAGAAAGATTTGCGTGTAAGTATATCCTTCCTGATGAGGTCTACAAAAGAGCAAGTTAGCTAAGAAAAAAAAAATATTCGAATTTCTCTTATTCAGCTATGTAAAATTTACAGAATGCTTTGCTTATTTTACCTTTGCTTTTTTCAGAGTCCACCACAAGTTCACCGAAACAGATGCTGATCCACACAACGCTAAGCGAGGGTTTTTCTTCTCACACATCGGTTGGCTGATGCTTCGGAAGCATAAGGACGTATTCGATAAAGGTGCCAGTGTGGATATGTCTGACCTAGAAAAAGATCCCATCGTGATGTTTCAGAAAAAGTAAGTTTTTTTTTTTATAATTCTCGATAGCTTTAAATGCTTATCAAATATTTGAAAAAATAACACAAGCAAAAGTAATTTTCAATACTAATTAAGTGTTACGGAAATAATTTGAGTACCTACTTTGAATAGCTTAATTTCCTCCACCCATTATCTAATACTTTTAAACGAGCAAAATATTATGACCATAATAAAATGTATGTAAACAAATAATAATGACACACAAAGCCTGCTTTACTATAATACTACTTTCAGTGCTATAAGTACAAAAGAGTGGTGGAATAAAGCCACACGCGCTATTCGAAGTAAGCTAATTTAATTGTTTTTCAATAGTTTCATCTTATTTTTGAGAAAAGTTTAATCGATGTATGATACTTTTGTTTAATGATGATCATTACTATGGTGTAATGATCATCATCGTGATGTGTGAACTGAGGTGACTCTGTGCCATTTTTGTTTTACTTATGACCGTATAATCACTCACGTTTAATTAGGATACTCTCACAAAAGTCGATCAAAAGTGGTTAATTTTTTCAAGAAGTGAAAGCAGTATACAACCTGCGCGCGTTCTCGTTTTTTGACGAAAACAGAAAAGTTGTAAGTTTGACATATGTATCGATTGCTTTCAAATTCAAATTCAAAGTACTTTAGTGACATAAAAACGATACCTATACATTTACATTTATGTCAGAAAAATTACAAAATTTCACATTAATAAAAATATTATAATAATAAGAACATGGTATGTCAAATAATTATCAAATGTCAATAATGATATTATCGGTAAAAACATCGTCGAAAGTAGTAGAGTTGTTACGCTCTTTACATCTATCCCATTGATCGGTCAAGTTTTCACAATATGTCAAAAAATATGCTTAGATGCTTTTCCAGTTGTCAAATAAAATGTCAAAATCAGTTTTGGCGGCAAGGAGCGCATTAAAGTGGCGGCGGGCGTGACCCAAAGGGGACATGGAGCGCACAACCGTACAACTCTGATCTATGTAGAACAAGCAGATCATGTAGATCAAGCACATCAAGCTGATCGCGCTTGTTCGCCGGAACCCAGGGGTTATCTGGCACGAGCAACGTGCACAAAGAGTTATGCAAGCATAAAGAATTAACTGACCTTCTAAGCGACTTGCAGCATATAGTCAGCTGATCCAAATTCATTGATTCCAAATGCCTTGTCAGCTCATTTAGTAAAATAGGTATTTGCTTCAAGAGCTGGAGGACATGTGCCCGATTTCCACCAGAACAAACATTAATGCGACGATAAATGTTTGATTCTGTGTCTGTGTGTTCTGTATGTATAATAAGTATGAATTTAAAAAAAGTTAACGTACATAAATAAATAAATATCGTAGGACACATTACACACAGCGCCATCTGACCCCAAACTAAGCAGAGCTTGTGTGATGGAAGTCAGATAACTGATAGGATACATAAATACCTTTTTTTTTGTAAATACATACTTATAATACATACAGAACACCCAGACACAGAACAAACATTTGTTTATACCAAACAAACATTTGTTTATACCAAACAAACATTTGTCCTTGGCGGGAATCGAACCCACGCCCTACAGCTCAGGCAGACATACTCCCAATGAGTTAACAAGTCTGTCAAAACTAAATATAAAATCTGTCTGCTGTCTGTATAAAATTAAACTGGTATTAGGGATTTTTAAAATTTATTATTTTATTATTATATGATTTATTCACACTGTGGACCGCAGTGCACTTTATATGTAATACCAGAGGTTGGCAATTTTTTTTTTTATATTTTATGACCAAAATAAAATGTATGTATGTACACAAATGATAATGACACACAAAGCCTGCTTTGCTATAATACTACTTACAGTGCTATAAGTACAAAAGAGTGGTGGAATAAGCCACACGCGCTATTCAGGGTAAGCTAATTTAATTGTTTTTCAATAGTTTCATCTTATTTTTGAGAAAAGTTTAATCGATGTATGATACTTACTTTTGTTTGAAATAACTTCTGATCAAACATTTTTAACATGAACGTTTTTAAATATTTTCCACGTGCAAGTGTATGATTCGAACCTCGTATTAAAATTAAAATAAAAAACATTTTTGTGTCAGCTAATGGCGGATGATTCCAGTGGGTAATCTCGAACATGCATAACTACCCCTAAACAATGAATATGTCAATTATTCAATTTTATTTTAAAAATTATAGTAGCAGCGGTCTCGCAATTATCCCACTCTCACCCCTAATTACCGCTTTAAACACAGTGAGCAATTTACGACAATATTTAATTTAAATCACTCGCCCTATTTACTTTTCTTTGCTTGATGTTTGTAGAGACGCAAACTCGTATCAATATTTTACTTCGCCAGATCAGAATTTCATTCCTTTTTTAGGATTTCCGGTAGTTATTCGCACAAAGTAACCAAATGCAAATAAAAAAAAAAAAAAAACATTTAAAATGTCAATATAATAATATGACAAATATAAATTATGTCAATATGATTAAATGATATAGGTAGGGACTACCGAGAATAGTTTATTTTTATCAAACACCCAACCATCTTAATATTTATCTTAAGTATTAAAATGACTTCTTATGAGTTTTTTTAATTGCCGCTTTGCACAACACATATTATATACGTATTATGGTCATTCTACTTCTAACCCATTGTCCTACGTGAACGACGTCCTACGACATGGCGCGACACGACGCGAAGCGACTGGCGAGTCATTGCGAGAATGCGTAAACTGATCTTCGCGACGACGAAAGCCACGTGTAAAAACAATAGCTGTTTGATATTTTCGCTGAGCGTCGCATCGTGTCGCGTGGGTGCGTAGGACGGGTAAGTAGATAAGGAAGTACAAGTATTTATGATTTAAGAGATTGATAACAGTCAAATAGGGTTATTTAGCTAAATTAGGTTTAAACGCTTTGTATATTCTTGGTAAACACATGGCCAATGGTAAAACTTTCGCCACAGAGATAATTGTAATACGAGCATCTCATATTTACATACTATATATCAGAATAATACATCGGATCTTAAACTATGTAAGGATTAAAGTTTGTAGTGGATGTGGTCTCGTTTGTAAAGTAAGTACTGATAGCTAATCAAGCCCCATCGGCCATCAGTTCTACGTGCTATGTGCCCTGCCCACTGCCACTTTAACCAGCTAATCCGTTGGGCTATGTCGGTAACTTTGGTTTGTCTACGGATCTCCACATTTCTGATTCGATCTCGTAGGGAAACTCCGAGCATAGCCCTCTCCATAGCTCGTTATTCGACTTTGAGATATTCAATGGTTAGTCTCAATAGCCCTGTCGTTTCACTAGCTCCAGTACCCTTCAAACCGGAATACAGTAATAAATGTCATCTGAACATCTGACATTGCGGTAGTATCTATAACTAGGCGACCTTCTGCTATGGATATCTCCTATCTAGTAAACAGACTAAGGCCAGCTTGTTTAATTCCAGAACATACCTGGTCGTGATGCCACTGCTGTGCTTCGTAATCCCGGCGATGATCCCAGTGTACCTATGGGGAGAGGATCCCTGGACCTCGTGGTACACTGCCTCCATTACGCGATACACTGTTTCGCTGCACTTCACCTGGCTAGTAAATTCCGCTGCGCATATATGGGGCAATAGACCCTATGACAAGTAAGTACCCTAGAAAGGCGACCAGCGACTTTACCAGCGTTCTATGAAATATTTCAGACATATGTCATGTATCTATAAATTATGTGGCATATGACCGCCACGGCTAGCTCAAATGATGCGCAATCGTGAAGTCCAATTTTCGACAACTTTATCGAGCAACTGCAGCCGTATATCAGCAATAACACAAGAAATGTTGACTTTCAAATGGTCCAACGTCTCTGGTTTACAAGCACATACCTCCACACATACTTTACATACCTCCTCTAAAAAAGCGTATACGCCGTGTAGTATGTTGCACCATCTTGTTGAAACCATAGCTCTGTCACATCAATGCCATTCAACTGTCAATCATGTTTCTCAAAACTCAAAACTCAACTCAAACTCAATCATGCCAATCATGTTTCTGTAGCGCTCAACATTTCCCGTGTTATTGCTGATATACTTACGCAGTTGCTCGATAAAGTTGTCGAAAATTGGACTTCACGATTGCGCTTCATTCGAGCTAGCCGTGGCGGTCATACGACCGAAATCATATTTAAACACAAATTGCATACAATTATCCATAAAATAAAGCCAATAACATAGACATTAACATTATTTTAATGTGTTTTATCTTATTTTGAACTTGTATACCTCTAAAATAACATTTATAACGAATAAAAGAAAAGGAGTACCTACATCTGATCGGTTCCGTGAGTAACAAAACTGATCCATAATTACAACTCTCACTTTTATTACGGTATAATTCACTTTCTTTACTTATTAAACTTCTGAAATAAGGTCATAATGCTACGGAAATTGGAATGAAAGCTGCGCAACGAAATATATTATCGAATTTGGATTTTGGATTTGGATATATTGGGTATCGTCAGAATCCTTATCTCATTACAAGTGACACAGGAAATATATATTTTTTAAACCGTCAATATAGACTGTTTCATTGTAAACAATGGAATTTGCTACCCGAGTGGGTGTTCCCTGATAAATACAATCTCGGTGCCTTCAACTCGCGAGTGAATCGGTTGCTTCTAGGCGAGTGCATCTCGAGCGCATCTTCGCTTTATACGTATTGTATATGTATTTGCGTGTATATATATATACAGTAGAATCCGTTTAGTACGACTTCGCATATAACAACCAACCGTTTTTAGCGACGTAAGTATAGACATATGTTTGGTTTTAATATGAGCCACTATGAACGTACATCCGTTTATTACGACTCCGCTTACAACGACCGACCGCTTTTAACGACGGAATTTCACACAAAATTGACCGGTTACAACGACGATAAGCGTTGACGTGTTTACAAATATATCGTAGGTAAGAAGCTATCTCAGCCCCGCGCCACCCCCCTTGCTTATGCTTTGCATAATGCAGTCCGTACTTCTTACTATAGAAATGAAAACTAAAAACAATAAAAAATTACAGATTTTTTTACTAGACATTTCTTTATGGACGTGCACATTATGCAATAAATATTTTGATTCAAATGTTTTTTTTTCTATGTTGGTCAAATAAATATCAATATCTAAATATGTATGTACGTTACGCATGTGATTATTTTAATAAAAAATAAAAATTAAAATTGTTAGTTCGTTTAGTATGACTTCCGGTTAGTACGACGTAATATCATCGGTCCCTTGGCCGTCGTTATAGCCGGATTCTACTGTATATGCATATATATATACAGTAGAATCCGATTATAACGACGGCCAAGGGTCTGGTGATATTACGTCGTACTAACCGGAAGTCATACTAAACAAACTAACATTTTTTTATTTTTTTTTTATTAAAATAATCCCATACGTTACATACATATTTAGATATTGATATTTATGTGACCAACAGAAAGAAAAAAAAAAAACATTTGAATCAAAATATTTATTGCATAATGTGCACGTCCATAACGAAATGTCTAGTGAAAAAAATCTGTAATTTTTTATTGTTTTTGGTTTTCATTTCTTTAGTAAGAAGTACGGACTGCATTATGCAAGGCATAGGCAAGGGGGGTGCGCGGGGCTGAGATAGCTTCTTACCTACGATATATTTGTTAATACGTCAACGCTTGTCGTCGTTGTAACCGGTCAATTTTGTGTGAAATTCCGTCGTTAAAAGCGGTCGGTCGTTGTAAGCGGAGTCGTAATAAACGGATGTACATTCATAGTGACTCATATTAGAACCAAACACATGTCTATACTTACGTCGCTAAAAACGGTTGGTTTTTATATGCGAAGTCGTACTAAACGGATTCTACTGTATATATATATATAATTATTTACATCAAACTATGGCACTATCCGTTACAGGTTACACTTTAGGTACTTACTATAACTTCTGTGCTTCAAGCATTTAGGATTTAGGTAAGGACCTACACGCCAAATACTTACTAGAATTTATTTTAAAATTTTTAGTTCATTGTCCCATATAAAAGCTTGTTTTAAAAAATATTTTTTTACTCTTAATTTATTTTACTCATAACTATGCAATATTGTATATTATGGCCATCCAGGCGCACATTATTTTAAACATCAAAAATGTTATAAACCTTTAATAATAATACTAATTCCCAAAGTTCCCATTGACCTCCCCATCAACGGAAGAAGTTGGAAATCTGGATGTTGGCTAACGCACAGAACGTTTGCTATTGCAGAAATATAGGCGCCACTGACAACGTGACGGTAGCGATCTGCGCTTTCGGTGAAGGTTGGCACAACTACCACCACGTGTTTCCATGGGATTATAAAGCGGCTGAACTCGGCAACTACAGTACGAACTTCTCCACCGCGCTAATCGATTGGGCTGCCAAACACGGTCAGTATGCGACATCGTTTCATGGTCGACGTTCCAAAAACTCGAACGAAACGATTTGATTCCACGTTCATTGTGCGGACTGCTAGACAGTGGAATGCGCTGCCTGAGTGGGTGTTCCCCGTTCGATATAATCTGGGTGTCTTCAAGTCAAAAGTGAATCGGTATCTTCTAGGCAAACGTGCTCCATCTTAGATCACATCATCACTTAACATCAGGTGAGATGGCGGACAGTAAGACAGAGAAAAGTAAGCCTATTTCTTATTAAAAAAGGTCTACCTGTGAAAATTAATTACCCACTAAAGTCATCAACTTAATTTATAGCTCTACGAGTAGGAAGCTTAGACCAGCTGTGGGCTGGTTGTGTTTGAACCAGGACCGATCACCATCGAGGTCCATGTGTTCTAGAATGGAGACCATGAAACGGCAAATGTATACAAAAAAAACACATAATATTAAAGTCATAAAAAATACGTAGATCAGTAAGGCTTATTAGCGTAAGTACTTATTAAATAATAAAGCTGGCGCTCCTTAATTTGAGAAGCAGCAATGCCCTAGACTTCGTTTTGCTACTCAAAGTTCTGTGTATCGCTGCAATGGTCATGGACAGACGTTCCATCGTCTTTATTTACGATAAAAAACAAACCCACCAATAACTTAAATAATAAAAAACCCGCCAAGTGCGAGTCGGACTCGCGCACCGAGGGTTCCGTACACACCTGTAGGTAGGTATATAAGTAAAAGTTATGGTATTTTTTTATATTGTAATTTATGCTTTTCGCAATGTTTCCTTTATCTGTGCTATAAGACGTTACTTCGTACCTAATTTCAAGATTCTGAGTTAACGGGAAGTACCCTGTAGGTTTTGATTCCCTTGCAAGTGTCGAAAATTTGCAGCATAAACGGCTGTATCTTTTGATTGCGTTGGCTTAGAAGTTTGATTTTTTCACAGCTCCAAGGGACAGGAGACTTTGATATGAATATCAGATTGATACCTCCACGCGTTCCTGAGAAAAAGGGCCAGACAGACAGACGGACAACAAAGTTATCCTAATAAGGGTTCCGTTTTTTCCTTTTGAGATACGGAACCCTAAAAATAACATGTGATATACTTATGCTCTTTTGTATTTAAAAAATAACTTTATTTGTTTTATCTATAAGGTAATTTTTAAAGGGGTTCGCCGTTGTCTTGTATTGGTCTATTATGGATGTAAGGGGCTATAAGTCGTAGAAGCCTTAGCTTGAACTAAGGGTCCCTTTGACCTTTAGAGGGATTAGAGAGGCCCATCTATAAGTTGCAATGATCTATAAGAATAAATTTAGCTGTTTATAAATAAATAAAAAAATAGAATGAGTTACAGAATCTTTCTTATTTTTCTTTAGGTTTGGCGTATGATTTGAAGACAGTTTCGGCGGAAATGATCCGGAAACGAGTCGATAGAACAGGCGACGGTTCTCACCCTGGGGCTCAGAAGTCAAAACAAGTTTTAGAAGATCACGTCCACCCAGAGAATCCTGTTTGGGGTTGGGATGACCAGGACATGCCCGAAGAAGACAAGAAATTAGCGGAAATCGTGCATAGGAAAACGGAATAAACTATTTCAATTTAGGTAATCAATTTATAGAAGTCGACCATGTCTATCATCAATTTAATATTTTTCGCAATATTATTTATGTGTCGAAGTATTCTAAGTCGTGAGTTTTGTTGCTTTTTTACATTTTGATTGTACATCAAAATATCCAGCAAGTACTTAGTTATTGCTGGGCTGCAGGGAGGTGTTGTATTAAGTTTTTAATTTATTTGCTCAACAATAATGTATCTTTATAAGGTATATAATAATTAAGGTGACTTGGCAGTTAATATATACATTATTATTGAAATAAATTAGTACATTATAGTACTGGACTTAAATCCTGAACAGAAAGATTTCCTTAGTTATAGTTTTTCAATTCTGAATATTACTAAAATCAAATGAGACATAATAATATGTAGTATAAACTAAGTAGATTTAGTATTGTGATATTTCATAATCTAATATGAAATTGGTGACTGTCTAGAATAAGTACTAAGTAAGGTTAGCATTAAATCTAAATTATTTTGCTACTTTTAATATTTTTATGATCCCGATGGAGTATGTAAATTATACTAACACAAACTGTACACCCTACTTCTGGTAAATGTCATAAGAGATTTGTAAGAAACAGAAAATCCGTAAGCAAGTCATGATATTTTTCCATTGCATACTGATTACAAATTATTCTACAATAAAATTTCTAAAAACATGCCTTTTTTAATATTTAAGAAATTTGTGACTTGAATAAGCTGACAAACTATAACCCGTCTATCAAAATCGAATGAGCAGTTTTGGCGCTACAGCGAAACATAATACATACATACATACCTGCATGCTAAACACATAATCCTTCCTTTTGGCTTTGTACAACAACGTTAACAAACAATTAAGGGGATTTGTGGATATGTATGATGAAGGATATTTCTATGCTTTTTGTCCAAAAAGCCCTTGCCAGCATTTAAAGAGAACGTTAGGGGGATTTCTGTCATAAGCCAATTATTAAAACACGTAGGTGATATCCAAGGATTCATCATCCACAGCCTTATTTATCCCACTACTGGGTATAGACCTCTCTCTTGTTATACCATCTGCCTCGGACTTGTACCAATCTGGTCCAGGTTCGACCCGCGCCGGTGACAATATCGTCGACCCATCTTGCGGCTGGACGACCAACGCTCCGAGGATTATATAAAGTTATTTACATATTTATGAAGCAATGCTCTTCTCTCTTTTATGCTCTGGATCATACAAGATGAAGGACAGCGTGATAGTAAGCAATTATCATGACCTATCGGCTGTACTAGGGACGCTAAAAAAGTCCACTACAATTAACTACGCCATGGCAGACTCGAACGACATCGCATTTCTCTCTCCTTGCGACTAGCTGCGGCCTACGGTTTGACTGTGTCTTTTGGGATGTGAAATGCAATACAATGAAAAACACTGTATGTCTTGATGTAGATCCAAATTATCTAGAATAGCAGTATCTACTAAAACCTGACGGAGGGTACAGGATCTCCGGAATAACGCACCTGCTAGAAGGTTTTCTAGCAGTTTTCCTTTGTCAAGTCTCCCAACTAGTTCTTGTTAATGATGAAGACTTGTCTCGAGTGTATGCTCAAAGTAATCTATAACAAGTAATGAATAGAAATAAAGTTTAAGATTATTTAATACTTAAAATTCAGTCAACACTTAGCCTTGAATACTCTGATGTTCACTAAAATATAAATACGACTACTTAGACTAAAGAAAAAGGTTGCCAACAACAGTAAATTCCCAAACGTTTTTAACGCCTACTTATGTACTTTGTTACTTGAATGTACAATATAATTAAGACAATAAGATAAGATTAGGCACACTAATTAGTACGAATTACCATAATCTTAATATGCATATATAAGTCCACAGCTAAGCATAAGTCTCTCGTAAAAGACGTCATTCAACCCAATCTTCAGAATTTGCTTCCAACTTCTGCATCTATTCTACGTATATCGCCACTCCATTAAATCTCAGTAGATTACTAATACCTATAAGTAACACTAGATATTATCTGCACGTATCTGTAGTGATGAATATGGTTTGCTTTGTTATTTAATAGATATTTAATCTAATACCTTTAAACAAGCAATTCTTGTATATATGTGTACCTATATATATATAATCTGAATCTCGGAAACAGCTCCAACGATTTTCATGAAATTTAGTATGCAGGGGGTTTCGGGGGCGATAAATCGATCTAGCTAGGTTTCATTATTAGAAAACGAAAAAAAAACCGGGCAAAGCGGTCATCCAGGTAATTAATTATAATAAGAGCAACCTGGTATTTGCAAAAGTTTCCACAAGTAAAATTAGATAGTTATTTCTATCACACTGTAAAACGTTTCAACTCTTGTATTGAAATTTACTGCCAGTTGGTTTTACTATCGTGGTTTTACTATGCAATTAATGCATACATGTGCAATTAGGTATACGATGCACTTTGTCAGGCACCGACTAATGTACTTGATTCAGAGTTATGCGTTTTGATCCCTCGTTTTTTTGATTGTGCTCGTTTTGAACTATTTGCAAATTATGACCATATCCATAGTACTCCTTAATCCAATCACTGTTCAATGGTAGCTTTTCTATAGATTCTATTTCAGGCATCTCCACATTTATAGGATTTGATTCTGCAAATTGATATTCTTCATTATCATGAGGCGCATCTTCATAAATTTCATGTTCATCGAAATGTGCTTGTTTATATTTCTCGTTTTTATATCCCTCGTTCACATAAACTACTTTATGTTCGTATTTGTCGTTGAAAGCATTGTTTCTCAGCAAAGTGAACACTGCTCCGGAAAGAGCTATGTTGTTGAGCATGCCGACGCCGACGACCATCAATTTCAACGCTGGCAAGACAAACGGCAAGATAGCAGACATTATTAAACCAGGCAAGACTAATAACGGCAATATTTTGGATATTTTTTTTTTGGCTTTCTTCATGCTTCGACTCATCCGAGACTCTGCGTCTGAAATGTAATATAAAACCAGTTTAGATGAAAGAACGTCAATCTGCATTTTTGGGATGGTTATTTATCTATTCAGATGTTCTACACGTGTTAACCGAATGCAGTCTTCGATGGAGCACGCTTGCCTAGAAGAAACGTATCCATCCGCTAATAAAAGTCACCCAGGTTGTAACTATTAGGGCACACCCACTCGGGCAGCAAAATCTAATTTTTGAAAGTGCAATCGAACCGGTTTGTTCGAGTTTATGGAATATCAACCACGAAGCGATGTCGCTTTTAGAGGTCCTGGCTATCCGATAGTAGAATGGGCAGGGTATAATTAAGTCATGCAGATCTGAAACGCAAAGTGTATCCAAAGTGTATCCGGTAGAAAACCGAAAGACATGTAACATGTCTCTCGATGTTCAAGGCTTTGGAGCCTTTGCCGAAATTTTAGTGTAAATGTAAACACGACCATACATAATATATACAAATTTAGAAAATAATCTTGCTCTAAGTATCCTCTCGTAGATTTGTTTATTTGCTGAGTAAATCTTTGGCAAAAATTGAGAATTCTACTTCTATTTTTATGAGACTTCAAATAAATATGAAGATTTTAAATTTTCTTCCTTATTCTTTTTTATGTTTGTTACCTCGGAAATCCTTTATTTATGGGCTGATTTGAAAAAAAAATATTTACATTTGAAAGGAGGATCTGATTTTATTCTATAATATTGGTCTCAAAAAAATCATAAAAATCGGTTTAGTAGTTTGATTTTTAAACTAAAATACCTAAAACCTTGTCCTGTTTGGGTTTATGGACATGGAGTCGGTGTTTTTTTAATCGTTAATTTATACTTGCCTTTATTTATTTATCTAGGTCCTGATTTGAGATATTTCTTGGTCAATTTCAGAAGTATGGTATTGTAGTATTTAGTTTTTTAGTATTCGTAAGTAGAAACAAAATTCTAGTAAATCAGGCCATGAGATGAAAATGTTATATTTTTTTTAAATATCAATCAAATTCGTTAAACTAAGAAGTACCTACTTGTATTTGTTCATTCTATCGCTTTTTTATGACTGACAGGCTAGGTGTTTGACCACAACTCACCTGATGTTAAGTGAGAATAGAACTGGCTCTCAAGTGAGGCTGCCGGAACACACCGTTAGATGCTTTTAGGCAGATTTTCAACTTGAGGGGGTAGCTAGCCAGCCGAATACTAGAAAGTACTCTAACACTACGCTATGGTTTTCTCACGATGTTTTCCTTCACCGGCAGCTCAAGCTCATTGTTGGGTTTAAACCCACGCCCTTCGGCATGTGAACCGACCGCGCTAACCACAGAGCCATCACCGCTAAAATCGCTGTGAAGAATATGCTGCTTAAAATACACTCACAACCTTTATAAAATTGACGTTACTTATCGTAAGGGATCATACAAGGTACATTAATAGAAATACGATTTAAGTAAGTATATGCTCCATCTTAGACCGCACTTCCACTTTAAATCAGTAAGGCGTACTTAAACACAAGCCTGAAAAAAATTGTTCTTTTAATTATTATAAAAATAATAACTTACTTTTAAATACGTCGACACCCAGCGTTCCATTGCCTTTCGACAATAACTCCAGTCTGTATCCAGGTATCATGGTCAGGGTTAACGACTGTCTTCGCAATAGCTGTTCAGTTCCCTCGCACATTTCCGTATAAAGCTTTTCTTCCGTGTCATTTCGGTATTTATTCCAAGGAAACTGTTCAAGATCTTGCGTCAAGTTCGACTTTGAATTCGGGTGTTCGATGGCCCGTTTCGCGCGCCATGCTGCTAGTGCGCTCATACATTTCACTGGGCCAATTGTGAATGCACAGTCGAGAACGTTTCTGATTGTTTTGAGGTCGTGGGTCTGGTGTGCGTGCAGACGCGAACACGCTGACAAAATGAGAATCGCGGCCAAGGCACGCATCGCTGCCGACTGAGACTGGACTGATCGCGCGCCACTCGCCCCTACGCTTCCACGCGCCTGGCCAGACCGTTTGGTAGGGTACGTTGACTCTTGGCGAAAGCGAAACGCTACTACTGCCTTAATACGTTTTACTCATGATATAAAACATACATTTTGATTTGTTTTGTTTTAGACATGCAGATGCTGGACGCACGTTCTTATTGCCGGTTAGGTAACTATTCGATACTATATCGATGTAAATACTTTTCAAGAATAACTAAATTATAATCAGTGATACGTTGGGCATGTTGAAAGTTTCTGGATTCCTATAAATAAAACCAGATATTATAATTATTATATATTTCTTGTTATTCGAAGTTTTTTTTTCTACGCTTACAATTAATGCATTTTTGCAATCTTTGGAACCATTTTAAAAAGTAGTGAGAACCGGTCTTCTTTAATGGGTTCGTTAAACCTTAAAACTAGTCTTAAATTTTTGAAAATATAATGTAGTCGCATGTGCACGATCCGAATTGCATGGTGAATGCGTCGTCAGTTCTACATTTACAGCCTTTAAACACGCCTACGCCACCTTAGCGGAATGTGCAGACGCGTTATCGTTCAAGGACGCTTTTCGTGAACTTTTTCTAAGGCTCTGAACACGCAAGTGTTTGCATCAGCAAGTGTTTGCAGCACATCTGGTGGCCGAAACAGCTGTCGGTGGTTGTCTTCACATCAGAGCGTACGAGCGCGCGGTCTGTACTCTGCTTTGACTCTTGAAGAAGACCACCCGATACTGCCGAAAGTGTAGTTAGAGTATCTGTCATAATTAAACATGAGTAATACCGCATAAGTAAAACAAAAACCAATCAATAAATTTTGTTGTTAGGTAAGTTAACGGCTACTACACGTTGCTATGCACATATCCAATCATAGTCGATTATTTATTAATCCAAATTAATTTATAACTAAGGATTATATTACATAAAAATCGAATGGTTATTCAATGTTCATAACATTTGTTCATGCTGGTCACTTTCACATTTTGCGTCATAACCAAGCAATCTGTAAGAAATATATTATTAAGACGTTACATAACATAACATGAATCTTTTTAAAATTACCGACCGATTTTATTTATTGATGCACTTTCCACAGAAGTGTACCATCTTCGATTACACTGTCACTTAATAACGAGTAAGCTGAAGTCAAACACCTATCCTGTAAACCGTACCTGAAAAAGGTACGGTTGAGTGCAAAAATCAAAGGATGGCAAATATAATTTGCAACATTCTTTTATTTAACTTTATACGAAAAAAGTGGGATGTTATAATCTTAACGTGTGTATCTGTGCCTGTCTATGGAGACGTAACTCCCAAAGGGCTGAAACAATTTTAATTTAGTTTTTTTTGTTTGTTTATGATATGTCATGGTCAAATGTTGTGTTCTAGCATGTATTCTCTCATATTAGCTATGATTCAAGAAATCTGTTCAGCCGTTTAAAGATTTTATCAACTCCTGTTTTAGTTTATCAATTGACGTGAGTTTAGTTTATCAATTACCCAAAGGTACCCCTGATCGAATAGAAATTTGGTATTTCTTTACTAAAATTTGACATAACTGTAGTATCTACTTACGTATCATCTTTACAACTCAAATCTAAATATTTTTTTTGAATTAAATACAAAAGCTGAGGTTTAGTTAGAATTAATTCAATTATCGGATGCCAGAAAATAGAATGCATTTTGTTTTACAAACGAAGGTGAAATTCGGGAAATCTCTGACCGATAGCACGAATCAATGAACACAGACAGCATACAAAGACTGGCATGCAGTGAAAATAAGGAAACAGAAAAAAAAACCAGTGTCGTGCAATTCATTTACATTTGTAGTGCTTAATACGGTTAGTGGAAGTCGTTAGTAATTTTTTCGGCTTTAGGTCAGGGGACTGCTGTCGCCTTGAAACGGTCACGGACATACAATGTCCGCTGACGTATCGAATAATACAACGGTAGGGCTGCTACATAGGAGTACTTTTCTCTTTAATCTCTTTGATTTTTCAATCAAACGAGTTTAGGTAATTTGGAAAAACGAAATAGAATCAACGTAATCACAGTACGACGACATGAGCAAGAGAGAAAATAGAGCGTGCGATAGAGACAAAAACAAGCTCTTTATGGCACTTATAGTTTAAAGGTTGCGTTCATTGTACAATACATGGTCAACAGTTTTACAATTTTTACGTGAAATTTTTGAGCTTAAACTCGTTACGGAACAAAATTTAGTCTGCTTTCAGGTTAAGTAAGTAGTAAAGTGTTGTAAGAGCTTTTTGAAACCTACCTACCTCGGACTAAATTACAAAACTTTTTAAACAATACTTTAATAACACAGTAATTAAAGTGTACCTACACACACAACCCTGTAGAGTGTAGAGCGCTTCGATCAAATTTCACTAAGAACGTGCTAGCACGGAAGGTACAAGCAGCTACAAATTTTGATGTCTGTTTATTTATTCCGGAACGTTAGTGGCGTTCCGGAAAAGGCCGCCTAGAGCTAAGAAAGAGGTGAAATAATAAACAATGTTCATAAAAAGGATGGGCTTATAATTATAATGCAATTAAAAGCAGTTCATAGGGAAATATAAATGTGGAAGAAAGATAAGCTTTTGCTCACAATGGGACAAGATAAAATAGGACGCTGGGATATATAGAACGAAGAAATTAACCACAAATCTAACAAGCAAAACCCTGAGAATATAATTGAACAAATATTTTATTGAATTGAAAAAATGTTTCTTTTTACATTCGTACTACGATGATGTTGAACACTCTGACAACGTCTTGGGTCGTCTTCAAATCCAGATTAACAGATTTTGTCTAGGTTAACTTTTGTCTGCTTCATTTAACTTAACTTTTGTCTGCTTCATTTGAGGTTGCACCTTGCTTAAGCCTATTCTGGTGTTAAGCCTATTATGAATATAAAAACCGGATTAATCACTAGAAGATACGCCATCTATTATGTTGATACCTCATTACTACGAAGTAGCCAATTTAATGCCGAAAATTGCAAAACACGCATAAAGAGTGGCGTCATCTAGACACCCGCAAGAATAGCTCGATACATTTTGTATGAGATGATTTGTCTGTCTGTGTATGGTATTAAGTTATTTGTGTCTGTGGTTACGAATAATAATAGGCCTGTACGAAATCAAATAGTTTACGTTGACTGTCATTCGTATTTACCTTCAGATTTATTGCACACGATCGTACTTTGTAAATACGTGAGACGTTTTCTGAATTGATTAAGTCTGGCATCGACGGAATCGTGCAATAATTGCGTTTGTTTGATCCTTTGCTGTATCATTATTTGTTATGCGGTTAATATATAAGATTTAAGGATCAGGTTTTTTTAAATTGTATTATGGACGGACTACAACGGACTAGACATATTTTTATTTTTATTTTTTCTCATCTGATGGAAAGCGACGATCATACTCTATAAATCATATATTTTAGAAACACGATTATTTGTAATTCACTCGATAAAAAAAATTCAAGGTAACCCCAAAAATCTAAATGAACCTTTAATACAGCTGAAATACTGCACGGAAAGCCATAAGTCTTTGTATAATAACAATTTGTTATTTTGCATTTACATACTTAATAAGTATTTGTTTTAGCCTTTTCGTTTGATCCCTCGTTTTTTCGTTATTACTAAAACATCAGTTATGAGGTTAATATTTTGGATATTTAAGGGTTCACTCTGTACATTATATCATTTAGAAAATCAATTCAAATATGTAGATTTCTCATAAAAAAAAAAAAAAAGTAACCTCAAATAATCTAAATGAATCCTCGATACGGTATAAATACTGCACGGAAAGTCATCAGTCTATGTATAACAACCAAATCCGACATATCTAACAAAAACCAAAATCTGACATAAACTTAAAATCTAAATAAATTAAACTTTCATTGTAAATTATAAATAATAAAAATTATGTAACTAATCGTGTACATTTTCAACAAAAGTATTAAAATCGTTTTTGTTGTTTCATTTTGTAAATATTGACAGCATCCATCTAACATCTATCGACACAATGCTCGTCGCGTGTGGTGCTAGCTCGGCGCGGCGCACGACACCAGCTGTTCGCTTGCTAGCGTGCCTTACGCACCCATACGTACATGGAGCACAAAGAGTACATAAAATCAATTCGGTAGAGACAAAATCTCCGCGCACTCTTAAAAATCTATCAATATTAGCTATAAGCACGCAACACAAAAAATTCTTGTAACTTTTTCTAATGAAAAAGTTCAATCTATCATAATGTACGTATGAAATCTTCCATTGATAGATTCACTTATATGACAGATAAGCTGCTTTCCGCGGCTTCGCTTAAATCACTTCACAAATTGATCACTTCTATCAAAAAAATAATTGTTTGCTTTGATGTTGCTCCAAAATAAAATAATAAAAGGCTCTTCAAGAGGATCGAAATTGTATTAAACTGCTTACCATAATAGAATAAAAATCTTTAAAAAAAATATTGCAAAAACGGTCACTGGGTATGTTAATGAAAACGCTTCTTGGACGATATACCGATACAATAACCGTTTATCACTATAATCATCATTTTTGTTAATAGTCAAGTAACTTTATTACTAAAACAAAACGCAGAGAAACTACAACTTACTTACTACATAAAACGATGGATTTGCTTATAGACCACTGTCATGAATTCATAATATAATACATCTACAAAATAAATATAACGTGAAAAAAGTTACATATACAAATGTAAGTAATGTATGTTTAATTTAACTGCAAAGTATTAATGCTGACCGTAGCAAAAAAGAAAGAACACATTTTTATTTCGTTTTCTCTCATTGATCCTCTATATAGAATCACAGAGAAAGTAACTCCCTATATCTGATCAATTTTAGGCACAAAATTTTCTCGAACATATTAAAATACCACGATAATTCAGAACGTATAGTTTAGCAGATTCGAAAACTAAATATTACCTGTATATTATGTAGATAGACAGGCAGTTATTGTGGATTTGGGGAAGAAACGTTGTTTTTCACAGGACGTCGATGAAATTATCAGGAAAACGAAATTCCTTACTTTTACTTGTTACTGGGAGAGATATTTTTACAAAGTTATACATTAACTCCAATTATGCCAACAATATCAACAGCTTATAGATATCCGGCCCTTAACTATATAGATACATAAGTATATCTACTATCTAAGTATCTAAGCGACAATAATTGTCGCTTTCACCTGCTAAATTGTGGCGATAAGGATCAACGGAATGTCCACGGGGAGTCCGCATCGCTAGCGATTCATCATTAGTCCTTAAACGGCGAAAAAATTGAGGGCGTCATTTCTACCGTGCGGTCACGTTGTCCTGCGCTTTCTTTTCGTGACTTTGGTCTCGCCGTCCATTGTCTTCCGGAAGACACTTTATATCCTGGTAACAAGTGCAATCGTCCTTCAGTCATACCCAGGCGATCGATCGCTGATCATCGATCAACAATTAGATTTTGACGTCGAGCGTGAAGTCAGTTTAGTAGCAATCATGTGTCAAAAATTAACAGTATTGACCCTAGCGTACGTCGCTATTTTTGTGACGATGGTGAAGTGTGAGAACAATGGACCTAGTGTTCCATTAACGGATTTTCTAGGTTCAGGTAAGGTCTGTGGGCCTGGTAATACTTATTAATAATACACATTTCTGAATCACACTCTCATGTTAACCTAACTGAACATATTATGCTTTATTTTTCCTTGCCCTGCTTTCGACTGCGCTGTTAGCTTATTTGGTAGTATCTCTGTTTCAAGAGCTGTATGGCATGGGTTCGATTCTCACCCAGGACAAACATCTAAGTTCATCACATACTTATATGTTAGATGAACTTAGATGTTTGTCTTGTGTCTGGGTGTTCTGTATGAAATATAGGTAAATAAAAATAAGTATTTATATCAGTTATCTGGTTTCCATAGTAAAAGTTTTTTTAGTTTGGGGCTAGATAGCGCTTTGTGAAATGTCCTCCGATATATAATATTTATTCGACATGTGACGTATAGAGGAAATAATTATTGGGACATGACTTGCACAGAAAAGTTATGACAAAAGATTAAAAGTTACGTTAGATAGAGAAGTCATGGAGCGTTCAAAAACTCTGAAAGAGTGAGACAGAGGATATAGAAAGACGGTAGAGCAAGAGGCACAGTCCGAAATCATAAAAATCCAACTTTATTGATCATAGCTTACATAACACTATAGTATAGTAATTTTATACCAACGAGAGATAGTAATCTTTATACGAGTACATATGAGTATGGAGTTGATACTCATATGTACTCGTATGACTTGCTTTTTGTTTATTTCTTCTCCATTTCTGTGTAAATATTTTCGTTGGTTTTAAATACCATACCTTTTATTAAACATTGTGAAAGTAGGAGATTTACTTTAGTTAAAACTAATTACCCAGTTGCTGTAATTATCGTAAACGTACCATGAAAATGAGCATTACTTAAAAGTCAACATTTTAGATGATAAACGAACATCATATTATTCCGTTGAGTACGAAAGTTTAATTTACATACTAGCTGTGACCCGCCCGCTTCGCTGGGTTTTTACCATTAAGGCAGGTAAGTATATCTGCATCAAGAAAAAATTGACATCACTAACTATTTTACCTTGATTAGTCAAAAACACGGAAACAAACTTTATCTCTTACCCAAAGTAAAGATGTCATGATTATTTTATATATCTTACTTGAGAAATTATTCACCATACAAACTTTCACTTCACCCCTCCAAAATTTATTTTCGCAAAAAAAAAGTAACCTGTGCCTGGTCCTTCTCCAAGTTCACATCTATTTCTATGCCAAAATTCGAAAAAAATAAATGGTTCAGCGGTTACTCATATAGCGGTGCTATCAAAATATACCTCTGTAAATATTTGCTGACGTTTTTCTATGTATAATAGAGAATAGTCGTTGCGCTATAAAGAGTGTATTAATAGGTTTTTGCGTAAACCAACCAAATTGATCTAATTTCTACGTTATAGTTTTTCATTATAACGAACAACGTATAAAGAGTTTACACTGTATGTAAAAAATAATTATGTATATAAATAAAACGAAATATATACATATATAAATATATTTATATATTATTATTATTATTCAACCTGTTTTGTCCCACTGCTGGGCAAAGGCCTCTCTTCCTTCCAGTCTGTTTGGTGCTATCGAGATCCAATCCTTTTACGAAGCATATTTTAAAGCAGTAGTTTCTGGATTTTAAGGAAATAACAAAGCTGGAAACTACTTAAAGTTGGTTGAGAATATGCTAAAAAAATTAAGGCCATGGGCTGCAGGATGTCATTAAAAGTACATATGCTGCATGCTCATTTAGATAAATTTAAAAACAACATGGGAACGTATTCATTAGAGCAAGGAGAACTTTTTCATCAGGATATTATGAGCTTCGAAAAACGTTATCAAGGCCAATACAATGAAAACATGATGGGAGACTATATTTGGGGTTTATTGAGAGAAAGTACTTATTAACATAAAATAAAAAGTAAAAACGTGCATTTTAAAATTATTATCTACTTTTTTGTAAGTTATTTTGATAATAATAAACATCATCTTTAAATAAAAATTAAAACCATTGTGAAAAATATCGTTCAATCGGTCTCCTAAATACATAAGCAAACTTTTTCATGCCATATATTAGGTATAATATTTATTAGTACATACAAAAAAAAATACCTTAGAAGTTAGAGTTTTTGGCGGTAATGTAAAAAGCTACGTCATAATACTATTTTACGTCATCGCATATTTTCCAAAACTTGACGCTGGCAAATGCATAAAACGCAAAGCCAAAAACAAAGAAGAAAAAGGCTTTAGAGGTTATGATACTAAAAATTCTCTGGTTTGCGCATGCATGAGGTGCAACGCAGAATCGAGTATAGACGATCTCACGTAAATGGTAGTCTAAGAAACTATATGAAAAATCGCAAATGTCTGTGAATGTTATCGTACGATTTGACGTTTCACAGATCAGCTCGACATCGTTCACATTACGTCACGAATAAACTACCAATTGGTCTTATTTACAGATTCAGACGTCGGCCGTACGTTCGGACACAATGCCTTGAAGCGGCTCTCATTCATCTTCCTGCCAGTTATGTTTACACTGGGGGTGATTTCTACTCTTCTCATGGCTCTAGCTGTCATCTCAGTGAAGAACCTTGCCATTGGAGTCGTGTTACTAATTGTGGCTGTTAGTCAGGTTAGAAACAAGAGAATATTTTATCAAAGAAGAACGGCAGAATTAGCTTTGCTCCTGAAAAAAATATGAATCTCCTGTACATTTTGCATGTATGGAAAGAAACTAAAAAAATGGTTAAGAATGTTCGAAGTTTATGAAACCCTTTTGTGCCTTTTTACAAATGATGTAACTTTTTGGATTATAAATATAATTCTATTCTATTCTAATAACTTTTTTCAGGCAACTTCAAATGTTAACCAATTTTTATGAAAATATTTTGTTTGCTCTATCGATACGTAAAGGTTTCAATTGTGAACGTGGCCTTGTTTTCTTAGGAGACTTTGAAAATGTTAGGACTCTGCCATCCTTCTTTAGGAATCAAACAGGTATAAGTAATATAAGGGTGGCAATTGGTAAGTATTATAAATTAGTACGAAGGGCTTATTGCAAGCTTCTTCGAATATACCTACGAGTAATATAACTTAGGTGTTTAATCGACTAGAAATCGTAAAAATACAAAAGTCTGTGAGTGTGAGAAATATACTACAATACATCTTTTTTTTATGTATTCGTTCTACTGGGTTCCGTGACCTTTATCAATTTTATAATTACTATATTTTTTTGTAAAAATATTAAAATTTAAGAAAATATTTGAATGTTTGTTCATTACTTCTTCGTGCTGCATAAGCTTTACGGATTTGAATTTGGAAAGTAGAAAAAAGAACGAAAAAATTTGGAATCGGATGTAGAAAGTATAGATTTTTACACTGGATTAACATATAGTGAAAAAAAAAAACAGTAGACACTAAAACGAACATAACTACAACCAACACATACACAAGTAAAAGACAAACTATTTTAACACTTTACAAGTTTTAAATAATAGTTGGTCAAGAAGATTTATGCTACAGTGTCTAGTGCATCAAAAAAAAGGCAGCGCTCAGCTACTCTGCTAGGAATTTCAATCAGCACTAACCTCTGAAGATGCATGGACTTAAATACTATGTGTATGTGCAAATGCCGAAAATCAGCGCTGCGAAAAAATACCCAGCGCAGTAGCTGAGGTCTAGGTTCAGCTATTTGCAACTACTTATTATTAAAAAGTTGCCTTTATCAGTCACTGTAGGTATATTTGTATATTATACGCAAAAATTAACAATAAACGATGACGAATCAAATCCTAATTTTAAAACATTCCTAACGTTAAATTAATTGTATCTTCTTTGGCAGGCTGTCTCAAGACTTTTCTTGACCGCTGCGGCCCCGTCGCCCTTATTACATCTTTCGCCCCGCGCTGAGCTGCTCCCAGCACCCGCCGTGCCCGCTCCGTGGCCTGCGCCCGGCCCTGTCTTCTCGCCTTGGGGCAGATCTGACGACGAAGCTACAATCGCCAACTAGAACTGCAAGATCGTACAAACAGGAATGAAAAGCATTTCATACACATCAGAAGATAACATCCTAAATCAATACGATCGATATGTTGTTTTTACCAATCGATAAATTTTATTTATAAGTATATCATCAACAAATCCATAAGATGGTGGTTCCAAACTGTAACTGAACCACGGACGCTTTACCTCATGATTATTTGACCAAAGATATTGATCAGTTAAAATTAGTTTATATATTATGTTGGTAAATAAGTATTACAAAAATTTGCAACTCTTCCTGTCAAACCATTACTGACGTGATTGTCGTGTTTAAAAAAAAAAGATATGTAGTGAATATAGCCTAGATTAAACTAAGATTAATTTTAAGCAGCATTAATAAGTAAGGCTCTAACTTTTCTGTAGGAGCAAGCAAAGTCTTTGTCTGTCTCCCGCGATTAACATTTTGCGAAAGATAGACGACGAAAATTTTGTATTTTACTTATTTTCTATTTATTGTGTATTAAATAAATAAAATGTTTTTAATTTTATTAACGCATTTCCATTACATACACTTGGTTTCTTTTTTCGAAATAATTTTAATTATAATTCTGTTAATTTCTATTTTGGACATATATTTTTTATTTCTAATTCATTTCATTTGGTTCATTGGAAATCAAATCATTTACAGTTACATCAACTTTCAATTTTTTAGCGAAAAAAGTAACTATTACTTTCTTCTAAACAATAAAGAAAACATTCCATTGTATTTTGTTAAATCCCACACTCGTGAGAGCTTTATATCCACATTAATATCACTTCAAATACATACTCATACCTACTTACTTGCTTGTTATGTTGTGTTTTAGCGTATTATACAACGAATCATATGATAGATAGATAGAAACTTTTAACAAAAATAAAATGAAAGTACAGAAAATAAAATAATCTTATGAGCTAGTGCTACAAATCAACACGGCCTTATCGCTGAGAGCGATCTCTTCCAGGCAACCAAGAATGGAAAACACGATATATCTTAAAAACAGACCGTTGATGTTGTATATGCACCTATAGAAGCAAATTGAGTATATTGGGAAAACAGATTTATAAAACGGCTAATAGTCCAGTCGACAAGTCAAAAACGGGTTTAATTCTTGTTCCCGGTCTTAAAATAGGCGCGATACCGCGTATAACGGCCGCGCGGAGCCTTATTTTTGGCGTACAAATAATGCAGACAGAGCTCCGGGAGTCGAGATCTTTTTATTGGAAAATTGGAAAGATGAGGACCTCTTTAAAGATCTTTTTGCAAAAGTTCTTAATTATTAATAGGTATTATAGTTTTTGAGTTATTATAGAAAAACTAAATACCTTTTTTTCTTTCATCTTATTGTGTTAATTAGAATTTCAATATTTTTATGTACTAATAAATGCGCGAGATACATTTTTCTAGATGTGTTTCCGTATCGAATGAGCTGTCGCACTTATTTTTAGGGCCGTGAACAAGAATTAACCCGTTTTTTAGCTTGTTGACTTGGATTATAACCAATCTGTGTGATTGTTCTGTACCTACAGTGTACAGAGTAAATGATTGTAAATAAAGACGTTATTGAGATACAATAAACCATAATAATATCGACGAAATAAATTTCGTATTGTATCATGATAAGAAATTTACAAATTATTTACTTAATAAATTATGTCTTGTGGAGTAAGTACTTAACTAAGCGAGGTGTGGCCAGGTTGATGTGAGTAATCTGATCAAGTCATCTGGTACTTACAACATATGTACAATGTACAATTGTACATGTATATGACAATGGTGCTGTATTCATCTTTATAAGACAACGTATGTATGGTTTGTCATTATGTAAGACAAAAATAACGTGAACTGAAATCGAAAGTTAAAAATGTAAACCAGTTGCAACGGAAAAATTTGACTGCTCGTGGTTAGTGGTCGAGGTGTGATCAAAATTTTCTCTTGGATGATAATAAATTATTAAATATAGAAAATACCTGTCCAGTTTGATCGGTCGCTGTTATGATCTTCATAAATATTTTCTAGACTTGTGCTTTAATTTTCTTGGATAGAGTATAGCTAAATCTATTCTAATAAGTAACTAAAAAACTTAACGATAATAATAAAATCAGTAAAAAAATTCAAAATAATTTTATCTTACTGAATATGATGACGTTATGTGAATCAATTCCTAAAATGTTTCATTAAAAAAGTGTTTTGTTTGAACACAGCGTGTGAACCGACCGCGCTAACCACTGAGCTATCATCACTACATACGTTTTAACTGTGTTATTAATTATTGATTATACCTGTGTAATATATGTAATAAGGAGATTAAAGGAATGTTAATGTAAAAGAATGTTAATATAAATGTCAATATAAAAATATATCATTTATTGACTTTACTATGATATATTTTATTATTATTAATTTTATTTAATTACATTTTAATTTGACATTGTAAAATTATATTATCTATTTGACTTCACTACTTCCTTCAACTACCATACTAAGAAAAAAAGCGACACCGCTTCATGGTAGATATTCCAAAAACTTGAACTAAGTGGTTTGATGCCACCTTTTTCGTACGAACCGCTACACATTGGAATTTGCTGCCCGAGTGGGTGTTCCCTGATAGGATACAGTGTAGTTTTATAACCGGTTTCTTCTGCTCCATCGTAGGCTGCATATTCGCTATATTATCGATTCCAACTCTCTCCTGTACCAATGTCAAATCAATAATTTTATTTAGGGAGTCCAAATGATCAACGGCGCGATGAAGCATGAAAGCACTTTCTACAGAAAAGCAACTTCAATGTAACAGAAAGAAGATATCCTATAAACTAAGTAGATGTTTAAAATACTATCTTAAAGCGTATATGTACACGTAGGAAGCAGGCTACCAGCGCTAATCTACCAACGCTTATCGGAACCGGTCCGCGCAGGTCACGCACAAATAGTCGACGCAGGTAGTCTCTATAATTAGTGCCAAACTTGCACCTAAAAGAGCCAAGCGTCGCCGACAAGTTCTGACCTGCTCAGATAACCTCTGATAAGCCGCAATAAAAAAAAAAAAATGTTTAATGAGTTATTCTTAAGTAAAATGTTTTTTAACAACACATTTTTCTAATACAGTGTTTTTCAATCTGTGGGTCGCGACCTCTAAAACACAAAGCCTTAATCGGGGGGTCGCCGGCATAAGGGAAAATGCAAGTATCTACACTACAATAAAACACAATTTAAGTGAGAAGGATGGGCAAATGTATGCCGCAAAGTTAGGCCTGCACAAGCTGGTATGGTAAGACGAAACCGCACGCAGTCTAACCACGTGAGCCGCAAAAGCATTCGAAGCTCCCGTAGCTTAAGTACTGCGTAGTGTAGGTCTTTATAATGAATATAGGTACCAAAATAGATAAAATCATAAACGTAGCGTTAAATTACTTTCTTTTTTTTGTCTATGGCCCTTGGGCCATAAGGGTCGTGACAATTTTTCAACCTATAAAGGGGTCGCGTATTCAAAAAGATTGAAAAACACTGTTCTAATAGAAATCTTCGTCTGATGAGCTCGTCATTTCTCACGCTATTAAGATAGTCAGCCCGAGCTTATACTTGCTTGCTTTATGTAGCGGTTATCTGAGAAGTCTAGTACCGATAAGTAGTAGTTTGGACGCCCTAAGTAGCTATTACGCCCAACTCACTTGAAGTATTATAATATAATAATAATTATATGCACTTTTTGACAGGGCGTAAGGGGAACACAGGTGATAAAGCTCGTGATTAATGAAAAGAAGAAAACATTATTTTTGACGCTAGAGGTTAATTAAATCTACTTTGAAGCGAAGCTTTTTTACAAATTTTTATTTAACTTTCCTTATTAGTATGGGTCAAATCTTGCAAGCAGTTATCTTACGGAGTTGAAACACGTTGATTCCGTTCCGATGACATTGCAGTTTAATGGTATGCATGATCAGATTCTTCGCCCAAGACAAGCGCCAAAAGAAACTCCTCAACGGTTAACTGCATAGACGCGAAATTTTGTATACACGTTTACTTATATTGCTTATTTTAAATTGCATAGCTGGCTGCTGCAAAGTCATACAAAAGCTTTATTATAAAAAATAATAATTGAAACGGTCATTATGTTGTATTTCAATGAAATGCTTATTTCATCAATTCCTTTTTTGTAACAGAAAATATTAAATGATTATTTTAGTCAAATAATAAGTACCTAAATTTCCATTGAAAACAGGAGAAAGTTTTGCATAATAAAATTCCACGAAGCTGATAAAGTTTTCCCTTTTTAACATATTCGGTTAGAATGGTTTGTTTATGTTATAATTATAATATTTTTTACGTAACGAAAACTTCTTCTACATTGAATCTTTTTTAGTAGCAATGAGACGAACGAAACGCTCTCCTGATGATAAGAGATGATGTCTATCTATGACATGCTGTATTCTTCAAACTGGAACACAGTAATGTTTATACACTAATGCTTGGCAGATGAAAACTTGTGTTTATGTATAAAAATAGTGGTGTTTTATTCATAAAATGCCGAATTACGTCCGCGTGTGTGGGAAAGTGATTTTTTCATATTGATTCCAAAACTTCATTGAATTAAGTCACTACTACTTTACTAGGGCACGGACTCACACACTCGATCAACACTTACTCTGTTTGACTTTAGACTTAATTTTTCATAAAATAGTTACTTGAAAATACTCAAATAACTGGCTAATGCACAAACTGCGTCGCCGAAAACAAAGAAAAAAGTAGGTGCTTATTTTCCAACACATATTAATGTTACTTGTTGTATCCAATAATCAAATAATAATAGATATTTTATATGAACTTCATCTTAGTTTCTAGTATGTCTATATTGCGATCAAACTACCGTTTTCTAACTAGTTTCTTACTGCCCGACCAGCCTCTGAATTGATACTTTCGCCGTATACAATATATAGGATAATATACAGGCTATCACTAGTCATTCTATAAACTGATTTATATTATGTGCTTACATTGTGTTCCACGACACTACTTACTATGTCACGCTTCAGCGAACCGAAGCATAACGCTCTACTTAGCTAGTTACTTGCGAATTTCATATCTAGAAAACATTTCGCACTTACACGTCCACACGGAACTACCTATCAAACCGTTAATTAAAATATATCGATTGCATAATCGATTAATTTTACAAGCTAAATCGATAATACTTAGTTAACAGACGCAGTAGTAGTCCAGTTAATGCAGACTGGATTGGATGACTAGTGGTGGGGTAGGAGCTCACAGTGCATTACCAAATCGCTCGGCACGATGATCGCATCGTGGTCGCTACGGCTCCTTACTTTCTTTACCTTCGCGATTATAGTCCGTTCCACAATTTTGCAAGAAACACCGGTACGAAACGGCAATGAAGTGGAATCGAAGAAAATCGAGCTTTGCGATGGAGTTTACTTGAAAATTCCAGAAGCAAATAACACGGAAAAGTTGTTTTCATTTGAAGTTGACACTTATAAAAAATTGGGAGAAGGTAAGATCCTTTTGTTTTTAGTTATCTTGTTTAAGTAATTATAGCACAAAGTTTCCGTTAAGTTAGTTGGTAGTCAACGTGCTTATATGTTGCTTCTAGACAAGCGTGTTCCATCGTAGACCGTATCTTTGTTTAACTTCAGGCGAGATAGAGGTCAAACACAAGCCCATTTATAAAAAAAATGTGATGCAGGTCATTATTATGTAGTGTCGTGTATTTAGGATTTTAAATAATAAGGTTTTTTAATGTATGTGTTTATAGGTTATGTTTATTTATCTATCTAATATTATTACTTGCATGCTTTGACAGCAACAATAGAGGACGTAGGTCTGAAGACAACTAGACGACACTACGACCAAAAATTTATCTACCTATTTGCAAGGAATGAATGTATTGTAAATTATGAATTAAAAGAGCACTATATCTATATAAAATTAAGAATAATAATAACTATTACACGTATATTTATAAAAGTATAGAACTATTTTATTTGACAGCTCTCTTAGCACATTGTATGTTAGCTCTGTATATCTGCTTTAAGAGCTGTAGGGCGTGGGTTCGGTTTCGACCCAGGACAAACATTTTATGGTATAAACAAATGTTTGTTATGTGTCTGGGTGTTCTGTATGTATTATAGTTATGTAGGTATTTACAAAAAAAAAGTATGTATGTACTCTATCAGTTATCTGACTTCCATCACACAAGCTCTGCTTAGTTTGGGGTCAGATGGCGCTGTGTGTAATGTCCTACGATATTTATTTTATTATTACTTTTAAAAGCTCGCATACGGCTCTAACGATTTTGATGAAATTTGCTATACAGGCTTTTTTGGGAGAATAAATAGATTTAGCTAGGTCTTATCTCTGGGAAAACACGTTTTTCGAGTTTTTGTGCACATCGTAAACCGGGTAAAGTTCGATCGCTCAGGTACTATAATGCTACAATACGAAAAAATTTATTCAATATAAAATGTTCTATAAACGAACCTGCAAAACGCCCACATTACTTATGCTACTGAGATACGGTCAGCTTGTCTCTAATTCCGAATTGTCTTTTTACTTGAACATAAATGTTGCCACAGATAGCAGACCTGCGTCTGTAGGTATAAACAAACCATCCTCATCATACATTTACGCGCTGTGCGTTGGCTGCATTCCCTCGCCTAAATGCCAATGAATTTCTCTCCCCAAGCTTCTCACCAACGGCAATGAATAAACGTCGAGACAAGAATTTTGATGATTTCTAGTATTCTTTAGTACCTATTTCGTGATAAAATATACAAATATGAATAATTTATTAATAACACTAGTCACAACTCAACCATATATATGCTAAACTATCTGCAAACAATTTAGTCATGAGTAGCCGGGCATATAATAATTGTTAAAACCTGGTCGGGATAGTGAATGGCTATCATACTCCTTGCTACTGACGTGAATGTACATCGAAAGTAATTCTCAGTCCAAGAGAAACTTATACGCATGATGCAGTAAAGTAAAATTACTTGCAAAAAAAAAGACCGCGCATAAACATCTTGTTTTTTTTTCTACTTTTTTAAAGACTCATTCTAGTCTACATTACAGGTAATGTGATGTGGTTACTGATTCAGTTTGATAGTTGTGTTCGGAATTGATGAAATTATTGATTGATTATACTTGGTGGTAAATTTCCTTAGCAGGAAGTCGTCTTGGTAGGTACCACCGCAGTACCAGCTATTCTACCGCTAAGTAGTAGTGCGTAAACATTACTGTGTTCCGGTTTGAAGGGTACTGAAGCTAGCGAAAGCTGTTGAGACTAAACATTGAATGTCTCAAAGTAATGAGCGCCAAAGCAGATTAAACAACATCATCATCATCATTTTAAACAACTTTTATTATTATGGGCACAACTATAAACATATTTTGCGAAATAAAATCAGCTGTTACATACATTTGGTAATCAAACTTTTTCCAAAAAAAAAAACAGATTTATTTGTTATTATTTACTTATTACGGTACTCAAAACTTGACAGTTATTTTAGACCAAAAAACATTTAAGGCATAAAGTAAAAAATAAATGTCAACTTTAGGTTGATGTGACAGTAGCAGTTGGTATACAGATGTCAGGTGGCAGATGTCTTTTTTCTTGGGATTTCAGAGTTGTGCCCATAAAAAGTTATTCATAATTATGGCTACAGTGACCCCCTTTCCTCTTAGTACACCCTATGCTCATAGTCCTGTATAACACGACTTAAATAAAAAGTTATAACGTTGTATCATTATATATTTTCGAATAAATAATTGTAGCTGAAGAAAAAAGTGTGAGAGTAGTACAGTGATAAATTAAACTAGATCAACAGTGAAAGTAGCGAAACACAGTCAGAATTTCAAACTGTTTTTTTGTTCCTGTCAACTAGTTACCTAAATATTTCTTCGGCGGCCACGATACCACATCCACATTAATATTTTAACATGGGATTTATATGTATATCGTAATTATTTAGAAAGGTAGAATCCCTGTAATTACTTAGACCTTGATCTACTTAAATGTTGAAAATTCAGATGGCTATTTATTTAGATGTTAAATTAAATGAAATTTAACAAACTATGTAAAATATTTTTTTTAACTACTTTATATACATTTATTTAAATCATATTAAAAACAAAACTAAGTAACAAAAAATTCTAAAAATTAATAGCAGGTACCTAATAAGTACGTACTTTTTTTATATATTTATAAAAACATAATCTAATCTAATATAGTTCACAAGAAGAAGGAAATGCGGCAGAATACTGGGACCATTGTCACGCTGGAAGGCAATACTAAGTTTTTGATAATAGTTGTGAGCATTCAGGTCACCCGACGGCTTCTCTAAACGTTTGGCCAGGTCCCTATATAATTCGTGAGCGGCAATCCCACGGACTTAAAGTTTCAACCCCAAATGTCATAAACAAGTACATCATGCCTAAATAACTATATTAGTGCAGTTTGAGGTTTTCGGCTTGAGACGGCAGCACAAACTTGCTCTGCAGTCACAGAAGGATGAGACGGCGCCCAGGTGTTGCTGCATGTGGCGTCCTACACCAGAGGCCATTCCATTTTCTATGGGATGAGAAGTCATCCCGATGAGTCTCTTGCCGTCGTCTTGCATCTGTCCGTTCGGTTCCAAAACTTATGAGACGCTGGCACTGAAAAAAACACCCACAGATGACATCGTTTAAGCTGGCGTGCCGCGATCTTCCCGCAGGGTTCTGATTCTCACTCGACACGCATGAAATTCCTTGGCGAAAACGGTTATAGCGTTCTTACCATTTATTTCGATAGTTAAAAACGAGGTCCTACCAGATTTCGTCGCGTTTTTTAATTTAATGAAATAATTCTTAAAAATCAGAGATTAATATGCACGAACTTGCGTAATCGCCATATTGTTATTCTGGTAAATGAGATCTTACTTTACACAGTATTAGACTGATTATATGATTGTTTATCAACTCTAATAACAAGCACTTGACACGTTGGAATATAGAGCATTGAAACTCGTAACTCGAAGCGAAACCTAAAAGTTAAAAAGTTATTCAAGAGCAAAAAGAGTTATGTCCAATTGTCCACCTGTGGTGCTGAGGTGGGCTGATGATGATAACAAACCTATTAAGAGTAGGTAAATTGACCCCTAGTATATTGTAAAGTTAGTAACAGAATTACTTTTACTAATACAATTATTTTTTACATTTCAGGTCGAGGCAAGAAAAAAAACATGATGGAGAAATTCCTACCGCTTTTCATTATGCCGTTCCTCATTCAATCAGCCATCGTTCCGTTCTTCCTCAGCGCGCTAAAGTTCATGCTGTTCAAGTCGTTAATGGTCGGAAAACTAGCCCTTGCTCTGATTATTTTCAACGCCTTCAGAAACCACAACTCATTCAAGGGAAGAGATTCGGAAATGGCTAGCGTGCATTATGGATATCACGGCAACGGTATGAATGAATATGGATTTATGAATTAATATGAAGTACCAACGCACGCCGAAAATAAATATAAATGTTCTTATGGAAGTACCTAATGTAATCTTAAATAGTATAAAACAAGTCTGCGTCTACTCAGTATGTCTGCTTACTTTTTCTAAATGACACAAAAGATTTTGATATGGTTTTCACTGTCATTTAGATATAAAAAAAAAAAAGATTTGTTAATATTGAACTACATATCCTATCCTGAACTATCCTGAGCAAACATAAAATTATGGACACTTAAATCACGCGCATTAAAAATTACATGGTAGTCACGCGCGGTCCTAGATTAGATAACAGTTACTACGTAGTCCACGTATGGTAGTTACTTTATGTCTTGCGCTAGCTCTGTGCGTAAGGCTAAGCGCTGTCAATAGAATCTGGAGTCTTGGGAAAAACTTTAACCAAAATTTGTTTTTTTTTTTTTTTTTGTATTTGATTTTATTAGTTCTTTATACTTTTCAAATGACCATTAAACTAATATGTCTTGGAATAATGTTCAAACTGTCAGTCCGTACAATATCGCCATAAAATTACCGAAATAAATTGGACCCGTGCGAATTCAGGACGGGTCACTAGTTTCTTACATTTAAAAAAAAGTTTAAGCCTTATGCAATAATATCGGAGAAAAGCTGCATAAAAATTGCGGATAATTGCTTTGTTTGTAACATATAAAATATGTATAAAAAAGAGTTAAAATAAAATCAAAAGTATTGACGTACGCATTTAGTTTTCATGTAATATTAAGTGTAATTTTTTTCTAAGTCATTATTTATTTTGTACTGTAGATTTAAATAAAATATTGTAACTATTTATTTATTGCTCATATACTTATCGACTTTAGTTAATGTATTGTGAGATCAAAACGCTAATGTTGTTGATAAGTTAATAACGCTACACGAGACAAAACAATAACCCCAAAGTAGAGAAGCTTTAAATAAGCTAAAAAGTTTAAAAATTATAATTATACGGAAAAACTATACATTTTGGCGCTAAAAATAAGGTATTTAAAAAAAAAATTGCATTGTACCTAGTGACACTCGCGCAATAGAGACAAATCTAAAGAGATCATCATTCCTTTTTTGCTTTGCCGCAGTCGGGTAATAAAATGAAATTTCAAAACTACTTTCTTACGCTAATAATAATTAAAACACACGCATTGTACGACCAAACACAACTGTTACTTTTAAATGTTGTGTTGTGTACATTCTATGAAATATTTTTTGTGTTTTTATAACCAACACTTTCGAATAAGCGAATTTTAAGTAAGTTTTAATGCAAATTCCTAGCTTAAACTTTTGCATATATTGCCGTTCACTAAAAATTGTTAGCTTACTTATTACTCTGACACGTTTCTTTTTGATTACGTCTTTAATAACGACGCATCATATAAGATTTATTACATTGTATAGCGTAAGCCATACTGGATTATAAAACTTAATTAATATTTATGAGTGCTTTAATTCATTCATTATACTAAGCCTATCACTCAATCCTTCCATAAGTAAAATTTCTACTACTCCATCGAAGTGTGAATGCCGTTTTACCACACTGGCCACTTTGCTGTCAGATTTAAAGTGAAACTTTTTCATACAAACAACGGTAACATTCCGAATATTACAAAACGACATGACGTTTTATTGTCCAACTTTCAATTGTTTTTAAATTCAGCTTGTAACGTAATCATAGTAATTCTTTTGTAAGTGCGGACTTGGGAATAAAGCGTATTCAATCAGCTATCAGATTCCCATAGTTCAAGGTTTACTTAGCTGGTTGCTAAATGGCGGTGAGCCAAATTAAAAAAAACTATATTTCTCATATAACACACACATCATCACATTATCAGCCGTAGGACAACAATGCTGGACATAGGCCTCCTCCTACTAGGGGGTTTTGCCAATACTCGCTACGCTTGGCAGGCGGGTTGGCGAGCGCAGTTAGGTGTGATTATTCAAGGAAGACGCTGCTGCCCATCTTCCAGATTACATCCCTTAGCCGACTCTTGAGAGGGTGGGGTACTATTCTTACGCCGGCACCACCACCAACATCGTATAACGTATTTTGCTGTAAAATTCAGATATAATATACTCATTCAAATAAAACAATTCATGTCGGTATGAAATAATTTTCCATTTATCTCAAATGGCAGTTAAGTCAAAAGGTCTAACCTCCTAGTGAATTTACACCAATTACATTAAACATTAAATTATTTTTAAATTTTAAATTCTATTTTTTTTTTAATTCAAATTTGTTTATCATGATTATTAGCACAGGTATTTAGTTTTTAAACATTCGAATTTATTTGTTGCGTGTATACGTAATTTAAAGTAATATTTTCATGTAAAAAGTTAGGCATAACATTCAATAATCGGACCACTGATGTCGAATCATTAGATAGCGTATTTTCACATGAACAAAAGCGCCACTATTGCATATTCAGAGTAACACTGACTACAGTACGTAATAAATGTTTAGTTCTTGTTCTTGACCCACTGTAGAAGTTTTTTTATAATTCAAAATAGATTTACGTTTGACCACACCTAACCTGATGTTAAGCAGTGATGCGGTCTAAAATGAAGCATGCTTTTTAGAAGAAATCTGTTTACATAAAGAGAGCAGAATAAATAGGACATGTCTGGTCTGTTTATCTGTTTAGATATAGTAGTCAACTTATTTAGGCCTACATTGTCAAAAGTAAACTATACAGTTTTAAGTAAAATCTGGCGTTTTGATAACCAAATTATTTTTGGATATTGGATATAGAAGATATTGGATACCTTAATTCGTACGAAAGTAAAGTTAAATAAATATAAAAAAAAACTATAGATTATTTATTTATTCAAAATGAAATATTTAGCCCTAATAAACAGTTATTAATATGAATTGTATTTTTTTAACAAGTGAAAACGTTAGGCACCTTATCACTGCACCTTTATTAATAAACTTGTAAGTAAAAAAAACTTGATCGGCAGCCTAGTTGGGAGACCGTTTGGCTTCCAATTTGGAGGGGTTCTGGGTTCAAATCCCACGGCACGCACCTCTGTCTTTTCTAAGTTCTGTGCGTATTGCCACTAACTTCAAACGGATCATCGTGAAGAAACCTACATGTCCGAAAGTTCGTAAAAAAAAAACGGCTAAGTGCGAGTCAGACTCGCGCACCGAGGGTTCCGTACAAACCTGTAGGTATGTATATAAGTAAAAGTTATGGTGTTTTTTTTAAATGTTAAGTTATGCTTTTTGCAATGTTTCCTTTGTCTGTGCTATAAAACGTTGCTTCGTACCTAATTTCAAGATTCTGAGTTAACGGGAAGTACCCTGTAGGTTTTGATTCCCTTGCGAGTGTTGAAAATTTGCAGCATAAACGGCTGTACCTTTTGATTGCGTTGGCTTAGAAGTTTACTTAACTTAGACTTGAATATTTGATATGAATTTCAGCTTGATACCTCCACGCGTTCCTGAGAAAAAGGACAAGACCCTTTTTATGTAGACAGACGGACAACAAAGTGATCCTTTATGGGTTCTGTTTTTCCTTTTGAGGTACGGAACTCTAAAAAGTTTCGAAGATGCGTTAAGTCTGTCCACTTATACATGGCCAGTGTGGTGCACTATGGCCTTGACTTTCTCATAATGAGAAAAGGCCCGCGCCCAACAGTGGGACAGTTTATAAAAATAGAGCTGATTCGGGAAGTAAAAACACTAACATAATACAAAAATACATAGAAAAATTAAAAAATAATAATTGTAATACGGAAGTAGATTTTCTTACATGCCACGGCAACATCTTAAAATGCCTACCAGTACAGCGGTAAGTATGAAGAGTCTTGTACAAATGAATTTAGCCCACAAAACAAGCTGAAAACACGCTAAACACTATTACATCTAATACTGCAAGTTAGGGGGTCATCAAAATCAGGACAGTTAAATTAATGAGATCACTTAGCCCTTTACTAGTAGAGATACGGCAGATTGGTGTAATGTAGCACACATCTGCCCACAACGCATTTGGGACGTCTACGTTTACGTCATCTGACACCATTTCCAATTTATGGAATCATGTATTATGGATCCCTTTTTATAATGTGCTAGCATTTGACCTCGCATCCAACTGCTGGTAAGCGACGACGATGTGATCGAATAGATCTTTAAAAATAATCTCTAGTAAGATCTAGATTTTATTTCTAAGACAGCAGCTTGTTCTGTTAGTCTTAAATATGAAATTTATTATCGATAAATATTTAGTCGTTTTATGAACACTATTTACGACACTGCACGCCAGTTAGCTACCTGATCTAGCATTTAGATTCAGCAAAACGAGTGTCATAACAGCTCAGGTAGTCACAAATACAAGTTGTCTCTATCGTCCTGTTTATTTACAAAACAGATTTAACAAATAATTTTCGATTAAATCTAGCAGTAAAAAAGTCGTGCAAGCGTATAATGAATTAAAACAGTGAAAGTGCATCGAAGGCCTGCGACAAGGTTAGTGAAAACGCTTAGGTACCTGCGTGTGATACTTCATTGAATACGTGACATGATGTTAAAAGATTATATAACTATAGCTGTTTCTTATGATAGTATTTGTCTCAGGTATTTGTAATGTTACCTACTCAGATTTGAAATGTGGTACTGAATGATATAATGTAGAAAACGTGTGAATAGTGTTCTAATAGTTATGAGAGACATATACGGATCGATTTCGCTTCAAAGCCAGCCAGAAAATTGATCCTGATAGCAAATCGACTAGGTGGCAGGTAACTAAAATCGAAAGTACATCAAAGTTGGTAATGTTAAACTTTTGTCGTGCGGCAACTAGCTGCATGTACCGTGAAACGTGATTAAAATCGACTGCATAATGTAAACAGCCAAACGTAGGCGATCGCTCGCCGCATGAATACGCCTTTTAGACTATGTTGTTTCGCTACCTTTCGCTACCAAGAATTTCATTGAAATATGTATAAAAATAATACTAACCAGTTTTAGTAATACATAGGGACGAAGCGGCGTGCACTGATGATCCGCTCAGGTTATTTTATGCATTACCTACTAGTCTACCAAAACCAACCGAACTCCTTGAAGTAGCGGAGTACGGTCTTGGGTCTCTGGTATAAATTATTCCACTCTTATTTCGTCAGATGTTGTGGTATTGCAGGTTTTATTGATCCAAAGTACTCTTGGGGAATCCCGACATTACTCGTATGCTCATTATGACCTTACAGTGCAGCAGCATATGCTCTACGGTGTCGTTCTCTATTAGGCAACCTCGGCAAAAAGGATTGTGCGTAGTTGCGATTTTGTGCAAATGGTAATTGAGCCCACAGTGTCCTGTGGTGGCGGCCTCCGCCTGTACTCTAAGCTTCTTATTGCGATATGCTACGCGCTTACAACTTACGACCATAACTCACCTGATGTTAAGTGACGGTGTGGTCGAAGATGGTAAAGTACACCTAGCCTGGAATAGAACTGGCTCTCAAGTGAGGCTGCCGGAACACACCGTTAGATGCTTGGGGGGCAGATTTTCAACTTGAGGTTGGTAGCTAGCCAGCCGAGTACTAGAAACTACCACCACGCTATGGTTTCCTCACGATGTTTTCCTTCACCGGCAGCTGAATCTCATTGTTGGGGTTTGAACCCACGCCCTTCGGCATGCGAACCTACCGCGCAAACCACAGAGCCATCATCGCTACAATACAGAGCTATATAGAGCTTCAATAATATGTGATTTATAGTTCATATAAAATTAAAAAGTCATCCATGCTTATGGTTTGCAATTTCAATAATCTGTGTAAATAAGGTATCGATGTTGCTTTGTGAGTTAATTTAGTCGCATCGCCAATATACTCTCATTAGGTTAGTTATCTTCCGGGAAACTGAGCCGCTTTATAAACGAAATATATGGGTTAGATAAATGAATAAATATCGTAAGACATTACACACAGCGCCATCTGACCCCAGAGTAAGCTAAGCTTGTGCTATGAAGTTCAAATAACTGACAAAATACATGATAGACTGACACAGATACTTCTTTTACATGAATATATAAAGAACACCTAGGTACAGAACAAACATTTATTTATACTACACAATGTTTGTCCTGGGTGGCAAACAAACCCATGCATCATAAAGCAGATATACTACCAATGAGCCAACACGGCTGTCAAATTGAGCCAAAGAGCTTATCGATATCTTGCCAGTATCAATAAGCTCTTTGGAATTTTCGTACGAATTATAAAACTCATGCTACTGGTGCTTTTGTAAAAGCGATATCTTCAAGGCAATCATGGGATGAAAAGATTAGGTATAAAAGGGGTACGATACTAGGTTAAATTTAAGTGAAACGTTTATACCCACATAAAATACCTATACTTAAGTCCTATCAAAAATCTATCGATAACTATATCCTATCGATAACTATATACATTATGAATTATTATGCATTATTATTAATATTACTGATATCTAAAAATTACATCGCTGGTGACCTTGGGGCAGACTGTGGTATTTATCCACACACAATGCAATTAAAATGAGAATAGAAACGGCCTAATGCGACGTCAAACCTGGCGAACTAAATTCAGTCGGGTCTAATTTTGAATGAAATTGTAAGTCTATACAGAAACACTGAACTCGGTTTGTTTTGATATTATGATTTGAATCGGTCAGCTCTTCGTTGCCGTTCATATTTTTTTATTCAAATTTTATTTACGTTATCTCATATCCTAGCTGATGTGAATAATGGCTACGTAAAAGGCACCTGATTATTCTACATTTAAAAAAAAAAACAAAATAAAATAAGTAAAAAATACAAAAAAATCGTGGAGCGCGTGTAACTTGTATCAACAGTCAACCGCTCACGTACATAAATGCTATGTACATATTTATTCAGGTTACGATACGCCCCATTACCATTTGAATAGACTGGATGTTGGTAGCTACAGCAGGCTGCTGTCCGAACCCTGTTCTGAAGCAGCCAGGGAGCTTTTCATTTATGTGAGTCGCCTCAAGTGACCTACCTTGATTTTTTAGTGTGTATGCAGAGGAGTGAATGTGTGTATGAGAGAGTGTGTATAAGTATTTGTTGTGTCTAGATATTATTTTATTAATTTTTACTTATAAAAATACTTTAGAAAATACGCTGGGACTACCATGTGTATGTCACAAAAGTTCCTAAAATAAATTGAAAAAAAAAAGATACGCCCCATGATTTTATTTTTTTGTCTGATCGACGCCCTAGATTTTTGAGGAGTGTTGTGTGATGACTGGTACCTAAGACCTTTTCTTATTTTATTTTTTTCAAGTTTTTAGTTTTTATTTAGTTAATTAAGGTTTAGGTTTAAAGAACTTTATTATCATCAAAGACAATACTGTCACTTACGTGTTAACATGGTTGGACTTATAAAAAAATATGTTTACAGTCTTAATAACTACGCATAAATACGAAAACAATATAAATTAACATTACGAGATTGTTATACAAAAATTTAAGCTAAAATTAATATAAACAACAACTTCAACGCACTTATTTAACCATAACAGTAATGAATTTATCCAGCATATTACGTAGGTACTTCTCGCCTGTAATATGCTGAGCTAAATGCGAAACGAGCTTTCAAATGTGAGGATAATTTGTTATAAAGTCGTTCTCCTTCATTTGCTATCATTGTTTTAATTTTTCTCATGCTATTTAGTTCATTTACAATATTTAAACAAATATGAAATCTGGCGTTTTGTGGCATTTAAATTTTTTATTACTTTTAACCTAAGGCTGGCTAGGTATGTTTCTACTATCTAGGACCATACAGTAATTTACCATTAGGCAACCTAAGGTCACAGACGTAACCTGTCAACTTAAAAAAAAATATGAATCCGGAAATATACCTTTATCAGAAGTTTCACTACGACGAACTATGCTTTGGAGTCAAGTTCTGCGAGTCCAGGGCACACTCTAATATTCTCACATGATAAACACCGACTAAAAGTATAATATCTTTAAGAGTCAACAAGTACCTCGTTATAATCTCATTTTATAGCATTAAATCAGTGGGTACCTATACTTATTTTGCTATTAACATAGGTCATGCAATGCCAACACAGAGTTACAATCTTTTCGAACAACATAATGTAAATGAGATGCATTGTTTTGTGTTCTTTTGCTGTTATTACGTGTATATAACGTGTTTTCAATTTAGAGGTAGGTACTAGTTTTATAAGCAAAACAACTGAAGTGACAACTTTTAATTTTAAATGCTTTAACTCTATTGTTTTGTTTGATGTAAAGAGGCTCTAAACTGTTGTTAGAAGATTTACAAACTAAATAAGCCAGACTAAATGCCTAAAATAGACCACACCCGCGTTTTTGCATAAAAGACAAGGAGAAATGCTTTTTTTATATTAAAGTTATGAGTTAAGAGAGAGCTATGAGCATAGAGAGAGAGCATAGAGCTGTGGTTTAGATTCTTGAGAACATTATCACGGCTACATGCTAGAAAAGTAAGTATAAACCCGGGTCCTTATTCTCTATACGAGTATAACACGTATCGCGGTCGCGTTTATGTAACGCAACTCGGATTGAATTCACATATAATTATATAGCATATGCCAAAATGAATCAAGACAACGCATTGGAGTTTTGGCGGGAACACGCGGTAGGTAAGGGTCGTGTCTCCCCATTGTATTTTTTCCAAAACTAGTGATGTTTCGAGTGTTTAATAGTGTTTTTTTATTCATAAAAAGTCGAATTACAAGCGCGAGTGTGGGAAAGTGTTATAATGTGGTGAAACATAGCTTTTCGTGTTGCTTCCAAAACTCCATCCAGAAGCTTATAGTCAAGTCGCTATTTTACTAAGCAAAAACTGAAGACAAGTGCTAGATTTCAAAAGACGGTTTAAAAACACTGACAAAATTATAAAAGTGAAGTGCTGTAATTCCAAATAGAGACATGGTTCAAAGGCCACTGTAGCCAGACCATAAGTATTAAAAAAAAAAGACAACGCATTGATTTTGAACTGTCAAAACAAATACAAATATTTTATTAATAACACCTTTTACAAGTCAATCATTGTAATATGTAAAACTTATTATTACCGAATAAATAATGTCGGCTTCTTATTCTTATTCTCATTCATTTATATAGCACTAGCTGTTATATAAATATAATTTAAAAAACCCGCGACTTCGTCAACTTGGAATTTAACGAAAAATTTGTTAAGTGCGCAGAATTTACAAAAAGTTAATCCTACTACTATTAAGAACTACTACTACTATTATAAATGTGAAAGTTTCTGTGTTTGTTAATCAATCACGCAAAAACAGATTTGGATGAAATTTGGCACACTACATGGTTAAGTATATAATTATATATTACTTGCTACGAAATACCCATGCTAAGCTTAATCTCATTCTTCTTCTTTGCGAATCAATGTTTCGTGATTTTAAAATACATACATTTTTGTATTAATCTCGATAAAATCTCTTTATACTTAATGTTTGGGGAACAATTTTCTTGAGTTAAAACAACTAGGTACCAACGCAATCTGCGCCAACTATGCGCAACGTTTGTCCTTGTGACTTGTTGATTGTTATAGAAAAGCTGACATTAATAATAAATTACACGCTTTGAAATTCAAAGAGAACATTTTGACGGTATTATGGCACCTTTTGCGCATTCGGATATTATATCACCTTATAACATTTCTTTGTAATGACCCTAATCTGGTAACATAGCATAAGTTTTAGTTTGAGAGTAAATCTTCATTGGGATTGCAAACTGTTTTGATGGAAAGCTATGTTTGTGATTCACCAGGAAGCGTATCTAAAATACGCTGATTAAGCGCAGTAACTTAGTTGTTTAATACTACTAATGCCGCGTTAGCAGTTAGCTGGAACACATAGAAAAGTACTACGACTACCTACAACCAGATGAAACATCCAAATATACAAACTTTCACATTTATAATACAAGTAGGATTACAAGGCGGTGTTGTAGCTGGGTGACAAAGCGAGTGAAATAAATTTATGAATCAATCAATGAAACCAGTCAATCTGTGCATCAGTCCATTAATCAATCTGTGCATCAATCTATCAGTCCATCTGTCAATCTGGGAAACTGTCAATCAGTAAACAGGCCAATCTGTCAATCTGTTATTACCCTAACAATCTGATAAACTTAAAAACTGACAATCTGGCAAACTGTCTAACGGTTAATCTGTAAATCAAAATGAAACGGTCAAAATATAAATCTGTTAAACTGTCATTCTGTCAAATTGATAAGGATTAATACTAAGGTACGAAGAATAAGGCGTAGTTTGTACCGGCGCCTTTATTGCATATTTTAACATGCAAAAGTAGTTATTGTGACATAACTGTATTAACATCGCGAACTTTTCTGTAGATATCAATTTACTCTATAAAACTGTAGAACATTACTTTCTTCTATTGTCAATAGTTTTCGCAACGCGTGCGAAGTATTTAAGAGGTTTTTTCGGTAAAATTTTCACAGCTTACGTTAAATTATTGAAGTTTTCATACGGATCCGTTTTTTCTGTAAGTAAAAAAAGTTGGTCATTGTGTTGTGCTTGTTATCATGAGTATGTACAATGATCTCTTTTCGGCTTAGTACCTACACCCTAACCTTATAACGTTGTATAGTACCTGGGTATCAAACCTCATTCGTAAGTCATGAGGTTAAACCTATATCATAATATATAGGCACGCATTACCACTCTTCGATACTGGTCGGCAAATAAAGAATGTTGGGTACCTAGTTATTTAATTAAAGCTTCCCTTACAAACCCTTTTCAGATGTCCGGAGTATTTCAATGGACGCTGAACCATAAAGTACTCATACTAGGAGCTACAGCTATTTGTTTGTTTGTATCGACAGTGGCTCTCGCTGCAAATTGTAGAGGGCATAACGAGGAAAGTTTCAGGATGGCGATAAAGACAAATGAAGTTATATCTTCTATACCTGATGCAATGGTAGGTTCCTAATGCACTTAACTTTTTGCACTTTTTGGTTTTTAGGAATTGGCACTTTAATGAGGCTGTCGGAAGACACCACTAGTTGCCTGGCGGGTAAATTTTCAACTTTAGAGTGGTAGCTAGCCAGCTGCGTAATTTATTATTTATGATTTTCCCTAGCTGGCTAGCTACCACTGTAATTTATTCTTCATGATGGTTTCCTTCATCAGAAGCTCTGCCCCGCCTCTTCCACCCCGGTAATATACCTTTCTTATTCTCAGAAATTTCAAACCTAGCAGGAATACCTATCTACTGAAAACAAAACAGATATCAATTTAAGTAGGTAATTTTTTTTTGTAGTATGCCTCCAGTTGACACTTCCAGATTTGCAGAGAATTATCCTATATAAGTTCTTATTAAATTATTGGTACAACAATTAAATTAGACTATAAGAATAATCTAAAATAAAAATGACTTAAATAACAGGTGAACAAAAGTCCTACTTAAGTCCAGCGGAACTCTACGAATCACAAAGATGATACCTACCTAAGTATATTATAAAGGTACCGTGTACAATGGAAGGCTTGATATAACTAGATAGGTACAAGCAATAAATAATCGACGTGAATCGTTGCATAAAGTTTTTTTTTTTATCTTTTATAGTTTTCTTTTTTCTATTTATGGGTTATACCTACCAGGCGACGGTACCTACCTACCCATTGAAAAAATATCTTTGTTTTCAGGATAATTTCTATCGGCTCTCAAAACACGTTATACCTAAAAATTACAACTTGACTCTTGCCCCTAATACTTTGGAAAAGGCATTTAAAGGAACTGTGACTATAAAATTACAAGTTTTGCAACCAACGGAAATAATAGTTCTGCATTCAAATAAACTGTCGATCGATAAAATCAAATTGAGTAGCAAAAATGGAATTACGTCAGTAAAATCGTGGCATTTAACGAAAGATAAAAGGGAATTTCTCCAAGTGAACCTTCAAAACATAATTCCTGTAGGGAACTATGAGCTTGGTATAACGTTTGCTGGTCGATTAGATAACGGCATTATTGGATTTTACGGGAGCAAATTGATAAATGGCGGGTAAGTATGTTCTTATTATGCGTGCTGTTATCTATGGACAAAAAGCAAAACTAATGAATAAACATTTTGCTGTTATGATACGCTTCTGATAGGGTTCCATAGCTATTCTATAGAAAAAATATTAACTACCCCGAACTACGATATAATTATTAACCTACATGTGCTGCTCTTTTTGGATAAAATTGAAATACAGCTGGTAATTATCTTGTTTTTCAAATGGCTGTAAAAGTTTTCATCATTATGGTGGAATATTACTTATTACGACAAAATGTACAAAATCAAGAAGCTAGAAGGTAAACTTATTAGAAATGTATTATTGCCTTTAACTTTTTCCTTAACATAGGTATGAGGATTTAAGTCATCACTAATTTGTTACACTTACATGACTTATAAATAAAGTTCTTTACATAGACTAGGTGTTAGATTTAACCATGATTTTTTACTTTGAGTGATTTGTTTGGCAATCATAATATGAAAATACCCAACACAGACAAAACATATTGTTGTCGTGTCAATTTAAAAAAAACCATAGTAACGTCAAATGTTTCATAGTTGCTAATGTCAAGCTCGAAATTAAAGACAATTGTCATAATCAGCTGGCTGCTGGTCATTTTGTTTGAAAGTTAAAATTAAAATCATTAGTAAATAAATATTTTGAATGAGACATATCAGTTTTCTATGCATTTACGTTGCCGAACTAATAAATTGAGTCATAGGATATTTTTTATTAATCGCCAACTAAAGTCAACATACAATAATAACAAAATGGAAAATACTGACAGACCTTGGAGACTAACCCCATTGGTACGACCGGAACATTACAATCTACTGCTTCGTCCAGATTTAAACAGTGGAAGCTTCTATGGTGCTGTTAGAATAGACGTGAAAATAAAAGAGACAATTGATTGCTTAAAGTTAAACACGAAGTTTTTACGTATCTCTGAAGTTAGGGTAAACAAAGAAGGTCAAGCTGTACCTGTAACCAAGCATTCGGAAAATACAGATTTGGAACAACTCCATATCCATTTTCCTAGTGCTCTTAATCCGGGAAAGTATCAAATAAGTATAAATTATATTGGTCTTTTGACAAATGGTATTGTAGGGCTATATTTGTCACGCTTGGCTGATAAAAGGTGAGTGATCCTTTCTTTATCATTTAGATTTTACTACCGCAAAATGAATAATGCATCTGATGTATTTTGTATAAGTATAAAGTGATACACATATGTATATGTATATAGTATGTGCATGTATGTCTGAGTTGTATCATAGCTTTCATATGGTGTTAGTGGACTTGTAGCAATTTTAATAGTGATCAAGTATTTAAAATAATTTTAATGTTTTCCAGGACAATGGTGGCCAGTAAGTTCCAACCAACATATGCTCGACAAGCATTCCCATGTTTTGATGAACCCGACTTTAAGGCAACCTATGACATAACCCTTGTTAAACCTAGTTCATACATTGCACTGTCTAATATGAATGTAAGTTATTATTTGGTTGTTATTAATATTTCAAAAGATTTTTAATTTACAAAGTATTTTTTCAGGTGATTGTTCAGTTGCAAAATATTTTTTCTAAAGCTGGAGCGGGTCACTGGTTATTTTCGCTAGATAAGTTTTACTCTCATATCCTGAAGTGCATTAGTGAGCCTCTGACATAAGTCATGGCTTTGATCAACATTAGATAATGCCTTATTGTTCTTACTGATAAGGCCGCCACTTGTACTTTTCTTTCTATTTTTGATGTGTGCAATTTAGAGTTTCTATCTATCTCTCTATCTATAATGGCAAAAAGCAGTCAAGTTCTTGTTATGATTGAAAGAAGCTATAATATATCATATTAAAATTTACTCTTACACATTTATAGGAAGTATCAGTGACACCTGACGAAGATATCAACATGGAAAGAGTTACATTTGCCACCAGTGTGCCAATGTCAACATATCTAGCTGTATTCGTCATCTGTGATTTTGACTCCAAAACAGTTGTCATCAACACCAACGGCATAGGCCACAGCTTCAAACTGCGATCTTTTGCTCAGAGAAATGAAACTCATAAGATTGATTTTGCTCAAGATATTGGAAAGCGAGCTACTGAGTTCTATATCAAGTATTATGAAGTGCCATTTCCTCTGCCTAAGTTAGGTAAGACAATAAAATATTATGACTAGTTTCGCCTGGATTCTCATTCTAGGTACTGTGTTGTCCTAAGCACTGTATCAATTCTTGTCCATGCAACACAACCTGGCACCTGCACGGCGACAACACTATATGAAAAAGTTTAATCTTATATTTTAGGGTATTTTTATTCAACTCCAAAAAGAAGAATGGTTCTCAAATTGATTTGTGTGACGTAAAATGTTTTTGCCATTTTATTTGTAAGCAAACATCATTCAATAAGCTTATAGTTTGAAAATAAACAGCTCTATATTTTATCTATGTTTTAAATGTTACAACATAATTAAAACTATAATTTCTGTTTAGTAGAATAATTATTTCATGAAATCAAGGGTTTACCATTGTAACTCATTTAAAAAACTACAGTAGAGCCTGCTTTCCTAGAAGAAACCTATTCACTGTTTCATTCAATCAAGATCCCCAGATTGAATTATCAATTTTGTGATGATGTTCATATTATTATTTGCCGTGGTGGTGCCGGCGTAAGAATTGTATCCCACCCTCTCTACCCGTGGTTACCGTAAGAGTCGGCTAAGGGATGTAATCTGGAAGATGGGCAGCAGTGTCTTCCTTGAACAATCATCACACTTAATTGTGCTCGCCAACCCACCTGCCAAGCGTGGCGAGTATTGGCAAGACCCCCCCAGGAGGAGGCCTATGCCCAGCAGTGGACGTCCTATGGCTGATGATGTGTTCATATTATTATGTATTTGTTTCTAGCTGAAGTTTTTTTGATCAGATAAATTTCTATATATATATTTATCCTTTACTTCCAGACATGATAGCAATACCAGATTACGTCTCAGGAGCGACAGAACACTGGGGTTTAATCACATACAGAGAGACTTCCTTCCTCATTGACAAGGCTACTGCTTCGGTGAACAACAAAATAAATGTCGCCAACACTATTGCACATGAGTTAGCGCATATGTGGTTTGGTAATTTAGGTAAGCAAAGTGGCCTCTATGACTTTTTTACTAGCTATGAGTCAAACAAGACGGTCCCATGATGCTAAGAAGTAATGTCTGCCATGCCCATTAATAAATATGAATTAAAAAAAAATAATAGAAAAATTACCTAGACCTTTCGAGGAACAAAACGAAGTCCATGGCATGGTTTTGGCGATTATCAATATGAGTCTTATTAACCTTGTAATTTTGCTTCCCACAGTACATTTCTAAATGTAACACAATAAATACTTACACACTACTGCATAGCAGCAGGATAGTACTGCGGTTGAACTTACCTAGCGATGATAGCTCTGTGGTTAGCGCGATCGGTTCGCATGCCGAAAGGCGTGGGTTCAAATCCCAACAATGAGCTTGAGCTGCCGGTGAAGGAAAACATCGTGAGGAAACCATAGCGTGGTGGTAAAGTACTTTCTAGTACTCGGCTGGCTACCTACCACCCTCAAGTTGAAAATCTGCCGCCAAGTATCTAACAGTGTGTTTCGGCATCCTCACTTGAGAGCCAGTACCATTCCAGGCTAGGTGTGCTTTACTATCTTCGACCACACCGTCATTTAACATCAGGTGAGCTGTGGTCAAAACACCTAGCCTGACAACAATAAAAAAAAAACCTAGTAGCTAAAATCAATGAATTTATAAAGAATGAAGTTGCTTGACTTTAAAATTTCTCAGCTTTTTCGTTCTATGATCGTAAGTCAATAATATTAATGACTTTTTTCAGTGACCATGAAATGGTGGGATGAAGTGTGGCTGAATGAAGGTTTTGCGTCGTACATGCAAGTCAAATCTTTGAATGCTATTGAACCTTCATGGACTATGGTATTTTAGTTTTTTTCATTGATAGATAATAGTTTAATCACATTAATTTGTCACAATTACGTAATACGTAATTTACGTAAAACGTTTTTTTTCATGCTAGGTGTTTGATCACAGTTCACCTGATGTTAAGTGATGGTGTGGTCGAAGATAGTAAACACACCTAGCCTGGAATGGAAATGGCTCTCAAATGGATTCAATTGTACGGATCACAACTGCATATTGTAACTGCTATATTTTTGCTAAGAGCGGCATAGTGGCTGATGGGATTTGTTTTTATTTTTTAGCTCGACAAATTTTTGCCAACAACTCTACATCCAGTGCTAGTAACTGATGCGAAACTCTCCAGCCATCCAATAGTACAAATTGTTGATACACCCGACCAAATCACTTCTATATTTGATAGCATCTCTTACAATAAGGTAAGATTTAGTATGATTTTTTATGAACGCATTTTATTAAGTCTTCGATCAAAGAAGAGATTGCGCGCCGTCCGTCGCGCATACTTTAAAGTAATTTACTAATTTACGTTTAACGCATTTTACTTAGACTTTACTTGGTGAAAGATCTCCTTAGCAGGTGGTCATCGAGATAGGTACCACCGCAGTGCCAGGTATTCTGCCGCCAAGCAGTAGTGTGTAAATATTATTGTGTGACGAGTACTGGAGCTAAAAAAAATATATTTTTAGCTTAATTTCTTAGCTTAGTTCGCAAAAGACAGCAATTTTACTAAATTTTGATTTGTCAACCTTTAAAATTATTCTTATTGTGGGTGTATTTTAATAAGTAAGTAATAAAAAGCATAAGACGCTTTTCTAATGCCATGACTATTGCACTATAACTTTGAGTAACAAAACAAAGATATCTCCTATAATCTAAAAGGCGCAATTTTTTCTATTAATTGTTAGCAAGCGTGTTCCATCGTAGACCACACTTAAAATAACATCGAGCGAGATGGCAGTCAATGCAAAGTATTTGCAATAGAAAAAAAAACAATTGGAAAAATAAATTTCTCGGCACAGTCAGTCAAGGGACTCAGTACTATATTACTATTAAAAGTGGTATTTGTTTACTATGACATCCACATTGTTTGAATCAAATTGTTAGTTTTAATAACTAAAAACACTTTACACTGACAGAATTCACAATGTCCGGTGCCAAGAACTTTGAAAATAAACTACGTAGAAGAATACTGGATTTAAATTTTGTTATAAACTTTAGGGAGCTTCCATCCTTCGCATGTTGGAAGGGTTCATAGGCGAGGAGTACTTCCGAATGGGAGTGTCGGACTACCTCAAGGAGCATCGTTTCGGAAACACAGTCACGCAACAGCTGCTCAATTCGCTCGAACCATATTTTAAGATCGAAAACCCTGATTTGAATCTTAGGTAAGCCTACTATTAGAGCAATGGCCAAATTTTAACTCAGTAAGTATAACATGTAAACTACAGAAAAAATTATAATAAGTGGACATCTAGTTGTAGTAAAAATCCTGTCTTTAGGGTTCCGTAACAGGTGAAAATAGGAACCCTTATAAGATACGCCTCTTGTCTGTCTGTCCGTGTGTCACCACCGATTTTCTCAGGAACGGGTGGATCTAGCAAGGTGAAATTTATACCAGATACTGAGGTCTATAGACCTTATTAGGTGTAAAAAAAATCAAGGTCCTGAGTCAACACGATAAACAGTTTGGGCAAATTTAGATTTTCGCGAAAACTTGTAACTACCATTTACCTTAACTTTCAACTTTTTATATTTTTTGGAATTTTCCCTTTACTGTAACATGCTTTTAACCAAAATTGACAATTCTAAGTCAACCGGAAGTCTTACGCAAGCAAGCAAGTTCTTACAGCACAAATAAAGGAAACTTTCCAAAAAATTAAAAAAGTTGAAAATTAAAGGGTGTCCCCATACATACAGTTCGACTCGCATTTGACTGGTTCTTTTTTTCATACATTGGACTATCGTTAACGTATTACTTAATTCTTGCAAATTAATATGCTACATAGACACTGATAAGGCGATCCTCGCGCGACATCAACGTATTTTGACATCGCTTATTTTGATTTTATAGCTTCGGGTAAGAACGTCACAAAGGTACGTATTTTGATGTGACCTTGTAACTTCATACTGAATACACATTTTATAACAAAAGTACCCGGTTGATCGAGCTTTGCTTGGCTGAAAACACGGATAGAATGACGTTTTCTTAATATGAAACCTAGCTAGATCGATTTATCGCCCCCTGCATATTAAATTTCATGAAAATCGTTGGAGCCGTTTCCTTGATTCAGATTATATATATATTAAACTTTATAGCTTGTTTTAGGTTGTGTTTTAATTTGTCAGCCAAATTCTCATTGTGATTGCAGCTATATAATGGACACCTGGACGCGGCAGATGGGCTATCCCGTGTTGAACGTAAAAAGGGGAGATGAACCGAATAGTTATGAAATTACTCAGTCGAGATTCCTCATAGACCCGGAGGCGGTCTCGCCAAACGATTCGCCTTATAAGTAAGTTTAAATTTACTTCAGGGTCTAGCATGAAATTTTTTAGATCTTAACAAGAATTCGTTAGGTACCACAACAGTTTAAGATATTCTGCCGCCAAGCAGTAGTGTGTCGACGTTACTGTGTTCCAGTTGAAGGGTACTGTAGCTAACAAAGAGCTTAGGTGATTGGCAGTAAACGAATGCCAAAATAAAATTACCAATGCCAATGCGAATGCTTGTACGTCCTATGATACATTCGTTTGTATCGTTCTCTGAATGAAATTGTGAGTTTTAATAACTGAAAAACACTTTACACTGGCCGAATGCACAATGTCCGATGCCAAGAAATTAAAAAGTTGGTAGTTGGTTTGCCACTAGAATAATTGACACCTAAGAACACAACTTAGAGTTTAGACACTTATAAAATTACTCTGTCAATTTTATCTGAATCCCAAAGCTTTGCTTATCTTAAAATGTTAAAATATCCTAAATCTATTTATTTATAGTACCCCACCCTCTCTATCCGTGGTTGCTGTAAGAGTCGGCTAAGGGATTTAATCCGGAAGATGGGCAGCAGCGTCTTCCTTGAACAATCACACTTAACTGCGCTCGCCAACCCGCCTGCCAAGCGGGGCGAGTATTGGCTTCTCAGGAAGTCTAAGTAAAATATCCTTTATCCTTTCCAGTTATCGGTGGTTCGTGCCTATCACTTACAAGACTAATAAAGGCTCTAGTGATCGTATATTATGGCTCTCCGACAAGACTGAAAGTGGTGAGTTTGATCTTAAAACAGTCAATCTATTGACTCAAAGAAAAATTGCTGCAAATTGTTTTAAGAACACCGTGAGCATAGTGAGGTGGTAGGATACTTTCTAGTACTCGGCTGTTTAGCTACCGCCCTCAAGTTGAAAATTGTCGCCAAGCATCTAACGGTGTGTTCAGGCAGCCTCACTTGAGAGCCAGTTCCATTCCAGGCTAGGTGTGCTTACCATCTTCGACCACACCGTCACTTAACATCAGGTGAGTTGTGGTTAAAATAGCCTGTCAGCCATTAAAAAAAACAAATACTTGGAATAACAAACGTATATAAAGCAGCGATATGATTTTTCAACTTTTCCAACAAAAACTTTCTTATTTAATTTATCGGCTAATGAATACGGAGTACTTAATGCCTAATTTTTATATGTAAGTACTTCGGTTCTTGCCATATATGTCTAACATGTTTAATTACAAATGTACAAAGTCCAGTCATGCCTTAGTAAAGTAGTGGCGACTTTACTATGAGTTGAGCTTCGACGGAGTTTTGGAAGCGACATGAAAGTCATGTTTCACCATATTGTATCACTTTCCCACAATCGCGGTTATAATTCCGCATTTCATGAATAAACGACCTCTATTTTTATACACTTTTTGGAAAATATACAATAAGGCGACTCATTTTTTCTGCGTTTCCGCCAACACTAGTTATATTTTTGACATTGCAGTGTGCCCACTACGAAATCGCTGTGCTTTCTTAACGCCCCCTAAATTCTATGACTACTATTTTTCTACTGACTCAATTTTGTGTCATGAAATAAATGCAATAAATAACAATTTCAGTGAAACTAACCGTCGAGAAAGACGTGTTTTGGTTTAAAGTGAACAACAACCAGGTTGGTTACTACAGAGTTAACTATACGCCTGAATTGTGGCGCGAACTGATACTGCAGCTCAAGTCAAAGTTCGACAAGGTGAACATTATTTTCATACTGTTAAGGCCTTATTTGAAGCCTGCCGCATACTGGTACGGCCTGCGGTAATGGCAATTGTGGCGGCCGCTATTGTTGTCGCTGTATGTTGCCGCAAAAATAGTGGCAATTTCAGCCTAGCCGCGATTGTAGCTGACCACGTGGTTTACCACCGCCGCACTATGGCATATAATGGGGCAGGCTTTAAATTACCCTCATTAACTTATATTAGGGTCTTTTATTTTCTGTATGTTTATTTTTATTTATAATGTGCACAATAGAGAGTTTCTATCTGTCTATATTATTCAGCCTAATATTATGGTGTATTAAGTTAGTTGATTCAAAGATGACCCAGAATACCGTGTAGTTTAAGACGATTTGCGAATATAATGACCGCGTCTGTCTTGCATACTAGGTTATATTATACATAAGTCTATATGCGACGGTGAGCCGCTTGTTTCTATCGCGTTTTTATACAGGGTTACGCGGAACAGGTATAAGCCGAAAAGACTTTGCTCATTATTAAGAAAAGAGAAAAATATTTTTTTATTGACAAACGAGCAGATAATTACAATTAAATATACACATCAAATATAAAATAGCGTATTATATTATATATAAGTAGCATAAAATAGAAAAAAAAAAATGCCAATCAGCTTTTAACAACTAAGTACAAAGCTTTTAAGATCAACTTTTACTATGGGACCGTACTTAAAGTCACGATAAAAATACTAACCAGCAACAAGAAAAAAAACTTACATACAAAACATACAAATATTTTATTGATAACACCAAAGTTACAGGTCATTTTTCCATTCATGTTTAAAAACAACAATAAAAATGACAAAATCATAACATTGCCAATATAATAATTTGTCATGTTTTTTTATACATGTCAGTACGATTGAATTTCAATAAAAAAAAAAAAAAACTTACTAGTAATTCAATAATCTCTTATTTTTAAATAATCGTCAAAGTCTTAAAACAATATCTCTTGAAGCAATATCTTAGCTTGCTTCTAAAGTACGCGATGGAAGGTGCATCCCGAATAAAAGTGGGAAACGCGGTTGTAGACCACGGGTCCCAGAATGCATACCAACCTCTCCGACTTGACGAGCTGATTCGACGGCGTACTAGTTTGTCTTTCTTTTTATTACTGCGAAAATCCAACGTGCTGTGGACGCCCCAGCGTTGAAATATCTATAAGAATTATGGCATTTGCCCTCGATGAAATATAAGGATCAGCTGATTTATTCTTTAGACGATTACGATAGGTAACGTAGCAAAAATTGTTAACATTGATGCTACAATAATACAGTTTAATTTTCCGTTCAGTGTAATTCTGTTTAAAAATCTTAGCTAACTTATGTTTTCAGCTTACAATATCCGACCGATCTCACCTTCTCGACGACGCCTTTGCCTTAGCGGAGGCTAACGCATTTCCCTATGAACTAGCGTTGAATATTAGTACTTATTTGAAGGCAGAACACGACTATGTGCCGTGGGAGACCGCTAGACAAACCTTCATACGTCTTTCAAAGAGACTGCTCAACTCTTTGGCCTACATACACCTCCAGGTATTTATAGACAGTGATACGGAAACTCAATCACGAACAACAAACAAACTCTATGTACCACAGTGTTGATTAAGTCAATTTCGTTTTGTGTCAGTTTTTATTTTTATATTTGTCAGGTTTGAACACAGCTCACCCGATGTTAAGTGACGGTGTGAACATATAACCTGGAATGAAATTGGCTCTCAAGTGAGATTGCCGAAACACACCGTTAGGTGCTTGGCGGCAGATTTTCTACTTGTGGGTAGTAATAAGCCAGTTGAGTACTAGAAAGTACTCTATCACCACGCACATAAATTAATATTCTTTGTGATGTAATGAATAACGTGTATACACTACTCTGAACTACAAGCTGGACGAAGCGAGTGTTCGTATCACGTCATCTTGCACGTATTGTCAAGAACTAAGCAAATGACGCGCCATTCTCACAGATTAAAAAAAAACCTGCACTTTCCCAGTATTAAGTGTGTCTATATCTTCATGTATTTGATCAAACGACGTAATTCGCCAGAGAACTAAAGTCACAGACATAGCTCAGAGTATTAGCAAGCTGTCGCAGAACCGTTAACCGCTACCCCAGCGGTTAGGTATACTAGAGTGGAGACCGTGAATTGGAAAACGTAGCGTAGGACGCCCTGAGACTCGATAGAGTGACGATATACGTAGGACAGCTGGCGATGGGTGGAAGCGAAAAGCCGAAGATCGGCCTGTCTTGGGACGCCTATGTCCAGCTATGGACTTCAATAGGCTGATGATGATGATGATGAAAAATCAAGTGAATTATAAGCCGCAGTCTACAGTTACAAAGAAAGTCATGATTAAGTATGGTCATGCCCTAGTAAAGTAGTGGCTAATTTTACTAGAAGTATCGACGGATTTTAGAAGCGACATAAAACTACTTATTTCACTTTATTATCACTTGCCCACAGTCGTGTACCTAATTCAGCTTAATTATGATGAAAACATCTAAATTTATAAAAATAAACACTCCGAAAAGTAATTCAATGTAGAAAACGTTTTAGGGCCAGATAAATAAAATAATAAAAAGTATTTTTTTTCTAGAATTATGTGCAACGATTAGTCGAACCTGTGTTTAAAACACAAAGTTGGGACCAAGGGAAGGATGTCAGCATCATTGACAGGTAAATAAATATCCTGACAACGTAGTTATTTAGTCAAAACAACCTTTTTTGAAATAAAAGCAGTAACCGTAAAAGCGGTTCGTAATTGGAAGCTATAGATATCTGTAACATTCGAGATGTTGTTGAAGTGAACTTGCCATCGTATAGATATGTTATAGGCGCCCTTGAATTAAACTTTGAAAAGGTTAAAATATGCGTAGAATTTTTCCTCCTTTGTGAAATCGGCTTACAGGGTTCTTATCGGATGTGAATAAAATCAATCTTTATTTTTAGGGTCCCGCACCCAAAAGGTTAAAATGGGACCCTATTACTAAGACTCCGCTGTCCGTCCGTCTGTCTGTCTGTTGTTCTGTCACCAGGCTGTATCTCATGAACCGTGATAGTTAGACAGTTGAAATTTTCACAGAAGATGTATTTCTGTTGCCACTATAACAAGAAATACAAAAAAATGGAATAAAATAAATCTGTAAGGGGGCTCCCATACAACAAATTTTATTTTTATGCTCGATGTTGATAACGGCATCAAGTAGACGCTTGAAATATTGACAGAATATTTAGTTAAATGTTCACTTTAAAAATAAATAAATTAAAATAAAACAATTATTTAAGGGGGCTCCCATACAACAGACATGATTTTTTTTTGCCGTTTTTATAGATGATGTTACGGAACCCTTCGTGCGCGAGTCCGACTCGCACTTGACCGGTATTTTTTATTATGGTTTAATTCTTACCCAGGAGCCTCTGAATCGATTCCGTAATAAATTGATTGATAACATACACATAGAAATTTGTTTTCAGGTTATTTCGTACATGCATTTTGTCAGTAGGCGCGCATTTCGGACTGCCAGATGCTAATATGAAGATAAAAAATTTGTTTGATTCGTGGCTGAATAGCCATGACACGCCCAACCCCGCCATCATCGAACCCGACTTACGCGACATCGTGTATTTCTATGGTAAGTAAAGTAATCAAAAGAAAAAAAAAACAATATTGGTAATAGACTAGGTACACTTTGCCGGAGCTCAATTTTAATCATTCTTATATGTGTACAATCGCATACAATAACAAATCTCATGCAATATCACGCAGCAAAAAACTATTAATATCGACAATGACTTTGGCAACGACTGGAAACGTAAATTATAATAATTAAACTAGTTAATATCACTAAGATGCGGTTTGGAAATTCATCCTAGCATCAATTACTCGTAGATTTACGTATATTTACATATTACAATGGAAACTGACGTGGTTTTGACACATTTTTGTTTTACTTATGCGGGATTACTCACGTTTAATTTTTATCGGAAATTCCGACTATAGTTCGGCCATATCCAGCGGGCTTCATCATGGAGACAAAAACGCGCAGGCGCAGAAAGAAAAGAAAACGTTAAATAAAAATAATAATAAATTTATTTATTTGTTTGGACATATATATGTTCCTGTGTTATTATATACATACATTAAAATTTTAGGTAATTTATATATACAAAAAATATATAAAAAAATCAATAAAAATACATTAGTTTTAATAACTCTTTGGAGGTCCTAGCTCCCGCAATAGAATACCCTGAGTCTGTGGGAGCTAGGTCTCTTCTGTGGTGCTTGTATGTGTGTGTATGTGTGTTTGCGTGTGCGTGGGTGAGTGTGTGTTTGTGTGTGTATGTGGAGTGTGTGTGTGTGTGTTTGAGAGGGATGTGAGTGTGTTAGAGAGGGTAATAAAATATGTTTACATTAGCTAGAACGAATCGGTTTGACTCTACTTTCATTGTGCCACTCGCTAAACAGTAGAACGCGCTGTCTGATATTAAGATAGATATAACGCGAGTGTCTTCTATAGCTAATCTGTTTCTTTGAGGCAAGTGTGCTCCATCTTAGTCGCATCTTTGCTTAAAATCTGGTGCGAGAGCGGTCAAACACAAGTATATTACATAATAAAAAAATATATTTACAGGCATGAAATCAACAAACCAATCCGCGTGGGACGCTCTATGGGAGATCTATTTGAAGGAAAACGATGTGCAAGAACAGTCAAAGATCAGAACGGCACTGGCAGCACCTCACGATGTCAATATTTTGAAAAAGTAATTTGTTTAACAATATTTTTAGAATAAGGTTTAACCGCAAATATTTAAGGGAAAGTCTTTTTTTACTAAAAAAGCAAATGTTTATTTCAATCACATAATATGCACAGTACAAAGGAAAAAAAAGTATAAGTATAATTTATATACAAAAAAAAAATGTGAAGTTACAGTTGTTTATAGGATACGTATATATCTAGTTACAAAACCGAACAACCAAACTGGAATCGTTCTCCATGGTTTGCCGGTGCAGCTTAGGGAGGCCTAACAGCCGTTGGGATCCGATTTGATCTCACGATCGTTCGTGTTCGACGCAAAATTTGTATTTTGCGTCTAAATCAACCTCAATTTTTTTTTATGTCTGACATGTTTGGTGTTTCACCACAGCTCACCTGATGTTAAGTGACGGTGTGGTCGAAGATGGTAAAGTACACCTAGCCTGGAAAGGAACTGGCTCACAAGTGAGGCTGCCGGAACACACCGTTAGATGCTTGGCGGCAGATTTTCAACTTTTCAACAGCCGAGTACTAGAAAGTACCCTACCATCACGCTATGGTTTCCTCGCGATGTTTTCCTTCACCGACAGCTCAAGCTCATTGTTGGGGTTTGAACCCACGCCCTTCGGCATGCGAACCTACCGCGTTAACCACTGAACTATCATCGCTACAAACTTAAGGGATGTGGGGTCATGCAACCGTATTCTGGCCAATCCCGTATCGGAAGAGGCCAAAATACTTTTCCGTAACGCTAATAAACATTTCAAAATATATATCTAATGTAAAATGTCAAGAATTTGTAAAATATCAATAAGGGTGGCATTTTTTTTTTTTTTGTAAAATTATACTAATATGAAACTCTCCTGATGGTAAGAGATAACGCCTGTCCATAACCATTGCAGCGATACACAGAGCTTGAAGTAGTAAAATAAAGTCCAGGGCATCGCGACTTTGGCGCTCATTACTTTGACACTTGATGGCATAGTCGTTTGCCTTAAGCCTCTTCAAATTTTAAAAATACTTTTTTAAATGTACCTAATTCGTTAGAGGCGTTAATTTTCAGTCAAAATTATTTGCGTTTTATTATACATCTACCAGGTTCGCACGCGACCCGTGTTTAATCGTGAAAACGCAACAGGTGAACGCATATTCTCTAGCTTGTAGCAAAAAACCTGTATCGTGCCTCAGCCTGAGCTTAGCCCCTCCTAATGAAGGTACGCTTCTGAGCTCAATCGTCAACTCTGTATTCAGTCATTTCACCACTTTATGTAGCGAATAATGACCAATTTTGAACCGTTTTAGATACCTTACTCTGGCGGCAGACGAGACTAAAGTTCGCAGTCAGGACTACTTGTCAGTCTTGTCACAAATTAGCTCGAACCCGTCCGGCGCGGCACTAGTGTGGGATGAGGTGCGGCTTCGCTGGCCGGAGCTAGTGGATAGATTCAGTCTCAACAGCCGATACTTGGGCAACCTGATACCGACCATCACAAGCAGCTTCAATACGGAGGACAAGTTGAAAGAGGTCAGTGGTAAATGCTGTTTGAAACTTCCCCTGTTGTTCACTATATCGTCATTTTCAGCCCGTAGTCGCCCACTGCTGAACATGGGTATATTCTTGTACACCACTCATCCCGGTCCTGTGGTAATCTTGTCTAGGTCCGACTTGCGATCTTTATGATATCGTCGTTTAGTTTCACGATAGCTGTTCCGACGTCACTCACATTAGTGCGATGTCGGATCTCTACATTTTTCACTCGATCTTGAGATTTGATATTGAGCATGGCGCGCTCCATGGCTCTCTGTGCAATTTGTAATTGATGTTAAAGGGATGCTTAAGAAATAAATAATTGTACTCATTATTATGTGCAACTTTAACTATGGTCACAGTTCTGAAATCGAGAAAAAATTTCAGCTGTATTATGCAAAATGTTTATTGACCTGTAGCCACATTTTAATGTATGGAGCAGTAGTTTTTTGCTTTAGCTTAGTTTTGGCCATAATAAAAGTTGTTTATAATGACGAGTATAATGACCCCCCTTCAGGTTACTGGATCCCAAACATACATGCATGTTGTTTCCTTTATAGATGCAAGATTTCTTCAACGAATACAAAGATGCAGGTGCCGGTGAGCTCGCAAGAAAACGAGCGCTTGAAAACGTTCGCAACAACATAAAATGGACGGCAAACTACTACCAACATGTGTCGACGTGGCTCGAGACCCAACAGAACAAGACCAACTCCAAAACTGATGGACCTGTCCAATCTAACATAAGATCTTCTCAGTCTAGCTTCAAACCGTCCAAACAATCCACCTTCCGCCATTCTCAATACGACAGAAAATGATAATATCTCACAAATAAAGATGTATTACAAAGCCAGATATATATACAATTTAAACAAATTTGCGAAAAGTTGGATGGAAACGCGGATTAAAATAGTACCGTACCAAAATACTAACTGCACACCAAAAATGTTGTTTGTTTTACTCATGCAGGATTAATTATTATGTTTAACCTGGCGGAAACTGTAGTCTGACTATAATTTCGGGGACCTTCTTCAAGTATAACGCGTATTTCCATTGCACACCAAAATATGTAGACTAAAAAATAAACTGCAAAATAAACCTCAAACTCTAATAAAAGAACACCTTATATACTTTAAACATAAAGTTCGAATCCCTTAGTTATGTTAATAGCAAGAAGTTAATAAGAAACTGACAAATTTTCATTCGTTCTCAACCCGAATTTTCCACTTGTAGCTAGATTTTAGAATTATTTTTCAACTCATATGAGTGTATAACACTAATTGCTTAAAAACGCATTTGGTGTGAATCTGTATAAAATTACTCGATCTGTAATTGCCATTTAGCCTTTCACTAAATCATCCAAATTAACTCTAAAGAATAACATGTTACAGACGAAACTTGTTAGCATTCAATGCAATTCCGGGACCCCATTTATATTATATGCGAGATTAATCCGGTTCACAAATTAATTGGCGGGATTACGGAGAAACAATGTTCACAAAGTTAGTGAAAATTGGTCATAGGTAACCCTACGACATCGAGTACCTTTATAAGACCTACATAGGGGTTTTAATTTAAAACTATGCGAAACGCTAGGTCTGGCAGAGCCCAACCTTAAGCGTTTAACTGTAGGAAAAATTTTAGTTACATACTTAATACATTCGATAGTACTCATTGAGTAGCATAAAACCGACCGACTAAATTACCGACGCAACAATTGTCTTTTTTGCGTAGCTATTTTCAGAATTATGTTAATTTTATGTCACGACATCTAAAAAAAAGGAATGTAATATGTACCAGTCTGTTTAGTTTAGGTTAAATTCTTGGAAACGGCGTCTTTATTATGATTTGTTTGGGGAATCTACGTCCACCATGCGGGATCTCGCGGGATTAAGAGTGGTCAGTCTCGTATATACTGGGGTTAACATTATCTTGCGTGGTTGCATTTCTTAGGTACAAGTAACTATAAATCTCCAATTTTTTTTAATACATTCATTTAAAAATTTGAGAAACTTAAAACAAATAAAATAAAAAAAAATTTTTTTTTGCCTCAATTTTGTTTATTACACATCTTATATCTAGGTATTTTTATACTATTGTTTATTACACATTTTATAGGTATTTTTATACTATTTTGTTAAGTGTGTTCTGTTTTAATATTACTGTTGTAATAATTTAAAAACAAAGTGAAATATGAATAAATCTGTTCTTATATTGCTAATTCCGTCTTCTTATCATTTACTTATAAGAAAGCTGCCTCTATCCACGCAGATAATCTTACAAGAACCGTATGTTTACGCTTATAAAAAATTCATTTCCCGTTTCTTTACACGCAGTAGGCTACAACTGAGTGAAAAAAGATACCTAAATATATGGGAGAATTTAGCGAATACTTCTTGTATAAAAATTTTCTTATCTCACGAAATACATGCACATCTTGTTGCAATTGTGTTAAAAAGCCTTGGCATAATTCTGTGTGTCGTTCGAGTAAAACAAGCAAAATGTGTTGGGCCAATGAATACCTACAAATTTCCTACGCAACATTTTAAACATTTATTTTTTCTCTTATCTGTGGGAGTAAGGGGATGTCAGTGATAAATAATTTACTAATGACATCCTGTAAGACCAATCACTTAATTATTCTGGTTTATTGTTGCCCAATACTGCATAGTAGCTGTACGCTGCGCGGCCAATCTGAAATGGTAAATAATACTTACTATTTATTTAGTCTACATAAAACTAAAGTGTAACAGCATAATCACGACTCTCAAACCTCAAATCTCAAAAGTTATTTTTTGTGTCTTAAGATTAATTACGAGATTTTTACTGTGATTTTTTTCATAAACGATTCCCCATATTTTTGGACAGTTTATCACCCACAAATTATAAAAAAATAGTACAGATATAATGTTGCGTAGAAAATGAGCAAAGACTCCTTTCTACAGTTTTCGCTTATAAGTATCTATGTACTTATTAAACGCCCACAAATAGCTACGTCAGACATTATGTGACGATGCGTGAGGTATTTGTTGCGTAAAGTTGCCGTATCGCACAACCACAAGCACGAAGTGAAATTGCAGGACTATATATTATATATCTATACTTTATAGTCTTATATCTACTTTATAGTATCTATACTATATATCTATACTTTTCCTCTAATCTAGTGCATGCATGGTGGAGTAACCACGGTTAGAATCCCAATAAATACTTCCCTAGTATTATGAATTAACGTGACAGTTCAAAACTGTCTTTTTTTGTTCTTATTTAATTTAGTACCTAATGAGATGAACGGGACGCTCTCCTGATGGTAAGAGATAACGCCTGTCTATGACCATTGCAACGATACAAAGAACTCTGAGTTGTAAAACAAATCCCAAGGCATCGCTGCTTTGGCGCTCATTACTTTGAGACTTTCCATGGTTAGTCTCAACAACCCTGTAATTTCGCTAGCTGCAGTGCCCTTCAAACTGGAACACTGTAATTTTCAGAATTGGCGGCAGAATATCTGATAAGTACCTACTGTGGTGACACCTACCTAGATGACTTCTTGTTAAGGAGATCTACCACCGAGTAAAAGTAGTAGTAGTTCTCATTGTAATACCTACCTGTATAAACGAGGGTAAGTCGACAGTATGGAAGGGACCGGCATGCAGCCGTCTAGGTTTTAACATGCCGAATCCGAGGATGACAATTTCGCGGCGAATCCTTGGGCTCAGGCACCAGATCGCAGCACCGAACGGACCCTGACCCGCTGATACTGAACTCTAAACAAAAACCAGTTAAAAATATTTGAGAATGGTATCATTGTGAATAAATGAAAATTCACTATAGTTCGAACCAGGCTCAGAGAGTGGCGCCATCTTGAACCGCATGACACCAGAATAGGCCGATTTATTGTGGCACCTTGATGTTGTACCTAAGTTGTAGTTTGATAGATAGCTGAGTGGTTCGCACGGTCGGTTTCACGCCAAAGAGCTTGGGTTCAACCCCTAACAATGAGCTTGAGTTGCTGGTGAAGGAAAACATCGTGAGGAAACCAGAGCATGGTGGGAGGGTAGGATCTAGTAATCGGTTGACCCGTATGTTGAAGATCTGTCGCCAAGCACCTAGCATCAGCATCACAGCATTACAGCATCAGGCGAGCAGACTGCTGTAGTCAAATACCTAGCTTGACAAACATAAAAAAAAACAATTTACTTATTTATGAGCATAACAATTATAGCATACAATACGTCGGACTCCGTAAAGGAATTCTGTTTCCCGGAGCCAATCTCTTCCTGTGGCATAGAAAAGGTTGACGAAATTTTTGAAAACTAAAAATTAAAAATTCTACAAATTAGGTACGAACATACAGTTGACGGGCAGGTAGACTGATAGCGACAATCGGTCGAGGCACAACTACAAGTCAGTCGGTCTGACCTCGGACCTTGGAGTAGTCGGACTTTTATCTAAAAAGGTCTGTGTGCGGATGTTTAGCGAATGAGGAGAATATACTACTTCACTCACGGCGCGCCGCCAACTGATCGCGCCGATAGATATTATACCTACTTAAAAAAATATAGACCGATATGATACTGAGTAGGTAAATTCTATCGTAATGTCGTTAATTAATTTTTAAAACGACACAACAATGAATAATACATGAACAAATAACAATCTCGCAATTCAAAGAGTATCATGATTCGTAAGAGTTCTATTTCCAAAATTTATTCGCTTTTTTTTCACTTCTTGCCAGTTACATTAGGCCCAGTATGCCCTAAGTACCAACACTTCGAGTATTTATCCATCTGAAGATATTAAATACGTATTGATATCGTAAAATGTGGACTGATTATGGTTTATAAGACAATATTCACCTGATTGTAAACAGCATCACCGTAACTGCAATAAATGTAGAGCTGCGTCAGAGTTGCACACATGTATTGCAATAGAGAAACTAGTTGCATCGCACTCATTTGCTCCTAGAACATACGAGTCGATTTTATATTGCTTTTAAAAGTCAGACATGTAAATATATATCTTGATATAAGTATTGTGTGGTGCTGGTAGTAATCTGTCCTCTTGACAAGACTGTAATTAATTAAAATAAATTTAAAAAAATTGCCGCATGTGCTTGACGGAGCATCACCTGAAAACGGCTCGACCGATTTAGCTGATTTATTTTTAGCTGTTGTGTTCATAATTATCAGTACAAGGTAAAAGATTTTTTTAAGCCACGGGAAAAACTGGAAACATGGATGGTATCAAGTTGCCAAAATAAAATGCTCCCGCGCGAACCCGGAGCGGGTCGCTAGTGAAATAAAAAAAACGCGGGAACGCGGAAAGAGTCGTTTCGCCCCATTGTATTTTGTTCCAAAACCAGTGTTTTTGGAGTGTTTATGTATAAAAATAGTGGTGTTTTATTCATAAACTGCCAAATTACAAGCGCGAGTGTGGAATATAATATGGTGAAACATGACTTTTCGTGTTGCTTCCAAAATTCTACCGAAGCTTATAGTAAAGTCACCACTACTTTACTAAAGCATGACTAGGTTTGAGTGATATGGACTGGACTTGACCACGACTGGACTTGACCAAGACTGGACTTTGACTATAAAGATAAAGAAGATGAAAACTGCACACAAAATACAGAAACATTGAAACTGGCAGAATGCACACAGTGCGATCCCAAGAAAAAGCTTACCGATTTGAGTCTGACAGCAACAGAGCATAATGTAAGGGTCGCCAAAAAGAAATAAAAGCCTAGAATGTTTTTCAACAAACTATCAAGCTCACTAATAAATCTGCAACAAAAATTTCAGATAAATTATGCTAAACAATCTTATTAACGAAATCTTATTGAAAAATTGTGTTTTACCTGATAAGTTGAATATGAATCCGATGGCAATGAATAATTCTAGCGTGAGCTCGCACGTCCCGTCTTTTAGATAAACGGCATACGTTGCCCTTACCACCGATCCTCTCACTTTTATAAATTAGTGAAGAAAACTGACCGCTAATAAATATCATGACACCGATGACAGTCAAGTCAAAAGCAATGTGTATGCAAACGCAATAAATAGCAGCTACAGTCTCGCATAAAACAATAGCAATGTACAAGATAAAATGTACGCTGTCAAAAGGGTTCCAGCTAGGGAGAATGTGGGGATACCTTTCTGGTGTTTTTCCACTAAACAATCCAAAGGCATACTCTATGAACGGTGATAGAATAAAGACCACGCCAGTAAAACCATACATTCTGCTCAAAATCATTGCTGCTCTCTTGAACTTTTTAGTATAGACTGAAGTTAGATTAACCACTTGGTTGTTATCTGCTTCACTATCTGATTCATATTCTACCGTAGACGCGTCATTGTCAAATTTTAGTTGACTTTCTTCTAGAACATTCATTTTTACTAAGAGGCTAATCCAGAGTTCGCTATTGCGGTTCAAAGATAAAAATTTAAGAATACCCATTCCGCAGAACGAAATGACGCTGAACACTTCAAAAAGATGTTTAATATCATCCTTGAATAGAAACAAAGCTATGGTTTGACACACGTAACTACCGAAGTAGCAAAATAAAGCAAGTAAGGTTAAAGGGTGTTTTTTGAAATTATTTTCTATGTGCCATAGTCCAGTGTATCGTACTATAAAAATTATGTTAGAAACGAGATTAGCTTCCTTTGGGGCTACCATGCTTCAAAACGAATGACAATGAACTAGCTCCAATCTTAGCACGACAATAATTGATAGAAATTAGAGTTGGAAAACAAACAAGTATACTCACCCAATAACTCTATAATATTAACTGTAATTTGTGCTGCAGTTAAAGCATGAAAACGGGGCTAAGAGTATTTTTTTTCAAATACTAGGTAGCATTTTATTATGAGACTACTTAAACCGGTGCAGTTGGTCTGTTCGAATACTATTTATAGTTATTTATATGTTTGCAACTTTCCTCTTATTATTTTGTGTATATACATATATGTATTTCTCTTTTTTCTTACCACACTCGTGCGTGACGTCACTTGCCGGCCTCGGCGGAACACCAGCGCCGGCTGGCTGCAGTCGGCATTATGCTGAGTTGAGACCGGTTTGTGACGTAAAATTTATTTCTTTCATTATGTTTAATTTATTTTTATTTATGATTATTATTATTGTTGTTTTTTTTTGTATGTATTGCTGAATGTAATGGAAATCACAAATAAAGTGTTATCTATTGTTGTTGTTGTGTATTGTTGTAATATTAACAGTCATATTAGAAACATAAAATCGTGCTTACAAAGATAAATTTGCTCATTAACCGATATGACGATGTCATCCATTTTTTTACATAGATTAGTTTCGATTTGTCCACACCCTGCCTGATGTTAAGCAACGATGTGGTCTAGGATGGAACACGCTTACCTAGAAGAAACTTGTTTATTCTTGATTTGAAGAAACTCATATTGTACTTTTCGGTAAACAGACTCCGGCAAAGAGTTCCACATCCTCGCTGTGCGAATAAAGAATGTGGATTCGAAGCGCTTAGTGCAGACATGGGGAACGTCCACCATGTACGGGTGACGCTATGGTCGCGTTTGTCTGGTCGTCAGGTTGTAAAAAGGGGCGGGGGGAACCAAGTCGTGCAACTCCAAGGCACAATCCCCGAAGTGTATCCGGTAGAAAGCCGATAGACAGGAGACCTTACGTCAAGACTTTGCTTTATTTTTCATAATCTTATACCCTAAAAGTAAAATAATAAAATTATATACGACCAAATTATTTTAATTGGAAAACTAGTAAAGTTATTTGAAAAGAAATCTAATCAACGTAAGTACATAATTTAATTAGATCGACAAACTTTGTTTTTCTCTTGTAATTATTATAATAACATCAATCAAACACATAAAAATAACCTAAAAAATATGATTGACTAAATTAATTTTGCGTCGTATGCTATGGCGTTTTAGAACATCGATTAATTGTTACACAAGGCTCTGTCCAAAAAAATTTTTTTTTCTAATTATTGTGTATGCGAATTTCGATGCAACCTAAATACCCAATTAAAGCACTCCCAGTAGCTAATGTTACGCTGGTTTTTTGACCACAGCTCGACTGATGTTAAGTGACGGTGTGGTCAAAAATGATAAAGCATACCTAGCCTGGAATAAAACTGGCTCTCAAGTGAGGCTGCTGGAACACATCGTTAGGCGATTGGTTTTATATCTCAGATTACTAAACTAATTTAGCAGTAGAAATTGTGGCATTTATTTATTTATGTGTTACTTGTAAATCTGGATATTATATTATATTATTATCTAAAATGAATGAATTCAATTGAATAGCACAGTGACATTATGATGTTTATGAATTTATTTTTCTATAATATTTATATTGTGATGGTGTTTTGGCGAATATGGGTAGTGTTGGCCGAAATAAATTAATTTTAATTTTAATTTAATTTACCGTAACAAAAATGCAATAGTTTCATATCGACGTTGTGTTTCATACGATTTATTTATTAGAAAATAATTAGTTACATTAAAACTATTGCTTAAATAAAAAAACACAAGAATACTATTCTTAAATTCATTAAGAATAGTCTTCTAAAATTAACAAATAAAACGTACTACAGATCTCTTTCAAGAGCTTTATCTGCCAAGAATGTTGTCGTAGTCGTGTTTGGGAGAACGATAGTCCTTTTAGAAAAATATCATCAAGATTTAAATTCATATTTATATTTCACTGTTTTAAAATATAAACATTTTGCTAGAAAAGTGTATTGCGATTCATTGATTAGATACCTATAGCGTCTTAACTACTACTTATTAATCGTCACTTAAAGTTGACTGCTTCGTTTTCAGTCGTGATATTGTACGGGCGTGAAATGTTGACAAACCATTTTAAGAACTGTGTCTAATTCGATGCATTACAGCGTAGAGCTGTCAGAGTTGTCGATAATTCTGAGATCACCGATGCCCTAGCACCGAGACGTCGGGTCTCTGTGGGTATTTAAGTGGTTTAAGTAGACATGTCTCCATTAATAGTCTGTAAATATTACCTAAAGTTTTTTTTTTTGCAGGAACGTAGAAAAAAACTATGTCGACCTAATGCTTTTTTCCAAAACTTATGTTTTTTGAATGTTTATGTTTAAAAATAGTTTTGTTTTAATAATAAAGTGACGAATTACGTTCGCGAATGTCGAAAAGTGACAATGTGGTGAAACATAGGTTTTCGAGTTGCTTCCAAAACTCTATCGAAGTTTGTAGTATAGTCGCCATTTCTTTACAAGGCATGGCTGGACTCAACTGTGTCTTTGTGTGACTTTGACTGTGACTTAGACTTATTTAACTTGATTTGTAATTATATACCCACGTGAAAATATCGAAGTACTTGACATTGATAAATGCTTAAACTGTGACTTCAAAAACGAAGAAGAAGTATTTTGAACCGTCGCACTTATCATAATGTGAATCATATTCTAGCTTTAGGTGTCTTCAAGTCTACTAAAACGGTTTCTTTTAGGTAAGCGTTTTATATCGTAAACAGCATATACCTACGCTTAACATCAAGCGAGATGGTGAATAAATGAGCCTTTTACGTAAAAAAAAAAATACTTTTCGTATCGCCGGGACGTTATAACAGCACAAACCAGCCAAGATATTCAATGCGCTAGAGAATCAATTCCGCCCAATCCATGTCAGCATTGCTTGTTGCAAAATAATCATCGTCTGTTGATTACCCTTTCATGAACACCTGCTGTTTTCACACTTCACACTCATTTCATTCACTTCACCCTGTTTGAATATTTACCGTCAATAATAATTATGGATCTAAGTATCGGTAAATTGTAAATTATACTGTAACTTCAGTATAATGTCATTAAAAATCACCATCAATCTATTATGGTCCTCTCACGGACTTGGACCTGTCGGTCAGTACGCCACTTTGCTCAATCTTCAACTTACATTTCCAAGCCATTGTGACCATCTCGTCGTTAAAAATAATCAACAAAAATTTACGCATACATTAATAATGTTTATTTAAATCCACTTTGTTGGAAGTCAAATATGTAATTTTATAGGGAAATAAAAAGTTAGTTTACTTATATTATTTGACAAAAATGCTCTATCAAAGGGTCAGTCTGAAAAGTTCATGACTTCTAATGATGTATCTATTGTATGCTAAACCAGGAGTGTAATTACCTTCTTAAGTATATTTTTACAATCAAATTTGAAGTACGATTAAGTTAAGCCATCTATGCCACTATGTCAAAGATCAAAATGATTGCCTAAAAGTATTTAAATAACGTATACAAAAGCCAGTGTGGATGGCACAGTTCTCACCACCACGAAGCTACCCGCGACGGATTTACCAAGACGCTTGCCAGCTAACAGAGCGGCCTGAAGCGTCTGAATAGTCAGAGCTATCCCAGCTGCCGGCACCAGTAGAGTAACCGCCGTACCCAGCAGAGTCGCCAGAGTATCCGCTATAGTCACCGGTGCTCCTTCCAGCGAAGCCGTTATATCCATCAGATGTTCTCCTTGCGAAATCGCTGTTTCCTGCCCATCCGGAACTACCGCTTCTCGCACTTAATCCGGACCCTCCCCATCCGGAGCTGGAGCCTCCAGAGCTTCGGCCGAAGTTTCCTGAGTTCCATCTACTTCCACCAGAACGGGCGGCCACGATCGAAGGCCCGCTGTCGCCATACCCGCCGCTGATGCTGTTACCTTGCCAGCCAGCGCCTCCTGTAAGTATTGAAAAAAGTGTCAGATCAAAACAATCACTATCTAAAAGCAAGTTTTTTTGTTTTGATTTGAGTTGATGAGTTATTGTATTTTGTACATATATAAATATATATATATATATATATATATTTATATATACATATATATATACAAACATGATTATGTATACGAGTATACTTCTCCTGGCTGACTGACGAAAATTATCTTTATTAATTTACCTAAGTTTCCCGGCGTTTAAGCGTTTACAATATTAATTATTATTTTGACTGGTTATGTATTTAATAAATTAAAATATTGTTAAGATTCAAACACTGCTAGTGATGTAACTAAATAAGACAAATAACAAATCAGTGTTGTTGGCTTCTTACATTTTTTATACTACAGCTCTGTAAATTAGGCACATAGATTACATAAATGTATATCTTCTTGATTGACTGATTCATCACCGCACAACCTAAACCGCTGGGGCTACAAACTTGATGTTTTGGCAGTTGATGCCTTTGGTATGTATATGATTACATATGCCATTTTCATTGGCTGTTCAAATTATATTTACTTATTTTTTAATTTATTTTATAATTTTCAATTAAGTATATAATTTATTAAACTAGTTTTGTTTTTTACGGCATAATTATGTAGATATCGCATAATATATGAATGACTGTTTCAGTTCGTACAAACTTATTCCAGTCATATGAAAATGCCAATGTTCTTTTATCACAGGTTCTCAACCTAGCGTAGGTATCTGGGTCATCATTGCCTGCCTAACTTAATCTATAGATACTGTTTATACTTATAGGTACTTACAGTATTAAGGATATGAATTATGTTTTGTATGAAATAAATTTCAACCTACTTCTGGTTAACGTATGTTGGCGTTTTTTTGTAAATTAAATGATATTATGTACCTTTGGCAGAACCTTATTTTAATATACAAGTAACCATGCGAGTGAAGCCGTGGACAACAGCCAGTATAGGATAAATAACATTATACAATTTTTGTCTTGAAATATATTGTCAAGTCTTTGATTTGAATAACTCAAAATAGTACATAATAAAATTTAAATATTAAATTACTTTCACGTATATTGGTTACCTGGTGAGCGAGCGATTCGAGCACCCAGGACGTTTACCACCAAGCCGGCGAAGGCGATGAGAAGTGTTGCCTTCAGCTGGAATATATTGTTATTTTTTTATTTAATATGATATGGCATGACCATATTGACCATTATACCATTCAGCTTTAGCACTGCCATGTCACTCTGAAGAAAAAATTTGGCTATAAAAATTGCCTTATCTTAGATCAGGTATCCTTTGGCTAGTTGCGTGCCAAACTTACTATATTAATACAGTCGTGGGCCATAACACAAAATAAAAAAGCCAATTTTATTAGGTTATTGGTGAAGTAAATTTACTTGTAACGGTTAATATGATATTTGTGTTTGAACTTGAGAAACAAAGTTTAAAATTCCAAAGAAGTTAAAAAGGAGTTTTCCAGATTTTCACCTCTGACTCTCTAACGGCATTTTGACTTATTAGTCTTTATCATCGAGAAAAATTGTTCGCATTTATATGTACTTCCAAAAACGCAAGCAATTCTTCTCCGCGAACTCTCTCAGTTGATTGTATTTCTCTTCGCGCGAAATTTCAAAATGTCTCGCGGGTCGGGTCAAATGCCGAGGCGGGCCGGATCCGGCCCGCGGGAAAACATCGTGAGGAAACCATAGCGTGGTGGTAGAGTACTTTCTAGTACTCGGCTGGCTAGCTACCACCCTCAAGTTGAAAATTTGCCGCCAAGCATCTGACGGTGTGTTCCGGCAGCCTCACTTGAGAGCCAGTTCCATTCTAGGCTAGGTGTGCTTTACCATCTTCGACCACAACATCACTTAACATCAGGTGAGCTGTGTTCAAACACCTAGCGTGACAGCCATAAAAAAATCTTCACTAAATCTAATATTTTGAACAAGAAAAAAAAAACAATGACGTCAATTCCTCTATCGTCTCTCTCTTATAATTCTACGCCTATATTTCTATTTAAAATTATCTAAAATTAAAGCGGTTCACTTACCATTCTCGGAAAATCTCGATTGATGCAGCATCAGTATTTCGCTACTATTTATACTCGATGAATCCTTTACAATTTGTTTTTATAAGTCTACTTATAAAATTCTGTGATATTGTACAATGCGAGGAACCTACCCAAGTAGATCAGAACAATTATTCGGGTACTACTTAATCACGCTTGGCACATTAAATTAATGGGTCACCGATTAGTCTCATAGTTGCCGTGCATATTTGGTTGGCAATGTCAAATAAGTAGGTAGATCATCTTTTGAGGAAGTGGAAAATTGTTGAGATCATCAGATGTTATCGCTTGTTACTATGCTTGCATTCAAGTATCTCGTCGTCAGTATAACGATATGATAGTTATGCACTTGGTTAAAATAGGCTTCTTTCTCTTATGCTATTGTTTTCTCCCTTTTCCTCCCATCCTAGTAGTCGCTTTTACGCGTTACACGCAAAGATTAAAGATTTTTATAAGTGGCACGCTAGGTGTTTGACCACAACTCACATGACGTTCAGTGATGAGTCTGGCCGAAGATCGTAAATATCCCTGGAAATCCCTAACCTGGAATGAGTTTTTTTTTTTAGCTCTAAAGCGGAGCTATCGGAACGTTACGTACTTACATAACAGTAGATTTTTAATTTGGAGGCTAGCCATCCGAGTCCTACAAAATACCCTACATGTTATATTGTAGTTTCTTCACTATGTTTTCCTTTACTGGCAGCTCAAGCTCTTTATTTAGTTTTGAACCCACACCCTTGTGACTCGACCGCGCTAACCACTGAGTTATCATCGTGACGGTGTCATGTCAGTGATCTTTCAAACCATACAACAAATAACTTTGAATTTAAATAATTACAAGAAAAAAATTATGACCCTAGCTCTAGAATGGATTCCATTTATAAAGTGTTACATTAGACTCCTTGGATTCCTTAGTTTGATATATTCTAAAAAAGATAGAATACCTATATGCAGTTGTTTGATCAACTTCTCGTAGGTGTAATTTTTATACCGACCTCATATCTATTTATTAAATTCAGATAATAGAAACTAATGAAAGGAAGGGACACTGCTGTCCAATTGAGTTTGAAAATTGGTGATCATGTCCAATGTATGTATGCGGCGATCAATTTACCAATTTACTTACAATAGCTACGAACGATGGTACTGTAGCTTCCAATGTGAACACATTGCGTTAGACTATTACCAACCCAAAAATTATTAGACTAGACTTTCGTTTTCCACCTACAGACTGAAATTTTAAAACGCTCAAACTTCATAAAAATCAATCATATTATTGGAGTCGCTAAAGGTAACGAAATTATTGAGAATTAAAAGTTCATAATTGCTGGAATCAATAACACTAAAAAAATTATTATATGATTTAGGCGTTACTTCGCGGAAGTTCATTTTGAGTGTTCAAGGTATATATTTAGTGTATTTCTGCTTAAAAGTTGTTTTGGTTACAACAGTGATGAGGATTTCAATTAAAATGTAAATAAATTGATGACAACTTTAAATATCTAGAACGCTCACAGGGGTTTGTACAAGCGCTCGAAGAGTCCACATGTCCTGAGAACGAAACACATGTCGGCAACTAGTTACTGCAGCGAGAAGAGGACATAAAGACGGTTTTATGGATGGTTTTATTTTATTTAGATTTTAAAATTTATGTCGGATTATAATTTTAGATATTAAATTATAAAGATTTTTAAAATTGTCTTCTATTAATTTGGTATAACTGTAATAATCTTGCTTTTTTGTTGTTGATTTGTTAGGTACAAATACTTTTTATTTACATAAGAAAACTAGCTACAAATTACATCGTAACATATAAACTAAAGTATTTTAGGGGAACCAATAAATAAATTATAATAAAATAAATTAAAAGGCTGCTGTCAAGTTAATTAAATTTTATTTTAAATCATCATCACTGTTGTAACAAAAATTACTTTTAAGCGGAAATAAACTAAATATATACCTTGAACACTGAAAATGAACTTCCGCAAAGTAACGCCTGAATCCGTCATTTATCAAATATCTATATAAAATTATTCTTTTTATAATTATTAAAATGAAATATTCTTGGTTTGCACTAGGGGCCGCCGTGAATATACAGGCAGTGTGCCGGTGCGCCTATGGCCGGAGCCGTTCCTCACCAGAGTCTTCGCAGAAATAAAAAAAAGACCAACTAGTAACGCCGTCGCATCGGCTCGTCAAGCCGGAGAGGTCGGTATACATTCTGCGACCCTACAACCGCATACCCGCTTCCATTCGGGATGCACCTTCCATCGCGTACTTCAGAAGCAAACTAAGATCTTGACTTTAAGAGAACTTGTTCTATGACTTTGACGATTATTTAAAAATAAGAGATTATTGAATTACATCATCATCATCATCAGCCATGGGTCGTCCACTGCTGGACATAGGCCTCCTCCTTGGGGGGCTTGCCAATACTCGCCACGGTTGGCAGGCGGGTTGGCGAGCGCAGTTAGGTATGATTGTTCAAGGAAGACGCTGCTGCCCATCTTCCGGATTACATCCCTTAGCCGACTCTTACGGCAACCACGGGTAGAGAGGGTGGGGTACTATTCTTACGCCGGTACCACCACGGCCAATTTATTGAATTAACAGTAAGTAATTATATATTTTTTTATTGATATTTAATCATATTGACATATTTTATATTTGACATATTAGTGTATTGACTTTTTCATTATATTGACATATTATGTTATGATTTTGATATTTTAAAATATGAATGGAAAAATGAATAACTTTGGTGTTATCAATAAAATATTTGTATCATTTGTATTTGTCCTTCTCTACGGTGTCAGGAATATTCCAACATACAGAGTTCACCGCAACGTCTTCAGATCCGCGAGCATGCGACGATCCTTGGAGATAAGTCGGTTGATGATTCCACCCTCGATCTCTGCAAAAGTGTCTCAAAACCACGTTTGTTTCCATAGTATTAACCTGTCTAACCTATATATCACTATTACACTTTGTACTTTGCATTGATATTTCAGTTGTCATTCAGATGGAATTCGAACGAAAAAAAACAAAAGTCAAAGTTGAACACCGATAGTAATAAATTTATTACCTTGTGTTGTGAATTGCGTCCATATTTATAATTGTATATCGTTAGTCAGTTAGTTATTAATATTAATTTATGGGGTTATATTTTTTTTTTATGTCTGACTGGCTAGGTGTTTGGCCACAGCTGACCTGATGTTAAGTGACAGTGTGGTCGAAGATGGTAAAGCACACCTAGCCTGGAATGGAACTGGCTCTCAAGTGAGGCTGCCGGAACACACCGTTAGATGCTTGGCGGCAGATTTTCAACTTGATTAGTTAGGGTGGTAGCTAGCCAGCCGAGTACTAGAAAGTACCATACCACCACGCTATGGTTTCCTCACGATGTTTTCCTTCACCGGCAGCTCAAGCTCATTGTTGGGGTTTGAACCCACGCCCTTCGGCATACGAACCTACCGCGCTAACCACTGAACCATCATCGCTACAACACTATTTGTTACACTTGTTTAGAAATGACTTATAGTAGTACCTACTAATACTAGTGTGTGTGACTTTTATTAGTAAATTGTTGTTACACGACTGCCTAAAATGGACTAATATTTTCAGGGTTCATATGTTTGTATGGATTTATGTGAGATTGTTTATTTCACGATAACTTTTAAATGCCGGAACTGCTTTGGATGTATGGGGTATCTTTAGAATCCCTATATCATTTCGAGTTCGACTAAGATAAAAATTAAAAAAAAACTTTTTAGGGTTTTCTTAATTTTGTTTTTTTATTCTATATACACTAGCTGTTAACCGCAACATAGTCCGCGTGAAAAAAATATATTTGTTGTGTTCGCAGAGTTTACGAAAAGTTAAATAGTTCTGCATTCCTTGCAAAAAATACCTTAATATTTGGTAACCTGGGCTTTTTTCGATATGAAAAGTATCCTGTATGTTAATACAGTTAATAAAATTTCATTCAAATCCGTTCAGCCGTTTTTGCGAGATTCAGTAACAACAAATAACAAGTAACAAACAGTAAACAATAAATAAGTAACAGTATTGAAACATACAAATTTTCACCTTTAGTAGGATTCTTATACAATAAACCTATATTTACACAATGTTTTTTTTTAAAATGTAGAAGTAATAATAGAAACGAACCCTCTTCTTAATATAAGACATAACGCCATTCCATGACCTTTACCGCAGTACTCAGAACTTTGAGTACCTACCTAACAAAATAAAGTGTTGAATAGAGTAAAGAAAGTCCTACTGCTTAGTGGAAGAATATCTGATACGGGGGTATCAGACGACCTTCTTATCTAGGTACCACCGCTGAGATGGGTCCATTAGCCAAATTTTATTTTTTATACGATTTTATTTTTTATACGACTGACCAAAGACAGCGTGTAAGGTTTTCAGGGGTAGTTAGAATCCTTAATTTTTTTCTAGATAAACAGGTTTTTCCTAGGTAAGCGTGCTTCATCTTAGACTGCATCCTGCTTAACATCAAGCAGAGCGTTGTCAAAAGCAAATGTATTTTGAATTTTTAAAAATCATCCTGAGTGACACTGGCTATAAATATTATTAGTAAGCATTCGCGTTTTTTAATATTCGTAATTAAGCTTGTGTGTTTTGTATTTTTTTAAATAGTAAATAGGCCTGTTGGTTACGACGATTTTGGAGGAATAGGGTCTATTACTAACTAAAATTTAGTGAATATTTCACACAGCACCATCTAGCAGAGCTACTCAGTAAGTTAACAGTGCAATCGATTAGGGAAAGAAACGCCACATAATCGTGAGATGGGGTTTTTTAAAATAAACGTACGGATTTATAAATTTATATCAGCAGCCATTCGGTGAAGTAATACATCATTTTGACAGACCTGTTGGCTCATTGAGCTGTAGGGTGTGGGTTCGATTCCCACCCAGGAATTTGAACCAGAACATTATGTAATATAAACAAATCTGTATAGTCTCTATGAGTGTTCTGTATCTATTTACAAAAAAAAGTATTTAAGTATTCTATCAGTTACCCGACTTCCATAGTTACAAGCTTTGCTTAGTTTGGGGTCAGATGGCGCTACGATATTTATTATATTATTTTTTATATTTGTCATTAGAAGACAAACTTATTAGTTTGGGGATCGTACAGTGACGTATGTGAAAGCGCAATCCAGCACTTGACCAGTAGCGTGGTAAAATAACACCAAATTTTTAAAACTGAATAGTGTTACAAAATCTCCCATCTGTTCTTAATCAGTAACGTGTTTTCCATTCTCGGTTGCCTGCAATGTTAAAGTGATCCCTTTTAGCGATAAGGCCGCCACTTATGGCAATAGCTCATAAGATTATCTATTTTCCATTCTGCACATTTTTCTATTTCTGGTGTGCACAATAAAGAGTAAAGTTTAAAATAAATAAAGTTTGTCTGTTTGTATGTATGTTTTCGTATGTTACTTCTTCACGCTGTAATGGCTTAATGAATTTTGATAAAACTTTGATGGAGACATGACTGAAACCACGTGGTGCGTAAATACCTGATCTACGGGCTGACAGTTTGAAAATTAGGAATATTCAAAGACATGTTAGTTAGTGGTTATATGAATAAAAAAATAAAGGAATAAAATTGAAACAAATACAAAAAAAAAATAAGATAACTCAAGACTCAAGGGTTAATGGACAGCGCGCAGCCTTACATTCCGAGCTAGCGCAAGACATAAAGTAATTACCATACGTAAACTACTAGTCTAAGATCCCAGTATAAAACGACCTTCACCGAGCCGGTTAATGGATGAAAAGTATTTTATATCAAATTAAATATGTCAATAAATATATTGCAAATGGGTTAACTAAAAGATTTCAGTCCAGAATATGATTAATTAACAATTTAAATATACGTATCTCTATTACCTTCTTATTTACTAAAGATGTACATACTTTAATGTCACATAAAATAAATTCACACATATAATTTTATCGTTGGCAGAATTCTTACGTCTTAAATAAATGAGTGCTATATATATTAATAAAATTAACACGTTTTTTCCCATCCCTATTTATACACGTGATAGTATATAGTGATCATCGTCTCGCAAATTCGCCGGCAGATAATCTATAGTATATAACTGAATGCGAATTCAGTCCACACCCAGTCTTCAGCGGCCTAGTGGTTGCGAATGTGCCTTTACACAAGCTACTCGTCAGTTCAGTGCTCTCGTTAACGGAGATTTGTTTGTTTGGATAATCGATTTTACTTTACTGGTGAGTTTGATTTATTATTTTTAATACGTTTTTATGCAGGATTGTTTTGCGTTTTTAAGATGAAATAATAAGTAGAAGAATTATTTTAAACATTTTATTTAAAAAAGACGTTTGATATACCTATAAGTAAGATTTTATTACAGTACCTAAACAATAAGGTTTTATATATAGGTACACCTTACAAGGTATACCTATATATTAAACCGAAAATAAATTCAACAGTAAAATAAAGGAAGAATAGAGCATTCAAATCTTTTCACGTAATAAAATATAAATAACGAATATTATATAGAATACTTATAACGACTAGACATTACTTTTAAAATGTGTTATGTTTTACATATTCATGACTAACTTTTAGAAGTAGATAAGTACAAAAACATCATAATCTTTAAAATATTATCATTAAACGTCTTTTTGTCTTAATGTTTCTACTGAATCTAGAGGACAAGTTTAATGTGATACTAAAATAAGATTTTATACTTGTATAAGTTTTCAACAAGCCTGTTGGTGTGCGATGTTGTGGTCGAAGATGGTTCATGGTTAGAAGGTTACCCTTTTTTATTTAAGAATCGAACAAGACGCTTTTCTGATAGTAAGAAGCAAGTCCATGACCATTACAATAATTAATGATACACAGAACTTTACTCGATTATTATATGATATTCGATTATTAGCCTCAACATCTTCTCATTTGCCGTGGTGGTGCCGGCGTAAGAATAGTACCCCACCCTCTCTACTCGTGGTTGCCGTAAGAGTCGGCTAAGGGATGCCATCCGAAAGATGGGCAGCAGCGTCTTCCTTGAACAATCACACCTAACTGCGCTCGCCAACCCGCCTGCCAAGCGTGGCGAGTATTGGCAAAACCCCCCACGAGGAGGCCTATGTCCAGCAGTGGACGTCCTATGGCTGATGATGATGATGATGTCTCAACAGTCCTGCAATTTTGCTAGCTTCAGTACCCTTCTAAATGGAGCACGGTAATGTTTACACACTACTACTTGACGGCAGAATATATGGGACTTCGATGGTATCTATCTAGACGACCTCTTACAAAGAAGATCTACCACCAAGTATAAACCTTACCTATTTCACTCTGACCTTGAATCAATTCGAGAATCTATACCACAGAAAAGAAATAAGACGAAATTGTTCATGTAGGATGATTGTAGCGTTGATAGCTCTGTGGTTAGCGCTATCGGTTCACACGCCGTGCACGTGAATTTAAATCATAACAATAAACTTGAACTGCCGGTGCAAAAAACATCGTGAGGAAACTAACTATATCATGGCGGTAGGATACCTTCTAGTACTCGGCTGTCTAGCTACCACCACCTTCAAGTTGACAATCTGAATCTTTAGAGTCAGTTTCATACTGTGAGATGGGCTGTGGTCAAACACCTAACCTGTCAACTATCAACAAGATATAAATTAACAATAAAAAAAAAAAAACAACGCCTAAGCCAAAACATGGCTAGGTTTTTAGTATTTTGGCTTATAAATGAAACCACTAAACCGATTTTTGTTTCTTTAGTGACCAATCTTCTTTGAAATTAAAAAAAAAACCGGCCAAGTGCGAGTCGGACTCGCTCACGAAGGGTTCCGTACCATTATCTATGAAAAAGGCAATAAAATTGTTGTATGGGAGCCCCCCTTAAATATTTATTTTATTTTGTTTTTATTATTTGTTGTTATAGCGGCAACAGAAATACATAATTTGTGAAAATTTCAACTGTCTAGCTATCGCGGTCCTTGAGATACAGCCTGGTGACAGACAGACGGACGGACAGACAGACAGCGAAGTCTTAGTAATAGGGTCCCGTTTTTACACCTTGGGTAAAAAAAAAAAAAAAAAAAACTTGCGTTAAAAAAAAAATATGCGCATATATGATCAGGTGTTTGTTTGGTATCTTCAGTGAATTTATGTACGAGTATATTCGACAAAGTTAGTACCTAGTTAGGTCGTCAGATTTTCACATAATTTACAATTGTCTTTGTTGTCCTCTCAATTATATTAAAGTTCGTTCATTATATGAATGATTGCGAATGATTATGTGAATGTTGGCTTCTATTTCATGTTTTCAAGGGATGTGAATAAAATTGGAATTCAGGTAGCAAATACTTATGCTATATTAACACAGACAAAAATTTAACTGAGATACGTACGAGTACATATTATTAAATATGATATTACGGAAATTGACTTGTAACTTTGGTTTTATATATAATATAGCACCAAAAATAGAAAAAAAATGTATAGTAATAAAATTACACGCTAAAACTGACTTTGGACTTTTTTTATCTTGTATGTACAATTACAATACAATTTTATTATACACCAAACATACGTACATTATAACACACAAAACTTAAAAAAAAGGACAGAAAATAACAGAATAAAAACAACTAGAATAATACATAGATGGTGTACAAGGGCGGCCTTGTCATCTAGAGCTATTTCTTCCAGACAACCTTTGGATGGAAAGTAACAAAAAATATATTAAAGTTAGTGTAAAAAAAATATAAAATGACAGAGAGAAAAAAAGGTGAATAAAAAAATTTATTATATACATATATTTATTTGTTTGTAAATTTATTTATTACCTCGTATTTTCCAAACGGCTAGATGGTTATAGTCTTCTTAAAAACCCAAATATCTCTAGATATGTGTTTGAAAAAAAAAGTTGAATTATTAGCGCGAAATAGTAAACCGTTAATAGAAAAGAATTAACCAAACTTATCGCTATAATCACATAAATTTTATCCATAGCTTAGTTGCTCTATGAAAAATAAAAAATAAAAATAAGCCAGTCGTATCATCCTCTTGTAAACCAAATTAGAGAAATATTCGAATTAAAAAGAGCACGGGTCGCGAGTTCTTGAAGTGTCAATGACACGCTAAAAATTAACCTGATTAATAAAAAATAACTACAATTAAATGAAAATGTAACCTATGTTACTTGGAGCAAAATAACGCATTGATTGACACCTTATTTATCAATATCGGATAAGTTGTTTCGGCGCTACGATCGAACACACATAAGTAAATACCTACATAGATTGCTAAAAACATAACCCTCCATTATGACTTTACCGTTAATTGGGTAAAAATAATAAATAAGAAGACCTTCACGTTTATCATGTTAATTAGGATCTAATTGAGTATCATAGCAAACATAAATAGACATAATAATTGGTAACAGGCTAGCTGATATTGACTACGACTCGACTTTTTTTTTAATACGAATAGTTTCGCGATTAACTACCAACTCGCCTGATGGTAAGCGATGATGTGGTCGAAGATGAAGCACACAGACTTGGAACATACCTATTTACTCTGGCATTGAAAAGATCTAGATAGGAAATAAGGAAGCCGGCAGCTTGTTCCATTTCTTGGCCGTACGGATGAGAAACGTAGAGTCAAAACGTTTGGTACGTTCACAAGGAAATTCGTGGAAGTGGACCGTCTTTTTACTTGTCCAGTAGTAAAAAGGGGATGGAAGTACAAGGTGGTATAGCTCAGTAGCACATTCTCAGAAATTAATCCTGTAGAAAATTGACAGACTTGCTACCTTACGGCGGTGTTCAAGGTTTTTTTTTTTTCTACCAACTTTTCATCACCAATAAGTCGAACGGCACGCCGCTCTACCGAATCAAGAGCTTGAAGTTGGTACTTGGTAGAACCGTCCCAAAGGTGGCAGCAATATTCCTCACACGACCGGACTTGTGCTTGATATAATGCAAGCTGCCCCGTTGTAAAATATCGCCTAACTTAACGCAAGACGCCCAGTTATTTTCCCAAATAATTTAGCTCTTGACTCCAAAATTAAGTGTTGGGGTAAGAGTTATTAAGCTAAGGAGTTCAAGGTGGTCTGCCAAAGTACTGATCTTGAAGCTAATAAAACACCCTTAGCCTGGAATGAGAACTGGTTCTAAAGTTAGGCTGCCACTACTCTATGAAACCCTTAGCGGCAGATATTTAAGTGGTAGCAAGCCAGTCGAGCACAAGAAATTACCTACCTCCATGCAAAAAACGTTTTTTTTCTTCTAATATGTTGCTTTAGCTTTGCATTAGTTGTAGTGTTGTGGTTTTCGCAATTCTAAGACGTTAAATGTGTCGAATTGTTTTTTATATACACGCTATCGTTTATTTATAGCCCACATTACATAAAATTTGATCGTAAAACCGGGAGAAGGGGGGGGGGGTCTAATTTTTACGACGTCACTAAAACTTCCGTCATGGAAAAAGAACAATCCCGGGCCCCCCCTCACCCGACCAGACCTCCCCCCCGCTTTTGAGGATGAGGAAAAGGCCGAGTGCCTGGCCCACAGCCTCAAAGACCAATGCAGCCCCAGCCTAGAGCACGTCAACCCTGTCCACCTCGCCACGGTGAACAGCGAAGTTGATCGCAGAGCAACCCTTCCCCCCCTAGACGAGCTCGAGCCAGTCACCGTTTCTGAGGTAGAGTCGATTATCAAGGGCCTCCACGTCAGGAAGTCTCCTGGTGCGGACGGTATCAGTAACAAAGTGGTCAAACGCTTCTCCACCACCCTAGTCCACCTCCTGGTCAGCATCTTCAATGCGGCCATCACGAATTGCATATTCCCCGGTCCGTGGAAGTCCGCCGACGTCATCGGCATCCACAAACCGGGCAAGAAGGCCTCTGAGCCCTCTAGCTACCGTCCCATCAGCCTCCTCAGTACCCTGGGGAAGATCTACGAGCGCATCCTTCTGAAGCGCATTTGGTCCCACATCATAGATAACAACCTCATCCCCGACGAGCAGTTCGGCTTCAGAGCCAAACACTCTTGCGTCCAGCAAGTACACCGCATCACGGAGTACGTCCTAGAAGGTTTCAACGCGAAACCCGCCCATGGCTTCACCAACAAACCACGCCCCAAAGGGACCGTAGCGGTCTTCCTCGACGTCGCAAAGGCCTTCGATAAAGTCTGGCACAACGGGCTGATATACAAGCTATACCAGCTCGGACTGCCGGACCGTCTCGTACTCATAATACGAGACTTTCTCAGTTCCCGAAGCTTTTGCTATCGCGTCGAGGGACACCGTTCCTCCCCCCACCCCATCGACGCCGGAGTCCCTCAGGGCTCCGCGATGGCCCCAATCTTGTTCTCCCTCTACACTTGCGACATCCCCCGCTCTCCCAACGTGGAGATCGCCCTATTTGCCGACGACACCGCCCTCTACTCTAGAGGGTGGCATCGCTACGCACAGCTTGCCCACCTTCAGAGAGCCCTTTGCCAACTTGGCGAATGGTTCAAGAAGTGGGCAATCACTGTCAACCCGGATAAAAGTGCAGCAATGTACTTTCATCCAAGTAGAAAGCCCCCCCGTAAAAACATCACCCTTCACGGCCGGCCCATTCCATGGACCGCCACCACCAAATACCTCGGCGTGACCCTTGATAATCGACTCTCGTTCTCGAAACACATCCAGTTAGTCCGCAACCGAGCGGCCTTCTTCTTAGGCCGTCTCTCCCCGTTACTCAACAAGCGCAGTAAAATGTCCCTTAGCAATAAGGTGACAATTTACAAAACTTGTATCCGCCCCGTCATGACATACGCCTCAGTCGTATTTGCCCAAGCATCCAACCTGGATCTGGAGAAACTTCAAGTTCTCCAGAACCGTTTCGTACGCAGTGCTACCGGCGCTAGCTGGTTCATGCGAAACGCCGACTTGCACTGTGACCTCGAGCTCCCCTCCATTCGTCAGTACTTGAAGCATACCTCCCGTCGCTATTTCGATGCGATGCCCCACCACCCGAACCCCCTCATAGTCCAAGCCTCGAATTACACGACAGACACTACAGACCCTCCCCCGCTCAGACGACGTCCTAAACACGTTCTGAAAGACCCGGACGACCCCATCGCCACCGTCACGTCGGCGGCGCTGGGGTCAGCCGACCCGACCACTCCTAGCAACAGGAAGTATTCCGTTTTTGGTATAGGCGCCGGTTACCAGAGGCACACCACTACACTACGTCGGCCTCGCCGGCGAGGTCGCGGCCCTCCCAGATCCAGATCCGTCTAAGATCGGTTAGATTAGTCTAGTTTAGATTCATCACACACACTCTCAGTACAACCTAGTCTAGGGCCCAAGGGCACACCCCTTCCGGGTGGCCAAGGCAACTGTTAGATCCCCCCTGCTCCGGCGACTGCCCAAGCCGAGGTCCGTACCACTCAGAGGTGCCCTTGTGCCAGTCGTCCTTAACTTTAAGGCTCAGCGCACTCTGCGCTCGCCACAGTCCGGTGACGCTGTAGAGGCCAACTGGCCAACAGCAAGAGTCATTCATAAAAAAAAAAAAAAAAAAAAAAAAAAAAAAAAAAAAAAAAAAAAAAAAAAAAAAAAAAAACAATCCCGAGATCATTTTAAAGGGATTCTCTGTTTATTAGGGTCTTCTAGACATCTAATCTGGCAATCAATTTGAAAATCAGAATGTATTCCGTATTGTCATAAAATTGCGCTGTTTTGTTGGAAAATACTATGTATATATGTATGTATGTGTTGTATTGTTGAGGCCGGTTTGTAACATAAAATATATTTCTTTCTTTTTTATGTTTTTATTTATGTTTGTTATATGTTTTATGTCACAAATAAAGTGTTGTCTATTGTCTATTGAAATACTTTTTAGACACAAGATACGCCCCGCGGATTCATATTTTCTAGTGAGAAAAGTGGCGCAGGCTGACTATAAGTAGCTAATCTGATTTCTGATTGTAGTCTCTAACTCGGTTGCTATTACAAACACACCGCAAGCATTTGAAGCACAAGCAATTTCTTAAATTTTTGTTTATTATTGACGTGAATAGTCTTTGGTTTTTTTTTTCCGTTGTATGAGAAAGTATCGAGATTTAAAATTTTATTATACCACTTGATAACTGCAATATCAAAAAATTCGTTATTTTCAAAGCAAATTTGACCATCAATTCCTTTGATGGTGATATGAGCGATGATTTCAGTCTTACCTCTAAAAGATCCAGATTATATCAGAAAACAAGGAAGCTTGCAGCTAACCATCAGGAGAAAGCTTAGTTCGTTTCATTACTTTCACAAAAAAAAGGTTATTCTGTGCCTTAACCGTACTGATTTGTGAAACGTAGAGGCAAAACATTTTGATGGAATATCAACAGTTTTAACTCTAAGCATGGATAAATATCCAAGCTTTATCCATGCTTAGAGTTAAAACAGAAATCATCCTGGACGTCCTGAAACTTGATGATTGACTATATACATAGGACAGCTGGCGTTAGCTGGAAGCGAAGAGCCGAAGATCAGGTTGAGCGACGTGTCTTAGGAGATACCTAAATATGCTCAATATTAAAATATAATAATAATAATAATAATAAATAATAATAATCTATTTATAATGTGAGTGTGTGTGTGTGTGTTTATGTGTATGTATGTGTGTGTATGTCTGTATGTGGAAGTGTGTGTGTGAGAGTGGGTGAATGTAAAATCATTTGTTTGTTTCCTATGATTGGCTATTTTCGATAATGGTGATTATTATAAAATAATATTACGGTATGGAAATGTACTAATCTTTCACAAAGATCATTATCCCCTATTATATAAATGAAGTTATCAAACACGATAAGGATCATCAAATACGTGAGGAGAACACCCCACAATAATAAATGACTAAACAAAATATTATTATAGGTAAAAAAACTAATACTGGGCAATTTTTTTACGCTACGCTACTTTCTGATTGCAAAAACTAAACTCTTTTTCTTGTTTCTTGACATCGTTTTTCGTGCATTTTGCCAGTGTCAAGTATTTCGACATTTTCTAGTGTATTATGATGAAAAAATCAACTAAAATAAGCTTATATTACAGTCAAAATTATACAAAGTAAATTATATTCAAGTTTAGTCATGTTCTAATAAAGTAGTAAGGTTACTAGAAGCTTTAACGGAGTTTTGAAAGCTCAAAATTATCCACACCGACCAGCTTTTTTTTAAAATTGTCCCACGGTTGGCGCGGGCCTCTTCTCATTGTGAGAAGGGTAAGTACATACGTAGTCCATCACGCTAGCTAAGTACGACGTGGCAAACTACACATCTTCGAGTTTTTTTTTTATAAACTCTCTGATTTTTTTCGACGTTTGAAGTCACGAGTCAATACGCACATAACTTAGAAAAGACAAGTACATCCCATAGGATGCATTTTGTAGCGATGATGGCTCAGTGGTTAGCGCGGTAGGTTCGCATGCCGAAGGGCGTGGATTCAAACCCCAACAATGAGCTTGAGCTGCCGGTGAAGGAAAACATCGTGAGGAAACCATATCACGATGGTAGGGTACTTTCTATTACTCGGCTGGCTAGCTACCACCTTCAAGTTAAAAATCCGCCGCCAAGCATCTAACGGTGTGTTCCGGCAGCCTCATTTGAGAGCCAGTTCCATTCCAGGCTAGTTGTGCTTTACCACTTCGACCACACCGTCACTTAACATCAGGTGAGCTGTGGTCAAACACCTAGCCAGTCATAAAAAAAATTAGGCTATGAACCCAGCACCTTCAGATTGTAAGAAAGGCGGTCTCCCAACAAGACTGCTGGAATTTCACACAAAAATAAACACCTGCCACCACTTTACATTATTTTCGTACAGTAGTAGTATTCAGCATATAATGAATTAAACATTAACTTTTTTACATAAACACTTGAAAAAACAGTTTTGGAAAGTTCTACAATACGGACGATTCTCCTGCATTCCTGCCAAAACTCTTTCCCGCTAAAACATTGTTTTGATTGAAACCAGAATAAGCAAATACCAAATATGTATAATTTGCAGTAAAATGAAGTTGCTTGCGGTATACAATTTCATGAGAGTTTAATTTCCAACAAGCAAGTACGAACTCATATTTTTATAATAGCTACATAGCTAATAGCTACACTATATTTTACTGTTAAATACAATACAGTATTTTATTCACTGTCGTGTAGACAGAGGTTACAAAGACACGGTTCAGGATAAACAAGTAGTTTCATCATCATCATCATCATCATCATTATCATCATCATCATCAGCCGTATGACGTCCACTGCTGGAATAATCATCACTTCATCACTATCACTATCATCACTACATAGTATAAAACAAAGTCGCTTTCTCTGTCCCTATATCCCTATGTATGCTTAAATCTTTAAAACTACGCAACGGATTTTGATGCGGTTTTTTTTAATAGATAGAGCGATTGAAGAGGAAGGTTTATATGTATAATAACATCCATTAAATAGTGAGGAAATACTGTTATTTTTGAGGTTTATACCCGTGCGAAGCCGGAGCGGGCCGCTAGTTTTATTATAAAAGTGCTGAGTAAATTAATTATAACATAACAGCTGCACTAACAAGTATTGAAAACCAAACAAAAACATTTAACTGATTATTTTAGAAGCACTCTAATAAATGATGACTTACCGAACTGTATATACTATTTTATTGTTAAAAACAAGGCTTGTTTTCAAAAGTCTGATAACAGTAAATGATGAAATGTAATTTAACAAATAACACATTCATGCAGAGAGCAATAGAGCAGCCTTTCATGCAATATACCATGTCAATTGATCTGTCGCTTCATTCACACAGGGCAGCGTAATCTATCACGGGGACAAAGAGCGACACTGGCATAACTTCTGAGATGTATTACATGACAAACTTCATTTCCATTTCTTCGTTTTTGGAATCGCATAATCCATAGCTGCTCTGTTAGCTCATTTGTTAATGTTCTGCTTCGTGAGCTGCGTGGGTTCGATTTCCACCAGGACAAACATTTATGTGACGATAAATATTTGTTCTGTGTCTTTTCTACATGTATTATAAGTATAATATATATATTGACAAAAGAAAAGTATTTAAATATTATGTCAGCTGTCTGGTTCCCTTAGTACAAGCTTTGCTTGGTTTGGGGCTAGATGGCGCTATGTGAAATGTCCTCCAATATTAGTCAAACATGAGTGAGGAATCCATTTAAGTATGAAAATACTCACACGAAAAAACAGCGTTATTTAAAAAAAACGTAAACAATTTTAAATAATCATAATTAAGTTCTTTTTGCGGGATCGCTAATGAATGGGGAGACTTGATTCGTAATAAAACTTTAACTGTGAAAATCCAACACGTGGATTAGTTTCTTAAACAAAGTAATCATGCGTGGATAGGTAGGTACTGTTTTCCATTTACAAGGTCACTTGTTTAGTTAGTAAAAAACTTAACAAAATTAGTTTGAACTTTGAATCACAAATAATTTGTCGTGATACTTATTTACCTACATCTACTTAAAAATAAACTACCAGGTTGTCTCATTCTTTGTATACTTTTATAGATATACTAGTTATAAATTGTTCGCCTAATCTGAAATAGCGATAATAGTTCCATGGTTAGCATGGTCGGTGAAGGAAAAAATCGTGATGAAACTATATGTTGGTGGTACAGTACTTTCTAATACTCGGCTGACTATACCACCCTCTAGTTGAAAATTTACTGCCAAGAACCTAAATTTACTTGAGAACCAGTTCCATTCCAGGCTCGATGTGTTTACTATCTTCGACCACACCGTCACTTAACTTACGTGAGCTACGGCCAAACAAACCTAGCCTGCCAACCATAAAAATAGTTTGCTTTTTATACCAACGAAATATAAATGAAATGGTAACATTTACAGTTGTCAACATCAGGAGCCTTGTACTATGTGAACCAGATAAACAATACAATACTTTTTTTAATGTAAATTTATAGTTTGATGTTAATTTTTGAAGTTTTTCAATGTACAGATCTTACTAAAAATGTTGCTGTCTTTTACATTGCAATCCATTAGACAACCACTAGCACATTTTTAATAAGTTGATATCTGGCAACTAAAGCCTTCAAAATCACCCTAATCATACATATATTTTTTCAAGAACACTTAAACACCTAACAAACATCTATATTCGACACAAAAATCTTTGTCCTGAACCTTGAACCCACGCCCAAACTAAGGAAGCAAAACATCTACCATGTGAGCTACAAGGCAACCATGAACTCTGAATGCCTACACCCACAAATTTTCTAGAATCATACGAGGTTCAGCTCTGGGTTCAAATTATGACGCTAGTTACGAGACCAACTGACGTACTCGTTCCAAGGGATTACACTACTAGTAGAATCATACGAGGTTCAGCTCTGGGTTCAAATTATGACGGTAGTTACGAGACTAACTGACGTACTCGTACCAAGGGATTACACTGCTAGGGTCAATTCAAACACGTAGCGTTTGCGTACTAGCATTCTTACGAGCGTGTCAGACATGTGCTGAGTTATCTGTCAAGCTGACCCTTGACCCCTAGTTTACTCACTGCACTGGTTTTACGATGTTAATACAAATGCTTTCACCTTGATAAAGGTCAGTGGAATACTTTATTCCTGTCGTCAGCCTCGTCGCTTTAAGATATTCTTGTATAATAAATATACCGATTTATTAACAACCTAATAATATTTCAATATAAACTCTTTTTTTTTAAATGATTTTATTATATACCATAGATTATACGCTGCCGATTACAATTAGTTTTGTTTTTGTTTGTGTGTATCGATAAACTAAGCCTTATAAAATAAATATCAACCACAATGCGAGTTATTTGGCGAAATACGCATTAACTTTGATTATGCTTACTCTACAACACACAAACTTTTTGTATGGAAAACCCAATTTTTTTCTAGGTAATTTTAAAAGTCACAGAGTTAAAATAGTTTTTAAGCTGCTAATACTTTGGCTCCAGCAATTTAAGTTGCGAAAATGACGTATTCGGCTATCGTTTAAATACAAACGTTGAATGAAAATACATATACAAACGATAGTCAAATGAAAAAATTACCTGATCTTAAAATGCTAGTAATATAAATTATAAAATTTCCAAATTTACAGTAAGATGCCGCCCCAGGAGCAGCAGAAATCGTGGGACTTGTACGAGGCTGACGCTACAAACGAAAACAGTGACGTCACGGACCGAGTACCGCCCACAGCAGAGAAGAGAGTTTGGCACATCGTCTGGAGGAATGTTGTGCTAATGGGCGTAGCACATATCGGAGCAGTGTACGGCTTGTACCTCTGTCTGTTCAAAGCTATGTGGCTTACGAACTTCTTTGGTATGTTTAAATTAAGGATTTTGTGGTGGTTTTCGATTGTATCATACAATACAATAATTTTGTTATTAACACCAAAGTTACAACTCATATTCCGATTCATGTCAAAAAACATAAAAATGCCAATAATATGTCAATATCATAAAACGAGGTGTCTAATAACCAAGTGCTCAGCTAGGTTCTGAAGCACGCGGTGGAGGATGCATTCCGGACGGAAGTGAGTCGACGCCGACGCCAGAATGTATATCTTTACCTTTCCGGCTTAACCAGCTGGCACGACGGCGTTACCAGTTCGTATTTGTTTTTACCTTGCTGCGCAGTGTGTTCTGATACACGCCGACGTATTTGGAGATATTACGATAAAATAACGCTCTTATCAACATCACCTTCTTACCCAAAATCCACTAAGTGGAATCGGTTTGCATGCTTATTTTCTCTACTTCATTCATCATCTCTATATGTATTTATTCCTGTCACATATCATTTTTCACACAGTTCATCAACAGCTTTTTATGATGCCTTCTTACGGTTTTACAATGAACTATTTTTTTAGTTACATGTCATCCTCTCTTCTTCTTTTAAGATGTCCATACTACTCTTTAATTTTTGTCACTGACACTACTTTCAGAATTCTACTACCATGCCCATTGTTTTTTTAAAATAATTGAAATGATATCACCATCGCCATCTGTGCAAGTATTTACAATTTGTACATGTATATATCGGTTTTATAATAATTAGATAACCTCTACTATCTGTCCTGACTGACATTTGTTTGGGTTGAGAATATATAAGTAGATCTATAGCAAGTGCACGGTAAGGTATTTTTTTTATATTTTCTGTTTTATAATCGAATGCCTACTTATTTGAATATTTCGTACGTTATACGTCTATTAGAACAGCGAGTACATTTTCGATGCAGCATACTTTTAATTGTAGTGAAAACCTATGAGCTCTTCTAGAGAATTGTGTAGAAATCGATTAATTTCAGCGAACGTTGATGAGTATTATTTCTCTTGGTTTCGCACCATTCCATAATTTATGGTGCATCACCATCGGCCTTTTCTGTCCACAGCTGAACTTAGGACTCATCTTCAATCAATCAATCTAATGTATGCCATGAACTTGAACGGTAGCTTTCTGCATCCAGTTTTCGCTCAACACAGGTAGTCACACTACCTGTGTCCTAAGTTTTTGCCTATATTCATCATGCTTCGCACGTAAAAACAGCGGTTGGTGGGCAGTCTTTTTGCGAGCCACGCAACGGCCCGTAGTGCGAAAAAGACGAGGCCGCTTGCGCATTGTACTCTGCTTTGTCTCCTTGAAAACGGCCACCGGATGTTGCCGAAACTATAGTCGGAGTATTTGAAATAATTAAACGTTAGTAATAATAATAATAATAATAATAAACATTTATTTCAGGTTACTATGACCCATATGTAACTAAATACAAAAATTAAAATACAGAAAAATTAAATTAAAACTAAAAATAATTAAATTCTTAACATAATAATAATTAAAAACGTGCGATTGAATGTCAAGAAAAATTAAAAAAAAAATAAAAAGTTTAGTTAGTAATCCCGCATTAGTTAAATCAAAGTGTGTCAAAATCTTGTCACTTTCATAGTAATATACTGGGGGTGAGATGAAACTTAAGATGATGGTGAAAACAGTCAGTCTGCTGCTATGAATGAAGATGCAGCTGTTTCATGCATTCTATATTCTTCTGTAGGTTTACCGTAGCACATGCCCTTTAGTTTTATCTGCAAGCAATCCCAGTCGAGTATCGAGGGCTTACATTTTATATAGATGTTTAATGATATAGCAATGACCGGTTATAAGGTTTTGTCGTTGCAACTTCAATAGATTGTTAGTCCTTTTCCGGTTAAGGATTGGAAAAAGAGCGCCATACAAACAATATCAGTCAGAGCGTGATAGTCAACAAACTTTTTTTATCTCCAAGAACTGTACAGTAAAGGTGACGACTCATTTTATGTTCCATTGTTTATTCTGTCTCAAATACTGAACAATGTTGTTGTATATACACACGTTATTATTGCATCGATATTTGAGATAAAAAAAATACAGATAAGGCGTGAAAATCCTTGATAACGCTTCGATAATACTATACCTAACTACTTCACTGTTCTAAGTCGATTTGAATCCCTACTAGGTATAAATAATCATTATTGTTTGTATTGTAAATAAGAATCACTATCGAATGTCTCAAAGTAATGAGTGCTAAACCAGCGATGTCTTAGATTTTGTTTTCTTACTCAAATTTTTGGGTACCACTCCAATCAATTAAATAGTCGTAGTTGGGCGCTAGTTCATGCCATTATATAAAAAAATTACTATTTCAGTTATTTCAAAAGTTTAGAAACGACCTAAGATAAATGAATTTTTATTATTTTACGGACTTCAAAGTCTTTTTAAACGAGTTTATGAAATATATTTAAAATCTTTCTTATTTTATTTATTACTACTAGGAGGATCAACAGCTTTGAAATAATCATAGCATAGAAACTTAGCCAACATTCATCCCAAATAATATTGAATCCAAGTACTTACACAATAAATTAAGTACGAACGCAAAACAGAAAAACTAATCACAGAATTCGTTGTTCAACCATTCGAGTATTACATAAGCAGAATTTTTGTAATTATTAACGTAATACTTGAACAACCCCTAATATAATATAATTAGTTCAATTCTATGTAATTTTCAGCTATCTTCCTGTACCTGTGTTCCGGGTTGGGCATCACCGCAGGAGCGCACAGGCTCTGGTCACATAAATCTTACAAGGCGAAGCTGCCGCTCCGACTCTTACTCACATTTTTCAATACCATCGCTTTCCAGGTAAAATTAAAATTAAGAAATGTTTTCGATTTAGACATACCTAACAAAGTCGAGACCACTAAATAATAATAAGTATTGTGTGTATGCCTCGAGCATTCATGCTCACCTTCGAAGGCTCCTAGCGGCGGCGTCGTTGTCGGGTCGCTCTCTTCCCTCAGATATGGTTGAGGAGGGCGATGGCTGGCACATGCGTCATACTCGTGATCGGGTGCTGCTTGCGGGTCGCTGCTCTGCTCGCGGTATACACAAAAACTAGTACTTTAACCATAAAAAAAAAAAAACAAGTTAACAAAGGTCACGGACCCCGGTGTCTGGGGAGAGTAATTTTAACTTTTTAAATAAAAAGAAAAGTCGAGACCACTTAGAATAAAACGTTTTCACTTTCATAAAGTTATATTGTAGATGCATATTGTTCTTGTATGCTAAGTGTGGCCGTGTGTGGTATAGCTAATCTACAAACGAAATCAAAAAATCATACATCTGACGTGTCTAAATAGTACCTTAAACAATGTCACTGTACGTGGCCGTCTGCTTCTCGCTTACTGCTACTAAAAGCACACATTGTACGAGTATTTTGATGCGGTTTTCACTATCATTTAAATGTTTTTACGGAAAGTTGGCATAAACAATTTAATTTAGATTAATTTCTAATTTAATGTTTTGTAATTACTTTAACAAAATAAATTGCACACGTGCAAAGCTGGAGCTATTTGCTAGTTATAAACAGAGAAGACTTTGAACGTGCCTGAGGCACTGAATTAATATAAACTGAGAAAATTAATTTCACTCTTATACAAAAAGATTAAACCCTTGAAGGATCTTTACTTGGTGGTAGATCTCCTAAGCAGGAGGTCGTCTTGGTAGGTACCACCGCAGTACCAGTAGTGTGTAAACATTAATGTGTTCCGGTTTGAAGAGTACTGCTAGCGAAATTACTGGACTGTTGAGACTAACCACCGTAAGTCTCAAAGTAATGAGCACCAAAGCAGCGATGCCAAAGAAAAAAAGGGATCTCAAAGTTCTGTGTATCGCTGCAATGGTCATGGACAGGTGTTATCTCTTTTTAACTTTTTACATTAAAAAAATCCCCTCTGACCTTTGGATCATGGACTATTGGTATACTGCATAGTCGTTTGTTATCGAAGCCATATGTACTTAGAATTTTATGGCGTGAAGAGGTGTACTCTATACTCTATTAAACAATTGGTAGGTATACCAATTGTTTAATTTTGCTGTGACAAAAAGTAATAAAAACAGTAATTATTTATCAATACTTTCATTATCGTGAAAAATACCTGCCTTTCTTGCGTTTTACTAAATCACGTTTGAGTAATATCTCTACCCGATAAATAATCCGATATCTACTAATCACAGTTTTTCCCTATTAAATATCTTTAATACCTGTTATCACAAAGTATGTAATTATTAACACATTAATTTTGCGATAATTTGACGAAACAGCTCACGCTTTAATGAGTCGTGTTATCTTTTGCGAGCATGTGCTTGCCACGCATGACATTCTGAGTCACCTTGACTTGTTTGTCAAATTAATAATTACAGTCTTCCGATTGCTTTAGACTAGGAGTAAATAGCATTTATTATTACCAACACTTACCAAAAATTGCATATTTATTTGACGCGAAGAATCAAGGTCAAGACATAAATACTATAACTGAAAATGATAATCAATTTGAGATTTGACCTCGAAGCTGTTTGATAAATTTGTAACATTTTCCTAGATAAAAAACCGCTTAAGCTCGGGTAGTTGCGCATCGGGTATTGTGTTTAAATATGTTGAGTTAAGTTTGTTGTTATTTTTGTTCTATGTATCCCTGCAATAGTCATGGACCTTCATTATCTCTTGCCATCAGGAGAGCTTCTAGATCGTTTCGTTACTTTTACCTAAAAAAAAGAAAAGTTCTAACATAATATATAATACTTATAGAACTAAATATACTCAGTATCAAGAACAACTTATACTACGGGTACAACTCTGAACTGATATTCCGGAAATATTTCAGCAGTTCTATAGAAAAGGTATGTCTTTTTTTAATTCTGCATATGTTTGCGTTTGACTACACCTTGCATGGTATTAACAGTATAATGTTGATCCTTGACCAAATGTCTGCTGTTATTATTTTGCTTAATACCTCAATTTTGGTTTAGGCAGGTAACAGTTAACGTTTTTATTTACCGATAGCTCCTCGACTAAAGGTTATCGTGTATGAACTATTTATTGGGGACCTGACATATTTACGTGATTGATATTTCTTTCTTCTGTGACGTTGTGTAATAAGTACAAGAATGTTCATGTGCTGAAGCAATGATCACTGATAATAGAAAATTAAATAAATATGGATACGTTCCTATCAATTATAGTTAAGGTTTGAAGCGATATTGGCTCAGTGGTTAGCGCGGCAGGTTCGCATGCCGAAGGGCGTGGGTTCAAACCCCAACAATGAACTTGAGCTGCCGGGGAAGGAAAACACCGTGAGGAAACCATAGCGTGGTGGTAGGGTACTTTCTAATACTCGGCTGGCTAGCTACCACCCTCAAGTTGAAAATCTGCCGCCAAACATCTAACGGTGTGTTCCGGCAGCCTCACTTGAGAGCCAGTTCCATTCCAGGCTAGGTGTGCTTTACCATCTTCGATCACACCATCACTTAACATCAGGTGAGTTGTGGTCAAACACCTAGATTTCGAGTTTCACCTTCCACCCAATTAATAATCTTGCGTTTTTGTAACTTTTTATGGTAAGCAGTAATGAAACGAACGAGGCACTCTCTTGACTCCTGATTCTATAACGTAAAATTCCTTGCCGGAAACGCACACACCTCATTGTATTTTTTATTTGACACTGGCATAGAGAGCGACGCGAATCCACGCGAATTTAACTCGAATAATTCCAGCGTGTTATGTAAACGCGGTGTGTTATTCGTTCATGTGCTCATAGCGAATACGGGCCTTGTGGGTAAGAGATACCTTCTACCTTCGACCATTGCAGCACAGCGGTACCAAGAATTTAGTTACAAAACAAGGTCTACTTCTACTAGCTTCGTCTTGGCGGTCATTATGAGACATTTGAGGGTGAATTTTATTAGTCTTGTAATTTCGCTAGTTATATTAACCATTCAAAGCGAAACACAGTAATGTTAACACGCTACCTACATAATACTAGTTTGTATATACTTCCTTAGCAGGAGATCTTCTAGATACCACCGCAGTATCAAATATTCTAGTCAAGTAGTAGTGAAAACGAACACAATATTTTATAGTAAATATGATCTTAAAGTTCTTGATAATCAAAAAAATCTCACGTTCGGTCTCACGTCATTGAAGTAAGCTCGACAATAATAAAATATAATGACTGTAAAAATTTAATTTTAGAAAAATAATATATTTTAATTTTTATCTGATTACAATGTTATATCTATTCTAAAACCCGACGTCAGTGAATTAAAGTATTTATTCTTTCATACTAAAGAAACACTTTTCAAATAGCCAACGTAGAATCCGTTTGTTATTACTCCGCCAGCGAAGTATTTTTTTCTTTATAGCAATTTTCTACAAAATGCTTTGTCCGCTTATTATGACGTGCTTGTCATTTCCCTTCGATGTCATTATAAACGGGTTCCACTGTACATAAACAACGTCTTTGTAATTGTTATTTCATATTTGATCATTGGTTACATTATACATTTATAACACTTACATGGCATACTACTATATAATTTATATCACAACGTCTAAATTCTGGAATTGGTTAATCTCTAATTATTTTAGAAAAATTACTATATACTCTTTATCATATAAAATAACAGTTACCCTGGTACATACCTACCTTCTTACCAGTGGGTATATCATATATGAATACACATAAATATCAGATGTATATCATAACTCATAAATAACTCGAACTATATGTACAAAATAACAGATGGACACATAATAAGTACAATAGTATATTTATGTACATTACTTAAGCGCTAGTCATTCCTCACGCGATAGTTTACATGATCACGCAAGATGATGGGCAATTTTCTTAAACTTCCGTTTACAATTTGCTTTAGATTAGTAATAACTTACTTGTATCCTACAAAATAAAACAACAGATAAAATGAGACTAACATGTTTAAAGATAACGTATATCTAGCTAATTATCTAAAATTCTAAACTAATCAGAATATATTGCAGTGCGAAGAATCAGAATTGTAGTATTTACTTAGAGATAAGTATGATAATACACCGTAAAAGTTTGAACATCAGCAATATTGATACAGGTGGTTTAGTACTCGATTGTTGTTCCAAATAATGAAAAAAAAAATAGGTGGTTAATATTTGACCTAATTATCCTGAGCAAACACAAAAATACGGACACTCAAATCACGCGCACCGAAAATGACATGGTAGTCGCGCGCAGTCACAGATTAGATAACAATTACTACGTAGTCTACGCAGGTAGTTATGTCTTGCACTAGCTCGGTGCGTAAGGCTGCGCGCTGTTCATAAATTCTGGAGTCTTGGGAAAAACTTTAACGAAGGTTTTCTTAGTTTTTTTTTTGTATTTGTTTCTATTTTATTTCTTTATACGTTTCATATGTCCGCTAACTAACATGTCTTTGAATATTGCTAATGTTCAAACTGTCAGCCCGTAGAAGTTTCAGCCTAATTGAAAGACTCTCAGACTTCTAATCCGGAGGTCCTCGGTTCGAACCCCACGGCAGTCTAAGTTATGTAGGTACGCGTGATTTCAAACGGTGAAGGAAAACAGAGTGTGTAAATCTACATGTTTGAGGGGTTTAAAAAATAATTATCGAAGAAATGTAAAGTCTACCAACCTGCACTTGCCCAGCGTGGTGGCCACCTCACCGTTATCACGATGAGAAAATGCTACAGCAGAGGCAGCAGTCGGTTTGTAAATACAGGGCTTATTAGGTATGCAAGTATGATTGCAAGATGTAACCTACACAAATCAAATGCACAAGCGCATAGGTAGGTATGCTTCATTATCAGGTACCTGCATAATAAATGTAAAACATCTAATATGAATATAATTATGTTAAAACTTAATATTTAATTTCAACCTACTCTTCTAAAAAGAATTTAAGCTAGACATGACTAAGTCAGTTTATTTAATTTTTGCATAAAGAACAATGGGAACTTAGGTATGTGTAGATCTGAATTACTTTGAGAATGTTACTTTACATATAACTAAATGTGTGCCAAATTTCAAATCCATTTAGTCATTTTTACGTGATTGAGTAACAAGCATCAAAACATACAAACTTTTTACATTCATAATATTAGTAGCGGAACGCTCCGACTTCGCACGGGTGCACATTAAAAAACATAAAATTTTAACAAAAAAACCGACTTCATATGGTTTTCTCATGGATGCCATTATCAGAACTGGATGAACCAAATGGGACCACACGGGAAGCATCAGCTTTCAAATAAAAAAAGAATCATCAAAATCGGTTCCGCCAGTCGAAAGTTCTGTAACAAACATAAAAAAAACAGTCGAATTGAGTACCTCCTCCTTTTTTGAAGTCGGTTAAAAAATGTTCGGTCGTTACCAAACTTCGCATACTTATGTTTTTTTTTAAATGTAATAAGTAATGAAACGACCGAGACGCTCTCCTGATGGTAAGAGCGATAGCAGCGATAGAATTTTGAGTAGCAAATAAAAATCTAGGGCATCGCTGATTTGCTTTACATTAGATTCTAATGTAAACCTAATTCTAATGAGAATTTTCAAATTTTAATTTTTAATTAGATGATTAGTCTCAACAGCCCAGTATTTTTGCTAGCTGCAGAACCCTTCACACCGGAACACAGTAATGATTACACATTACTGCTTAGCGGCAGAATATATGATACTGCGGTGGTACCTACCTAGACGATCTCCTGCCAAGGAGAACACTACCGACTAAAGCTTAGCCAAGCGTGTGATTCTCTGATTTCTGGATATTGCATGAAAATTTCATCAAAATCGCTCACGTCGTTTTGGAGTCCATACATCCGACATCCATACAAACTTGGATTTTATATATATTGTATAGATGTAGTAGAACTATTCGGCTAAATATTTAAAAAACAGGATCAAATTTCTTTGTGTATAAATAAGTACCTACTAGATATCAAAATTTTAGTACTAGGTAGTATCAAAATGTTACGAATTTTTTTGTAACTCTACTATTTTCTTGAAAACTATGTGTAATTTGAGTAATTTGAACAATTTGTTGCTAAACGTCTACCTTATTTCCAGGATGCAGTGTTAGACTGGTCACGTGACCACCGAATGCACCACAAATACTCTGAAACTGATGCTGATCCTCACAACGCTACGCGGGGCTTCTTCTTCTCCCACGTGGGCTGGCTGCTTGTCAGGAAGCACCCTCAGATCAAAGCAAAAGGGCACACCATTGATATGAGTGACCTAAAGGCTGACCCGATTCTGAGGTTTCAAAAGAAGTAAGTTTTAAAAATCAGCACAAAAAAGATCGTAGCAACTTAGTCAAACGGCAATCAGCGTATCTTAGTCCGAAAATAGTATCTCACCCTAAACGTCATAATGTTTATACTAGAGTATAAACAATATGACATTTATACTAGATCATCGTCATAATATTTGTAGCGATGATGGCTCAGTGGTTAGGCTCATTTGTATAAAAATAGTGAGGCTCAACTTCATCAGGTTGTGCTATTTGTGAATGATGTTGCCACTCTTACTTAGTTCGAGAACACTGTCACAAGTCTGAGACACGTAACTTCTTTAGAACTCATATTCAGTAATATTTATTGCATAATGATACATTGAATATATGCTAGATGTTCTTGCAAAAATTGTAGTACCTAATCAACTTACCCGGGCATTCAATAATTTATTAAAACTAATGTCATACTGATTTTAAAAAGAATAAACTGTGATCTCTATAAGACAAACATGACACATTTAAAAGTTTAAAGACAGAACGTATGGCGGCCTCTTTCTTCTGTAAATAAATAAATAATAAATTTTATCAGCCCTAATAAAATCGTAATTCTTGGCCGCAGCTGTGGAAAAAAAATTTTTTTTCAGAATTTTTTAAATACTCTTTAACGACTTTTAGTTTTCTGCTTTACTATAATATACAAACGCAATAGGTTTTTTTTTTTATTATCCCGAAATGCTGTTTTTTTTAATTTAGCATATTTTTTTAATATTAAAAAAAGTAATCGATTTCGCCGTTCTAAATTTATTTGCATACCAGGAAAACTTGCGATTAATAGTTTTTACTAAATTGAATGAATGGTGATTAAAAGTTACTAAAACCCCGTTAAGGGTTTTTGGTAACTATCTAGAACACTGACGGCAACTTTGCTGTGGGATAGGTAACCGATTGTGAGGTAGAAAACTTTTTGGCCCAAAAAGTTTTAACAAGCGCTTCTGTCCAATTCTATAGATACCTTCATTGTTATCGTACAGAGAAGATAAGAGATAATGCCACTTGATTAATATGTGACTTTACTTTATCCTTTTCAGATACTATCTCATCTTGATGCCACTGGCCTGTTTCGTCATGCCCACATATGTGCCAACTCTGTGGGGTGAATCTAAGTGGAATGCATTCTTCGTCTGCGCAATCTTAAGATTCGTCTACGTTCTGAACGTTACTTGGCTTGTCAACTCCGCTGCTCATCTATGGGGCAACAAACCGTACGACAAGAACATCAATCCGGTAGAAATCAAACCTGTCTCTCTAGTCGTTCTCGGAGAAGGATTCCACAACTACCATCACACTTTTCCTTGGGACTACAAGACTGCTGAATTAGGAGACTATGGTCTAAACTTCTCGAAGATATTCATAGATTTTATGGCTAAAATTGGATGGGCTTATGACCTAAAAACTGTTTCTACAGATGTGATACAAAAGCGGGTTAAAAGAACTGGCGATGGCAGCCACCCTACTTGGGGTTGGGACGATATAGATGTGCCAGCTGAAGAGAAACAGGAGGCTCTTATTGTTAACCCTGACAAAACTGAATGAGTGCATTTAAATATTATTATAGTTTTTGTAATATTTATAAGTTTCGGAGGGATTTTTGTGGAACTTTAGCTGTGACATAAATAAGAGTTATCGTCGTTCAGAATTCTGTTTAATATAGTTTCCTAATTTTTTTTATTTGATTGCTCAAAAAAGTTTGAAACTACTGTTTGACTTTGTTGTGTGTTTTGAAATAATTGATGGACATATATTATAAAGCTCTACTTATAAATGACGATTAAAGAAAAATTATTCTCGATTTTTCTACCGCGTAAAAGTTAAATGACGTTATTTAATTTAAGCAGCGTTTTTAAGTCAAACCAAACGTTTTTAAGTTTGTAGAAAATCTAAATAAGGAGATCCCAAAGGCTAATAATATGAATCTTTAGTAAAGTTTTATTAGAGTGTTGCCAAGCAGCAATCTATGAAAATGTAGTTATGTAAAAAGACTTTATTTTTTGTGATTTTTATTGTGATGATAAAATAGGTCTAAGATAAATTATTTTTACTTTGGAATAAAATACGGGAAAACTGATGTCATGTTTTATTGTAAAACATAAATAGTTATATTTTTTTAGCTAAAATAAGTTTAAGTTTCGACTCAGTCTAGGGTCTATGGTTTAGGAATCATATGCACTTTTATATCGATATTTTTTTTATGTAACTGTAATGAGACAAACGAGACGCTTTCCTAATGTTAAGAGATTACGCCTGACCATTGCAGCGATACACATAAATTTTAGTAACAAAGCAAAGTCTAGGGTATCGCCGCTTTGGTGCTCATTACTTTGAGACTTTAGATGGTTAATCTCAACAGCCCTATAATTTCGTTAGCTGCGGTACTCTTCAAACCGGAACACAGTAATGTTAACACACGGCAGTATATATCTGGTACTACAGTGGTACCTACATAGACTAGCTTTTGTTAAGGAAATCTACCACCAAGAACACTATTTCTTGGTGGTAGATTTCCTATATATAGTATATATATAGGATAGTAGTCTTTCATCCACACTTGGCCAGTGTGTTGGACTATGATTACCTCATAGTTAGAAAAACCCTATGCCCAGCAGTAGATGTGTTTATAAAAACAAGACTAATTCGAAAGAGTGGCGTATCACTATATTGTATTATAAAACAAAATCATCCGCCGCGTCTGTCTGTCTGTAGGTCTGTTCGTGATAAACTTAAAAACTACTGAACGGATTGTCATGTGAGTTTCACCAAAAGATAGAGTGGATTCATGAGGAAGATTAAGGTACATAATTCGTCAAGGTTTTGTGTAAATTGGTTGAAAGATGGTGATAATTGTTGGAAGTGTCAGAAAAATTCAAGCCACCTGGGAGCTTTCATCAAAAATGCTGCCTACCCTTTGAGATATAACAAAACAATGTATGGTGGGATATTCCTCTTTTATAGATCTACAAAAAAGTCCTATAGGATAGCTTACTATACCCATTCTTACTAACCGTGCGAAGCCGGGGCGGGTCGCTAGTTATATTATAAATTGTATATTGTTAAGTAACTACGGCAATGATAATATGTATAATAAGACACGAGTTTTCGTACATTAACGAGTATTAATATGCATAATGTTCCAAAACAAACATCATTTAAGAAATTAATCGACCCATCCTGAACCTATAAGCTCAAAAGAGGTTCATTAGCCTTACTAATATTCAAAAGGGTATTCCGGAATATGGTTTCTAAGGTGTTCTCGAGTAATATACCAACTTACTTAAAAGTATGTATTTGTATACGTACATTATCATATTGTTACTAAAACAAACAATAAAAGTGGCATGATTACTCGTACCTTTATTATGATGATGAATTAAGTATCATTCAAATAGAAATAATACAAAAATAGAATTAACCCTCGCACTAAAAAATCGATCCAATTTTTTTATTTTATAATGTTTGGGGTCACTTACTGAGCATAAAATCACAAAATGCTAACAGATCCAGGAGAAGCTTCAAGCGTCATCTTGAAAAGAGCTTTTGGGCGATATCTCAGAAACTATGGACTTTAGGGCAAAAGTTATTGAGACCATTATTATAGAAAATAAAATTTTGCATCTTTTATTACCTATAAACTTTTTTGTAAAACTTACCGTTTACGATTTATAGCCCATTTAATAAATTGTTTTTTTTTTTTTTAATCCAATATTTTAAGAGTTATCGGCCGAGATAGAAACACCGGTGGGGAAATCGATTAAATAAATATTATTTAATATTACCGGCACTAATTTTATCTATAAATATTTAATACCTGGATGACCGAGCTTTGCTCGGCTGAAAACACGGATAAAACGACGTTTTCAAAAAATGAAACCTAGCTAGATCGATTTATCTCCCTCGAAATATGTATATATATATATTCTGAATCTCGGAAACGGCTCCAACGATTTTCACGAAATTTAGTATGCCCCCTGCATACTAAATTTCGTGAAAATCGTATATATATACAAGAATTGCTCGTTTAAAGATATAGATATAAAAATATGGGACAAAGTAGTGTTATTATGTACTCTGACTTTATTCCATACATTTTATTTCTTAGAAAATAATTAGACAATAATTATAAAACACTTTTTTTTACTTAACACTTAAGTAATATCTAGGGGCCCTGGGATCTTGGACTAAAAGTTACACCTTCCATATTTTCTTTCTTTCACACAATTTCATCATACAGGAACACCCAAATCGCCCGACATAACCTATTATATCTATTTATGGTACAAGTATAGTAATTTCAATTAGGGGTGAGGCGAGCCTTCTATATGGTTTCCTCAAATTGAACGCTTGTGCGACCTCACATTACATGGATACACAGGCTGTTAAAAATAAATACCTTTCCCTATTTGAAAAATAGATAAGTTAAAAAACTTATCTATTTTTATTATTATTTTTCACCATGAAGTAATGATTGTTCTAACTAGGTTCGTAACGATTCCATAAAATGGATATATCTTAAAACTAGGTTTTTGTACATATATCTTTGTTTGATTTGATAATATTTGTTTTAAAATATTTATAGCTCTTCTTTTTTTAAATGCAACACAAGACACACACAGGTGTGTGAATTCTGTTACACCTTTTTAGTCTTCATATTGTGTTCATTATTTAAATTTAATTTCATTCTATGATGAATTTCAAATTATTATTGTTATGAATTGAAAAGTTAAAATTAAATCAAATCATACTAAATATTGTATACCTGTAAAAGGCCAAACCTTTTTGTACTTTACATATATATTTGTTTTACGATCAAGAAACATTTATTTTAAACTGTCTAACAAGACAGTTTAAAATAAACATTTCAGATTTCTGATTTATTTACACACAGCTGGGTATTTATTTATTATTAAAATTAATTTTTAAATCAATAATTTTTTAAGGTACCGGAGATTGTCCAACGGGACCTTATTGCTAATCCACAGACGATTATTGATTACTATTAAAAAAAAACGAATAGGCACCAGAACAAAAACTATTGATATAAATATTTATTTATTTAAAAAAAAATACTAAGTAAAATAAACATATTAAAGATCCATACATCTTACTTAAGAAAAAAAAAAACTTGACGGATTCGAGAGAGATCTTCGATTTCTAAAAGTAAATTAAGAAATCACTCATACATTGTAACGCTAATTTACTTATAATAGTTGAACAAACTTAAGAACAAGCTTTGAAATAACTTAATATTTTTTTTATTTACTAGAATTACGTCAGGTACCTCAGTAATAATTCATTTCATAAAATAATATGAAAATTGTCAAAAATAGTCAATAGGTATAATAACTAAACTATTTGTATAAAGCAAAATTTGTTCATATAACTTGACTTTTTTGTTTTTTACAAGTAATTAAATTAACTATTTTACATTTTTAGTGATTAAAAATTAAATTTTCATTATTTTTAATGTTTTTTTTAGTAATCCCATAGGAACCCATTGTGTGTGTGTGTTCTACGTGTGTCAAATTTCATCCAAATCCATTCAGTTGTTTTTGTCTGATTGAGTAACAAACATCCAAACATACAAACTTTCACATTTATAATATTACGTAAGAAGTAGGATTGAACTGAACATTTTGTTTGAATTTATAAACAAATGTTTGAGTAAACGTTAGGGAATTAATAATGGAGTTGATTGGTGGAATATTTTTCCGATTGTGTTATGGATTCCAGGTTTATGCAGTCACATAGCGCATTCCAAACAAGCTTTGATTGAAAGCAAACAGCAGCGAGTTCATTATAATGGATGAAGAATTAATTTGGTTATTGGAAATTACATTTTTTGGCATATAGAAATACTTCCAGGGCTACATTTTCCCGGCCAAATTTAATTGTACAATTATGAACCTGAATGTTTGAATGACTGCCAATCCGCATTAGGCTATCACAGTGGACTATGGCCTCATCTTTCTCACAGTGAGTAGAAGCCTACGCCCAATACTGGAATAGTTTATACACCAGATAACAGATGTCGTCAAGTTTCACAATACACAATAGTAATGACTTTTCTACTTATGACTTGACGTGAAATGAAATTCCACGAGGACGAAGTTGGGCGGAACAGCTAGTGTTTATATAAAAGCCATTACTGATATTGGGTCGAACGAAAATAACATACATAATGAAATCATCCTGTACTAAAGAACTACAACTCGCCGAGAGTAGTTCCAGGACAGTATCTTTGCACTATCCATTCAAGTCGCTCTACTTTCGGCCGTTTTTACCATAAAATAATAAAAATTCAAACAAAAATGGAGGAAAATATCATTATGCCAGAAAGCAATGAGAGTCATTTTGATAACAACTCATTCCCTTTTTTCGTGTTCAACCGTGAAAGCATGTTTGACGAATCTGAAGTCGCTAAAATAGTGTTGACTGTCGGTTTAGGTGTCGCCATGATTTTGAGCCTCATTGGAAATATTTGTACGTGTGTTGTTATTATTCGTAATCGTTCAATGCGGACTCCGACCAACTACTACCTCTTCAACCTCGCCATCACTGATATCTTAACTGCCTGCTTCATTCCATTGGAGATTTATATCATTTGGATTCCTGGTTTCTTCCCATTAGGTGAAGTTGGATGTCGTATCCATTTCATGCTGTGGGACTTTATTTGCAACTGTAGCCTGCTGATCATTACAGCTTTTACTATCGAGCGTTACTTAGTTGTAAGCAGACCATTTCTTCGTCAGAAACTTGCCTTAAATTCTCGCGTCTGCAGAATTGTAGGCGGAATATGGCTAATATCATCATTGTTTGCGGTTCCTGATATATACTTCTCAGATTTAGTGGAGAAGAAGAAATACGTTTTTTGCTATTTCACTGTCTCTTATGTTGTGAGTGTCGTGCTGGTCATAGAGATAATTGTTTTTTTCATAATCCCTATGACGCTGATTGTTGTTTTGTATAGTTTGATTATCGTGGATTTAAAATCGGCTAAGGAAAAGATAAGACGTAGCCCCGTAACTATTCAGCAGAATAAGGATCGTGCCGTCAAAATGTTAGGTAAGTTTCAAACCTTATTTTATTTATACCTCACACCTCCTTAAAATATCTTTCTGAGCATATGAATGATGTATCAGGATACAGAGGAGAAATGTGATCTTTTTTAAAAGAAATTGGCATTTGTGCGTTTTTTAATTTAAAGTAATGATGTAAATGGGACGCTCTCCTGATGGTAGAGAGAGATAACGCCTGTCCATGACCATTGCAGCGATACACAAAACTTTGAGTAGCAAAACAAATTCCAGGGCATCGCTGCTTTGGAGATCATTTCTTTGAGACTTTCGATGTTTAGTGTCTACAGCCCAGTAATTTCGCTAGCTGCAGCACCCTTCACACCGAAACACACAATAACGTCGACATAATACTGCTTGGCGGCAGAATATCTGGTTCTGCGATGGTACCTACCCAGACGACCTCCTGCTAAGGACATCTACCACGAAGTAATTTGGATAATAAATAATTAAATACATATAACTTAACTACTTATAAATTAAAATAACTTTTATTTTTATTTGGTACATAGTAGGTATTTAATAACTTGGGTATTATTGATCCGAATAATCGTGAAATTTGTAGATAGTTTAGGTGACAGATATTTCATAACCATTACAATTTATTTATTTAAATATTATCAATATTTCAAAACAGAAGCCTATTGGTTGCTCTCACAGATATTGCGATGTAATGAGATTACCGACTTGAAAAATTTATCAACGGATGCTGTCTAGCCAACACGAACTACAGACAGTAATATTAACCTTGGGATGGACCCTAAAATCGATTACCCACAGTTTAACCAACTTCTATTCACGAGGTTTCACACCATGTTAACATGATTACGTGTGCGCTCATATCGAGCTTATGTAATCTATAACATAACTAAGTTTACAATCAATCTATAACCCAAATTCAAATTCAACTCAAACCCCAAGTAAAAGAGTAAAAGAGGATTATAAAGAGGTCGGGGCTTACTAAGCTAAAAGTGTAGCATTGTATATTATTAAGTGGAACATAACGAACATCTTTTACTACGGCCATAACTACGATCAACAACACAACTATCGTGGTAAATAAATCACCAGACCCACAGAAAAAAAATCGTTGCTTTTTAACCTTATGTATGAAGAAGCTATGTTGTTTCTGATTTGTCCCCAAAGATTTTCATAGCAGTACTGATGAACAAGATCGCGCAAGATATTATCATTTTGTTATGGTTAACAGGCTAGATGTTTGACCACAGATCACCCGATGTTAAATGACGGTGTGGTCAAAGATGGTGAGGCCCACCTAGCCTGGGATGGAACTGGCTGTCAAGTGAGGCTGCCGGAATACATCGTTAGATGCTTTGCGATGCGTGCAGGATTTTGATACGGTTTTCAATAACATATAGGTTTTTTTTTGTAAAAGGTTTATACTGAGCACGAAGCCGGCGTGGAAGCTTGTACCCAAGAGTATACAATAAATTTAAAAAATGTTTCATTACAGCTGCCGTAGCAATATCGTTCTTCATCTTCTGGTCTCCATACAGTATATTGCGTGTGATTATGGCCCTACCTCGATTTGCTTGGAGTCAAAACTATCATGTCAATCCGGTAAGCCTAAATAGCAAACAACCAAAGTCGATGACGAAAACATTATTTTCTAAAAATAAGACAAAATGTTTTTGAGGACCACAAATACAATGACAAGAATTTTCATAATTTAGCTTTAGCTTAAGCAATATTGAGCTTTCATCTCGATCTCAAATTAATTTAAGATTACATTAACAAAGTCTTTGACATTGTCCGGGTAATGTTGTTGAATAACAGGAATCTTCATACTTGAATCCATTGCAAATCGACTGTTATAGTCATCGTCCTTGTCGTGTTGTAGTCGTCATCTGTGTTGTGTGTGTTATTACATACAAATCTGTCGTTAGCACTCAACAAAATGTACTGGCAAATTTCAAAAAATTGTGTGTGCTTAAGACCACACGACGGAAGTGAAAACTCTCTCATGTAATGGCAGCACCAGAGTAACGTCCAACAGTCCAAACTCCAACATAACTCCAGTCTGTCCCAACTCACGATCGATCAAAACAGACTCTCCACACACGTTTCAACCTCATTTACTATGGAGGGTCTGTTCGTGTGAGTTGGCCGTACGATTTACCGCCATCGGAGCGACCACGCGCCAATACGATCCAACATCGTCAAACATGCACGAACTATCTCTCTACACGTGGAAGGTTGAACGAACAGTTGGACTATTGGACGATAGTGTGGTGCCGCCATAACGGTCACTTTGACGGTTGACTATAGCCCTCTCGCTCCCTTAGTCGACGAGAGCTGACTTTACTCGAACGAGCATTACGTAGGCGAGCGTGACAGCTCAGTTTCATTCAATACCCACAAAATAAAGTGCACAGTGCGCCTAAAGAAGTTTTCACTTCAAAAAGTTTTGAATCCACACATTTTGTTGAGTGTTACGGTAACGCGGTACGGTAGTATTATGCCAAAAGAGGGTACTGTACTCTTCATTATGAACAAATTTTACTAAGAGGTAAACATCTAATAAAATATGTATAAATTTCGCCGCTCCAAACATTATGTTGAAGGTTAACGACATTTTTCTATAGAACAGCTAATTTTTTTCACAATTTCTGGGTTGATCAATGGCAAAGTTATTAATAATGATGAGTACCCTTTTTGGTTTAGTACACCCAACACTTATAATTCTGTATAAACAAAATGTAGTATTTTTCGCGTTTCAGAATTGGAAGATAGTGAATTACCTATGCTACAACGCTTACCTGTCACCCGTGGCCAACCCCATCCTCTACAGTCTCATGTCCAGAAAATTCAGAAAGGCTTTTAAAGTAAGTGTATCATAGCTCAGTGGTTTTCGCGGTCGGTTCACACGCTAAACATAGTGAAAAAAGCTACATGTCTGAGAGATTTAAAAAAATATCTCAAATACGTGTGTATCTACCAACCTGTACTTTGCCAGTGTGGTAGACTATATAAACTTACTCTACTCACAATGAGAAAAGGGCCACGCTAATTAGAAAAGAGATGATAAAAACGGGACTTATTCGAGAATAGGTACATACTAATAAATTTAAATAGAATAAACTAATCTAAAAAGCTGCTAACAGTTAGAATAGTTCCCAAAACGCTAGTCCATTGCCAGGTTTGCGTTGTATGGCCAATACTCAAACATTGTGCAAAATAGGGGCCAGCGTTTTAGTCACGTGCGACGTCAACCAGATAAAGTGTCAAGTTTTTAGATAATTAGATTTTTCTGAATAGACATTTATTCTACTATAAATATTATAAATGTGAATGTTTGTTACCCAATCACGCAAAATCGGCTTAACGGATTTGTATGAAATTTGGCACACATGTAGTTTATTACCTGAATTAACATATAGGATAAATTCTATGCCGCAAAAATGTTAGGTTCCTGTGGGTCTATCAATAAACTAACTATAGGATGTAACCACTTGAAATTTGGTACAGATGTGTCTTACGGAATATTATTCCAAAATAAACGGTATACTTTATATTGATCTAGATAATTATGTAGCACAAGTTTCATATGAAACTATTGCTCTTTTTAACCGAGTTCAAAAAAGGAGGAGGTTCTATATTCAACTGTATGTATTTTTTTTACTTACACATGTTTCATTTCTCTCTGAACCTGTTTCTTAAGTCAGCGCGGACGAAATCGCGGGCGCAAGCTAGTATAATAATAAAGTACAGCAAAATTTGTAGCTTTGCATACCTCAACGGAATAAAAGTTTTTACACATTCTAACAATTTTTTTTTACATTTTCAGGATCTTTTGAAAGGTCGAAGCGCAACGACCCGTAGCAGAATAGACAGAACTATCGCAACGTCTCTTTCCTGTTCAAGACAAGACAGCGTCAACTTAAACGGCCACAACCTTTTTAAACTTAAATTCTATAACACTTAAAAATAAGCTGTATGTTCACTTGGATGTATTTTAAAAATAAGTTGCACAGCTCGTTTGTTCCGTTTGTACATTTATTCGTTTATCAAGAAAAGTTTCCAGTATTACGATTTCTTTTTCACGCCCATCCAACATTTTCACAAAATTAACCTTCGACCGCCTACAAGTCCCACAAATGATGAAGTCTGTTAAAAACGAAAGAAAACGTATTAAATTCAAACAGAACATTTGTTTTGTTTTATTTAAAAAGTTGATGTTAATTATTAAAAAGCGAAACGAGCGAACGAGGACGAAAATGGAAAATAATACTGATTAAACTTATAATATTAGGTCTACCGGAAAGTTCTGTCCGTTTTAGAATGAAACAAAGGAATAAATTTTTTCATACTTTGGATAAACTTTATTGAATAATATAATTGCCATCATTATTTATGGCTTCTTGCCAGCGTGATGGCAATTTGTATATCCCATTTTAAAAAAAAATCTTATCTCTAGAGGCCAAAAATTGAACCAGTGCTTGTCTGATATCTTCTTCGTTCTTGAATTGTTTGCCCTGCAAGAAATTTCGTAAGGACAGAAACAAGTGATAATCAGATGGTGCTAGATCCGGGGAGTATGGTGGATGCGACAGAATTTCCCAGCCTAGCTCTGCGACTTTCTGACGAGTCCCCAAAGCAGCATGTGGCCTGGCATTGTCATGAAGCAGTATGATGTCCTTCCTGTTGAACATCGCCGGCCTCTTTTATTGGAGTACTGTCATTCTAAAACGGACAGAACTTTCCGGTAGACCTAATATAATGTATAATATGTATACGGTGTGGTGCACTGTTTTTTTTTTAAATATGTTTAGTCTAGCATGTGGTCGCCATCTCACCTGATGTTAAGTGAAGATGCGATCTACGATAGAGCATGCTCGCCTAGAAGATACTGATTCACTCTCGACTTGAAGACACCCAGATTGTATCCATTAGGGAACACCCACTCGGGTAACGCATTCCACGCTTTAGCCGTTCGAACAAAGAAAGTAGATTCAAATCATTTCGTACGGGTTCTTGAAATGTCAACCATAAAACGATGTCGCTTTTTCGAGCTTCTGGCCGTCCGATAGAAAAATGGGCATGGGGGAATTTGAGCATGCAGATCCGAAGCACACTCTCCGAAATGAATCCGATAAAAACCGATAAATTAGCAACTTTTCGACGATGTTGAAGACTATGAAGTTTAGCTTGAACGAGGGAGACGTTACAGACGAGTCTCTTGGCATGCTTCTAAATTGACTCCAACGCGTTCAGCTGGTATATGACAGATCTATCCCAAAGGTGTGAGCAGTACTCCATGCACGAATGGAGAAACATTGTACTTGCAGATGTGTCCAGCAAAATTCACACCGTTTACGAATTATACGACTTTTTCTATGAAAATGACTCTTTTTGATGACACAATTACAAAACGTAGAATAATCTCGATTTGTTTTCTGGATAATATAGTCTTGGATAGAACGAATATAAACTATTGTTTTTCGTAGCAAATGTAGTTTCATTTCACGATGAATTTAACTCATGGTTTGTTGTTTTTTAATTATTTCGGAATTGTTTTCTTGTGGTGTAAAACAATATTCCCGGAACGACCCTGTTTTTATAAAGTATTCTAACTGCTGGGTGCGGACTTCTTATTTTGAGAAGGGTAAAGCCGTAATCCACCACCTTGAAATAGTGCGGGTTGGTAGAATTCACGCGTATCTGAGAACGTTAAAAATTGTTAGACATTTTTTTATTGTTGACAGACTAAGTGTTTGACCACAGATCACCTGATGTTAAGTGACGGTGAGGTTGAAGATGGCTGACAGACCTAGCCTGGAATGGAACTGGCTCTCAAGTGAACCTGCCGGAACACACCGTTAGATGCTTGGCGGCAGATTTTCAACTTTGAGGGTGGTAGCCAGCCGAGTACTAGAAAGTACCCTACCACCATGCGAAACCATGCTTTCCTGACGATTTTTTTCGTCGTCCTTCAAAGGATGACGCAACACATAACTCTAAAAAAAAACAACGATGCATGATTTGAATCCAGGACCTCCAGATAAGCAGTCAGTCTTCCAAAAAAAACCGCCCGCCGTAGATTCTCAAACAATAAACACGATAAATAAAATGTGAACAATTGTTAAGTAAGTTGTATATACCTAGTATACAAATTCTAAATAGGCATTATATTCCATGTTGCATAATACATTTCAATACGTATAATAATCTGAGTAAAGAGCATCACTGTCTATTTTTCATATTACAAGTTACGCAAACTCGCATCTTCCATCATAAAATGAATAATTAGATCAAATACTGCTTTTTATGTAATACTAACGAACTGAGATGCTCTCCTGATGGTAAGAGATAACGCCTGCCCAAAACCGTTGCAGCGATACGTAGAATTTTGAGCAACAAAACTAAATGTGACATCATCGTATTCTATTATTACTTTGAAACATTCAAGGGTTACGCTCAATAGCCCTATAATTTCATACAGTAAAACAGCAGCGTACCTATAATACATAGCATAGAGGTAGAGTATATGATACTGTAGGAGTACCTACCTAGACGACCTCTTGCTAAGAAAGTCTATAACTTAATGAAAGATGTCTAGAATATGGTAATTCTATTCTCTGGATTAAACTGCACTTATAGCACTTATCCCTATCATCTATAAGTACTAGGTAAATTGAAATAGCAATGGCCGCTCGCTGATGCCTCATCGTAATTGGCGGTCACGAACATTCGATCACTCAAGATTTGCGAGCCGATTAGCCGTCACTCGGACACCTGTTTGATAATGTAACTCTTAGCTAGCATACTTTTACAACAACAATATCACGGGTTAATTTATTAAATTCATCATCATCATCATCATCATCATCATCATCAGCCTATCGTTGTCCACTGCTGGATATAGGCCTCTCCCAAGACACGCCACTCAGCCCGATCTGCGGCTTTTCGGTTCCATCCACCGCCAGCTATCCTGCGTATATCGTCACTCCATCGAGTCTCAGGGCGTCCTACACTACGTTTGCCAATTCGCGGTCTCCACTCCAGAACACGTCTATCCCAGCGGTTAAAGGTTAATTTTTAAAATTAATTATTATTTTTTTGTTTTTATTTAACGAACTCCAACATAATGTACTTACGACGTTGCATCTCTACAGAAACATAAAAAAGACTGCCCTGTTAGTAGTAGTTGACCTGCTCCCTGATTTGTATGGCGTGGGTTCGATTCCCACACAGGACAAAAATTTATGTGACGAACATTAATGTTTGTTCTGAGAGCTTCGTATGTACATATTTACAAGAAAAAAGTACACAAGTATTATACCAGTAATCTGGTTTCTATTACAAAGTTTGCTTGATTTGGAGCTAGATGGCGCTGTGTGAAATGTCCGTCGATATTTATTAACATTTACAAAAACATGTCACGATTAAATTGGTGCTGAGGTGGGGCCGGCGTAAGAATACCCCCCTGTATATACCCTCTCTACCCGTGGTTGCCGTAAGAGTCGGCTAAGGGATGTCATCCGGAAGATGGGCAGCAGCGTCTTCCTTGAACAATCACACTTGCCTGCGCTCGCCAACCCGCCTGCCAAGCATGGCGAGTATTGGCAAAACCCCCCGGCCCAGGAGGAGGCCTATGTCCAGCAGTGGACGTCCTATGGCTAATGATGTGTGTTACGATTAAGCTATTTTTAAGTTTGACTACAATATGCTACCACAAGATCTACAAATCAAACATTGTGCAAAAGACTGCGAAAGCTAATCGAATCTTGCCGGCTACACGCCTTCTACGCCGCTACGAATCCGTCTGTTAGTAATACGTATGACCTCGAATAGCATGACATTTATTATTTTACTTTAAAAAAACACGAAATTTTGCTGATCGTTTCAGTTGTGCCTCAGATATTAAAGAATTCTGCGACTTGTTGGTATTTTATCAAATAGAATCACTGAACGTGAAACGTATTATCGGAAAATAATTAAATAACAAACGTGATACATAGATAAAAAAATCCGTCTTGTCCTTGAATTTCTGAAGTTGATTTATGTTATAGTAGTAAGACGAAAGAAACACTCTTCTGATGGTAAGAGACAATGCATGTCCCTAGCCATTGCACCAGCAGTACCCATAACTTTAAGTAATATAATACATGCCCCTAAGTCTAAAAGGTATTTTGGTTTAAAAATCAAACTACTGAACCAATTTCCATTATATTTCTATGGGACCACCTAGGAAGTAAACACTTTAAATGGAAAACTTAAATAGACCGATTAGAGAAATTTTAATTTCTCCGGTCCATCTTTGTCCATTCACTTGTAAACATTCTCTGGAGACCATTCTGGTTGCAGCATCAGGTCGAAGGATATTGGATAGTGAAGAGATGGTGTGAGAAGGTGGATATTAACCAAACATAGCTAAGAACCACCGCAAGGAAACTAACTTTCAGATGAAAGAAATATCGCATTGAAATCGGTCCATCAGTTTGAGAGCTTTGATGCCACAGACAGACACACGCACTCAGACAGACCGACATCGACGTCAAACTTATAACATCCCTCTTTTTGCGTCGGGGGTTAAAAACGGTTACAAGTGTGCAAACAAAATGCAAATGACGCGTTAGATGCACAAGCATTGCCTACTTGCTTAGGCACGATAGCAAGAAACTGTGATATGCCATGAAGCCTAATGAGAATATAAGGGAAGACAAACACGAGTCACAAAGTTCACGAACCTCTACCATAGCTATGCTGTTGAATGGCTACACATACTGTTAGAAAGTGTTAAAATGTGGTGAAATACCTGTGTTTTCGCGTTACTTCCAAAAATGTGTATGGAAGCTTTTAGTAAAAGACATTACTTTAGTAGAACAAGACTGGACCTGGCTCTGACTTAGGTACGTACTTTATGTGACTTTGACTGAAAAGTCAACTTATATTATTTATCTAATTTTCAAATTACAGCTAATACTTAAGTTAATCAAAATACTGCACACTGGCAAATTGCACTAAATGTGATTAATTGACTGTTTATAGTCCGCAACGACAAATACAAGGTACAGGAAAATAATTCATAGGTAAAGGTAACAACTGGCGACTGGTGTGATGCTAAAGATAAAGATATGCTAAGTGCATAACGTTCTTATCTCTGAATTAGCTTTTAAAAAGATCGCTGGTAATTTCACATAAAAAAAACCTATATCTTTAGTACAAAATCTAAAACACTGCCTTAGAGTACAAGGACTAGTATTTATGCAATTTGAGATCTATTGATGTGATAATAGGGCGCGGATGCTGACGAGCGTGGCGTGCGCTTAGCGTGCGCGTGTCGTCTGAACACGGCCTTAGAAGGAGCTCGTTTCTATTTTGGCAACGTATCTAAGACCCTATGAGGCATACATGCTTCAAGTCACGTAGGTTTTAAAGTGTTTCTACCTTCCCTCAGTATGCAGGTTTCCTTTAGATATGACGCCTCAGAATGTTTGTTGGATTCTTTCTACGCCTGAAACTGTTTTCATATGTTTATATCTGTCAAAATAATGTGTAATGTAACAAATTATAATAATAAATGTTAGAGAACGTTTCATAGAGCGTCATCTAGCTCCAAACTATAAGCAAAGATTTGCATTTTTTTAATGTTTGACGGGCTAGGTTTTTGATCATAGTTCACCTGATGTTAAGTCTCGTCGAAAATGGTAAAGCACACCTAGCCTGGAATGGTACTGGCTCTCAAGTGAGGCTGCCGGAACACATTGTTAGATGCTTGGCGGCAGATTTTCAACTTGAGGGTGGTAGCTAGCCAGCCGAGTATTAGAAAGTACCCTTCCACCACGCTATGGTTTCCTCACGATTTTTTTCCTTCACCGGCAGCTCAAGCTTATTGTTGGGATTTTAACCCACGCCCTTCAGCATTCGAACCGACCGTGCGAACCACTGAGCTATCATCGCTACATATAGGAACATGGACAACTGATATAATACTTATATACCTACTAAAAATACACAGATTACACAGGCATATAAATATTTGTATAATTACGATATAGATGTACTATAAGTATGTATTATTTTTATTAGTGTATTTTTTAAATTATTATTATTATTATTTCTTTTTAGTGTTACAACATCTCCCGTTTGCTCTTTATTTTATATCGTTTTTCCATTATTGGTTGCCTGGAAGAGATCGCTTTTAGCGATAAGGCCGCCACTTGTGGCACTAGCTCAAAAGATTCTTTTGTTTTCTGTACTCTTTTTCTTTTTCGGTGTGCACAATAAAGAGTTTCTATCTATAGATATTAACTAAAATTAATGATATCATTAAATTCATAAAAACAGAACAGTTAAAAGTCACTTTTCAAACAAATAAACTTAATTAAAATCGGAAAATATGGCTAGGAGCTACGATGCACGTGCAAACGTAAAACTCTGGATAATGGTCTATCTGCTGCAATGGTCGTGAATACGCGATATCTCTTACCATCAAGAGATCGCCTCGTTCGTCTCTTTACGATTAATTTTTTTTTTAAAACCTTATAACCATTCCACCCATCTGTTTGTGTCGGCGATTCAAAAGAGTCTAAACCATATTTCGCCTGAAATAATCTATTAGAACCCACCAGATGGCAGCGGCGTAATCCGGTCCACAGAAGGGAGAGAGGATCACAGCATGTTATGCAATGCACCAGCAGGGATGTTGCTTCCTGGCATGGTGCCAGCGTCGGTTCGCCCAACCCTTATTTACTTCCGCACATTTAAAACGCTAACATGTCCACCCAATGTACTGGAAAACCGTAACATTATAGCACGTCTGCCGTGTTGGGACATAATAGTCGATAGAGACATTTTTTACTGTTCTAGAAAAACAACGATGACATTATTTATAGGCAGTTATTTTATGATTGCTGGAGTGGTGTTAAAATAACAAGTTTTTGCGGCCGGGAACAATTGTAAAAATATAAAAACTTATAGAAGTATTTACATTCATACGGCAAATATTCGTTGTGTTAGAATGTCTAAAGGGAAAAATCTCGTCGCAATACACGACGAAATTTCTAATACCATCAGACCGACTTCAAAATTCATGTAAAATATTATTATTTATCACATTTCTACTTTGCATTATATCGATATATCGTGTTTTTTGTGATTGATTAAAGTCAGTCTATACATAGATCAATTCATAATTTATATTTCAAGTATTCTTCAGACTAAATATCATCATCAGCCATACGACGTCCACTGCTGGACATAGGCCTCCTCCTGGGGGGGTTTTGCCGTCAACACTCGCCACGCTTGGCAGGCAGGTTGGCGAGCGCAGTTAGGTGTATAGTTCAAGGAAGACGCTGCTGCCCATCTTCCGGATTACATCCCTTAGCCGACTCTTACGGCAACCACAGGTAGAACCACAGAGGGTGGGGTACTATTCTTACGCCGGCACCACCACGGCAAAAATACAATTAAATATAAAATTGACTAAATTGACGACTTTTTAAATGACAGCATAATGGACTAAAGTTATTATTATTATAAATTGTAAAGTTAAAATCTATATTATTATATGACATAAATTTCAAATTATATGAAATATTGTATGCCTGTAAAAGGCCAGACCGTTATATACTATACATATGTTTATTTTAAGATCTTACTATTGCGCGGTTTACAATAAATGCTTCTGATTTCTGATTTCTGTATAATATACTTAATATACTTCTTGAAATTCTTCAAATTGCATATTAATTGCCTGTCTGAACTAATGATGAAAACTATTAGATTAGGTTATTGTTTTCATAGATATATAGTAAGTATTAATTTTAAGACATTTTTAGTTGTTATTTATATTTTTAATGATAACAGAACTCATCAACGTATACTAGTGAACATTAAGGTTTTCAAATGTGTTTGTAACGTTTTAAATTAAAAGAAAAGCAATTTTTTTTTCTACTCTCGTTTCCTAGCGGTCCTATGTTTATTGAGTGATATAATGTAAGTAGGTCTTTTGAAGAAGTAATTTTACGAATAAATGCTCTCCTGCGGGCAAGAGATAGCGCTTACCCGTAACCTTTCCAGCGGTAACCAGATCTTTGAATAACAAAACAAAGTCGTTGCTTTGGCGTTCATTGCTTTAAGACATTGGATGTTTAGTCTCAATGGTCCTATAATTTCGCTCATTGCAGTAGCCTTCGAAGTTTTACACACTACTGCTTTGCGGCAGCACCTACGTAGACTACCTTATTAAGAAGATCTGTCACTTAGGTATTTTGTACAGCCCTGTTGGCTCATTGGGAGTATGTCTGCCTGAGCTGTAGGGCGTGGGTTCGATTCCCGCCAAGGACAAACATTTTATGGTATAAACAAATGTTTATTCTTTGTCTGGGTGTTCTGTATATATTATAAGTATGTATTTACAACAAAAAAAGTATTTATGTATTCTATCAGTTATCTGACTTCCATCACACGAGCTCTGCTTAGTTTGGGGTCAGATGGCGCTGTGTGTAATGTGTCCTACAATATTTATATTTACAATATTTTTATTTTTATTTTCTTGATCAGACTGAATAGATTTCTTGGAAGTCTGTAATTTGTTTGTGTTATGTTAGCTTACAAAGGCGAGATAGAGTTGAAATGCGGATTTATTTACAAATAAAACAGCTAAACAAAATACCAATGCAAGCCAAGCTAAGCTTACTTTGTTGTCAGCTTATCGGTCATCGGTCAGTGTCCAACGATTCCAAGCCAATGAGATAATGAACTACAGTTCGAAGCAAGTCTTTTTCACATAATTAACCTCCTTATGTCCGCTATGTTTCTTCTAACGCTGTGCTTTATCTCCGCTTCAAATGGTCCGTGATTTCATGGGCTCGCGCAGGCTTTCCTATTCTAACTAATAATAAGAAGAATTCCTTCCCTTAGGAGTCACTTGCGAGCCGACATTACAAAACACAAGCGCGGAAATGCCAAGAATTTTCATTGCTTTAGTTGCGACGTAGACTCGATGGGATTATGAATTGAGTAGCTATTTTATTGGAACGCTGATATATTCATAAACTATTTATAGAACGTCCTATATGAAGTACTTTTATTGTGAAGCAGGTACTTTCTCATTTTAAATAAATAATAACAAAATAAATAAACTTTCTAGAATACACATTGTTTAGTAGTTATTATAGTTGAATGCAGTATTTTCTGATCTTTATTATACTGAGTGTTTTTATGGTTGATGGGTTAGGAGTTTGACCACTGCTCACAATGTTAATTGAAGGTGTAGTCGAAGATGAGGACATATAGGCTGGAATGTATACTAGCTCTCAAGTGAGAATGCCAGAACACACGATTAGAGGCTCGAGAGGATTTTCAACTTGGGAGGGGTAATTAGCCAGCCGAGCACTTGACATTGCCCCACCACTGTAATATGGTTTCCTTGTGATGTTTTCTTCAGCGTATGGAATCATATTCCACTAACTTAAAATAATCGTATTTTTGTATGTGAAAAGACACTTTTGTATTCACGCACCTCACGCGCACACAATACACACGGTTAACAGATTTGGATGCGACATTCAGACATATTTTACCCTGGATTAATATGTAGGTACATGTAAGCCACTTATTGTCCCACATAATGCGGATGTAGCGTCGGGATTCAGCTAGCTCTAGGTACATATTATACATTGATTGATTCAGGCGTTACTTTGCGGAAGTTCATTTTAAGTGTTCAAGGTATTTAGTGTATTTCCGCTTGAAAATCGCTGTGGTTACAACAGTGAAATGAATTTAATTATTTTTTTAATTAGCTTGACAACAATTTTTTAATATCTTTCCAAAATATTCCTTAACATCTAAAACTAAAATCTGACATTAACTTAAAATCTTAATTAATTTAAAATACTAATTAAAATAACCACAACTCTTTTACTACACTTGCCGACACGTGTTTCGCCTCTACACGAGGCATGGAAGTCTTCTAGAGTTTTACATATTCTACCGCAGAGCATTACCCGCTGTGTTCCGTTTTGAAGAATAATTCAGTTAACGAAATTACGAGGCTATTGAGACTAATCGTCGAATTTCTACATGTAATGAACGACAAAGCAGCGATGTCCTGAACTTTATTTTGTTAGTTATCTACTCAAAATTCTGTGTGCTACTGCGTACAATGGTCTCGGATTAGGCGTTATCACTTACCATCATAAGAACGTTGTATTTGTTTCAATACTAATAAATAATAATAAAAAATTGGTGGTGCAGAGATGCTGACATCATTTCTTTGTCGGGCAATTAATAATGTATCTTATATTTCTTATACACGATGTGCCTATGAAATTTGTGATATTCGTTCTTTCCGATGTTTACGTTGTTCTGTTGATAATAAATAGTACTTGAATTGCTATTATTATTACATAAGGAAAATATAAAAAAGTAAATGTGAAATGTGCTCGTGAACCGTGCTAAACAGTATCGAAAACTCAATCTGTTAAATTTGGAGAAATAAGAAAGTAATCAAATTTTATTTGCATCTAATTAACAGTAATAAAATAATTATATTCCAAAACGCCTAAATTCGCTAGTGATAAATTGAACACGTTCACAAGTGACTGGTATGAATTATAAACTTTAATTTCCAACAACGCGATGTATCATTTTATGATAAAATTAATTTAAAATCAGTGTACATTCATTAAAATTTTAATAAAGCCACTTTGAAAGTCATGATATTTTTCTGTTCGACGATGATAAGATTGGTTAACTTTGTCGGAGCTTTACCTGCCAGCACATGAACTTAAGGCGACTTCTTCTTTGTAGGAATACCTTAGTGCTATAGTTTTATATTATAAAACTTAAGATTCAGGATTACCTTCACCCTGACCTTACTTCTATTTTAGGTTAGAATTTGTATAGTTACTTACCTTACCTTTGGTGTTAAGAAATACCCAGAAATACACAAATTCGCTTCTCTTTATAAATATTTATAAACTGTTTTAAATGGAAATTGTCTTGGCTTCCATTTGCAAAGTCGTTAGATTAAAAACAAGCTTTCAGTAAGGGATATTATACATGATAGTGGTTTTAAGTATACATAAATACTCTTTACTTAGTAAGAAGTTTAAATGCAACCCCTTTTTACTATAAATACGTTTGCCCGCCATCTCGTCTGATCTTAAATGCGGTCTGTAATGGAGCACGCTTTCTTAAAAGAAACCGATTCACTCGCGACTTGAAGGCACCCAGATTATATCTATCTTATATCAAATTCCATTGTTTAGCTGTTCGTGTGTCAAAATCAAAATCAAAATCAAAAGTCATTTATTCAGTTTAGGCCCTGGTAAGGCACTTATGAACGTTAAGTTACATGTTTGAATCTACCACCGGCTCGTAATTACACTTCAACTGAGAAGACTCCGGCAAGAAACTCAGCAAGGACTCTGTCGAACTGCTTAGTTCAAGTTTTTGGGATATCAACCACGAAACGGTGTCGTTTTTTTGAGCTCCTGTTTTCCCGATAATAGTACGGATAGATGTCTTACATTAAGCTCTGTTCACATCATCAGCCATAGTATGTCCACTGCAGGACATAGGCCTCATCCTGGTGAGGGGTTTTGCCAATACTCGTCACGCTTGGCAGGCGGGTTGGCGAGCGCAGTTAGGTGTGATTGTTCAAGGAAGACGCTGCTGCCCATCTTCCGTATTACATCCCTTAGCCGACTCTTACGGCAGCCATGGGTAGAGAGGGTGGGATACTATTCCGACGCCGGCGCCACCACGGCACTTCCAAGCAAGCTTCCTTACATGTTTTTTTAAATTAATTGTTGCGTTGATTCAACGTGTCAATGTGTTCAACATGCTACTTGATGGTAGATCTCCTTAGCAGGAAGCTGTCTAGACAGGTATCACCGCAGTACCAGACGTTCTGTCGCCAAGCAGTAGTATGCAAACACTGCTGTATTCCGGTTTAAAGGGTACTGCAGCTAGCGAAATTACAGGGCTGTTAAGACTAACCATCGAAAGTTTCAAAGTAATACGCACCAAAGCAGCGATGCCCTGCCACCGTACTTTGAGCTACTTATTGCGATTCCTGTTAGGCACTCTTGAAATAGCCACGCGACAATATATTGTATGCCTGCGCAATAAGATTTGCAGTCACATAGCTTCATAGTAAGAAGCACAAAGTACAGTAGCTGGACTTTGTTTTGATTCAACATTCAAAGTTATGAGTATCGCTGCAATGATCATGGACATGATTTATCTCTTACCATCAGGAGAGCGTCTGGTTCATTTCATTACTTATTCATAACAAGGAAAATTTTAGTAAAAAAAACTGACTTCATATGGTTTTCTCATGGATGCCATTGTCAGAACTGGACCAAAAAACCGGACCACACGGGGAGCACCAGCTTTCAAATAATAAAAGAATCATCAAAATCGGTTCACCCAGTCAAAAGTTCTGAGATAACAAACATAAAAGAAAATACAGTCGAATTGAGCACCTCCTCCTTTTTTGAAGTCGGTTCAATCACGTAAAATTTTAGCAAAAAAGAAACCTTATTCATATGGTTTTCTCTTGGATGCTTTTGTCAGAAATGGTTCAAATTGAAACATCACACGGCAAGCACCAGATTCCAAATAAAAAAAGAATCATAAAAATCGGTTCACCCGTTCGAAAGTTCTAAGGTAACAAACATTTAAAAAAAAATCGAATTGACTACCTCCTCCTTTTTTGAAGTCGGTTAAAAAAACAGCTGCCCTTACTAAAAACTCCTTGAGAGTTTGAAAAATTGATTAGGGTACAAGTTATAGGAGCGACAGTACTTATTAAATTAAATTAAAAAAATATATATAAAGGCAAAACGTATCGTAAGTAAACAGTAACAAATCTAGCAAACTTGATTATGCAAATAATTATACATCTATACTTTCTATAACAACCACTTTCAGCCAGTTTTTTCTGTACTATGGTAGTTTTTGGTGTGAACAATGAATAAATCAATCACTTTTTATTGTACCGAAACTAAGAAAACTAATTTAGAATTACAGCCCTTTGTTATTATTTTATTTATTTTGGAAACTCTACAAAGGAAGCAGTCATGGAAAGTATCTTATTTAAATTGTAATTTCATTTGATTGCAGCTATTTCATTTCGGAATTTAGTATAATGTGCTGACGTAACGGTAAATGGGTACGCTATTTAAAGTCCGGAATCTAAGTAATTGGTCTCTGGTATCTGTGCTATTTTTATAATTATATACAACAATTGCTGTGGTTTAGTTATCTATTTTCAAAATACGGATACAAAATAATAATACGTTTGACCTTTAACTCGCCGGATGGTAAGCGATTATGTGGTTGAAGATGAAGCACACACATTTAGAAGATACCTATTCACTAAGATTTTTTCTCTCAGGAAACAAGGAAGCCGGAATCTTGTTCAACATTACAATTGTACCTACATTATGGATATATAGCATAAGTTGCATTATATATATGTATTATTCAAGTTTTAGTAGAGATCCCTTTATATTTCTGGAAATAAATATAGCCTATATTACTCGGTGAAGATGTAGCTTTTTAACAGTGAAAGAATTTTAAAATCGGTCAAGTAGTTTTTGAGTTAAATCGTAGCAAACAAATATATCCTCTTTATAATATTAGTATAGATATACATAGATACGTATGTATGATTAAAGTTTCAAGATAGTATAACTTGATTTATTTCTAGACTATATTCTTTCAAGGAATAATTAAACAGGTCTTGGAGTATCTTTTAGGCGATGTATTAGTTCAGCAAAATTAAACGGTTTGTAAATTACTGTCCCGGCCTTTTATTTCTGGCTTTATTAAATGTTTTTCTTTTGTTTTAACACGGCTGCTTCTTTGCTTGGTTAGATCGATTACATTCATTACGCGTATATTTTAATATCAGCCCAAGCGTCCAATATAAATAATTTACTCTACCTACGGAAAATTGTGTTAATTACTTTCTAGCAAAATCAAAGAGGATACGCTCATTCGCCCGTCTTATTCAATTATTTATACATTAAGGAAATAAATTATGTTTTATTTGACTTCTTGTGCACCAATTTTTTTCGACCCCTAGTTTCCGCAGGATATCCTACTTGAGCACATTTGAGTATTAAATATATTGTAGGACACATTACACACAGCGCCATCTGACCCCAAACTAAGCAGAGCTTGTGTGATGGAAGTCAGATAACTGATAGAATACATAAATACTTTTTTTTTGTAAATACATACTTATAATACATACAGAACACCCAGACACAGAACAAACATTTGTCCTTGACGGGAATCGAACCCACGCCCTACAGCTCAGGCAGACACACTCCCAATGAACCAACAGGGCTGTCGATTTGTTTAAATTAAGCATTTGTTTAAAATTAAGCAGTTTGCTGTTGGATATAGGCCTTTACTTGTAAGATACTTATATAGTTCATACTCTCTCTAAAACATCTAATGCTGCGCGTCAGACGGGCGGTATTGTCGTGGTGAAGAGGCACGTGGTGACGCGTCACTTTTCTAAACAAAATAGTTTCAATGTTTATCTTCTGCCTGGCATTCCGTTACGGCATTTTTTTTTAATTCACACATTTTTAAAATGTATACTAATTGGGTACCGAAAACCTTTAAGCTTCGCAAAGGATAGTCTCTGCAATGTTCTGCAATTCTTATTCGTTTTACTACCAACTCGCTTGTTGGTTAGGGACGATGTGATTGAAGGTGAAGCATACAGACTCAGAACATACCTATTTATTAAGGCTTTGAAAATAATGTTTTTTGTCCAGGGTAAATCCTTCATGGATACCACCGGCCGTGTGGCCATGGGGATAGTGGATAGTGGGGATAGTGGGATTCTCTGTCCCAAGGACGACTTACCCACTAAACACCCAGTACCTTGATGACCGAGCTTTGCTCGGTTTTTTAAGGAACTTGAAAAAAAAGGGGGAAAAAATAATCATCTGGATTCGAACTGCGGTCTTCAGGATTCGGGACCTTCTGATTTCGCACCTGGGCTGTTATAACCTAGTAAATGGTGGCGAAATTTAACTTCGTATTCTAATGATATTGTTGCAGTTTTTCATTGCCTGAAAACACGGACAAAACGACGTTTTCTAAAAATAAAACCTAGCTAGATCGATTTATCGCCCCTGAAAATCGTTGGAGCTCTTTCAGATTATATATATATATATATATATACATATATACAAGAATTGCTCGTTCAAAGATATTAGATAAGGGTTCCACCTCGGCGATTCGTATGAAGGCTACGGGCACGCTTTCGCACCCTTCCGCGACCTCGACAGCGCTTGTCCTGGCGTACCTGCCTCGGGGAGCCCAAGCTTTCCCACGATAACTATGTGTCGGAACACCGCGAACACATCGTGAACCACCTCGAAGACATAACCAGCAAATGGGTGTCGGGCGACCCCACGTCCGGACACCCGTGGTCTCCGTATGACGGGTCAGATTAGCCTCTAGAAATGGGGATCTCTAAGCTGTTCCTCTTCCCATACCGCAGCCCCCTCAGGGACTCGGCGTGTCGTGTTATGAAAAGGGCACAGTGCAAGAGCCGAGTGGAAGAAGACTTGAAAAGATCTGGTTGTATGAATATCCAACAACAATCACGAAACTAAAATGAAGTTGGGCAGGACATGTTGCCAGGCAGAGTAATAGCAGGTGGACTAAAATGTTGACGGATTGGCGGCTAAGGTTAGCACAGGGCCGGGATGAATGGCGTACAAGAAGAGAGGCCTATGCTCAGCAGTGGGCAATTACAGGCTGTAAATGATGATGATGATGATGAAAAGCCAACTTTCAACTATTTCAGTTTGTGGTTTCGTTTGCCAAAATATAACTTTTTATTTTAAAGCAATCTTATGTGTCAAGTTATGTTTATGATCATATCCATTTCTATTTTTATGAAATACAAAACTTGAATTACTATTATTACTATAATACTCGTAATCGCTATAGGTATTCACTGGAATAATTTTCTAGTTCTCCAGGCAGCAAGAGGAATCAGTCGTATGTAAACACAGTCAGCGTCAAAACAAGCCGTTATCACTCCGCCGAATCGTTTTCCCCCGGGTAAAAGGATGGAGAGGGTAATAATACATTTTTATTTTCTTCCTTGACTTGATACGTACCTATCTTTGCCCGTTCACCCAGCATTATTAATCAAATACATGCGCGGTCACGCTCCAGTTGTTGCGAATAATACCTTCTTTCTGATTGTTGTTAAATGTGAGGAAATATTGTATGGGAGAGTTATGGTATCCTCGAAGAAATGCATTACTGTGACATGTGATTTATCGAATAAAATGTTGCCGATAAGTTCCCTCCATATACTCCTTTATTCATTTATTAATAACCAATGCCGTGAATTTGCAAACAAATTTGCCGTGGTGGTGTCGGCGTAAGAATAGTATCCCACCCTCTCTACCCGTGGTTGCCGTAATAGTCAGCTAAGGGATGTAATCCGGAAGATGGGCAGCAGCGTCTTCCTTGAACAATCACACCTAACTGCGCTCGCCAACCCGCCTGCCAAGCGTGGCGAGTATTGGCAAAACCCTCCCCCCAGGAGGAGACCTATGTCCAGCAGTGGACGTCCTATGGCTGATGATGATGATGATGTGAATAACCAATGAGGTTGCCCGAACACACCGTGAGGTGCGTGGTTTCAGATTTTCAACTTGGGGGTTGTTATAACCAAGCGAGTATAGATTATACCCTAACACCAGGCTACTTACCTAGCAGCGCGTGATACCACTCTTTAACACAAGATTATAATAAAAACAGAAAACTTGGGATACGAACGAAAAAGCAGCTGATTTATTTTAGCTATATTCAGCTAATGGAACAGCTGATTTATTTTTCGCGTATTCAGAGTTATGTACATTGTAAAAGTTGTTCATTATGATAAGATTATAAACCCTATATATAACACGATTTTCCCAGCATATCATCACTATCACTATCTCACTATCTCACTACATAGTATAAGTCGCTTTCTCTGTCCCTATATCCCTATGTATGCTTAAATCTTTAAAACTACGCAACGGATTTTGACGCGGTTTTTTTAATAGATAGAGTGATTGAAGAGGAAGGTTTATATGTGTAATAACATCCATTAAATAGTGGATAAATACTGTTATTTTTGAGGTTTATACCCGTGCGGAGCCGGAGCGGGCCGCTAGTAATTATATAAACAGCAATTTTATACTTAGATATTTTCGTAAGTTTATACTAGTGTTAATCTTTCTTTTAACGTTCTGCCGCTATAAGTTACATTTTGTAGAATAGCAACAAATATTAGGTACCTAACATATTTGTTCATTGATGTAGTAGAAGTATGTTTATCAGTATTAATAAAAATAATAAAGCTCTATGCGTATCCGTTATTTCACAGATAAAAAAAATTTAGTTCAATTTATGCGAAACCGCATTGCGAGATTTATCGTTGAATTCGAATATTTGGACTGTTGTATTGGATTTCATTTTTTACAGATTATTTTAAAAACTTTGCTTTCATTTTTTAAATTTTATTTCATGAATATGAATAGGAAAGGAAGGAAATTCATTTTCGTTAATGATGATACTGCAAAATATATGGTAGGTACCTGACAATTGCTTGCAGACAATTTTGATACATTTAGGTAATTTTAAAACTTATGTCATACCTCAGCACGTGTCCCATTATATCTAGATGAGTTATAAAGCCGACGTCTACTCAAGTCGGCTTAATGTCTTTAGTTTCTTTTATTCGTGAATTTTATGATTTCCAAGAAGGTTGTCGATTTGCGGATTGCGAGTTATATTGTTCATTCAGGTATTGCTAGTATTATATAAAAGGGGTTTTAATATGTTGTTAAATGTGAGTGAGTGTGTAGCGATGATAGCTCAGTGGTTAGTGCGGTCGGTTCGCATGCCGAAGGGCGTGGGTTCAAACCCCAACCGTGGGCTTGAGCTGCCGGTGAAGGAAAACACCGTGAGGAAACCATAGCATGGTGGTAGGGTAGTTTCTAGTACTCGGCTGGCTAGCTACCACCCTCAAGTTGGAAATCTGCCGCCAAGCATCTAACGACGTGTTCCGGCAGCCTCACTTGTACTCACTTGGCAGCTTCCTTCGATGCGGAGGATCCTTGTCTAGGATGAGTCGACAGTATAATGCAATCGATGTAGATATTTTTGGTGACAATATAAACAGTTTTAAGAGATCTTTGCGATCACTCTCTGACAAAAATTTACATGTAAATTATAAAATTCTATTTTTATTTTAGATTTTATTATTGTTTGATTATTCTTTGACATTTGATTAATTATTGTTTTTATTGCATGCTGTCTGCACCTATAATTGTTGTGGCATTTACTGTATACTTATTTTGTACTTTTTACTTTTTGTCATGAGATAATGTACACAATGTTGGTGTTCATAATATAAATAAATAAATAAACCAAATATATACCTTGAACACTCAAACTAACTTTTCTTTGTTAGAAGCTAAATAAAAAAGGAGTTCCAATACGTATAATTATTCCGTAAAAAATAATTTAAAAAAATGTTAACACCGGTAGCGTCTGTGCCAAGAATAACTCATAACTCACACAAACACAAGAAAAATTAGGTCAAACATTTAACATTGTTTTTTGCTTCAATGCCCTTTTAGTCCTACATGTAAAATGTATAGACGTAGTCTAGATAAAATACCTAATTTTTTCCTTTATCTCCACGGAGACAAGCGTTCATCAAGCGACGTGCCTCGAGACAGGGTTGCCAGATTGCTTATTTTTTCACGATTTTCGTGGAAAAGGAAAACGATATCATTGAGAAATGTCAGTTAGCAGTTAGCAGGGCCCTTTTCAGATTTTTTTCGTAATGAAAAGCATCTGTTGTTCTTTGTTTTAACACATTTTGTAGGGGCATAGTGTCTTTGCTAAGAGTGGCGCATTTTATAGCTTAGCTGCCACTTGTTAGGTTTCCCATACCCGTGCTAATGTGAATTGTTTTTTTTTATTTTTTATTAGTTTTATGTTTGACCACGCCCTTCCTGATGTTAAGCAGGATGCAGTCTAAGATGAAGCACGCTTTCCTAGAAAAAAGCCTATTTACTCTGGATTTGAAGACACCCAAATTGTACTTTGCGAGAAAAACAGACGTCAGTTTGTTTGTTTGCACTAGCTTTACAACCATATAATTATTTTGTATTTATCAAGAAACGGATATCACCCAAAATATTTCATTATTTTCCGATACCCGACAGTCAGAACACGCAGATGACGTCATCGGTATACATCTTTACATATTTCTCTTCTTTTTATCCAAGAAGTAAAAGTCCAGGTTCGACCCGCGATTTTTGTTATATCGTCTACCCAACGAGCTGGTGGACGACCAACGCTCCGTTTACCAGTAAATAGAAGTAAAAGTATAGTAAAAAGATATACCATACACTTTTTACTGGTATATATATACCAGTAAAAAGCATCAATTTAGTAGAAAATATTAAATCTAGGCTAAATTCTATAAACAGGCCTAGAAACCCTACCTTGCCATAAAACACGTTCCTACAACTCGCTCAATAAGCAAATCCCTCGATAAACAAGGCCCAGACAGAAAGAATATATGAATTTCAATTCACCTGTAGCCTGAAGAACAACCGTTTACTTAATGGACAAGTAATGAAAGCAATAAAATAGAGTACGGTAATAAAAAACTATATTGACTACCTGAGACTCAATCCTACCGACTCAATTAAAATAATGTTTTCTTATTTTTGACAGCCCGAGTATACATGTTCTTCGTAAACTTTTGATTTAACAATTCGTTTGTCTTTACTATGATAATAGTGTATCATTGTTTTTACTCTCCTTAGAGACTATCCGGTTACTTCACTTGGTGGTTTGTTATGCTTCGACAGTTAAAGTGTGTGGGTTCGATTTCCACTCAGTACTAACATTTTTGTATTATGAACGATATAGATGTTTGTTCTATGTCTGGGAGTTAAAGGTATGTATATGTATACGTGTACGTGTACGTGTGTGTATGATTGTGTGTATATGTGTATGTATATGTAGTACATGCGATCCCTTAGAAAAACGCTGCAAACCTCGCTGAGCGACTTTCAACCCTAACCAGCCGAACTGATCTAACTGCGAGTACCCATGTCATGACGTCATACACACTGGGTAAGGAACTGGTTACGAAGCATTAGGAGTGGCACATGTCCAGCATTGGATTAAAGTGGGACATCATTTCATGATGATGCTGATGTTGACGTGCAATGTTCTAGATACCGCGGCATTATTTCTTTACACGCCTAAAACTAATCCCTTAGTGTACATCACACTAAATGTCCAAGTGACCTTAACAATCCCATCGAAACTGGGACAAAAATAGATAAAAGTAGACTAAAAGCCGTTACGTTACGTTCCAGCTATAAACGGCAAGGCCGGGGTGTCAAATCAAAAGTTTAGCCAATTAAACGTCCCTACGGAAGTTCACTGATACAAACATGGGACAATAAACTAAGTTATACAGTATTATATGCTTTGCTCGGTTTTTCATTGCCTGAAAACACTGATAAAATTCGTTTTCTAAAAATGAAACTTAGCTAGATCGATTTATCGCCCCTGAAACCCCCTGCATACTAAATTTTATGAAAATTATTGGAGCCATTTCCGAGATTCAGATTATATATACATATGTATATCCATATATACAAGCATTGTTCGTTCAAAGGTATTAGATGTATAAGCTTAAGCTTTACTAAGCTGAAAGGTAATGTTTTTTTTAAAGACAAGCCTAAAATTTCTCCAAAAAAAGCTGGCTGCTGCACTATACAACACGCAGAATGTATATAGCACATGTTGATAGACACCTCATTTAAAGTCAAAATACGATTAGTAATTTAAGAGCAGGGCTCAATAAAAATCATCACGTTTGCTATGCCCATATGCTACTCCCTACTTATAAAATAGAATCCAACAAAAAAAGAACCATCAGAATCGGTTCATAAAAGACGAAGTCATCCGCGAACTATTTATTTTAATAGAAGAAATATTTTGTATTATAATTTACCTACAATAACCGAGTAAATCAAAAAGCGATGATTAATTAATTGAACTTGGAGTCGCGCGTTTTATTTAAATCGACATGAGGAAGTAATTTTTGAAACATTTATTTCGTGACAACACTGTGGAAAGGTCATTAAATTAACTCCGGCGCGCAGTTTCATAATTCTCGCATAAAGTTAACGATTAGTTTGTACCGTAAATTGTTTTTAAGTTAAAAATAATAAACCTGCTATTTTCAAAATAATATAAGCCCTCAAGATATAATAACTACTGGAACAAAATACTCAAGAACCACATTCTAGGGAACATCTTTCCTCTTTTCCTAAGGAACAATTTCCTTGCGAATATTCACATAATTTTATAGATCTTTTATACATTTGTAGTAATGAATATACCTAAGTGTACGAAGTAAGAGTTTAGTAGTTTTATATTAAGTAAAATTGAGCTACAAAAACCGTATCCAAATAATAAGCGCAAAAGCAGTGATGCTCTGGACTTTGTTTTGTTACTCTAAGTACTTACCTGTTGGCTCATTGGTAGTATGTCTACTTTAAGAGCTGTAGGGCGTGGGTTCGATTACCATCCAAAACAAACATTTTGTGGTGTAAACAAATGTTTGTTCTGTGTCTGGGTGTTCTGTATGTATTATATGTATGTATTAAAAAAAAGTATGTATGTATTCTATCAGCACGGCCAAAGACCCAAGAGCCAAGCTGAGCAGACATTATACCGAAGATATCCCGGATGTACGAGATTAGCATGGCCCTGAAACAGCTTAAGAACAACGAGGCGCCGGGTGATGATGGAATCACATCAGAGCTTCTGAAAGCGTATGGAACGCCGGTACTTAAAATCCTTCAGAAGCTCTTTAATTCCGTCGTACTAGAAGGTGTAACGCCAGAAGCATAGAAAAAAGGCGTGGTGGTGCTATCCTTTAAAAAAGGTGACGACACCTTATTGAAGGATTACAGACCCATCTGGCTTCTGAGCCATGTTTATAAGCTGTTTTCGAGAGTCATTACGAACCGTCTCACTCGCAGTTTCGATGACATTCAGCCTTCCAAACAAGGGGCATTTCAGGTGAAGCAGACAACGAAAAAAAGTGACGTTCTGAAATTTGTTTTATATTCGGCTTAATTGTACTTCTAGTAGGTAAAAAATGTGGATGTGGACACACAATATTTTTTTTGTATGATTTTTATTTTTCGATTTATTGGCTACTAAATAATTGTCGTTATTGAAATTCGTATTTTTGGAATTGTTTTTCGAATTAAACAAATTTATTTTAAAATATTAAATATGGCGACTTAAATAGAAAATTTACTGTTCTTTTTTAATACAAATAAAACTGTTTTTTTTTTATATACAAAACCGGAAATAAACTTTTCTAATCTGATTTTAGTTTTATTTATTTTTTATTTCAAAATGTAGCCTAAAGTACATTTATAATACACCAGAAGTTTCAAAATGGGACTCATGCCGAAAGTCTTCGACGAGTGTGTGTTACCGGTGATGCCTTATGGTGCTTAAACGTAGTCTCTGACTATGTACCTTCTTGATAAGCTCAAAGTCGCACAATGAGCTAATGAGAGGCCTAGTTTCCCTACGAAATCGAATCTGAAATGACAAGATCCGCAAACAAACCAAAGTAGCCATAGCCAAACATAGCCCAAAGGATTAGCAAATTATTTATAAGATTAGCGGCAAGCGCAGCGTAGGACGTCCACCCACAAGGTGGACAGACGACCCAATAAAGACCGCAGGCACGCGCTGGATGCCAGGCGCTTTCAGCCGGTCTTTATGAATGAAGGAAGTCAATGGGAGAGACCTATGTCCAGCAGTGGACGTCCTCAAATGATGATGATGATGATCAGTTATCTGACTTTCATAGTACAAGCTTTCCTCAGTTTGGCGTCAGATGGCGCTGTGTCTAATGTCTTACGATATTTATTTATTTATAAGTACTGGATATGCAAAGATCTTGGACCGCCGTTATCTAACAGGAGTTATCTAACCGTTATCTAACCCTGTTGGTAACAGATTTTATTTTTTTTCAAGCTTTTTATTACTTTGACATAAAATATAAAACATATTAAGTACTTGAAGATTATTTTACCAGTGTGCTGATGGCATTGTCACGTTATTTGGCAACATTGTAATCAAATAGCTAGAATTCGAAAATGGGAGTCGTTTTTTTAATCGAATTTAAGCACGATCTTTACATTAAGTGATGAAAACTAACAAATTACGAAAACCTATAATTTAAATTTCAATTTTCAACTCTAAAAAAATAAATTCTTCAAGCTTGGAACAAAAGTGAAAAGGTTTTTTCATTTCAACTCTGTGTACTTACTTAGCGAACACCTTACGGATCGAAGCTACAAATTCAGAAGTTTTAGTGCGGGTTCAGTGGTTTAGTTTGACTCCTGAAATAAATTGCTTACATGGAGCTGTACCTAGTAGAAGAAAGTTAAAATAAAAAAAAAGTTAATTGAGAAAAGCTCTAGGGTGCGTACAGAAGACCAACTCCTTTTATCAAATGATTATACCGAAATGTGTTAAAAATAAACTTGATTGTTTTTCAGTAGTCTCGAACACTTACAATCAAATAGTAGTGCGATTGCTCTCTTACTTTTGGTCCTATTGTATCGGTAGGTACCCTTCTCCCGACCAGAGTTGATAGGCTAAGAAGCTATCAAATTAACTTTGCCTTCTATACCAAGCCAATTATTAAAATAAATGGGTTCATTACGAATTGAATTCGAAGCGTTCACTGGCCTTGTAATTTTGGGAAAGATGGGAAAATTACGCGTGGCCATTTTCCTTGCCACTATCTCGCTCAATCGACACGATTGTGGTCGGATAAGAGACTACAATTATAATTTTCTTTACTTTTACAGGGATACGCAGAAGGGTAGTATAAAGCCAACGCGGGTTGGCTCATTATACTGAACATTTTTACCATAGCGCCAACCCTGTAAAGGCAAAAATCAGCTATTTGATAATAAAAAAATGCCACTCCACAATATATAAGGAACAACTGATTTTGTTCTTTGTGAAATTCAGGTAAAAAATAGTAGTTCATAATAAAAGTTATTTGTAAATCAAAATAAACATTCAAATAGAAAAACTTAGCACGAAGATGATTTTTTATCTCCTGGCACATTTTTCTCGAATCGCCTAGAGTTTCAGAAATAAATATTATTTATTTTCTTCCGAGATTTTTCTTCACAGTTTGTACTTTTTTTCTAATTTAAGCTTATACTGATTATGAATGAGATTAAGCAAGGAGCTAAGTTGATAAAAAAAATAACTTGACTAGATTGTGGTTCGAGTGTTTTATAACTTCTTCTTTGTTTTTGTATTCTGTGCATTAGCCAGCGACAAATTTTTGGACCCTTTCCAGTTTTTTTAATATAAAAAATCCGATAATGAACGTCTGTTACAGTCAAAGTCGTACAGATTAATTCATGGTCGAGTCTCGTCGGAAACTTTACTTACAAGCTTCGATAGAGTTTCAGAAGCACTTTGTGAAGAATATGTTCGTTTGAATTTGAGCTTTGCCAGGTTTTAAAAAGTAAATGATTTTATTACTTGGAGTTCGTGCAGTCAGTATTATTAATAAATCTGCATCTTCTCCGATAAATCACGGAGGATTTGTTGGAAAAGATGTAGATAGATTTGTGTGCGTGAGTCACAACCACCAACACTCCAATATTTTTTTCTTCAAATGGAAGACCCGGATGCATACTGGCCACATATGAGTGGATATTAGTATTTTCGAAGTTTGAAATCACGATAACTTGAGAATGGTGATTCATAGGGAAAAAAGTATCGATACCTTTTTTGTAGAAAATTTCACGATCTACAATCTTTTTTTGCTCAATTTTTACGGTAGATCTTAACGTTTCAGAGATATACGTAAACAAAAACTGAAATTGATAACCTTTGACCTCGAATAAAAAACAACCCACAAGCAGGATTGATGGAGACACATTTTGACACATCCTTTGCAATGGCGTATTCAAGACCTGTGCAAAAATCCAGCTTGTTGGAAATCAATGCAAACTCAAATGTCTATTTTGTCTGGACTAGATCGTACAATTTGACATCAATTAGAGCGTCTTCTGTTGAGAATCGTAAAACTCATTATAATTTCCGTTGCTTGATTTAATATTAAATAATCATATTTTGCATGTTTAACTCAGAACATTACAGTCACAAAGACCACGCCGCTCTGTATAGTCAACACCTCGCCTACGCTTGCGGTATGATTGCATCTAAAAGCTGATCCAAACAGACGCGGCTAGGTATAGTGGCCTGAAATTTGTCTAAATTAAACTACGGTTAGGCTTGCTGAAAATGCCGTGATTTCAGCGGTAGCGCGTACAGCAATACGCAACGAAGCCACACAAAAATTGTCTTCAGTAGCAACTAAATTTACGCCTGCTACAATAGCACCGTGGTGGTGCCGGCGTAAGATTAGTACCCCACCCTCTCTACCCGTGGTTGCCGTAAGAGTCGGCTAAGGGATGTAATCTGGAAGATGGGCAGCAGTGTCTACCTTGAACAATCACACCTAACTGCGCTCGCCAACCCGCCTGCCAAGCGTGGCGAGTATTGGCAAAACCCCCCCACGAGAAGTTCTATGTCTAGCAGTGGACGTCCTATGGCTAATGATGTGTGATGTGAAGTGAAGGCGTGAGCGTATAAGTCGTAATGTACTAAAATGTAAGAGAAACGACACATCAGGACCTGGCAATTCAGTAAATCTCAAGCTTAGGTTGACAAAGTAACAATTCATCAAATATCTCAAGCAGACTTTGTTATCATTTTTATTTCCGTTGTTTTCAACTGGCATTTTAGTGCCATTACCGTTTTACTATGGAAACTGGCGATAAAATTAAACGTGAGTAATCCCTCATAAGTTAAACAAAAATGTGCCATTACCATATTTGTCTAAGTGAACCTTACTACCAGTCAATGAATTTAACAATTTTGAATTAACATTGACCATTGAATTGATTTATTCTAAATTGAGTGAGGTGTATATTTTGTAGCGATGATTGCTCAGTGGTTAGTGCGGTAAGTTCGCATGCCGAAGGACGTGGGTTCAAACCCCAACAATGAGCTTGAGCTGCCGGTGAAGGAAAACATCGTGAGGAAACCATAGCGTGGTGGTAGGGTACTTTCTAGTAGGTATTCGGCTGGCTAGCTACCACCCTCAAGTTCAAAATCTGCCGCCAAGCATCTGACGGTGTGTTCCGGCAGCCTCACTTGAGAGTTAGTTCCATTCCAGGCTAGGTGTGCTTTACCGTCTTCGACTACACCGTCACTTAGCATCAGGTGAGCTGTGGTCAAACACCTAGCCTGTCAGCCATAAATATATATATATATATATAAATATTGAGTTTATTTTCGCTTAACAGTCGTTTCAGTTAAAGCAACGATGAGAATTTAAATTTAACAAACTTAATGACAATTTTATAAACCTTACCCGAAACATGAACCTAAAACCGGAGTTTGACATAAACTTAAAAGCTAAAACAAATTAAAACAAAAAAAAAAATATTACTACAAGTTTTTAGGTATATCCTCTTCTCAGTAACCACTTGCACGTGTTTCGCCTCCACAGGAGGCATCCTCAGGACGTGTTGACTCTTCGACCGCTTGGCCAAGCTTAAGTCTAAACAGAGAGGGTAAATTGAATAATCTTTACATTTAATCATATTGACATATTCTATATTTGACTTATTATTATATTGACATTTTCATTATATTGACATATGTTTTGAATTTGATTTGATTGGGAACCAGATTGCTAATAGAATACTTGTATACTTTTTTTGTAAATACATATTTGTAATACATTCAGAAAACCGAGAAACAGAACAAACATTTATCGTCACATAAATGTTTGTCCCGGTGGGAATCGAACCCACGCCCTACATCTCTTAAAGCAGATATTCTACCAAATGAACTAACAGCGCAGTCAATTATATCTTCTTTTCGTTTTATCTTGCCGCATACGAATGAAAATTTATTCCTAGCATTGTTCTGCTTGTACGTAACTGAATGGGCACATTAATTGTGTTTTGTTTGCGACTTAATTAAAGCCAGAATGAAATATCTATCGAGTCAGATGGCATGTTTCTCTAACGAACTTGTACTCGAAGGCTCATGTCGCGATGGGCTAGTCTTAGGTATGTTTTGTAGTCTTTGAGTGACTGCTAGTGGCATTTTCTGTAAATTTATTGCGAGTTTTACTTTGATTACTTCAGACCCTAATATGTGTATGCCACTTGATTTCATTAACACAAGTACAAATTCTTTTCTCACGGATTTTATTATATGATATGGCGATTTTTAGGGTTCCGTACTTCAAAAGGAAAAGAAAGTAACCTTAATCACTCTGTTGTCCGTCTGTCCATCTGTCAAGACCTTCTAACTCGGGAACGCGTGGAGGCATCGAGTTGAAATTAAAACTATATACGCAGATCTGTAAACCCTTGCATTATCTATCTTATCGTTAAAAAAAAGTTACAGCCGTTTATATCGCTAAAAAAAACACAAATTTCGACACTCACACACATCATCAGCTATAGGACGTCCACTGCTGGACATAAGCCTCCTCCTGGGGGGTTTTGCCAATACTCGCCACGCTTGGCAGGCGGGTTGGCGAGCGCAGTTAGGTGTGATTGTTCAAGCAAGACGCTGCTGCCCATCTTCCGGATTACATCCCTTAGCCGACTCTTACGACAACCACGGGTAGAGAGGGTGGGGTATTATTCTTACGCCGGCACCACCACGGCAAGCACAAGGAAATCAAAACCCATAGGGTACTTTCCGTTGATTCCGTAGACTCGCACTTGTAAGTGTTTTTTTTATACCTTCGATACTTTGACATTTTATCATATTGACAATATTTTTATATTGACATGTTTGTATATTTTGACATTTTGTTTTTTATTAATAATTGTGGCTATAATTAATTTCAGAGACTCTGAACTACATAATTATTACTGACTAGCGACCCGTCCCGGTTTCGCACGGGTGTACTAATGTGGTATCAGTGTGGCATGATTAATAATATTATTACTACCATAATATGCATGACACATACATATATACACAAGACAGTCTTTTTTATAGCTGACAGACTTTTTGTTTGACCACAACTCACCTGATGTTAAGTGATGGTGTGGTCGAAGACGATATAGCACACCTAGCCTGGAATGGAACTGGCTCTCAAGTGAGGCTGCCGGAACACACCGTTAGATGCTTGGCGGCAGATTTTCAACTTGAGGGTGGTAGCTAGCCAGCCGAGTACTAGAAAGTACTCTACCACCACGCTATGGTTTCCTCACGATGTTTTCCTTCACCGACAGCTCAAGCTCATTGTTGGGGTTTGAACCCACGCCCTTCGACATGCGAACCGACCACGCTAACCACTGAGCTATCATCGCTATAAAAACAAAATAATTACAATGTATTGCGTAACTTGACGTCATCTGGTGGTGAGTAGCCAGTAGCGCCCTATAATATTTACTGTTAACCCCACAGGAACCTACCATTTTTATGATATAAAAGTATCCTATATGTTAATCCAGGTAATCATCTATGCGTGTATCAATCAAGTTCCTTCAGCTGTTTTTGCGTGATTGAGTAACAAACATCCAAACATACAAACATTCGCCTTTATAATATTAGTAGAATACAAACCTTCCTCTTGAATTACTTTGTCTATTGATGGAAACCACAAAATCTGTTGCGTAGTTTAAAATATCTAAGCGCACAGACGGCGGGAAGCGACTTTATTTTATACTATGTAGAGATTTGTAATAAGTAAAGACTCTTATGTGTAACCACTTTTAGATTCAGCTTAATACTGCAGCTATTCACTATCTTAGTGAGATAATCTTCTTTTTACCTGTTCAGCTGTTTCCAAGTTGAGTGGACAAACATACCCACTTACACAAACTAAGTTTAGCTAAGGTAATTACAGTGATATAGGTGCCTACATGAAATTGCTGTAATCAACGACATTTGATTTTACACTAATGATTTAAGGCAATAGCAAATTTTGTTATAGAATCTGTGATCGTATTTATAAATCACTAGCTGCGCTCTGCAGTGTTACCCGCTGTCCCCACGTAAACACTTTTTTTTTTGGGATAAAAAGACCATGTATTAATCTAGAGTGTCAGCTACCTCCATACCAAATTTCATCAAAATTGGTCTAGCCGTTTGAGCGTGAAGAAATAACAAACATACAATCACACTCACAAACTTTTGCCTTTATAATATTAGCCTTCCCCTTTTTGTTAGAACGTGATTGAGTTCTAACAAAAAGGGGAAGAAACATATTTAATTTTAAAAAGTGGGGCAGTCTCTATTATACTTACAGTAATATACCGTCTTTCAGCGTTTAAATAGTTTTAAATAATATGGATGTAGTTTTCAAGTCTTCTCTGTATCATTTTCCTACCCTCATCCAACTATGTGGGTTGACATGCATTTTTCTTTATTCTTGACTTCTTTCTTACATTAATTAATTATCTCTACGTTTACTTCACTCACTTGCATATCAGTTTTCACATTCTCCATTTATACCTTTGATTCACCGTTTACCATCATTATATCATGTACGGTATAAACAAAAACAAATTTAATGGAGATTTTCTTTTGTGTAAAAGTAATGAGACGAACGAGACTCTCTTCTGACGGTAAGAGATAACGCCGGTCCATGACCATTGCAGCAATGCACATAACATTGAGTAGCAAAACAAAGCCCAGACCATCGCTGCTTTGACGCTCATTACTTTTGAGACTTTGGATGGCTTTGACTTATATGTACAAGCTGCGCCCCGCGGGTTTATCCGCCTGGTGATGGATGATGATGATGATGAAAAGTATCCTTTGTTTTATTCCAGGGCCTAAAGTACCTACATGAAAAAAAAACATCTAGATCCGTTCAGCTGTTCTGGCGTGATTGAGTAACAAACATCCATCCATCCAAACTTTCACATTTATAATATAAGTGGGATAGAAAAATACGAAGGTGTAATTCAATTTCACTTACATAAAAATATTCAAGTAAAACATCATCGATATTTAAAATATATTTAATACATTGCACATTGAATAACAAATTAACCAATTACATTAATTTTATTTATACATATAGACTTATAATAATTACTTATTTAAAGACAGAACAGAGAAGACAGAGAATTACTTATTTATAGTACTTATCTTGAGTCATGAAATACTTTTTTTTAAATACCTATATAATGTAAAATCTACCCGTCTTTAATTATTGACTGAATTGCCAGCATAAAAGGTAAAAAGGAACTGAAGCAATTTTCTAATATTTTGAAACTTGGGAAAAATACAAATAAAACATTTGTACATTTCCAGCACAAATATGAATAGTAATTCTCATTCGTAAGTAGTATTTAAATGTGGCAATACGTGTCAAAAGTCATCCCATACTATGTAAAAGTAAAATGTGTCTAATATGATGACAAACCCTTTACGTGATGCTACTTTTTATGTTAAACTAGTGACCCGCCCCGGCTGCGCTTAGATGTACACGGGGCTTTTGATCTATCTCAAACGATTATGCGACATTTTCGATGAAAGCTCCCAGATGGCTTGACTTTATCCGACACTTCCAAGAATTATCATCATATTTCAACCAACTTACACAAAACCTGACAAATTATATACCTAAACCTTTCTCATGAATCACTATCTATTGGTGAAACTAGCATGATAATCCGCTCAGTATTTTTAAGTTTATCGTGAACGTATAGACAGACAAACGACGGGCGTCTTTATTTTATAATATATAGTGATATAAAAAGATTCAACACGCATTTTGTTTAGGTTTTGGAGCAACGTTCACATTGAAATAGGTACTAATTTTAGGCGAGGTTCCAGTAGGTAACTTTTTGTATCGCTCGAAGCATTGCTATAACTGATTTTTTTATGCGTATACTATGACCAGTAATGTGCCTGATGGTAAACATGGTAGAGCTGAAGTACTCAATTTAAAACGGTCCAGATTAATTCCCTCAAGAAACAAGACATCCTTATTTTGAACTGATAAATTCTGACCTAACTACGGAACACTGTTTCTTCGAATTAGAAACCCCAAGTGCCCCAGATATATAATATAATTCCCAAGGCCCTCACAACGTCTCTCTTGTCCTAAATTCCTCGTTTTATTTCAATAAAAGCCTCTAAACGACCGCGGGAATCTTTTATAAGCACTCGAAACGTCTCAGGTCTTTACAACCTTATTAGACTAATTCGCCTAACAGATTAAATTAATAGTACTTATCATTATTTATACCAGATAAAAGTGACTGTATCAATACAGAAAAGTTTATACTGGCATGTCAAAAAAAAACAATTAGAGAAATATTAAAATGCTCTAAAACCTATGATGCAAACACTAGAAGTGCCGATAAATTTCTCGCTCGTTAATTATTCAGATGCTATTTTGTCCATAAAATGGATTTGATATAAACACATAAAATACGGTGATAGCAGCTCTACTAAATATGGCTTAGGTATAGATATAGTTAGTAAAATCAATTCATCGGAAAACTTTTGCCGTGAAAGTTAAGAACACAACAAAAGAACAGATATTTTCTCGTACGAGTTATCTGGTAGAAAGGACGCGAAACTAATTTGGACAACAAAAACAATCACGAAAGTGATTCCTTCTAATTAAATCCTATTGAAGTAGATATGAGTTCTATTCTTTATATAGACCAGCTGTTACCTCCTGCGTCTGAACTATAGACAGCCATGATCATACTCGTAGACGACAAATTGGTAGCCTATAAATCTGATACAAGTAATTAGTTTAGGTAATTGACGCTATAGTTCACCAACCTTACTATACGTACAATCTGTTACTAGGTTCACGTGAATTAGTTCCAAGAACTATTTCATACACAAACAACAGTCGACAACATAATTATATAATGATGAAGACGGTTAAAGATTTTCTTTGAAAATGACGTTGAAATAGAATAAACTACTATACAAAATATGTAGTATGGTATCGACTAATAAGAGTATTTAAAGGTTTTTACGGTCAACGTTACTATTTTTTAACAGGAAGGATTACATTTTAAGTAACCGCGTGGTCCGAGATTTTATGAACACTTCGCCTGGAATGGCTGACTGGCTGGCTCTCAAGTTAAGCTGCTAAAAATACATGGTTAGGTGCTTGGCCGCAGATTTTTAACTTGAAGATGGTAGCTAACCAGTCAAGTACCAAAAAGTACCCTTCCAACATGCTGTGGCTCGCTCACGATGTTTTCCTTCAAAGGTAGCTCAAGCTCATTCTTAGAATTAACTCCAGCAAATGTATTGTAATAGAATAGATTTGGTGTACATATATATACAATATATAGTTGTAGCGATGATAGCTCAGTGGTTAGCGCGGTCGGTTCGTATGCCGAAGGGCGTGGGTTCAAACCCCAACAATGAGCTTGAGCTGCCGGTGAAGGAAAACATCGTGAGGAAACCATAGCGCGGTAGTAGGGTACTTTCTAGTACTCAGCTGGCTAGCTTACATAACAAGTTCAAAATCTGCCGCCAAGCATCTAACGGTGTGTTCCGGTAGCCTCACTTAATAGCCGGTTCCATTCCAGGCTAGGTGTGCTTTACCATCTTCGACCACACCGTCACTTAACATCAGGCAAACAACAAGGCAGTTAACACAGGTAAGAAATTGAAATTGTAAACCTATTTGGAGATCTGTGAAAATAACTTCGTAACGCAGACGGAATGATAAAAAATAATGTTTTTAATTTCAATACACAATTCACCGTTGAAATGTCCGATATAATTAAACGTGAGTAATCACAAAAGCACAAGTAAAACAAAAACACGCGCAACTATTTATTGGAAAAATCTTCAGAATACTGAGAATTTATGTATCCTACTTCCTACTAATATTATAAATGTGAAAGTTTGAATGTTTGTTACTCAATCACGCAAAAGCAGCTAAACGGATTCGGGTGAAAGTTAGGAAACATTTAGTTTAATATCTGTATTAACATATAGAATACTTTTTTAGGATAAACGTTAGGGATTATTAAAAAGACTAACTACAGGACGTACCCATTTGTAATTTGGTATAGATGTGCCTTACGGAACATTATTCCGGAATAAAAGGTTTCCTTTATATTAATCTATAGGTAATTATCTAGCGCAAGTTTCATGATAAATTAAATTGTTTTATTTCTATCTAAACTCAATTGTTAACTCAATGCGTCGCAAACGTAAGCTAGTTTTTTATATTTGTGAGACTACAACTAGCTTACTATAATATTTGGAGTACACATTTCTATACCAAATAGACTTAGAAAACAATAAGTAGATACATGCGTACTTGAATAAATTTATTTTATAGGCTCAAAAGCTTAAGGTTGTTTATACCAGAGGCAAAACAGAAGCGAGTAGCTCTAGTTTATATAAGGCTTATACCTACTTTAGTTTAACATAATTCGTTTTCAAATAGTTCTCTTGAGAGCAGAAATAATGTTAGCATTGTGTCTCTCGAAAATTGTCTGAAACACTTTGATATTAGCAAAATCATTAGTAGTATCATTAATGCGATGGTGTGTCTTTTTTGCTTCTTGGCATGTACCTAAGTATAGATGTATATAAAGGCAAAACTGTGGTTCAACTTGCGTATCGAGGCTTCCGTGTTTGCGTTCGGTAAATTATGTTTGTTATTTTGAGCTGCGTTTTTATGAAAGTTTTTTAATGTATACCAAAAAGTTGAACCGGAAAAGCATTAGCAAACCTATTTGACGAGTCATTATGAAAAAATTGTTAGTTTCTTGAAACGAATCTGAGTCGCACTTGGCCATTCTTTATATTTTCACTGACTCTTTTCCTACGTTTTACGCATGTATTTAATTATTCTAAAGTTAAAACTGAATTTTTACATTAGTATACAAACCAAAAGCTCAACTGAATAAAACCAACAGTTAACATCGTTTTTGAATACAAATTTTGTTACGAATGTATATATTATATTTAGTTTAATTCCGTTTAATAGTCGTTTCGGTCACAACAGTGATGAGGATTTAAATTTAACTAACTTAACAATAATTTAAAAAAAACTTTACTTAATATCTAAAACTAAAATTTGACATAAACTTAAAAGATTAAACAAACACTAATTAAAATAAAGTAACCACGAGTCTTAATATCCTTTTCTCGCTGCAGTAACCACTTGCCGACACGTGTGTCGCCTCTACACGGGGCATCCTCAGGACGTGTTGACTCTTCGAGCGCTTGACCGAGACTGAGTGCTCGTTACGTTAAATTATTAATAGGTGTTAACTTTCTTAATAAGTGATTAAAAATTTAATCACATAATTATATTTAAAACGATAATGAAAGCAAAATAAAGTAGACAAAGCAAAAGATGTGTGCAATAATAGTAGCTTGTGGCAAGATATTATATCTGCTTACCTCAACGGAAAAACGCATGATAGTGTGTATTTATGATTACAAAAATACAGAAAATTACACTTATACGGACTAATAACAAAACAAAGGGAATCTTACATATATATTTAGCTAACACCAGTGAGCTACCATTGGGATCGACAGCAACATGCCGGAGATATTTTTATCAAATATTTATTCTGTTATAAGAAATTTTGTTATTAATCAATACTGAGGACGATTTTTATTAGTCACCAACGTACGCAATATGGTTGTAATTCGGGTCTGGAGGTCATAAAATATTGATATTGGATTTCTCTCGAAACAGAACACGTTTCCTATCAGCTACCATGTTCTTGTGGAAGAGCTGCTCTGTTTAAAATTTCTATGAGTAGTTTCTCAATGTTGAAAAAAAAACACATCAACAGCAAATAATAGCAATCTGTAAAAAGAAAGTATAATCAACGCCAAAGCAGCAATACTCTCTAGACTTTGTTTTAATACTTAAAGCTCTAGGTACCGATGCAATAGTGATGTGAAGACATTATCTCTCAATATTAGGAGAGCTTTTCGTCTCGTTCGTCTCATTAATTCTTACCATAAAAATCAAGAAGAATTGATTTAATTAAGAGAATGCTGCGCGATTAAACATAATCTTTGTCATGATTTTGTATTCTAACCATAATTAGAATCTATGTTAAATTAAAACATGTTACTTTTCAAACCTTTTTATTCATTGACATTCTAAAATCACGATAGATAGAATTTCACTCAATACTATTAATAGTTAACAATAGTGCCTTTTTCAGATATTTAACTTTTTTTTAATAACATATGTTACATAAACACAAAATACTGATTAAACGAGCATACTATTCATTATCTGTTTTTTAAAAACTATTCTGTCTTTACTCTTAATAAATTTAATTAGATTTGCTAGTATGTTTGCCTACGCAAACACAACGGTAGCAATAATACGGTCAAGCAGGAGATTCTATTTTATCCTTATTCTTTTATGATTAGGGTATACGGGGGCTTATTTTTAATTCTGCTCTAAATAAGAAATGCTAAAAATTCCCGTTTGTACAATTTTTAAATTACATTTTTTGTCGCGGAGCTTTTGCAATATAATAAAAGACGGAAATTGAACGCAATTCAAAAAGAGCGTACACAATGCAAAACGAATACATCGCATGAACACTTCTATTCTATCATACGAAAGAACTGAAAATACTTAAACATAATAGAAATTGTATTGTTATAGCCCACACAAGTTCTCCGTACATAATGCAGCATATTTTACACTTTTATTATACGCATTGATTCACATCTCAATGGGAATGTTGTAAGCGAGTTAAGATTCCTCCAACACGATCTTACGCGTGAAAATGGAATGTCTCTTTTTGTTACACGTTCCAAAATGTAATGGAACAGAAAATAGTTCTCGCTTACGTTCCTATGACGCAAAGATGTAGTATCGCAATACCAGTGGCACTATTTTGCACTGTCGACCAGCATTTGAAGCTTTTAATCAGTGAGAGAGGGCTAAGGGATAGTGCAAAGCCTGCTCTACATATCTGCTTAGAGATCGGTAGTTACAAGCAGTCGCTGATGTGTAGAGGGTTAGTTTGCATATGTCTGGCCGTATATTGTCAGCTTTTCGAGCACGGATCAATGCGGATGTGTATGTGTGCCTGTCCACACATTTATTAAGCAATTAAATAAATGGTCAGTAACATAATCTAAAAAATAAGTCCTCATCTTTGAATACGTGACAAATGGCTTGGCGGATAATGCAACAAAAGTAATGATGAAAACACGAAGATCCTGCCAAACACAGATAGATGGGTTCGGTGAATGTATATAGCAGGCATAAGAAAGTCTCGTGACTTAAGCGTAAAATAAAAATTTCATTAGTGAATTAGAATCCAAAACTGATGGGTAGGTGATAAGTATAAACATAAATGAACACAACACCCTATGTTGACAGCTGTGAATGATACCATCTCTTTTCTATACAGTCCGTTATTGATGTAAAAGAAACAAGCTGACTAAAATATGCTGGGTGTAAGGGAAACGCGCCCGAAAACGAAAACAGATGATCAAAGATAATGTTGCTGTTAGTGATAACTAGCACGTTACGATTAAAATCAACTTTTACATTTTCTGTCATAGAGATATGCTTTGTTTTGCTTTACCTTTTTTGCTGAAGCAAATCCTTTATTTTCTCTATTTTACTTCTCACATAAAAAAATAAGATACCTTCTTTATAAATTACTTCCGTAACAAGAAAATTGCTGTGATAAAATATGTCAAGAAATAGGATATTTCTATTGTTATTTTTGTTCCTTGGTGCGAGGTATCAAATTTACACGATTCTTTGAAGCTCGACAAATTTATAACAGCTTCGTTAGCCAACCGTTAACGTAGAGCGTTTAATGACAAAATCAAAAGAGGTTCTTTATTACTTTATTTTGTACCTGTAAAATACAGAAGGCTACTACTGTATGTATTTTTATTACTTATTGTAGCAACTTTCAGTATACATATTGTGTTATTTTAGTAAAAACACCACTGACTTAATTTACTCAAAAAATTATATTTAGTTTTATAAAAACGGCGTCGGTGGCAATAAGCCTGAATGTAAAAGAAAGCGGAGGCTTAAGTCACGGAGCCAAACAACTTTTGTTTAAAAAATAAATGAGATAAATTCCAAACTCTTGCTGTAACATTGTAAATCAGCTAGTCACTCAGGTTGAAAGATCCAAAGTGTTGTATAGGTAAGTGCTACACAGTTTCGAAGTCAAGATATCTTTTCGCTCCATTTCGTTTACGAGGTGTCTACATTCCCGTCACAATTTTTGTGGCAATTTGGAGTGTTGCCGTGACGTGATGCCATTCGAAGACTGAACGGCGCGGCGGCGCAGGGTGAGATAAAATACGCAAAGAGGATAGAGTGGGCCCACTCGATTCAGTAGGGCAGTAGCTAAACTTCATCCATAACATATAACCAGAAAGGTTAGAATATCAGTTGGGAGATTTAAGTACTAAATAAACAATAGAAAAACTGGACTGACTATAATGCTGGACCATAGGGTTTCGAAGTCAAGAAATGTGTTCAAGACCTGAGGAAGGCGGCTAAGAGAGAAAGGCGCGACCCTAGGTCAGGTTGATTCCTTTCACAGCAAATTACTTTGGCAGTTCAGCGCGGGAACGCCGCCAGCGTGTTGGGTACGTTTGGGCAAGGTTCGCCTCGCCAGGGAGATACAGATTAGTTTAAGATCTTTGTTATTTTTGTGTCGTTTTTTTAAATGTTATTAATATTTTGATATTTTTAACAGTACTTAGATAGATAGAAACTCTATATTGTGCACACCAAAAATAGAAAAAAGTACAGAAAATAATTCTTATGAGCTAGTGCCACAAGTAGCGACGGAATTTATTTTTATGTGATATACAAATAGGCTTTCATTTGTCCGCTATCTCTCTTGATAAAGCACTCTTGCCTAAAAGACACCGATTCATTTGCGACTTGAAGCCACCCAGATTGTCACTCTAAATGCTATTAATAAGTACTTGTACACATTGACGTTGTCTCAGAAATTACTTATTTTCCAGCTTTTTTTTTTATTATACTCTAGAGTACATTTTTGTTACGTACGTTTGTTCTTCACATAGAAAGGGCAGCGAACGCATGCAGAAAAAATGTGAGCAAAAAGAAATAAATGAATGCGAAAATTTGAACCGATGCAAACTACATACATTTAAAAATTGTTACTTGATTTGAAAACTTAATAAAACTATCACTAGTATTTCAGAAGGAATAGTCCAATTATATAAATTGACGCAAATCCCGTTCAGCTTGATGAGGGTCAAAATCAAAGACTTCTAATTTCGTCAAACGAGCGTAGAATGTTAAATGATACATAAACCGTTGAATGTAATCGAGTCGCTAGCGCAAGGTGAACTACCGTCTCGATCGCTGTAAGGCTGTGACGAATACGTGCGAAATGGCCAAGGGGTGTGCCGCCCCGATAAGTTCCCAAAATATAGAAGAGATTGCTACTTGTACGAAGAGATAACGGCAAAGGTCAGGGCTTATTGCCCGCCTGGAGACTAGAACTATCTGTGAGAAATTGAAATGGACGTCATCTAAACATTTTAACTGCGGGCTCCGTGGATTATCCCTGTGGATTACAAATAATACGAACGTCTTTTGTGCTAATATTTTTCCAGAGTGTACTCTTATCATGTAATTATAATCTACATAGTTTCACGAACGCTTTGACCGTGCGACCAGCCATTAAAAATTATTCACCTCTCCGAATTTCAAAATAATAACCTCAATATATACGTATATTAGGTACTTACTCTGTGAGTTTTGGAGCGCTATCGACGCTATCGTAAAAATCATATTGTCGCAGTGTAATTGCGAGTATTTATTTTATAAGACTAGTATTATGTGACTTGTAATTAAATTAAACGCATGTAAGTCCATGTTTGACCACCAACTCGCCTGATAATAAACGATGATGTGGTCGACGATAAAGCACGTAGACTTAGGTGATACCTATTCTCTTTGACCTTGAAAAGATCCAGATGCAGATCAATTTCACAAGAAACAAAAAAATTACATTTATTGCTTGTTGAATATTTGATTACGTGCATAAAGATACGCAAATTTTAAGTAGATACTTTTAATGTAAAACTCATATTTTTGTATTATTTTCAAAATTCCATAAAATCTAAAATCTATGTGAAGTCACTTGATATGAGCACGATTTGGATTGGATTAGAGCGTGATTATTTGCTTGCGTTTTATTGACTTGTTTGACAATAAACTTATTGACTTTAAAGTTTCGACTTTTAGATATTACATAAGCGAATGAAAATTATTAAAAATAAAATTGAAATTTTATTTTTAATAATTTTAAAAACTTGTATTGAAAAGTGGATGAAAAATTAAATTAACTAAATTTGGAACGCAGATAGATTAAAGATGCCTAACTTGAATTAACACAAGAGGCTACATTTAAATTTTTTTAAATATTGAAACTGTATAGGTATGTGCTTCGTACGCAGCTGGGTTTAAAATATTTGTCTAATTAACGATGATTCACACCATAATATTCTTAGGTAAAAAGAAACATGTACTATACTATGTTTATTACGAAGCAAAATAACTTAAATGTCACAGAAACTTTACCCAACTTCATTTCATACCGGACGTAGTTAGCATACAACAGGGCTAGTTAACTTGTTTTTTTTAATAACAAATAGGCTTATGTTTGACCGCCATCTCACCTGATGTTAAGTCATGATGCGGTCTAAGATGGAGCGTGCTTGCCTAGTAGATACCAATTCACTCTTGATTTGAAGACACCCAGATTATATCCAACGAGGAACATCCACTCAGGTAGCGCATTCCACTGTCTAGCAATACGCACAATAAATGTTGAACGAGAAATTGTTCTAATTTTGGAAGGTCGACCATGAAACGATGTCGATTTTTTGAGCTTCTGGCTGTTCAATAGAAAAATGAGCATGGGGGAATTAGACCATGTAGTTCTGAAGTCTTCTCTGTTAGACGGCTGATGATGATGATGATGATGATGAGTTCTGAAGTACACTCCCCGAAATGAATCCTATAAAAAACCGATAAACTAGCAACTTTGCCACGATGTTCTAGGCTTTGTAATTTAGCTTGAACAATAGAGTCGTCGCAGATGAGCCTCTTGGCACGCTTCTTAATAGACTTCAATGCCTCTAGCTGGTATTTGGCGGATCCATCCCAAAGGTGCGAGCAGTACTCCATGCACGAACGAACTTGTGCTTGGTACAATATGAGCAACTGTTTCTCGTAACGTAAAGTAACTAAAACTTAGGAACCAAACCTTAACTTCGTCACAAAATATTTCAGAAATATGCCGTCAAGTTTGCTAATGTCATACCTACATAACAAGGGTGAAGAAAACTCGGCTCGTTCTTACAACGCAGGGATAAGGTTTTAATTGTCCGGTTCTAAAATAAACTTTATATTTCAAAGCAGTGCCTCCATTGTGACCCACGAAATGCTCAAATGGTTTAATTTGTCCCAAATGCAAAGCACTCTTGTTTGTGATATTTTTCATTTGAAATAATTGAAACACTCGAAAGGAAAATAAAATACTTTAATGGGAGTTGGTAACAATTTATAGCCGTCTGTTAAATATAATGGCAGCGTGCTTGCACATTATAATCAGTAGTTTTTTTTTTTTTTCAAGTTATTATGTATTTGAATTTTCAAAGTATATATTTAGTTTATTTCCGCTTCAGTCGTTTTAGTCAATAGATATGTATGTAATTTATTTAATGACTTCATCAACTTCTTCTACAGAGCGTGCTCGCCTTCTTGCCGTCTTTGGTTACATGCACTTCCTTCAAAAAACGTTGGTAACCTTTTAGATGATAACACTTTCCGTGTGGCCATATTGTTAAGAATAGGAGCGCTCATCAGGTCCCTCATCGTTGTTCGTGCGGTGAAACAGCGGATACCATGCGCTTTTATATTTTTTTTTTTTTATGTAACAGTAATGAGACGAACTAGATGCTCTCCTGATGTTAAGAGATAACGCTTGTCCATGACCATTGCAGCGATACACAGAACTTTGAGTAGTAAAACAAAGTCCAGAGCATTGCTGCCTTGGCGCTCATTACTTTGAGACTAGATGGTTAGTCTCAACAGCCCAGTAATTTCGCTAGCTGCAGTACCCTTCAAACCGGAACACAGTAATGTTTACACACTACTGATTAGCGGCAGAATATCTGGTACTGCGGTGGTACCTACCTAGACGACCTCCTGCTAAGGAAATCTACCACCAAGTAAAAAAAAACTGTATAATAAAGTGTTTTTTGTTGTTTTGTGTGTGTAAGTGTTTTTTGTAAAGTGTATTAAGAGTGCTGGGAGTATATCGCGGCACGCCAGCTTAAACGACATCATCCGTCGGGCTTTTGTCAGTGCCGGCGTCCCATCAGTTTTAGAACCGAACGGACTGATGCGGGACGACGGCAAGAGACGTGACGGTATGACCCTTATCCCATGAAAGAGGGGACGGCCTCTGGTGTGGGATGCCACATGTGTCGACACCTTGGCGCCGTCTCATCTTTCTGTGACTTCGGGACAAGCTGGTGCTGCCGCATCTAAAGCCGTAGACCTCAAACGGCACAAATATAGTTATGATTTGTTTGCAGTCGGTGCCAAGCACTGGCGCCTAGGCTAGGCTAAGCACCGACTTCAAACAAATCAGTGGGTACCTAGCAGGTATAATAATACTTTGTAAAGTAAATTTATTTTTCGCTTTTTAGTGCTGATGTTTTTTTTCTTGAAGACAGTTTTACTTTTTTTTTTAAGTTTTTTTATGTAGTAGTAGTTTGGCAACACTTTATCATAGTTCCAAAATACACACACATAGGAAACACGCAAGTCTACTTATGCAAGCGGGTAAACAATTGCGCCAGACATACTTCTGTATGTTTCGTATACCGCAATGAATGACAGAAAGTTCTTGGTAGTCTATACTTTTCTTAAGGCTCTACGTTCCAACGTTTCGATCACGTCTGTTACCACAGTTAATCATCAGTCTAATGTTGTGTGAGATAGGGTCTAATTTAGCGGATTAAAAATGGCGGTTACGTAACTCCTTGCGTGTTAATAAGAAGATATTTGAGGTCTCAATCACTTTACTCAAAAAGTAAAAAACGAAACCAAATTCTATCTTACGAAGTTCTTAAAAAACATATCCAATACAACGTAGTATTGGATATCAATACTATGATAAGTTTTACTATGAAATCGCTTAACAAGTATCGAAATACTTCAGTATTATCTCTTGTTTAAATTATATGATGAATTTTAATGAAATGAGATATTTTATTCAAAAGTTATTTTATGTAAGTAGATGAAAAAAGAAACGCAAACTAACATTTTAAAAAGTCAGACAATATGGCCTTAATGCTTCGCATTCGTGTTGGCCGTTAACTTAACAGAGAAGCGAAGGCGTAATTGGAGTTAGCACTCGTTGAGAGTTAACGCTGAACGTTTTAAAACTGCCTACAATAAAAATGTTGCGGCAAGTTTCACTCCGGCGTGGATTTAAGAAGAGCTTTTTTTTCGACTTTACACGAATCCATGAGTTTTCTAGTGACTAATATTTTTGGTAAAGTAAATAAAATAACTTTAAATTCCCACATTTCCATTTCAACATTCCCATTTTTATAGCGATGATAACTCAGTGGTTAGCGCGGTCAGTTCGCATGCCGAAGGGCGTGGGTTCAATCCCCAACAATGAGCTTGAGCTTTCGGTGAAGGAAAACATCGTGAGGAAACCATAGCGTGGTGGTAAAGTACTTTCTAGTACTCGGCTGGCTAGCTACCACCCTCAAGTTGAAAATCTGCCGCCAAGCATCTAACGGTGTGTTCCGGCAGCCTCACTTGAGAGCTAGTTCCATTCCAGGCTAGGTGTGCTTTACCATCTTCGACCACAACGTCACTTAACATCAGGTGTGTTGTAGTCAAACAACAAGCCTGATAGCTATAAAAAAAAACAGGACAAGCATTTTGTGGTATAATCAAAAATATTTGTTCTGTGTCTGGGTAGAACACCCAGACACAATTTTTTACAAGAACAAAAAGTATTTAAGTATTCTATCAGCTATCTGACTTCCATAGTACAAGTTTTGCTTAGTCAGATGGCCTGTGTGTAATGTCCTACGATATTTATTTAGGTAAGTAAGTGGCGCCCTCTGACATGATTTGACAATTGCTTTTATACATGAAATAACCGAGACCCAAGTTCGAATTTCAAGCTGCTTTGTTGTATTATTGCCAAAACTGCTGATTTTAAATGCCGACTTTATTAAATATTAAATAACTCAACAAACACCTAAATTCGACAGTAAAGGGACAACATGTAAACCAGCGCTTTTGGAATAACAGCATAAAGCTGATGTTAATAAACCTTTTGGCTTACTTCATATTTTGTGGTAATTTTATATAAATATTCATGAAATATTTGTATCATTTGATTGTAATCGGTTCTTGTTTGTCAATAAATATATTTTTTTGCTTTTTAATTTAAATAGAAGTTTCATCGTAACCACGATTGCGTTCATTTGTAAATGTCATTCAAGGTCACCTATCTGCAGACTGACCGGATTGTAGCGATTGTATAGCGAGTCATATGTCTCGATTTTTTTTCTTAGTATTACTAAAGTCAGCTATTCACATGGTGACTATGAATGCCCTGTACGTCCAACGAAAGCGTAATTACATTTTTAAAGCTATATTTTTGTTCCAAGATGGTAAGCATTTACCGTCTCCTATGAATATCTACAATACTATAAAAACGTCGGCGTAATAAATCTATTTTCTTTATTCACATCAGAATACTTAAGTTTCATTGAGCGTGATAGTTTCGTTATTATCCGATAACCAAAAATAATTACCATTTCTGCTTCGTTTCTGAAAACAGTTTTTCTAACAATCAGTAACTTATTTTAATCCTAACACAAAGTAAAATCATAATTTCGCTCGTATAACTTGGTAGATTAGTTACAAAAGTTTCTTTTTTATTGAGATAAGAAAGGAGACTACCTACAACTCGTAAAAAAAGTTAAAAGTTCTCAGATTCGCTCGACAAAGATGCGAAATTCAAGATCTAAGAAAGTTTGCCTACGACGGAAGTAGATATTAAGTTAAATGCCGTGGCACAAGGCTGAATTAAAACGAGTAGTTGGCAAAGAACCTATTACTATAATAAATTGTATATACAAATACTTTGGAAACCTTATAAACAAAGGAACAGTTGTTTGCTGTAGGTACCCGTCTTTGAGGATGGAAATTTCCCGGTAAACTTTTCTTGCGTTGTTTTGGTTTATCGAAATAAAATCAATATAGAGTCATGGTCAAATCGACATAAATTCTTATTAAGAAGTATTGCTTGCAGCTGCTCCTGTGTAAAAACAAATGTTGCCTGAAGAATATATCAATTTGTGTCAAATAAATTATACTTAGTTTAAAAAAACACGTTTTGGCAAGTAGAAAAGTTGATTTTATGGCCTCATCAAAGCGAATTTTATGGCCTGTAACTCAAGGGATTTACTAGAAGCCACTAAAAAGTTCCACTGTCCACTCTAGGCTCCATCATCAGATCAGGTTCAAATACCAAATTATAGTATTTTTATCCAAACTACATAATATACATACACATTACACAAGTTTCATTTCGATATGACAGTTAGAAGAAAGGTTCAAATTGACTTCAAGAGAAAAGAAGAAAAGATTTTATTACATTGTTACAGCATATTACTACTATTATCTTAGTTCTGCAAAAGACTAAAAACCTAGTTTTTAGTGTTCTGCGAGAAATAGAGTTAGAAAACGCATGTTTCAAAATGATAAAAATTTAAGATAAGAAATGATAAGAATTTCGTAAGAGTGGTAAATGTAAAGTATATTCTAATTTACATATCAAATCTTCGTCTAGATATGATGGTACCGGCGAAATATCAAATGTTCTGTCAATGCGCAGTAGTGTGCGAGCATTCTGCGTTACGTACCGTATTTACAGTACTTCCAAAAACTATAAATACAGTACGATCTAAACAAATATATTACAGGATTATTATTATTACAGGTTATCTCAGAAAGTATCTCGTTTTCATTATTTTTACCACAAAAAATCCGCATAGAGACATGTGCGTATATATCCAAAATTCAACATCTATCCGGAAAAAGGTTGGGTAAACAGCCCGGATAAAATAAATTGCCGTTTCACCATTCTAACTGTCCCCCCATAACACCTTATCAATCAGATAAGTTAGTTGTTTGTCAAGTAAATCTATAAATTATGACTGACCATCCACTGACCATCGAACTGTTACCTCTAACGGTTTGTAGTAACACGTTAAAACGATATCGCTTCATGGCTTGCTACACTGATTTTGACATTTTATTTGACAAATGGCAAAGCATCGAGCATATTTTTTGACATATTGTGAAAACTTTTACGTTCTTTACATCTATCCCAGATGTAAAGAACGTACAAGCTCTATTACTTTTGACGATGTTTTTTACTGGTTGTATCATTATTGACAACAAATAATTATTTGTCATACCATGTTCTTATTTTTGTTTTGTTTATTATCTTATACTTTTTGTCTTTTGACATTTTGTAATTTTTGTGACATAAATGTAAATGTCTAGATATCGTGTTCATGTCAATAATGTAATTTGAATTTGGTTGCACTTTTCTTATGAGAACTGCTAAACAATAAAATGCGCTACCCGAATGTGTTTCCTGATCTAGAGAATTATATATATATATATATATATATATATATATATATATATATAATCTAGGGTTCAACTCTAGAAAAAATCGATTTTTTCTAAGCAAGCTTGGTTTGTAGTGGATCGCAAACATTAGGCGGGATGTCGGTCAAATGCAAGCTTATCAATTATCTTTAAAAAATACTTCAGATCTGCTAACTTTAGATATACATAAGTATAATTATAACTACAGACCAATTGTGCACAGATTAAAAATAATACTAAAAACGTGTTAACGCCAAAAAAACGTAGAACAAAACATACGCGAACAATATACACAACAATTTATTACTTTCGCCTTTAATAAATTGACATGCCCAATACTACTTATTTACCTCACTGTTCAAACGAATATGTGATATTGCACCGATGTGTTGACAAAGGTATAGTATCTCTCTTTGGCTTCGTCCTCGCTGATCACGACCTTAACGTCATTTACCGGATATTGTTTTCTCCCTTCGACCTTGCTGATGTCTTTGTAAGCTTATAACTCCCAAACAGGTAGTTACCAGGGGTCTAGCACAACTTCAAAAATATCGTAAATTGTATTCTTGCATTAAAGTTATCTTAGTAATAAAGAAAACGATTTTAGATATAAAGTTCAATAAAAGATTTGAATATTTAAATTAAAAATGTTTTTATTCGAGGTAAACTCCAAAATAAACTAAAATAAATATCATAGGACATTTCACTTAGCGTTATCTAACCCCAAACTAACCAAAGCTTGTACAGTGGAAACCAGATAGCTGATAGAAATACTTACATACTTTTTATATACATACTTATAATAAACACAGAACACCAAGACACACAAATAACATTTATGGTCACATAAATGTTTGTCCCGGTGGGAATCGATCCCACGCCTTACATGTCTTGAAACAGATATACTGCCAAGTCAATATGATTAAAAGTATTAAGTACGTTTGAAGCATTTATATACACTTATAATGGACGAAAATTGGGATACACTCCACGTGATTGTTATTTACAAAAACAACATATTTATAGTTTTATTAACTAAGTATGTTATTGTAGTAGGCCCCCAGTATCATATAGATGTCAGATTCTAACTGCACGGAAATTAGGTGTTGACCCTTTGTGTTCGTTCCATTACCATTACGGCCTGTATATATTCAAACGGTAGTACCGTTTGAATATATTAATATTATATTTTGTGGATTTGGAAATACTCGTTAAACTGCAAATTTGTATGTATGGTAATTGTATGTGTGCTAATAAAGATTATTATTATTATCGTATAAAGATTATATTGTACACGTTTAAAAAGATCAGAAAATTTGAGGATACTAACTCAAACTACTACTACTACTAGCTCGAGTACTAGCTCTACTAGATACTAGCTCAATTAACTATTGTTCCGTTGTTTCGTGAGTTCTTGTATCTTTTGATAGTTTCACATTTCTTATGTATCTACACATTTATTGTGTATTTTCTTGCATCGTTGTCATGTTTTTCCATCGAGCGCCTATTGAACACAAACAATCCCTTCGACGATGTTTACAGAGTATATTTAGGTATATTTTCCCTTCCTGCTCAATATTAACAAATGACAAATGGCTTCATCGAATCGAGTTTGAATGCAAAAGTAGCTCAACTAAAGCTATTTGTTATACAAAATGTTTTCTATTCTACAAGTAGAGAATTTTCCAACCAACTTTTCCCAATTGACCGAATTCTTCTTTATTGCTCCACATTTTGCTTTGTTCAAATACATTTCAGCGCAGCGCAAACAGTAGATCCACTTCAAATAAGCAATTTTCATAAACTTTCGGGTTGATTTGAATTTTGCCGTCTTTGTTGCGTAAGCAAAACTTCTATTACAAGGTGATGAATTTTCTTTAAAATTGAGGTGATTATAGATACAATGACACCTCAGTTGGATTAAAAACATAATCGGGTGAAGAGACTTCACTATTATATTAGCAATGTAATTTTTAAACTTTTCCAATTTGAACACAACTATGCTAATCACCGGGACTTAAACGGAAATTGGGACTCAAGCGCGATTAAGTCCCGGTAATTAAAAAAAAATCTGATAAGCATATGATTTTGATTTTGACTTTGACGACTTTGATATTGGTTATACCAAAGTACAAGAATAGCAATATTTTTTAACATGGCATTTTTTTTTTTTTTAATAAATGCTTGAAAATTCTGCTAACCATAATACTGTAACAGTCTATTTGCCAGTAGCCATTTCGACATGAATGTTAGCTAGAATTGTCTTACTTCTGTGTGTCACATTTCGACATGAATGCTAGCTAGAATTGTCACATTTCTTATATCAGTCGCCTGTTTTTATCAGTTTATCTCTTATAACAACTAACTATAAAAAAACAATTCCTTTTCTAGTTTTAATATGTACAGTGTTGATAAATAAATAACGTCTAGGTAGGTGCACGTGACAGCTTATACAACACTACCATTTACACTGTATTTTAGCTTCAGTCGCCCTTTTTCCTTAATATTTACATAATTCATTCAGCGTCCCACAGACATTCCTGCCTTACCAACGAACGTTTTATGCCTATTTTACTACTAACTTCGTATTCACTTATTTGTGCTCAGCACATACTTTAATACATAGCTTTGGATATTTTTATACGCTATATATATAGACATAAAATAACAATGCACCTCCTCTTAAAAACTACTTATGTGTACAAACAGTCAATTTTAATACTAATAATTTAGCTAATTTAGTAACCATTTTTACTTACCACACTTTAAAAGCCAAGTATACATAATAAGACTCGACATTAATTGAAGCTATTACACTCTCAGTTCTATCTCACACATTTATATAAATATTTACAAAGCTACATAGCATAGACTTTTATTAATGTACTAACTGAATACTCGCTACTCCTTACCTGGTGTGGTAGAGCTAGCTCACCTTACCCTCACATATAATAAACCTCATATTTATACATATATCATTTGAAGTATCATGACAATTTAAAAAAATATCTGCTGATTCAATTCAGCCATTCTTAAGTTATGGGGTAATCAACGAACATCTTTTGATTTTTACTTATATAGATTTACTTAATACTTAATGTGTCAAAAGTAATAAATAAATACCTACATTTCACACAACGCTATTTAGAGACCATCAATAAATTATGTCACACGTTAAGCGGAGGTCGGCGAAATGTGACATTGTGTGACAAGGGGTGGGACGGATCCTAAATTTCGTGAACTTATATATTTAAGCATTAAAAGACGAAATTTGAACTATTGACTTTAAATATTAGTGTTATCAATAAAATATTTGTATAAACGAAAAACTTCAAAATATTTTCACTCTGATTTCGGAACAGCTGGTTTAATTTAATAATTTCCTGATATACAATTGCAAAATATGTGACGTCACACCAGAGAGGGGAGAGTCTCACTAATGTGACCAGCTGTGATAAGGACGGGGACGGGTGAAAAAATCATAAAATTCGCGTGACGTAGTTTGTGGATGGCCCTAGCCCCAAGCTAAGCAAATAAGGAACAATAATTTATATCATCATATTAATATAATTAAATATACAAAAGTATAGAAATATGCATGAAGAACTAAGTAATAAACATATTACTTCTTCTCGCTGTAATTGCGTAACAGATTCTGATGAAATCTGTAAAGCAAATAGCTTATAACCTGGATATGACAAGTTATTTTTAATCTCGGAAAACGCTGATAGAACAGCGGAAGACAACTAGTATAAATAAGTATAGTCAAAAAGAGAAAAAATAAAAAGGAAACACATACAGTTATACCAAATATTTTAACCAAAATTAAAAACATATATTTTTATATAATTGGTAGCCAGCTGGCGATGTCATCTGAATAGAAAGGGTAATTAACTTGCAATTAGGCACCATTAGGTTGAATACAAAACGTCCTTTCCTTTATTAGTGAAATCAGGAAAGTACTATACAGTCGGATTTAGCAAACTGGAACACATCATGATCATGGTTTATCTTATTTGAATTTCATCTGGTGCTTGAAACTTTTTATGTTATCACTTCTTTCTAACACAAACACAATACACACAAATACTTATCCAAAATAAAATAACCGGTGAACATTGAATCAGAATTGTTTGTAGAACATACTTCAAATATGATAATGCCATACACGGAATTCTATTCACAAACGAAAAGCGACAAACTGTCAGCTATTCGGTGAGCATTATTTTGTAACGTTATACCTGTGCTGAAATAGATTTTAAAATATATTTGCTTATAAAATCGTGCTTCCCGAAATTGACGCTTGTTTTATAAAAATGGCAAATTATGTTTCGATGAAAATTAAAGAAGACATCGCTGCTTCACCCTTTGGAAACTGTTATCAGAGTCTAAGGTAAAACGTGGCCCTAGGAATGATTAATAGGTCCCCAGATGAGTAATGGTCTGTGCGTGCCAATGATCTTACAACAATGTAATGGCAGCCCTTCCTTAATCTTAGGAAAACGTCCCAACGTTGGCGCTTTGCATGAGATGTACAAAAGGTATTTCACCTATGAAATATAAGTGGATTAACAACTATTTACAATTAACAACAATTTAGTTGGTGGTAGGTCTCCTTAGCAGGAAGTCGTCTAGGTAGGTACCACCGCAGTACCAGATATTATGCCGCTTAGCAGTTGTGTGTAAACATTACTGTGATACTGCATGCTGTGGTTGACGGATACTGCAGCTAGCGAAATTACAGGGCTGTTGAGACTAACCATCTAGTCTCAAAGTAATGAGCGCCATACCAGCGATGCCCTGGACTTTGTTTTACTACTGAACGTTCTGTGTATCGCTGCAATGGTCATGGACAAGCGCTACCTCTTATAAGAGGTAGCGCTTGATGGTATACCATCAAGAGGGCCCTGGCGTCTCGTTCGTCTTATTACTTTTACATTTAAATAATATATATATAATGTTTCTCACCTTCTCGGCTGTATGTACTTGAACCTAGATAAGTTGAATGAATTGTAAAAACCAGAACAAAATGTACAGTCATGTTATTATATGTTAGTATGTACAAACATGAACTCACGTACAAATGCTGGAGTTATATATTTAGAATATTTCCACATTGAAAAAATACAGTTCTTTTTTATTATAATTTTATTTTGGATAATTTATTATAAATTGTTGCAGGTCATTAAATAATATATAAAATTGCTTTAGGTTAAATAAAATTGTCGCCCTCGTTGTAACCAAAACGGAATGACCTTATGAATTTGACAAAGTTTTAGTACGTTAACACTATGAGAGACTGCTATTTTTTCACGCGAACTTAAATGTCATGCAATATCACTGCAAAAATTAACTGTTTTACTATTCTCAAGGTCAACCTTAAGATGTTAGCTGTAATACAAGTTCGCTTACAGTCTGAACATTTCGAGTCTCATAATGATCGCTTCACCGTTACATACTTGGCAAGCATTAAAAATAGCATAGTGAACACTCAGCGTCTCAGCACCTTGCAAACTAGTAACACTCTAAACTACCAATAAACGTTTAATCACATCACAATGTTCAGGCCTTCGACGAATTCCGGGACGGATTGCAGATCGAAATGTCAGTCACTAATCAAACTCACACTAACACGCGGAGCTAAGTCTTCACTCAGAGACTTGATTCGTAGAAACATAGTCTGTCTCAGACAGACGTGTCTCAGGTGAGCGAACCATTATTGTTCACGTAGTGCATGTATGTGGCTAGTTCTTCACCGGTCATTTCGTCGTCTACCTCTCGAAGGCTGGAGTTGGAGATGCTTCGAGCGGAGTTGTAAGAGTCGGACGCTTCACAACGAAGGCGCCAAGCCTCTCGCCAATAGTCACTGCCACTTGGTGACTCATTCACTATGGAGAGGTCGCGCCCGCTGTAGCACTGAAACGAAAAAAAAAAACAGTATTATCAAAATATTATTTCAGCAAATATCTTGATGATCTACATCAAGTTTGCGCTTGTACATATCTTTATAAGCATGTATTAAATTTCTTCGCTTAACAGTCCAAAATGTAGCCTGGCATAAGGAAGCAGGCTGAGTTATCTTGTCCAACTACTATCTTATATAAACAAGAAACGGTATTTATTTTTAATGTCGTCTAGAGCAAGAATCTACGATATATGTATTAGATTGTGCTTTAGTATATGGCAGCTCCAACTTGTTACAAACACTCCATAGATAGGTGTACTATAAATGTTTGTTTTTAAATCCATTTCTTTTGAAATACTTGTTAGCACTGTGTATAAGAGGCGAAAATTTCCATTTGATCGTCACTATTGTCAGGTCAGTTAACTAATTGTGTATGCCTCCCTTTTGCCAACCTCTCTCAGAATATATAATTAAAACTCAAAGCCATAATTTCAAATCATGTTAAAATAAATTAGGAATTTCGTAACACATCACAATCCGAAATTGATTTGTATGTTCAAAATTATTTTTTCTTTCCCAAAAAACGTCACGAGAGGCATTTAGAAAACAATAACACACAAGTTATGGATATGCGCACCACGCTTTTCTCTGTTCTCTTCTATTGTACACAGAAAGCGTTATAGTCGACTATTATTAATACAATTCATTATATTTACAAAAAGTAACTACGAACGTCAAAATAATGTTTGAACGGCGAAAAGAGCTGCTCATTCATTGTGATAAAATATTACTAACTTTCTTATGAGAGATCAATTTTCATTTTTCTGCTTCCTTAACTTTTCCGTTACTTGTCAAATTATATTTTTGTAAAAAAGGAAAGTAAGGTAAAATGTAAGATTTATTATTTGCTTCATGAATACCTACTATTAAGAATTCTGTGCTGTCAGGAGTCCAGATTTCGACGTGTTGAAACTCAATCCCACAGTGCACATAGGAACGGTTTTATTTTGACGTTATAAAAACATTGATAAAAAAGTTTTGTCGATTTTAATTATATCATATTTCACATTTTTTCTTTATGAAATAATCTTTATTCGATTAATATGAGATGAAACAACTTCTAAGCTTTCAATGTGATCGCCATATGGTTGCCAGGTCTATCATGTTAGGACGGGAATCCGTACAGTGGCTAGCGACCCAGTCGTACGTTTAAAGAACAATAAGTAAGCTAATATTTAAATACAAAATTTACGATCGATGTTAAAAGTGCTGTGCTACTTTTTAGCAAGAAACGCGAGTGAAACGAACATTAGAAATTAACATAATTACAAAGTCCATATTGACCACCAACTTGTCTGTTTGTGCGCAACGATGTGGAGAAATATACAATTTATTAAAATACCTATATTATTTTATCTGCCGTTGAATTTATTAGGTTGATGTTGAAACATTTATATTTTTTACTTGGTCTTAATTCCATGTGTGTTTTTACTGTGTATTAGTATTAATTGTTAGCTTTGTCTCTATGAAGGAGGTCGCCGAAACTATAGTCGCAGTATCCAAAAGTAAGTAATACCACATAAGTAAAACAAATATATGTATTACAACAATTATTTTAATTACCTCTCTATTCGTTTTATATTTTTTACTGATAGTAAACTTTATTTTATGATACTTTACAATATTTTGGCTTTCTATGCGGTAATCGATTTGCAATACATTTACAAACTTTTTATAGCGATAACGTCATGACGGCTGAATATTTGTATGCCCTTGCCGTGTAAAACAAAAAAGTATAGATAGCTATTTTGACACATTTGATTGATTTTGACATTGAAGCGAAGTAAACGAATCTTATATGACCTCATAAAGGCGATATCAGACTCCGAGTAATGTGTGGAGTAAAATAAACTAGATATTTTTATTAATAAAGCATAAAACAACTCGACGTACGTATGTATAAGTAATTATGGAAGAGGTTATTATGGCTGCCGTTGTCTTGACGTTTGACAGATTTTGTTTTAGTTTGCACTTGCTTTTTTAGGCGCCGAAAGTAGCCTTATACAGCTGCTACTGCTATGTGACGTCATTGGAGGTCAATTGAAAGTCAAGTTTATTTTATTAAAATAAACCCCATCTCATAGTTTAAAGAGTTTTAAACGTAAAAATAATGTACAGGAAAGTAATAATACAGTACAATGTAAGTGTAATGTACAGGTACTATAAAAATATTGTTATTTTATTCCTAAATTAGCAAGTGAAATGCACGAGTTCTGTTTCTGTTATGGGTATTTTCGAGTTTAGGATAATCAAATCTATCAATTTGATGCGGTTTTGGCCGCATTGCTATGAGACAAATTTGGTCGTGGGATCTCGTACTATTAGTGGATTGCTTTTAAATTGTTCATCATATACTTGAAACTATCGAAATACACGACAGTGGCAATAAGCACAAAGTGCATGCGATGTTAAAAACAAAGAAGAAGCGTGAATATAACTTTACAAGAAAATGATACCTAGCACTTACGTGTAATTGGTTTCTGGTAAGATTCCATCACTCGTGAGAAATTAAAAAAAAATTGAATTAAAACATACTTATTAAATAATTATTTTGCTCGGGTAATTTTAAATTTATTTTCGAGATATAGTATGTACTAATTACACCACAGATTAATTAAATATCTTATTACCAACGTTAATTATATGCGCTTTAAGAATTCAGATTCCTACAGTCCTATCCTGTAGCGTTCGGCTATCTTGTACGTCTTATAATCCTTAGTACACTCACGGCTACGATACATTGACAATAATATATAATAATAAAAAAATAATATAAAATAATATATAGTCATCAAAATATATACTTGCAAAATTACAATTCGATCAAAACTCGAGTCCACAATAAAATAAATTTGGATCCATTTAAATAAAATGTATTTGATGCAATCGGTCTAGATTGCAGTCCTCTCGACCTTAAAGATTTAACACCAGTGAACCAGTTAGCATTTGTTTTATTTTGTTATTTAGCATAGGTACCAGTGAAGATAATAAACACGTGTTTTAAAAAAGAATGCTACTATACTACAGCTACCGTCTTACCTACACGGGCCATAATACTTGAGCACGCTCACTTTGTTTACCGACAGACTTGTAGCTGCATTATACCGATCGTAACTGTGTTTGTTTTTTTTTTGTAGAATGCCACTGTCTTGGTTTTTAAATATTTTTTTGTGTACCGTTAGTAGAGGTCGGCTCCAGGAAACAGAATTCCTTGTCCGGAGTCCGACGGATTGTATATAATTGTAATTATGTAAAATTGATACGTTTACGAATAAAATGAATTGAATAATTAAATTACTTATGCGTACAAAAAGCTTAACAATAACTCTTCTGATTCCAAAGAGTTAAATGGTTTGGAAACATTTGCTAGAGCAATTTGATTAAATTATAAAGCTAATTCATGTGTAATATACAAAATTCGTATAAAAGCGACCAATGATTAGCTTTGGATTCGATCTCAAAGTGAGAATAATTATTATGGACAAAAATGATACACTTAATTTTTCATAAATAAATATTGGAGGATATTTCACATATTAACCTAGCCCCAAAACTAAACAAAGTAAAATAATAATTTACCACAATATTTTACAGCAATAACAATATTTTGTTTTGTAGCGATGATAGCTCAGTGGTTATCGCGGTCGGTTCACACGCCGAACGGCGTGTGTGGGTTTAAACCCCAACAATGAGCTTAAGCTGCCAGTGAAGGAAACCATAGCGTAGTGGTAGGGTACTTCACTTGCTTGCACTTAACGGTGTGTTCCGGCAGCCTCACTTGAGAGCCAGTTCCATTCCAATGTTTACCATATTTGATCACACCGTCACTTGTCAAGTGAGCTTTGGTCAACAAAAAAATAATATTTAGTAGGTGGGAATCGAGTCCACGCCCTTCAGCTCAAAAAGCAGCGCAACGACTAAATGTTTTAACACGGAAATCATACATAATTTCATAACGTACCATACAATAATAAATTTCAACATACATATGTATTAGGATACTATGTCACGTAAAATAATTAATTTATATTAAATGCAAAGGGAATTAGTAGCAACTTCTACCTACTTATGTACTTACTAACTTCTGATTAATTCCGTAATTTGGTTGCCGTAAACAAGCCAAAATACTCTATTAATGCGGTTGCGGGTGTTAAATAGAAACCATTGGAAGGTCGATCATGTAAGTGACGTATAAGAGAAACCACGCAATTTCGAATAACCTTCTTACCAAATTACATTAAATCTTGTAATTGAGGACCTACCTATATCCGTACTTCTTTGTTCATTGTTTTCTCCTTCGATTTTGGCGTCGCACTTTGTGCATTTGCCAGTGTCAAATATTTCAATATTTTCAAGTATTTTATGTAAAATAAATCTAAGTCACACAAAGTAAGCCATGGTCGAATCCGGTTATACCCTAATAAAGAAGTGTTCATTCTAACATGCTTCGATGGAGTTTTGGAAGGAACACAAAAAGTCTATTTTCACCACATTATTTCGGCACGTTATGAATACGACACCGCTATTATTATACATAAGCACTCCAAAAATATAAGTTAGGAAAATAATAATATTATATTTCGGCGACACGACTTTTCCGCATTCCTCTCAAAACTCGACTGTTTCGTTCCATCTCTCTTTTAGACAGCAACGGATCATGGTCGCCTAGCTTGAAGAAGCTAACACTACAGCGAATCTTATACAAAAGTTCTTATCTAAGTTTCCTATTGGTTACTTCAAGACCTTGGCTGCGACAATAAAAGCATTATTTGTATGATTCTTAGGTTTAGCGTGATATGCTATGATGTTCTTGAATGCAGAATCCGTAGTGGTAGTCTGTAAGGTAAGTAAATAAAATGAATTTATACGTAGCATTTGCCAAATAATGAAGCTTAATTATTGTAGAACCTGGATGACCGAGCTTTGCTCGGTTTTTGTTTTGGTAAACGGCGTTTTCTAAATATGAATCCTAGCTAGATCGATTTATCGCCCCCGAAACCCCCTGCATACTAAATTTCATGAAAATCGTTGGGCCGTTTCCGAGAATATATATATATACATATATAAACATACGTTTAAAGGTATTATATAGATATATTCATTACTTTATAGCACACTTATAAAATAGGAGGACTTAATGCTAAAGCATTTTTTGCCAGCCATCCCCACAGTGTATGAGATGAGGTTGAAAGCGCGCATCAAAACGAATATATGTACCTATACATGTATGTATAAATAAAAATACAGCAAACAAATAAATATGACACTACTTCTTCCGTAGATTCTCAGTCTATAATCAAAAAGCATATTAGCATTACTATTCAAATTCAAATAAAATAGTCTCATTATTCCACCCGTCCCACTGCCAATGAGGAAACGATTATAATAAGCTATCGACTGTTTTTCGCTTAAGAAAAGTACAGAAGAAATAACTATATAAGCCCTGTCCCTGTAGGTACTTGTATACTGTCACACTGGCGGGGAAAACTCTATTTCCACTAGTTTAATACTAGCTTCCAAAAAAGCTATCGCGATGTTAACTCAGTGGTAAGATAGGCCGCCTCAATCCCAACAATGTGCTTGGGTTGCCGATCAACGAAAACAACCTAAGGAAACCATAGCATGGTGGTAAGGTAGTCGACTGGCTAGCTGCCACCATCATGTTGGAAACCTGCTACCAACCGGCTACCAGCCTTGAGAGTCAATTTCCATTCCAAACTACATGTTAACTGCACTGTCTTCGAACACATCGTCACTTAAAACGTTTGTGACGTCAGGTGAGATGTGGACAAACACCTAGTCTATTACTCATCAGCACAATTGTTGTACATAATCAGCGATTATGTGTACTTAATCGCTCTTAATCGTCGGCGGTGGAGCATCTGGCCTTAATAAGCAGGTAAAAGGTAGGTCCTTCTTTTGTGTTGTAGATAATGAAAAGAGATAAGATTAAATACAAAGTAGGCGTCTGTTAATTAGATTACAAAAACCAGTTCAAGGGAGTGATTGGCTTTTACGACTCAAATTTAAAATAATAATTGTAACTTCATGACCACTGACACAAAATTGGACAAAGTAGGTATACTTTAATAACTCAGGTTTAGATTAAAGTGATAAGGATTTCATACCCAACAATCGCTAACCGAACTCAAACTAATACTAATTATTTTGCGTGGTGGTAGGGTACTTTCTAGTACTCGGCTGGCTAGCTACCACCCTCAAGATGAAAATCTGCCGCCAAGCATCTAACGGTGTGTTCCGGCAGCCTCATTTGAGAGCCAGTTCCATTCCAGGCTAGGTGTGCTTTACCACCTTCGACCACACCGTCACTTAACATAGGTGAGTTGTGGTCAAATACCCAGAATGTCAACCATAAAAAAAAAAAAACTAAAGTCCACGACGTCACTAGGATAAGAATCTTCAGTCTTTTTTATGGTTAACAGGCTAGGTTTCATCACAGCTCAATTGATTTTATGACGGTGTACAAATATAGTAAACATGCCCAGCATGGAATGGAACTGACTCTTAAGTGAGAAGTGAGGCTGACGGAACACACTGTCAGTTGTTTGGCGAAAGATTTTCTACTTGAGGGTGGTCGCTATCCAGCTAAGTACTACTAGAAAGTGCCCTAATACCATGCTATGCTTTCCTCGGGGTGTTACCTTTCACCGGCAACTCAAGCTCATTGTTTGGAATTAAAACTACACTACACCCTTTGGTGTGTGAACAGACAGAAAAATTAAAAAATAAACGAGGTAAGCTTGGTCGTCCAGGTAATTAATACAGGCTATAGCATTTTTTTTTTTTTTTCATTAAAATCCATTGACCTTTTACAGGATGAACAATTAACACGAACATTAAAATATGTATCTCATTGGCAAAGTTTACGGTTTGATAACGCTGTATGAAATATTCCCAAATATATATTTATTATTTGAAAAATGTATGGGCTTTTACTGAAAGTCGTCGAACAAAATTGCTTATGATCTAGCAAATCCTAACTGACGTTTATGCGAGTTCGGCTATCAATTTGATATCGCAAGAATAAGTAAAAAGCCTTTTATATACTAACTATCACATATCACATTTCATCAGCTTACAAACGAAAGAGGAAGGGTTACCTCCTGGCTCATTGAATGTGACGATACGGCGCAGTACAAGCCATTAGAGCCCATCCAGATGAATACAACTGATTTAAGAGGTAACCGCCGGGTAACGCGGCAATTTTGTGAAATTATAATGTTCATTTTCCTCTAGCACTAGCAGGTATATGATCGTAATTAATGCTTTACTATACGTACTTAATGTTAACGTAATGAGACGAACGGAACGCTCTCCTGATGTCTGATGGTAAGATATAACGCATATCGATGAAACTTGCAGCGATGTACAGAACTTTGAGTAACAAAACAAAGTCCAGGGCATCGCTAATTTGAGAATTTCGCTAGTTAATCTCAACAGCCCTGTATCTTCGTTAGTAAGCGTCGCAATACCCTTCACACCGTAACACAGTAATTTTTACACATTACTGCTTGACGGTAGATTATTTGGTACTACGGTGGTACCTACATAGACGACCTCCTACTAAGGAGATCTACCACCAAGTGGGGCAGGTTATATAAACAGGGCTGATTCGTTTAGACTTTGTATGTATGTGTCACAGTGTAATTAAAAATTACCCGCAAATCACGATTACTCATTTAAGGTTGCCTGGAAGAGATCGCTTTTAGCGATAAGGTCGTTACAGTTACCAGTTGTTACACATATTAACTAGTTAATTTCTTCTGTAATTTTAAGTGTGTACAATAAAGAGTTATTCATTCATTCATTACTCATTTTATATACAATACGGTATGTAAAGGAAAAAATACGATACTGATTCTAAAATCATTTCAAAATATAACATTCCTGTACATAATCTTTACGTTTAAAACTCTTTAAACAATTATTTTTTCTTTTGGGGTTTATTGACTTTCATTTGACCTCCAAAGACATCACGTAGTAAGCTGTACTTTCAGTACCTGCGCAGCTTTGTATACTTTTTGTTTTACATGGCAAGGATATTCAGCCTACTTTATGGCGACATCGCTATAAAAACTTTGAAAACGTATTAAAAATCAACTAACGCATAGAAAGCCAAATTATTCAAATTAGTTTCATAAAGTTATACTATCAGTAAAAAATATAAAATAAATACAACAATAAAACTTTACAACTTTGCATGAATTGTAATTACATAGTTTCATCTACAATAATTTTTAAATCTTTGACGTTTTGGTAGAACATTTATGCAATGACGTCTCACTGGCATTAATTTCAAATTATATCAATGTGTTCAAAATTAAATAACCCACAAAAAGTATAACCATTGTCATTCAACTTCACCACGTTGCCAGGATGTTATACACGCTGTCTGCTGGTTTGGCCTAGCTCTAGACTTAAATATACAGTACCTCTTTAAGTCTAACTTGAAGGGAGACGCCGAAAAAATCTAATTATAGAGTTTTCCTCTTATGGAGTTCACGTGTTAACGTCCGTCATAAGTTCCTCTATAACTTCTTAGAATCGGTTTATTGTATACACTTTACATTTATTTCTAAGAAACAATGATGTACATTATCGGCATATTATTAAAGTCCGTTTTCAAATAATCGAGTTGTAAAGGTTGTAAAATCAAATATAGTTATGCTTGAGATACATGGGTCCAATTTGTTTTTTTGGAGTTATAGAGGGAAAATAAGTACTGAATTTGTTTATACTCACTATTTCGATTTACAGTGGATTCAGATTTCGGGCAACGGAGGTTTTGGGGCTTGAAGAGAAGGGAACACAATTTTTTCTTGGGAGGTCTTCAACTTATCGAGGTTCGACTTAAGGAAGTTCTACTGTATATCCAATCCATTTGTAAATGTATTAGTAATTTGTATATGTATATTTCATTGTATATAGTTACGATAATAAACACTTTTTTTTAGATTTTATCCCCAGTATTGGCTATTGTTAATAAGTAATTGATTTGCAAAATTGCGTAGCTATAAATTAAAATGGGGGCGCGATAAATTCTAGCTGAAATCCTAACACCGGTCACGAGCACTCGTAGTTGGTATGCCCATATTTTTTTGTGAATTATTGTTTTAGGCTTGAATATTCGAATAATGCTTACAAGCGTTATGCTTATCTTGGATTTTTATCGGCATGCATCGGTTTGATGTTTTGGACCTAACATAATATGGCTAAGACTTTTTTTTATATATATGTAATTTAAAATCAATAAACAATGATATCATTTAACTTGAAAGCGATAACAAAATGATTACCACAATATTTAATAACACTATAAAAGAAAAAATACAGTATTAAAAACAGTCATAATATATATAAGAAAATAAATAAGAAGTCATAAGAAAGTTTGTGCATGTACGTTTTGGCATCTTCGCACTGTAATGGCTTAACAGATTTTTGATGAAAAATTGAAATGGAGATAGCATATGATCTGGCTTAACCAAATTTTTATCCCAAAAAATTACGTGATTTCCATATGATAGGCAGTGTAAGGTGACATAAATTTAATTCAAAGACGCGTTATGCAAGGCCAAAAAGCTATTAAAAGGAGGAAAATTTTTATTTCGAAAATTTATCCTGTTTTCGAAAAAAAAACATAAATTCTCACTACCTAGTATATTTAATTACTCGTGAATAATTCCAAATGTATGCAATTTTAATAAAATTTGCATTAAAATTGTGTAAATAATGAATATAAAGACTTAAGCATAAATTTAAATAAAAATATAGAAATTTTAGACCGACGGATACGGTCTTCAAATTCGCAAGTGCCTACAGTGACGTGGATGTTGTATACATAACATAATTTAAAGTAATAAGACAGGAAGCGGTTTCACACGATTTCATTATTATGATACTTACTCACATAGAAGATAATTAATAAATTAAGTACCTAGATGCAAATAAGATGGATTTATGAATTTAGGAAGCGACAAAAACATACCTACATAGTTGAACAAGTTATATAAGACAATGAATAAATTCATACTGTAAAAGGGATGTCGCCATCGTCATGTTTGCACTTAAAAGGTACATTTTCAACTATACTGGCTGACGGGTAAAAATTTTGACATATTTAAGAGTATTCGTCGGTTGAACCTTGTTGTAAACAATAAGTTTAAATAAAACAATAAAAATATTAAAGTAATAATATGTGGGTTGGAATTCTAGCTGCGCGATGGGTTGATGATATCGTTACCATCTCACGTCGAATGTGGACCAGAGACCTAGACAAAGTAGAAAAAAAGACCAAAAATGTACGGCATTGACATAAAGTGCCTATATGACATATCGACAGCTTATGTATGTCAATCCCGTACATTTTTGCAAGCTTTTGAAGGGCTTCAAGCTTTTAAGAATATAAGTACGTTAAGAATATAAGTAACCTAAACGCCAAATAATTACTGGAATTTATTTTTAAATTTTGAGTTAATTACTCCAGATAAAAGCTTGCTTTTAATTTTTTTTTTTTTTTTTAATTATTTTTAACTTTTTAGTAGAAGCGTTTTAGAGATTGCTTCTCAAAAAGAATCAATCGAGCCCAAACTGTGGGATTATGTTGTTTTATCACAGAGATGCCGTGGCCAACTTCTAGATAAAAGCTTGTTTTTAACCGACTTTAAAAAAAGGGGGAGGATAGAAAAGAAACGATAAATATTGAATAGTTTGTACGTAACGATTTCAAATGAGAATATTTTCTTGTTTCATTCAGAAGTCGGGTTTTAGTTTTTGAACTTATAGTTGTGACATCACAATAATGATATAATAAAAATTAAAATTTGTAAATGAGCAAGTGTGGTAACCTCCTCACGCAGTAACGACTCAAACTTTAGTAAGAATAGAGACAATTTATAGTCTCGATAACATTAGCTAATTTTTAGGTTATAAAATATGCTCTACTGAAATTTAAAACGTTTTCACCATCATCTTGTATATTGCAACAAATTTTTCAAGCATTACTCCAGCCCATCACCAAATATAACAAGTGTGGGGCCTGACCTCACCTGCGCTCTGGGCGGAGGGTCAAACAGGTGTGTAGTGGCAGTGGACAGGCGCCGCAGCCGCCGTGGGCCTCGGATCCTCTCGGAGGCGGTCAGGGCGGCGCGCTGCCGCTGCGAGGCCAAAAGAGCGCTATATGTTCGACCTAAGCCGGGCCTGCCACGCCGACAACACGCAGCTAACGTCATCTGATAACAAGACAAGTAAAATTTTAACAAAAAAAAAACCGACTTCATGTGGTTTTCTCATGGATGCCATTGACAATACTGGATTTAATTGAAATGGTTCCCACACGGGAAACACCAGCTTTCAAATAAATAAAAAAAATCATCAAAATTGGTTCACCCAGTCGTAAAGGTAACAAACATAAAAAAAATAACAAAACGAATACCAATCGAATTGAGAACCTCCTCTTCTTTTGAATTCGGTTAATAACAATGTTAACTAATTATTCGTATTTTTAGTTCTATAAAATATCGAGTATTTTAAACGTTTATTACTCTACAGCTTCATTCTCGATATTAGTATAGGTTCACATGTAGTTTCTCACAAACAGACATCCCATTTCGCACAATATTTTGGAGTATTAAAAATAATGTAGGGTAGCCTAAGAATTCTGTCCCGTTGGACCCGTCCATACCGACTGTCATCATTTAGTTCGTAGAGCTGCGGAGAAGAATTATTTTACGACGTGGGCTCTGTTAGGTGCACCTATCATGATAGAGTTACTAATATCTTCGAACGAAGCTCTTCGAGTAATTGTGATTGAACTTCACGTACAGGTAAGTTCGTTTAGTCACTAATTATTTATTTTCGTTTCTACAGTACGTGGTGAAACAAATCATTTCGTATTGCAGCCAAAACTCCATTGCTGCTGCTAGTAAAGCTGACACTATTTTACAATGACCAAATTTGATCCTGACTTACTTTGTATGACTACGGCTTCTTTTCTATGTAATATTCATTTTTTTTTTTTTATCTAAATATTATTTCTGATCTTGTGTCGATTGGCGACTATGCCAACTCCATTGTGTACATTCCTTATATTTTACTTAACGATATCACACAACAGTTTAAAGAGTGTACGTGCCGCTTCACTCAGCGGAGCGGACAGTACCATTTGGATCACGCCGACATCGAGAAAATTGTAACCATACTGAGTGAACATGATAGATCTGACACATTGCGTCCGCAGATACTCCACTAGGATGTGGTAAACATCTTCTAACATCTTTTAAGCGTCCACATACCTATATCACAAGTATCAGATTCCACGAGAGCTTGAACGCAGTCTGTGAGCCATAACGATCCACTGCCTTTTCATATTGCAGTTAGTTGACTATGGTATTTTTACAGGAATTTGTTATAAAGTATTATACCAAATTCCTTTCTCCTCTGAAATCGTATCAATAAAGCATAAATTCCATTTTTCAAAAATTCTGTATCTATAATTACATAGTATTTTGCCTGCAAAATGCACAAAGTAAAAAAAACAAACCAAAAAACAAAAAAAAAGTGGAGTGACCTAACCAGATGATTATATATTATGACGTATGTGCGGATATCAATGGTCATAGGCAGGTGAGATATCTCTTACCAGAAGAGCGTCTCGTACGTCTCATTAGTTCTTAAATTATTTTATTACAGAACTTTGAAGGCAGCGACAATAATGTACCCAAACTATTAAATACACCCCACGTCGTGAAAGCTTACGATATGATGACTTTACTATTGAAGGTTGTAAAGTTCTATGAGATACTTTTCAGTCGTTAATTCATTAATCATTCATATAGGCTTACCAACCAAGCTTTGTGAATGGTGTTTCGTCAATACTAACCGCATAGACGAAACATTACGTGTTCAACACTATACTGAAACTAAATTATTCAATTTATTATTACTGAACTGGATATGACTTTGATGAATCACAGAACACGTTATTTCGGTTTTCTATCGAAATACCTAACTTGCTCATAAACAGAAATTGATTCATCAATCCAAAGATTATTCTAAAGCCGTATTAAATTATTTGGTTGATCACTATTCCCTGTTATTCAAACCTCTTATCTAAATATAAGTAAACACACATTCTCCATAATTTAACTGTAACATGTTTAGTTGTATAATTTGGTTAAAAAAAAGCATCCATGTGATTTTTCCTTGAGTTCTTTTTTGTTTTTGGTGTTGCACTTTGAACATTTGCCAATGGCAAATGTTCCGATATTTTCATGTATTTTATGAAATATGAAATAAAAGTCACAGTCAAAGTCACAGTTTGCCAATACTCGCCACGCTTGGCAGGCGGGTTGGCGAGCGCAGTTAGGTGTGATTGTTCAAGGAAAACACTGCTGCCCATCTTCCGGATTACATCCTTTAGCCGACTCTTACGGCAACCACGGGTAGAGAGGGTGGGGTACTATTCTTACGTCGGCACCACCACGGCAAGGCAGGCAGGCAGGGGGCTCTAACGTGCAAGTTAAATTTAATTTATAGTTCTCAATATATATATTAAACAATAATGTAGTATACTATAATTAGCACAATTACGTCTTAAATGGTTTGTTAAATTAAATTTTTTATAATGCACATAAAACTATAAACTTATCTAAATAAAAGTTTACAAATTCATGACAGCGGCAGAATTTATAATGGACATTATTATATTATCATGCGATTAGCGTTTTAAATTTAGCATGTGTACCTAGATACATAGATACCAAGGTTAGCGCAAACTTGAATATTTATAAATATTAAAAACAAAAATACAAATGTCATTATCTGGCATTATTTGTTGACAGCCACGTGTGACTTTTTGTATAAAATGTGTATGTATATAGCTAGAAAAGGCTTATTTATTATTTTCTGTTGGTTGAAGTAAAATATACCTACTATCAAGTATAGCAAACATCTATACATTCACCTACTTATTGTAATGTTACCTATATGTTGTTAGTACCTACCATTTACTTTTAACTAAAATAATGTATTAAATCAACCCACAGATTTGTAAAAATGAGTGCAGATACAATGTTGCATATAAAATGGGTGACAACTCCTAATACTTCTCGCACACAAATATTTTGATGTATTTGTGTGACGCAAAGCCTTGACGTATTTGTGTGCTTACCATTTAGCTATCAGCTTAGCTTAAATATTCTGCCGCCAAGCAGTAGTGTGTGAACATTAATGTGTACCAGTTTGAAGTGTTCTGCAGCTAGCGAAAAGCATCTAAAGTCTCAAAAAAAGAGCGTTAAAGCAGCTATGCCCAGGACTTCGTTTTTTACTCAAATGTTTCGCTGCAATGGTCATGAACAGGCGTTATATCTTACCATCAGGAGAGCTTCTCGTTCGTCTGAATACTTAGGCACCAAAACAAAACACATGCGAAAATTTTAGAACCAAGGAGTCTTCACCAATTGTCAACGTAGCATTACATCTGTGTCATCTGTCTACTTTTCTCTAATCTGCGCAACGATCACGATAACGACGCAAAGTGGGCAATTGATTTTTACGTTACAACATAGTAATAGCTATTATGATCGTATACATAAATAAATAACTATCTTTACAGGGTGTTTCGGAGAAGTATAGTTATACTGTATGGTGGTTATCTACCCATGAATGAACAACTTTTACTTTAAGCGGACCCTGAAATCGTGGAAAAATGAACCATATATTTTGTTGAAGGTCATTTTAGAACAAATGTTTTTTTTGTGCGATTTTATGGTCCATTCCATAGTAGATAAAAGTTGTTCATACTGTTCCGTAGATCCGCTCCCTTCAGTATTACTACACTTTTCTGAAACATTCTGTATATACAATATAGGTCAGTCAGTATTTATGTCTTTCTACGACCTTGATACATTTTGTTCGACATCTCGCAGTCAAGGGCACGTATCGTTAAATGAAAGCTATAAGAAACATGCGTCGTCCCAAACGTTAAAATACCTTTACGGCCCCTAAAACCTTCCCTTTGCGTTCTTTTCGACACATAGGTATATTATAGGTGCCACACCACAGGAAATGTTAACTTATGTACAACTGCTAAAAACCAATCGATACGTATTGATTCTAAAATTTACGTAGCGAAAATCGATCAATACGTTTTGAATCGATCAAAGATTTTGATACATAATGTACAAGACTAGAGTTAATATATATATGAATGTAAACATTGACGAGTATTTCAAACTAAAAGATTATTAAATTACTAGTAGGTAAATAATTATGATTTTTTTGAAATTTTATTATACTAGTATATTGGCAACATTTTGTTATATTGTCATATTTTTTATATTTTTACTAGTATATTGACATATTTTATATTAACAGTATTTTTATATCGACAATGTTTTTTTATACTGACATATTTGCTGATATTTTGTTTTTTAATCATTGACATGTAATCAGTGTTTTAAAACTTTTGTAATTATATATTTAAAATGATATTACGGAATTGACATGTTGAAATTTGACGATAGTGTTATTAATAAAATATTTGTATTTGTATTTCCTCTAAATCGATGCGCTTCATCTTTGGCCACAGCATTACTTTCCATTAGGTAAGTTGGTGGCCAAATGTAAATCTATTTCATATTGGAAATTCTAAGTGAAATTTACAAAAACAAGCTTTTCACTGGAATATCCATGGAGTATTTTTTTTTTGTTGGACATTTACAACGAATCACGGAAACACGTTACAGTTACATGCGATTTAAAAATCCTAATATCATATCAGTAAGCACACGATTGCAACAGTTGTAACTATTAATATTCATAAAAATATTTCAGGTATCATAAGATGGACCACACTTGCCTAGAAGATACCTGTTCCTCTCGGCTTGAAGGCACCCATATTATATTCATCGGGGAACACCCACTCAGGCAGCGCATTCCACAGTGATCCGCTCAATGAACGTGGAATCAAATAGTTTCATACGAGTTTTTGGAACGTCGACCATGAAACGATGTCGCTTTTCGAGCTTCTGGCTGTCGATAGAAAAATGGGCATGGGGAAATTAGACAATGTAGTTCTGAAGCACACTTCAGGTTATAAGCAGTAACATTAACGCATGTTTATTACTTATTCATGCTAATTATGATTGAAATTTATAATGAAAATCGCACGTGAGCTAATTTTTATCCAGGAAAAGTATGTTTCCCGAATGATTTCCCGTGGCTTACTTGTTACGTAATAAAGATCGGCACGCGACTGATATAGTCCATCGTTTATATTGACATGACTTATTTGACATATTCCTTACGGTCGTGCATTTAATATTCCTTATCTACCTGCGGCATCTCCAAAATTTATGACTGTCTATTTTTCCAAGTGAAAAATGTCGTGGTACATTTGCATCGTGGATATCTTTAACCCTATTATGCCTTTTGACGGTCTATTTTTTTTACATGAGAGTCGTGATATATTTTATCAATATCCCAGTGTTCTCCCCATTAGCAAGGATGTTGAGATTTGTTTCTAAGTGGTAAAGGACCTTGAAATTTTAACCTATAATAGCACTTGAATTAGGTATAAATAATAAAGATATAAAGCTTAAAAATTTTGTCTAACTTTATATATTTCAGAACGCTTTAAATTCGACTTTTCCTCATTTTTATATGCCCATCAGAAGGCTACCAAAAGTTAGCCTTATTTTGAATTCAAGAACTTGAACCATTCTATGAAAGTACCTTAAGGCGAGAATAATATTATGACATTAAATCATTTTGTGAGAAGACATTCTAGGCTTGCGTGCTACTAACTCATGAATTATTTTATAAAGCTACCAAACTAACAAAACAGTTTTTTATGTTTGACAGTCTTGTTGCTTGACCATAGCTCACCTGTTATGTGATGGTGTTACACACCTAGCCTGAAATGAAACTGGCTCTCAAGTAAGACTACACTGCTACATGCTTGGCGACAGATTTTTAGTATGAATGGTATGAATGGTTTAGTATGGTAGCTAACCAGCCGAATACTAGAAAGTACCCTACCACCACGCTATGGTTTCCTCACGATGCTTAATAAAATGCGAGCATAATAAAATAAGTCATATCGATATCTGCGATATGTCTGTCATATGTCTTAACTTTGACTTTAAAAGTTTTTATTTTTATTTTTGAAGTTTACTGTCTGTGTCACGAACACATTCGATCGACCGGGTTCGATTCTCACCCAGAAGAAACATTTATGTGAAGAAAATAGATGTTTGTTCTATGTGTTCTAAATGTATCTACACTCTATCTAATCTAATCTAATAATAATCCCACTAATATTATAAATGTGAAAGTTTAGATGGATGGATGGATGGATGTTTGTTACTCAATCACGCCAGAACGGCGTAACGGATCTGGATGAAATTTTGCATGTAGATACTAAAGGCCCTGGAATAAAACATAGGATAGGTACTTTCCATCATCATCATCATCATCATCCATCACCACGCGGGTAAAACCGCGGAGCGCAGCTAGTAATATTATAAAGAGGAAATATTTGATTTTTGTTTGTTTGTTTGTATTGAATATGCACCAAACTTATTGGAACGATCTGAATAATAGTGAACGATCTGAATGGCTTGTAGGTATAAATATGTATTTACAAAAATATCTATAGATATTCTATAAGTTATATGTTTTTCAAAGTACAGGCTTTCCTTAATTTAAGGCTAGATGAATTTAATTATTAATATTAATTTATCCAATTTTGAGATCGAACTGGACGGTACCTGTAGCAAGCATATTATAAGGAACCATTCAAATATTACGTAAGCAGAATTTTAGTAATTAAGAATCCCTCCCTCCCCCTTGTCAGCATAAGTAAGCAAAGATCTTACTTCACTCTACTATGCGTGCTATGCAAAGCAAAGACCCCCCTCAACCCCCTTTTGGTGCTTACGTAATACTTGAACGCCCCCCAATTGTTTATTCATCACTTTGATTTCTTTGTCTGAACTGAACCTTCACAATGAAAAACAAGCGCTGGTGAGGAAGTTTTTTCATCATGAGTAGTTTATATTATGCATTAGCTGAATATCTGGCATTTCGTACTCGGTGCGGTAGAACTTAGTCTTGTTGATATAATATAAACTTTTAAAATAAGAATCATCTAAATCGGTTCAGCCGTTCTCAAGTTATGCGCTTACCAACAAACATCATTTGATTTTTATTTATATAAATAATATAAACGTATGTACAAAGTTTGTTTCTAAAATTGGTTGTAATAAAAAAAACGAAGCAACTGTCTGTGCAAAACACTGGCAAATTTTTATATTTATAATGTTAAATCTATAACATGAATAAAATGCTTATATCCCTTTATACCCATTCGTACCGTATTTTACATACAGGCTTATATGAAAGCCAACCAATTTTGTGAATACCAACTCGTGAGTCTAAATTTGCCCCTTGAGAATCACAAGACACAAAGAAAGCATTAATTTACAAGTAATATGAGGCGTAAGATACGTAGTATTTACTACTTTATGGTTGCTAACATTCACTAAAAAGCTATGCTCAAACAACTAGAAATACATTTTCAAACAGCAGTGGGTAGCAGTCGAAAGATCATCCATGTACTCAATCAATTATGTATTAAGAGATAGGTCGAATTTTGTGTGGAATGAAAACGCTTTCACAAAATGTAAAATTACATTTGTTGTGGACCTCTTCAAATTAACTTGAAGATAAACACGTTTATGATTTTGACGTGAATGCGTCTTTCAATTTTATTCAATAGTAGGAAGCAATTCAGAAAATTGATAATAACAAAATCGGGGATAATTGGTTTCACTTTAAACATTGTTCAAAAATATATGTAGCAAGAAATTTAACCATGTATGTAGTCTTAGGTAAGACGCTTGAACTAGGTAAAAAGAATTTTGAAAGTGAAGCCAACTAGAATACAGTTGGGCTGGGTAGCATTCGAAAAACTACGTCGAGTCTTCTCGTGATCCAACCCGCAAAGTCTCAAGACAAAAGTCTTCATTCAATCAGTGCACTCTACCTGTCATGACCTACAGAGCCGAACCGTGGACAGTCACAGCAGGAATGGTTCGTAAGTTTAAAGTCGCTGAGCGAGCTTTAGAAAAAACTATGCTTGGCATTTCTCTGAGGGATCGTGTCCGGAACGAAGTCATTCGCCAGAGAAGTAAGGTCACAGTCATAGCTCAGCGTATAAGCAAGCTGAAGTGGCAATGGGCTGGACATATCTGTCGCACAACCGGTAACCGCTGGAGTAGACATGTTCTAGAGTAGAGAGCGCGAATTTGCAAACGTAGTGTTGGATGCCCTGAGACTCGATGGAGTGACGATGTACGTAAAACAGCTTGCGGTGGATGGAAGCGAAAAGCCGAAGATCGGGCTGAGTGGCGTATCTTGGGAAAGGCCAATGTCCAGCAGTGGACTTCAATAGGCAATGAAAAAATTAAATCATAATTAAAAACAAAATCAAGGTCAAAATCAAAATGTCATTAGAGAAAAACATAAATAAAATGTAAATCGAAAATAGTAATAATAAATATGTATTCAATGTCAAATATAATACATATTTTTTCTAACCAATTAGGTGAATGTCAAATATATGATTATTTATAAATACCACATTGACTTTTTGAGGTTGTCTCACAGTATTTGAGGCAATCGGCCATTATAGCTCTCCAGTCGCCCGCAAACAGGTCGCATTCGGGCTTGACATCGAGCAAAGCGTTAAGGGTAGCGAGAGAGTGCGGCATCGGCGCGTTAAATGAGATTTTGAAATACGGGAATCCGAAAGACTTCTTTGTGTTCCAAAAATTACACGTATTCACGTACATACGTCTGTGTCCACGACACAGCCACGCCCTAATTTTTATAGATTTGGAATGTAAGTCAAAACTACACATATGAGGTGAGTATATAAGACATACTCACACAATTATATATTTTTTTATAGTATACAGTTATAATTTACACGAACTACTTATCTAGAAAATTTCATGAAGATCCGTTCGTTCGCTTAATTACATTCTAATGAACTGATTCAACTAGACACTTAATATCTAAAGCATAGTACGCTCAAGAAAAATAAAACAGTAGAATAGGGAAGTAAAATCTCACTGTCATCACCCCATTATACCAGAATACAAGGCTCGGTCGAAACGCTGCTAGCCTGATTTGGCTCATTAAATATTATGTTTATTACTTTATTGTCGGTTTGTTGTCCTGGATCGACGAAAGTTGCTACATTAATATAATTCGATAAGGAAAAATACTTGGCAAACTTCATTATCTGCTCGGCGGAATGCTGAACCCTATTTGCTTGGTATTTGATATCTTCGGAAGATACCAAATATTAGGCACGAAGTTGTGACATTTTTAAAGGGGTTAAGCTTGAACACAAATTTTAAAAATATCTATCTATTTCTCTTATCTAATCTCTTATCTATTTTTAAAATTTGTGTTCAAGCTTAAACCCTTTAAAAATGTCACAACTTCGTGCCTAATATTGTGTAATTAATAGGTGTAAACACCTACCACCGCGTGCTTCAGAACTAAGCTGAGAAATTGGCTACTAGAGACCTTGTTTTAAGATTTTGACGATTATTTAAATCTAAGAGATTTTAAAATACAAGCAAGTACACGCTTCAGTCCGGGATACATCAATATGTATATGTATGGCGGTTATATACTACAGACTATATTATATACTATTACCGAACTCTTCGACTTGACAAGACTAAAATCTCTTAGCTGAAGGTTATCTTGGTCAGCCCCACAGCAACATAGTTTATATTTAAAAGACACGGCCTTTGAAAAAATGTCTTTAGATCCGTGTAGGTATTCCTTTAGAGTTTCTGGATAAACAATATACAATCAAACAGAGATTACGCTACCTACGCTGTATTGACATGGCATCTCGATTTCTATGAAGCTTTGTTTATTCACTCCCATGTGCTATTATGTCATCGAAGCATTAAACAATACTGTTATGTAAGAGGTAGGAGCAATTCCATGTCTGATATTCAATTTCTTTACTGTACAGTTTTCTCTACTTTTCGAGAAAATATTATATGACAAGAAAAGAAATTTCAAACTAATGGAGCCTCAAACAGTGTAAGAGGAAAGAATAGTACATTGCTTCACTTTCCATTGTAGTATTGTTACAACTATTACATTAAAATCTTAGTTTTTGGTATTTCATAGTCTTTGAATTGACGTCAGACTTGTACTTGTACGTGTACTAACTTGTATATTTTTAACCTGATCCGGTAAACCTTCGATCTTACAATAAGTTGAAAACCCTTACAAATTTAACTCTAGCTTGAACTTAATATACCAAACACCTCAATGTCCCATTTTAGAATATTGCTTACCTAACGCTACAACTTGTGCATGTAGGTACATTATAATCTTGTTCAAACTTGTTTACAAAGTAAATACATATAATAAGCAAACTGTAGATGAATAACATATTATCATTTTCTTTCTTAGTCTTAAAAATAAATATTACTTTACCTGAAAGTTATAGACAGATAAAGAGGACAACTTTTTTATTCCTGATAGTGGTCGTCATATAGTGAGACAGGTGTTTGAACTCGACATTTACAAAATTTGTTTTAAAAACGGCCCAAAAGATAGTAAGTTATTCACTTATTTATTTTTATAACAATTACTCTATGAAAGCACTTTCTAATTAAAAAATATTACAGTTTCGCACTGTGCAATCTAGTCCTAAGCTAAGCCAAGCTCGTACTATATAAATAAAATAAGTAACTGGTAAGGTAATAGTAATATATATACGTATATATATATTTTTAAATACTTATTCATAATACACACAGGACACCCAGACACGAGAAAAATATTAATTTTCGTAACATAAATGTTTGTTTTGGGTGAGAATCGAATCTATCCTCTACAACTCAAGAAGCATCGCTTTTGTCGAATGAGCTAACAAGTTAAATTTTTAGTTAAAAGTTAGGTTTTATAATATATATGTTACCTTTAATAGTTTTTCAGATGGACTGAGTCAAACGGCCCAGTGTTCAACGCCGATACAATATTGCTTGGAAAATATGTGATGACTTTTTGATCCCACAACGCTTGTCATACACTTACTATACCACACTTACGTCACCCAAATATATCAAGGTTGTGTGTACCCCGTATGATAAGCGAAAATGGAAAGCCAAAGGCTATTCATTTTTTATGCAACTTTAATAAATTAAATACCTGTTTTGGATTATTCCAGTACCTTTTTTACTAGTGGATTGATGAAACCTCACCTTGAAAGCATTCCTGAATTTGTTGGACATGATGTTGTAGAGGAAGGGGTTGATGGCGGTCGACAGGAAGTACAAGACTCCAGATATGTACGTCAGCACAATGTAAGCCTGCAAAAAAGATTACTTTTATTTTGAGATAAAAACTCCTTAAAGTTTATTTATGTAGATATTATGTAGGTAAAGTATATGATAAAAAATAATCTCGTGTATGTCAGCTTCAACTTATTTGAATATATAAAACAAAGTATGTAGGTACATACTTATTTATGGTGTGCAAAATGCCTGATTTTTTATTATTCAAAACTTTTTATTTTAACAAATCGTTCAAAAATGTGTTGACCCCGACCTTAAGTGGTCAACTGATTTAGGTCAAAATCAATATCGACCGAGCTATTGACCCAACTAATATGTATACCTTTGAACAAAATCGGTTGAACCGTTAAGGAGTTATGCCGCGCATAAGCGGACAGACAGACGGACAGAGAAACAAACCAATAGCATAATTACGATGAATGTAATTCATCTACGTAATAATCGATCACCTTTGTGTACTGTGTAACATTAGTACCTAACCAACGCAAATTCTAATAAAGAATACGTACTTCTATTAATCCCGGGATTGAGACATTTGAGAATATATAATAGTAATTTAATTATTAATAGTAAATATATATATACTATATCTAATGCTAATAATTATAATGTAGGTACTTATACAAGTACACGTATTTATAAGTAGAAACATTTCATTGTCTCATATAGTTGAGATATAATGTTAACATTCGCTACAATAGTTCAGCATTATATCATGGAAACACGTTGGTGACACTATGGCAGGCGCAAAAACTATATAGGTCTTGATAACTATATGTATCAATAGAGATACCAACTACGTACTGGCGCGTGCGAGTACACCAAAATAATAAAAAGAAAAAATATGCTTAATGACGTTGGTGCGCGTGTAATCTGGTTTTGGCATTTTACGAAGTCACTCTGTTTTCTTAATCATTGAGCACTTTAAAAATTAATTTATTTAGTGAAAAATATTTACAGTTACCAATCTACAAATATTAATTAAACTAAGTATTGCTATTAAAAACTAAACTCTTAAACTCTTTAAAAATTAAAATGTAGTCTGAGCTCGCAAGGATAACAGGGCGCGGATTTATTCAATTTTGGGGAAAAAATATATTTTCACGAGTAAAATGAGGAATAAAAAAACTCAATTCAACTTTTAAGGTGTTTTTTTTCTGTGTTAAAACTAACTAAAAAGCTTGTGAGTTTTTGGAGACTTTTACGCTTTAGGGATTTGATTTGATTGACAAAATTACAATTTGTTCAATTAAAAACGTTTAACGTTCCTTACCTATCAATATCTATAGACAATAGAATTTAGACATTTCACCTTAAGGCGTATACCGAAAACTATGACGTACTACCTGTTTTAGGAACTATACTAATGTAATACTATGGTGACTCAAATCCAAAGCTTAATTTATTGACTTCCTATTTTATCAGTGATCCCACTCGGGGTTAAAACTACGTGATTTATTTGCCATAAAACACCTTGATCTCCACTTTGTAGTTCAAGCGCGAAAAATGTAAGGAGGACTTGAACTTCCTCTACGTGACTTGGAAACAACTCCGCTTTTTGTAGTAATTGGAAAATACTGTAAAATACCACAGAATGGAGAACAATCAGACGTACTATTTATAGAGGTAGATAACATAAACCAATGAGTACTACAACAACGTTCGAACAAATTAAGTATGATATGCTTTACCCGAATGAGTTTTCCCCGATTTTTTTTTTTCTTTTTTATAGCTGACAGTTTTGGTGTTTGACCACAACTCACCTGATGTTAAGTGACGGTGTGGTCGAAGATGGTAAAGCACACCTAACCTGGAATGGAACTGGCTCTCAAGTGAGGCTGCTGGAACACACCGTTAGATGCTTGGCGGCAGATTTTCAACTTGAGGGTGGTAACTAGCCAGCCGAGTACTAGAAAGTACTCTACCACCACGCTATGGTTTCTTCACGATGTTTTCCTTCACCGACAGCTCAAGCTCATTGTTGGGGTTTGAACCCACGCCCTTCGGCATGCGAACCGTCCACGCTAACCACTGAGCTATCATCGCTATAAATGCAAGTTGCACGTGAATTTGTTTCTTAAAGGGAAGCGTGCTCCATCGTAAACCGCATCTTCGCTTAACATCAAGTTATGTTATGGTGAAATGCAAATTTTGTTTAAAAATAGGCGAATTGACGACTAAATTAATGATAATGATAAAAAGTGCTATGCTTGAACTTTGACCGAATCCGCAGAACTATGTCGATCAATTGCTCTGCTGCTCCACTACGTTAAAAAATATGACTCTGAATAAAAAATCTTACGATGTGAAAACTTAGGCAAACAATTCCAAGCTTTGAATAATAAATAGATTTTAGAATAACGGGCAAATCGACAGATGAATGAAATAATATGGCTTTCTAAATATCTCACGTTCAAGAAAATAATATTATTATAAGTATATAGATAACCAGTTTGAAAGCATATTTATGCCTCTCATAAAATCACTTTACATTTTATGAACCCAGCAGACTTATTTATTATACCAACGAAATATGAAACAATACACGACACATTTACACAGCACACCTTACCTATCCCTCAAACGCATATATACACACAAACACCCACACACGCGCACACACACACACCCACATGCGCACACACACTCTCTCTCACACACACATGAACACACGCACACACTCTTACAGACACACACGCACACACTCACGGACTCACACGGACACTCACACGGACACTCACACAGACGCACTCACAGATACACTCGTTCAGACACACACACACACACACACACTGGCGCATACACTCGCAGACATACAGACACTGACACACACACACACTGACACACACGCTCACACAGAAACACACACGCTCACACAGAAACACACGCACACACGCAAAGACACATTTAAGTATTTAGCATAAGTTTAAGAATATCTGGAATTTTATTTTTTAAATATTACGTAGTTGAGATGTTTTTCATTTCGCGCCAGATATTATATTCATTGAAGCGAGACTGTACACTAATGCTCACTCGTCGTAAAAGATCATGAGTGATCTAAGTTGACACTGTCTAAGTTGATTATGGAGATATAGCGGCTAGAAATTACCGTCACTAGTGAAAGTGACAGTACTCACTGTCACTTTCACTAGGTATTTACTGTTTACTGTCAGAGCACGGCCGTTTCGGCCTTCAAAGAAATAGGGCCCAATCACTGATTTTGACGCTGGTGTCTACACAGTCACTCTCATCTCCACAGTAATGGATGTTCATGTTTAAGTTGAGGATTCGTGTCACCCTAAAAGCGACAATTTTGTTTGTTCACATAACCGTTTAAATGGAAATGAACTTTATCACTGAAGAAAATGTGACGAAAATCGGCAATTTTTTCAGTTATTTCTCTGACTAATTTCATCCCTTAAGTTATGTTATTGTTTACTTTAAAGCTTGCACTATTTGAATCTTATAAATCTTTAAATGCAAATCCTCTTTCGAAATTCGATTAACGGTTGATCCTTCGAGGTTAATCTACGCAAATCGAGACGATCTTTTACGAATGCTTTCACGCGGTGTATCACCGCCGTACTTACTCCACATTCTCATTGGTTCTTTGTTCTCTTGGTGGCATTGTTTGCCGTTGTCCTATCGTCGATCCTGTAGCCTGAAACGTCTTAATCCAGATCCGAATAGTTCACAACGCCGCGGAGCAGGAGTGAGTGAAATGTCACTTAGGCCGTAGTGACTTCAAAATAGACGACGTACTGTGACCATAGATTTCGACTTGACGCAAAATGCGTATTGCTCTTCTGTGAATGTCGGCATAGCAGTAAAAATTCTACGAACCGTTCTAGTAAACATGTATGCATCCCTCACGTGCATTACCGCGCGCGAGCTTCTAAATTCGAAATTTAAATCGGTGGATATTTCTTAGTCACCCGGTGTTCAAGGAAATGTGAAAATGTCAATCTTATTATTAGGAAATTTCCAGAAATAAAGTTTACATCAAACACAAACGCCGAAGGTTAAAACATCGAATTTCAGGTTTATTGAATTTGAGAATTGAAAAGGAGCGGCCTTTGAAATTATTTAATAATAGAAATATGATTATATTGATACGTGTAAAGGCGATATTAAATTGTTCAGACAATATTTTGCTCTGTGAGAATATTTAGGCTTCATTTGTGCTTTAACGAACAAGCCGTTAACAACGCCGGAATTTTTTAGTAAAGTTAAATTTTAAACCAATTTTAATTTTAAGTACATAGATAAATTCTGTTTACAGTAAAGTATTGAAATTTGAATACACGATACTCAAAGCTTTATGTAATTTAGTTCAAGGCCGCGATAAATAAATTGACAAACACATCTCTAAAAAATCAAGGTAGTCCGTATTACATCTTCCATGTAATCGTATTTTGATGTAATATTTTAGATAAGAGCTGTTTAAATAATCACATCAAGTCTGACCATGTCTCCCAATTTCCCGGTAAGCCCAAGTGGCTTCCTTTTCATTTTCATAGAGATGCTCACATCGTCTCACTTCTTTACAACGTTCTGTTCAACACTAATATCCCTGGCTATCTCAAAGAACATTTTAAATTCTTTCATGAATCTTCTCAGCCTCGTTCTTTGAGACAGTCTACCGGCCTTTATCTTTACTCACCGAAACAACCTACTTCTTTCAATAGTGATGCTTTAATCGTAAAGGTCATCCGGTTATGGAACACTTTGCCTGTATCCATCAGACAGTCACAGTCTTTAAATATTCAAGAACAGAGTGAAGTTGCATCATTTTCCACAATACTGAGTTGATTTGACCTCACTCTGCCTAATGTTTAATAATAAGAAGGAACCTAATTACACTGCAATTGATACATAAAATAAATAAATAAATATTGTAGAACACATTACATACATCGCCATCTGACCCCAAACTAAGCAGAGCTTGTGTGATGGAAGTCAGATAACTGATAGAATACAAAAATACTTTTTTTTTGTAAATACATATTTATAATACATACAGAACACCTAGACACAGAACAAACATATTTTGTTTATACCAAACAAACATTTGTCCTTGGCGGGAATCGAACCCACGCCCTACAGCTCAGGCAGGCATACTCCCAATGAGCCAACAGAGCTCAGCTGGGCATAAAAAATATATACGCGTCGACATGAGAACCTCCTCCGTTTTTTCGTCGATTAAAAATATCTATATTGTACCTTTCGGGAGACAGACTCCGGGAAAGTCAATAAACTAACCGCAGAAAATAATTTTGTTCCGTCCGAGAACAATTGAGTTAAATGGAGGGCAACGGAAAAGCAATGGAATCCTGTTAGGTACGAGTACAAAGGCGTATAATATCAGCAATTGATATTACTACCAGATTTCAGTAAAGGGCGCGTCCCTTCGTTTCCTTGCACTGTTACCATCAATGGTATCTATATAAAACCTGGGGGCAGAATTGAGTCACGTAGGAGTGTGTGATTTTATTTTCCGAATCGCAAAAAAAAACGTATCAGGAAACTCATTTTAGGCCAACTAGTCTTTACAGCATATTTTCCGTATTTCGGAAAATATGTAGTAGTAGGTAGTTTAATCTAAAACTACGGGTAAAGCCAGTGTCAGATTTACAAGGCCTATTTCAGACAGGGTAACAGGAAAATGGCTAGTACTTTACTTTCCCCATAAACTAAGCTTGCTGTTGTTGGTCCGCTGTCCAATATAAATTCTATCCACTACAAGTAGTGTTCTGGGATAGAGACCAAAATGTAAAAAAAATAAATATACGTAGCCATTTTTGTCTAAGCTTAGAAATTTATTATTTAATACAAAAAAGCAACAAATTCCTCGTAAAATGCATTAATTTTGAGTTTAAGTTGAATATCATTATTATTATAATTAAATTTCAACGTTGTGACCTAGACGAACGAGAGACATTAAAATTTATAAAGCACTTGATTACCCGCTGAACTTTGAATCACCTAAAATTAAAATTCCACAGATTTTTCTTCCGCGCGATTTCTAATACAAATACAAATATCTATCTTTTTTTTTTAACGCTGACAGGCTAGGTGTTTGACCACAACTCACCTGATGTTAATTGACGGTGTGGTCGAAGATGGTAAAGCACACCTAGCCTGGAATAGAACTGGCTCTCAAGTGAGGCTGCCGGAACACACCGTTAAATGCTTGGCGGCAGATTTTTCAACTTGAGGGTGGTAGCTAGCCAGCCGAGTACTAGAAAGTACCCTACCACCACGCTATGGTTTCCTCACGATGTTTTCCTTCGCCGGCAGCTCAAGCTCATTGTTGGGGTTTGAACCCACGCCCTTCGGCATGCAAACGACCGCGCTAACCACTAAACTATCATCGCTAAAAATATATAATCTGAATCTCGGAAACGGCTCCAACGATTTTCATGAAATTTAGTATGCAGGGGGTTTCGGCGGCGATAAATCGATCTAGCTAGGTTTCATTATTAGAAAACGTCGTTTACCAAAAAAAAACAAGTACTAAATATTATTATACAAATATTATTTATTTAAAAAGCTTTAAATATACACTTCCAAGGCGGTCATTCTGAAGAGCAGTGGGAGGTCAAAGGGCGGTTCCATAGCATCTCGCTCATTTATTTGGGAACCTTATTTAGTGGAAAAGAGATAGAAACATATTCATAATAACTACATTAATTAGGTTCGCTCATAACTGACACCTTTCGGGACGTTTTTTCCTATTAAATGCGCAAAGACGAAGTCTTACTAACTTTATTCAATTATCTTAAAAATAAACTTATCAGACTTATGACTAATATTACTCTACAAACTCAGCTAATATAGACAAACTATTATTATATAGCTATGAACAGCTTTTATACTCTGAGGTTTTCCCACTTAGGGTTAAAATTTCAAACTAGAAAATCTTTTCGACATGACCAAATGTGACTAAACGAAACTCCTACAAATATACACAGAGGAAAACACACACACACACTAGGGCTCACTACTATTTTACAAGGCTATGGAATGGACTAAGATTAATTTCACTTTATTAGAAATGTAAAATGCAATACCAAAAAGGAAATTGCATAAAGTTAATCTATGTAAGCTTAAAGCAGCCTATCTCAGTTCCACGCAACACATTTCACTTCGAGAAGAAGTTTACAACTTTACATAAAAGTCCCAAATAACTCACCATGTAATAAGAGTCCGAGGGCTGCTCCATGGTGTTTCCGTAGATAGCCAGCAGCCTCTGAACGTGGAATGGCGCCCAGCATATGAAGAAAGACAACGCAACCGCAACTGCAACAATATTGTGTTCAGTGCACTTTCAGAAGAAAGCAGCAAACTAATAGTTACTTTATTTAAGCCAAGACAGGGAGTGGATTCTTACAGTGGGTCCATGCAGACTAACGATGATTTTAGACAGGACTATTAGGGTGACTTAGGGCAGCTTAGAATGTACTAAAATCAGAAGGGGTCAATATCCTCATCATTATAAATAATACTTAAATTTCGAAAATCCCCGTTTCTCGTTCCATATCTGTTACTTGGTTCAAGGTTAACGTAATTTTTCTTTAGAAAATATACCTATTGGTAAATTTTTGGCGGTTTCAGAATTGTACTCATAATTGTTGAAAATAAAGTCCAATACTATACTATACCCTGTACTAAATGTTATACCTGATAGTAATGGTTGTATGGTAAAAATGAAGGCTTACTACGAAGCGTTATTAGATTGTTTAATTCTTGTTGGTCCATCATTTGTTTATTGTTTATAGACTAAAACGGCACAATGGGCCAATTACAATAGTCCTTAAAAATAATAATAAAATAATTGTATAAATAAAGTCAAAATGAAAAATATGTATAAAAATGTCAAAAGATTGTATAAATAAGTTAATTGAATAAATCATAAAATTATAATTATTCAAACTCAAGTCATTAAAAAACTAAAAGTAAACATATATAAAGTTCCATTAGACACGAGTATTAATAATAAATAATGTGAAATTATGAATATATAATTACAATAATAGATCGACCAGATCAAATTCACTATTATCAATCTCCCTCTCCTTACACGCCTTCATCTCGCAATACTTCAGACATTCACCCGCATATAGATTACAATCAGGCACCCTGGCTAGGAGAGAGTTGAAGGCGGTGAGAACATCATCTACATAGACTACCGAAATTAATTTGTTCAAAGTTAAATTCATATTAGTATTTCCAATAGCAATAATTAAGTTCATACTAAGCCCCGTCGCTCCTTATGTACGCCTAAGTAAATACTAATATCCACGCGATTAGTGAATTGGGATTCCAAACTGCCTCTAAGCTCTCGCTGCAATATTAATTTAAAGGGAACTAATAACAAGAGTTCATTGAAAACGGTTCGAGAGTGCGGTAATTGAAAACTGTTGTTCGTATTTTGCCAGCATAGTTGGAAATTTAATACGAATTTCAGTTTAACAGTTTTTTAAAAATCACGTAGCTTATTTATTTTCTGCTGGTATTAATGGACCAATGATTTGATGAAGATGAATTATGTAAGGCTTCACCATACTAGTAATCTATCTTTACAAAATTAAATTAAAGTTATTTTTACATAGTGTAAGTCTAACTGGGCATCGTGCGCAAGTTTGTTCGCTTATCCTAAATTGATTTTAATAGTTCATTGTCATTTCGAAAATTTCTCCAGAACGGAAATACTGGATAATTCGTGACGCGCAAATCTAGGGAAAGTTACTAGTCACATCACACCAATGTGATAAAGGCGAAGGTTTGTCTGCATATATGTATTTTTTATGGTTGACAGACTACGTGTTTGAAAATGATAAACTAAACAGACCTAGTTTGAAACCGTTCGATGCTTGGAGGCAGATTTTCAACTTGAATGTGACTATGGTTTCCTCACGATGATTCCTTTCACCGCCAACACAAGTTTATTTTTGGGACTTGAACCCACGGCTTCCGGTGTGTGAACCGACTACGCTAACCACTAAGCTATCATTGCTACAAAACTGTTACTGCTATAATGGAACGCAGAATCACGGGAGGTAAATAGTCTTAGTTAATTAGTCTCAAATAAATTAGTTGGATATACCTAGGTTTATTTGTAAAAAAAACATATAATCTTTGAATTTGTTAGGATTGCTAATCGCTCAATTCTAAGAAATCACGAGCGGCGTTGACTCTTTAGAACGATAGGCAAGTAAATACAATTAGAGCCATTATAGACTTGAAAACTAATTTTACTCGTATAATTATCTTAGGTTTCTTAAATAAGCGGCGAAATATAAATGAGATGAAAGAAATTTATTTATGACTAACAACAGACTATGATAGCTGCTGATTTTGATGATGAGGTACTACAAAACATTCTTACCTAACATTCTTATGACTTTTCTTTGCGATGTGCCGTTTCTATATAGCCTGGGGGCATTTGAGCGCTCGTGACTGTCTGCAGATAGCTTCTTTACTGGATGCAGCACCCTCGAAGTTCGCAGCTTCATCCCAATCAACGCATACAGCACCGTTATCAACGACATAGGCACCACGAAAAACACAAAACTGGATATAATGAACACTTGGTGGACCCCCTGTCCTATCACTGTACATGCACTCGTGTTCTGCCCATTCTCCTCGTCATACCGAATGCCAAACTGCATCGCTTGAGGAACAGCTAGGCATACAGCACACACCCATATTGCCACAATAAATCGCACTGCTCTCGATAACTTCGACATGGTATGCGACATGAAGGGGCGACATATTGCAATATATCTCTCCACAGTAAACGCTGCTATTGTCAGCACAGTCGCGTTAGCCGACGTTTCAGACGCGAGCCCGACTGTTATACACATCGCTTCTCCAAGAGGATATATATAAGGATCCCAGAGTCTATAAAGTTCCAGTGGTAATCCACAGACTAGAAGAATGAGATCTGAAATGGCTAAGCTGAATAGATAAAAATTCGTCGCGGTGTGCATTGAACGATTCCTTGAAATGACCACACATGTGCTAAAGTTTCCGAGGATTCCCGTCACGAATATTACGGCGTATGTTACAGTCAAAGGCACTATTACGTCTAGGGTATATGGCTCGGAGAAACCTGTCTCTGTCAAGTTCGTTGTGTTTATAACGAAGTATGTGTCACCGATTTCACTTTCCATGGTTTCGTGGTCTGGGAGTATCATAGGTTCTTTACCTGTGAACAAAAAAAACAGGTTCAAGATAATCAGACTTATAATAGAAATTCTAAAGTTTTTTTGTGTGTGTATCCAAATTGAGAGAGGATATGTGTGCGTAAATATGTACGAGTATATTACATACTTTTTTACTTTGTAACAGCGCAAAACATTCGAGTGAGTAAAAAACAAGTTAGAAAATTTAAGAGTTTTTTTTTAAATGTTTGACATTCGACAAAGTAATAGAGCAAGAGCCCGCGACGGCCAGACCTTCGTCATTTTATAAAAGCTGAAAGTTTCTCTATGAATGTACCCAACACAGGTAAGAACAAACAGGGACTATGGAGTTTGGATTGTGGTTCCTTGGGCAGGTAACAGGTAGTAAAGGTATATAAAATAGTCCCCCAATTTCCTTAGAGTCCAAACTCCATAGTCCCTGATCGTTCTTACCTGTATTGGGGACATACATAGAGAAACTTTCAGCTTTTGTAAAATAACGAAAGTCTGGCCGTCGTGGGTTCTTGGGCTATAAACTACAGCCTCTGCATAACTTTACAAAATGTAAACAAAATAGTAACAACACAAACAATCATCAAATATGCACGAATTTCTGTTATTATTAGTCACTTAACCAGACAAGGGCACCGATCAAGATGATTGTTGGAATTAATAAAACTAACGGCCTTCTCAAACAAGTTTTTACGTGCCGGCTTACTAACTCATTTTACTGATTATAATTATGATGTAAAGTGTCTCAAAAAATGTGCCAATGGCACCTGTATTTTCTGATGTATCTTTTTTGTTTCAATGTTTTGCCCTATTTGTGCAATTTAAGCCAAAATTCGAGATTTTTCAAGATTCAAGATATTTATTGCTTCCGTGCGTTAGTACAAGATGTTTTCAATCTATTACATATATAAAAATTAATCTATGTTTTCCTTTGTCACGCCATAACTTAAGAACGACTTTACCAATTACATTCATGTTTTAAAGTTTTTCCAGTGATGACTTATGGCGCTAAAACGTGGTCTGACTGTGTGCCTTCAAGTACAAATATTTTATTGACTATGCAAATCTATGAGAACCAAATGACGAATATATGAAATACTTATTTACTACTTTTTTAAAACACCTAGACATAGAATAAACATCTACATATATTTGTCACTCAAATGTTTGTCCTGTGTGAGATTTAAACCTACGCCCCACAGCTGAGGAAGCAGAATGGCTACCAAATGAGCTAACAAGATATTCATGGACAATCTTCATATTTACCTAGATACTAGTGTAACAAGTATACAGGGTCACTTGTAATCAGTCAGGATCCTTTTAATGGCACGTTCAGTACATTAAATCTAACAACATTTGTTCTCCTTCTGTTGATAATTCGTACATTTTTTCTTACATACAATGATAAAAAATTATATTTGTCCGGTCTAAACAAATTTAACTCTATGCAAAAAGCGCGCGATCTCTCTGTGACGCGTGCCGGCAGCAAGCGCGATGACGTCAAGCAAGGAAAGAAAAAGGCTGCGGCGCGGGGGGCGGTTACTCGCACGATACTACGATGAATGAAGCATATATGCAATAGAGAACTAAAAAGTGTTAGAGAGTACCACAAAAAGTTTAATATTTTTTTTATATATATATATTGTGTTTTGGCAAAGGTTGTAGAACAAAAGTTGTTTGTTTTAATGTACAAAATATGACCTTAAAAGGACACTGACTAATTTACGGTATCCTTTTATAACTAAGTCATTTCAACATAAAATTGTATCTTTACTACTAACAAAAAATGTTATGTATGCATAATAAAATTAAAGTTAAATTTGTTATGTACCAACATTGTTTCATTGCAATTATATGACACAATTTTAATCGTTCTTACGTCGTTTACTAATTATACTACCATTATTTTTCTCAAATAGGTACCTTTTCTCTATTTATCTATTAGTTTACGACTTGCCCGGTGCCATCGATGACGCTGAGATATAAAATATGTACGTCAAACACGTTGTTGTAGTGTTCACCGCGCCGACACACCGCAATATGTCGAGACTGAACACGGTAGTGAACGAGCTCGACAGATGGTTGCGATTGAACGGGCTAGCGCTGAACAAGACCTGTTTCTTTACTTTCAACCTCAATGGCCACGCGACAGAGATTTATTCGGTAGCAGTCGGTAATACCGCGCTCCAACAGGGCTACTGTACGAAACTTCTGGATTTCCATATTGACGTCGTGGTGACGTTGAAGACGCACATAGACGAGCTGTGCGGGAAATTGAAGCTGTTCGTGATTCACGTTTCGGTGGCTCACGAACACCGCAGCCCACAAAGAAGTGCACGCCTGCAACTTCGCGACTGTCAACAGTCACTATAAACAAACTACACAATACACAAATGAAAATACCTACTTAGCTCTAGCCATAGAGCAAATCCACAAAACACAAAAAGCTATAAGATGAAATACTAAAACTTGATAACTTCCTCACTCCGCACAACATGTTTGTTTACAAATAATACATTAAGTTAACAGCTCTTACTTATACCATCTAAGGCATAATAGACTCTAAATTTTTACGCTTCCATTTTATCAACCTTCTAACCTCTAAAGTAGATAGAGGGTACCTAAGTCTTTAGGTATTCGTCCTTCAATGTAATGTAAACAATATTTTATTTCCTTTCTCATTTCTAAACTTTGACAAGGAAACTTAAACCAAAAATTCGTGAAATACAATGTCGAAGAAAGGACATAATTTCCTGCCAAATTATACGAATATAACAAGGATTTAATCAAATATTTCAACTTACAGCGTTTTATGGTGCTTAATTTAACGCAACTTATTTGTTTCAAAGTTTTAGGTAAGGGATTCTGCCCTTGAACCAAACCTTTGGATTAAATTACAACAGAAATGTTAACACTCTGGCTTAGTCCTGAGATCCTCTGGTAAATATAATAGCACGAGTATTATAGTATACCTATAGGATTATAAGCTTGAGGTAGCTACTAAGCGTACTTACCTTTGTAGCGATGATAGCTCAGTGTTTAGCGCGGCCGGTTCGCACGCCGAAAGGCGTGGGTTCAAACCCCAACAATGACCTTGAGCTGCCGATGAAGGAAAACATCGTGAGGAAACCATAGCATGGTGGTACTTGATAGTACTCGGCTGGCTAGCTACCACCCTCAAGTTGAAAATCTTCCACCAAGCATCTAACGGTGTGTTCCGGCAGCCTCACTTGAGAGCCAGTACCATTCCAGGCTATGTGTGCTGTACCATCTTCGACCACACCGTCACTTAACATCAGGTGAGCTGTGGTCAAACACCTAGACTGCCAACTATAAAAAAAAAAAAACAAAAGGGGGTAGATTATAAATAACTTTTACGAAGTGTACAACACTGTCATCGCTAAAAAAAATAGCTGGTTATTGAACTTTGGACTAAATGGTTCATTTTATTTTGTCGTTGTTGTACCTATAGTAAAAGCTGTTCAAAATCATGACTATAAAGACCCTTTAAGTACAGTACAGCTCAAGCTTATAACTATAATGTTCTATTCATTATATATTTTATTATTATATTTTATTACATCTATATCTTGAAACAAGCAATTCTTGTATAATATATATAGTACCTGGTTGACCGAGCATTGCTCGGCTGAAAACATGAATAAATCGATGTTTTTTGAAAATGAAACCTAGCTAGATCGATTTTTCGCCCCCGAAACCCCCTGGATACAAAATTTCATGAAAATCGTTGGAGCCGTTTCCGAGATTCAGAATATATATATATATATATATATAGTACCTGGATGACCGAGCTTTGCTCGGGTGAAAACACGGTTAAAACGACGTTTTCTAAAAATGAAACCTAGCTAGATCGATTTATCGCCCCCGAAACCCCCTGCATACAAAATTTCATGAAAATCGTTGGAGCCGTTTCCGAGATACAGAATATATATATATATATATATATACAAGAATTGCTCGTTTAAAGATATAGATATACAAGAATTGCTCGCTTAAAGATATAGACATATTCTGAATCTCGGAAACGACTCCAACGATTTTCATGAAATTTAGTATGGAGGGGATTTCGAGGGAGATAAATCGATCTAGCTAGGTTTCATTTTTAAAAAACGTCGTTTTATCCGTGTTTTCAGCCGAGCAAAGCTCGGTCATCCAGGTACTTATATTTGTGTAAGTGAGGTTGTAGAGATGCGGATAATTCGTCGCAAATTATACCACCTATCAGATTTATTATTAGAAGTATTACAACCACTCGGTATCTAAGCAGCCTGAATTATTGGAAGCTGTAATTAGAGAAAATGAGGCGAAACATGAACAGACGGACGCATCCATCATAAATACTAGGTTCTGGATAAGTGTAGTGTAATCAGTGATATACATGTACTACAAACTAGAGTCAGGTCAAATCAAAATTATTAGTTGGTTCAAAAACAACTCGTAACTTAACACAATACGAAATTGACATAAAGATTTTTCCAGTCATAAAAACGTCATGGATGACAAAGTCATTTAGAACTATCACACAGATTTGTTAGCCGTTTCCACACCCTTTTTTGTTTTGAAATTTTCTTCTAAGGTCTGGAAGGTACTTATACACTCCTACTTGAGTAAAATATATGAGTTTTTACAACTCAATTCTCAGGTTAAATTAGTTTACAAGGAAACTGGCTTTCAAATGAAAAAAACCACATCGAAATCGGTCCATCCGTTTGATAGCTACGATGCCACAGACACACACACACAGACAGACAGACAGACATCAACGTCAAACTTATAACACCCTTCTTTTTGCGTCGGGGGTTAAAAAATAATAGGTCTCGGTTCCGTTCAGCGGCCGAAATAATAGGTCTCGGTTTCGTTCAGCGGCCGGGTAATGATTATATATTTACTATTTCACACCAGGGTTTTTGTGATCTTAGTGGTTCCTGTCTGTTTTCATGAAAGAATCGCCACGAAGTTATACAGAGAAACTGTGGAGGTAACCTATCATAATTATTCCTAGAAATAAAATGCCCAGTTTTTTGATGATGCATCCTGCACCAAAAAACTTAAATAATTTTATGAATCCACCAAATTATAATACTATATTGTCTGGTCATTCTTGCTAGATATCTAAACAATCTTTTTAATGAAAAACTATTTTTGTAGGTACAATATAAATCTTGATAATTTATTGAGTTGGTATGCAGTTAAAACGATATCCTACGTAAGTTATTTATATATGATGAGCATAAAATTGTTAAACATCTGTCAAGTAGAATTTTCCAGCTAAGCGAAATTTATGCATGCATTCATTGTGATCACACAATGAATACGGATACTTTTATCATACGGATCACCGTATGATAAAAGTTCTTCGCTTTAATATTTGACTGGAGTTAAGATCTTCGCTTCTACTATGGGTACTAACCCATAGTAGAAGCGAATATCTGTACCTTATCCTGATCTGTGTACTTAAGTTTGTTCGTACCTGTAAATATTTTGTTCGACAATAACTTGCGTACCATTAACCCGAAATTTTGTAGTTGATTAATTCGAGCAAATATCAAAATCTCAAGTTATAATTAAACTAAAAGCGAACTGTTTAAAAAGTATTGAAAAATCTAAAATTCACAGTTCGGAGCAACTTTTGGTAGAATTGCATTTTTTCACCAGGTTTTTGATTACAAAAAACCTAAAATATGCCCCTCTATCGGGCGTAAACTGGCTAGCTACCAACAGCGGCAGCTTCACTTGAAAGCGAGTTCCATTCCTGGCTAACTGTGCTTTACCAACTTCGACCACACCGTCACTTAACATCAGGTGAGCTGTTGTCAAACACCTAGCCTGTAATCCATAAAAAAAAAACCTTACATCACTCCAAACTAGATTTTTTTCTGATTATACGCCACATTTTCAACACGCATTATTTCAAATGAAATCATAAAATATATCGAAAAAGATAAGTAAACCAGATGAGGGTAGCTATCCATATCTGTTCTAATCACGTGTTTGAAGTTGTCTGTTATAATTACCAGATTTCAAATTGCGCATTTCATTACTCTGACTTACCTAACTATAATAAATAGGTAGGTATACGATTTCACATGTAGATAACTGAACAAACTAAAATTATAAATACAATGCTGATACCTAAATTATTAAATTGAACAAGCAAATAGTTTATCCACATTCTATTTTAGCTTTAGCTGCAAGGAGGGTAACGTCTTTATTTCACAGTTTCACACTAATGCTATAGGTACGAGTAAAATATGTGTAAACGATTAAATATATTTGTCTGTTTGTTAGGGTTCTTTCACACGTATTACACCCACACCACATTCATTGACATAGAGCTAGATCAAATTTCATAGAATTCAGCAGAGTCATAGTATGCATTACGAGAACGCTTTTGAAAATTGTGAAACTGTATAAACTTGGGACTCAAATTGTCTTTAATTTATCCCGTGCCACAAGTACACAGATTAGTAAAGAACACAGATAAGATGTTGTGTCGAATATTACTAAAGACTCCTTGACACTGTAATTTTTTTTGTCGACGAACTACACACACAAATTCGCTATGGTCTCACATCACGCAAACTTCGTGAAAGGCCAAATTGTATGGCCAAACAGTCTTCATCTATTTTCCACGCAACATTCTACATGTTCTTTTTTTAATCTGTGTTATAATAGAAATGCGTCTTTAGGTTTACCAACTTTTAACTTTAACCTTTAATAAGTTTTCCATAAAATTCCATTCACAGATTAGGTTCCATCTGTGTTGTTTTAAAAATAATGTTGACAGACCTTAGAATGGTAATAATCCTTACGTTTTAAATTTTTCAAGCAATTGCCAGCATAACTTAAAGATAATACATAGGTACATCAGAAGCAAAACGATAACTTTGTAAAGTAAACATAAGCCATGTTAATGCACACAAAGACAGACACATTTCAAACCGGCTTCATACTAGCGCGGTAGTGACTATGTAATAGACACCACAAACTGCAGCAGTTTGAGCAGGCCAAGCCGCAGTTTTAGCTGGCCTTATTTCGGGCCGCTAGCTCATGCCCCAGACTGTTAAGAGACATGCCAAACAACGTCTGCAATGACTCTCATATTCATGCGAAACTTCAAAGAATTGAACATTGATGCAAAGTTGCTATCGGTTGTTTATCGGTCTTTTATCGAATTCGTTTCAATGAGTGTGCTTCAGATTTGCATAATCTAATTCTCCCTGCCCATTTTACTATCAGACGACAAGAAGCTCAAAAACGCGGCATTACAAAAGCTCGACGAAACGGCTTTTTACTTTTTTTCTGCAAACCACAAAATACTCGAATGCGATGTCCGAATGTGTTTTTCCAGATAGAAACAATCTAGGTATCTTCAAGCCACGAGTGAACCAGTTTCTTCTAGGCAAGCGTACTTAATCGTAGACCGGATCTTCGTTGTTGTGAACTTGGGCTGAGATAGCGGTCAAACGCAAGCGTATTAAAACAGAACCTTAAAATGTTATACAAACATCGGCACCAAGTAAGTTTTTAAAACTCAAGATAAAATCAGTTTTTATCTTGAGTAATAAACACTTACTTAGTGTAAGTACCAACTGAAAACACAATGTATGATTTTATTTATGAACATCTTTCTGAAGCGTGGGTTGTCAATTTACAATTCAGCGTTAGACGTGACTTGAAGACGTGAACAGTTTTATGCCGAGGATAGCTTTTCTCTTCGTAAGGCAAAATTATACTATAGTTCTGAAATTGATTTACTGACCATATCTAAGTAGGGTAGGTACATATGTATTAGCAAGCTGAAATGACAGTGGTTTGAACCAATAACCGCTGGGATAGACGTGTGCTAGAATGGACACTGCGATTTGGCAAACGAAGCGAAGGACGTCTTGACACTTGATAGAGTGACTGGAGGTGGATGGAAGCGAAAACCCGAAGTTCGGGCTAAATGGCGTATCTTGGAAGCGGCAAGCAGTGGACTACTTTAGGTTAGTGATGATGATGGCGACGATGAACTAAGTAAGGTAATGCAATGACACTTATAAATAAACCAAGGCATTTAAAACTAAGAGACGCATTTTCCGATATTATATAACCATCCAAACTTCAGAACACTAAAAGATAGTATGGGTAGGTTTATAGGAAATATCATTCAATCGCGACAAAATGTACCTACTATTTCTTCGGGAATACGCACATAATGTAGAATAAGTCAAAGCCGTAAGATTCGAATCTAGAACTTCTAGATTAGAACACAGATGGCGTAAACTAGGGTGCCATAACTCACAATGACACACTAGAATAATTTTAATTGATTTAGGCATAGACACTATGGTGTAGTTGAATATGGAGACCTTCGTTAATTGTATTATTGTTTTAGGTATGTTTAATTAAATACATACAAATATGTTTGTATATGGACAAGTTGATACTTAACTTGAAGGCCTTCACTTGTTTTGTCTTTGTTGAAGAATTAAAATATGACAACATTGATTAATATTAATATAGTCAAATAAGTCTTAACGAATCAGCCCTGTTTATATAACCCACTTGGTGGTAGATCTCCTTTGCAGGAGGTCGTCTAGGTAGGTACCACCACAGTACCAGATATTCTGCCGCCAAGCAGTAGTGCGTATATAAATAAATTATGTATTTTTCTTACATTTTTTATTAATTAAGTCTGTATTCTGTGTCTAGTAGCGCAATAATTATTATTAATTAACAAATGTGTAATCTCTATAAGTAAATTATTTGTAATTTTTATGAGATTAATAAACATTCTTAAACAGTAAATATATCAAAAATATTGATAACATGTCAATCAAACAAAATATATAAATGTCAATGTAATAAAATGTCAAAAACATTAATAATTTAAAATCTTATCTTAAAACAAGGTCAAAATCTTAGCTTGCTTCTGAAGCACGCGATGGAAGGTGCATCACAAATTAAAGCGGGTGCGCGGATATAAGCCGCGGGCCCGAGAATGTATACCGACCTCTCCGACTTGACGAGCCGATGCGACAGCATTACCAGTTAGTATTTCTTTCTATTCCTGCGAATGTCGAACGTGCCGTAGACGACCCTGCGTTGAAATTTATTTATTTTTGTATGGGTGAACAAGGCTATCTGGTAAACAGCTCAGACGGAAACGGCCTGTAGATCTCTAGTTCTGCTGCCAGAAGTTGTATGCATCATACGTTGTTTCTATTTGAAGTAGCTAGCCAAATTACAGGTCTAATGAGAATAGCTATAATATATTATTAAAATTATGAGCGAATATAGGTTTGTGTTCACTAGGAATAAGGTGGACGTGTTGGAATTTTTATAATGATTAATCATGATATGTATAGGTAACCAAAAACAAAATTTTCGCGTGACATTATGACACCTTTACAGTCATTGGAAATGAATATTTTTTTTTATATTTTTAAAAGATTACATTTTATGATAAACTTCTTATTAAGGTATTTTACCGGGAACTCTAAGAAGCGACACCGCTTCATGGTCGATATTCCAAAAACTCGAAATAAACTGTTCGAATCTGCTTTCATTGTGCGAACCGCTAGACAATGGAATTTGCTGCCCGAGTGGGTGTTCCCTGACGGTTATCTGGGTGCCTTCAAGTCGCGAGTGAATCGGTTTCTCCGCCGTAGACCGCATCTTCGCTTAACATCAGGCGAGCTGTTGGCGATCAAACGTAATCCTATTAGTAACAAAAATGGTATAGTAATAACTAATTTGTCAAATTTATTCAACTAACTTATTCAACCATACATTTTATTTTACTACGTTCTCTATACAGCTACAATTGCCATGTACAGAAGTTTATCTCTTTTAATGTATTGTTTATCTCTTTGCCGAATGTGGACACCATTGTACTCACCATTATAAACAAATTTTACCAAGAGCAGAACTCATAAATAATGAATAAAATCAACTGTTCTATAGAAAAAATTCACTGACTCGTACCCAAGCGTAGCAGGTGATACATCTCGATTTCAGAGTTGGCCCTTTTCGGTTTAGTTAGTACACTCCAAGTAACCTATATAAAAGTAGCGAGCGCCAGCACAGTGATGCCCAGAATTTTGTGTTGTTGCTTAATTTTTATGACAGCTGCAATGATCTTCAACAGACTTTATTTCTTAGCATCGCAAGAGCGTTGTACATTTTATTTAATTGAGACAAACGTAAATGACAAAATATTGAAACTAACGAGACGCTCTCCTGATGGTACGAGATAACGCCTGTCCATGATCATAGCATAGATACATAGAACGTTGAATAAGAAAGTCCTGGACATCGCAGCTTTGACGCTCATTACTTTGAGACATTCAATAGTTAGCCTAAACAGCCCTGTAACTGCACTAGCTATAGTAAACCGAAACACAATAATGTTTACATACTACTGCTTGGTGGCCGAATAACTGGTACTGCAGTGGTACCTAGGCGACCTCGTGCTACAAAATATTTTACCGTAAAAATATATTCAAGGGAATTGTCGGTATTTTGGGTATTTGCCCATTACGAGGGAGACTCTTAGCGTGGGCTGGCCGGAACGCGGTCTGACACGGCCCGTGCGCTTGGCACCACGATTGATGTCCGAAATAAGCCAGATTTACGAATTGGGCTGAAATTGGACACATTTATAGCACATGAAATCGTCAACATTAACTGTAATTACACAAGCCATTACTTTCTCATTGTCAGTAAACTGAAAAGGGCAATTATTGAAAATCCCACTAATATTATAAATATGAAAGTTTGGATGGATGGATGGATGGATGGATGGGTGTTTGCTTGTTACTGATCTTTCTACTGATTATAATTTTCTTGACTTTAATGACATAAATTTTGGACTGAAGACTGTTCCTATTTGTACAAACTAATTCAGTATTATTTGTATGCAGGTGCCTATATCACAGGTTTTGAACCTAGCGTAGGCATCTGAGTTATCATTTATGTTTTAAGCCATAGAAATAAATTGTTATCATTAAATTAAATTGTATCTGTCTTACTCATTCCCGCCAGAACGGCTGAACGGATCTGGATAAAATTTTACATGAATATACTTTAGGCCCTGCAATAAAACATAGGATACTTTTCATCATCATCATCCATCACCACGCGGGTAAAACCGCGGGGCGCAGCTAGTCAATTATAAAACTGACATCACACAGATCTACATCTTTTATCTAGATAATCACGCGAGCGAGTATCGCTTCCTCAAGTTAAAATGTTCCAGAGATTATTGGTATTGAGATTTATATTAGTCGAGGCAATCAACGTTACTTATATTTTCGCCCACGCCGGTAACTATGCCGCTTGTATTAACTTCTAGAGTGAAGCAATGCATTACAGTAGAGTAGAGAGCATATTTTAATGTCGCAAGCAAAGAAAAAATACAAAATGTGTGCAAATAGTAGAAGAGCGGCACATACTACCCGTTCCTCATGGACGTTCCCATTGTTCCCACGCTACGACTCGGCTCTACTTTCTTGATACATACGGCCCAAAAATTAAACTACAGTTTTTTTTTATAGCTGATAGGCTATATTACCCTACGAGATCGATTCAGAAATGAGGAGATCCGTAGGCGAACTAAAGTAGCCGACATAGCCCAGTGGATTAGCAAGTTGAAGTGGCAGTGGGCAGGGCACATAGCACGCAGAACCGATGGCCGATGGGGCTGCAAAGTTCTGGAGTGGAGACCACGGACCGGCAAGCGCAGCGTAGGACGTCCACCCACAAGGTGGACAGACGACCTAATAATGACCGCAGGAACGCGCTGGATGCGAGCCGCTTCCAACAGGTCTTTGTGGAAATCACTGGGAGAGGCCTATGTCCAGCAGTGGACGTCATACGGCTGATGATGATGATGATGATGATGATGATAGGCTATGTGTGTGACCACAACTCACCTGATGTTAAGTGACGGTGTGGTAGAAGATGGTAAAGCACACCTAGCCTGGAATGGAACTGGCTCTCAAGTAAGGCTGCCGGAACACATCGCTAGATGCTTGGCGGCAGATTTTTAACTTGAGGCTGGTAGCTAACCAGCCGAGTACTAGAAAGTACCTTACCACCACGCTATGGTTTCCTCACGATGTTTTCCTTCACCGGCAGCTCAAGGTCATTGTTGGGGTTTGAACCCACGCCCTTCGACATGCGAACCGACCGCGCTAACCACTGAGCTATCATCTTGAGCACTAAACGTTTTTAAGAGACGATTAATAGGACCTTAAAAAGGTTTTGGCTTGATTTGAACGTGCTTCATCCGCAGCCGCACCGTCGCTTGCCATGTTTTTTTCTTATAGTATAAATCCATATGTGACGATAACTGCTTACCATCAGGCAACTCTTCTGCTTGTTTGCCGCTAACCTAAAATAAATGCAAAAAAGTAATATTAATTTTCAAGTTCAATCGTTTACCTAACACCCAGTATTAATTGTGTCCCGAGCCAAGATTTGCATAAAACTGAGCCTCAAATTAGCTTGTCTAACTAGAAAAATTATATTTACAAAATATAATATATGCCAACCAATAAAAAATGATATATAACCATTAAAAAAATGCCTTGCTGAGTTTCTTGCCGGAGTCTTCTCAGTTGAAGTGTAATTACGAGCCAGTGGTAGATTCAAAGATGTAACTTAACGTTCATAAGTGCCTTACCAGGGCCTAAACTGAATAAATGACTGTTTGATTTTGATTTTTGAAAAACGTGCTTAAAAACTTATCAGTAATGACACGCTTGTTCGGAAAAGACTCCAAATTAAGAACATCAAAGGTGCAGTCTGTCGGTTTTTTACCAGATACACTTTGCACTTTTTTGTCCGTTTCAGATCTGCGTGACCTGAATCCACTCTCTACTCTCAGACAGCCAGAAGCTTTTAAAATCAGCACAGTTTCATGGTAGATAATCCAAAAACTCGAACTTTACGGTTTGATTCCACCTTCATCGTACGAACCGCTAAGCAATGCAATTTGCTGCCCGAGTCGGAGTTCCCTGACAATTTGGGTGCCTTATTCTTGGCAAGCGTGTTCCATTGTAGAAGCATCTTCGCTTAACATCAAGCAAGACGCAAGCCTTATCATAAAAAAACCTATTATTGAACACAACAGGGTAAGAGCCCGGTTTTCCATGAAAACTAGCACCATGTTACGGTCGTCCAGCCTTGTTTGGTTGGAATTTGAGAACTTGGACGTTGATAAATGCGCAAGCATCTGATTTTACACTTTATGACAAACTTGACACCATTATCTTATGCATTACAATCTATTTGTAAAAATGGACCAACTTGATATTGGCTCTTTTCCATATAGAACAACAATTGCATTACCAAAAAAATAAAAATAATAAAGGACAATTGAAACTCAAAAACCTCGAACGAAAAGGTTATTCCGTGATCCGTTGAGCAGTGTAAAGTACAGCCCTGAGTCGTGGCTTAGAATTAACTGTGACTTGATTTTGTTGTTGTGACTGTAATTTATTCGTAAACAGTTACATGAAATCATGAATTTAAAAATTTTGACGCGCGATATGCTACTAGGATGAAATAAAAATCAGGAAAAGAAAACTTTGTGCTGAGACTTAGTTTTTACAAATTAGTTTTTTTTTTTTACTTTGAGTTGGATCTCTTCGGATAGGTATCACCGCAGTACCAGATATTCTGCCGCTAATTAGTAGAATGTAAACATTACTGTGTTTCGTAGCTAGCGAAGATATAGAGCTACTGTAACCACCGAATGTCTCAAAGTAAAGAGCGCGAAAACAGCGATAGTCTGGATTTTGTTTTGTTACTCAAAGTTCTGTTGCCGTGTTGCCGTGGTGGTGCCGGAGTAAGAATTGTACTCCACCCTCTCTACCCGTGGTTGCCATAAGAGTCGGCTAAGGGATGTAATCCGAAAGATGGGCAACAGCATCTTGAACAATCACACTTAACTGCGCTCGCCAACCCGCCTGCCAAGGAGGAGGCCTATGTCCAGCAGTGGACGTCCTATGGCTGATGATGTGATGTGACTCAAAGTTGTTAGTACTTACCGCTGCAATAGTCTGTGACAGGCGTTATCTTTCAACATGAAGGAAAAGTCTCGTTTGTCTCATTACTTTAACATAAATAAATCATGTTAGCTATTAAAGAACCATTAATAACAGCACAAATGCAATAAAATCAAGAACAATACAACGTTTAATTATAGGTATCGAATACAATAAAATTACTCTGTTTTCTTAGTTCGTAGATAAATGGTGTTAAAAGAAAATGCAAATAATATTTATTTTGTTGTAAGAATGATTTTAATTAGAAAATATTAGGTAATTATGGCACAATTTATTATTTTATACGGTATCATATCAACTTTTGATATAATATAATTATTATATCAACCGTGCACTACCATGCAATATGGAATATGGCCATTATACAGTATAAGCTGATTACTTTTTAATGTTATTTCCTTGTTTTTCTATCTACACGTTAGCGTAAACTCAACGACGTTAAGACTAAGTGAAAAGATATTGAGATTTATGTGTTCATGCGATTTATCAGTGGGTTTAAAAAGAAATTGAACTGCGCATAGACTACCGGCAGTCAAGTTTCCTTTTTAAACTTCTTTATTTAAATTTCTTTATTCTGCCCCCAGAGCTGCGGATCTCCGAGTAGAAAACGCTTTTTGGTTGTTTGTGGACATTCATTCGCTGAACGTGATCAGACCATCGCATTTGTACCTTCATCAATAGGGCCTCTATGCCGTGAGCGATCTTTGAGATCGACAAAGAACATCAGCATTAGTAACCCTGTCATGCCATTTAATGCGCAAGCATTTAATGTGAAAGTTCTCTAACATTCTTATACTTATATAGACAAATAAAAATATAACTTTCCTATAATAGTGATGTGCAATGTGATTTAATGTAGTTTGTTAAAATAAAAATAAAGCAGCTTATATAGACACCAGGTTTCCGAAGTGTACATAAGTATTGGCAGAATCATGGTACGGTACATTATCAGCTTTGTGTGCGGAGTGATATCATGAGACTTCCAATCATGCAGATTAAATTAGTAATAACAGCTCTCAGCATACGTGCAAGGATCTCAGATGCAAGGCAGTTGTTGTTACTTATTTGACTACCCAGGTAACGGAAATTAGCCACTTCTTCCAAATTATTTTCATTGATATACAACTCCCTAACTTCGGCAACACAACCTCTGGCCGATTGACTGTCTTGGGAACACTTATCACTAACCCGAATTTGTGGCAAGACTCCTGTAAAGCATTCATAGATATATGTATGTATTATGAAGATCTGCAAAGTTCTCATGCTATCCGAAAAAACTACCAAAATAATGAGCTAGCAAGGCAAACCAAATCCGGAATTTATTTATCTAAAGATTTTAGTAAGATAATTACCAATTGTTTTTTTATTTAATAATTTGCTTGGATAAAGTATAAGTCATTCACCTATGTTTGAAAAATGTCATACTTTTTTAAATTTTTTTAATGAGACTGACGAAACGCTCTCCTCTTGGTAAGAGATAACGCCTGTCCATGACCATTGCAGCGATACATAGAACTTTGAGTAGCAAAACAAAGTCCAGGGCATCGCTGCTTTGGCGCTCATTACTTAAAGACATTCGATGGTATGTCTCAATAGCCCTGTAATTTCGCTAACTGCAGTATCCTTCAAACCGGAATACAGTAATGTTTACACACTACTGCTTGGCGGTAGAATATCTGGTAATGCGGTGGTATCTACCTATACGACCTCCTACTAAGAAGATCTACCACCAAGTGAAACAAAACATTGCAACAGACGACTTCCTATGCAACGAATCGTAAAAAGAGGAAGGAAATTAGAAAGATTGTAAACAGGAAAAAACATGACTTGTGTTTCGGTGACCCATTTCAGCTTCGACAAGTAAAAAATAAGGTTCTTATTTGCGACTTCTCTTGAACATCGAAATATCAAATGTTACCGAATATCGATAAATACCTATACGCAGGCATAATTGTTAATAAATATTATATCACTTTACTACTATAACGTCCGTAACATTGCCACTGCGTTGCCAATTCTGTCCAGGGTAACCATTCTGTTAACATTATAAGAATTTAACCTCTTAAACTGATTATTCCACAGTTCACAAGTCAGTGTAAGAAAGCAACTCATTGAAAGTTGTTAAAATCGACGAACGATTAAATAATTTGATACCACTTTCATTATTCGAACGGCTAAAGGCTATACGCTACCCAAGTGGGTATTCCTTGATAGACACAATCTGGGTGTCTTCAAAGCCGAGAGTAAATCGGTATCTTCTAGGCAAGCGTGCTTTATCGTAGATCGCATCTTCGATTAACATCAGGTGTGAAGACGGTCAAACGCTATTTATCAAAAAAAAATGTTGTTCAGTTTTACTATACTTTTCCCGAACAACCTGTATATGCATATGTTCTTGTACGTAGATGTATAAAAAATATACGACTAGAGTCTGGATTCGCAGAAGTCAATCTTTTAAGTTAAATAGTTAATCAAAGAAAATGGAACTTTCGCACTACAAAGAAAATGGAAGTGGGCAGGTCACGTGGCTAGATATAGCGACGACCGATGGACGCTGAGATCAGTGGCGTGGCCTGGCCCACGAGGCACCAGAGCGAGAGGCCGCCCGTGTGCTAGATGGGCGGACGAAATATCGTCGGTGGCGGGTCCAAACTGGCTAGACATAGCTAAGGATAGGACATCGTGGAATTCCTTGGAGGAGGCTTTTACCCGAAGGGGGTCCTTACATAATTAACAATTGAATGTCTGTATTAATTATTTTAGTTCATGTTATTAATTATTAAATATTATTACTATTATTATCCTGAATGAAATTATGAATTTATTAAGTATTAATTATTATTGTATGGAATGAATAAAGCTTTATTATTATTATTAGTTAATCAAAGTTAAAACTTAACTTAGCGCTCAATAACTTTTTCTCGATAAATTATGTTTTCCAAAGATTTAAGTACGTCATTAGTAAGTTACATAATCTTTATCCTTTAGTAGGGAGCGCAAATAACGATGTGAAACCATGCACAAAACATTACGCAATCAAATACAAATATTTTATTAATAACACCAATGTTACAAGTCAAATTCCGTAATATCATTTCAAATATATCATTAAAAGAGTTTAAAACACTGATTATCCATCAATGATTTTAAAAAATAAAAAACAAAATAAAGTATGTCAATATAAAAACATGTCAATATAAAATATGTCAATATAAAAATATTGCTACTATAAAAAATATTGTCAATATAATAAAATGTAAAACAAAACATCATTACTTACTATCAATTTAATAATCTTTTAGGTAGTTTGAAATACTCGTAAATGACATAAAACAAGGACCTTGGCTCCTAGGCAAGATCTAAACTTGGTTTTGAAGCAAGCAGTGGAAGGAAGCGGGTACGCGGTTGTAGACCGCGAGCCCCAGAATGTATATACCTCTCCAACTTTGACCTCAAAGTTTACACACCAGACGATACATAGATCCGAGTACATATGACAGTCCTGTTGGATCATCCTATCCTACTAATATTATAAATGTGAAAGTTTGTGAGGGTGGATGGATGGATGTTTGTTACTCTTTCACGCAAAAACTACTAAACGGGTTTGGATGAAATTTGGCACACATATAGTTTACGGCCTGAATTAACATATAGGATACTTTTTATACAGCAAACTGAACAAACTTTTTCCATGCGTCGAAGTCGCGGGTACAGCTAGTTGGTAATATATCTACTTTAAGAGCTGCAGGGCGTGGGTTCAATTCCCACCGAGGACAAACATTCTGTGATAAAAACACATGTTTGTTTTGTGTCCGGATGTTCTGTATGTATTTACAAAAAAAAAGTATTTAAGTATTCTATCAGTTATCTGACTTCCATAGTACAAGCTTTGCTTAGTTTGTGCTCAGATGGCGCTGTATGTAAAGTCTTACGATATTTATTTAATCATCATCATCTCAGCCTTATGACGTTCACTGTTGGAATAGGCTTCCCCCAATGATTTCATGAACTTCCGGTTTAACGGCAGCTCGCATCCAGCGCATTCCCGCGGTCTTCAAGATATCGTCTATCCACCGATAAGACGTCCTACGCTGCGTTTCCCGGTCCTTGGTCTCTACTCCAAAACTTTTAACAGTCCCAGTCCCATCGGTCATCAGTTCTGCGTGCTATGTGCCCTGCCCACTGTCACTTCAAGTTGCTAATTCGGTGGATTATGTCGATAACTTTAATTCGTCTACGGATCTCCTCATTTTTGATTCGATCTCATAGAGAAACTCCAAGCATCGCTTTCTTCATAGCTCGTTGTGCTACTTTATGCTTACTATTAAGGCCCACAGTTAGGGACCACGTTTAAGAGCCATAAGTCATCACTGGTAACACACTCTGATCGAAGACTTTCGACTTGAGGCAATGAGGTAATTTGGACGAGAAAACGTTACGCAGTTTTCGGTACGCTGCCCAGCCAATTTGGATTCGACGACTATAACCTCTTTTTCGAAGTTGGACCTACCTAGTTGGACTGCTCGTCATAGGTAAATGTACGTGTCAACTATTTCAAGAACCGAGTTCCCATCGGATACTGGGGATATCTGATACTGATGTACTGTATATACGGGACATTCAATTAAACTTGTGTAATAGAGAAATTTTATGTTTTGCAGTTGGATCCGTGTAAAGTTGGGGAGGGTCTCTAATAAGGTATATGACATTACTATGGAATCTGACATGGTTTCGACAATTTTTTGTTTTACTTATGCTGGTTTACTGACGTTTGATTACGTCGGATATTTCGACTATAGCGTCGGCCACATCCAGTGGCTTTCTTTAAAGAGTCAAACCAAAGTACAACGCGCGCGTGGCTTCATCTGTATGAAGCAAGACGATACTTTAAATGCATTATGGCTGATGTCATTACCAAAATTAGCATCAATATTTTTTTTTGCTAAAAATATTGTGATTTGTTCTAATTGAAATGGTGACCAGAATGCTGGCATTTACTTTGGTCAAAAGCTTAGCATTGTCATCCAACGTGGCAATGCTGCCAGCATTCTGGCCACATGTCCCTCATCTGAAGGCATTTTTGACTAAGTTATTTTTATAAGTTTGTAAATAGTATTAATTTATATTTTGTTATTGAAATGGTTCAATGAGTATATTTCGAATGTGTATAATTTGTCACAAATATGGCGACGTGTAACAAAGTTGGCAGGTTACTATTTTCCAACCTACGAAATACCTTGGTAGTATGTGATCATTGTATAAGCTTTGTTAAAGACCAAATGAACATTAATATTACTGGTATAACTATGTATTATTATTTCATTTATAGGTATAAGGAATAAGTTTCTGTTTTACCTTTTAATTAATTCCATGATGGAGGTCATGAACACTGAAATCAGCTTGTTGTCTGAATTCCTAGATATTATAGACGTGTTTGTTTGTCCAAAACAAATGTTAGATACTTTTGTTATTCTTTTATATGGTAGGTACTTAACTTCTAGGGAATTCTGTTACAAACATGTTAATGTTTTATGTCTAAGAAAAATAAACCACTACAAGTTCTAGGTCTAAAGCTCGTTAATAATCATTTGTAATAAAAAGATTTGTATAAATATGTAACTTAGTACATCTAATTTGTTCAAGCATCATAGACTATTTTACTTTTCCGCCCTTTCTTTACCAAGTTTTCCGACCAAACCAACAAAGTTCGTTCATAATTTTACTCACTTATTCCGGCCAACGGAAAGTTCAAGCAGTTCCGCCATCGTCATCCAACCGTTAACATCACTTAACGAAGAAAGCCGTCAATTTGGAAACAGTTTGCTGCGGTGAGTTGTAGGCATACATACATACCTGGAAGGGCACGGGGGCCCCCCAGTAAGTGCGCATGAGACCCATCGGCCTCGCAGACGCGCTTGGCCGCAACGCACGTGAGTCCATCTTAATATTCCCTTGCCCTCTAACTCCCATCAAAAACTAGATACAGTCCACTTGCTCATCATACTTTAAACATTCATTATCATAATTATTAGCTACGGCGCCGTCACACCTAGAAAGAACAACAAAACCTGTGGGATAAGAAAGACGACTGTAAACTTGGTAAGACCGCCATTCCAATTCTTAACAGGAAGATTACCAACAATCTATTGAAGCTGCAACGACAGGACCTTCGTCTCTTAGTAGGCCTCATAACCGGTCATTGCAACTTGAATAGTCACCTCTTTAAACTGGGAGCCTCAGATAGTCCGCTATGCCGTGGCTGCTTGCAAGAAAATGAAACTGTAGAGCATGTGCTTTTCCATTACAAAGCCACAGAAGCCACTAGAATTGCTACTAGGCTGCATAAAGCTGCCTTGCTATCATTCATGTCGCCGCAACACGTTGACTGTTTCTCGTCATGAACGTCATCAAACTTTCCACCGAACTCACTGGAGCTACTATGCCAGCGCCCTAGAGCCTCGCTCCGATACTTCAAGGAGTTAGGTTGGCTCGGGTAGATGCTGGTAGGAGGAAATGTACAAAACACCCCAAGCGGGACGTCAGTGCAGGACTTATCGCCCCCACTTTGAATAAGAATAAGAATGAGAACATAATTATTATTTAACCTAATCTTCTATAATTTAAATTGAGTATATATCAGCTGCTTGGTGATAGATCTTCTTGACAGGCGGTCGTCTTAATAGATGACACTGCACAGGTCTTTGATATGAGGATGCCACAGGGGCTCTGACAGCACACAGTCTCGAAGTGATGAGCGCCAAAGCAGCGATTCCGTGAACAAAAAAAAGGTTATTAACTTATTGTGATATATAACTCTAATAGCCTTGTCAAGATTAGAATTTCTAGAATTGGATCTACGAAATGCGGGTCATCGGTTCAGGGTCCGGAAATGGTGAAATATCGATCAGATTGAACAGGTTGAACTTGTGATCCAACTTATAAAATATTGTGAAAGATATTTTAGTAGTGTAATATTACTAATGTTCCATTGCCGTCTGCCTGTATTTCGTCTGACCATTAGTGAATTGTATCTTTTAAACTTAATAAAATAACCGGTTGTCTTGTTTAATGGTTGTCAAGCTAGGTGTTTGACCACAGTTTACCTGAGGTTAAGTGACGGTATGGTCGAATATCGTAAAGCACACCTGGCTTGGAATGAAACTGGCTCTCAAATGAGGCTGCCGGAACACACCATTAGATGCTTGACACCAGATTATGAACTTGAGGGTGGTAGCGAGCCAATTGAGTACTAGAAAGTACCTTACCACCATACTATGGTTTTCCTCACGATGTTTTTCCATCACCGGCAGCTTAAACTCATTGTTGAGGTTTGAACCCACGACCTTCGGGGTGTGAACCGACCGCGTTAGCCACTGAGCTATCATCGCTGTAATGGTATTGTGTCTATGTCACAAAATCATTTGATACTTGCTCCGTTTCCTTCATAAATATAATCCATTAATAAACGTAAGAAATACGTCAATTATACGAAGTTTTACACGCAGAACTTGTGTATTGTGTAACCGCCATAAATTTGCTCTTCTAAATGAGACCCTATCTAACACACCATGAGACTGTAATTAGCTGCAGAAACAGACGTGCTTGAAACGTCGCCGCGTCGGAACGTAGGGCTGCTTCAGAGAAATGGGTCTAGAAACAACCCAAGCGTTTACTCAGTTGGAAGGGAATCTAACATTTTCTTTAGAAATCTATCATTTTCTTTAAATATCTAGAATCTGCTTTAGAAAAATATTAATTCATCCTTGAGTGATGGAAGACTTATATATATTTTTTATTCCAACGAGAAGTGAAAGCTACTTGTAGGGCCTCCTCAACCAAATAACAAAACATGATCAATCATGTCATGTAACACTTTGAATTTGATACTCTTGGTAGAATTTCAGATTCTGTAAAGCCGCTGTAAAGGAAAATTATATGAAATTTTCCGTCTCATCTTTCACATTAAAAATACTGTATTTACTGTTTGAAGTAATGAACGGAAACATAATCCACTTTATATAGATAATATAGATATCGACTGACTCTTATTTGATTTTGTACGAATAATCAAAATATAAAGAATGTGTGTGTTTGTGTGTGTGCGTGTGTGTGTGTGTGTGTGTGTGTGTGTTTTGTAAATAATATTCTATATATATATATATATATAAAAATCGTTTGTCACGGTGTTTGTGGTCGCACTCCTCCGAAACGGCTCGACCGATTTTTATGAAATTTGTATGTATATTTTGTAGGTATAAGAATAGGTCGTAAAGTATGTATATTTCCTACCGCTAGGTGATAAAGTACAATTCTTAACTCAACGTGGACGAAAGCTAGTACATAATAACACATAATAATTTTAACAATATTTATTACAGGCACATAAACCCATAGTCAATAATGTCCAACTTACACATAAAAAAAGTCTGTTTTTAACTTCAGTTCCACATAATTTAATATTAAACTATACTATATACACACATATACAGCTGTAGGATCAATTGAAGCGATTCAAAATGAAATACTAATCCAAAAACTTTAGATCTCAACAAACTCATCTAGAAGATAATTTTTAAACAAACAAAACAAAAATGAATGTATATAACGGCCAACCAATCTGCGTAATTGTTTTCAACCAATCTGAGTAAAAAAGAAATATCGACAATACTTTTTTTTTATGTACAGGTAATAAAGTGAAAGATTCGCTCTACAGTTGGTCAGAGAAAACGCTATGACCGTCGCGGCGGTACCCAGAACTTTGAGTAACAAAATAAAGTCCGAGGGCATCGCTGCTTTGACGCTCATTACTTTGATGCATTAGATAGGCTTAGCCATTCATAATGTTTTTACAATCGAAACAATATTTTTTAGTAAAGTAATTAATTCCCTAAATAAATAAATAAATATGTTTAGCAGGGATTACAGGTCGCGGATTTAGTCAATATCGGGGAAAAGTATATTTTCACGAGTAAAATGAGGAATTAAAAAAACTCTCTATTAAAAATATTCATACTTTTGAGGCCTTTCTTTCTGTGTAAAAATTAACTAATAACTTGTGACGTTTTGGAGAAATTTTGAAAATTATGACAATAATAGGTACAATAGGAGATATTTTTTTCAAAAAGTTGTAGACTAAATTACAATTTGTTCAATTAAAAACGTTTATCGAATCCTTATCTGTCAATACCCTATTTTTTTCTACGGATTAAATTAACAGTTATTGAGATATTTTTACTTAAACCAAGAATTTAGACATTTCTTAAAGCCTTAACATTGAAAAGACATGAGATTTGTAAATAAATACAAAGCATCTAACGGTGTGTTCCGGCAGCCTCACTTGAGAGCCAGTACCATTCCAGGCTAGGTGTGCTTTACCATCTTCGACCACACCGTCACTTAACATCAGGGGGGCTGTATCGTAAGAAGATCAAGCCTGTCAACCAAAAAAATACTTGATATTTCTGCGTTCCTGACAAAACTTCTGTGCAGAATAATCGCCATATTATTGCTTCGCCAAATGTGAACCTATACAACACAGTATTAAACCGATGATCGCCCATAGTAACAAACGAGTTCGAAACTTCTAAATAAAGCCTTAAGAGCCTGCCCATAACCATTCCAGCGGAACCCAAAACTTTTAGTAACAAAACAAAGTTCAGTGCGCCACTGCATCAGCGGTACTTACTTTGAGACATTGCATGTGCGCTAAGGAGAGTTTCAACAGCTAAGAAACGTGTCTCATTATTAACTCTCATTATTTTTATAACTTCTTTGTTTGATAAAGTTGGTCTTGGTGAATTGATTATGTGATGGCTGCGTTCTTATCGAGTTGAATTATTCATACCTACTTACGTACCTACCTATATAACCAAACTACGCAATGACGCGATTTCTAATAGGTACACAAGTACACTTTCTATATAATTACCTGCCTTAGCTCCTTTCGAAGACTATCTGCTTCAAGCTGTAGTGCGTGGGTTGTATTCCCACCAGGACAAACATTTATTTGACGATAAACGTTTGTTCTGTTTCTAGGTGTTCTGTATGTATGATAAGAATGTTTATTTAAGAAAAAAATATATACGTATTCTATCAATCATGGTACAAGTTTTGCTTAGTTTGGGTATACATATATGGTGCTGTGTAATGTCGTACGATATGCATTTGTTATTTATTTACCTTGTCGAATATATTTTGGTTAAACTATTCACAACAGGAATATGGAATTTCAAATGCTCCTAACCGGAGCATAGTCAACTCGGCGTTACTCGAGCGCTGTCCGAATAAATTATTGTTACAAGCTTTAATTTAACTTGCAATGTATGTGTAATTGTTACTTGGTTTAGGTCAAACGTTGCAAGCTGAATTAGAACCACTACCTCTTCTTCAACAGAGTTGAAATTTGACAGATTGTTTTCTGTTCCGATGACAACCCATTTTTATTGTAAGCATCACATAATTCTAAACCCAGGAATAAACCCATATGAAGGAGTACTTCTCAACAGTCAATACACAAAATACAGTAGGCAACAGTACAAATATACAAAACATTTATAACAAACATTAACAGTGTATATACGTAACATTTAATTTTTATAGCCCATTTTTATTTGCACCAATACCTAGATGAACCATGTTTTTCAAAATGTATTTTTTGTAACAATTTATAATGACTATGTCTTTGAAGCTGTGGTGTTGCCGGCGTAAGAATAGTACCCCACCCTCTCTACCCGTGGTTGCCGTTAGAGTCGGCTATGGGATGTAATCCGGAAGATGGGCAGCAGCGTCTTCCTTGAACAATCACATCTAACTGCGCTCGCCAACCCGTCTGCCAAGCGTGGCAAGTATTGGTAAACCCAAGGAGGCCTATGTCCAGTAGTGGACGACCTATGGCTGATGATGATGTCTTTGTTTTGCTTCTTGATCGACCAAAAAACGGAGAAGGTTCTTAAGTTGACGCGTATTTTTTTTAATGTATGACCACGCATTACTTTTTACAGAAAAGCCAGATTTTGATTTTAAAAAAATTATGAAAGGGTATACCCCGAAATTGTTTCCATATAAAGGAAACAAAAATCCAACTCTGAAGGTAGGAAAACAGGGGATAATTGATTGTTCACTAAATGATGGTAATGTATGTCCACTCCACGCATAACTTTTTACAGAGTAGTCCGATTTTGAAAATTCTTTTCTTTTTATCGGAAGCTATAGTCGGAATTTCCGATAAAATTAAACGTGAGTATTAAAACAAGTAAAACAAAAATGTGTCAAAACCACATCAGTTTTCATAGTATAATGACTCTGTCGTTCAAATAGTGATACAAATATCTAAAGAATAGAGAATGTTAGGATTTTAAGTACAGCCTAAATCTTGCAAACCAAACTACATTATAAAGTTTCAAGTTACAAATGTACTGACTCTTCTTACTGCTCGAGTTTAAGTTGAATTCAAAAGTTGGAGTTCTATGTTTAGTTTCTAGCGAAGTTGACTATCTGTTAAATTTACGATTCGCAGCTCTTATACGATGGTATAAGTTTTTCTTTTCATACATTTGGTAGGAAGTCACACATGAGAATATAATTAAAGAATTAAAATAAAGGAGTTTTGATAATTTTAGCGGAATTTTTCGCATAGACAAAATTTTATTCCCATGTATTCAAGATACAAATCAAATTTTTATAAAATGTTGTATCGCTAATTAGCATATTTTACTCATGCTGTGTGAAACTGAAGATTCTCTTGTTTCTGCCAAATTTTCGTTGTATAGTTACAAGAATTATAGAAATTCTATATATACTCGTACATAATAAAAATTTAAGTAGGTATATATGAAGTTTGAATTTTTGATACCCATCGGTGAGTACTTCTCTATTATTATATCATATTTTGGTAATCATTAGAAAATTTATATTGTATCCCTATCTATTTGTACTTAAAGTTTCAATGAAAATTAACAGCAATTTCTAAAAAAGTCTTGTAAAAACTCAAAAACGGCTGGACGGACTTTAATGTTTTTTATGTGTGATCGTGTGGTTTTCTGTATGGTTTCGAAGTAGACCCAGTAAGTGGCGCTGTAATTGTACACCGGGTACGAAGGGTATATGTACCTACATAAATATAGAACCACTACAGAAGAGACCTGGCTCTTACAAACACAGGGTATCTTATTGCGGGAGCTAGAGCCATAAATCTGTTATTTTATTTTAGTCGTATTTATTAAACAATAGACAACACTTTATTTATGACATAAAATTACTTTTCTTATTATATTTCAATAACTATCATCATAATTACAATACAAACAAAACACAAAGAAATATTAATATTTCTTGACATGAATAAAAAAATTAAGGAAAAAACAAATCTTTTACTCGGTGGTAGATCTCTAAGAAGGCGATCGTTTAGGTAGATACCACCGCAGTACCAGATACTTTGCCGCCAAGCAGTAGTGTGTAAACGTTACTGTGTTCCGGTTTGAAGGGTACTGCAGCTAGCGAAATTACTGGGCTGTTGAGACTAGCCATCTATTGTCTCAAAGTAATGAGTGCCAAAGCGGCGATGCTCTGGACTTTGTTTTGCTACTCAAAGTCCTGCGTATCACTGCAATGGTCACGGACAGGCGTTGTCTCTTACTGTCTCTCGTGTATTTCTTACAATATGTATTACTAAATTAATATCATAATCATAAAGGGTTTGTTGACGTGCATCAACGTCCCGTCCGCTGAGATTATAATGCGAGTCAACAAATTCCTAGTCAAACAGTTATTTTTTAATTTAAGTATTAGTACACTATCAAGGTAGGTATTTATGTAGCTCAAAAAAAACAAATCACCCCTATTTTACCTTGCTTAGTCAAAAACGCGGAAATAATCTTTGTGTCTTACCAAAAGTAAAGATGTACCTAATGGTTTTTTATATCTCTTACATGGGAAATTATTGATTCCCCATACAAACTTTTATCCCCTACCTAACCCCCTCCAAGATTGTATCTATTTCTATGCCAAAATTCATCAAAATTGGTTGAGCGATTAAGGCGTGAAAATGTAACAGACAGACAGAGTTACTTTTATAGATTTATTAATACAAATCAAATGTTTAATCATAAATAGTATATTTATTGCATGTAAGAACTTATTGGTGTATTAATTACATAAAGCATAATTATTATGTTTAGCTCGATTTCGTCGTGGTTCACATTTTTCACCTTTTTACCATAACTCTTCTTTTTTGCCGTCATAATAAAGATAAGTAAATTAAGATTCAAAAATATACATATATGTACAGCATTCCTATCGACATACACAGAAAAATATGGTTAGACAGATCACGAAAACTAATTCTCGATTCGTGTGCATTTCACTAAAACGTACATAACGGAAAATTTAAGAAATTAAAATCGACATGAATTTTTCAGGTCTTGCAATCTACAAAGTTTTCGAGTAAGTTCTTTTCTGTATTTATCTTATTCTAAAGATCTTCATTTTGTCTTCAAAAAATAATGATAATTATAGTTTTTTTTAACATAAACCAAAAGTATGAACAATGTACCTATATGTGTAAATATAGAAGAAACAAGTCACGCCATCGACAAACTCAAGCATTTCCTAGTATCTTTGGACACGCGTAATATTTACTGTCGGGGAATACCGCACATAGAAGCAGCCTGCGACAGCTGCATTGATGGGCGACAATTTAACCGCTATGACAGTTCGTGTTTAGGTAGAGTGAGACAAGTATGAGGTTTGCTGTGGTATCTGCCACTATGAAGTTTAGACAGACCTAAGGTCTTGTCTGTGTGATGCAGACTCCAAGCCTGCCCAGCGCTTGACCTGCCGCAGATTCTGGGTAGTGGCCATGGCGGCATTTACACATTTATTGCCATCGTAGACTGTGTTCGTATGAAACAGGCTTAACTATTTATTGCCGTATGAACCACCACAAAACGCAGTTCAAATTCATCATGTCTAGCCGTTAATTTTGCCGGTCGCTTATTGGGTCGCTACCGCCGGCCGCTTTAGTATGTGGGAAGCTTTAATCGACCAAATTAGAAGGCATAATATTAAAGGGCGAATCATATAAAAAGCTATAGCAAATCGCGCATCCGGAAAACTTTTCTGAACTTACTAAAACTTTTCGGACTCTAAAAAATAAAACCCAACCCTAAACTGGAGAGGACTTTTCTTTATAAGTTGTACATACTAAATCGCAGGATAAGTGTCGAGGATCTCTTGAGTAATGCTCGAGACTTAGGAATAGTGAAATGATAATTTTAATACTTATTCATAGGTATTTCATTTCTAAAGTGTTTTAAAAATGTTGTATGATAATTAAAATTCATTGCAATATAATTAAATAGCCAAACTATACTCGTAAACAATATAATACGATAAGAAAAATAAGATCATTCTATTTCTTTAGGTGTTTGTACTGTACTTTTTTTGGCTTATTTATTTACCTTTACGTACGATTAGAATTATTCCACCCCCGGCTTAACCGAATTTGTATATTCAAACACTTATTTTCTTGTTTTTCACTAAAGTAAAAGTTGAAAATAGATCGGTACCATGATTATTGCATTGACTTAAATTAAGTATGTAAATACTTCTTGTTGTAATAAAATGCTCCTTGATACCGACGCGCCAGTATGGAGACTGTGATTATGAAAATGCATCCATGGAATTTATGGATGGGTTTACTAGAGGAACCACAGGTAACAAACTGCATTAAAAACTCATGTTCTAGATAAAAATCAATACAGATCATAGCTTTATCAAACTTTTTTGTATCCCATCACTATTAACGTTCCATTTCTTTCCTTTATTTCGTGCGAAATTCTTGCGACCCCATTTTGCGCAAGGTGATTCTCGCCAAATTGTTCTTATCAACGTCGCGAGATCAGCGTTGAAAGTCTCTGGGGTAATCTGGCCCTTGAGTAAAACAAATGTCATCTTACAGCGCTGATCGTTTGTCTGTCGTCAAAACGGTCAGACGGTCTGCCAACTACGCTGTCGAAACTTTGTTGAAATATTAAAATTCACTTAAAGTCAAAACCACACTTATATTCGGTTAGCAACTAGCACCTGAGACTTCAGCAAATAAATTTGCAAAAAAAAAAACTTAATTAGTAAGTTAATAAAAATAAAAATAAAAACTGGGCCAGTCTGACGTAAAAAGAAACTGTTTATTTTATACATAATTGTTTTTACTTCGTAATTTTCTATATTTCTCTAATCCAGCCCCTCTGGTAAAAGATAATAACGTGGCTACTTGGTTATAAATATAATAAAAAGCGTTACTGAGCAAATGCGCGCTAAGCAAGCCGTTAACGTGTGCCAGGACGCTATCTGTCCGATAAAAAATAGACTAGTCTTAAATGTCAGGGCAATATAATAGAAGACTGCTTTGGGATTCTTTGTATTTATTAAGAGTTTACAAATAACCTTTAGGGATGGCCGTAGATGGAAAAGAATGTTGGTAATAGATCGATAAAAATAGCTTCTGTCTTCCGGAAACAAGATCAAGTGACAAAAATAATATAATAGGTGTAATCTTAGATAATACAGTAAAATTAATAGCAGCCCAATAGCTATATGAGGTAAAAACAGACCAAAATCAACATAATCATATTCCATAACCACTGATTTGAAAACTTTTTCCACCAAGGCTGTGACATTACATACCGAAATAAACCAAGAATAACCTAACCCGGAGGGAAAATGTGGCAGTAACTTTTTTCAGTTTATGGCTACGCACGGTTTGTGCATTAGACGATAAAAGCGATTTACTACATTTTTCCGCAATGACACCATAATACTGTGGTAATACTCATTTAAAACGTACTGTCATAATAAAGAGGTTGTTTTATAAATTTGTTGTCGAAAGTCTCAACCCCCGCACCTCCCGCCATCGGTAGTGTTTCGATTCGACTAGTAGGTACAACAATGTCAGCGCTGCTCGAAAAAAAAAGACCCGATTCGCCTCGGTCTACCCTACTTAATTCCTCTTATTTGCATATCATATGCATGATTAATATATGGTCAATTTTCTTTGATTCACAGTGTCCAAAAAAACTATTAACTAATAAATAAAAATAATAGATTTGTACGTGGGTAGTACCTACAATGTTAGTGTATTTTTTATTAAAATGGGTTTCTTTTCGAGAATATACTAAAATGATGTTTATTTTCCACTTGTCTGTCGGCTATCTTCATATTATTTTTACCCGTTGTGTATGTACATATAAAATACAAACCGCTGGAAGGAATTAGAGCCCGAGATTTAGAATTTCTTGGTCGGGTGCTAACACTCTCCTAACTGCATTCCTCATCATTTCATTGCTTATACTTACCAACTCATTTATTCATTTATAATGTCGTTTTTTTTTTGGTGTGTCAATAAAGTATTATTATCATAATTTTTGCGTATTTTTACTGAGACCCTTGATAATTACTGAATCTCCGCAATATAAAACATATCCGAAGCATTCAAGACCTTTTAAAATCACAAATAAACTATAGGCTATCAAAATAATCGTAGCCCTTAAATACCTAGTTAACTATTTTTAGTTAAACTGTACTATGGTAGCTTGAGTTGTTAACCTAATCATTGAGACAACGGACATAAAATAATCATCTTACATGCATGCATACAAAAGGTACAAGAACGAACAAAATTACCAAAACTTAAATCCGACACAATTAATGAAATTGCAAAATTATAATAATTGTTCGTTCTTATCTTTATATTTTTATTATTGAATAGGTTCGCGTTTAACCACGTCATGATGTTAAGCAACGATGTGGTCTAGGATGGAATACGCTTACCTAGAAGGATCACGTTTACCTATAAGGAACCTGCTTACTCTTGATTTAAAGGCACTCATATTGTATTTTTCGGGAAACACAGACTCCGGCAAATAGTTCCACATCCTCACTGTGTGAATAAAGAATGTGGTTTCGAAGCGCTTAGTGCACACAATATGGGGAACGTCCACCATGTACGAGTGACGCTTTGGTCGCTCTTGTCTGGCCATCCGATAGTAAAAAGGGGGAGGTGGAACCGAGTCGTGCTACTCCAAGGCACAGTCCCCGAAATGTATCCGGTAGAAAGCCGATAGACAGGAGACCTTACGTCGATGCTCAGGGTTTTGCAGCCGAGACTTGGCCAAAGTGTCATTGCCTATCAACCTCTTAGCGCGCCTCTCAACCGACACGTTTCTCAAGCTGGTACTTGGCAGAGCCGTCCCACAGGTGCGAACAGTACTCCATACACGATATCACCTGTGCTTTGTATAAAACAAAGCAACTGTTCTGGTGTGAAGTACCGTCTTACCTTGGTGACGATGCCTAGCTTTTTTGCAGCTGTTTGTGCTTTCGCCTCAATAAATTAACTGAAATTGAGTCGTCGTGAGAGTGACTCCAAAAAATTCGAGGCTGTCTGTTATCGGCACGGATACACCCCGGAATGACAAGACAGTACAAAATGGTCTCTTTTTTGCGGAGAATAAACATGCCTGGGTCTTAGCAGCATTTAACCTGACCCGGTCGGCATCGCTCCAATCGGAGACTGCCTGAAGGGACAAGTTCAAGCGCTCGACTCTGCGTTCAATCAAAAACTAATTTCTAGAGCAACACTAAAATACAATATGTATGTGCAATGAAAATTGAATTTTGACTGATTGTTTGTGACCTCGTTGCTTTCCATTGCAGCGATAACATAAATTTTATGTGCAATATTCGATGAATTTTGCAATTTACGCTCTAAAGTAGTTTTATATAAGTGCTTGGACGTAGAGGTGACATCACATATTTCAAGCTTAAATAGATCATAAAACTGTGTTGCAAGCGGCGAATGAAGATACACATTCACCGGTTGCAAGGGATAGTGACACTGCAGTTGTCTACTCTATAAGAATCAGGCGCATTTTCAATTAGTGTAATTGATTAAACTACTATTTTTATAATAGGTTACTTCCTCGATCAGTCTGTTGCAATAAAGTTAATATGTAAAGAAATAGTGTAGAAATAAATCTGATGACGACAGGTGTCAGTATTTTATTTATTCAGATGAGGCTAAGAAATATACTTATATTTATATTAAAGTATGAATAATATTGTATACCTAGAATAAAAATAATTATCCCTTGCTCAGGATTATAAAGACAATCGTGTTTATTTTTGTTGAAAACACACTCATCTCGTTGAAGTTAATGTTTTAATTTGTATTAATTCATTCGCTCAATTATAAGGCAAAGTTCTCACACTTGCATATAATTACTTTCGTAACATTGGTAGAGTTAGGTAGAGTAATAAAATTGAAGTATTTCCATAGTAATTGATTTTTAACATTATCATAATTTATTTAAATAACTAGGGTTTTGTTTTAGCCTTCATGATGAACCATGCCTGATTTGTTAAGTAATTAATTAGTTATACTTCTTATCCATTAATACGGAATAATGCTTTTTCTATATAGCCCACCTATTCGTCAGTTCCTTCTTACTAATGCTAGAGTTTAGGCTGCTTTAGTGAAGTTTAGCTAAGAAAAATCTGTAAGTGTCTATCTTATATATATTCTATGTAATAAATCTGTAATTTACTTATTTACAATCTACAGAGTCTACAATCTACTATCATTTACCTACAGAGGTTAACACTACACCCACAATTTAAGTATACATAAATAGAATATTTACTATTTGTAGAAATCCTATGCTATAGAACCTTATAGTATAGGATTCCTCCATATTGTAATTAGGAAAATTATGTAATATTGGACATTCTTCATAGTGACGTTGTTGTCTATTTGTAAAACTTTTACATTCCAACGCGTTTTTTTTTTTAAATATTCTTGCGTTTGACCGCCAACTCAGCGATGATGCGATTTACGAAGGAGAACCCTGGCTAAGACTCCGGCAGCAAATTTCATTGTTTAACGGTTCGTATGATGATAGTGGACTGAAGCTGTGAACTGTGAACTTATACTTTCAGATCAGCACTGTTTTTATAAACTGTCTCTCAAGACATGCCTGGTTTTTGCCAGCATTAAATATGACCAGATTTTCGTCACCCCATTTCGACACGGAAGCAAAAACCTGATTCAGGCGTTCAAACATGTCTTCTCTTAACGCCTAGGTTTCAGCCGTACTGGCTCTGGGATTGGATATGTACCTCTCCACAACTGTGCTGTCATCAGCGTACCCAAAGATACCGGGTATAAGTAGGTCATTGATGTGCAACAGAAATAGAGTTGCGGAGAGTACTGACCCTTGGGCATTGATGGCCATTACTTAAAGCTACTTAGCCGGAACATCTTAAATTTTATCTAACTCTATTTGGCTTCTTTTCCCTTCACAAAGGGGAATTTAGACAAAAAAAATTTCTGCATGGTGAATTTGTCAAATATGCATTTTCTTGTGTAATAGAATTTTGTCAGTTTATTTATTTGGTAATGATGCACAATATTAGTGTTATAGTTGATATAAATTTAAGCACCAGTTCGTGGATCTTGGATGTATTTGCATTTACAGATTGTTGCAAAAAGGTTACGCAGATGTAAATTACATTCATTTAACTACAATAGTTAATAAAATAAAATTATACAAAGGCTGGGAGGCAAATAATCTCACTTCTTATTAATATTAAAATGATAAAGTTTGTGTATACGTGTAAGTATATTTCATACATTTTATTGCTGTAAAGGTTCAATGTGTCCTATTTTTATTATCTATCTTGGCAAACGCGGGTGCAGCTGCAGAGTACAGCTAGTAAGAAAATAAATAATATAAAATAAAATTAATAAACTTATTTCTTACTTATATGCGATTGTTAAAATATATACACTTCCTGTTAATTTAAAAGTATTACTTAAGAAGTATTTTTTGCTATAAAACATAATTACCCAAGGACATTTTTTTTAGATAAAGTAAAAATCTAAATAGTATTAATTTTATATATTTTGTTATTAGTTTTTAACTAGGGAATTATTACTGTATCAGTAAAGCGAAAGTTTATTTATCCAATAAATTTATTAAGGAGCCCTATCATATTAGCTCTAGCATTGTTTCCTACTGGCTTTTAATATTATGTTAAGAGGTGATACTAGATAGTTAGAAAGCTTGAAACTGACAATGAACCATTTATTAGACAACATTTCTTACTCAACTGTCGCATTTACTGCTACTTACTTTAAACCAGGGACTCATTTACGTCAATTATAAATCACGTGTAAAAAATCAAAATTAAAAATAAAACATACTTTCTGTGTAGATCCAAGAAACGTTCCACAACTTGTCCCAATCGTCGTAAACCTGTGGCGTCATTACTTACGACAGTTTGACACCTCACTCGCATTCATCACTTTATAGGTAAACACTTAAAAATCATTAATGAAAAACTTCCGCGTCTTCGCTTCCGAATTGGTCGCACGCTGCGAGTGGTGCTTCGCGTGTCGGACGCTCGACGGTTTAGTTACGACTGCCGTGCCAGCCGGAAAAGTCTTCATTTTCACTTGTAATTTCTGCATCCACCATGGTCAATGTCAGTTTGCGTGGTAAACGTGTAGTTAATCTTCATTTTAAACTTTATTATTTTTGTATCTGCCATTGCATAATGTGCATTTTGTCAGTGTAAAGAATTAAATTAATTAAGTGTTCAAGCCGCGAAAGTTTAAAAGTTACAGTGTTAATAATTTTAATTTAATAAGTAACTTAATAAGTCATATAAAGTAAGTAAAAGTGAAGTCCGGATGTTCTAGTAAACCAAGGCATACCTTAGTCAGATTATATTTTAATTTTAGGCCAAATTTCGAAAGCTCTAGGATAAGATGAGGCTATCCTGTTTAACCTTAATTGTTGTTCCCGGTAATGTACGTGTACATATTTGCTTTTTAAACATGTAATCGGAAAATCAATGTTCTAATTGTTTTTTTTAACATGTAATCGGAAAATCAATGTTCTAATTGTGTTAACATGAATGACACGGCAGTTGCAGAAGTGCAATTTTTTACCTAAGTTTTCGATTGATTTGTTTTAAATGTATAAATCTACAGACATTTTTAAAAGTAAAATTATATCTTTGAATGTAATTAACTCTACAAACATGTGAGTCATCACCCTTCAGACTGCGACTTCCCGACCCCTTTACCTTAAATAGGGTCACTTTGGAGTGTACTGAGCCGAAAGTGGGTTATTTTACTCATTATTATGAACAACTTTTGTTATGAACAACTTTTATTATGAACAACTTTTATTATGAACCACTTTTATTATGAACCACTTTTATTATGAACAACTTTTATTATGTAACTCTGTGTTTTTGGTAATACAATCCGCCACATGGTTAACCATGTTCACAAAGGTGATAAAATTACCCTTTTGGCTTAATACACCCCAAGCTTATAAGCTTGTGTAAATTCTGGCCGGCCGGCTGGCCAAAATGGGACCAAAAGTTGCAACCTCAATTTTTATTTGTTTTTGGACAGGGATACTGTTAATGCGAGTTCACTAATAAAATAGATGCTTTACCTGTTAAATACTAAATCAGTAATGCACGTTTACCTACTTATATTGTTACCAGACACTTTGTGACAATTGACTTTGTGATTTGGAGTCAACTGAATTTTGTAATTCCTACTTATTTGAATAAAACTGACCAGCCTTGCGTTCAACCTTGGAATTCGAAAAAATACTGATTAATTGTTTCCCACATGTATGAATTCGGTTCCACGCTTGACATTATCGTTTCAATTTAAATTAATAGAATATATTTTTACCACATAAAAAACGTATAGAAGCTTTTTATATTCAGCCTGTTTCTTCAACAGTTATAGAAAAAAAAAAACATCATAAACGGCTCGGATTTCAAAAATAATTAAGTGTGATTGGAACAAGGACGGGTTACGCTTAGTAAACTCATAAATTATGCATATTTTCCGGAATAATTAGCGCACAGCATCAAATTTCAATGAAAGTAAATAAACTTTTATAAAGAATATATTTTCATGTAACGCGAATATTAAGAAGACATTAATTCAGGACAGAGCAAGGGAATACTAGAGTAGCTTGCCAAGACAAACGTACAATGTACATTACTTTTCGGATACACAAACTCAATTTTTTTTTTACTTTACAATAACATGTAATAAAATACAATTGACACTACATACTTAACACATCGTAAGCGGGTCCTCATCAGTTCTTATCGCCCTCATATGGAAAAAGAGACTGAGGTGAATAAATCAGATTATTTTTCTGGCGTGTAACGTAAGTTTTTTATTTCATGCGATTTGTTTAAATTGATTTTCTTAATTTTTAAATATTTTACTGTTTTTTTTTTTATGGTTAACAGACTGATTGTTAGACCACTGCTGCCCTGATGTTAAGTGACGGAGTGATCGATGGTAGCTAGCCTGGGTGGTAGCTAGCCAGCCGAGTACTAGAAAGTACCCTACCTGCACGCTATGGTTTTTCACTGGCAGCAGCTCAAGCTCATTGTTGGGGTTTGAACCCACGAATTTCGGCATGCGAACCGCGCTATCTACTGAGCTATCATCGCTACAATTATTTTTTTACCACTATTAGGCTTGCGTTTGACCGCCATCATACCTGATGCTAAATGAAGATGACGGTCGGACGGTGAAGGTAGTATTGAACCGTTTAGTTCGAGATTAACATCAACCATGAAGCCATGACGCTGTATAGCTGTACGATAGTAGAATGTATTTATAATTATCATAAGAAACGCCTACATCGATAAAGTCAAAGAATAGTATTTAATATTTTTAAATATTGTTTAAATTAGTCATTTCCTGGGTGCCACTCTGGCTGATTCAAAATTTTATAAAACTTCAACTTTGTTAACGCATTGATACACGAAAGTAATAAACTTCTTGATTAACATATCATAATATTTTGAAGCAGATTGAAATGGTTTATACTGCTGGTAACGAATCACAATGGAAAATCTAATAACCATTATTTTGATTGCATTAGTACAAGTATCTAATGATGTTGTATACATAATATTTGAGCAATGACTTTGTTAGTTTATGAGTGGTTTCATCTGAGTCTTCCTAAATAAAAAGTAATATATGTATGTATTAGTTGTCTCCGTTCCAAATTTCATCCAAATCTGTCGACCTTGTAGCGTGATCAGTAACAATCATGTATACATACACACATACATACAAAAAGACGACCTTTCTCATTTATAATATTAGTTTGATTAGGAACAGACTTGAATTTGACACATTTTATTTGTTGTAAAATAATGATGCGATATAGAATGAGACACTCTTACCTAGAAGGATTACTTATTTATTATAAATTTCACCCGAACAAACATACATACATACATACATACATTGCAACTTAAATAAAGGCTTGTAAAAACAGGTACGTGCTGTAGATTTTGACCAATACTTCCAAATCCAGCATTAGCAGTCTCCCAACTTCTAAAATGTTATCTCTGCGGATGTGTCAAATAATCTTATTCTCTAGTGCGTAGATAATAGAGCATTAACACAAAATTTCACCTAAATAACACAAAATAATTAATCATGTATATTAGTAGACCAGAAGCTACGCCAAATAGAAATAAATCCGCGTATAATAGAAGGCGTTTAAAAAATCATTTAACCTCCGATCAAACAGTATTACTCTTATACTGATTTCATTAATCGAAGGTTGAATAGTGAAACAAATACATATAATTATATTCTTCAGACGTTAACATGATTTAAATTATACGTTCATTTTATAGAATTTCGTTTTGAGGGCTTCTTCAATAATACTGATAATAAATCTACTATACAAATATATGTATAAATTCTGGATGACATTTCACACATTGCTATTCAGCCTCAAGCAAAACAAAGCTAATGCTATAGGAAACAGTATAGCGATGTGAGCTCAGAGGTCAACGCAGTCGGATCACACATGTAAAGGCATGGATTTGAACTTTAAAGAATGAACTTGAACTGCCAATGAAGAAAAATATCGTGAGAAAACCACAGCCATAATATGGCACTTTCTCGGCTGGCTGGAAATCTGCAGGCTTACGGTGTCTTCTGTCAGTCTCAATTAAAGCTCATCTCACGCCGTCACTAAAAATACTTATTACTTACCCAGTGATCAGTAAAAAAAAATTGATTACTGATAGAATACTTTTTTAATAATTGCAACAAGAACACAGAACAAACATCTCTGTTCGTCACATAAATGTTCCTCCTGAATGGAAATCAAATCCACGCTCATGGTAGAAATAGAGATCAAGATAAAGAGCTCGAGAAGCAGAGTTACTACCAAATAAGTAATAAAAAAGTACATCTACTTTGCAGACGTTAACACGTGATCATAAATTAAATTCATAATTAACTACAGTAAACAATACCATATAAATCTTCAGGACATATCTCAAACTGAAAGTTCACAAACATTGTCCATAAATGTAGAACCTCATAGCACTTACATATAACTTCATGATGATCATTAAATTTGCCATTTATACTGAAAGCAATTAAAACTCGAACAACATTACACCGAACGATTAGATATCGTTCTCTACTCTACTTCAATATTAATATATAGATATCAATATAAAACTCAGGTATCACATATGAATTTAAAAAAAAAATCTTTTTGTCTAGAGAAAATCCGTGTAGAATAAATAAATACATATTCAAGGATATTTCAAACAGCGTCACCTAGCCTGAAACTAAGCAAAGTTGTGCCTACTATGGGAACTAGATAACTGATAGATAACATTTTTTTTCTAACCACAAATGTACTAGTTGGAGAGGACGAAACGCAACGTCATGCTGAAACGACTTTGGCGTTTTTAGAAGCGGAGGCTGGCAGCACTGAACTAGCTGTCGATTCGTTAAGTTGTTAAAATAATGTAAAGCTATCCATCGGAATAAAAACCCACTTTTGCGAGGGAAATCGAGTTGAACGGATGTCTGGCCAACCTCGGCCCGACTTCATCACGTTCCAAAACTAGTCCTATCGAATCCTATCCGTGTGTTAATACTGTAAAGTTATTGTTAGTCGTTTAGTTCCGATTAAAATTAAAAATTGCAGGGCGAGTCTTATTTTTGGATTTCCTACGATCCTGAGAAATAACGAGCACCCACGAACGCCGTCGTTATACTTAGGATACATATACGAAACACCTATTTAAAAATCAATTTTATATAATGCTACAATATATGGTGAGCGGTCACTAGCACTAATACGGTCGAAGCTTCACATCATCAGCCATAGGACGTCCATTGCTGGACATAGGCTACCTCCTGGGGGGTTTTGTCAATATTCGCCACGCTTGGCAGGCGGGTTGGCGAACGCAGTTATGTGTGATTGTTCAAGGAAGACGCTGCTGCCCATCTTCCGGATTACATCCCTTAGCCGACTCTTACGGCAACCACAGATAGAGAGGGTGGGGTACTATTCTTACGCCGGCACCACCACGGTCGAAGCTTACCAGTGTGTTATTACATGATTAGCACCACGCAGGAGCTACGCGTGGGGCTTCGGAATAAGGATGCCTTCCCACGGACGACGGTGTTCTTCCACATTTATGTTCACAGTTTTATCCATTTCTATTTTATTCTATTCTATTATTTTTTATTTTCAATTACCAGTTACAGATTTATGTAATGCAGTCGAATTTGATATAGCCTATGCCATATGTCTATCCAGGGTGACAGAACTTTCATCGAAACCATACGAAATTTCATCGAAATTGGTCCAGCCGTTTGAGCGTGAAGAAGTAACAAACATACAAACACACTTACACACTCATAAACTTTCGCCTTTATAATATTAGTGCGATTAATGATATCGTGTAATCGTGTCGAATGATATAAAATAAGCACTGTCCAGGATTTGCTTATGTCGGCGCCTATCTATCTTGTAAATAGAACACTAAACACTGGGTAACGTGTGGATAACAAATTATAATACGGAACATAGAATTAGATTAATATTTATGTACTTATAGCTCTAGAGCATAGCCTGGCTATCGTCCAACAACTTCATTGTATTCTCAAAGGCTTAATTACGAGTGCGCTCTTAAAAAGAGTTATTGTAACAGGTGAAACCAGATGGTATTAAGTACTAGTTTAACATGTAGAGTTTGAATGATTTTTAGAGGTTCAAGAAGTAACGCAGAATTTTAATATCAGGCGCTATTAGCGTATCTGGCAAAGTAAGTAAATAATCTATTAGTAGAACATCTTTGCGATGAATAGGCGACACAAGTGGGAAGAGGCGGTGTGGTGGTGGCAGGAGACGCTTGCCGGCGATCACTACGTGAATGCCGGCAGAGCAGTCGGGGTTAGCACGTCATTGTTTTCTGTTGTGTAAATAGATAGGTGCTCATGTTAAAATGTAATAGGTACATAATTGACTTTTTAATAAAAAGGTATTAAAAAGTCACAGAAGTTTACGTTTGTCTTATAGATTTGATGTTAGTGAAACTACGAACAAAAAACATCGATCCAAGATTTGTTTGTAGATGCAATGTCGACATTCTCGCCTAGCGCTAAATCTACGTAAATCAACGCTAGTAGGGAAAATGTTCTACTTACTCGGGGCCGCGCGCTCTAAGTACTTTGTATCTGGTATGTATTTTTTTTTTTTCATCATAAATGTTTGTATGTATAATACATGCATATGTGCCACATTAGTATTAACAGTCGTTCCAGCTACAACAGAAATGAGGATTTAAATATAATTTGATGATATTCATAAATGATAAATATATAATAACTAAAGTATATTATTAAAAGGAAACCCTTTAGGCAAGGTTCCGAAGATACAGGCAGCGTTCCCCCTTTGAATAGCTAGACTAATTCTTTGTCCGAGGTAGCTGCCAGCTCTTCGGTCTCCTGTGATGTCGACTAACCTTTTTGCTATTTCCTTAAAAAGCCTTATAGCGCTAGGACCCCACGGACCAAGGGTCTCGACACCTAATGGGACAAAATCATATTTGTTTATTTGTATATATTCTTGAATATTATGTAGATGGTTATATAAATAGTTACATATTAAACTGGGTATTAGATTTAAAAAATCAGCTGTTCCATAGAAAAATGACAACTATCCTCGACGAAATGCATGGATCGGCTGATTTTCTGGCCTTAATAAAAGTTGTTACATACATGGCCCCCTTTCGACTCAATACACCCCAAGCTTATAACCCTGTACTATATGTACATATTATAGTGTGTTTCAATCATTATCTACATATGTACATATATATACTACGTACGAATTCGTTGGTATGCATACATATTGCCAAGTACCTACTAGTGTTTTATAAAAAAGTCGAATTGGTCGCGTCCAGTCATGCCATAATAAAGCAGTAATAGATTTTACTACAAACTTCGATGAAGTTTTGGAAGCAACACGCAAAGTCATGTCTTAAATACAAATACAAATATTTTATTGATAACACTAAAGTTACAGGTCATTATTTCATAAATATTTAAAAAATCAAAATCATCAATTTCGCCACATTATATCACTTCCACACTTAACGCACGAAATTTAGCACATTATAAATAATAAAAAAAAACTATTATTATTATACGTGAATACGCAAAAAACACAAGGTTTGAAAAATAATACACACATCATCAGCCATAGGACGTCCACTGCTGGACAAAGGCCTCCTCCTGTCCTGGGGGGGGGGGGTGTTGCCAAACTCGCCACGCTTGGCAGGCGGGTTGGCGAGCGCAGTTAGGTGTGAATGTTCAAGGAAGACGCTGCTGCCCATCTTCCGGATTACATCCCTTAGCCGACTCTTACGGCAACCACGGGTAGAGAGGGTGGGGTACTATTCTTACGCCGGCACCACCACGGCTTACAAAAAAATAATAATACAACGTGGCGAAATTATTGTGCCTCGTTCCCGCCAAAATTCAATGTGATGACAATAAATACAAAAGTTTATTTTTTAGTTAGTGTTATTCCACACCTTTTTTTGTTCAATCAACGTCATACTATAAATTAAAACATCGAATAATTTAGCTTCAATAAATATGTATCACAAATGAGATAAATATAATTACCCTGAGAATTCTCTACCGACGAAACTACACCTTTGAATCATTAGAACCAATACAAATCGATAGATGTTCCTGGACGTAATCGACCATATTAAATTAAGGAACGAATCGAGAAAAATTGTCAGCAATGATTACTGGTATCTTTATCACTAAGGGAATCCGTTACTAGCGTGCAAATCATATGTCATTTTTGTGCCTATCTGGGCACTATTGTTTTTTTATATTATAGGTATTGTTGCGTTTGACCGCCATCTAGATTACGATGGAACACGCATGCCTATAAGACACAGATTCACTTGCGACATGAAGGCACCCAGATTGAACCTATCGGGGAACACCCACTCGGCCAATACATTCCAAAGTTAAGTGGTTCGTAGGAAGATAGTGCAATCAAACTGCTTAGCTTAAGTTTTTGGAATATTAACCATAAAGGCGATTTCCCCAGGATGCTCTGAGCCATTTTCCCTCATCACCGCACAAGGTAAACGTCTACTTTTTTTTTACGTGATTGGCCGGTACTTCGGTACCTGGTCATTCAGCGGCTGGCGGCAGCACCAGTTACCGGATCTAATTGTGAATCTAAACAATCTCACTCAGAAACAAGCAAATTATATAATATAGGAATTCAGTGACAAATACGCGTACAGAGGAATAATGTAAAAAATATATTTTCACACAAATTTACACAAATAGGTACCTAAGTACTTGTAGATATAATCTGTGAATATGCGCACATACATTCATATACATATATGTATATCTCTATAGGTAATAAATGAACTGGCATTTCTACAAAACGCGTTCATTGTTCTTCACAGCAGGTTACTTCAATTTGATTTAAAAAGATAACCTAAAAGACAATCAAGATGAAATAAAACGTCCTCAAAATATAGGTATTTGGTGGTACGCTCTAAATCGTCTCACCGTCTTATTTGATGAAGAAAACTCCATAAACTCTAATTAAAAACGACTTATCGTGGTTCAATTACAAAGATCCATCTACACTAATTCTCTTGCTTAAATAAAGTGGCTGTAAAAGTCGTGAAAAAGTCCGCAGAGAGGTGCCGGTCTAATCGATAACCGATAAAGTTGCCCTTAAATCTGAGGCCGCGTTTTATCACATAAGCTCGGTCGGATACCGGTCGTTGCTATCCTTGGTAACGTAGTAACGGGATGGCCAATAACTACACGTTTTACTTAGAGCATACTTTCCTGTCACTTAAATCACTTAGAAATTGTTACTCGAAGCGTGTAGGGAGTGTTTGTGTTTTCCGCTATAGATTTAGTTTTTTTGATATAACTTAGCTGTGAGCTCAGAGTTGCTTGAATAAAGCTTTACATTGGGATTAAGGATTAAAGTATCTGTGTTGCACAACACAGATAGTTTAGGTATAGGCAGTGTGGTGTAATGCAAGGGTGTTTTGGTAACCCCAATTGACTACTAAACTTATTTTGCAAAGCACAGAGTTTCATTTCGCGAAGCAAAAATCTAATTGAGTTATTGCAATTTAATTGACTGCATTTAAGCCGTTGCGTAATGAAATATTGTGTGTAACTTATGATAATTGTTTTGATATAAAATTAACACATGCAGAAAACGTTCTTTAGTATTATTTAAACGATTAATTTAAGTTTCTTTTCTATTTCACGATACTTTGTAGACGAGAAATAATAGGTTTTGATTTATTTGATCTTAACAAACAGACAGACGTACATTGAAATAATTCTGTAAGTGATTTTTTTAAATACGTTACTTTAAATACGGAACCCTGAAAATGTCATATTATCAAAAAATATAGAATGTAAATTATACATACAATGATGCTTTAAATCTACTTGCAATTAATGGTCAATTAATTCAAAACTGTTAGTATATGCAAACATACAACAACTCTACTAGACACTGACGTGGCGTGGTAGTTACTCAAAATGTAATTTATACCCAGACAACCTTCCCAAAGACTTGATGGTTTAACGTTAACTCTTCATTTGATTAATATTGACTTTTATTACATTCTAGTATCAAGTAATTAAATTACTGTAAAGTAAGTTATAAATGTAGCTTCACCGTGTGGTTTCGCTTGCGTGTTCCGAGTTAAAAGGTACCCTATGTTAAACGTAGGTACAAGCAATCTACATTAGGTACTTCATTAAAATCACAGCGTGAGGAAGAACCATATATATACATACAATCACGTCTTTTTCTAGTAGGAATAGGCAGAAACTACATCTTCCCACTTGCTATAACTGTGGTATACACACATAATACAGATACACACAACTTCTGCATTATTAAACATTTGGGGTTAGAAACTACCATATTCTTACTAAAGTATCTGATAATAAAATAACTGTCTAATTTAATAACTAACAGAGTATAAAAGAGACGGCATCATTCTTATTCTTTCAGCTGTTTACTATCATTTTATAGATACATTTTTTTAATTATAAATAGGCTTGCGTTTGACCTCGATCTCACCTGAACTGAAAATGCGGTCTAAGTGAAAAACACACTTACCTAGAAGAAATCGATTCACTCGCGACATAAAGGCACCCAGATTGTATTTATCAGGGAACTCCCACTCGGACAACAACATTCATTAGCAGTTCGGACGATGAAGCTCTTAATTCGGTAGATCGGCGAGCTGTTCGACTTATTGGTGATGAAAAGTTGGTAGAAAAAAACTTAAGCATTGAACACCGTCGGAAGGTACCAAGTCTGTCAATTTCCTACAGGTTACATTTCGGAGGATGTGCTACTAAGCTGTACGACCTTGTACTTCCATCCCCTCTTTACTACAGAACAAGTAGAAAGACGGCCCACTACCACCCATACATAGTAGAATTTCCTTGGGTACGTACCAAACGTTTTGACTCTACGTTCCTCATCCGTACGGCTAAGGGATGGAACAAGCTGCCGGCTTCCTTGTTTCCTGAGAGATATAATCTAGATCTTTTCAAGGCCAAAGTAAATAGGTATCTTCTAAGTATGCGTGCTTTATATTCGACAACATCATCTCTTACCATCAGGCGAGTTGGTGGTCAAACGCGGACTTATCCGTATTAAAAAAGGTACAATTGAACCGTTTGTTTCGAGTTTTTGGAATATCAAAAAAGTCGCTTTTAGAGCTCCTAGCAATCCGATAGTAGAATGGACAGGGTGGAATGGGGTCATGCAGATCTGAAGCACCTTACAGATCTGATTTTCACAAACTCAATACTTTTTTCCATTGGGGATATGTTTACCATACAAACAAAAAATATAATATGAATAAAGAAAACAGCAACCCTGAAATTAGAGACAATACGAGAACAAACTCCCTAGAGGAAAAATATCTACTACCGGGCTAGGTTTGATGAGGTAATACTTTGTATTGTGGCTTGGTTCCAATTGGATAAAAGGCAATTGGACCTATATATACCTAGCTAATAAAAACTACTATAAGAACAATTTCTCTTTGAAACAAAAAGTAAAGTCTTATTAGTCGTATTTTGTAGCGATGATAGCTCAGTAGTTAACGCAAAGTCAAAGTCAAAATATTTTATTAATAAATACATAGGTACATAGGCGCGGTCGGTTCGCACGCCCAAGGGCGTGGGTTTATTCCCATTTAATGAGCTTGAGCTGCCGGTGAAGGAAAACATCGTGGGGAAGCCATAGCGTGGTGGTATTTTCTACTACTCGGCTGGCTAGCTACCACCCTCAAGTTGAAAATCTGCCGCCAAGCATCTGACGGTGTGTTCCGGCAGCGTCACTTGAGAGCTAGTTCCATTTCAGACTAGGAGTGTTTACCATCTTCGACCACACCATCACTTAACATCAGATGAGCTGTGGTCAAATACCTAGCATGTCAGACATAATAAAAAAAATATCTTATTCTTGCTAGTCATAAAATATGTGTAAATTAAAAAATCTCGGACACCGGACTCCGAAAAGCGTTTTTTTTAAGTTGGACTCCATTACCTCTCCTTATATCTTTGATACTTCAGTAAGTATAGCTAAATACTTAAAGTGCGTGCGTGTTTGAGCATTCGATTATTCAATCTTGAACTTAAACCATGTAACCTTGAAATGTTGCTATGGAAACTTTACCACACAATCGGGAATTTTCTTTTAAGTTACAGGTTACATTATGGTTATGGATATGCTTTTATTACGGTGCTTAACAATGGTGGTTGAAGTTGGTAAACTTACCTAACCTAGCTTGAAATAGGAACTGACTCTCAAGTGGTGCGCTCGGAATACACCGTTAAGTGCTTGGCGGCAGAATTTCAATTGAAAAGTAGTAGCTAACAAGTTGAGTACTACTCTACTATCATGTTATCATATTAACATGGTACAACATTCCTTCGTTTTTTTCTTTTTCAGGCAGTTCTTTATTTGGATTAGAACCTACAACCTTCAGCGTTTTATACAAAAGCGCTAACCAGTAACCACTGAAAATCAGTTACTTAGAACTTAATGAATAGTTAATATACCTAAATCTGATTAATCGTCTTGTCTAACTAAAATTAAATTATTTTATTTTATTTTCCGTCAAAACTCTAAAACTTACAGTTGTATACCAAAACTTTTTAGAGTCAAAAATATAATATAGGTACAGATACAGAACAATAATTATACAAGACACAAATACTAATTACTTAAATATTACTACATACATACTCGTATGTATACAAACAAATACTTATGAATAAAAACAACACAAATCTGGTAGATGCTCTAAACAGAGACGCAGTATCATGTGACGGTTGGAACAAAATACATCAATATCTGGATGGCGAGAGATTTGGTTGAGTAGGACGAGTGCGTGGTGTGTAGGCGCGTGACGCGAAGTGTCGGTGCGCGCGGGGACGAGGCCCGCGCCCCTGAGCCCGCGCGCGCGACTCGCGCACCCCGACGAACAATCCGCACCGGGACAACGCATCACAATTGTCTACTTTATTGTTCAATAGTAGGTAGTAATGGATAACGAGTGCACACTTCCGTCTCAGCTCTAGTGTGTTCATCCCTACCATACCGATAACAAATAATAAAAAGCACGACCAGCCATGGTAATAACCGTACATTTTCCTGTAAAGGTAGCTTACAAATTTTCTTTGAATTCGTTCAAGCAATACCGTATACTTCTTTTCATGCGGATCCCATACTAACGCACTAAATTCTAGCTTGCTGCGGACTAGAGCATTATAGAGCATATAGAATAGAGAATTATACATGACATGTATATAGTATACTCTATATAGATATTATATTCAGTTCTATTCAAAGGAAGGTGACTGGCCTTTCCTTATTGACCTAATGTACGGTCAAAAATGGTAAACATACCTAGCTAAATGGAAATTAGATCTTAAGTGTTCCTTGTAAAACACTCCGTAAACTGCTTGACGTTAATGGGTAAGATATAGATAAGGGCGAAGACTGACAAAGAGAACTTTTCTCCCTAGAAATACGGGAAAAATAAAAGCTATATCCATAGGTATTACCTGTGCTAGATACGTACAAATTATAACGGCAGCTTTATTTCACTACAAAGTAAATAAATTGTAATGCAAATTGGAAGCTATCCCTGAAGTAAAAGAGCGATAGCGAGAACCTACTTTCAATGCAATCGCAGAATTGAATCTTTTCCTTCGTTACCTAGTTTTATTTTAACATTGCAATCGGAAGTGTATTTTCTTAGAATTTTCTTTGAAAGTTACAAAGATATCAAATCAGGACATTTGGTTACAAGCGCAGCTCAAACTAGCTAACTACACTATAATAACGCAAATTAAACATTTTAAGCAGCCAGGTAAACTGTAGTAGAGGCCTAAACGCATTTATAGCAGAACTAATAACTGTTGGAGCATACGTGTTCTAAAGTGGACATCGCGAATCAACGAATGTACCGTGAGACGTCCTAAGAGTTGATGTAAAGATGATATACGTAAGACAGTTGGCAGTAACTGGAAGCGAAAAGCCGAAGATCGGACTCAGTGGCGTGTTTTAGGAGAGCTCTACGTCCAGAAGTTAACTAAGATGGGTTGATTAAGATAATGATGAATCCTATATGTTTATTGCCTACTGACTACTTCTGCATTCGCATGTTATTTCTTCTTATTTAATTAGGACAGTTTACACTTTGACTTTCATTGGGTAAATTATTATTGAACAGATAGGTTGTTTCATACCATGTACGAGGACTATCTGCATGTGCAAAAACGTTTTATGAGTTGGCACTAATGCGCCGTTTTCGCGAGTATAAACTTAGGCAAGTACTTTCTTCAACATTACAAGGAAAATTACATGACTTGATAAACGTTTAAATGGTATTACGACTACATGGTATAAATGTAGGATTGATCTTAATTTTGTCAGGTAATATGGTTTATGTCCGGATTTTGATGCCAAGTACGTGCATGATGCTCAAATATCGTTATTTGAAGTTTCTGACCACGATGATAGACGGAGACTGTTAGTGATAAAATTACACAGTGAAACCTACGATCTCAAGAGACCTAAGTTTTTTTTATCACTTATAGAGGCTTTTCATTTACCGAATTTCATAACATTTAAAGCACGTACGAAAGAAATTCGAATGTTTGTAACTAAACGTGTCTTACCGTGTCCAATCTTTATACAGACTATTGAGTTACTTATATAGACTATTGAGCTACAAAGTCTCAATTATAGAGATAAACATCTAAAAAAAAAAAAAAAACTCCTTTAGAAATGTTTGAAAATTCCCAGTAACAAAGTTATTTTAATGCGAAAGTATCGGGATCTCATTGTTATTATCAGTAGCAGAGGTTTCTAACACGTCCAGGTACACACAAGTACACACCCCACTTAACCAGATTTCACTGTATTGTAGTTTTCTTCATTTTTAGTATTGCACTTTGTATTCAGTAGTTGTTCATATTTTTTAGTATCTCAAGCTAAAACCAAGTAAAATAAGTCTTAATCACATTTAAACCCATTCCACACCTTGGTAAGTACTAGAAACTTCGACGGAGTTTTGGAAACAACACGAAAATATGTGTATCTCTGTATATTTAATACTCGCCCACCCTCGTGAAAATAATTACGCAAACACCACTAACTAAAGCTCTAGAACATAATACCTATCTATCAATTTAAAATAAACATTGAAAAAATAATTTCCATTTACTCCTAAGACTGCTGCTTAGCGACAATAAATGGAACCCGCTTTTTTGCCATCCCAATTTACGTACACTTTTCTATCGCTTAACTACTTATTATTGAGTAAATCTCCTGAATGTATGCCAGCTCCTCTCATCAACACTTCCCGTCTTTCTCTCAGATGAATATATTACGACTAGAGCCTGACACTAAGTATGTACTAAACCACATTTTGTGTAATTAGGATTTACAGTAACTTATCTACATTAAACCTGTAATCTGTATCAGTTTGCAGAGCTATCAACATTTCAATTAAGTATTCCAGCTCGGTAATTAAGATTAAGACATTAACTTTCACCAGAAACATGGATAGATACTGAATTACCTATACCTATGGTATCTACTTAGATTTGTCAGCAACTGAATGGAAAGTTACTGTTAGTTGGTTACAAGTATGATCACAGATTTCTGCTATGAATAAAATAGTTTCAACTGTTTAATAATATTAATCGTTAACTTCAAGCCGTCAAATGTACGTCTATTTTTTTTTTTTGTTATATTTAAAAAGTGATGAGACGAACGAGACACTCTTCTGATGGTAAGAGATAACGCCTGTCCATGACCATTGCAGCGATACACAGATCTTTGAGTAGCAAAACAAAGTCTAAGGCATTCCTGCTTTGCGCTCATTACTTTGATACTTTCGATGATTAGTCTCAACAGCCCTGTAATTTCGCTAGCTGCATTACCTACCCTTCAAAACAGAACACAGTAATGCTTACACACTACTGCTTGGCGGCATAATATCTGATACTGCAGTGATACCTTCCTAAACGACCTTCTGCTAAGGAGATCTACCACCAAGTAAATAGGTACCTATATCTACCTATATAAGTTACAAATTTACAGGCCAGAAAACCAATTACCACTTTTGTAACTAATTACAATTACATGACATTATCACGATATCCATATTTGATACTTTACTCGATTAGTTTAATTGTTATAAATAGACTAATTTAATAACAGTTGAGCGGGAATGGCAAGCGTGTGTTGAGTTAATGGAACTAATCTGTTCTCCTAATCTGCTCAATTAAACAGTCTGTGAAACACTTTAGTTCTAGTTCATTAATATTTCTAGTGTAAAAATTGTACTCATAATAAATTATGAATTTTGTTTCATGCAAACAACACGAAAACGGAAAAAAAATTAGTGCTTTTATGTTTTCCTTTAATTTTTCGCTGAAGCTTTTTTGGCTTGATACGAAAGCCTGTATTACCGAGTTTGTTTGATGGGTACTCTAGCTAGCGAGATTACAAGGCTACGGAGACTCACCGCAACGAATCGTCTCAAAGTATTGACCAAAACTGTAATGAAGGGAAAACTTTGCACATCAATTACTACAAACACTTACCCTTGTAGCGATGATAGCTCAGTGGTGAGCGCGGTCGGTTCGCATGCCAAAGGGTGTGGGTTCAAATCCCAACAATGAGCTTGAGCTGCCGGGGAAGGAAAACATCGTGAGGAAACCATAGCGTGGTGGTAGGGTACTTTCTAGTACTCGGCTGGCAAGCTACTCAAGTTGAAAATCTGCCGCCAAGCATCTAATGGTGTGTTCCGGCAGAAGGACGAGGCACAATTTTTATACATAACGTCTTATATTCTCACACATATAAAATAGTGGGTAGTAACACGACTCGAGCGCTAGGCTGGTTGTTATATCTCCCTAATTAATAGGACCACTGGTGATCGTTTAATTTCGTTTATCGCTAAAGATAAAAACACCGCAATATGGTTTCGTTACGTTAAAAATGTGTAACATAATAGTGATTGTTATTTGCGATAGCAGCGATAAACAATTTGTGGAGGCATTTGGTTGAAATCTTTGTACCGCGTAGGTAATCTCTAGTTAGGTACCTACGCATACCTAATTGCGTGAGTAACTTAGTGTATGAACAATGTATGAAAAATAAAATGGATTTCTTTTACTTTCGTTAGGGGTTTTTTCCACTACAGCGGGAAATAATCATAAAAAAGCAGAAATACTCCAAGTTTTTTTTCAACTATAGCGGAAAATATTCTCAGATATGTAACGATACGGGATACGGGAAATTCTTAAAGTTTTTATGACTATAGCGCGAACTATTCATAAAAATAGTCAACTTTAGCGGGAATTAATCATATTATATGCATACTAGCTGTGTCCCGCGGTTTCCGCGCTAGATGCCTTCGTCATAGTAGCTTTATGCATGCAAAGTCTCAGCCCGATCGGTTTAAAATTGACAAAGTTTCATACAAACTTTCATCCCCCATTTTATCCCCTTGGGGGTAGAATTAATCAAAATCCTTTCTTAGCGGATGCCTACGTCATAACATCTACCTGCATGCCAAATTTCAGCCCGATCCGTCCAGTGGTTTGGGCTGTGCGTTGATAGATCACTATGTCAGTCAGTCAGTCAGTCAGTCAGTCACTTTTGAGTTATATATATTTAGATATATGCATATTTTTCTCTTTTTTGCTACCGCCTGGCACTTTCGTGCGTGATGTCACTTGCCGGCCTCGACGGAAGACCAGCGCTGGCTGGCTGCAATCGGCATTATGCTGAGTTGAGGCCGGTTTATGACATTAAATGTTTTTTTCACTACTCATACTCAGAAATTAGGTCTGAAGTTGCCTGAGAGCGGGTTGAAAGTAATATTTTTCAGCCCTAATAGGGAGAATCGTTTTCAACTGACAGATGACAAAGACAACTAACAAATTATTTTTTAAAAAGAACTAGTTCTTTTTAACTACATTTCGCATCGGCCTGATAAGCATTTGGCCGATATTTTTTTTACTACTTCATGATCATCATCATAAGACAATTTTATTCCATATACAAAACAAACAGACAAAAAGACAAAAGACCTCTTCCAAGGCACGTCACTCAGAAGTACTCAGTGTTATGTATGTTACGTGTTACTCCATTAAGAGCACCCTACGCTACTCGTACATTTGTATATTCGTGATTTTTATCTATCTCAACGAATATCAAAAGCTCTCTGCCACTTCAGCTTACCAATAGGTACATAATTTTTTACCCATAAGTTTTTTTTTTAATAAGACAGTAAACCAGATTTGTTTTAAAATGAATCTGACGGCACTCTTAAATTTACGAGATATGCGTGCTTTTTCGACCCCGACAAAACCTTTATTTGACCTAAATCTGTCGGTAAACATTTCTGGACTTTCACATTTTGTGTTCGCATTCCAAAGTAAATATATTAAGTGGATGGACATACTATCCTACCAACCCTAACAAACATAGTTTTTGCTAATTGTTTTATGTTTATAGACTAGTATACTAGTAAATAGTGTAAACTACTCCCATTAGCATCAATGTACCTATATTTTAGCGGCATGCCTATTTTTAAAGGAGAATAAAACTTCTTTGATGTTAAAATTATACAAAGACCACGTAAAACAAGGAAAATATATTATATACCCTCAGGGTCCTAAAACAAAATTTTACATTGAAAGTACCTATAGATATATATATAGTTTGTACAAAGTTATTTAATTTAATCATTTAAAAATTCAAATAAAATTCAACAATACACTAATTAAAATGTTACTTGACAAATGCTACTTATTATTGACTAGCGACCCGCCTCCGCTTCACACGGGTGCAATGTAGATATTAATGTGGTGCATATGCATGTATTATACATATAAACCTCCCTCTTCAATCACTCTATCTATTAAAAAAACCGCATCAAAATCCGTTGGTAGTTTTAAAGATTTAAATATAAAATAAATATAAATATTGTAGGACACATTACACACAGCGCAATCTGACCCCAAACTAAGCAGAGCTTGTGTGATGGAAGTCAGAAAACTGATAGGATAAATAATAATTATTAATAATTAATAATTTAAGCATACATAGGGATATAGGGACAGAAAAAGCGACTTTGTTTTATACTATGTAGTGATAGTGATGATGAAAAAGAATCAGTTTTTATGTTAATAAAGTAATATGAATTTGAATTTGTTATAATATTGACAAATTCTTAAATGATAAACAGCTTAACATTCCTATTTAATGATACTACGACATTAATAATTTTCTTTGGCTGTAATAATAATTTTATGACAATTAAAATCTACTTTGACATTAATAAAATTTACACATTAAATAAAAATGTTTTTTTTTTTTTTCAAATGTAATTATAGAATAATTAATTGGTATTTAAGATTACCAATAAGTGCTAAATATTGTATGCCCAAAAGGGTAGCTGTTGCTAGCTATTCGATGACACCAACAAACCAACATACACAGACTACAATAAATGATTTAGTATTAATGTTAAGTACTACTTGTATGTATTTTATTATCGTTTTTTAATATTTTTTTCCATATATTTATCCGTTTATGTAAAAAATGAAGTTTGCGTCCAAATCTTGTTGATTATTATTAGAGACTGTATTGAAATTTTCTTTCAAAGTATTTCGCAGTTGTTTCTGATTTTATGAAAAAGAAGTAAACCTAAGTTTGCGGCTTTATCTAATATTACTCAAGCTCAATGAGTAAAATACAACTCAATATTTCATTCAACACCAAAGTTACATTACAAGACATATTTTACTACGGTTTCAAAAATAACATTACAAATGTCAAAATGTTAAAACATGTCAATATATTATAATACATTATGTATATTTATAAGAATTAAAAGTTACTTACTAGTAATTTAATAATCGTCAAAGTCATAAAACAATGTCTCTAGCAGCCAAGATCTCAGACTGGTTCTAAAGCACACGGTGGAAGGTGCATCAAGAACGGAAGAAGTTACCATAACGGTAACGTAACGAGCAAGGAGGGTTTTTTTATATTTGTTAAGCTAGGTGTTTGACCACAGCTCACCTGATGTTAGGTGACGATGTGGTCGAAGATGGAAAACACACTTAGCCTGATATGGAACTGGCTCTCAAGTGAGACTACCGGAACACACCGTTAGATGTTTGGCGGCAGATTTTTGAAACTTAAGGATGGTAGCTAGCCAGCCGAATTCAAGAAAGTATTCAACCAACATGCTATGGTTTCCTCACGATGTTTTCCAGTTCATTGTTGAGGTTTGAACCCACGCCCTTCGGTGTGCGAACCAACTACGCTAACCACTGAGCTAAAATTGCCAAAAAAAAAAAAAATAGCCAGAGTGCTGTCAATATTACCACACTGGATGGTAATGTTGAATAATTGTTTTTTTATATTGTATTGGATGTTGTTCCTTCCAACTATAAGTTGTAAGTAGTAAAAAAACCCACCTCTACAAATAATAAAGCCGTAATAAATTCACGCGTAACGATTTCCCGATTTATTGTTTCCCGTTTAGGGGTTGTTCATAGAATGTCGCACGTGATTCGTCATTTTTATTACAACCTATAACCATTTGTATGAATTGTGTTGCGAACCGAAGTGATAATGATACCAGGCTTTGAAATATTACAAGTTTTTTCATGAAATGTTCTAAGATATCTGTCGACGACGAGTCTTAGCCGAATAAGTAGAATTGGCTATTGTTTTAGGGTTCTGTGTCAAAAAGGTACTTAAAACGAAAAGGTACCTAAAAGGCTTTTCATTTATGTGAGTCGCCTCAAGTGACCTACCTTGATTTTTTTTGTGTGTATGCAGGGGAGGGAATGTTTGTATGAGAGAGTGTGTATAAGTATGTGTTGGTTCTAGGTATTATTTTATTATTTTTTACTTGTAAAAAACTTTCTAGAAAATACGATGGGACTGCCATGAGGATGTCACAAAAGTCCCTTAACTTAATTGGAATAAAAAAATCTAAATCGGAATTTTAAAAAAATATATATATTTATATGTATACCTTTTCTTGTTCAGAGTAAATTCTTGATTGATAATTTCAACTATCACAGTAAAATATCTACAATAACAAATGATAATAACAGTTCATACCATAGACCCGCCTTGGCTTCGTACGGATGTTATATAATACATTCGAATTAAATTAATTGTCTTGAAATCCGTTGCATAGTCTTAAAACTCGCGCACGAAGGGTTCCGTACCATTATCTATAAAAACGGCATATTTATTTTAGCAATATTTATTTTATTCTGTTTTTTTGGTATTTGTTGTTATAGCAGCAACAGAAATACATCATCTGTGAAAATTTTAACAGTCTATCACGGTTCATGAGATACAGCCTGGTGACAGACGGGCAGACAGACAGGCGGACGGACAGCGGCGTCTTAGTAAGCGAACATCACACCCGAAATGAGACTTCATTTTATACCTACAATTTAATGACTATGCATTATGATAATGCATTTGATATTGTAAATTGAATCGACAGCATTTTATAATCGTAATCAAACTTTATTATTGGTATACCTACCCAATAAGTAGAATATTTTTACTTCAATGTACCCGTCCTTTGATGGCGCAAGAGAAATTAAAATTACATTGCCACCTGCAAAAGCTCATTTTGGGATAGGATCCGGCTTTGAGTGTAGCAGATGGCACCTATAATTTTCGTTTAATCGATGATATTTTTAGTAGAATATTGGGCAAAGTAATTTTACTTAGTTTCAGATGTCGATGAGAGACATTTGAATTATATTTTCAATTAAAAAATAAATGTATAAATCGTTAGTAAAAATATAATTATGTAAAAATAAAACCTTAAAAATTACATAATACCTCTGTAGTATTTTTTTTTTTCTAGTCCCCAAGGAAAATCATACAGTCAATAGCTATATAATAGTCTCAGATCAAAAACTACATAATAGTAGTGTTTGATCTGAGATAATAGTTATAACAAAATGACAAATGACCAACGTTTCATCTTATATCGTCTCCACTTAATACGCATCTAAGTACCTACCTTCTTTCCAAGTCTCACTAACAAGGTGAGCCATTCTTCCGTAACAATCATGAGAATTAGGAAATATTACCTACCCCGCTGTGGCACCCTCCTGTAACGATTATGTGCACGTGTTACGTAAACTAAACAATGTTGCAAATACAAACATACTACAAAGTAGGTAGGTAGGTACATACTTACCTAGTTACGTATAAATCGTATGCCATGAGTAGGTAACCGGGAAATCAGTAGCGGTTCATAAACGGCTTTATCTTGACCTTGATTTCTTAAAAATGGTACTAATATATAATTATTATAACTGAATTACGTGCACAAATGTAGGCATAATTATTATGAGTGTGTGGTGGAACATGTAATAGACTTATTATGGAAACTGACGTGGTCTTGACACATTTTCGTTTTATTTATGCGGGATTACTCACGTTTAATTTTATCGGAAACCTGACTATAGTTTCGGACACATCCGGTGGCTTCCTTTTTTTTGGTGGTTAAATTAAACGTGAGTAATCCCGCATAAATAAAATGAAAATGTAATTGACTTGTTTAATTTCAACAATTTATCTGGTTTTTACAGCGCTCCGAAGTTGACCGGGTTCTTGAATACTCGTACGAATGCGATAAAACGACGAACCATTAGGCTTAATTTCTATTATATATTTTTATATTCATATAATTTATTATTTTCTTAATATTACTTATTATTTTTTATTATTTTAATAATAATAATAATAATAATATAACTCTTTATTGTTCACACCAATTATTACTAAAAACAATTTTAAAGTAAAAACTTAATACTAGTTGAACAATTGGCGGCCTTATCGCTTAGAGCGATCTCTTCCAGGCAACCTAAGTATGGAGAGGGTTTAGTAGGTTAAGGACGGGGTGTGTTGGTAAGAGAATTAAAATAATATAATATATATATATAACATTTAAAAACATAATATATAAAAGACACAAATACATACCTAAATCTATTATAAAATATCAATACTTAAATATACCTTATATAATATACATATATATATATACTTATAGACATACATATATACCTATAATTATACACTTACATATGCTACCATACATAAACATTAAACATATAAGAAGAGATAGCGAATTGCAAGATTATTTTAGAAAGTGCACCTTAACTCTGTTCTTGAAGATCTCTAGTGTTTGAGCCCTCTGTATTTCTACAGGAAGCTCATTCCACAATTTAATAGCTGTCACAGTGAAAGAGGAGTTATAGAAGGAGGTTTTATGTAAAGGGGTATTTAGCGAAAGAAGATGTGCCGATCTCAATGAGCGTGCGTTGATGGAGTCTCGAAACCTGAATCGCTCCTTAAGATAGCACGGGTAAGAAGGGTTAAAGAGAGTGCTGTAAAGGAGGGACAGAATGTGAGCATCCCGGCGACGACGGATAGGGAGCCACTTGAGCTTAGCGCGAAATTCGGAGACGTGGTCATATTTACGCAAGCCAAATATGAACCTTATGCAGTAATTTTGAAGGCGCTCAAGCTTATCCAGCATGGTTTCTGTGACGTCTAGATAGCAAACGTCGGCGTAATCTAGGATTGGAAGTAAAAGAGATTGTACAAGTGCAATTTTAGTGGTAAGAGGCAGAAAGTTACGTAACTTACGCAAAGAACCCCCAGAAGCAAATATTTTACGACTTGTTTCAGCAAGCTGCGGACCCCAAGATAGATGACGATCAAAAGTTATGCCTAGGTTTTTGACAGTTTCACTAAAAGGTATCGTTACACCTTCAAAAACTACTTTTGGTAGTGTATCCCAATCTATATTGCAGATAGTACGCGAACTTCCTACAACGATGACTTGCGTTTTGGATGGGTTAACTTTTAAACCATACGATTTGCCCCATTCAGATATACGACGCAAGTCATCATTGACTGCATCTACAGCTTCAGAAAGCCACCCCAGCGGAGCTTGACAGTACAGCTGTAGATCATCAGCATATAGGTGGTAGGAAGAAGTGAGGTGTTGCGAGATTGAATTAATGAAGATAGCGAAGAGAAGAGGAGATAAAACGCCACCCTGAGGTACACCGGCAGATGTATTACACCAGGAAGAGTAAGATTCGTCAAGGCGAACCCTCTGCCGACGTCCGTACAGGTAACTATGAAACCAGCCAATCACCGTTGGAGATATGTTACTCGAGCGAAGTATTGCAAGAAGGATATCAAAATCTACAGAATTAAAAGCATTGCTGAAGTCTAGGAGCGCCAGCACCGTCAAATCACCATTCTCCATCCCAAGACGTATATCGTCTGATATTTTGACAAGTGCTGTGACCGTGCTGTGCCCCGGACGAAAGCCAGACTGAAAAGGGTTTAGCAGATCATTCTTTGTTAAGAAAAGGTTTAACTGGTTATGAACCAACCGTTCGAGGACCTTGGACAGAAAAGGAAGGATAGATATAGGACGATAATCAGTGAAGGATGCTGGATTGGCTTTCTTAGGCAACGGGATTATTTGAGCATCTTTCCATAAGGAAGGAAAAGTATTGCAGGAAATGGAGCAGTTAAAGATATGACAAATAATTGGGAGCAAATGATCAAGGATAGGAATTATCATATTGCGACTAATAGAGTCAAGTCCAACAGCACTAGAGGTAATTGAGAGTATGCTTTTCCTAACATCACAGTCGGTAAATTGGCGAAAATCAAAAAGAGGCAGGTCAGGAGTTATACAGCTTGAAAGATGATTTAAGGTGGAAGCTTTAGAAGAAGCATCGATAATAGGAGAAGCAGAAAAATGCTGATTTAACGAGTCGATATCCAGATTCTTAGGGATTGACTCCTGGCGCGACTTGCCCACTCCTAAAGACCTTAGAAATTTCCAAACTTTTGCTGGGTCTTTATCCTGCACAGAATTGAAAATATGGCGTCGCTGGGCGTCCCTACACACCAAATTGCAACGATTCCGCAACCGCACATACCGAGCCCTATTATCATCATTTGGATGAGTTTTCAATTTAGTCCTAGCCACCGCTTTTTTGTGCTTAAGAGCCTTGATTTCCTCAGTGAGCCAAGGTGCTGGAACATGCTTAATTTTAATAGATCGAAGCGGCGCGTGAATATCATACAATTTAGTTAGTATTGTATTGAAAGCCGCCACTTTATCGTCAGTTGAGTTCGCACATGTAACTGGAGACCAATCGATATTTGCAGCGTCACTCAGGAGTTTTTCATGATTAATACCACCAAAATTGCGCTGCACGATTATGGTAGGCTTAGCTTTGGGAGGACGGATTTTATAGGATAAGAAGATAAGATCATGATATGAGAAGTCAGCAGAAAGCTGCCCGTGCTTGGCTACGTGCAGTGGTGATGAAACCATTATAAGATCAAGAAGAGAAGGGACTGAGTTAGGAGCATGATGAGTAGCACAAAGAGGGAGGATATGCATGTTACAAGATTTGACTAAATTTTGCAATTTTAAGGAACGATGATCACATCTTAAAAGGCAGGTGTTAAAGTCGCCCATGATTATGGTATGCCCATAAGATGGAGTTAAATCTTCAAGGATCTTTTCAAAAGAGGAAAAGTATTTACTGTGGGAATTATTACTGTAATAGACTCCAAGAAGAATTTTAACATGTGAAAGAAAAATTTCTATGAATAGGTGCTCCCCAATATGGTCGGGTGGCGGCTGCAGGGAAGTGCTTATCACTGAGAATGGAATATGGCTACGGAGATAAATGGCCACACCTCCACCAACACGACCAACCCGATCGTTGCGAATAAGATTAAAGCCTGGTAAAGAGAAAGAGATAGACGGTAGAGAATTTCGGAGCCAGGTTTCGGAAACGAGAATGCCATGGATATTATTGCTATCTAGGCTTGCCTGCATGTCAGAAATATGGCCAGGGATGCTCTGAGCATTTATGTGGATGAGATTTAAGTTTCGAGACACATCGGAGAACTGGGATTCAATAGACTCAGATAGAGTTGGGATACTGGTAAAACTATCTTCAGAGGTACTGTGACCAGGTGAAGAAATAGATACATATTCGCTATCATCGCTGCTATCGTTAAAAATATTTAACATAATATATATAAAAAAAGCAAATAAATAAATTATCTATAACCAAAAATATCAAAAATTTTAATATAAAATTAAAAAAAAAAACCTTAATTATATTAATAGTAAGGTATCCAATACCCGCCGGAGAGGTCGGTTTGGTGGAAATTTGGAGAAAGGAATTAAGACGGAGCCGATAAAAAAAAAAAAAAAAAAAAAAAAATACACTACACTCTATAAACTATATAAGTGCACAACAAGCACGGACACCAAAAAAAAAAACTAATGAAGTTAAGTCACTACAAAGGATATATTATTATAGCATTAAGTTACAACCTTGTTTGGATCATTCCGCCACACTGTACTGTTCCGAGAACACATTAGTTTCAAATTTCGAGATCAAAATATTTAATAAAAATCTTAATGTATCGAAGTTTTTATAGTAATTAACGTCCATAAGACGTGTACCAGACAAAATCAGCATTGCGGTGATATCCCAATTGACATTGATACATGGCAAAGTGTCTAAATGTGCAAAAAAAAAAAAAAAAAAAAAAATATAATTCAATATATCAATGTCAAGTAATAATCAGTTCATTTCATAACAACCTAGCCAATAACAATGAGAAGGTTTTTTTTGGCGGGAAACTTTCAACTTGATAGGCGGGAATTTTTCTGTTACTTAAATAAAATTGATATATATCTTAAATAGTGGTCAGGAGGGAGTAATTTGTATATATTTTTATTCTTAGTTTATTAGTTCGTGTATATTTTCATTTTTCGGTAAGTTTCATACATTTCTCACTTAATTATGGAGGAGCCCCCTGACCCAGGGGGCTCTGTTCCTCAGCCTTCGCGTTTTGTTACAATATCAAACGAGTCAGGCATGGAAACAGATACTTCATCTGCTTCCAACCGCAAGCTGAAACGCCCTCGCACTACTAAAATATGTCGCCATTGCAATAAACGCAGACGAAGCCGTGGCTCCTCTGCAGAAGTTAAGGATACAGATTGCGCATGTGACTCCGCCGAAACTACTATTGACAATCCCAAACCGATTAATTTAAATATTGACCAGACAACCCGCCCGCAACCTTCACCTATAGGTAGGGTAACTTATGAAAATACAGACGCGGCTCCTTACATTGTGCATATTCAACGTGAACAAGTAAATCCGAATGATAATACGACTCTGCACCCTATTGCCTTTGGGAAATTTCTGCAAAAGCAAAATTTTGATGGTATTGTAAATGGTAGCTTAAAAAAAATTGGTCGAAACCGAATATCCCTTGCTTTCACGCACTTTGATAAAGCCAACAATTTCCTAAGCCATCATAGCCTCAAAAAGAATAACTGGAAGGCATTCATACCCACTTTCAATGTTACTCGCATGGGTATTGTTAGGGGAGTACCTGCAGAGTGGTCTCCAGAAGAAGTATTAGACAATATAAATGTGCCTTTTGGATGCGGTAAGATTTTAAAAATTAGACGGTTAAATTTTAAGTCATCTGTAGACGGCTCCCCAATGTGGAAGCCATCTCAAACAGTGATTCTGACTTTTGATGGACAAGTCTTACCTAAACGAATTTACATGTGCTACAATGCTCTACCGGTTGAATTATATATCTTCCCAACTGTTCAGTGTTACTCATGTTCAAGGTTTGGACACACAAAGGCACTATGCAGATCTAAGCCCCGTTGTTACAAGTGTGGACAAGCTCACACAGGTGAAACCTGTTACATTAGTGAAGACAAGGCCACTTGCTGTCTCTGCTCAGGGTCCCATTTTGCCACAAGCAAATGTTGCCCAGAGTTGGACAGGCAGAAACGTATAAAACGTTCCATGGCTGAGTCATGTGTCTCATATACTGAAGCGAGCAAGTTACATGCACCTGTGGTGCGTTCCTTTTCCGACATTACTGCAAGCCGTCCAGCATCAAACAGAATTCAACCCCCATCTCATTCATCTCCCACGATATCATACAGAAAAACCGTTACTCGACAGCCACACTCACCACACCAATTTTCCAAAGGCTATGACCGCTCAGCTCACCAAGAACTTGTAAAAGATTATGACATGCCATGCCTTACTAATGGGCTTGCTTGCAAGCCAAATTCCTCACATACTGAGGAACAGTCTATTATTGAAATAATTATGACTTTAATAAGCACCCTTTCACAGTCCACAATAATAAAATCAGACCACGCTGCACCAATAATTGAATCTTTAAAAAAAATCATATACATCCATAATGGATGTACATCAGAAAAACACTGTGAACAGTAATTATGCTTCGGCAGTTCCAATGCACTACCCTCATGTGGTGTTGCAGTGGAACTGTCGCAGTGCTAATGATAAGAAGCAAGAACTTATTTACCTAGCCAATAAGTATGACCCATCAATAATTGCCTTATCAGAAACTTGGTTTAGGCCAGGTTCTGTTTTTAAATTAAAAGGTTACTCCTGTCTTAGAGAAGACAGAAGTGATAGATATGCAGGAGTAGCACTCCTCATTAAGAACAATATTGTGTATAATTATATCCAACTTCCTCCACACAATAATTTCACTATAGTAGCTGCCCTTATCACTGGTATATGTTTTGTGTCAATATATATTGCCAAACCATCTTCTACTTCATTCCAGGAACTTAGTAACATCCTTCAGGTCTTACCTAGGCCCTTAATATTATTAGGAGACTTTAACTCTCACCACAGGTGCTTTGGTAGTACTAAATCTGATAGCAATGGAGAAGAACTTCTGAATTTAATTAATGAACATAATCTCTGCATTCTCAACACAGGTTCACCTACACGTCGCACAATTTTCAACCAACATCAGAGTTCTGTAGACCTATCTATTACAACACCTTCCCTGGCCGCTTCCCTTACATGGTACACACTCTCTTCTACTTTTTATAGTGATCATTTCCCCATAGTTATTTCTTTCCCAGGTAAAAAATCTAGAACCCTTCCACCGAAACCTAGATTTAAATATAGGCTGATAGAAAATAATTGGCAAAGTTTTAAAAACCACATAGAGGATAACATAATGAACTTACCTAAAGACACTTTAAATGTAGAGTTATGTTCTCAAGAGTTTTCTAAGCTCATGATTGGAGCAGCCGATTCTAGTTTTCCAGTTAAAAATGCTTCTAAGGGCAAAATACCTTCTCCTCCCTGGTGGGATAATGAGTGCACTTTAGCTACTAAGAAAAGGAAAGAGGCAGAAAAAGTTTATAATTTAAACATGACAAATGATAACTTCAATAGTTTAATGGATATTATATCAGAAACAAAAAAACTTTTAAAAGATAAACGCTTTCAAGGCTGGAGAAAGTTTTGCAGTTCCATCTCTCCAAGAACACCTTCCTCAGTCATGTGGACAAATATTAAACGTTTTCGTTCAGGGATAGCTCAGAATACTTTTAATACAATTCCACCGTCTTTAGCCGAAGATTTTTTGAATAACTTAGCACCTTCTTTTGTACCAGAACAAGACTTAGTTCAGATTTCTTCAAGTTCAAATAATTCATTCCTTAGTTCAGCTTTCACTCTGGAAGAGCTTAAAGGTGTCCTGTCTTATGTTAAGGACTCGGCTCCTGGAGAAGATGGGATTCCTTATTCTTTCTTTTCCCATCTTGGAGAAAATGGTCTACTTTACTATTTGAAGATTGTGAATTCTGTGATTCTGACAGGTGACGTTCCGGAATCTTGGAAGTCACAAACAGTGTTGCCTATATTAAAACCCAACAAAGAACCATCCGAAGCTTCCTCATACCGACCCATAGCTTTATCTCCAGTTATAGCAAAAGTAGCAGAACACCTTATCAAAAATAGGCTAGAATGGTTTTTGGAAAGCAACAATTTACTCGCAGGGTCACAGTTCGGTTTCAGGAAAGGGAAAAGCACCATGGACAGCACTGGTATATTGATATCGGACATTCGGCTAGCATTTACTCAAAATGAATCTGTAGTCGCCGCATTCATAGATATCAAATCAGCCTATGATAATGTTTGCCTGTCAATATTAAAGAAAAAGTTACTTAGATTACAAGTTCCACAAAACCTTATTAGTTTTATCATAAATTTTTTATCTGGTCGCTTAATAACAATTAATGGTTCAAGCAGAAAACTCTGGAGAGGGCTTCCACAGGGGTCGGTGCTCAGCCCTATCCTTTATAACGTTTATACGCATGACCTAGAAAGTTCATTGTGTGGAACCTCTAAAATTCTACAATATGCTGATGATGTGGTTATTTATAGTTGTAATAAGTCAATTCATAACGCCTATGTCTCAGTATCTACGTCATTAGACCTTCTTAAGATCTGGTTAGACAAAAACGGACTAGATTTATCTGTATCTAAGAGCTGTGCGCTACTTTTCTCTAGAAAACGTATGCCTCCTCCAATAACTTTAAAATACAATAGTAAACCTATTCCTGTTAAATCACAAATAAAATTTTTAGGCCTAATTTTAGATTCCAAACTCTCGGGAAAACCACATTGTGAATACGTGTCAGAAAAATGTGAACGTGCTCTAAACATCCTTAGATGCCTGTCAGGTGTCTGGTGGGGGGCGCACCCTTTCTCATTAAAACTAGTTTACAATGCATTGATTAGGAGTATTTTGGATTACGGAACATTTTTGCTGGAACCCTCTAGCGTCGCTGGAATGAACGAACTAGATGCTATTCAAGCTAAAGCTCTTAGAATTGTAACTGGGGCTATGAAATCTAGCCCAATTAACGCCCTTCAGGTCGAATGCGTTGACCCGCCTCTTAAATTTCGTAGGCAGTTTTTAGCAGATAGATTTTTTTATCGCATTCTACAGTTTTCAAATCATCCATTAATTATCAAAACTCAACAACTATCAGTTCTAGTCGATTCATCTCCTTACTGGACTAACAAATCATTGCCACATCTTGTTATTAGTTACAGATCTTATAAAAATATATCTGCACCGACACACCGTTCATTTCGTTTCCCACTCTTTGAAACACACTTTAGATCCCTCATTATCATCCCGGATATCCATATAAACACTGGTATTTTAAAAGGTGACACAAATGCCAACACCTATTTTAAAGCTGTAATTGAAGAGCGCTGGCCTGGTTGGCATCAAATCTACTGTGATGCCTCAAAGCACACATCAAACCGTAATGTCGGTGTTGGTATATATCATCCTCAATACAATATTGTACAAAAAATTAAATTTCCACCTGAAACTTCAATATTCACAGGTGAATGTTTTGGTATTTTTATGGCCTTACAATATACACTGTTACTGAGACTTCCCAAAGCTATTATATTCTCAGACTCTATGAGCGCACTGAAAGCTTTGGCGAAGTTCCCGTTCAAGACCAATATCTTCTCTCCAATAATTATTAAGACTAGGGAAATGTTAGAGAAATGCGCAAGTAAGGGTTATTCTGTTTCTTTTGCCTGGATTCCCAGTCACAGCGGTATAGTTGGCAATGAAAGAGCAGATGAGTTGGCAAATGAGGCAATAGATTGCGGAGACATTTTTTATTTCAAAAATTACACTCAAGACTTGGCTGCTCTTCCTAGGCTTCTCCTCAAGGAATCTTGGGGAGAAGCATGGACAAGTAGTAGCCAGGTAAAAGGCAAATATTACCATTCCATTCAGCCCGAAATTCCGAGCAAGCCGTGGTTTTTTAAATCAAGGCTTAGTAAAAGAGCCACGTCTGTGTTGATACGAATGCGATTGGGTCACATGTGCAGTCCTGCTCACCTTGCTCGTTTTCGCATTATTGACGACGATACTTGTGAATGTGGGGAAGATGTTGGTAACGAAGACCATATTTTCCTCAGCTGCCCATTGTACGATCATACTCCATTATATAATAGTTTATCGGTTCTAGAAATTCCATTCCCCACTAGTGTAAAGTGCTTGCTTCTTACTCATTCCATTCATATATATAAGATACTAGCTTTATTCATCGAAGCTAATGATGTAAAATTGTAGAATATGTAAATAGTAGTAGATTTAGAATAGTCGTTAAGTTATTGTAAATAATTCTATTAATATATTTTTTTTTTCCCTTTCATGTACATATTGCGACATTTTATCCATCCCCTCTGACCATTTCCATAATCACTTCCCTTCATCCTTAATTTTGTTTGACGATCCTTACGTTTCCCCATAAAAAATATTTAAAAAAAAAAAACCGTCCTGATACACCTAACTCTCCTTCTCCGTCTTGTTACGTTCCCTAACCTCACTCAATAAAGAAGCAAAAAAGGAAAACGAAGAGAAACTTGACACTGGCAAATGCACAGAAAGTGCGACGCCAACTCCTATTAGTAGGAATAAGAAGAAAAAAAAAAAAAAAAACAATGAGAAGTGAATTGAAATTTTTATGAAAAATCTACCTACCTCTTCGACTTGGTAGTACAGGGTATACACCTAATATACCTTTTACCTTGAAATTTAAAGTACTTAATCAATAGAAGTAGGTAGCCGATCAATGACATGTAATGTGCAAGTGTAAGTTTGTACAGAACCAAAAGACAGAAATGATACCCAAACCGACCATTGACTACAGGATATCACCTAAACTCTTGGTTTCGGTACGCGTCTTATTCGTTCACTTGGTACTACTGTTGGAAGCGGTTTAGCTACGGATGACTTCGCCGCCGTAGGCATACTGATCTTGTCGAGCTCTTCGATGCAACTGATGCGGTGCCGCGAACCATCGGTTCCCAGCACGAATATGGAGCCCTCACGATTGGACTATTTTCTTATTTATTATCTACCCTATTCCCCACCACAAAACTTAGGTTTTTACAATAATTTCTAATCAGAGTGTACATTTACGAGAATCCTAAGCAGGTGGAAAAGGCTTAAGTTACCGCTTGGGGACAAATTAACATTGGCGAACGTTTTTTCGTCTCTTTATGTGGTGGAAATAAAAATGATTATTTGGACAGCATGAGATAGAAACGATTCGTCAAGACTGTGACCAAAAATACATTTATATTATCATGGCTTCCTCCAACACAAGATGCAGCTCATTTCCACAGTCTCCGAGTTTATCACCAGGTTCAGCCGTGGCTCGACAAACACTGTGATCCTGAAGATAGGGGCTGGAAAAGGCATGGAAAAATTTGGATACCAATCCAAACTCAACTAAAATTGTATGTCAAAATCAATATCATTATAATATTATTGTTAACTCAATTTCGAACTTCGATTGATTGGTTTTTTGAGTTATGGCTTCTGCGCCTAGTGTCACGGTTTTACCGGGAACGCGGAAAAAACATTTCGCCCAATCGTATTTATTTCCGAAACTTGCGTTTTTGTATAAAAATTATGTTTTTTTATTCATAAAATGGCGAATCACAAGCGCGGTTGGGGAAAACAATGTAAAGTCTTTTTTGACTTTTTCGTATGCTTCCACAACTCCATCGCAGCTTATAGTAAAGTCACTATTACTTTATCAGAAAGAAAGAAAGAAAGATACATTTATTTTGACACACACAACACTACAACAACAAAACACTTCTTATAAATAATGACAAAAATAATAATAATAATGAACAGTTATAAATAGTTGTCGCTGTAGTGTCCAGTGCGACAAAAAGGTTGGTTCTCAGCATTAATGCTGCCGATTTCTCAGCAGCGCTGGTTTTCAGAACCAACCTTTAGGGACGCACAAGACTGAATAAAATAAATAAGATACATACGCGAATATACAATAGAATAGAGAAATTATAAATATACATATAGTGAAGAAATTGCGTAAAGAGAAAAGTATATCTAAGTACATACATTAAGAAATATAGTTTATAGTAAATGTAAAACAAGACAAGGATAAAAATTTGTAGGGGCTGGCGTGAACATATACTACATAATACTGGAGAGGAAAGGAAAGAAAATAATATAATATTACATATAGAGTTTATACGAAGATCAAGAAGCAAGTACTGAAGTGAGACCGGTTGCTACCGTCTTGACTTCTGCAACTCCAGCAAATGCTTCTTGATCTTCAACCTAAAACTGAATTTGTTTTGAAGCTCTCGTACGGGCGGTGGAAGGGAGTTCCAGCATTTGGTCGCATTAAACCTGAAACTACCGCGAAACGCAGCAGAGCCGTGTCTCGGCGTTCGCAACAGTAGCTAGCAGGTGGCCCGTACTGTCTTGTATTCAGAAACCCATTTGAGCTTAGAGTACAAATAAAGCGGTGCCTGGTATTTGATAACACCAAACATTAAAGTAGCGAGATGGAGTGTGCGCCTATGCTCCATTTTCAGTACGTTATATTTATTTAAAAAGGGAGTAACGTGACTGCGCTGGGGTACATTAAAACAAAATCGTGCACAAGAATTTTGTACTCTCTGGATAAGACGTGAAGTTTTTTTAAAGAGACATGGCCCATACACTGTGTCAACGTAGTTGAATTTAGACAACACAAGTGAGTCTACAAGTATTAAGCGAAGGTCCGTGCTAATATAATTTCTTATCTTATACAAAACTTTAAGGCGATAAAAGCAGTTACTGTTGGCTCATTGGGAGTATGCCTGCCTGAGCTGTAGGGCGTGGGTTCGATTCCCGCCAAGGACAAATGTTTGTTAAGTATAAAACAAATGTTTGTTCTGTGTCTGGGTGTTCTGTATATATTATAAGTATGTATTTACAAAAAAAAAAAGTATTTATGTATTCTATCAGTTATCTGACTTCCATCACACAAGCTCTGCTTAGTTTGGGGTCAGATGGCGCTGTGTGTAATGTGTCCTACAATATTTATTTATTTATTATTTATTTATCTCACTGATATGACGCTCGAACTTTAACTGCTCGTCGAAAATAAGTCCTAAGTTTCTCACTTCATGAACCCGTTCAATTACCTCTCCACAAGCCCTTAATACGGGGTTTGGAAGAGCAATATTGAGAGTCTGGTGCTTGGAACCCAGAATCATAAACTTAGTTTTCTTTGCATTTAACAGTAGAGAATTTTTATAGGCCCAAGTCTTAACTCTTTCAAGGTCCTGATTTATTCGAAGTTCAGCTGCGCGAATGTCACTGGGTTTAAAAGACATATATAGCTGGATGTCATCAGCGTATATGTGAAATTTACAGTGCTGGAAACAGTTCACTATATCAGCAATGTAAAGAATAAATAATAAGGGTCCTAAAATAGAGCCTTGTGGCACTCCCCTATTCAAGTCTCGCAAGATTGACCGCAACACCTCCCCACTATCTTTTTTTATTTCCACATACTGCGCTCTATTACTAAGATAGGAATTAAACCATTTTATGACACTAGAATCTAGACCATAGAAATTTAGTTTAGATAAAAGAAGGGCAATATTAATTGAATCTAAGGCACGCGAAAAATCAAGTAGTACTAGAATAGTACCCATGCCTTGATCTTGTGAAGCTAAAACATTATCAGAGACATCTAACAAAGCTGAACTTGTTCCTCTAAGTTTCCTGAAGTCAGACTGCATATCAGGTAAAATATGTTCTCTTTCAAGATATTCCATTATTTGGGAGCTCACTACTATTTCCAACACTTTAGAAAGGCAAGGTAGAAGACTGATTGGGCGCAAATCTTTCAATAAAAGTGGATCCGATGTTTTTGGTATGGGCTTTAACTATAGCGGTTTTCCAAAGTGATGGATACACTCCAGTGCTAAGAGATTCATTAACAATAGCTGTGATTGTATCAAGGCTTTGAGGTAGCGTTAAATTAATCATGTCTAGTGATATTCCATCTACTCCTAAGGCGTTAGACTTAATTTGCTTCAGATATTTTAGTATTAGGAGTGACTGTTTCAAATAGAAATATAGAGCCATTACTAAATCGATTAAATTCATAATAAGTCATAGTAGAAATAGCTACATCTTCATTACCGGGTATATGAAGAAAATGATCATTAATCGCATTAGGATTGTCAAATTGTGATGTAATGTCTGATGAACTTGACGGCAAAACATTATTTTTTAGATTATTCCATAGCAATCTGGAATTCTTAATATTGCTATTCACGTGTTGATTAAAATAAGCTACTTTTTCAGCATGTAAAGCAAGAGATACTTGCTTTTAACTATTAAGGCATGACTGGACTGGAATCATCCATGAATTACTGACTATTACTACTAAATTACTGAAAACTTAAACTTATAAACTAGTAAATAGTTTTATCTCAAAATACTTGAAACATTGTTTCATTGAAACTTTCAAGTTCAAAAACTGCGACGCCAAAAATGAAGAAAAAGATAATATCACAATTCTGTCATAGTGTCAAACTTCAATCAAGTTCTTATAAAAGCAGAATATGGTCTGAAATTGACCAGTATATTTACTTACGTCAACAATGTTAATAAAAAGCACCATAAACTAAATAAAATATAGTGTTTTATCATGGTTCTTATTAAGGTGTATATGGACTTCAACGGAGCTTTTGGCATATTTCAGATTACGTCCGAAAACTTGATTACTTTTCTTTTTATCTTGACGCGCTACAAGTCAAGTAAATAATTACATCTTTTGGATTTGGTTCAATTTCTCTATTTTTTAGCTATATGTAAAAAGCCATGTAGATCATAATTAATATCTATTGGTACGTATAATGATCAACTACGATGTAAAGTTTATAACGTGCGACGAATTGATCGACTCTAAGAATTACGACGACAAAACTTTCAAGTAAGTTCCAAGTTTCTAAAAGTCTATCTAAGTAAGATATCTGGCTTGACTGCTATGTTTGTTTTGTAGATATGAAACGAAGAAAAGGTCCGAAGAAACGGTATTCGACGCCAGTAAGAGGAATTATTATGAACGACGTGGCGGGCAATGGAGAACGCCGCGTTCGAGACAACTAAAACAACTCGAATCAAAGTTTCGCGATAAAACAGTTATAAAATCTGTGTGGTCATCAGAAACCCTCGTCACAGTAATATTTTCGTCCGGAGCTATCGCCTACCTCACTATTAAGTTAAACACATTAGATGTAACTCAAATTTTATTTGACAGATACTTTGTGGGTAAATTGTCTGGACAAATGGTTACAAATGGTGAGTAAAACAATGTTGTAAATCAAGCTTGTAGCTTAGTCCGAACCATAGTAAGTGAATCAATTGGGGTGAGAAAAGAACGGCTCTGGATTATATCCAATACACCTCTTTCTATTTCAGATTGATTGCAGTTCTTTTTGACTAAATCTATTGATATATAAAACTTTTATACATTCAGAGTAATTTATAAAAAATTGTTTTTGTGTTCCAGTTGCTCTGTGCAAGTCTCACTTGTTATTTACACACACTGATCGCACAGCAACATTGGTGACATTTGGCAAGAGTTTCAACAGCAATACACCAAGTCGTATCACAGATAGAGATCCATCTTTACATGTAAGTACAATAAAAATACCTTAATGTCTAAAATAGTATTTTTCTCTAAAGGCTTGTACCAAAAACCTATAACATTTATTAGTAAATACATATTATATATGTCAGGATAGACAATAACCAATTTACTTTATGAATTATGGTTCCAAAAATGGTGAATAATCAATCTGAGGTTCCATAACTAGAAAAATTGGGTACTGCTGCTATAAAGCAATAAGTTTATTAATTATACTCGTAGTCCCTTTGGTATTATCTGCTTTTCTTCCAAGTTATTTTATATTTTCAGAGTATAGAGCTAGGTGGAGGCACAAGACGCACGGAACGGCACCTCTCATCCTGCGACACTGCAACTGGCTCGAGAATTCTTGTGTGGAGTGTGACTGCAGCGGAACCTGCTCCATGGAGCCCAGTTATAGAAGATTCGGCTAATTTACACCTATACCAAGTTAATGGGTAATAATAATACTAATTCTGACTGCTATTTTAGACTACTTTTATTTCTCTAGAGCAAACAAATACGATACTTTTTTATTTAAGACTAATAAAGAACTACTAAGACTAATAATAAAAGAAGATAATAATAAGACAAACGAGACACTTCTTATGGTAAGAGAAAACGTCTGTCCATAACCATTACAGTGATACACGGAACTTTGAATAGTAAAACAAAGTCTAGGTCTTCGCTGCTTTTGTGCTCAATCTTTTGAGACATTGGATGGTTTCTTTGGTAGTCTTTGTACAAGTTTTTGTTTCCATGAAAGAATACATATACATCTATACTAGTTATCCACCTGAACTGTGACCTCATGAACACAATATTTTCGCAATGCCCTAACTGATTTGATTCATTGGCTTGAATTTTTTTATTGCTCTAATTACTTGCCTAAAAATTTTCATAAAGTTTTAATCAACAGTTTGCAAATTATCATGAACACAATATATGTATATACAAATGCTGATTCATCTAAATAGATTTGGAGACCTTTAGTGCACTCGGTTAAATATGCCATTGAAACACTTGTTCTGGAAAATATTTTATAACATAAATTCTTAATATTCCCTGCAGAAACTAATTAATATTTATATTATGACACAGTGTATGTAAAATGTTAAAATGTTCAAGCGATATTTTTTCATGTTGTCTGTTGCAGGCACAACATTTCCTTGGTAGCGTATCATCAGTTGGAGCATGAAACACTATCAGCCGAGCTCTCTCATAAACAAGACAATGTCATCCATATTGTTGAACATATTGCTTGTCAAAAGGTGAGAGAAATTCAACAACACACCTATTTGATTTGGTTATTCATTTTGTTTTACATATCTGTTTTTTATGTTTGTTCTAATATATTTAAATTTGATTTCTTCAAGCCAGATTTTTGTGTAAACTTTAAAAAACTAAACTGTTAGACTAGTATTGATAATACTTAGACGGAAATATACATATAATGTTATTTTCAGAGCGGGATCAGCATAGAATGGCATAGATATGAGATCCCAGCATCGAACCGCGCGACCAAACTGTCCTCGAAGGAGAGCAGTACACGCGTGTCGCTGCCGGCTGCGGCGCGGGCCGTGCGTCGCGCGTTTTGTGACTCGCGCCTATTGGTCACGTGTATTGACGGCTCGATACACGTTGTGCATCAGATAGCAGGCCTCACACACTCGACAAAAGCTGGATTTGTTAGTAGTTTTTTTTTTTATATTTGGCACTGAACTATTGAAACATTTTGTGCTATACTTAATTGCATCCGCTATGTACAGAAAAATATCCCATAGCGACATTCATTTGCCGTTGGGCGTGGGTTCAATCCCGCCCAGGGCAAACGTTTTATGATATAAACAAATGTTTGTTCTGTGTCTGGGTGTTCTGTATGTACTTATTATAAGTATTTACAAAAAAAATATGTACCTATTCTATCAGTTATCTGACTTCCATCACACAAGCTCTGCTTAGTTTGGGATCATATGGCGCTGTGTGTAATGTGCTACGATATTTATTTATTTAGAACACATCTATTCCAATGGATATCGGTTCTGCTGCAGATATGGCGAGCCCACTGCCACTTCAGCTCACTAAGAGGCTAAGTTATGTCGTTGAAAAGCTATTTGATGTCTCTCAACTGTAAAGATAAAAGAAGTCATCATCATCATCCACAGCCTTCTTTATCCCACTGCTGGGTATAGGCCTCTCTTGTTATACCATCTGCCTCGGTCCTGTGCCAATCTGGTCCAAGTTCGACCTGCGACGGTGACAATATCGTCGACCCATCTTGCGGCTGGACGACCAACGCTCCGCTTACCTAAAAAGTAGTATCTAAATCCTATTACAGATAGCCACAGACATACAATGGATTGGCGAGTTAATCGTAGCGGCGGAAGAAGGCGGCCGAATCCAGTGCTTCGATCGCGCACTCTCTTTACTCCACCATCATACCAAGTTCTTCGACCTGGCGCCATATCTACGGTAATGTGAAAACTAATTTGCTATAGGATCAATGACTTTTTTTTTTCTCTTATTACTGGCATTACATTTTGTGCATTCTGCCAGTTTCTAGTATTTCCAATATCTCAATGTAAAAAACACATAAAATATCTAAGTCACAGTCAAAGTATTTCATACCAAGCTAAGTGTGTTAACCATCTTCGACCACACTGTCACTTGACATCAAATGAGCTGTGGTCAATAACCTAGCCAGTAAAGCCAGTTTTGTAACCAAAGGGTAAAACGGGACCCTATTACTAAGACTGCGCTGTCCGTCCGTCTGTCACCAGGCTGTGTCTCATGAACAGTGATAGTTAGACAGTTGAAAATTTCACAGATGATGTATGTCTGTTGCCGCTATAACAACAAATACTTAAAAACAATTAAATAAATATTTAAGGGGGCAAAATCGAGCAAAAAAATTACGTTTGTTGTATGGGACAACAAACGTGATTTTTTTGCTCGATTGTGATTACGGCAACAGGCAGACGCTTGAAATATTGACAGAATATTAAGTTATATATTCACTTCAAAAATAAATAATTAAATTAAAATAAAACAAATATTTAAGTGGGGCTCCCATACAACAGACATGTTTTTTTTTTGCCGTTTTTTATAGATAATGGTTTTTATAGAGAACGACACGCACTTGGCCGGTGTTTTAAATAAATACCTACCTACTCTTAACTGAAATTTTAAGGTTAAAAATACAAAGTTTGTTTAAAAACCTCCTTTGATAAAAATTAAAATTTCCTCGCAATTTCACGTGCAATGTCTGTTTTGCTTTTCGTTGCAGTAATCTATTAATTACATATATTGTATATCGAGGTGGCTTGTTCTGTTTCCAGTGAGTCTCGTCGTATGCAGATCTTAACTACGCAAGCTACGAAGGGTGCTTCTGTGATACTAGCGTTATTTGTGGGTGGACCCGTCACGTTACTGCGCGTTACACACCCGAAGTTATTGACGGTAAGACTTTGATCAAAGAAATGAAAAAAGTGCATACAGTCTCGTAATAAAACATGTACTACACTGTAGCGCGGGAGAAGGGGGGGCACGTGTTAGTCGGGCAGGCGTCGTAGTTCGGATAAGCGATCATTCGGTTGATCGACGTTCGGAAAATCAACACTCCAGTGTATTAGGAATTATTTTATATGGTTTGCGTTTGACCACATATCGGTCTAGGATAGAACGAACTTACCTATAAAAAAATCCATAAATACGCGATTGATGCGTGATTTTGTAGCGATGATAGTCCAGTTAAGCGCGATCGGTTCACACGCCGAAGGGCGTGGGTTCAAACCCCAACAATGACTTTGAGGTGCCGGTGAAGGAAAACATCGTGAGGAAAGCATAGCATGGTGGTAGGGTACTTTCTAGTACTCGACTGGCTAGCTACCACCCACAAGTTGAAAATCTGTCGCCAAACGCCTAACGGCGTGTCCCGTCAGCCTCGCTTGGGAGCCAGTTCCGTTCCAGGCTAGTTGTGTTTACCATATTCGACCACACCGTCAACCAAAAATAACATATAACATACTTTCTATTATATTTGTAAGCACATAGCGGATGTGTATTGTCTGCAGGCGTGGATCCGCGCCCGACGCATGTCGAGTGCAGTCGCGTTATTGAAGGCCATGGAGTGGGAGCGAGAAGGTACAGAGTGTCTGTGGGCCGTCAACAGGCTGGTCTGTGCGGCGCTACGGAGCGGCGCGGGTAAATATACTGCAGAGGATCCAGCAAGGCAATCCACGACAAAACACGTCAAGTTTTCGATACCAATAAACGTAAAAAGTAGACAGAAACTTATAAATAGGACACAAAGTGCCATCTAGCCTCTAAATATCGTAGGACTTTTTACACAGCGCCATCTAGCCCCTAAATATAGTAGGACTTTTCACACAGCGCCATCTAGCCCCTAAATATCGTAAGACTTTTCGCGCAGCGCCATCTAGCCTCTAAATATCGTAGGACTTTTCACGCAGCGCCATCTAGCCTCTAAATATTGTAGGACTTTTCACACAGCGCCATCTAGCCCCTAAATATCGTAAGACTTTTCGCGCAGCGCCATCTAGCCTCTAAATATCGTAGGACTTTTCACGCAGCGCCATCTAGCCTCTAAATATTGTAGGACTTTTAACACAGCGCCATCTAGCCCCTAAATATCGTAGGACTTTTCACACAGCGCCATCTAGCCTCTAAATATCGTAGGACATTTTACACAGCGCCATCTAGCCCCTAAATATCGTAGGACTTTTCACACAGCGCCATCTAGCCTCTAAATATCGTAGGACATTTTACACAGCGCCATCTAGCCCCTAAATATCGTAAGACTTTTCGCGCAGCGCCATCTAGCCTCTAAATATCGTAGGACTTTTTACGCAGCGCCATCTAGCCTCTAAATATTGTAGGACTTTTAACACAGCGCCATCTAGCCCCTAAATATCGTAGGACTTTTCACACAGCGCCATCTAGCCTCTAAATATCGTAGGACATTTTACACAGCGCCATCTAGCCCCTAAATATCGAAAGACTTTTCGCGCAGCGCCATCTAGCCTCTAAATATCGTAGGACTTTTCACGCAGCGCCATCTAGCCCCTATATATTGTAGGACTCTTCACACAGCGCCCCAAACTGAGCAAAGCTTAGGAGAACTAGATAACTGATAGAATACTTATATACTTTTTTTTAGTACATACTATTAATACAATCATATACAGAACACCCAGAGACAGAACAAATATTTATGGTCACCTAAATGTTTGTCCTGGTAGAAATCGAACCCACACCCTAGCTCTTGAAGCAAATATTCTACCAAATTACGTAACAGGGCAGTCAAGTGAATGTGAAGTGCTATCATTTTTAATACATTTTGGTATCGGTAAGTTGACGAAAGTGTTGTCGCAAATTGTCGTGCTAGACCTTATCTATACATATAATAAAATCGTAACCGAGTCGTTTCTGTACATTAAATATTTTTTCAAAATATCAATTTTGGTACTTAATATATTGCGGCGACATAATTTTACGCGTGCCCGCGAAAAGCTCATTCCTTTGATCGAAAATTGTGATTACAGAAGCGGTAGCCGAAGAGTGGTCAGCTCAGGCGGCATTAGGGTCATACTTAGCCCCTTGTGCGCCGCACGGGGCCGACGCTCTCCAGTTCGCGCCGCCCCTGCACGACTTGGCAAGGAAGTTCTTCCATCACCTGCTCAGGTTTGTTTAAAACCTACCACAGGCGCGCGGCCTGGAATGCGGCCAGGTAAAACCGCGCCTAGACCCGCTGAATTTGCTACGATTTATCGTAATTAAAATTGTTATGAAACGGACCCAAACGAAGTAAAATGAAGTAAACCGTCATGACACTCCACTGAGTGTCATGACGGTTTACTTTTTTTTACCACCATAGCCATAGCCTGGGTAGTTTGGAAGGATGGAAAGTGAGGCCTTTGCTTTTGGGACATATACATATTTTTGTTTTGGTATTTGTATATTTTTTTTGGCGAGCGTGCTCCTTCTTTAATCGCATCTTCACTTAACATGAGGTGAGATGGCGATCAAACGCAAGCCAAGTCATCATTAAAAAAAACTATAGTCAAATAATAAATAAAAAACCGGCCAAGTGCGAGTCGGACTCGCGCACGATGGGTTCCGTACCATTATAAAAACTGCAAACCAAAAAAATCATGTCTGTTATAGACATGATTTTTTTGGGAGCCCCACTTAACTTTTTTATTCTGTTTTAGTTTTTGATGTTATATTGGCAACAGAAATACATCATCTGTGAAAATTTCAACTGTCTAACAAATACAAATACAAATCACGGTACAAATACTATCACGATTCATGAGATACAGCCTGGTGACAGACAGACAGACGGACGGACAGCGGAGTCTTAGTAATAGGGTCCTGTTTTACCCTTTGAGTACGGAGCCCTAAAAACGTCTTCGTCGAATGATCAAATCTTTATATATAAAAATTTCGTGTCACGTTGTTTGTCCGCGATGAACTCCTCAACTACTGAACCGATTTTAACCAAATCTTACACACTGTGTGCAGTTTGATCCAACTTGAGAGATATGATAGTTTATATCTCAATTTATAATCGCAATATTTTTTTATTGCTAATTATTTGTATATTATACGACAGAGGTATAATTATCTGTGCGTTCCATAAAATTCTAATAGATGGCGGTGTGAGGTAATTTATTGACTGGATTGAGTAAGTATCCAATAGATGGCGCTACTTTAAAAGTCCAAACGTTTCATATGCGATACAATTTATTGCACGTTACATGTGTGTGTTCAATTTGGCCACAACAACGCATGGCCGGGTCTCTAGTCATCTATAAAACAATCAAGCAGATCGGTTAGCCGTTTTGCACATGTTCGTGGAACTTGTTCGTGTTAAAGTTATTAACTATGTACATAGAGTTCGTTGGTGTCTACAGACGCGGTCGGACGGAGAAGGCGCTCAGCTTGGCCGTGGACCTGGCCGCGTGGGATTTGTTTTGCGACGCACGGTGGTCGGCCGCTCGTCGCAAGCAGACCGACCTCGCGGAAGAAGCCGCTTCCCTCGCCGTGCACTACGCCCAAATAGAACGACCAGGTACCAAAAATACAAGTAGGATAAACAACACTCAAACTGACTTTAAAATCTAAACGGTGACGCATGTATCTTACTATTTTATTTTTCTTGTGAGCTGTGCACTCTTCATCTAAACTGGAAACTAGAATAAAACCGGCCAAGTGCGAGTCGGACTCGCGCACGAAGGTTTCCGTAACATTATCTATAAAAACGGCAAAAAATCATGTCTGTTGTATGGGAGCCCCCTTTAAATATTTGTTTTATTTTAATTTAATTATTTATTTTTATAGCGAATATATAACTAAATATTCTGTGACTATTACAAGCGTCTACCTGTTGCCGTTATCAATATCGAGCAAAAAAATCACGTTGTATGGGAGCCCCCTTAAATATGTAATGTATTCTGTTTTTTAGTATTTGTTGTTATACATCAGAAATACATCATCTGTGAAAATTTCAACTTACTATCACGGTTCATGAGATACAGCCTGGTGACAGACGGACGGACAGCGGAGTCTTAGTAATAGAGTCCCGTTTTACCCTTTGGGTACGGAACCCTAAAAAATGAAAACTAAAGTTTAATTCAATACTATATTTCACTGATTTTTATTTGTTACCAGAGTCGGAATCTTCGGATTCGTGCTCCGACTGCAGCTCACATTCCTACACTAATTCCGACGCAGAAACGACCGCGTCTTCAGAAATGGCTAAAACAAAACCGCCGCCACTACCTCGCGTCTCTCTCCCTCACACACTGCTACCCGTCCCTGTCTCGCAACCGGAACCAATATCTACAAACAGCATCCGACCCAACCTACACCAATACTTAGAACGGGACAACACTATATGGAACACGGATATACAACAAAAAATATACAAACCTGACTTGAAACCGATACTAACGCAAAACGCGAAATGGCACGAGAACGGATTACCGACTTACAAAACGAAGAGTGAACAAAACAAGACTGTTTTAGACATAATGCCCCGATCGCACGATTTAAACTCTGCTCAGTATAAGCATGTATTTCAAACGGAGTTGAGGGACGATACAAACATGACTAACACGTTGTATCGCTATCAGAACGACTACCCGACGTTGAAAGATAGAAGTTATAGATATGACGGGGACAGGCAAGGAATGCGGACTGAAAAGAATAAAGTGAAATTCTCGGATACGGTCACAATTAATGTTGTATCGGTAAGTGTTTTCATTGTTAGTCTATAGTCTATAAGTATAAAACAATAAGTGTCCAGCACAATAAGAACGTAATGACTAAATATTCATTCTTATAATAATAGTAGTTCAATTCATTATAATAGTAGTTTGCCGTGGTGGTGCCGGCGTAAGAATTGTACCCCACCCTCTCTACCCGTGGTTGCCGTAAGAGTCGGCTAAGGGATGTAATCCGGAAGATGGGCAGCAGCGTCTTCCTTGAACAATCACACCTAACTGCGCTCGCCAACCCGCCTGCCAAGCGTGACGTGTATTGGCAAACCCCCCGAGGAGGAGGCCTATGTCCAGTAGTGGACGTCCTATGGCTGATGATGATGATGATGTATAAAAGTAGTGGTGTTTTATTCATTAAGTGCGGAATTACAAGCGTGAGTGTGGGAAAGTGATATAATGAGGTGAAACGTGTTTCCAAAACTCCGTGTTCAAACGTGTTTCGGCAATTTTTATATATAAAAACTCAAAAAAACACTATTTTTGAAAAAAAAAATACAATGGGGCGACATGAGATTTTCCGCGTTCCCGCCAAAAACTCCTTGTACCTATGTTTGTTATGTACTTGGTAGTATTTTGGAGGTGCAAGGAGCTGTTACCTAAAGTCTGCCCCGACAAAAGCCTGCATATATCCGCTGTTCGACCTGTCCACACTGACGCCACTCGCAATAATGGGCGCGATAGCAAACATTGAAGCTGGCCCCATAAAAGCATGACTTGCAGGTGCAAAATTCACGGCCGCGCCAGTGTATTTAATATTTCCTTGTTATAATTCCAGGATCAGTCTTCAGTTCCCGTGCCGTCCCGCGAACTGGCCGACAGCCTGCCGCTGTCGCCGCCGCACCGCTATCTCGCCGCCTTCGCGCCGCCCCCGCCCCCCGGCCCGTCCGGTACTACCCTCGACTACGTGGAAGTGTGACGCATGACGCACGCACACATGCACGACACGCATGCGAAATGACTGACGTTCTAATTTACTCGTCGTGGTTTCTGACATCAGTGAAGTGAACCAATGTGCATTTTTGTTATATTTATCCAAAAGGGTAAACAATCTTTTTATGTCTTATAATATGTAATATGCGCCTGCTGTTCCACCCGTATTTTCCAAGGTGAAATAGCTATGATAATAGCTATCTGTATTCAAAGTCTGATAAGCCGTTACAATTAAAAAAAGTATTATAACAAACATGTAAAGATTTAAATTTTCCATTTTAATATCAGTGTATCAAATGTTTATATTACAAAGAAACTTTTCAGTTCTGATATTTAAAAGTTTACATTAAAGGAACATCACGATTGTTTACCTCTTTGGAGAAGTAAGACAGGGACGCAGTCATTGCGTACCCACAGTTATGGTACGGCACTTGGAGAAGTCTGCCTGTCTCGCTCTCATTTGATAGTACTAGCCGCTCGCCCGGTACTTTCCTTGATATTTTTTTATCTTTTTTTAATAACTTATCAAATCTCAACAATGATTTTGATCTGACGAAAGTTTTGTAGCGATGATAGCTCAGTAGTTAGCGCGGTCTGTTCAAACACCGAAGGGATTCAAGCCCCTACAATGAGCTTGAGCTGCCGGTGAAGTAAAACATCGTGAGGAAACCGTGGTGGTAGGGTACTTTCTAGTTGTCAACCTCAAGTTGAAAATCTGCCGCCAATCATCTAACGCTGTGTTCACTTGAGAGCCAGTTCCATTCCAGGCTAGGTGTGCTTTACCATCTTCGACCACAACTCATCTGATGTTAAGTGACGGTGTGGTCGAAGATGGTAAAGGCTAGGTCCTAACCTGTCAGTCAAAAAAAAAAAAAAAAACGTAAGGAAGTCACCAAGTGCGTGGCTAGTTTTGTTAGCAAATATTTTTATGTGATTTTACTATCTTTGGTTACTGTTAACTTTTGGTGACTGACAAGAGGCTGATAATGTTAAAAAAATAACCTGGAAGTGTGATGCATGATACACGCACGCATGTGCATAGAAATGATTCACTTGTTACTCCATTATTTGTTTACGCATTTTGCCATCTCACAATGCGACTGAATGGAAACGAACCCACGCCCTACAGCTCTTGAAGCAGATATTCTACCAAATGAACTAACGGGGCAGTCAATTCAAACTGACCAATCGTTGCTGTTAATATAGCACAGCAACGTCTTCAAATTATGTCATCCAAACATATAAAAAAAACTAATTTGCAGCTAAAATATGCCACAATTTTCACATTGTGTGTGGACGATATCCAGTTTCTTCAATCGATGGTAGCAACACAATAAGAACGTTGGTACAGTTTTGGCAGTAACGTGAAAAAATCATGTCGCGACATTGTAATATTTTTTAAAACTTGTTTTTTTTTTCTGTTTAGATAGTATATTAACGTTTTAATCATAAAGCGCCGAATTATACGCACGTTTTTTTTTTAAATGTTATACAGTCTTGGTGTTTGACCACAGCTCACCTGATGTTAAGTGATGGTGTGATCGAAGATGGTAAAGCACACCTAGCCTGGAATGGAACTGGCTCTCAAGTGAGGCTGCCGGAACACACCGTTAGATGCTTGACGGTAGATTTTCAACTTGAGGGTAGCTAGCCAGCCGAGTACTAGAAAGTACCCTACCACCACGCTATGGTTTCCTTACGATGTTTTCCTTCACCGACAGCTCAAGGTTATTGTTGGGGTTTGAACCCACGCCCTTCGGCATGCGAACCGACCGCGCTAACCACTGAGCTATTATCGCTACAAAATGTAGACAAGTGATATCACGTGACGACATATATATTTTCATGTTGATGTTCAACAGTTTCATGTTCAAGCACCGCTACTAACGGATTAGACTTGACTCGCATGGTGAAACTTGTCTTGAACTTTGTGACTAAGACTGAGTCCGTCTGATACAAACGGCGTAAATAAAAATTAGGCATTAAGAAATATATCCAGTTGCCGTTTTAATAAAAAAAATGTCTAGTCAAATACTTAAGTAAATAACAGCTGAGTTAGAATTTACCAGAAGGAAAAGGTGGGTTGCCTTTGCAAGATCGTGACGGTTGATTCGATCAGCTCGTAAGGTTGATATAATAAAAGATTGGCACAGAAGCGAAATGAATGGCAAGAAAATATACTTATTTTTCAGTACAGCGATTACAGGCTGAAAATTATGATGTTGGATTTTAGTTTACTTTTTAGCGATTCCTTTTCCTTTTCGAACAGACAACTAGACAAATGATAAACGCGAATTCCAGAAATCTGCAAATCAATTACTAAGCTGTGTTTTAAGCCTTGTTCGCACTAGGCTAGTAATTAAGTCGAGTACCGAGTAATTTAGTGACTAAACGTGTCTGAGCAACAAAAATTTAGTCGAGTACCGTGTAATTTAGTAACTAAACGTGTCTGAACAACAAAAATTTAGTCGAGTAAATTAGCAAATCGTTTAGTCGATTTCATCCATTTTTTTTTTCGGCAAATAGCGCCTCCCGCCACGTGTCACTGCTTACTGCTTGCTTATTTACATTCTCATACTATCAAAGTATTCTTTTGAGATCTTCTAGTGCTAATTCCTTCAGAAGATAATTCGTAGCTTCTAGTTCATCTCTTCTATTAATCCATTGTCGTACCCATAGCCTTTTTCTCTTTATTACACAAATTTCTTCATCCACATCTTCTCAAATTGCGATTGCCAGAAGCTTTATTAGCTTATTTCCTTTATTGCGTTGAACGTTCATCTCGCAAAACACCACACACTTGTGTACTGTACTCGACCGTAGCGCGAACGATTTTTGAGCAGTAGCGAGTATTTTAGCTACTAAATTACTCGGTACTCGACTAAATTACTAGCCTAGTGCGAACGAGGCTGTTCTAGTACGGTCAGCACCTGCATGTTCTATTCTAGACATACCATTCACCATTTGGATAGTTTTCTTGTACTTAATAATGTAATGTTTAAAATTTGCATGTTGTGTTTGTAGCATGAAAATGTGATTAATGGGAAGGTATTTTTTTTTTCACGAATTGACCATAAATTGTCATTTCTTCATTAATTTCAGAAAATTCCTCGAAAAAACCTCCTAAAATCAAGGTGATTCAACTAGGTATGGTATGATTGGAGAAAGTGCCTATGATTTAATATTCCGTTCATGAATATAAATAGTTCTAAGAGAAATATGTGTCAATATTATTATTGTTAATTAAGCTTATACAATGTTTTATCGATAATTTTACACTGGTTGTGATGAGTGCTACAGATATTTTAATATATCGCATAAGTTTTGATACCTTGTTTCTATATAATAAAATACCTATCACCCCATGATGTTTAACGTATCATAAATAACAATAGGTACAACTACAGATGCATTATCCCAAAAATCAAAACATAACTACGGTGACTGCCCTGTTGGCTCATTGGTAGTATGTCTGCTTCAAGAGCCGTAGGGCATGGGTTCGATTCCCACTCAGGACAAGTATTTTGTGGTGTAATAAAAAATGTTTGTCTGTGTATATATTTTAAATATGTATTTACAAAAGAAAAGTAAGTATTCTATCAGCTATTTGACTTCCATAGTACAAGCTTTGTTTACTTAGGGGACAGATGACGCTTTGTATAAAAAAAAAATTCGTTATTCACTGGTGCCATGCTGAGGATCTAGATTCCGCCACGCTCTTTTTCGGGATATTTTGGCTATAGAATGCCACTTTATAATAGCGAAGCGTCAATTTAAAAGATAGCGGTGTTTGCGTGATTTGTGTCGTATTAATTAGTAAGATCACACACAATACAGGGTACATAAATGTCCCGTTAATAGCCTATGGAGCATTGATAATATATTCACTCAAATATTTTAATCCCATACGAATTGTTCGTAGCGATGATAGCCCAGAGGTTAGCGGTCGGTTCACACGCCGAAGGGCGTGGGTTCAAACGCCAACAAGGAGCTTGAGCTGCCGGTAAAAGAAAACATCGTGAGGAAACCATTGCGTGGTGGTACCTTCTCGTTAGCTTCCACCCTCAAGATGAAAATCTGTCGCCAATCACTTCGCGGTCTGTTCCGGCAGCCTCACTTGAGATCCAATTCCTATCCAGGCTAGGTGTGTTTACTACCATCGACTACAACCGTCACTTAAGCTAAGCTGTTTGAGCTGTGGTCAAACACTTAGCCCGTCAACCAAATAAACATAAATAAACTATTTGAACTCTGTGGTAGAGATCTTAGCAGGATGTCGTCTGGGTAGGTACCACCACAGTACCAGATATTCAGCCGCCAAGTAGTAGCATGTAAACATTACTGTGTTCCGGTTTGAAGGGTAGCTACTGCAGCTAGCGAAATTACAGGACTGTTGAGACTAACCATCGAAAGTCTCAATGTAATGAGCGCCAAAGCAACGAAGCCCTAGACTTTGTTTTGCTACTAAAAGTTTTGTGCATCATTGTAATGGTCATGGACAGGCGTTAGATCTAACCATCAGGAAAGCATCTCGTTAATTTTATTGCATTTACATATCGCACGTTGAAAACAAAAGTGACACTAAACGAAAAACTCAATTTTTCAGTATGGCCATTTTAAGTTTTTTTGTAAGTTTTATGAGGTTAATAACTCAACTGTGACTTGACATAATGTATTGCTATTGTTTTAAATAATAGTTCTGGTATTATACTATCAGAACCTGATTGATTTTAATCAGAATCACAGGTAAATATTTTAAACAGGTACAGGTAAACAGGTTTTCGTTTAGTGTCACTTTTGTTTTCAACGTGCGATATTATTTTTTATATGCGATTTATTGTTGTCGTCTCTTACGAATTAAAATCTAAAAGATAAACTAAAGAGCCACCTATTACTTTCAAGTCTATTACCGTTAAAGTATGCTTTTGAAACAAAATCTACTTTGTTCGGGTACAATGCCTCAATATGTTGAGTGACAAAAAACATATTAGTATTAATACTTGTTAGCGCCACTCAGAGGCGCTACCTTCATTTTCCCTACCTCGCATCCTACCCTCATTTTCCCATGAACGACGACTATCTGTGTTGAACTTCGTGGCGGAGATGAGACTACTACGACGAGTAGTCTGCCGTTGACCCTCGTCAGCGACTGATGTGCGTACACGCTCGCCCGCAACACCGCATTCCGCTCGTTCGCCCTCTCGACCGAACGTACCACCGCACGGGATACGGTTCCCGCAGGAGCCTCACGGTTCCCCGCGCCCGCGTCGCGACCGCGCCGCTACCCTCAATTTATACAGTCCACTACGAAGACACGACGACCATCGAGACCTAGGACAGGGTGACGAAGCTGTGCTCATCAGCCCGGAAACCAGGTAAGTCGTCGTTTCATTCCTCTGTCTTACCCCTCCGCGTTGGGCGCGCTCCGCCATAATATTTGGTGGCCGCGCTAACAATACTCAAAGAATAATTTTAATGCTAAATCAAAAATCCATATTTATTTACTGCTCTGGCATATGTAGTAGGGTTAAATTTCTTGTCGAAATATTTCATATCGCCTTTAATGAATGGTTTCTTAGGACGTATATCTGAAGTGCGTCCGCATTTGGCCTTTGGGCATCTCGTTGCCGCAGGTGAAAGACGACCGTAGCACTTACGGCATATCTTCTTATTCACAACATGCCACATAGCCAGAACTTGTAATGGCCACGGAATATAACCTGAAACAAGTTACAGAGTAAGAACACCGACAGAAGTAGAGGTGAAACGTAACGTAGCGTAAAATTTGTCACAAGTCGCGTAAACTTCATACATTCGCGCAATTTGTGAAAAATGTCTTTATCGCAGGTCTTGACTAAAAAGGATATAAATACATTTTAAGTTAACCACGATATTTAATAAAGATAATTATAATTTAATCGAGAAAATAACTTAACTCGACCAAGATGATAGACACTTAATAGTGTACCTAATGCTTTTTATACAATTGGGATTCGGATTTTGGTACAAATTATGTTTAATTACCTCAAATATCATCGTTCCAGATCACCTGAGGACCTAACTAAATGCATCAGTACCAACACTTGAACTTAAGTGAATCCCGCACGTATCGCATTTATGCATCTCTTTTTTATTTTGATAGAAATATGTTATTTCGTGAAAATAAATATCATTATAAAAAATAAATAACAATTTGGATTGTGTATTAAGCCATACATTCCTAAGTTAACAATATTATTATAATGGGAACATAATTTATGCCCGTCTACCAAGGTACCTCCGTCAAGGTTCATGGTGAGATGCAGCGTGGAGTGCTCCTGTACGTTGTAGTGCGCCAGCGGGCGGCCCGGCTGCAGCTCCCTGCCCTCGAACACGAGCCGCTGCATCGCCGCCGGCACGCCCTCTGTGCGCTCTATGTGCTGCATCACCTCGTCCACAGTGTGCTCTGCGGTATCCACGGTCAATGTCTCGCCCTCCAACCCCTGCACGAAGACCTGCATACTGAACGCCTCTGAAAAATATTCGTACTTAAAGCGACAGTCAAACGTAGCGTTGGACGCCCTGGAAATCGATGCAGAGGCGATGTACGTAGGACAGCTAGCAGTGGCTAGAAGCAAAAAGCTGATGATCAAGATGAGTGGCGTGTTTTTGGATGCCTGTGTCTAGCAGTAAACTACGATAGGCTGATGATGATGATGACGATGAAACTGACAGTCTACTAATATGTATAACTTTTAAATTAAAACAGTTCACTTACTATACGTAACGTTCTAGAACTTTGTAAAGGAAAGAACTTAATTTAGAATGATCAAAACTCGATAGAAATTTAAATCAAAAATGTGTATCTATATAGAGGCCTGCTAAAAGATTCCATTGTTAAACCATATGAATGCTATAGCAATAGATTTTATAAATTCATAACACAGAACTGAGTTCATTATCAATTTTCGAGTAATGTGAGAAGAAAATCTAACACGTCGATAGGCTGCAGTAAAAGACGCACGAAATATCTATCTATGAATAGGGTCTTAAATATTTATTCGTTAAAACTAAAGACAACCAAAAAGTATGAATAGCTTAATAAACAAGTAACTAAACATATATTTTGGCGTCTCAACAGTAAATAAGGTTACCTACATAGATTTATAAAATGTGTAAAAGATACATGCTTATGATGGTACAATCTTTACAGCAAATGTTACTATGGAAACCGCCGTGATTATGGCATAATTATATCGTGATACCTCGTATATGTATATAAATAAAACAAAAATACTATAATAAATGTGGATATTTATTAACCATTCTATTATAATTGAGAGAAGTGAATTTTTTGAAAAATAAATTTCTGTTATAATGTGTAAACGGCTTCTTGGGACGTAGGTATATCTGAAGTTCTGCCACATTTTGCTTTCGAACATCTCGTTGCCGAAGTTGCAAGTCGGCCATAGCACTTGCCGCAGATCTGCTTGTTCAGGAGATGCCACATAGCTAGGACTTCTAAACGCTAGGATATATAGCCTAAAAGAAAATAATAAGAAATTGAATTATTACTGTGAAAACTAACGTTATTGTTGACACATTGTCGTTTTACTTTCGGGCATTAATATCCTAACCAAACGTGAGTAACGTTTGATTAGGATATTATTTAGAGTTACTCGGATATTCGAACTGTAGTTTCGGTCACATCCGGTGACTTTTACCAATGAGTCGAAGCAAAGAACGATGCGCGCTCGGTCTACCATCGAAGCAAGCTGTGACGCACTCTGCTTTGACTCCTTAAAAAAGGTCACCGGATGTGACCGAAAGTATAGTCGGAGTAAACGACCTGATCCAACGTGAGTAATTCCGTATAAATAAAATTTAATTTAATTGTTATTTATTAGTAATTGTATTGCAGGCATAGGCAAGCACGCTCCATCTTCGGCCACATCGTCGCTTTCCATCGAGTGAGATCGTAGCCAAGGCATGCCAAATTTGTTTAAAAAAAAAACTTTAGTTAATGCAAATCTGGAAATAAATTATGTCATTTCATTTAAGTTTTTTGCCTTCAAATATAAGTTACAACTCCACGGGAATCGTTTTATAACGTTATTTTTAACCCCCGACGCAAAAATGACGGGGTATTATGAGTTTGACTTGTCTTTGTGTGTGTCTGCCTGTGGCATCGTAGCTCCCGAACCGATAAACCGATTATATATTTATTTTTTAATGGTGAATTAGTCAGGAGTGTTTTTAGCTGTTTCAATTTGTGTCAGGGGTTTTTAATGATTTATAAAATTATTATCCTAATCTTGTCAAATGTCTTATTTATACAGTTTTCCATTACAATAGTCTCACTATCGATTCCTTTTACAAAGATGCGCCAGATCAATGTGAATTTAAAAAAAAGAGGGAAATTTAAAATACAACAGTCACCCATCACGTAAATATTTTTACGGAAGGTTTAATATATACGACACAGCCTAATAAATTTATCAATTACTGATGTACCAAATATATTATGTATATTATATAATATATATATATATATACATACACACTTTTGCTTTTATTTCAGGAATAAAGCTGACGATATCTTTCCAAATTCCACCAAATTTTCTTAGGGCGTATGTCCGAGGTGCGGCCGCACTTAGCCTTCCCGCAACGCGTCGCACGCGGCGACAGCCGGCCGTAGCATTTGCGGCAAATCTTGATATTCAGTTGGCTCATGGCCAGGTATTTCAAATGGGTCGCGACAATACCTAAAATACATACATATCTTGAGTAGGGTATCCAAGTTGGGATTGGGTGATATCTAAATTCGTGTATCTAACATTAAGACAAGGTAAAACAGTCGTAGAAATTATTAAGTCTCGTCTTATTAAGAATAAGAAGAGTAAGTAGGTCTCTTTGCCGTGTTGCAGTCGCGTTTGCTTCATTATGTATATATTGTGAGTGAAACTTTTTGCCGAAGTGAAGTCGTTAACATAGTTCTAAGAGTATTTGTTCAATTACGCAATCTTCTAAAATCAAGCTACAGTTTTACATTTTTAGGACAGGCAACATTGTAGACAATTTCAATACCATGCTTACGGTCTATATGGTTGGGGAAATATCATTCTTAATGTGTAACCTTACCAAATAACCTACTGCGATTACAGGTGTCCCACAGAAAACATTGTTATTTTGATATATCAAATGGCATTTCACATAACGCCATCTAGCCGTAAACTAAGCAAAGCTTGTACGGTGAAAACCTAAGGACTGATCAAATACTTATATACCTATACTTTTTTCTTAATTTTGTACACATAACTAAATGTTTGTCATGTATAGAAATCAAACCCACACCCTACAACTCCTGAAGTAGAGCTCTAGGCTTGTTCTTTTGTAAAAACAAGACAAAGTTCAATATTAGCCAGCAATTCCTGTTAACACAACCTCACCGGTTGATGTTCTTAGCTTGTGATAAGTTAGTATTTACAATTTATACCTATGTTTTTTTAGCAGAAAAATAATATGAATGCTGGAGGATATTTTCACAATGCCGTCTAGCTCCATCTAGCTTTGCACAGTTTTTTTACAACATACCTACCATAAAAATCATTAGTTACCTCCGTCTAACTTCATTGTCAAATGAAGTGTTGATTTATCTTGCACTTTATAGTAAGAAAGTTCATGGCTATCATCAAGTTCTTTGCCTTCAAATAATAGTATCTGATATTGCAACGGAATTCCTTCAATTTCCTCAAGTTTCTGCTTTATGCCATAAACAGTATTATGTTCTATTGTAATAGTTTCTCCGTCTATAGTATTCACAAAGACTTGCATTGTAGGAAAAGATACCACTGAAATTGAAAATAAGGAAAACATATAGATAAGTGATAGGAAGGTATAATATTTTAGTGAAATTATATGAGATTGTAGCTGATTATTAAATAAAACTGTATCGTTCGAATGCTGTGCCTATGAAAAAGGTATTTATTCTGTGGCCTAATACATAGACACAGGATTCATCATCATCATCAGCCGTATGACGTCCACTGCTGCACATATGCCTCTCCCATTGATTTCCATAAAGACCGGTTGGAAGCGGCTCGCATCCAGCGCGTTCCTGTGGTCTTTATTAGGTCGTCTGTCCACCTTGTGGGTGGACGGCCTACGCTGCGCTTGCCGATCCGTGGTCTCCACTCCAGAACTTTGCAGCCCCATCAGCCATCAGTTCTGCGTGGCTACGTGCCCTGCTCACTGCCACTTCAACTTGCTAATCCGCTAGGCTATGTCGGCTACTTTAATTCGTCTACGGATCTCCTCATTTCTGATTCGATCTCGTAGGGAAACGCCGAGCATAGCCCTCTCTTAGCATAGACACAGGATTAGCTGTGTTAATAATACCAAGTTATCTGAATTTATAAAACATTTTATTTATACAAGTATCATAAAACTAATTCAAACGAACTTACCTACACTAAGTAATCACATTATCTTCGCGATTGCACAATATTATTTTGTCGCAACATTTGATAATTCATAAATCATGAAATTTAAACAAGTGGGATGTACATTTTGGTGGAATGTATATTTACTAAATAATATACGTATAAAGGTTTGATAAAGAGCTAATATTTTAAAGAGTTAAACGCTGTAGGCACACAAATCACATTAAATTGCGCGCCAAAAAATACGCTTAATTTCACTATTTATTATTTTATGTAGAAAATTCGTTATTAGCAGTATCGGTCATAGCATAATCAAAATGGATAATAGTAAGAGTATATCTATTATCTACTAGTACTAGCTCAGTACTAGTCATGATTTATTAAAAAAATAATTGGAATACCTAGTTACCTACCTTGAAATTTCTTTACTCGACGTAGAAATGAAAAATTGGCACTTCCAATTCGTCTCACAGATTCGGTAAGCTACTGTCGACTTTTTGTTTTTTACCTATAGAATTACAGTAAGCTATGATTCGCAGTTCGCACGAATACGTGACTCGTAGGTTGAACAAAGAATAATATTACTCACAACTGGAAATACTGAACACCTACGGCTCTATAACATACGGCATACTGCGATCTGCGCACTGTTGCCAACTCCAAAAATTCCGAGTCCCTAGACTCATAAGCAAAAGTCGCTAGAAAGTCGCTAAAACTAACTTCCCCAGGAGCGGATCCACGACTTTGTCTAGGAGAATACCTATAATTTTGTCGGGGACAGAAAAGGCAGTGTGAAATATTAGAAAAGGTGAAAAAAAAATTGATAAATAATTAGATTACAATTAAGTAAATAATATATAGGTGCAACAACATAATACATCTAACTTTCAATTAAATAATTATATTATCATTATTGTAACAATCACCCAGATAATTTGTTGTTTTAATCACAATTTGCCAAAATTACTTATTATCGGAGAACTGGCCGTATTCAATAGCAAAACTTAGATTTGAAAGAAAATTCGATGTGTTGCATTGAATATTTTTTGAAATTTCTAAAGCTAGGGCTGTTTTAATTTCTACTCCAAAAATCGCCAGATATGTCGCTAAACAATTTTTGTCGTCAAAACTTTATTTTAGTCGCTAAGACTTGAGCAAAAGTCGTTAGTTCTAGCGACTAAGTCGCTAAATTGGCAACACTGGATCTGCGATACTGCGATTAAGTGCGATTACTGCGAATTGCGAAACGAAACGATTAACGAACTAATCTACAAACTCTACCGAAGTAATGTTTTTTTTAAATTATTATACGGCAAATACATATGGTGTCCTTGATGCCTAATCTTTGTGTACTTCGATTTATGCTATTTACGTCTAACATATTTAGGTACAGTCAAAATCCAGTCTTAGTAGGTAAATTCTAGCCCGTGCCGGTTGAGTCTAATAAAGTAGTGGTAACTTTACAATAACCATCGGTGGAGTTTTAGAAGCAACACGAAAAGTCACGTTCTACCACTTTATATCACTTTCCTACACCCACGCTTGTAATTAGGTAGTTTATTCATAAAACACTACGATTTTTAAACATAAGCACTCGAAAAAACAAGTTATGGAAAAATACAATGGGGCAATACAACTCTCCACATTCCCGCCAAAAGTCCTTCCTCTTTCCTAAACGGTGCTGCCAGATGACTATACGGATTTTCCCCCAAACTTTATTCATATCCCCTGAAAAATAGGTTTAAAAAACCCGTGGATGTCTGCATTGCAGATGAAAAAAGAGGGCAAATTAACACTTTAACTGCCGAGGTGTTTATTGTCAAATTCAAAAACTACGAAAATTACACGCTAGGCGGGGCCGCAGCACTGGTGTCGAGTACTGCGGCGGCCGAGTAACGCGAGTGTGGGATTACACGCAGAGCGTGTTTACGAGTACACGCGTACACGCGAGGCGCGCAAAGCCGCACTACCGTTGGATTACACACCTGTGGTTTTTTCGCACTGGCGTCACAACTGGCGTGGCGTGACTCAACCGCCACGACTGACCGCCAGTGCGCCCACACACACCAGATGTGTAAGCCATAAGTTTGTTATAATCTAAGTAATACATTGTTAAATACCTACTTGAGCTGTAATTTCCGAGATACAAGTGAAATAAAAGAATATTTACCCTACGAACTAATTTATATAAAACTAGCTCCGCCCCGCGGTTTCATCCGCGCGATGATGACGATAATGAAAGGTAGCCTATGTGTTAATCCAGAGTGTCAGCTACCTCCATACCAAATTTCATTAAAGTTGATCCAGCTTGAGTGGAAGAAGTAACAAACATACAAACACACTCACAAACTTTCATTTTTATGATATTAGTGTGACTTATGTACACGCTGACAATAAAAATATTTTGAATTTGAATTCGATATTATATTATTTTCACTAGGTATTAATCGAAGCACTGCCTCTGTTTTATGTTGATCTAGAACCAAAGCAGAATAACAAAGACATCTTTAACGTTAGATATCTGAATCAAATGAAAATCTCGTTTGAAGCACCTTATAAAAAGAAGGAAGTTCTTCAATGCAAAAGATGCCAAAGATTTGGACATTCAAAAAATCAGTGTCACAGACCTTTTCGCTGCGTCAAATGTGGCAGTGACCATCCAACAACACAGTGCAAGAAAAAAGCGGATACAGAGGCCACTTGTGCTAACTGTGATGAGAAACACCCAGCCAGCTACAAAGGTTGCAAAATCTACAAGCAATATAAAGAAAGAATTCTGAAGACTGCTTCCAATTCCAAAGAACAACAACCTTCAAGGAAATTAATGACCAACAAAACTGACAATGCCACTGCGTCTGAATTTCATTTTAAGAAAACATACGCTGAGGCCACTAGAAGCAGAATACCAGCTCCTCCATTAGGGAGAAATAACGACCTAAATGACAAGAACAACCTAATGGAAGAAATGCTAGAAAAACTACAGGACACAATGTTGACTATGATGGAAAAATGATGGACAAAATGATGGACCGCATGGTACAATTAGTCAACAGCCTTCTAAAGAAATGAATCGCAATCTCCGAGTAGTCACTTGGAACGCCAACGGCTTGACGGAACGACGTCAAGAACTAGAAATCTTTCTTCAAACAGAAATGATAGACATAGCATTAATATCCGAAACGAGATTTACCTCAAAGTCTCATGTTACATTTAAAAACTATAATATCTACACAACTAACCATCCCTCTGGAAATAGCCACGGAGGCACTGCAGTAATTATTAAAAGAAATATCAAGCACCATTCCATTGAGGAATATCGCACAGATAAAATTCAGGCAACCTCTATTGCACTAGTAGATGACAAATATGAAACAGTATTCTCTGCCGTCTATTGTCCTCCTAGACATACAATATCAGCACAAGACTTCACAAACTATTTCTCTACACTTAGTAAAAGATTCATCTGTGCTGGTGACTGGAACTCAAAACATCTGCACTGGGGCTCCAGATTGATCAGCACAAGGGGAAGGCAACTCTTCAAAGTAACAGAAGATATGAAATTGGAATGTTTGTCTAGTAGAGAGTCTACTTACTGGCCTACCGACAGAGATAAGCTCCCTGATCACCTCGATTTTTACATTACAAAAAATTTTGACAGAAATTATGTAACAGTAGAATCATGTATTGACCTCACCTCAGACCACACTCCTGTCATCCTGAATATTAATACAACGGTAACTCTAGTAGAACCACCTACAAAATTATACTCCAAAACTACAAACTGGGAAATGTTTAGAAAGGTAATAACAACAGATACAACCTTAAAAAATAAAATCTGCACACCGGAAGAGTTAGAAGATGAAGTGGAGAAACTTAACGCATCCATGCACAAGGCTGCTTACATCGCCACCACCAAACGAAAAGGTAAAGGGAAGCCACCTAAACATAACACGTATCCAAAAGAGATAAAGGAAAAAATAAAGAAACGGCGTAAACTTCGAAAGATTTGGCAGTCAACAAGATATCCAAGCGACAAAACAATATTCAACAAATTCTCAGATGAACTTAAAAACTTAATAAACAAGCACGAAAATGACAACATCCAAAGCATGCTTTCAAATCTTGATTCAACGACTGATACAAACTACTCGCTGTGGAAAGTCACCAAAAACTTAAAACGCCCTGAAACACACGTACCACCTATCAAAAACAATAAGGGAGGGTGGGCTAGATCCGACTTCGAGAAGGCAACAGTTTTCGCAGAACATCTCAGTACTGTTTTTCAACCACTCCCTGAGAGCTGCATTGAACATAGCAAAGAAACCAGAGAGTACCTTGTAACAGCAAATCAAATGTGTTTTCCCCTAAATAGCTCTAGTCCCAAGGAAATATACAGAGAAATAAATAACCTACAGGAAGGGAAAGCACCCGGATATGACTTTATAGATGCAACACTGTTGAAAAATCTCCCATTTAAAGGAATAATGAAAGTAGTACACATCTTCAATGCCTGTCTGAAACTCGAACATTTTCCTGGTCAATGGAAGATCGCACAGGTAGTAATGATAGCAAAACCCGGTAAACCTGCACAAGAGACAACTTCTTATAGACCCATCAGTTTGCTGCCAGTACTCGGGAAACTCTTTGAGCGGATACTCCTCAACCGAATGAAGGAACATCTTGGTACAGTGTTACCTAGACATCAATTTGGATTTCGTGAAAGGCATGGAACAATAGAACAAGTTCACCGTATTGTCGATATTATCAGCAGAAGCTTAGAAAACAAACATTATTGTTCGGCGGTCTTTCTTGACATCAGCCAGGCATTCGATAAGGTCTGGCACGATGGCCTTATCTTTAAACTAAAAAAGACGCTGCCTCATTGTTTTCTTCACATACTCAAATCGTATCTGGATAAAAGGAGCTATCAGGTGAAGTATAACGAGGAGGTCTCCGACCTCAACGAAATCAAATCAGGTGTCCCGCAGGGTAGCATTCTGGGCCCAATCTTATACCTTATCTTTACTGCAGACATACCAACAAACGATAACACGTCAACTGCGACGTATGCTGATGATACGGCCTTGCTGTCTACTCACACTAATCCAGAAACTGCTTCACATATGCTACAAAAACACCTCCATGATATAGAGACGTGGCTGAAAAGGTGGAGAATAAAGGCAAATGAAAGTAAATCTGTGCATGTAACATTTACCCTCAGAAGAGAAACTTGCCCCCCGTTAAGTTAAACGACAAAATAATACCTCAAGAAGATAATGCAAAGTACTTGGGAATGCACCTTGACAGAAGAATGACATGGCAAAAGCACATCTAGACCAAAAGAAAGCAACTAGACGCAAAACTTCGTAAGCTCAGTTGGCTATTAGGACGTCACTCTCAACTCAATGACAACAACAAAATGCTGATATATAAATCAATATTAAAACCCATCTGAACCTACGGTATACAGCTGTGGGGAACCGCCAGCAATAGCAATATCGACATCCTAGAAAGATTCCAGAGCAAAGCATTAAGGACGATGTTCGGTATTCCCCAGTGTATCAGCAATAAATACATGTACTTGGATCTCGGCATAAAAACTGTCCGGCAAGAAATAGCCCAGAGCAGCCTGAAGTACCAGGAGAAGCTTACGACCCACGTAAACCAACTTGCACAGACTCTGAGTGGAAAAGGTGGACTCCAACATACCCGGCTAAAGAGATATGACATCCCTAATCTAACTAAAAGATTTCTACTATAAGACAGAAGGAGAGTCTGTTGGAAAGAATTTTTTCAACAACTGATGGCTCTCGTTGATTCCAATGGACAGATATTTATCGGACAAGGAAGTGGCTTATTGTTCCAGGAACAGATTGCCATGAAGCAGGAAAAAAAAAAAAAAAAAAAAAAAACTAGGTATTAATTTTACGAAATCAAAAATGTTTTTTATTTTAACATCGTAAAACAATACCAATTAAATTGTGAACCTCCTCCTTTTTGAAGTCTGAAAAGAGCCAAACAATCTGTAGCTAAATCTAGATAGTAGCTTAATTCAGATTATATTTATAGCGAGTAATATCATTGCTCCAAAATAAAGATTGCTATACCTTGGTCTCTATTATGCGTCTTTGTAATCTCCGGACGTACCCTTTCAACTCATTGCGGAAGTATTAGAATCCCTATTTTGTGAGCCTATATCCCTGTACAAAATGGGTGATTAATTGATATATGGCTTGGAGACAATAAGGCTTATTTCGCTTTCCTTGTCACAACAAGTAGATTCTAACTCTTCATTCAGATTCCACACAAGATAATGCATTTGTAGAATTTTTATCTTAAAATTCACTTATGAGAATTAAGCTTTCAGAAGTTTTTCTGTAGCAAGTTTAAAAACTATGAGTTTCCATAAACATTAATCTTTCCTACATTACATCTGTCCTGCCAAAACTACGAGGTAACTATTTGAAAACTGTGAAAGAATTGTTTCTATACTGTCGTTTTAGTTTCCTATGTTTCCACTACAAACGCTAGGAGCCATTCGAAAACTATAAAAGTTTTAGTTTACTGTCAAAACATTTACTAGACATACTGATATTTTTACATCTTGACATTTTTAACTCTTTTATATTACATATCATTAGTTTATGATATGGTATATAAAAGAAAAAGTTCTCTTCAAAAGTTATTTCGTATTCACTATATATTACATATTGTCCAATTCAGTGCACTACAATGGAACAAAGTATAGCAACTATAAAAATTTAAACAACTTTAGCTTGTTTTTCTTTTAATTTAGAGTTGTTATTAAAATGTTAACAAAGCTGGGGAATGAAAATATAGCAAATAAATTCTAATCCTTCAGCTTCTTCTTGGGGCGGAGATTGTTGGTATGGCCACACTTGGTCTTGCGGCAGTTGGTAGCACGGGGGTGAAGGCGAGCATAGCATTTGCGGCAGATCATCTTGTCACAGTTATACTTCATGGCCAGGATACGTAGAGAGGGCTCAATGGTACCTAGACATAACAAAAAAAGTTAAATTAAAAAAAAATATGAATACTTTATAGTCACATCCATTTGATTTTGATGTGCTAGATTGAAAATATTTTAAAATTTGTAGGCAGGACAACTTATTGAATGCAGTGAACTAAAATATTGGTATGATTGGTATTGGTTACAGTTAAAAATTGCAGATTTAGACTAGGTAAGGCAAGTTCTTAACATTTACGACAAGCTCAAAATTCTCAGTTCAATATAACATTTAACAGCTAAATTCAACAAAAGTTTACGTTTTGACATATACCTCCTCTAAGCCTGAGCACCAAGTGAAGGGTGGATTCTTTTTGAATGTTGTAGTCAGACAGAGTGCGGCCATCTTCCAGTTGTTTGCCGGCGAAGATAAGACGCTGCTGATCCGGAGGGATACCTTCCTTGTCCTGGATCTTAGCTTTTACGTTTTCGATGGTGTCAGAAGCCTCCACCTCAAGGGTGATGGTCTTCCCTGTGAGGGTTTTCACGAAGATCTGCATTTTTTATTCTGTAAGAAATGTTTTGAGTTTTTTAGTATTTAAGACTGGTTACTGAGCCATGATAGTAAAATGAAATTGCAAATGCAAAAACAAATGATAATCGATGATGGACATGTCACACGCGCCAGACACCACGCGAATTTTGAAATTGGAACATGGAAAAAGGCACGAACCAGTGGTTATCAATTTTTTTACAACACCAACGAAATGTTCGATTAGGTGAATTTACCAAAACTACACGTAGATACACTATAATTATAATCATACGCAACTTAATTTCCACACTAACCTTCTCCCAAAACGTGCTTGGAGAAAAGGAAGAAACGAAAACTGTCAAAACTGTCAATTATTAAATTTTAAATGGCATCCAGCCACAGAGTTCATAGCAGCTGTTTTTATTTTAATTTTTTGGCATAGCACTTTGTGTTCAGCTAAGTAGTTCATATTTTCATATGTCTCAAAATTAAATAAAAGTTAGGCATAGTCAAATTCAAGTAGAAATGTTACGGCCACGTCCAACCAAGCCTCAAGGCATTCCTGATAAATGAGGTAATGCGCATAATTTTTACAACTTTTTTTGTCTTTTTTGTTTTAACCGTCGTTCTTTTTGCATTTACCGTTGTCAGCGATAATATATTCGATTATTGATAATTTGGTGAAATATGTCTACAAGTTTTTAGTACAGCTTCAGTTTCAGTTCACTAATTTTTTGTAGTCTGTTCATCATTCCAATCGTCACTTCCGTTCCATTGCTCTTTTAGTACCGTTCAAAAACCATTAAAATGTAGTAACCATCAACAAAAATATGACATTTTAATTCTCAATAGTGAGATATTTTACAGAGTAAAGGTCCTTTGGTACAAAATTAAATCCGATAATTTTATAGTTTTATTGAATAATTTTTATTTCAGTTTCAGCAATAAAGTTATTATATTCTACATAAGTTATTCCATTCCAAGTTGTAAGTCTAATTCTATATGAATATAGGTGCTAGTTTCCGAACGCAGTCGATAAAGTACTTGTTTCGTAATAGCTCGGTTTTCATTTTCAGTGTCGTTTTTCCAGGCTTCTGAAGTATTTAAAATGTATCATCAGCTAAGCAGAGCTACCGGTAGGCTAGTCGCCGCTACTAACCTGCAAAGCCCACTATTCCCTGTTGTAAGTGCTTTTCGATTAGTATGGTTAGACCCTTGATCTACAAAGTATTTTACTTCATCTTATCTAATACTATTTGCAGGCACCAATTGCTTTGCAACGAGTGGACCCGCCTGCAATCCAGTATAACACTAAACAAATGTCCACTGTCGATGTTTGCGCCGCGCCTAGCAAACAGAAGCTCATCCCTGGAACCAACACACCATACGCTCCGCTTTCCGATAAAATCCGTAAAGCCCAGCAGCAATTCCAGGTAAGATTTTATTTAGTTACATTTTTGTATCTGGCTTGTTAATTAACCATTATAGTGTACAAAGTGTAGTAGTAAATATTAATTAGCTACTTGCTATCATGTATCATATCTTACCTTTAGGTGGACTATCATCATGTATTAATGTTTCCCTTTGTCACTCCATAACTTGAAAACAACTTTACCAATTTCATTCAATTTTTTTAAAGTTTTCTAGTACTTTGTAGGTTCTTATGGAAAGAAAAATTATGAAAATTGCATAGAAAGTTGGGAAATGTCATTTTTTTTTTATAAATTTCTGTGCAGACCATGTCCCTGTTATCAGTTAGTGACACTATAATTTGTTTTTATCATATTCAATACATATGTACATATACTGCTTGCTCCTTTGTACTGTTTTTAAATTCAAAGTAATTATGTATGTCAACTGTCATCTTAATGTAAACAAATTAAAATGAAGTGGCTCAGCAACAAATTTGTGTGTGTCAAGTGTGTAAAATGGCAAATATTTGCCATTTTACCATATATTTATATACATATATAACTTTTTTTTTTGCACAAATATTTGTGCCATTGTTCTGATCGTCATTTAAGAAAAATATTTTGACTAAATTAATTTTGTATTATCATGTTACGAAATATTTAATTTAATCACTAAATAAATTAATATCACTAAATAAATTTCTATTTATTAAACAGTAATTAAATATAATAGTAATTCTACATTGTCATTACTTCGTCATCTTACTGATGGAACTAAAGTTGTTGGCAATGATACATATAGTGAATTATTATTAAATTTTATCAGTGGAATGTAAAATGACATGATTTTGTAACATTACAGAAAGAAGATGATGTGCCCGTTTTCCTGAAAGGTGGACCCTTGGATGCTGCCTTATACCGCTTCACCATGGCTCTGTGTATTGTCGGCCTCATAGGCATTGGACAGACCATCTACTCCCATGCTGTTCCCAAGAAGTAAATCGATTAACATTTGTGTATATTAGCAATTTTAAGTTATTCAGCACTGTGATTAGATACCTATAAAGAGAGTGCAAGAAAATAACTGGTTTTATTAAAATTTATCTTAAAAAATTTCGTGTCACATTGTTTGTCCATGATGAACTCAACTATTGATTTTAACCATATCTTGCACACTGTGTGCAGTTTGATCCAACTTGAGAGATAGGATAGTTTATATCTCTAAAATCGCAATATTTTAATATTGCAAATTATTTCTTTATTATGCGACAAAGAGGTATAATTATCCGAGTTCCATAAAATTCTAATAGATGGCGGTGTAAGGCAATTTATTAACTGGATTGAGTAAGTATCCAATAGATGGCGCCACGTTAAAATTCCAAGTTTCATATGCACTACAATTTATTTCATGTTACATGCGTGTTCAATTTGGCAAGCAATTTGTTCAATTCAGTAATGCATGGCCGGGTCTGCTAATAGAATACTAAATATTCTTAAAAGTTATACTTTGATGCAGTTTTTCTATTTTTTTTTTATAATTATAAGGTCTTTAATTTGGAATTAAAAGGTTGTCAAATAAAAATACTTATTAACATACATAGCTTTATTTCATGTATCTATAGGTACATTGTATAACACAAACACTGGCCTTGTATAGTGCCAATAACACAATAATATTGCAAATCATTTTCTAATGCTTTATAGACTACACTACATTTATCTACATATCTAACATTGTTAAAAGTACATTCACAAGATGCCAGAAAAAAAAGAACCTTATAAAAAAAAAATATTAAGTTGGTACTAAATGTCCAATATATGTATTTCATGAAAATTAATAACAAAAGCCTCAGTGAAAGGTTCATCAATTATTTTCTGTACATCACTTTAAGTAGGTACTTCACATTATCATAATGTTAAATTATTTGATCAAACAATGATCAAGGTAGAAGAAATTATTATTTATGAGCGAGTAACATTGGTTTATTTTAGAAATAAACAATCAGGTACAACTTATTTACATAGATAACTCAACATAATCTTACAATAGTATAAAAATATAAAAGTACATGAACTAAAGATAGTAAATTCCGGAACTTGATAAGCCTTATAAGAAAGTAATAGGAAAACAATGAGATTTTTAAAAATCTTCATGGTGAATACGGAAATGCAAAAGCACATCCACATATTCAAATAAATATAAGTCAAGATCTTTCTTAATATTGATTATGTTGTTCATAACAAACATTTTAAAGTAATTTTAAACAATATTTATAACATTTTAATTGCAAATAATAGCCCAAATTTACAATGTTCACAGCAAAAACTATATTTTCTAAGAAGTAGTTATAAAAAACGCAAAGCTACTTAATTCATATAAATAAATGAAAATGGATATTACTGGTTCAATATTAGGCACCTATCTAATAATAAATAATTTCTTGGAATGAGATATATAACACATGCTACTACTCGACATTATTGTAAGTATTGCTAGCAGTACATTTAGTGTGGCATACATCATCTATGTCTTTAAACGAGCAATTCTTGTATATATATATTTTGAATCTTGGAAATGGCTACAACGATTTTCATGAAATTTTGTATCCAGGGGATTTCGGGGGCGAAAAATCGATCTAGCTAGGTTTCATTTTCAGAAAACGTCGTTTTATCCATGTTTTCAGCCGAGCAATGCTCGGTCAACCAGGTACTGTATTATAAACTAGGATAAATTAGTGGGTATTGGTATTAATTATGATCAGTAGTATCAGGTGCTGTGCAATGTTTTTTTTTTATGTAAGATGTTTAGTGAGAACACACATTCAAGGTTACAATCTTCCTCATTTGTAAAATAATAGCATCTCACCTCAGCTTCACATGGATTGTAAACCTTTCAGAAATAGTGCAAGTTGTACACATAAAAATCGTTTGCATACCCATTTTTAACCTTCGACGCAAAAACGAAGGGGTTTTATGAGTTTAACGTGTCTGTGTGTGTCCGTTGTGGCATCAAACGGATGAATCGATTTTGTTTTTATTTGATAGGTGAATTAGTCGGGGGTGTTCTTAGCTATGCGTGAGTGTGTCGGGGTTTTTTTTAAAATTTTAAGCGAACACATAAGAAACTATATTCTAATGAATAAAGTATGTTTGATATACTGTCGGTCTGTATAGTTGCTATCAATATATTAAACAAAGTAGCAGTGATTTGAAAACAAATTAAGTAGCTAAATGTGCAACAACGCTAGACACTTATAATGAGGTCTGAAATATGGACTTATAACCAGTGCAAAGTCTTTTCCCCCGTTTACTAGAGATGTTACTAATATACATAAATACTAGCTGCGACCCGCAGTTTTCCCGCGTAGTGATGGATGATGATGATGATGGAAAGTATCCTATGTTTTATTCCAGGGTCTAAATAAATCTAAATGTGAAATTTCATCCAGATCCGTTCAGCCGTTCCAGCGTGATTGCGTAACAAACATACATCCATCCAAACTTTCACATTTATAATATTAGTTTTTATAATATTAGTTGGATAGTTTGATAATATTTATGTATATGAATAAATTACAAGGTGATATTTTGCTCATAAAAAAAAGAAAGCAAAAATGTATGTATTTATAATAGTTAAATAATACATATATATAATATACCTACAATATTCATAATTGGTACAAAAAATGAATTATGTATAATTAGGTTAATGAAATTCTCAGTAATGATTCAAATAGTAAAAAAATAGGATCGCGTTTGTTCATGTTCACGTGTTGGCAAACGGTAACAATGATTCGCGTGCTAGTTACTGGATTGAGCGAAGTTTTAAATGGTATGGATGGCAGACAGACAGGGTGACAACAAATTCTAGCGATATGAGAAAGACTAGTTTAATGAAATGAGCGCTACCTATTATTTGACTATTGTCGGACAAAAGGTATGCATATTATTATTATTATATTAGCAAAATGTGATATTCAGTAATAAGATTACCGAGAAATCACCATAATGACCCTTTTAAGTTGCCGTAAGTTCTTATTGGAGTCGAAACAGTATATGAGATACAACTTTAAAAATATGGTTAACGAGGTAGTGTCGAATTTTCGTTGTCTGTACATCCGCATTTCTACTCTTAGAGACCCCGTGAGCGAAATCCATATTCCTCACCAATACATATTCCATGTGACCACGTGATTATACATACATTATTATTATAAAGGTATGTACTCTACTTATTTAATATAGTTAAAAATGTATCATTCGATGCCGCGTTAATTCGTGAAAAAGTTGTAAATATACATACACAAATAATTCTAATTGGCAGAAACCAACATTTCCATTTTGCTCTGATAAAGTGAAAAGTTATACTACACCAATAATAATTAATTATTATATTAATAACTTGTTACATTACCAAATAGGTAAAGCTTACTGTTTATCTGTGGTCTAAGATTTATCTCTATCTATATATTTATTATTAATACATCTGCAGGCTTAAATATTTTTTTTGAAGGAATAAATAAATACTGAATTGGCATACATTAGTGGATATAGCATGCATTAATATCCTATAGTCAATAATCGCATAAAAGGTTTTTCATCCAAACAATAATCACCTGTACATTTGGGAATTCTTATCTTCTCTATCGTAACAATACAATGTGATTGTGATGTTCTGCTATCAGAGATATGGACTGTTATTATCAAATGGCCTAAAAAATAATTAAAAAATCTTATTTCATGTTACATTGAACTTTGCGTCGTTTTCTCCACTGCTAAGAGATCAAAGTATAAATGATAAAATTAGGTTTTTAAATTGTGGTAAGTCCAAATACAAGTACTTATAGAATGCATTATTATATTATTAGAAACGAGATATGCCAGACTATAATAATTTCATCGGTAGCCCTTTAATAAATAATTATGCAAATGATGCATGCATTTTGACTCACATTTGCACTGGATATAGTTAATTTGGTCTGATTTACATACACTTTTCTCAATCTTCACACATTTCTGAAAGCTTGATTAATAAATACTTACGAAATTAAGCTTAGGTACAATTTCCTACCTGATATATTGTTAACACCATGCCCTGAGTAACCTTGTAACCATGAGCGGTATTTAGGAAGCTGGTCTAGGTCTCGCTGGGAGAGGTGGCGGTGCGCCTTGCCTCGCGGGGACTGGGGGAGGCGGCCCTGTTAGCACAGGTTGGGAGGCTTCAGGCAGCGTCGGTGGCGCGCACGATGGCGGTGGCACGCTGTCTGCAGGCGGCGACACCGGAGCCGGCCCGGCCGGGGATGTCAACCCAGGAGGCGAGGCCTGCTTACCATTCTCAGGAACAAGGGGAGCAGGACGCGGCGGCGGCGGACGAGCGGGACTCACGGCTACGGGTGGAGCTCTCGACGGGACCAGAGGAGTTGGCGACGGTGCGGGAGGCCTGCTCGGCTGTTGTCGTCGCGGCGTCGGAGGCGCCGACCTCAGCGGACGCTCAGGCTGAACCTCTCCATACAGCGGAATCGTATTATTAGTGCACAAGCTTATTTCTGATCTGACAATATCGACCCAGTTTGGTGATTTCAGGGTAATGCTGAGAGGTATGGAGCAAACGGATATGTGACCTTTTTGAGCGGCTGCCAAAGCGTGCTGTCCCTCCCGGAACATGATGCATAATGCTTGATCGTCAACGAAGCGCACCAGAGTTACTTCGCCAATAGTGGCTAGTTCTTGCAAAACTGCTGCCATTACATTGTCGTCGAAAACTGATTCTTCACCATTGAAATCGTCGAACGGTTGTACGATTATGCTGGCGTCAGGAGGACCAAGATCCTTTACAACTTCGTAGAATACTTCCATACATTTAGTATTGCTAACTTGCAGAACTTCGACTTCCAGAATGGCAATTACCGGTCTATGGTCGCTTTGTTTTAGTTCTGCGCGTCCGTAGTGCAGTAGTTTGCCTTTCGCCAATTCTGAAATGTTTTCCGGATCAATCGTATATTTCCTGCTTCTCCACAATATCCGATCGGTCCAAGCCGGAGCCCTGCATTTTTCACTAGTATCATAATCATCACTGAATAAATCATACTTGTAAGTGGGATAAAACGTAATATCTCCTTCAAAGCAATTCTTGAAAACTAGCCCTTGGGTTTTTTGCTGTTGGAGTTGGTCTTGTTCTAGAACTCGTTGGATGTTGTTCTGAGACACCAATAGTCGTGTTTCGTCTTTATCGAGGTCTACGCGGTAGTTGAAATCTCCACACCAAAAAACATAGTCATGGGAGTATAAGGATCTTCCCATGGGGAAAGCCATTTTTCTTGTTATTTCAGTATAGTCGGCATTGCGTTCCGTGACTTGGGACTGGCCAGCTGCAAAATGAGCGCAGACAAAACAAAGCGAGGTCCCGTATATGACGAGGCGGATACCGACTGCTCCTTTATTCCCAGTTGCGCCACCTAATCCAGTCTTCACAGAATCCAAGGCCACATCTCTAATGTGAGGAATGAGATCTTTTCTTGCAAATATAAATAAACAAACTCCAACCAGCTGATGACTCGAAAGTAGTGTGTATGGAGCATCTCTGCACAATACTTTTTCCAATTCTTCACTCCAGGCCTTAGCATTATCAGAACTAGCAGCCATTATATTGCTGGCATTCAAGTCTACTATTTCTTCAAACCCAATAGCAAAAATATCAGAAGGATGGTCTTTTAGGTTTACAGTGTTTATTAGAGAAGAGTTTGGACAGTCCAACAGCCAATCAGCGAGTGACACATCCTTGTAAGCAAGACTTCTGAAATGCTTCCCTCCATTTACATTATATGTACCTATTGTAATACGAATGCTGGATGGTTGTGTGAATTCATTTGCTCTGCGGCACATTTCCCTCAAGACTGGTGTTGAAGCATGCAATATGTTAGACGGCAACAAGATCCTTGTCCGGTCAGCGAGTTCTGAATTTAATGTGGACCCCAACAGGAGAATGTCAATGGCCTCTTGCTTAGTATTATCTAATAAATTATTTTGAATTGTACGAGCAGCTGACCTAGCTCCATCAATCAATTTTGAGCCTCCTTGAATAGCTCCAGTACCTGCATATATCTTCGATATCTCATTGCCATTATTTACCCACATCTGCTTGAATACTTCTTCAAACCTATTGACATTTTGTTTTTTATCAACACATTGTAAGAGCATCAGTTGAAAGGCTAGCATTTCTAAACCAATGAAGGTCTGTATTGAATTAGTTCTGTCCAAACAATCCAAGCAATTTGTTCGAATAGCTCCCTTTTGGACATTGTAGATATCAGAGCCCTTTGCACTAAAAATACTAATACAGTCGTAGTGCTTTTCTATAATTTTCTTAAATTTGGCTAATGCTGTTTCTTGTGTGCCTGCTCTGACTTCTTGATGGTAGTCAAATATTATTTGAATCACATCATTGTGTGCAGATTCATTAAGATGCTTCTGAAAGGCATTACTTAATGTAGCTTCACCCTCACTGCCTCCAATAAGACTGGAACCCAATAAGTTTACTACGATGACAGAGCCATAATTGCGCTTCAACTGAGAAAAGTGCCTGTCACAAGCACTAGTAGAAGCATCATATCCTCTCGACATTTTAACTTTATGAGAGCCCACCTGTATACCCGGCTGTTCCCAGAATAAAGGTACTGATCCCCTAGTTTGTATATAGGAAGCAACACAATCATCAATATAAATAGCTTGTTCAGTTTCCACAAAGTTAGCTACATTGCCATCATCATTGCATCCTCTGACATTGAATCTCGTGCCTGCTCTTTCACAGCTGAGACGAGAAACTAACACAGCTCTAGCCTGTCGATGTCCCACATAGATTGTACGAATTTCAACTGATCCACACATGGCCCTAGTGAGCCAGTCATCACAATCGATTCCATATCGTATCAAATGAATGAATAAGGTTCTATTCCAAAAGAATCTGTTATCAGCACTTGCACCTTTACTTTTTCTTTGTGAGCATAAATTGAGATCGAATAGGTTGTCAGCAGGTTTACCTGAATTCCAGGAGAAGTAAAAGGTACCAGAATTTAAGAGTTTCCTTACTTCTGAGACTTTATCCTCACCTTGTGTGTGATAAAATAAGGGCAGAAATTGCGTTTGTGTTATTTTGAAAACTTCGACATCTCCAATTTTACCCACGGAACAGCAACCTATGACAAGGACGAGGTAGAGAAGGCAGTTTTCGCCGGAATTGAGCTGGAGAACGCCGAGACAGCCGTAGGCGTCAGCGATTTTATGATACTGCTTGCGTAGAGTATCTGTTTCTTGAGGAGACAGTGAGACCACAGCTTGAGATTCAAAAAGTAATGAAGTATCTTTGTTTCTGTGTTGTAAAATGATGCTGTAAGGGCTCGGCGGGGAGGATTTCTCCAAGACTTTGAAACCTTTCGACATAGCCATGATTTCGGCTAGTGGGTAGAGCAACTCACGTGTGAATGATAGCCATTAGATCCGCCCCTCGTATTGGATTGCACTTAGTTATACAGGGCACCGTTTCACCGCTATTTAAGATAAATACGATAAAACACAGATAAAAGCAGCTGAGAAATTGCTCAAATCAAATAGCCAGGAAATTTAAATGTCAAGCTTGTCAAAATTTAGCCTGACATATATTTTTTTCCATCGTGAAAAGATTGCGGCGTCATAAATTGTTCATTTAAATAATTCTACAGTAACCTGTAGAACATTTCACACAGCACGCCCAAACTCAGTAAATCTTGTAATATACCAGATAACTGATAAAATATTTACATACTTTCATTTTGTAAAATACATCATTATAATACATATACGATATAATTATATGGAACACCCAGACAGAACAAACATCTAATTTATCATTTTTTGTAAGAAACTGATCTCTAGATCTAAGTACGTAATCTACATTTATTTTTGTTTTAACTATCTTGAAATATTGATTTTCTGTATAGTATGTCTTGAAAGTATGTATGTTTGCTTTTTTTGACTTTTTTGACATCGCACTCTTGAGTATTCTGCCAGTTTCAATGTTTCTGTATTTTGTATGCAGTCTTCAGATTTCAGCTTCTATAACTTTAAAGTCAAAGTCCAGTCTTGGTCAAGTCCGTCTATAGTCAAATCTAGTTATGCTTTGTTAAAGTAGTGGCGACTCTACTATAAGTTTCGATGGAGTTTTGGAAACACGTTTCATTTCATTATATCACTTTCCCACACTCGCGCTTGTAATTCCGTACTTTATGAACAGTGAAAGACAACCGTACTTTATGAACAGTGGTGTTTTAACCACTGTTTTATACATACACTCGAAAAAAACACTAGTTTTGGAAAAATAATAATGGGACGACACGACTCTATCCGCGTTTCCGCCAAAACTCTGCAGGAGGGTTAAAATGTTCTAAATAAAACAACGTAAATATATTGGGTATAAATTTATTTACAATATAAAATAACAATCTTATGCATATTTAACATAATTCTTGTATAGTGCCATAGATACAGACGGCACAGTGACGCGGCCAGAGTTACGTTGTACGTAATCATGGTATATTTCCCGGGAAGCCTTGGAAACTGTGGGTGGTATGACGTCAACAGAGCTATCGATTGTAAGTGCGCTGCTGACGGTCATCACGATATGAATGTCTGGTTTGTATTTAGGATTGGAGCGACGTTCAAAATTCACGTAGCGTCTGTACCTGTAACAGAATAATTTATAGATAAATTAGTTGAGGAGTAGGTATCTATAAAACGGGAACTCAGAAATAACATTTCAATGCATTCTATTATTTTCCAAAACGTGATATAATTAGGTGAAACATGAATTATTGTATTGTTTTTAAAACTACTTATATGCATCGTCCGACTACTGGGCAAAGATCTCCCAAGACAAGTAGAAGAAACTGGTCTTTCCTGTGATCTTTTTTAAAGATCCCGAGCTCATCACGTTGGACGCGTTCGACTGTTCTGTTCTGTGTGACTCACTTAGTGAAAGCATAACTAAGTTTTTTTAAATTTCACATAGTGCATGTAGCCCCAAACTAAGCAAAGCTTCCTATGGGGATTTAGATAGCTGATATAATACTTATATACGTTTTTTTTGTAAATACATACAGAACAAACACCTATGTTAGTTACAAAAATGTTAGTCTTGAATGGAAATCGACCCCACGTATTTTCATTCGCCGCCCCACGCCCTTCAGCATTCAAAGTAAAACTACTACCAAATAAGCTACCAGAGCAGTTATATGTAAGGTTAATTTGACACTATGGTCAAGATTATGATAGAATGTTACGATTCGTTGAATTTCTTTACTTGAACAAAAGTCTATTAAGTTGTATTTTGTATACATCTAAACCATACGGAAAAATTGTCAGTTACAACCTTATCGAAATCCGTTGCGTGGTTTAGAAATATGTGGAGAAACAAACAGACGAAGACAGACACTTTCTTTTATACTAGGAGTATTTAGAGATTACCCGGTGATCAATACATATTTGGATTATATTTAAGTATTATATTTCGATTAATTAATTCATAATATAAGTATTTGACTCTCAAGGGCAACGAAAAAAGGCTAATATCATGCAATTCAATAGAGAAATTTAGTTTCTAAAATAAGGCGTTTTGTTATCCAATTAATTTACTTACATGACCATATCTCGTTTACTGGGCTCACTCAACAGTACTCTGTTGTTCCGTTTGATGGCGGGGAATAAGGATGGTTCCTCAACTTCTTGAGTTTCCAGCAGCTTGGCAACATAAGCGAGCGGCGAGGGAACCACGAGGCGGGCGCTAGGCGTCGAGCTTGTCAGGTCGTCGTCCGTTGACGAGTCGCTATTAGAACTGGATGAACGATGAAATGTTACAATATGTTATCGCATAGGTATAGCCATGGGTGACTATAATTTTTTATAAGCTGCGGTTCTTCAGGAACTTGAATTGGATCCGTGAACTGAGTTACAGTTCATACCAGGTCAATGTCTGCTTATGACACCACGTCAAAATAAAAATGTATTCTATATACATACATACGCACGCTCAAACACACACTCACACACGTACATACGCTCACTCACACACACATACGCTCGCACTCTCCCGGATACGCTCACACAGTTACATACGCTCACACACACACACAAACCCACACAAATTTAGCTCAAACTCAGTTTATTTAACTTAAATCTATTCCTGTTATAGATCTGTTTACTGATAAATTACATAAATTGTTGTGTAAAATTGGAAGAGCGGTGTCCTCTGGCACAGGCAATTCATGCTTAAATGCATACCAACCTGGAATTGTTAATGTGTAAACTTTTTAAAGAAAATTATATAAACTGATTTGAGTAATCAGTCTGTGGAACCTCAGACAAAATACAATATCGGACCGGTTCGAGTACGCCATTGAACCGCGACTGTGGTGCATACTTTACAGATTTTTTTTTTTAAATTGTTGGCAGGCTATGTGTTCGACCACAGCTCACCTGATGTTAAGTGACGGTGTGGTCGAAGATGGTAAAGCACACTTTACCTGGAGTGGTACTCGATCTCAAGTGAGGCTGCCCGAACACGCCGTTAGATGCTTGGCGGCAGATTTTCAACTTGACTAGTCAGCCGAGTGCTGGAAAGTACCCTATCAATATGCTATGGTTTCCTCACGATGTTTTCCTTCACCGGCAGCTCAAGCTCATTGTTGGGGTTAGAACCCACGCCTTTCGGCATGCGAACCGACCGCGCTAACCACTGAGCTATCATCGCTACAAACTTCATCCGTGACTTTTAGTACACAATTTTAGCAATGACAATCATTATATTCTACTTACTCGCTAGAGTTGTTCGATGTGGTGCTGGCGCGGCCGCTGATGACGGGGTTGTTGCTTGCCGGTCCCTTGCTGTGTCCGAGCGCGCGACCGCGGACCACGAACGGACTAAAGTTTTCCGTGAACGTCGGCGCAAGATCGCGACGAGTGTGGCACATCTACAGTTATACGAAACAAATATACCTAAAGCTATAGACAGAGTAAGTAAAATATCTATAAGTAGAACATCTTCGCGATAAATAGGCGACACAAGTGGGAAGAGGCGGTGTGGTGGGGGCAGAGGACGCTTGCCGGCGCTTTACGTGAATGCCGAACAAGCAGTCAGGGTTAGCACGTAAATGTCATTGTTTTCTGTTGTATAGGTGTATGAGTGTTCATATTAAAATTTAATAGGTTAGTGACTTTTTAATAAAAAGGAGTGTCTTATAGTTTTTATGTTAGCGAAGCTACGAACGAAAAAGATCGATCGAAGATTTGTGCGTAGATGCGATGTCGACATCCCTACACGCGCTCAAACTGCGTGAATCAACGCTAGTAAGAAAGATGTTCAATTTATTCAGGGCCGCGCGCTCCAAGTACTTTGCTATAGGTTTTACCGGGGTCGTAATTGTACAGGTGTGTGTGTGGGGGTGTGTGAGAGAGTGTGAGTGTGTGATTGTGTGTGTGGGTGTGTGTATGTGTATGTTTGGTCTGTAACAGATTATAATTATTATCGGATATTCAAAGTTGTGCACAATGAAAAGTACAATGAATATGTTTATAGTCTCGTCACTAAGAAACTTTTACTTGGTGGTAGATCATATTAGCAGGTGGTCGTTTAAGTAGATACCACCGCAGTACCTGATATTCTGCCGCCAAGCAGTAGTGTGTTTTGGTTTGAAAGGTACTGCAGCTAGCGAAACTTCAGGGCTGTTGAGACTAACCATCAAAAGTATCAAATTAATGAGAGCCAAAGCAGCGACGCCCTGAACTTAGTTTTACTGAGTACTCAAAATTCTGTGTATCGCTGCAATGATCATGGACAGGAGTTACCATCAGGAGACCGTAACGTTCGTCTCATTACTTAAAGAAAAACGGGAAAATATCTTAAACATCTTAAAAAGAAACTCCGACTATAGTTTAACGATAAAATTATACGTGAGTAATCCCGCATAAATAAAACAAAAATGTGTCAAGACCACGTCAGTTTCCATAATAAAATCTTAAAAAGAAGCTCCATCTATTGAATTGATGCTTCACTACTACGAAGTATCGTAAGGCGACGTATAGACTGCAACACGTGCAGATAGTGGCGTCATCTAGATCCTCTTATATGACACTTGAAAATAGTCTGATTTCCATATTACCGTTTTTGTATATTACATTAGAACAACAACGATTTTTTTGGCCGTACCACGGAAAATTTATTTACACATTGCAGTATTTTCCAAATTTTATGTGTTTTGAGTGTTTATATAGGCGAGTGGCAAATTACGCGCATGAGAGTGAGAAAGTGATATAATGTAAAATATTACTCTTCGTATTGGTGTCAACACGTCATCAAAACTCGCAGTAAAATCACAACTACTTTAATAAGACCAGAATAATGACTTGGTTTGTGTGACTTTGTCTGTGACTTGAATAAGTTAAGTACCTTAGTTTGTGTGACTTTGACTGTGACTTAGAATTGATTGGCGTGTTGCCAGTCGGTGAATTATTGTGTAGTAATTACTGTTCAATCTGTATAGTTGTACTCACTTCAAACTCGAAGCATTCTGAGAAGGACGTATATTCGAATGGTCGGTTATAGTCGTGGTAAGGGTCCAGCATTTCAGGCGCCGTGTCTCGCTGGAGGCCGATGATCTCGCAACATAACTTGCGCATTTCGTTGCAAGGGATTGGAAGATGCCGAACGACGTCGTCGTCCCACCATTTTGTGAGAGATCTGAAAATATACGTTTGAGGATAAGGATCGAGGTTTACTAATCTAGAAATCTACTAATTCAATATGGCGGATTTTATGGCGGTAAATTAAATTGTAAAAGATTATTCTTATTCTTATAACAACAAGCGTACCTATGTCTCGGTATGTAGACCATAGCCTCAGGATGATGCAAGTAGTAATCGTTTTGGTATTCCCAGATCGGAGGCCTCGAACTGTCCGGGACAAACAGGCCTAGGAACAAGTTCATCGTGTTCTGTTTCTCAGCATCAGAGAAAGTGTTCGAGTAATATCGACTTAGCGTCTGCATTATATCGTTGCCGTGGGACGACCATGGAGCTGTTTTACGGTAAGTTTTTATCCTGAAATAAAATATTGTTAAAAAAAAACGCTGATATTAACATTCGTGCAGACGGACCAAGGCGGAGATAATCGAAATTTATCAGGGTGAGCGAAACGAGCCCTAACACTATTCCACAGTCTGACTATTTTTGTGGTACACTTTGCTGAAAAACTATCACGCCTATAGATTTGTGCTTTGACATAGTAATATTTAGTAGACTTCATATTTAGATGTGTTATCTGCCAAAAATAATAATTATAACCATTAAAAAATTAGCATTAACAATTTTGTATTCACTGGATAGAATTTTATTGTACTACTAACGTCATCTGTTAGAAAACCAAAGAGGTAACATCGCTGCAACAGAAATAAACTCAATACTCATATACATCGTAGTTAATCTACTTAATACTAGATGACACCACTAGAATCAGGTTGTAAATATATAACAACTGTCTTAAAAATTATTATCCGTTAGAAAAACTACGCGAGCCCTCACAAAGCTCAGCTTTTTGCTAGTTATTATGAAATAAGGGTGTTTAAGGCATCGCAAGCTTTTGAAGGTTGACAGGCTAGATGCTTGACCACAACTCATTTGGTGTTACGTAACTGCGGTCATGTCGCTGTAATCCCTTCAAACCAGAACACAGTAATGTTAACACATTAAGTGCTACTTGAAAGCAAAATTCCAAGTTGATAAATACTTTTTTTATTCAAAGTAATGAGAGTCTGATGGCAAGAGATAACGCCTGTCCATGACCATTGCAGCGATACACATAGCTTTTAGTAATAAATCAAAGTCCACGGCATGTTGCTTTGGCGCTCATTACCTTAAGACGTTTGATGGTCAGTTACGTAATTTTACACACTACTGCTTGGCAGCTGAATATCTGGTGCTGCGGTGTTACCTACCTAGACGACCAAGTGAAATACTATGTTAATATTTATAAGTATACGGGCCGACAGCGTAGTAACTGTTATCTAATCTGGGACCGCGCGCGACTACCATGTCATTTTCGGTGCGCGTGATTTGAGTGTCCGTATTTTTGTGTTTGTTCAGGATAATTAGGTCAAATATTGACTACCTATTTTTTATTATTATTTGGAACGAAAATCGAGTACTAAGCCTCCTGTAACAATATTGTCGATGTTCAAACTTTCACAGTGTAAACATAAAAACTTTCGCTTTTATAATGTTTTTATGATTTACCTGTGCACTAGCTGAGATCCGCCGTACTGCAGAGCTAGAGTATCGCCGTGGTCCTCGTACAAGCCTTCTAGAAGCCTCGCACAGTCTGAGTCGAACTCTATGTTGGGCGTGCCAATAAGGCCAAGTGCGTACAGCTGAGAAGAATAAGATACAAACAAGTTAGTCTCAATAATGTTGTTATTTTGCTTGCTACTTAATACTGTTTACACACTACTGCTTGGCAACTGAATATATGGTATACAGATGGATGAAGTTTGTAGCGATGATAGCTCAGTGGTTAGCGCGGTCGGTTCACAAGCCTGGGTTCAAACCTCAACAATGAGCTTGAGCAGTCTGTGAAGGAAAACATCGTGAGGAAACCATAGCATGTCGGTAAGATACGTTCTAGTACTCGGCTGGCTTGTTCCGATAGCCTCCCTTGAGAGCCAGTTCAATTCCAGGCTAGGTGTCTGTTACCATATTCGATCACACGGTCACTTAGTAACAGATGAGCTGTGGTCAAATACCTAGCCTGTCAAATATTAAAAAAAAATTGCTTGGTATCGATATTATGACAAGAGTTTCCGCAGATTATCATGTTAGTTGTGTAGTGTGTAGTAATGCTATAGTCACCTGATATGCCAAGACGCACTTGCCGATGGCGAACTGCGCCGTGTTGGTGCGGTCGAGGCAGTCGACGCAGTTGACGCGCGCGAGCCCCGTCTGCAGCAGGCCGGCCTGGTGGCCCGCCGCCCCCGCCGGCTCCCCGTACCCGCGCGTGCTCAAGAAAATGCCTGTTTTACGGATCACAGTGCGCGCTATTGCTGATAACCTGTAAATTATTGATATAGAGTTTTAGCCGGAACGCGAAAAAGACACGCTGTCATACATATCTTTATATATACAAATTTCGTGTCACGTTGTTTGTCCGCCATGAACTTCTCAACTACTGAACCGGTTTTAACCAAATCTTGTACACTGTGTGCAGTTTGATCCAACTCGAGAGATAGGAAAGTTTAATCTCAATTTATAACAGCATTTTTTTTTTGTTGCAAATTATTTGTTTATTATACGACAAAGAGGTATAATTATCTGTGAGTTCCATAAAATTATAATAGATGGCGGTGTAAGGTAATTTATAACTGGAATGGGTAAGTAGTTAGTTATATAAATATATTTTTTAATACTAGCGCCGACCTGCGGTTGCACCCGTGTTTTCCGAGAAAAAAAATAGACAACGTCAAGGTATAAACGGATTTGGATGATTTTTTTTAATGCAAATAATTTATTTAAAAAACCTGTATCCATCCGTGTTTAACGTGAAGAAATAACAAACATACATAATTATAGACAAACTATCGTAATTATTATCTTTTATTTATTTTTTTGAGTTATTAATGTACCTAACATTTATTTATGAAGTGCCCAATTTTGAAAATGAAATAAATAAAAAAAAAAAACTGTTAGCATACTATGTATGTATACTATCAATGTTGATAGTATACATTTTTTTTTAAATATTCACACTTTTGATTGTATATGTTTTGCTTTTTCTAAAACCAATTAAAATTTCTACCAGAACTATCTAGAATTACTATTTTTTTATGGTTGACAGGCTATGTGTTTGACCACAGCACACCTGATGTTAAGTGACGTTGTGGTCGAAGATGGTAAAGCACACCTAGCCTGGAATGGAACTGGCTCTCAAGTGAGGTTTTCGGAACACACCGTTAGATGCTTGCCGGCAGATTTTCAACTTGAGAGTGGTAGCTAGCCAGCAGAGTACTAGAACGTACCACGACGCTATGGTTTCCTCACGATGTTTTCCTCCGGCAGCTCAAGCTCTCTGTTGGGGTTTGAACCCACGCCCTTCGGCATGCGAACCGACCGCGCTAACCACTGAGCTATCATCGCTACAAAACGATATTCATTTATTTGCTAGTAACTCTAACTCATTTATTTTATTCCCAGTGGACACAGTACTAATATGTAGTTTGAAAGTTGATTGACGTACTTGTCCAACACTTTAGCATCCGCTCCTTTATTCTTCCTCGCCATATCCAAATGATAATACTGCACACAATGCTCCGGCGGCAGAAACTGATTCAAATACTTGATGGAGCTGCTGATGACGTCAGTCAGTAAAGACTCGTGTTTTTTCTTCTCCCTCTTTTTTACTAAGTTGACGAACATGATTGGAGATCCGTAACGTCTCATCAGGTTGTTCAGATGTTTGCCGGGTATCTCTGCGAATGGATCGCTGAGGTCGATGTTTATTGCGGGTTTCGGAACCATTTTGACGACGTCTTGCGACCAGTAGTACGGGATTGAACCTCTCATTTGGACGAATGAACTGAATCTGAAAAAAAAAAAATTAGATCTCAGTACAGTCATAAGGAAATGAAAATTCACAAAAAAAATAACGTATCGATTCCAAGTCATCCTCAATCGCCCCTAATGTTGAATTATTATTTGTGAAGTCTGTGACCAGTAGATTCTTTAAGAAATTTCAAAAAATATCGGTTGTTCTGCGAATACATTTTCCAGCGCAACGTAAACGTTTTTTTTTTTTTATGGCTGACAATGTTTGACCACAACTCACCTGATGTTAAGTGACGGTGTGGTCGAAGATGGTAAAGCACACCTAGTCTGGAATGGAACTGGCTCTCAAGTAAGGCTGCCGGAACACACCGTTAGATGTTTGGCGGCAAATTTTCAACTTGAGGGTCGTACCTAGCCACCCGAGTACTAGAAAGTACCCTACCACCATGCTATGGTTTCCTCACGATGTTTTCCTTTACCGCAAGCTCAAGCTCATTGTTGGGGTTTGAACCCACGCCCTTCGGCATGCGAACCGACCGCGCTAACCACTGAGCTATCATCGCTACAAACAACGTGGCTAGGAAAAGCCATTTTATTAATATTCGATGGTGTCGCTGTCTGTCTATCACATTAAAATTCCAAACACGCACAGAAAGTGGCTCCACTTAGTTATGTACAAAAATTATCCAAAAAAAATGAACGTAAAAAGTACTAATAGATACATTTATTCCTCATTCATAAGCAGGTTTCTATAAAATCGATATTTAAACTCCAAAGAGCTTATTGGTAAGGGCCCAGACTCGAATCCACGACCGCTTGGTTAGGAAGCGCGTATATTACCAATGATCTACCTCTATGCATATGGCTTTATCATATTCAATAGCCAAGTAAAAATGTAAAATAGAACATATTGTTACTTGCCACGTTTGTACGTAAATAAAATTAAAAAAAACAGTGTTACCTGCCAGCACTAAAAGAGGAAACCATAGAGTCGTGCACAATCTGCTCGGTTTCTACCTCATTGGCAACGTCTCCATGCATGTTAGCGCCTCTTTTCAGAAACCTCGTACCTGCATAGCGGTTACTTCGACGCGCTATTAATGTCAAGTATATCGGCCTGCCGAATATGTTCAGGTTAGCCTGTAAGCAAAATAAAACACAGAGTGATAATTCTCATGTATAATTAATAAATAATTAGGGTGTTCAAGAATTTTGATTACTGAGGATATAGCAAGACAAAAATCTTTCGTATTTCTTTTTATGAATGAATAAAAATAGCTCTTTACTATTTTTTATACACAGCGCCATCTAGCCCTAAACTAAGCAAAGCTCGTTCTATGGGAACCAGGTAGCTGATAGAATACTTATACACTTTTTTTTTGTAAATACATATTTAATACAGAACACCGTGACACAGAACTAACATTTATCGTCACATATATATTTGTCCTGGTAAGAATCGAACCAACGCCCTAAAGCTATTGAAGCAGATATTCTACCAAATGAACTAACAGAGCAGTAAATTCAAAATCACATTTAATTGTATCGCCGCGCGGGTGCCGGTTCCATCGCGTTGGAGGGACGGGACGAAACGATAACTTTTCTTTTTTAATACGGATAAGTCCGCGTTTGACCACTAACTCGCCTGAAAGCACTTAGCATTCAATGGAATCACAGTGCGTGTGCCGATCCAAAAAAAAAAACACTCAATAAAAAGCTAGTTAGATGACGACATTAGAAAATAAGATTTTAAAAAAAATTGTCCTACAAAACAGTACACTGAAATATGCATGTATAATTTAGTATAATTTAATAATAGTCTTTAACCTAAGTTGGATAATTATACAAAACTCAATGACATTATACCTTATCTGGTGGCAAAAATTTGAACTACGGAAATGGGTACTATATGTTGCCAGTGGCATTGTTGTTTCTTCATAGTGTGTTTGGATCATTTGGTAACCCCTGGTCACCAAATGGCGGTCAGCATCCGGACCTATTTTGTGCGGACCGTAACTTGTATTACCGAGTAATAACAAATTTCAATCTCGACTTACTGATGAACATTTCCAGGCTTTAATGACAATAGCTTGCACCAACTTACTCTAAACTTCAGACAAATAGTTCAAGGCAAAAAATGAAATTTTTCACATTGATATGTATAAAAATCCCTTGTTGCTTATGTACATTACATTTGCTTATTTAATACACTCAAGTAGAAACGGACCACGCTGGTAATTTTATTTTTAAAACCGGACTCCTGAAGAAACTAATTGGTGATCCCTGCCTTAGGATCTCTACATTGACAGTCAGACTGACTCAAAACAAGCTGTAACATTGAATCCATTTTTTTTTAAATAATGTACTTAATTACTTGTAAGTACCTACCTGCTCTATAAACCCATGGACGATGTAAAGGATCCAGTCTGGGTGCAAGTGTGCATGAACAGGTGAGAGAAGGTGGCTGTTCCACACAAACCGCCACTCTGGTACAGCGCGCACGCCGAAGTCCATTCTCTGACTTGTTCTGAAACGATTCTTTAACTGTAAAATTAATGAGAGGAACGAAGCACACTCATGATGGTAAGTAATAACGCATGTAAATGACTATTGCAGCGATACAAATAACATTGAGTATCTAAAAAAAGTCCAGGACATCGTTGCTTTTCCGCTTATTACTTTGAGACTTTCGATGGTTAGTCTCAACAGCCCTGCATCCTTCAAATACAGTAATGTTTACACACTACTGCTTGGCGGTAGAATATCTGATACTACTAAGGAGATCTATCACCAACTAAACTAATCTACTTTTACGTCCATAACAATTATTGCCCATATTTTTGCAAAACATCTTTTTTTTTTTATATCAAAATCAACCATTACTTGTGCGCTACGATTATGAGAAATGAAACAATGAGAACACATGTATACTTAAACAAATCTGCAGCCAAGCACCGAACAGTGTATTCTGGCAGCCTCACTTGTAAGCTAGTTTACTTTCAGGATAGATGTTACCATCGTCGATCACACCGCCACTTAATATTGGGTGTGTGACACAAGTTATTGACTTATTAGTGTTCGTATTAGGCTAGGCTGTAATAATTTTAATTTAAGGTCATGTATTTTGCACACATCATGTTATTTTAAAAATTGTGCAGTTTTCACTGTCGCTGTAATTTACATCATCATCATCATCTCAGCCGTAGGACGTCCACTGCTGCACATAGGCCTCCCCATTTACTTCCACGGTTGGAAGCGGCTCGCATCCAGCGCGTTCCTGCGTTCTTTATGAGGTCGTCTGTCCACCTTGTGGATGGACGTCCTACGCTGCGCTTGCCGGTCCGTGGTCTCCACTCCAGAACTTTGCAGCCCCATCGGCCATCAGTTCTGCGTGCTATATGCCCTGCCCACTGCCACTTCAACTTGCTAATCCGCTGGGCTATATCGGCTACTTTAGTTCTTCTACGGATCTCCTCATTTCTGATTCGATCTCGTAGGGTAACTCAGAGCATAGCCCTCTCCATAGCTCGTTGTGCGACTTTGACCTTATCAAGGAGGCACATAGTCAGAGACCACGTTTCAGCACCATAAGTCATCACCGGTAACACTGGTCGAAGACTTTCGATTTGATGCACTGAGGTAATTCAGACGAAAAAACGTTGCGCAGTTTTCTGAACGCTTCCCAGCCGAGTTGGAGTTGGTAATTTACATACCCAGTTTTTTCTTTTCTATGCTGCAACTGAGCTTTCCATGTCTCAAAAATGTCTTCATCATCATCATCAGACTTATTACATGTACACTCTTTCTCTTCATTCAAATGCGAGTGATATACCGCTGCTGTCACAGGTTTTGGAAATAATGCTGGAGCCAATTTCCTAGGTGGAGCCATATTCATTTGCAGGGTGTGTGTTATATCATAACTGTAGCTATAATAGAAGTTGGTAGAGAGGTCTATTGCAAGGAACATCTTTAAGTATCTCTGTTCGTCAGGGTGTGGCGGCTTGTTGCTTTCGTTTGGAATGTATATTGTGGCTGTATCTTCTATTTTATAGATGGAATGTGAACCTATTGCAGCAATTTTTCTTCTTTTCCTTACAAGAATTATGTAATATCCTTCTAGAAATCTGATGAAACCTGGAAATAAAGATAACTTTTAACTGAAGAAGAAAGAAACTAATACATAGTAATAAATTTGAAGTGAATTTCAACATGAAGCTGACACAAAAGGATATTATTTATACCAGCTCGGATTTTTTTTTACAAAAAAAACATTATCACTTGGTCAAGTGATGACATAATTACTTAATCAAGTGATGAGATTTTTGTTACCATTAGTCCCCATGCTTGTTTGACATTGAATTTTAGGACAGCCTGTATACACAATCATTCCAATTTAAAGTTAGCAAAAATTGTACACTCATAAAGATACTAAGTATGTCTTTACATATACTTTGCCTGGTCTTCATGACCTCAAATAAATAATGCTTCTTACTCTTAGCTTCCCAGTAGGATTTGCTGTGTCAGAAATGGTAAAGAATATATGCAAAAAATAGGGACACCTAACACCTACATAGATATTTGATATTTATGCTTTTGTGTCATAGAGATTCAAAGAAGAAGATTTCTATTTTATATGAAAAATATGATACCACAGAGCCATATCAGACGTCAATATACAATAGATCTATGTACTTGTAAAAGACAAACTGTTTACCAACAATTCCAAAAGCTGACACCAGCTTGTTAAAACCAGTTGTTCTCCCGGCTCTATTTCCAAAGCCAATCATGTTTAACAGCTGATGTATCTCTTGCTTGTTATATTCCACCTTGTCGTCTACAAGGATGAGCTCACGAGGGTCCGTCCGATCAATTTTCAGCACTCGAAACCGGGTTTGAGTGTTGTTCGACCCTATTAGGTAGAATCTCTGAAATAAGCATTCAAGCATCATGAAAAGGGTAAGTTTATCAAGTGTCTTTGAATGGTTGTGTGACAGACTTTACTGAATTAAATTAAAGAGTATCAAAGCCTTATTACACCATACACCTACACTACCACCCCTTTCACTACAAGACAACGAGAAAAATGGCACATTACCATCCATTCCTGTTGGACATTCTAAAAATTAGACATCGTGATTTCTTGATATATATTTCTCAAGGTAGAAACCCTCTGCCAAATCCACTGTTTCTTGAGAATTATAATCTGGTATTTTCCAAGGCTTAAGTGATGGATGTTATCTAGATCAATGTGCGACCTCTGCTTACCATCCAGCAAACTAGTGGCTACATGTAGAGCTAAGTATTTAGTATTAGCACAATAACTATAGAATTAAACTACAAAGCATTAGTTGTGTTTACTATCCGATATTCATTTATTTTATTATAAAGTACACTGTAACTAAGAGGCAGATACTTTTTTACGAATGCGAGATAATAGTTTGTTATTTGAATGGTTTATGACATGATAAAAAGTAGGTCACTACTTACAGCCTTAGTTTCGTAAAGCGCTATCCTCTGTATTGAGCTGATAATAGGGTGGAACATAACTTCTTGCTTCGACATGATTTTAGTACACGCCTCTTTTGCACTGTTCACAGTTTCACACTGAAAATTAGAGTTATGTTTTATTAAGTATAATAATATCTAACATATAGCACTGCTATGAAAATTTCTAGTGTATTTATTCTATTTTCTATCTCTAATTTTTCATTTGTTTTTCGATCATAACAACAAAACAGCTGATGTGATGAAATCTGCCAGTTAATATGACATTAGCACTTTAAAAAAACAAATGTCAGTAAGCTTAGTTTTGGCGGGAACACGGAAAAATCATGTTGGAGTATTATTAAGAATATTATTATTATTATCCAAAACATGTGTTTTTCAGAGTTCTTATTTTATAAAATGATAGCGTTTAACTTATAAAATGCTGAATTATGTGCAAAAGAGTGGGCAAATGGTGCAGTGTGGTGAAATATGTGTGTTCGTGTTGCTTCCAAAACTAAACAATGGCCATGAATACTAGTCCTTCAACCGACAATACAGTTTTACGACCCAGGTGTTGCTACCTTCACTGCCTGTGCCTATGTGTGGAATGGGAATTCCTGCATAACCGAATTTGATATGAGCTCTTAGCTGTTGTTTTATTACTTGTTATAGGTACAAGTCATAGTCTTCACCCCTCAGATCAAACACTATCTTTGCCCTGACTTTGACGCTTCTATTTATTGATGAATCTATGGATTTCATTGCATGGATTTCATTATAATTAGAGGCGCCCAGCATTGGGGCAGTTTATAAAAAGAAACAGGACTGATTCGGAATGTTTTGTTGGGGTTTTCCACAATATTAACACATATTCTGTGAAAATTACAGCATGTACCTAACATGTTATTACGGTTTAAAAGATATTGCCTGTTATAGGTCGGACAGGCCAACTGTCAGACGGTGGCTAAAATTATAATATCGACAGAGGCTCTGTAATAGAACTTTCACAAAATATTTGGGTCTCATTTAATAATATGGCAGTTACGTGAGGACGTTATGATTCATACTATAATTTTATCGGAAAACAATAAATTGTATATAACTATAAAAGTATTATGCGTAAAGTTTACGAATTTAAATATCTTAATATTAAATTAACACATAAAACGTACTATAAAACAATAAGAACAAATAAGTGGTTACTTTTAGGATTTTTTCTATTAAATTAACGCACAATATTAATAAATTCAAAATGATTCATTGATTACCTATTTATTTCACAATTAACACTTTGGCGACCGTCCTTATATGGTAGGTATTTGGTGGCGCAGACCTATACTTACTTATTTTATATTGTTACTTATAATTCTACTTACCTTCGGTCTAAAACTTGGACGTCACCTAAAGAGTCCACTTAAGATTATGCAAAACACTGTTTTCTTAGGTCTGCAATCACCTTGTCTAGGGGCGTGTTTGCGTTTTCAACAAGGACCTTACCACATCGAATAAAGATCAAACGTGATTAGGCGCCTAAATAGAATCTTCACTTCCTACGCAATACACTTTATGAAAGTTTATGACTAAGCCGATTAATTCTATGTACCTACATAGAAAAAAAGTTCAAAATAAAGTGTGTGAGAAACAGCCAACCAATGAGCGTGATTGTTTTTTTATTCTGAAAGCTTGTACTACAAAAGTCTTAGCAAAATTTACGTTTGATTGGCTACACCAGGTTTGTTTTATCGTGTGCGTGGATTGCGTATAAAGTTGTCAACAAATTAAAGAAAAAAATTACATGCACGCCATTACTGACCAGAACAAAAGAAAGAAATATCCACTTAGTTTTACACTATGTTTAATGTACCTAGGTACTTACTATAGAAATCGAAAGTTGAACTTTCCTTAGGAGAATTAAAATGTACCTACCCCTTGTTAAATAAATAAAACTCATCACTAAATTAATTATGCAAACATTTCCCTCAACGTGAAGCAACCTACCTACGTAACACCTCATTTAATATTTAAGTACCATTAGGATAGATGTACGTATACCTACCAGCTAAAGGAGGTAATACCTATCTTTACCGAGGTATTTAAATTGGGAACAAAGTATTTTTTTCCTTTTTTTTTTTCAAAATCCAGTGACACTGTAGACCCACCTGAGGTCAACACTAAGAAAAAAAAAGAATTATTCTAAGAACGAAAAAAAATTGTTACTCTTATTAGACCCCGTACTTAGTATAGCTAGATATTTGGAGGATTTGTCAGTCTAGTGACGTACTATAGAACTTCAACGAGATATTTCCGTAACCCCTGAAAACGAATACATAAATAGTGTCTTTATTTGTATGTTCACTTCATTTGTATGTTCATTCTAAGATATCTTTATAATCTTGTACATAACATAAAAGTAATTGATTAGCCGTTTTAATGACAATAAATAATTTGAATTTAAACGTATCTTTATTGTTTTTTTTTTATTATCCTCAACTTTTACTGAAATTGCGACAATATAGAATCAGCTGCAGCCTCAACGAATTAAATAGGACAGCTGATTTTATTTCGATTTCAAGGTTTCGCTCGGTAGTGAAAAAGTTTCATAATGAGAACAGGTCTCCTTTCGGCTTAAAATGACCGTTTTGCGTAACCCCGTATAATATCCCCTCTTTCAAAAATCTCGCATACATAAGCTTTGTGTATGACTTGTAATCTACGAAACAATGACTTGAAGTAAACACAATAGAAATTATAATGGTTCGCCTAAGTAGGTAGGTACATATGGGAATGGTGCACGAAACATAGGTATAGTAAGGTCTCAGTGCGGTGTCTGCCACTCCCGGCTCCGCGCAAATATTTGAGCGCGGCGGTAAGTGGGTCACACTCGCGGCATCGCACCCCCGACATTAAACGTGATCTCGCGAATCATATCGCGGGCTCGGGTGCCAAGTAGGCCGGCTCCTTTTCGAAAGGGTTTGAATTTAAATAACTTACTGGACTGCATCGGGCAGCAGGCGCGGGTATCGCTGAGTCGATGCGTGTAAACGAGGCTCGGGGCTTCGGTGTGGGCCCGAGGAGTGGGGCGCCTGCGCGCGGGGCGCTGGCGTCGCCTCACGGCAGTCCCCTGCGCGTCTCGGAGCCAGCGCTACCTGCGTCTCTTGCCTTCTGACGCATCGCTCGCTATCGTACTCTATGAAATAACAATGATTTGGCGCACGAACACCTTCCCCTCAGTGTTTTAGTCTATGTTTATGTGATAAGACTGGGAGCTCGAGTCCCGAGTTCCGAGGTCCCGCGACCGGTCCAGGCACGGAGGCTGCGTCGGTCTCACGCCCGTCTACAGTGGAATGCGGCAATTTTAACTACTGCGGACTCGGGAACGATTTCATAAACAGGGATCGAGCGGTCGCGGCCCATGCAATAAGGTAGGTGCTGCAACCCTTCTACTTATCGATTTACTATTAGTTCAGCCTCGACTACACGTTTAGTTCGGCGAAGTAAAATGTTTCAGTCACGCACTTAGCTTATTAATCCATCATGACTCTCGGCATGGAAGCATTAATCGTGAAGTGGTCGTTGAGTAATAATATCTTGAACAACGAGGTTTTTTTGGCACCATAACCAGATATCTTCTCAAACCTCCTTGGGCAAGTAGGTGCTAAAACTCGTCGGACTCCTTTATCTTGTAAAGACGTTAAACCGAAGATCGACGTTATCGCTGAGAACGGTGAAATTATTTATCGATCTAAAGTCAAATCATAATGAATTTTTAAGAACTAACAATTATTTTTCTTATGACCATGAGACCACGAGGAAACAAAACAAAATATGTAATGAGCAATGTAATGTATGAATTTGAGTAAGCATCCTCTTTACAGATTTATAGATGCTTATCAAATTCCATTGTTTATAATTCCATTGTTTGTATGCGAATTAGTGAATGTCATGATTTTTGTATTTATACTGTAAATTAAGTGGGTATACAAATGCTGAATTAAAAAAAATTGCAGTTAAGAATTTGTCAACTCTATAGTATCTAGCAATTCTGCAACTAAGTATATTGTTACCTTTTACTTGCAGTGGTTTGTTGTTCAGATTAAGTAATATTGTTATTTGTGCAGTCAAGTACACAAATATAACTAATATTAATTTAATGAAAAATCTTAGGTAAAACATTGCTCTCCTATTTGTATTCTACTGAAGCTTTAAGCACAATGAAAAGGAGGATAAAATGTCTAACTTATCCAAGAAGTTAACTGAGTAACTGTACACGCAACATAATTTAACAGCTTCCAATTTTTAATAATTTTTAAATACATAATACATGTAGTCGTGGATTCACCTTAAGCTATAAAAGCAACCTCAGGACAAAAGTCAAAAGTTTAAAAAAAATTACAAAAAAATCTGAATGGGTCGGTTCTCTTTGTCCAATTTGAGTCGTTCCAGTTCAATTCTCGATGTCTGTAAGAGTTGCGAAATGCTCATGATGCCAGTGCAGGTATACGATGGATTAAGTAAGATAGATCACTTTCTTTTCGGCAGCGAGTCTGTGGAGAGATCTATTCAGCTTCGCCCTCGATTTCTCACGGTAATGTGACCTGTGAGAAATATATTACGAATTGTGCATTGTTTCGGCTATGTCGGATATTTATATTCCAAACTTTTAACTTTGATGAGAGTCCCGTTCCGTTCCCGTTTACTTTAATGATGATAAACTGATAAGTACTAGGGCTCGTCGAGCTGTGAATTAATTATGTGTTTGATGAAGGGATTGCACAATCGGAGAGCTGATGGTATCTATGGGAAATTGCCTCAGAATAAAGTCACGCTCTGTGCATCTATTAATAAATTATGTATACAGTAGAGCTTTTGGTAGTATTATTGATATTTAACTGTTACCCGCATAAGTGGACACCTGTGCAAGATGGCTGTTTACTGCTCTTGACATAGATAGTGGAATGTATCAATGAATTGTTTAGTTAAGTTTATTAAATTTACCGTTTAATATGAACCGCTCTCTTATAATAATATTACAACAGAAACATTGGTTGTTCTTGGCTAGAAAAAATATTTTGGTATAATGTTTAGACTAAATAATAATGGAGCTCGTAGCTGATCCATCGGTTCAAATAACACGATGACCAAACGATTCAATTAAAAAAAATCGTAACGTGCACAAAGTTTTTAATGAAAATATAAATATTTTGTTGATAACACCAATGTTACAAGTCAATAGTTTTGTTTTCATGTTTTTAGATCTCTTTGATTTTTCGGAAGATGTCTTCTTCTTACTATGAAAACTAACGTAATTTTAACACATTTTTTTACATATTATTGCGAGATTACTCAGGTTTAATTATATCGGATACTCCGACTATAGTTTCGGCTACATCCGGTGACCTTCTAGAAACGTGGTTAACTTGAATAAACATAAATATGTCTCCTTTGTTGTTGGCATCACAATTCATACACTGTCAAGCCTTTTGGTGGTCCGTGTCCGTCCGTCCGTGTCCACACACAAGGTGGACAGACGACCTAATAAAGTCCGCAGGAACGCGCTGGATGCGAGCCGTTTTTAACCGGTGTTTATGGAAGCCAATGGGGGAGGCCTATGTCCAGCAATGGACGTCCTATGGCTGAGATGATGATGAAGTCTTAATATTTTCAAACATTATAAGATAAATATAGTAAAATAAGTCTAATTCACACAAAGTAACTCAAGTTTAATTCTAGTCATGCCCAGTAAAGTAGTGGTGGCTTTACTACAAGCTTCGAGGGAGTTTTGAAGTAGCACGAAAAGTCATGTTTCACCACATTTTATCACTTTACTCGTGCTTATATTTCGGCACTTAATTAAAAAAACACTATTATTTTATACAGAAACACTCGAAAAACACAAGTTTTGTTAAGTAATATAATGCGGCAAGACGATTCTCTTCCCGCCAAAAACTCCTGGAACATGTCCTTGACTTTAAACAAGTAAGCATTAATGTGACCATATCACATTAGAACATAGGACGTTTGTTTTTTATTATTAATGCTTTTGACCGTCTAGGTGTTTGATCATAGCTCATTTGATGTTAGGTGACGATGTAATCGAAAATGGTAAACACATCTAATCTGGAATGGGAGCTAGCTTTCATGTGAGACTTCCGAAAAACACCGTCAGGTGCTTAGCGGTATATTTTCAATTTGCAGCTGGTAGGTAGCCAGCCGAGTACTAAGAAGTAGATATCCAATCTCCAAGCCATGGTTTGCTCGCAAAATTTTGTTCGCAGCTTTAAGCTCACGATTGGGATTTGAACCCATGCCCTTCAGCGTACGTTCTGACCACGCTATCCACTGAACTATCGTCACTAGAGTAATATTTATACGAATGATCCAATACTAAATCGCGTACAGAAAAGGCAAAGCTTTTATTTGATTTCAGTAAGTTTGTAACTAAACATATATCTACTGTTATTTTAAATAAATAAATATTGGAGGACATTTTTTTCACACAGCGTCATCTAGCCCGAAACTAAGAAAAGCTTTACTATGGGAACCAAGCAGCTGATAGAATACTTAAACAACTTTTTTTGTAAATACATACAGAACACCCAGACGCAGAACAAGTATCCATATTAGTCACACAAATGTTAATCCTGAGTGGGAATCGAACCCACATATTTATTTTATTCACCAACATTCAATTGCATTACCATAGCAATAACTCTGGCAGCATAGGTAAAAAGGCTCTTCAACCACCGCCATCTAGGAGCAAATTCGCGGTCTATTATTTAAAAAGGTAGCCCTTTTACGATTAAATGTGAATAGGATGTGGGGGTGGCCTGCAATCATGTGCCTTAAGGTAAAATAAATTTTGCGGGTCAGGAAGGGTTCCCGTGAGTCGGGTAGCTAATTTTGCAATGTTTGTTATGGACGACTTAACTGCCGAGCCAAGCATATAGGTAGACGTCGTAAAGTTAAAGGTCCAGTGCTTTTCCCATGGCCGCGGGCCTACTCCGCACATTATTATTGTGTATTGTGCAGTGTCCTTGCCAACCTCATTCAAATACCTACATGAATAGACATGAGGGTTGATTGATGTAGGTATGGGTGTGTTCTCATTAGTACAGGTCTACGTAGCATAACTCGAACACATTCAACTCGATTCACGGCGGGAGATGACGCCATACTATTCTTGTACGAAAATCGATAAAAACCGAGCTTTGTTGCGCCCTTCCCTTTTTATTTACACAATAATGAAAACATAAATCAATCAGTCAAACGGTTCTTTAGCGCCGTCTGGTGCAAAATATAACACATTTTTTTGTCTTTGAAGGCTTCGAACGTGATGCTGAAATGGGTAACGTGAGAAAATCAAATAAACTGGCTCTTTCTTTTCTTGTTTGTCGTTGTCATCTACATACTACTTTTCGGAGTATTAAATATTGATTTAGGAACTAGAAATGAGAATTTTGTATACACAATTCACGTCGGGAGGGTTTCATTCACGTGTGGACGCATCTCTCGGCGCGCGTGTGTGGGTGTTACTCTATTAGAATCTAGTTTTTAAAGTTGAATGGTAAAGGCCGTGGCAGGTCCAAGAATGCACTCAACAATAAAAAATACAAAATGTTGATTGAGCTCGGGGAGAATTAAACGAATACAGAATGTCTTGCATCTACAAATTCGTGAAAGTAGACTACGACGCAATTCATAAAGTAGTACTTACATGATAATTTGACAAGTAATTATGACGAATATACAGTAATAAGTGTGTTTTGAATCTATTCGAATACTTATACTGATTACTTTTCTTGAAAACAATGTTGTAAGTAATCGAAATACGTAAAATACTTCAGTTACTTAAAAAGTGATAGCTTTAAATAAATTTGAATTATGTTGTAGGTACATCTGGAAAGTAAGCTATTCGGCTGCAAAACGATGTGTCGGAAAGCACTTAAAACGCCAGCCAGGGCAATCGCTTGGAAAATTTATAATAAAACGGCTGGCTGATAGTCTCGGTGAAACTGGGGCGAAATGGGACAGCCGCCTGTAAAGCTAACTAATAGGCGAGAAACGCGAGCGCTAAAGTTACTTGCCCTAGGCAGAAGAAAAAGCTATATTTCTTTTGCCTAGTAAATGCGTTATATATGTATTAGGAATAGTAGGGGGTCCCCGTCCATGCAACGCAACAGACAGACTTCTAGAGCCTTAGAGACTGCTCTCAGAGAAAATTGTTGCAAGAACTCGCCTCAAAATCAATTAAGTAAAAAACAATAGAATCAAAAAACAATACTTAATTTAAATTTCTAGTGAATTGTGGTGTTGTGAGTTGTGAGCTTACACCAAAAATATCTAGCTATATATCTATCTAATACCTCTGGTTTTACTCGCTTTGTATATAGTTACAAAGATGAATTTTGAATTAGCGACGAAGATGACGGTTATATGTAGCCTATGTCAGGCTCTTTCAGTTTCAGCTGCCTCTACCTATACTAAATTTCATCAAGATCGACCGTATCGTATCATCGTGAAAAGGTATCTAAAAGACGGAGATGTCGATTATATTACTTGGGATTAGTAATGTTGCTCGTACTCGTACGTAATGTATTTCAGTCCGTAATACTCAAAGGAAGGCCTATCGATTTTTAGCGTTGGAATCGCATATTAGTACAACTGACAAATATTTGCTTCGAAGCTCTATGTACGAACAAAGTAAGCCTGACGTCCTCTCAGACTACGCTAACATTATATCACACAACTAAAGAGCAAAGTGTATCGCGCGACAGTTTTATTCGTGCTGTGTACTGTACGAGTACGTTTATCGCCTTACTGCACTATATGTTATCCTAATATTATAAGTGCGAATGTGAGTTTGTTTGTTACGCCTTCACGCGTAATCTACTCAATGAATCTGGGTGAAATTTTACATGTAGGTACTTTAGGTTCTGGAATAAGACAAAGAATACTTTTCATCATCATCATCCATCACCACGCGGATAAAACCGCAGGGCGCAGCTAGTATAATATAATGAGTTAAAATAAATTCTAAAAAACTTTGTTTTTGAAACTAATTATATGTAGTTTTTTTTGACGTAAATACGAGTGTAAATTGGTTCTATAGAAGCAATTAGAATATGTATTACGACGTGTGTGGCAATTCAGAAAACTGATGATTGCATAATCGGGGCATAAAGGTTGTTGTAACTAGCATGCATGCATGAATGCATGGTGGTAGGGTATTTTCTAGTACTCGGCTGGCTAGCTTCCACCCTCAAGTTGAAAATCTGCTAAGCATCTAACGGTGTGTTCCGGCAGCCTCACTTGGGAGCCAGTACCATTCCAGGCTAGGTGTGCTTTACCATCTTCGACTACACCGTCACTTAACATTTGGTGAGCTGTGGTCAAACACCTAGGCTGTCAACCATAAAAAAATCTACATATCCAAATATTTAACTACACAACTCAATAGCTCAAAGATCAAAGAGTTTATTCGTAGAGCGAAACTTGAAACATCCAAAGGACTTCTTAGTAATTCAAAAATGAACGCGTGCGTACGACCGTGTTCACGACATAGCGACAACCCGATTTTTTTAAATGTTTATTTTGCTGTTATTTGTATATCTTTACGAAATCCTACCCTAATCAGTAATGTAAGTTATTTACTAATAATTACCTAATGAAGCATAGCGATATTTAAGTTAAAATTCTTTATTGAACAAACTAGCTAACGTCCGCGACTTCGTCCTGGTTAACTATAGAATTAGTTAGGTTCAGAAAGAATAGAATTATGTGTAAGCAATAAATAAGCAATAGTGAAAAAAACTTGCACTATTTTATTATTAGATTGATATAAAGGATATCTTTTATCCCAGAATAATGTTCCATAAAACGCATCTATCATCATCATCTCAGCCGTAGGACGTCTACTGCTGGACATAGGCCTCCCCCATTGACTTCCATAAAGACTGGTTGGAAGCGGCTCGCATCCAGCGCGTTCCTGCGGTCTTTATGAGGTTGTCTGTCCACCTTGTGGACGTCCTACGTTGCGCTTGCCGGTCCGTGGTCTCCACTCCAGAACCTTGCAGGCCCATCGGCCATCAGTTCTGCGTGCTATAACGCATCTATACATAATTTCAATACAGTGGATATGTCTACTAGTTCGTTTTTTGATAATCCCATAAGAACCTGTCATTTTTCTGATATAAAAAGTATCCTATATGTTAATCCAGGTAATAAACTATATGTGTGCCAAAGTTCATCCAAGACGGTTCAGTTTTTGCGTCATTGAGTAACAAACAACCAAACATCCAAACATACAAACTTTCATATTTATTATATTAGTAGGATAAGCAACTGAAGAATTTTTAACAATACTTTAATGAACGTTACTACGATCAATAGACTAAATTATAAAAATAGTAACGTTATATTTTTAGTACCAATACTTATTAATGAATGAATATGAAATGTTGAATACTAATTATTGCGTAAACACTATGAAGCGGATTGTGAGAAAATTACGATGCCATTTTTTTATAGCGTAATCTGAAGTGAACTTAAGAGGAAAGCAACAAAAGCGACTTCGACAGGCATCACTGCCAGAGCGGATTAAAATTCACACGACGTATATTGAACGTGTGTGACTGCCCTAATAACAAGATTATGTTTTTTTTTTGTTATGGCGAATGTGGGAAAGTGAAATAAATTACTAGAATGTTGTCAGTTTTAACTAGAACGAACGCATGCAGCGTTCGTTCTAGTTCGGCTTAAATATATAAAGTACTAGCTGCGCCCCGCGATTTTACCCGCGTGGTGGTGGATGATGATGATGATGATGAAAAGTATCCTATGTTTTATTCCAGGGCCTAAAGTATCTATATGCCAGATCCAGATCCATTCATCCAGATCCGTTCAGCCGTTCTGGCGTGATTGAGTAACAAACATCCATCCAAACTTTCACATTTATAATATTAGTGGGATGTAAGTATATTTTTCTTAATTAAGAAATATGCTAGCATTAAATATATTTACTGTCAATCTATAGTTAATATTCATCTAATATTTTGAAATCCCTAAAACGACTGTAACGATTTCGATGAAATTTGCTATGGGGGTTTTTGTGGGCGTAAAGTCGATCTAGCTAGCTCTATCTCTGTGTTTCTTCGGTTCAAAATTTTGCATAGACCTAACAAAGCTCTGTGGCCTAAGTACCAAATTTTATTTAAGAGAATTTTCACATAAAAATAGATTAGGTACATTAATATTAAGAGTTCGATCAATAATTTTCACAAAGAAAAGACATCAACGCGTGTGTCCATTTCTTTACACGTGAACCGTTTCGTGTTACTTTTTTCAAGAGTCGAATACAAACCGACCGGTATTTAGCTGTATTTTACATAATATCTCTTTCATTTCTTTTATATTCATCAATCTTTTCATATACGCCGGTCACGACTTCACAAGCGCCCGCGGCCGACAGCGCAAAAGCTATTTGTAAAATGTATTTGGAATAAAGTATGTGAATGACGTCTGCTACACCTTTTACCTAGTCGTCATTTACTTTTATAAAAATACGTCTCTTACCAGTAATACCGTCAACTTTTTGATATAAAAAGTATCCATTGACTGTTTTGTATACCAATCGACAAAATTGATTGAGTGTAGATGAGTCTCGTGGAAAAAGTGTCTTTTGTTGTGCAAGTGTCTGTATTAACTAAAGCGCTAAATTTATTAGATAAACAACCTAAAATGTGTTGTAGTCTACATGTATAAAAACTACTTAATCTTATGCACAATTCTTGGACTGATAAAAGTCTTGAGAAACAATCTAAATGCTGAAGCCCTAGTGTAAATAGATTTTGTACAAATAAAGAATTACAATACTCGTACGAATATATATTTTATTTAATTTAATTTTACACTTTTAGGAAAATATACACCCTTATTACAACTTAATCTTATTAGTAATACAAATTCATAATTACAATAGTTTAAGCAATATTTATTTTATTTATTTCTATTTTACATTTGTAGGAAAACTTACAACCTAATTACAACCTTGTCTCTAATGTTACTAGTGCAAATATAATTACACACAACACACATACGAGCATTTATTTTATTTTAAATTTGTACAAACTTATGGCCTAATTAGAACTTAATTTCTAATAAGCGCTCTGGTATGGCATTAGTAACTAAAACAATAAATTCAACCCCACACTTTGCTCAGTTGTGTCGCAAATATTATCCAGAGGCCAGAGGACTGCATGTGACTTCACTTGGACACTTTAGGAACAAAATATGGTGTCCACGTTTGGAAGCGACACGGGCCACGCCCCTTGACCTACTCTCGTCGCATGCATGTCTCTAATGCGGTGTCCACTTACTTTTGAGTAATTGTAGGCTGTATTGTACGTCTGAATGGTTCTAGTAATAATACACCGATTGAATCTATTGTTACACAATGCTAAGTCAATATAATGCTTTGTTATTTGTTACTCGCATCTCGTAATATTAAGTTCTTCATACATCTCTCTAGTGTGTTTTGTCTGTGACTGGTAACCTCCTTTTTGTTTGGTTTCCAACAAACTAAAAAAACATTCTAACATTAAAGCAAATATTAGGAGTTAAAAAGTTTATAGGAGAGGGAACAGATGTTCTATCGAAAAAAAAAAAAAACAGGTGGACACTACTTGTTCCACATTGTTTTATATCGTTTTCAAACTACGCATTATTTGCACATTTCTATGCTAGATCTGCAGTATACAAACAGTTTTTAGTAAAACATTTCATTTTGAAAATAAAATACGAGGTCTTACACAGCTCACAAATCACGAGTCCGGCTTATTTAATTCAGCTCCAACAGTGAGATTGCATCGCTGTTCAAGGCATTCTCATAAAGTCTTCTCCGTTCTCGGACGGGCTATCTCGACAATCTAGAGACTGCAGCTCCATATTTGTCAGTACAAATTAGTCGCGACGAGGTCGCACATATTAAGTTGGAGTAACAACACGGGCTGCAGTATGAAATAACAGGAGGGCGGGTCGAGTGGAGGTAGCAGTGGGCTCAAAGGTGAGTACCCAGGTTGCGGCTTCTGCGGTCGCTCCCCACGCGGGCACTTTCACCGATTCCCTCATTAGCGATGCCACACCAACTCTTCTGCAAACACTTGGCGCCTACAAATGGTTGTTCACCCTCCGCATAACGTTCGCAGACGTGTTCGAGAGCAATCTTTGCGAAAACGAAACGCGATGCGGTAAAACATCGCACACACGCTTCGCATAAATCACGCTGATGTTTTATTTGTGAGGTGTACTGCCGTCGGAATGTAGAGCTACAAAATAAAATACTAGCAGACACTATTCGTAATTCTCTCTTAATTTTATTATGCTCTTTATGTTTTATTAATGATTATATTTCTGCCGAGGAACTTATACGATCAATATTTTGCGTAGAGATGTCTATCTAATACATTCCGTTGGTTACACAAGTTTTTTCCATGTTTATCGACTTACCGTAAGTTTACGGAGCCTCACATAAGTAAGCATTAGCCAGGTACAACTTTTCAAGTCTGCTCTGAAACGACACGTCCAGCTTAAATCCTAGAACAGGAATACGGTAAAAAGAAAGACTCGTTAGGAAAGTCGCCGCTAACTCGTGACATTCCGCGTCCATTTTCGGTGCGGATCCCTAAAAAAGTTCTAATTAACTAAAAGCAGAAGCTTGTCTGAGTGGTATAGTGTAGTGTCAGTTACATAATTGCAGTTCATGCCAAGAGACGGATGCGAGCCGCTTCGCAAACTTCCAGCCACGACCAGTCCGGGTACTCTGAAACCATATTACAACATTGTAAGCTTTTGATACTCGAGCTTTAATTTCAACTTTTATAGTATTTTTGGAGGAAAATTGAAAAAAAAAACTTACTTTTAAATAATAGCTTTTGCCTGCGGCTTCGCTCATGTTAATGTAGATTTTTTATCCTTTAGTTTTTCTAAGTGAACTGAGAAGGCCGTATGGCCTTTTCAGTACTCCTGACAATGTGTATGAAATATCATGATGATCGATTGAGTAGTTGGGGCCTCAACGCGTAAAAAACACTTTCGCATTTATAGCATTAAGTTAGGATTGCGCGTTTGTGACGTGAGACTACTGTGCATTTTAAAATAAACAATCGAGTTTAGGTAAATTGCAGGACAAATTTATTTTGCAAACTATCGTTGCGAACGCATCGCAGCATAATTTCATCAGTGCAGTTTGCCACTGCATTGCGACCGCCAACAGTTTTGCAGTTCTATCACGCGTCGAGATTTACGATGTCCATGAATCGAATAAACCATGTCTCGCCGTCGTCACCGCTGCCGGAGCCGGCGCTACATTGAAAAATGTCGAAATAGAAGATCTCACTGTTGTTTCACACGGCCTCCATTTACTGCAGCACATGAAGCTCGATTGAATTTGGATGAATCCAGGTGAAATGCGCATAGTTATTTATATTTATTCAATTTTAATCCTATTTGTGGTGTTCTTGACACCAACAGATTATTTGTACCTAGAAGATAAATTTACACACCCACACAAACACAACACACACGATACACAAACACACACACACGCAACACACACACACGCGCACATACAACAAACACACACAAACACTACACATATTTCACACATAGCTATTTATATACATATAAGTACAGGTTCATGTAATTGCTAAAAAAATTATTTTATTTTTAAGTCTGTTTATGGCATTTTGTTCGCGAATAAAATATTGAGTGAAGCCATTCGGTTTCGTTTTTTTTAAACAAAGAAGCGTGTGCATAATTTCCAACTAATCTTATTGTTCTATAGATGATTTTGTCTATTGCGAAGTTAACGTTCCCGCTACGATATTTAATTATATAAAAAATATCTTTATTTTTCTGGACTACTTATCGAAGATTATATGTATACTGCACAGCAGTTGAGCTGAACGAAATCAGTGTTAGGATCGCGTCAGCTATTAAATATTATGTATATACCACAGAAAATTCTAGTGCGGAGTTATGAGTGCATTTGCCAAGCATTTACCTAACATGGGACTCCATCGCACCCAATCGCAAAATTTGTTTGAATCGCGAAAGTTACTTATACCTAGAGATCATATATCCACTACTAAACTTACTAAGCCACTCTTGAAAAAGTGACATGCTGGTAGAGCTTATCGCTATGACGGATCTCTGCTGCTTTTACCTAGAAAACTGCTGGATAGCTAAGTCAAAAAAATCCCTACGACTCACAAGCAGTAGGAAAACGGTATTTTGAGACTTATTTAAGCTTTGTAGGTACATACGCATACAACGATATTGTTGTATTCTTCGCGCCATATTTATAACTCAGCTAAAAGTGTTATATTTTACGATATAAAACTAATTAACTTGGTACCTATATAGGTTTATATTATTCCGTCAAAAACCGTCAACAAAACCACTGCTTTACAATTTCGTTCGTTTTTGATGCAAATACACACTCGTAAACAGCGGAAAACAAACATGAGTTATTTATTTTCGGTTTGTACCGTTCGTGTTACGAAACACATGACATTGACGTGTTATACGTAGTAGGACCCCTGGCCAGGCGGAACCTGCTGGACAAGCCCGGTTCGTTGCCCGACGGAGCACTTGTCGCGTTCACCGTACAAGCGTATATTTTTTTTTATCTACTTCCATGATCATACACCAACATGACCTTGGATTTAGCAATGGGACGGGCGTGTTTGTATGAAGCTTCAAAGGATCCCGCTGATCACGACGAGTCTTAACTTTGAGCCAATCAACATTCCGAGGTCTTTTTAAACTGGGTATTAAGCAGTTGGAATGCATGCAATTGTTGTAGTTAAAATAATTGAACAATTTCACTGTCATTTCACTTCGTCTCGGTGTCATGTTATAGTGCAGGCTTCCTCGCTTCTGTGAACCTTTCCTTTCCGGTTTAACCTATCGAATTTTCTGTCTCATGTCCGTGTACTTAGTCTGATCGTGAAGCGGGATATCACGGACTAGCTTTTGCCCGTATAGCCTGCGTTATGAACATAACTAAGTGCATGTGAAAGATTTTTTTAGAATTTAACTCACAAACAATCATCATCATCATCATCATCATCAGCCGTAGGACGTCCACTGCTGGACATAGGCCTCCCCAATAGAATATCCATAAACAATATTAGCTTTTTATTACAATGATTAAATTAGGTATATCGATAATTATGCACATAAAGACGTACGACGAACGACGTACGTAGACGACCAACCCGTACCGCGTCAGTTCAAAGATACTTATTATTATCTACCTTTAAGCGTGCTCCACCGTACACCGCATCTTCGCTTATCATCAGGCGAGATGGCGGACAAACGCAAGCCTATTAGTTATTAAAAAAAAAAAAATGAACATATCCCACAGATAACGAAGTATAAATTCAACTTGTTCAATTTAACAGGTGATTCGCGACGTACACTAACAAAATTTTCATTATAATTTTAACTATATGGACGTGCATTAGCCTTTATAACGCCATATGCCTATCCACATGACTTCTCGTTCCTAAATAATAGTGGTTGGTATGACTTGGCAACATGAGCCGTCATCCATTTTGTGTGGACGTACTGTCACAGGATAAAAGAGGGTCAGGATAATGCATATCATTATTATGGTGCTTCCTTCGAAGCTTTTAAAAGGTATGAAACTTAATTGGATCACACATTTTTTTCCAATTCACCACAACAATTACAAGATGGCAATTAGCTTTTCTGAGAAAAAAGTAAATTCTAGCTATCTGTACGATTTTTAAGAAGTCGTTAGTTTAAAAAAAAAATCTATCTTTATTTTTACTATAAGCAGCGCATAATTTAAAACAGACAAAGGTGCTTGCCGTGAGGCTTGAACCCAGGACTTCCAGATTGGCAGTCAGACGTTCAACCAATTAGGCTGTCGTAGTTTAAAAAGCTGATTCTGTATACTTACTTATCGCCTAATTTTCATTCTAAGTAGGGGAGATACGACCTGTTCTGACATCTTTCTGAGGGTGTTTTTTCACTCTCCTTTACCAGCTCACCCAAACCAGCCGATTTTCATGAAGTAACGGAATACGACCAAAGGTTCACTGTCATAATGTCCCCTCCTATTTCACCTAATGTTGTGGTATTGCAAGCATAATTCGAACTATGCTTGGGGAGCCCTGACCTTACTCGTATACTTTCTGTTGTTTTACCATACAGCACATGGTACGGTTTATTTTTGTATTTAAGGTTTCGTTCTATTATTGCTGAGCAGCCTCAGCACAAAGCACTGTCCAAAGTTAAAATTTTGTGCAAATGATAATTGAGCTCACATTGGCCTTTGATGGTATCAGGCGAAGATCCAACCTGGTTTGATGTTGAAAAAGTTACTAGCTAGTAATACCCAGATTTACATTCACAATAATAGGTAAGCTTCCTGCTAGAATCTTGAAGATTTGAGGAGACGATTTGGTCTTGAATGAAATGTGCTAAATTGGAACATGTTGCATTATAGAACTCATCATGCCCCGACGTGTCTGAATCGTGCTTGAAACTTTAACTAATGAGATTTTTCTCAGGTTACTCTGAAAGTAAATTAAACCCAATTCTGTCTACAAAGTTACAATAAGTACAAAGGACAATACTGACCTTTCTATTGCTATAAGATTCGTACAGTGTTACTATGGAGTTCATTTGCAGGTCTCGAAAAACATTTTCAGTATCATCTTTCATTGAATTTTTTATCAAGTCAGTCATTCTTAATTAAAATTTTTGCAAAGTTCTTGAATATATGATAAATTATAATAAGTAAACGAGATTTCTTTATTCAAAAGTTATATTTAGTGATTAAACATGATAACTTAAGTCTAATGCAAATCTATTTAGAATTAAAATATAGGTATCAGTATGATGTAGGTAATATGTTTCTCACAAAGTTACAGTAGGTACAAAGGATGATAAAGTTGCGGAAGTATAAAAGCCAGTAAGTGTCCTTTATCTGCAGTAGTTTAATAATTTCTAAGAGCAAAGCCGGTATTGCAAACTCTCCAAGACGGGATGTTTGCAGCCAGCCGGTGTTTGCACTCAATAAGCTGAGGCAAACATTCTCCAACCGAGCTATTCTTCATCTCGCCTTCAGCACACACACAGATTACTGAAATCTCTCACGTTATACCCTTATAGTGAAAGAATATTTCAAATTGCCAAGCCGATGGTTTATAGCGACGGCGAAATAATGATACATCAGTCAAAGTGAATATTACAGTTATTTTATATTTGGCACCTAAACTACTTCAAGCACAGACAACTTTCTTTAAACGAATTTCAGTATGTTAGTATAGTATTGTGTGTATATACACTTACATGTTTTTTTTTCGCGATTTTAGGGTATACTAAGCTCCTTTCTTTACCACTATAGTTCCGCGTAATGTCCGTGAAGCTTCATTTGTAGAGGTTATTTCATACTGCGTCATCTAGCCCCAAATTAAGCAAAGCTTATACAATAATTCGAACCAGATAAGTGATACTATACTTTTTTTTTTGTTAATTTGTACCAATAGTAACATTTAGAACGCTCAGACACAAAACAATCATATTTTATATTTATACATGTATGCCCTAGGTGGAAATCAAATTCTAGCCCGAGAACTCACGAAGCATGGCTAGGACTAAATGAGCTGACATAGGTACAGTCGAATAAGTTATGGAAATATAAATAATAAGTTACGGAATTCTGACGAGTAGATTCGTATTTTACAGTAGTAACAATCTTTGTTTCACTTCATATGACCTATAGGTATGTACATGAGATCAAAATTTTATGATAATTGGGGAAAAGATAGGAATCTTTATGTAGTTACTCTAGACTATTCTAAGTTAACAATACAACAATAACATTACCAAATTTTTTTATATTACGAAAATAGTTTTACCTATTTGCATGCACCTGTATTTAAACACTACATTTTTAGTGAAATAATATTTCACACGCTATCTACTGTAATAATTTTTCACCTTCAGGGGATTTATTGGGTCATACGGTCATATTTTGTTCTCATTGAACTTTGCTCCAAGGTAATCTTTTAGTTCTGCAATCGTTTTGTTTAGTAATGATTGCTAACTATTTTTAGCAACGCATCTACTTTTCATTGTGTATAATATTTTGCAAGTAAACACAATTTACTTTTTCTAAACTTTGATCGTGTCGTCATTTTCCATCAGTCTAATGTGTGTTAAAAAATATCAACAAACAGTTCGGAAAACAAATTAAATTATATATAAACCTACTCACTACATAATGCAACTTTTTAACCTACCAGTACATTGCTATGATTATAATATTTAGCTATAATATCTTTTATCATTATTTTAGTATTTAAAACTTGACGAAACTTTTTTCGCAAATTGTCTATGTAGGTACATGATTCGTCTACCATGCCTGTATCAATACAAACTATATGACGTCATATCATTTCTTTGTACGAAGCCACCAAGGGCGACTCCGAAACGGAGAAAACTTTTTATTACAATAATAATAGCACAGGAGGCGGTGGTTAGTCGACGGGTACACGTAGATGGGTGTAAATACCATTGTTTCGGAGTTTTCTCATATCGGCGAGGGGCATTTCGCAACTTATACGGCGTCCTCGCTAAACTTCAGGTTAATTAAGTCTTCTCGACTCCGGTCGGAACTACTGATAAACTAGCATTATTACACGCCATTTTACTGCCGAGAATATCTCAATGAATATGAGGGAAGCACCTAATTAACAGGTTGCGGGAATTTGAAGCTTTATTCAAATTAACATTATATAATGTAAACAACTATTTTGCAAATAAGATATTTTATGTCTATGTTATGAATTTAAGGCGATGATCTTAGGAGAATATCTTCTTTTAGTTTTAATTTACGCTTCATCTAGAAACTTTTGGCCCTGAGGTCTATGGACTTAAGAGAACAAGACGCTTCCAACGACACCTCATTTGTCAAATTATGATAAATAGCTTAGAAGTTATGAGGGAACAGATGAATATACATACACACATATTGGTCAAAACCATAATCCTCCCTTTTGCTGTAGTCGGGTAAAAATATTTTCAAATTTGGTTATTACCTAATTATTTAAATAGTACATTGTCATTGCATTACCTGAATTAAAATTAATATAATTTGTTACTTTTTAAAACATTCCTGTTTTTATAAACTATCCCACTGCTGGGCGCGGGTCTCTTCTCATTGTGAGAAGGGTAAGGACATGTCCACCACGCTGGCCAAGTGCAGGTTGGCCGACTTCAAACCTCTTCAAGATTTTTTGTCAGAACATCTCAGACATGTAATTTTTTGTCACGATGTTTTCCTTGATGTTTGTTTAATAGCGATAGTATACACGTAACTTAGAAAAGACAAAGGTGCGTGCCGTGGGATTCAAACACAGGACCTCCAAATGGGAAGCTAGACTGTCTCGCAACTAAGCTGCTACAGGTGCGAAGGTCTTACAGCACAAGTAATGGAAAAAAACCAAAAAATAAAAAAGTTGAAAATTATGGTACATGTTTTCGCAAAAATATAAATTATAATAAAATATCATAACAAAAATGATACCAATTTTATTATGGCGGTATAATGGGTAGGTACGGTACCCTCGGCGCACGAGTTCAACTTGCACTTGACCGTTTTTATTTTTAACAACATTCAGAACTAACATTTATGTTTGTAACACAAAAGTTTGTCCTGTATGGGCCTTACAGCTCATGAAGCAGCTTTTTTCGCTAAAATTTTCCTGAAAGCAATCCTTTAGCGATGCAATAAACCGATTTTATCTTTACTCTTATCTAGAAGCGTGGCTCAAACTTTTGCGAATAACTTTAAATAAATTGCAATTTATCAAAGAATGTTACTTAGTTCATCATCTTTCTTTACTAGACTCTTAGGTATGGGACTCTCTTAATACTCGCAGTAGTAGCGTAGATTTAATAAACTGAAAAGAACCATAAGGTTTTTGCAGTCGCCAGAATCGTCAATAGTAAACACAAAGGCGTTTACGTATCGGAAGATTTTTAGGAAATTGAAATCTTAACAATGTAGGTTGTAAAATCTTAGGCCACGTAAGTACCTATATAATAAAGAAGTTCAGATAAAGTAGGTACAAGTAGAAGTAAGATAAAGATAGATAAACTCTTAATTATTCACACCAAAGTTTGTATATGTAACACAATAGAAAAAAAAACTTAAAAAACATCTAGTGTAACTAGAGATTGACTACAAAAGCAGATTTAAATTATTTAGTTCAATTTACATAATTTACGTTGAACATAAACTACAGATAAAATAGAAAGGTCGTAGATAAAGGTAGGTAAAGGTAACGCAGGTATAAAAAAATGCAGCTTCCTTTTACCCGCTTTCCCAGATTTCACACTATATTCTATCGTTTACGTATTATGTAAATTATGCAAACTAATATGCTAGAGCTTTAAAAAATGTGGATAGTAGATTGGACTCATCCCATCCATGGGCCCATCAAGCACATCCGCCAATTTGAAAATTTACGTCCAACGCTACGTCACTGGCTTTTCTTTCTGTCCCTTACATGCTTCGTTTCTGTTCTGTCAGGTTTTTTAATAAACAAGAATGACTTTGTTATAATAACGATAATATTCTACGAATGACGTTCAGTTTTCCATAATATTATCTGAAAAACAAACTTATTACCGACGTGTGGCAACCGGCAGCCGGAAAAAGTTACATAAAGGCAATAAAGGATGTGCGCAGTAGTCGCCGTCCGCCGAGCCGCGCGATAGCGACGACTGAATCTATCGGCAAAGTTTGACAGCCGCTGTGCCGCGGTAATGAACGTGGATTTACGTCGTAAAACTACACTACCACACAGTGTTAAAGCTACAGACAAATGTTCAAACACATGCTCGCCACCCATAATTTTTTTAAAATTATTATTATTGATAGGCTTACGTTTGACCGCCATCTCACCTGATGTTAAGTGATGATGCGGTCTAAGATGGAGCACGCTTGCCTAGAAGATACCGATTCACTCTCGACTTGAAACAAACATTGAACCAGAAACAGAGTTATAAAAAAGGTTTTGAATTCGGTATAAACCTACATAATTACATAGAATCCTATTAAAAAATAACAGAGAGCATGACAATTTACAAAAAACTTTCGGTAAGTTGTCGGTACCAATTTATTCACTTAAATTTTTCGCAAATTGCTACGCTGGTTTTACTTTTTGCTGGTCAATACTTTACGTTGGATGACATATTAGAATAGCTTGTACCTTTACGATACCTACCTAGGCATTTCTTCATTGAATTAATTAATTGCACAAAGCTTAACACTACAACTAATGCAAGCGTATTTTGTACCGCTTTGATTAATAAGCCTATTAAGCAACACACAGGGTCACATTTAGCGGTATTTGCATGATGCACTGCGGTTCGTACGATTTATTCATTGCAAAATTATATATAATTTTCAAGTTATTGCGAAAATAATATAATAATTCAATAGTAAACTACTTATTTAACAAAGTGTTGTGCACAACCCTTACAAATTTATTTAATAATACATATGTCTTGACATCAGATAATGACATAAACCGTGCTTGTTTTTTTTTTTCATGTTTTCTCGAACACAGTATCAATAAATTAACCCAGAAACATTATCAACATTACCTTATACAAAAAAGTTGTACAGATATAATGTTATGTAGAAAATGGGTGTAAAGTCCTTAGTTCTAATACTGCTTATCATATCGTCGCACACAAATACGCCAAGGTATTACATGACACAAATCATCGAGATATTTGTGTGCGTGTATTCCCTTTATATCCCGTATATCAGATATTTCTGTACCTCTTTTTTAATCAAAATACAAATATTTTATTGATAACACCAATGTTACATGTCAATGTCAATCTGTGCCTAATCCATTTCTTTTGCATTGCAATGTAACATTTTGCTTAATAAGTATTTTGTGAAGCCGAAGTAAGCATTATAATAACGTGTACAGAGCCACCTGGCTAGACTTATTATAATTATAGTCGTCCAACGACGATACAATTGATATACCAAGCATACTACACGTAATTCGTGCCACTGTTTCATCCCATTAATTTCAACTAAACACAGCATTATTTCACGGACAAAGATACGGCTAAAAATCTGAAGTTTGTGTACTGAACAGATTATTGTGTTGTGGTAAAACTTGCCATGGAGAAGAGGGTTCCAACCTATAAAAGGAGCTTGTAAATAAGCTTCTTGCTTTCTTTACGTTTCACTTTGTTTTTTGGGCCTTAGGGGAATTTGTAAGATTACGTGTTTCATTCACAAATAAGGTATCTACATGGGATGAAACATCAATCGCAAGTTTGTTATACAGGATTATGGGAATAGTTTTATTTACGTTCACGGTAGAGAGTTCCTCTAACATTAACCAAACCTCCTCGGAAGCTCTACGTAATCATATGTACAAGCAGTATACTGAATCAACATAACATTTGATCTAATTAAGGCATATTCGAGTTATGTGTACATAATTATGCGTATATGGTACTTAGTAGTTAAGTACATATATGATCTATGTCTGACATTAAGATTGGATTAGGCGAGGTATTATGTAGTAGATACGTCAGTACATATATCGCTATCATATGTATGTGTATAGATAGTTAGGTATTCCGAGCAAGGAACCGAAGGAAATTAAATCAAAACTACCGCAACCACAACTGGCCTGAGTTTCGTAATGAGAACAGATTAGTTGCCCAAAAGTTAGCGAAGGCATTTGTGTGGATGGAGTTTCGTTGTGTATATATATACAGGTAGGTGTAACGTTGTTGAACACGTGTGACACGTAAAAAAAACCGTCTATAAATAAATACTTCTCCAACTAATGACTAAAACTGTTACCTCACGTCATATAAGTATGTTAACCACCCCTTGACCAATATGCCTCACATAAAAATGTACAATATATACATGTCAATTTGTCTGAGTAAACTCTAATACTTTAACTCAGTGATAGATCTCTTTAGTAAGAGTTTGTCTAGGTAAATACAACCGCAGTATAAATTATTCCACCGCCAAGCACACGTGTGTAGACATTACTGTTTTTTGGTTTGAAGAGTATCTACTGCAGCTACCGAAATTACAAGGCTATTGGGACTAACCATTAAATATTTCAAAGTAAAGCGCGCCAAAGCAGCGATGCCCTGAATTTACTTTTGTTACTCTTGGCGGTAAATTTCCCTAGCAGGAGGTCGTCTAAGTAAGTACCACCGCTGTACCAGATATTTTGCCGCCAAGATGTAATGTGCAAACATTACTGTGTTCTGGTTTGAAGGGTACTGCAGCTAGCGAAATTACAGGGCTGTTCAGACTAACCATCGAAAATCTCAAAGTAATGAGCGCCAAAACTGCGATGCCCTGAACTTTGTTTTGCTATTCAAAGTTCTGTGTATTGCTGCAATGGTGATGGATATATTTTTATAAATATATTTGTTTCGCGTGTATAACTAACTACACTAGAGTCGCATATAAATTTCATGTTTTGCATCCATTTCACGAACGCAGACTTTATTCATTTAGATGACACACGGAGTTCTAAAATGCGAGTAACGTTCATAAATCCATTAAAGTTTCATGTATTTATGCAGAAATAAATGATTCCCACTCTGTATTCAAGCCGGCAGGTAGTCCGGGCGGCGGGCGGGAGCCAGGTCACGCAAATAGGTTAATAGCCACCGAAAAAAACGGCCTCAAAGAAGCTTAATCAAAGAAAAATATGGCTACTCCTTTAGAATCCGTCGCTCTATATTGAAACGGCGAGGTGAGAGGGTACGGTATGGCCTATGATTGAAAAATGGATTGAGGCTATAAGCTGTTATAAGCCAGTGTTTAATGCCTCTACTTTAAAATATTAGAACGACTAACGGTGAAAAAATGAGAGTTAATAAGAGGTTTCCATTCCCTTTAAGAGCTCTACTGACAAAAACCTAATTGGTCTTTGTTTTATTACCTTAAAAAGTATTGGGTAGTTTATCATACAAGTACATTGCTTAGTAAGCGGACGTTAGTTACTTACAAATTTCAGTTAAAATAACCTAAGGAATATGTTATTGACGGTAACAAATAATTTACCTGGTATTTTTTTTAAAAGCGAGGAAATTTATCGCGACCTTTTTTCGAATATGTTATTTACATTGCTTATTGCTTTATAAGTTTATTTAAAAAAAAACTATATACTTAATACCTATACATACTCCTTAGATCATTTCAATTGAAATTTGTAAGTAACTAACATCGTCTCATTACTTCACTACATATTATAAAACAAAGTCGTCCGCCGAGTCTGTCTGTCTGTTCGCGATAAACTTAAAAACTACTGAACGGAATATCATGCGAGTTTCACCATTAGATAGAGTGATTCATAAGAAAGGTTTAGGTATATAATTTGTGAAGGTTTTGTGTAGTAGTATCGTGCGAAGCCGGGGTGGGTCGCTGGTCTTATCATAAGAAAAAAAAACTTAAATGTTTTTATAATTATTTTCATATTTTGTATGGTGGTACACTTGGTGTGGTACTTATTACCCACACTTGAAATCCAGTTCCCATTTGAGGCTAGGTGTGTTTACCATCTTCGACCACACCGTCACTTAACATCAGGTGATATGTTAAACACCTAGCATGTCACCAATAAAAAAAAGTTAGATATTTTTAGCGCGACGCTAATTTGTTTTTTGCCGTGGTGGTGCCGGCGTAAGAATAGTACCCCACCCTCTCTACCCGTGGTTGCCGTAAGAGTCGGCTAAAGGATGTAATCCGGTAGATGGGCAGCAGCGTCTTCCTTGAACAATCACACCTAACTGCGCTCGCCAACCCGCCTGCCAAGCGTGGCGAGTATTGTCAAAACCCCGCTAGGAGGAGGCCTATGTCCAGCAGTGGACGTCCTATGGCCGATGATGTGATGATGATGCTAATTTGTTTGGAAAAACATTAGGGAAAGGGTTACGAGGTGAGTAAGCTTAGACGTTTACGTATATTGTTTTTATTGCGAGCAGTGGTTACCACACGGGCCTTGGACCCAGTAATTATGCCCAGAACAGTTATTAGTGTCGTAACATCTTTCCAACTCATTGCTTGTACTTAACCGTTCTATAGATACTTAGATACTAGCATAGGATAGATAAGAAGCCGTACTTACCTACTGTCCTAGTAATACTTACGCTGGCATACTTTTCTTACAGACTTCTTCAAGTACTTGCTCTTGTGTTTAATGGAGAAGAAATATTAAAGTTACCTCCGTTATTATCATTAGTTGACTCTCTTTGCATCGCGACGAGTGCACCGCATTCTCCGGAATTTATTTTGCAAAATGTACGTTTTCTAATAGTCCAGCTGAGCGCAACGAATAGCGCAACGAATTACATTAAAAGCTTCGAGAGGTTTGCTTTGCTAACAAAATTTTGTTTTATAGTTTTACTAGCTTACGCCCACGACTTCATTCGCGTTAAGTTATGAATTGTTCCTAATCACCTAGCGTTATGAAATCTACTTTATGACATATTATACATACCTACCAAATATTCATAAAAAAATCATAAAAATCGGTTACCCGTTTCGAAGGAGTGCGAGATTTTTAATTAGTGTTGAATGTATCAAGATGAAATTTACAATCTTGTGCTTTTTTTGGAGGATTTTTCACACAGCGCCATTTAGCCCCAAGCTGAGCAAAGCTTGCACTATAGGAACCAGACAGCTGACAGAATACATAAATATCATTGTATCAGTGTTTTTGACATATTTAAAATGATATTACGAAATTTGAATTGTAACTTTGGTGCTAACAATAAAATATTTGTAGTAAAACTCGGTGTAGCATGACTTTTTGCGAAAAAACTTTCGTCAAATTTTCGATATAAAAATCGATGGTAAAATCTAGCCCCTGCTGAGAGGCTCTCTCAGCAGGGGCTATATTTTACGCTTACACGAAAACTAAAAATAACGTAACATTTTTCAGACATTATGGTATCAAAACAAAAAAGTTATAATGCAAATTATCATGCAAGACTTTCAACCAGCAAATGTCTCATAGAAATGAGCGATTTGTTTTGAACAAATCGCGCTCATTTCTCTGAGCAAAGCTTCATTTTGGAGGGATAACACCTTTCCAGGTAAGCGTTACCTTCTCTTTTTTTTAGGTGTGTGATATATGTAAAATTTATTTGGTCATAAAAAGGGAATTTCAGAAACTAAGTAAATAAGATATTCGCGTTGTCTATTTGTGTAGCTGACATGTGGTAGCTTATTTAAATACGGATTTACGGTTTATTATCACAAATACTCCTCTCGCGCGTTACAAGGATGTTGACTCCAACAAACTGGTCCAGAAATACAGTTACCTATGCCTATTATTATTAGGTATCGGATAAAAATCCAAACTTTGAAATTTAATCAGGAAAAGATATTTTTGGGTCGATGACTCTGTGATTAGATCCATGGCGTTAAAATCTCGTTTTATATTTGAATTATTTATAAATACTTACCATTAATGCTATTAACATAATATATTACGTGATTTACCGAAATGCTCTGAAGTTACGACTTTTCACTACTTTTCGGTCAATTTAGTATAATCGGAGAAAGTTTTGGGGTTCTGGAAAATATTTATTTTCCTAATACTTAGCAAACAAGATGATAGAAAGTGTTGTCAGTGTAGTTCTATATTATTTTTCAATGACAGGGTTATTCGGAAAGGGCACGCTTAGCTAATATTGCTAAAAGTGGCTTGTGTGTGGCATTTCTCATAACGATCCACTTTTAGTGGGACACCAAGCCTCAAATAACAAAATATTTCGAATATGATCCTTTCAATAGATCAGTTTTTTTTGCTACTTCAAGACTGATCCCATAAAAGTTGTTTTCAATGGGTTTGGCAACGTGTCAAGGTTTAATTTTTTTTTTCTCGAGACGAGTATTTGACATTTTAAATAAAGTTACTGTACTAACTGGTTTAAGATTTTTGGCGGGAAAGCGGAAAGGTCGTGTCGCCGCATTGTATTATTTTCCAAAACTTGTGATTTTTGAGTGTGTAAAATTAGTATACAAAAATTGAAAAAGAGTTAAAAAATTAGAGGTGTTTTAAAGTACAGAATTACGTGCATGAGCGTGTGTAAATAATATAATATGGTGTGTTTTCTCCAACTCCGAAAGTCCAACGAAGATGGACATGACTGGTCTCGATTAAGGCTTACATTGGGTGATTTTGACCGTGACTTAGACTTATTTAACTTGAAAATATCGAAATACTTAGCATTGGAAAATACACAAAGTGCGACGTCAAAAAGATAGAAGAAAAACTAGGTACAACTGCACAAGTGCCATCTGCAAATTTTTCTATTGGTCTAATAATATACTTACTATATTCAAGTTAAAATCAACTTCACATCGATTTCTATTGCAGCACCTCGTCCATTTGGTAAAACTCATCGCGCAGCGTGTGTGACATTAGATGGAAGGGAGAGTTCTGATTAAACCGTAAAAGAGATTGGTTCCTCGAGTGAGTGCTTTATCGTTGACGTTATGTCGGCAATTTGGTGTCTCCGAGTAACGCCGATGGATCCCATCGCCTCCGCATATATCACAAAAGAAAATGAAAAACATTGAACGGGAAGTCGCGGTGATCGTTCTGAAATTAGGTTCATCGATGTTTCTCGCGTTAGCTTACCACAGAAAATGTCACGTCAAACTGCCTATTATAAGCAAGTATATCACGTATACTTAAAGGTTTTATTACATAGTTTGTAAGTATTTCAGTTTTTATGGTTCTTTTAGTTGAGGTTTTTTGTAACCAACATTAGTTTTTGTTAGATTACACTATTTATGAAAAACTTGAATAGTAATATTAAACTACAAAATGCACGAGTAGAGTATTAAACAAATATAAATTAGTTTAACTTGGTAGTACGCTAAATATAAGGAGTGAAGAATACACGATAGAATAAGACCTTTAAAAGAAACTAGAGGCTAGCGATTAAAATTGGTAGCCATTATCGTAAACAGAAAGATTGCTGAATGACAAAAAAGTATTCACGATAATCCTAATTCTAAGTATGAGTAGTAGGTATGTATGTATATATGTCTGCTTAATTCCGTAGATAACTTTGATATCGAATATTGATGAACTCCCTTTGATAACTTAAATTTGAGGCCATTTTATTAAACGTCTGTCGCCAAGGCACTGGGGGTAAAACGAGGTTGTTTTCCCCTCTAATCTAACTTTCATGATTTTTGGAAATCTAATTTGTTAAAAATTTCCTTATAAACTTACTTTCCTTTGTACTTATTTAGCTTGTTTTTCCACCAGTCACTTTACTGAATAGGCAGGTTTGTAACATTCAACAAAGATACTTTTAATGCTCTGTGCCAAATAGAGTAAAGTTACAGTTTTTTTCTTTATTTCTGGCATCACACTTTATGCATTCTGCCTGTGTCAAGTTGTCACATTTTGAAATGTCTCATGATAAAATGAAGAAAAATAAGTCTTATTCACAGACAAAGTCACATAAAGGAAGTAACAGTCAAGTATATTCCGCGCCCTACTAAATTCGTGGTGACATTACTAAAACCTTCTACGGAGTTTTAGAAATAACTCGATAGACGTGTACCATATTTTTATGAATATCTAGAGAATTAGTGTATGGTTAGATAGTTATAAACTAAATTGTTTTATTTTATGTATATAAAATAATTTAATATTGTATGTCCGTCATGGATGACATTGTTCATACCTTTTTTTTATAATATCATCACAGCACATCATGATAAATCTTATTCTGATTCTTGATATGTCACTTGCCTACATTCTTACTTATAATACGACTCTAGTAAAATAAACATTAAAAATATATAAAACCGACAAATAATTTTGACATGGGTTTTCCGCTTTCCCGCCAAAACGGTATTGTTCTATCTATGTATCTAGTGCCTAAGTCAAACATTGTTTCCAGAGTCGAGCTGAGCAGTGCGGTATCGAGTGCTTGAAAAAACGAATCGTAAAAAAATATTTGTTTGAATAATTGCGCTCTGACGGCGGCGCACAACGTGCGGAGCACTTGGCTCGCAGTAAAAACACGAGATAAAACAGGTGCTCGGAGCCCGCTGCCTCTGAAATATTGCGCCGCATTGCGAGCCTCTGCAGCCTTTCTGCCGCTGCATGCTTCTTTCATAACCATTAAATAATTAGCTTTTAGCACTCCATTTGACAGGGAACAACGACGTACCTACGAGTACCTAAAGGTCTATTACCTTATTGAAAAGATACTTTTTAATTTTTTTATCCACTGCGAAGTTATCTTTTTTTATCGCTGACAGGCTACGTGTTTGACCACAACTCACCTGATGTTAAGTGACGGTGTGGTCGTAGATGGTAAAGCACACCTAGCCTGGAATAGAACTGGCTCTCAAGTGAGGTTGCCGAAACACACTGTTACATGCTTGGCGGCAGGTTTTCAACTTGAGGGTGGTAGCTAGCCAGCCGAGTACTAGAAAGTACCCTACCACCACGCTATGGCTTCCTCACGATGATTTTCTTCACCGGCACCTCAAGCTCATTTTTGGGGTTTGAAGCGACGCCCTTTCGCGATATCTACTGAGTTATCATCGCTACAAAATAGATATAATAACGCCCTTTCGGCTTAGTGCACCCCAAGCTTATAACCCTCTATAATGTACTTTGTGGCTAACATCACGTTTCTATAACAATTATTTTGCCTGTTCTAGGGTGAAGTTTATTTACATAAATAGCTACATGGACATATAAAAAAAATATTTATAAAAAAAACTTAATATCAACACTAATATCTTTACATACTTATAAAAACAAAAGCCTTCTTCGTAATTATATAATAAGAGAATTGGGTCATAGAAGCGCAAATAAGTGGCACTTCTTTTCCAAAATATTTATAAGAATTAAAGAGCTACATAAGTAAAATAAATCTACATGGTATACTTTACACTGACGGGTGGATGAAGTATTCAAAGTCATAGCTCCCTAAGGGTATATCTAGCTCCGCTACGCAAAGTAACATCACTATTTTCTTGTCCGCATTCACAAATTTATACGAGGTCGATCACCTCCAAAATAACAGTTGGTTAGTAAATTTTTGTATGAATGAATGAATGAATGAATAAAAAGTATGTATAGATAGACGTCAAAACGCAACTCAAAATAATCAAGTATTAGTTATAGATGTTTTGTAAATAGTACTTCAAATGTACAAGGCTGATAATAAAAGCAAGTCATGCTCTCTTAAACCTAGCTCAATTCAATAATGCACCAGAAAATTGTCCGAGCTTCTTTACAATTCAGGGTCCGGTTGACTAAGTCGGAAAGCGGACAGATGCTCAGCCAAGGTCACGTAGAAAGCAGAATTTATATTATGAAGTCGTCAGTTACATATTTTATTCAATATTTATTTATAAATTGTCCTAGATAAAGGGCCACCAAGGAATTTGCTTTCTAATAACTTATTCACGAACGTTTGTGAGTGTTGTCACCTCCAGCCGTCGTCCACAGTATTGCTTTCAAGGTACATTGACAAAATATCACGTCGAATTGTTACACTTACTAATAAAAAAAGTAATTCATATGATATCGTCATTGTTTACTATTTTCTAATAATAATAATTCTAATTCACCACCAACCCATCATCACCTTATGATTCGATAATTGTCCCGATAGTCGTCACGGTGAACGGTCTTATAGCGAAGAGTCTCCATCAACATCTTAAGAGACTCTCGCTAGACGGTTGGATCAATGGTCAGATCAAAAAAACAGTAATCCTTGACACGGCTCGGATTATTAGGAAGTTCGTCACTCTGCAGCCCTAACCACCGGCAGCTTGAGCCCGGCCGGCCGCCATGTTGTTGCCTGCCAGCGGCACCAGGGCAATTAAAAAGCTAAGAAAATCAATAAATAACTATTATAATTCTAATATTCTTGCCAGATCAAGGTTAATAATACACATATTACGATTCACTAAATTCAAGTCGCTTCATATAAGAAAGAAGATAAGGCACAATTAGGAATTAGTTTCGCGGAATACATCCATTTTACTATCGTATACATATCTAGGGGAAATGGCAGTGAGCAAGTTATATCTGTGGCAGAACCAACAAACGAGGTAGGATCATATTTTAGAGTGAAGACAAACGAGGACGCCCAAATGACTGACGATATACGTAGGACAGTTGGTAATGGATGAAACCAAAAAACCGAAGATCACGCTGAGCGGCGCGTTCTGGGAGAGGCCTATGTCCAGCAATAGATTATGATTGGCTAATTTCCAGATGATGATGGCATACCTACAGATTTTTATAGTTTTTATGCTAGGGGTACTGGGTTTGAGTTGTGAACGGTACTCGCAAGTACAAAACATGTATCCGGCTCGAAATATAAAGTGTAACCGTGTGGAAAACATGTTGGAGATTGCACACAAGTGGAAACGAATGTGCCCTAGTGGCGGTACGATCCTGGGTATGCACAAATATTCAGACAATCAGAGAGCTTCGCGGGAATTCATGAAAGCGATCGAGTAAGTTTGAATACGCAAAGTTTCACCGTTCAAACCATAAGGCGCGTCTATAAAACCACAAAAATTGAGTCAGAAAATCCTCCTTTTTCTGGTATCTGAGCTTTCGCGTTCTAGAGATTCACACGTGCCGACTATTGATTTCTGTGTGTCGCTCGCCGCACGCCTCTATTTACCTTCCTTTGTCATTACTATGTCACTAAGTATAGTAAAAGTACTAGATAGTAAGGTGTTATTGACCGAGCGAAGGTTTATGAGTCTACTTGGACGAATTTATGTACATATTTATATTATGTATATTTTGTTTCACGGTTGATCTGTCTATAAAATCCATTGTCCATATAGATCTCAATGGTCAATTAGGCTTTCATAACAATCAGATCAACGGTAAAAAAATATACATGTTATCTATAAATACATAAATGCCGAGGTCACAGTTCGGGCTAACAACTATTATAATCTGTGATACATGTTAGAAAATATACGATTAATAAAAACAGAGTAATTATATTAAGTAGATAATAATGAGATTTCTAATATCTATGTTGACATGTCGATTTTATTAAAACATTTTAACCGACTTCCAAATGAAGAAACTACTTTTGAACTTTCTTTATGATGATTATTTTTTTTTTTTTTTTTTTTTTTGTCTCATTACACTGCGATCTGTCGCCACAGGGACATTTATCAGTGGGTTGGTTGGGTTTATTATGGCATGCTCGGTAAGCGACCCGTGTCGCGTCCTACTTTACTTCTTTGTTGCGATTAAGTGTGTCTTGGGGCATCTTCCGTTTCAGTCTGCGGATTACAGTGTTGTCCTCCATCAGGACATTGGCCAGGTCGTTCGGATGGTTTTTGATTCTTTCCTTGTACTTGTTTGTATGGATGATGATTATTGACGTGAAGTACTAAGGTGATTTTTTATTATGTTAATAATAACCATGCACACTAATTTCATTTATCAACAATACGACATACTCGTACTTGATACTGACAGACTGCACAATGTGCGATGTCAAAAATAAAGAAAAAAAATCATCAAGACGTTGACGTATTGACAAATAAGGCTATCATCTGAAAAACCTAGTTGCACACATAGCGGAGTAGCGACGTGCTAGCGAGGTCGTCGACCCGGACCGGTCCAGCGCACCGCCTTCACACCGACCGATTGATAAAGCTACACTTTTTGCTATCGCATAGGCGGACGACATTTCGAAAAACGAAATTTGAAAATTATTATGGACGTACGTTGTACCAACATCAAGACAAAACACATCTTTTTGGATCAAATTAAAAAGCATTACATTTAGGTACTATGTGTAGATAATATGATTTTATTTTTGGTCGAGTGAAATTTTACAAAAATGGCTAGGAAGTGCCAACTTTTAAAAAGTAGTGTTTACATCTTTGCTATCGTAGGTTTTTTATTTCGATGCCGGAAAAATTGGCGCTGGAAGGTCATCATCGGATTAAAATTGCTTTCCTTTGTCCCGCCTGCAATTTTTGCATGTAAGCTTTTGTACGTGGAAATCAAATACAATTACGCAGTCAAGAAATAAAAAATTTACCGTGACCACGATACATATGTATACAAGTACAATATCTACATTTAAAAAAAAGAGTAGTAGTCAAAAGTTTTTAGAGAAAACAGAGGGAGGGAGAGAGAGAGAGAGAGAGAGAGAGAGAGAGAGAGAGAGAAAATAGAGCGGTGATTTAAGAGTTTACATAGCATTAGTAAGAAAAAAAAACATGTGTGTGTTTATACATACATATTAATGTAAAAAATTACATACAAGCAAACAATAAAAGGGAAGTAAAGGAATCATAATATTTTCAAAAATAAATTTGTTATGCAATAAGTACGTACAACTTACATATTTTTTTCTTATGAAACATTAAGTCAAATTTTGAATGCACATTTAAACTTATTAAAAATGTAGCTGTTCTTGTATGATATACTCTAATGAAAAAATAACAACGTTTATAGTAAACTTTTAGATCAGTCCACCAAAGCTTTTAAAATTAGTCTTATTCTACCTTGTATTAAGTATTATTATCTAAGGTCCGACGATTTGACGGCCTATTTTGATGAAAGCTCAGTGGTTAGCGCGGTCGATTCGCATGCCGAAGGTCGTGGATTCACACTTCAACAATTAGCTTGAGCTGTCGGTGAAGGAAAACATCGTGAGGAAACCATAGCATGGTGGTAGAGTACTTTCTAGTACTCGGCTGGCTAGCTACCACCCTCTAGTTAAAAATCTGCCGCCAAGAATCTAACGGAGTGTTCCAGCAGCCTCACTTGAGAGCCAGTTCTATTCCAGGATAGGTGTGCTTTACCATCTTCGACCACACCGTTACTTAAAACACCTAGACTGTCAACCATAAAATACAAAAAAAATCCAATTAAAAAAACAATAATAGTAAATAAGTACCTCACGTTAGACAAAGGCGAATTTGTTACCATTAATTAGATACTCGCCAACATTATTGACAAGAACAACTTACTACTGTAGTAAAATTTTAGTGACTGGACATCACATGTCAATCTTATAAGAAGGAGGAGTTCTACTTGCATGATTAGTATAAGAATAAGCGCTCTTTAATCGAGAGCTCATAAAAAGGTCATAGAGCTCGCTTTGTTAGCTTCAAAGTCGAGCTCCATCAAATGTCAAGTATAAACAATGGGAAGACAGTGTGGCAACGTACGTAAATAAGTAGGTAAAGCGGTGAGTTATTGATAGCCTCGCACCGCTGCGTAGGCGCATGCCTTGCTTTGCAACTACAAAATATTTGTGAAACTACTAACTCAATTTTATTAGAGAAATAAAATCACTGCAATGGTCGTGGACATGATTATCTCTTAACATCAGGAGAGGGTCTAGTTCTTCTCGTTACTTTAACATAAAAAAATCTACATAGTGGGTATAAAACAAAGTCGCTTCCCGCCGTCTGTACGCTTAGATCTTTTAAACTACGCAACGGATTTTAATACGCTTTCCATCAATAGACAGAAGGATTCAAGAGGAAGGGTTATATATATGCTTAATACGTGTATATGAATCACATTAGTACCTATCTATATTGCACCCAAGGCCCCAAGGCGGGTCGCTAGTATTCTTATCAGGGCGAGCGAAAGTAATTGTGGTACTCTTTATTGAAAAACTATCACGCCTATAGATTTCTGGTTTAACATAGTAATTTAACTTCATATCTAGATGTGTTATCTGTCAAAAAAACAATAATTTTATAACCATAAAAAAAATTACATTACCAATTTTGTATTCATTGAATAGAATGTTATTGTTCCTACTACTAACGCCATCTGTTAGAAAACCAAAGAGTTAACATCGCTGCAATAGAATTCAACTCAATACTCAAATACATCATAGTAAATCTTTTTAATAGTAGATAACACCACTAGAATCAGGTTGTAAAATAACAACTCTTAAAAGTTATTATCCGTTAGAAAAATTACGCGAGCACTCACAAAGCTCAGCGTTTTGCTAGTAATTAAAATATTGGTCAGTAGCATTGCAGTATACACTGGATACACTGTAACTCACTTTCGTAGAAGAAATCCACTCTTGCATTAGAAAGTCAACCGAAATATATAAATATTGCCTAAAACATCGACGAGACTGTTACAATTTTCATTATTTTTTTAATAATTTAACTATATATCTGGTTTATATTTCAAATGTCAACAAAGATCAAAATGTAAATAAAATGAGTCATTTATGTGTATTAAACGCGTTAAATCATTGCTTAAGCCTAATATAAACATTTTTATAGTAATTAGATAAATACTTTTTTTATTCAAAATAGGTTTTCCTTTGAGCACGCCCTGCCGCCATCCTGCTTAACATCATTAAGCAGAATGCAGTCTAAGTTGAAGCACGCTTCAATTGACCAGTGATGTATTTATAATAATCGAAGTATATCCACAAACATATTAATTTGTACAGTGAATAAATTGACAATTTCTTAACATGGCACAATACGAAATTGATTTCGTAGAAACATTTTTATTCGGTTATGAAAAATGTCACGAATGAATAAGTCATCTACAGAACAATCACGCAGATTGGTAGCTCTTTTTGCATAGACTTCTTTGTTTAGTTATCTTCTAGAAACAGTTGACTTGAATAATATTCGAGCGGACGTTATGGGCTTATGGGTCAGTTAGTAAAGCGACGTAGCATAGGTAGCTACATAATATAGTGTACCTATGAGTCAGAATGAATATTGAATAGCTGACCTAGTCATTGAACTGTATTCGCGTACTGTTGATCTATTATGTCGTGAAGTAGAACATGTCAGTTGCGAACGGTCGCCTGATATTCTATCATTTTAATTTCTGTTTTACCTGTTACGTATTCGTTGCATCAACTTTTAATAAATTCCCTTCTCCGAATAAAAATATGCAAGTTATCTCGCGACAATTTTTATCACCAAATAGCTAATAGTATGATACGAAATAATTAACTTCTTAGAGTTCCACGGTGTCGCCGTGAGGATATCGGGTCAATCACGTTGCAGGAAAGGGAACTAACACAACGTCTTCGAATTACAACCCAGGTGTTGGTTGAAGAAAGTTTTGATAAGCATCAACGTTCACCTTCACTGCGCGTGTTTTTACCGGCTTAACAAAATATCATATGATTTGGATACTCTTTCCAGTAATTAATAGACGAGTACTTTTAATAAATCATAGAGATTTTGCTGGTATTCCACTTACTCTCACTTATATCTCTAGGTAATCTGAAAAACTCATTGATACGGACCCGGGAATGAACCTATAATCTCAAAATACCGAAGCTTGAATAGAATAGAATAATTTACACTTTCAGTTACACTTTCAGTTACGCTAGGTACCTAAGTCATCTATACATTTAATTCAAATTCAAATGATTTATTTGCGTAAATATAGGTTAATTGTCGTAATAAATAGGTATTAATATAATGTAAAATTAAGTATATTACAATATCGATTATATTAACGTATGTTTAATTTTATCTGAATTAATTATTACAATATTAATTCAAATAAAATTATGCCAGAAACCTACCTAAATAAAAAAAAACATGTAATTGTAAAATTTGTAAATTCATTCTCGACCAAGCGTTCGAAGGGTCAACACTTCCTGAGGTTATCTCGCGTTTTTATTACAGGCGATTTGTTTTGTAACAAGCGATTGTTAACTCTTTGAAACACTTTTGTTGTGTTATTTTATTTTAAGTTCATGTCGGACAGTAAAAATAATGAAATTGCTGTCAAATTATATATATTTTAATTTAAATCTCCATCACTGTTGTAACCAAAACTACTTTTGAGCGTAAATACACTAAATATACATACTTATATCTTGAACACTTTTGACTAAAAAGAACTTAAAATCCTAATAATATATTTCTAATTAAATCATTATGATATTGTTGTCAAATTTTACATTACATTAGTTTAATTTTTTTCGAAATATTTATATGGACTTTTTTAGTACCTACTTAATTATTATTTGTATGCCCAAATGGGTGCAGCATGTTGACACGTTTTATGCTTATATTATAAGATCCTATGCTACACAAGCTGACAAATAAATTGATTTGATTTGATTTTGATTTGAATTAAGATTAATATGCATCAGTTACGTTTACATTAAAAAAAAAATGTTTTTTTTATTATATGTTTGAATTAAATAAGGGAAACGATTTTATTTTTACGGCATTACCTAAAACACGTTAAAGCCCGATAGAAGCTAGCGCTATAAACATACCTATTATATTCCTGGTTGTGTGAAAATAATAATATCTATAAACAGAGTCGCCGGTTTCTATATATGGATTTGTGACCAGGGTCGGGTGAGGTATGGTATTGAATGAACGAGGACAAATTTTGTAACTATAGAGTCTATATTTGAATCCACACACCCACGCTCTATTATTCGTGAATGGTGAAGCAACTTAAAATATACTTAAGTATAGTAATATAGTTGCTTCAATTTTAAGAAGTGCATTAAGATAGATTTTGATGGTATAAGTTGACAGATGTAAACTTGTTAAAAATGTTCTGGACTGCAGCGAATAAGACATACTTTTTTAAAATAAAGTTAGGTTTGTAAACTAAAGTCTTCAAAATTAGTTTAGTGAGCGAATATGGAGCGAACATTGATTATATTGGATACTCCGACTATAGTTTCGGCCACATCCGGTGGCCATCTTCTAGGATACAAAGCAGAGTAAAACACGCGCGTAGCCTAGTCTTGCTTCGCACAGAGGGTCGCTGCACTCCTTGCAAGTGAAGACAGCGGCAACAGATTATATTGTGCGGGCGCGAGGGTGAGATCGTGTAATGTACCGAGATACCCCGACGCGCTCTGTAACCCTTCCTCACCGGAGTCTTCCTCTACGGTGTCAGGAATATTCCAGCACACAGAGATCCTGCGACGTCTTCAGATCCGGGACCAATCTCACGAGCTCCATGAACACCAAGAAGAAGAAGAAGAAGGTCTCCAAGTCGGTGGCAGTTTTTACCTCTAATAAAATTAGGACGCTTACTCAGTGCCAGATTTACATATTTGCCGTCAGTAGGCCATTCAATTTTTGCCGCCCCTACTCTCTGTAATTCAATACCCTACTTTATAATAGATAGATAGATATAAAATAGAAAAAGAGCAAAGAAAACAAAATTACATTTTCTTTGTCAATGAAATTGCAATTTTATGATTTGTGTTCTAATAACATTAGGTACACGGATAAAAAATTATAGTAATATTTCATTTAAAAAAATACTCAAACTTATTAAATTTAAATTGTAATATTGAAACGCTATCGGAATATTTAATAAAATAATATCCATTAAAGTATACTTTAGTAATACAAATACATACATACATACATACATACACAGCGTTTAGTAATTTTTCATGTACAGACGTTGGAATATTCGATGTACTGTAATGTACAAAAATATTGTAGTTTTGTTAAATTTTTGAGACTTCTTTTCTCTGTGTATTTTTTTCCGTAAGGCAAAATAAACATTTTCAAGACGCGACCAAAAGACCTCAATATCAGCAGAGTGCATTATAAAACCATAAAATGATCAACTCCTATCTTACTATGTTATCTATTTAAGTACAGGTACAACTTTATAAATGTAATCAAACATTAGGCTATAGTCGATCGATTTACTTTTTGAACCACAAATCTACTACTGTTGCAACTTAGGTATAGTTGTCGGACAAAGTTGTCGGATGAGGGCAATCGAGATAAACGCAAGAGATTAAAATAATAACCAAAGATAGGATGTGTGTGGTCCCGAATGTTACTTTGTAGGTTTAATGGATGCGAGGGGAGGGTAATCTCGCATAAATAACGAGGATTTGGGATAAGGCCCATCCATAAGACACCTTTTTTGGTCAGATAGGATTTTTATTGTCAGTGCGCAGCGAATACCTATGACTCTACTAGAACGAATCTGCCTTAATGTATATTTTTAACACGCTAGGTATTTGACCACGGCTCATGTTAATTAACGGTGTGATGGAAAACGGTAAACATACTCAGCTTGGGCCCTGCTTCTCTAACTCACATGAGGATTTTTCTCGTAAACTCTTACTGTATATATTTTTATATGTTTAATAACGGCATACGGCTATAAAATTTACTTTGACAGTTCAACACAAGCACGTGATGTGACTCGTCACATTTTTGTTGTCTACTCGAAGGTTTTTTACGATTGTTTATTATGACTATTACTTGATTTTATCCTGAGACACTTGAATATTTGGACTACTTGGCACTGACAGAATGCACCAAGTGCGATGCCAAAAAATATATTAAGAAAAACGATAATTATAACTACGTTAAAACCGAACACCCAGTACCCACATTTTTTAAAAGTAATTGTTTAATGTTTTCTTGACGACATTATCCTTCATCAGCGTCTTAATATATCAGCAGAAGCCTTACAATTGTAAGAGTTGATTAGGTGGACTTAATTCTCTTTTATTGTGGTGTGGTGTGTATGGTGTTCTAACTCAATATAACTAACATGCTCGGATAAGTTCACTATGCTAAATAAAAATCAAAATGTATTTATTTGCTCAGTACAGGTGTCAAAATGTTGGTACATAAATTAAAAAGTCGCTTAGTCCATACTTAACACAGAATTGGGTGTGCATAAATTTGATAAAATAGAATGACATACTTTTTAAATAATGTCAATTTTTAGATTAATTAATTAGGTTAGTCCCAGATTATTTATTTTCTAACAAACAAAACGCGGGTTCCCGCACATGTAGCGTGTTCAGTGTTCACGCGACCCTTGTATACGGTTTGCATTACAATTACCTACTACATACCTACTTGCTCATATTTCCTGCAATTAAAAGTAATGGAACGGCTTGAATTACGTAATTTATGCTTATTAATAACATAAATTACGTAACTCACGTAAAATGGAACACTTTTTATACCTAAGTAAACAAACCTTAAGTTTTACTGTGACCGTGCTTACGGTAGACTTAACAGTAAACGTAAGTGTGACCACGCGTTTGCTTATTTCATCCGTTAATTTTACCTCTAGCGTAACGGATTACGTAATAACGTAAACAATTTTACGTATTACGTTAACGGTATCGTTAGAACCCCTATGTCATGCCGAGTGATAAGTACTACCACTGGCAGTAGGTTTTTTAATTCAAATGGAAATAATTTATTTTTTTGCGTGACACGACTTTTTTTTAATACGAAGCAATCTTGGTTTTGCCTGATGATAGGTTTTTTTATGGTTGATAGGCTAGTTGTTTGACCATAGCTCACCTGATGTTAAGTGACGGTGTAGTCTAGGATGGTAAACACACCTGGAATGGAACTGGCTCTAAAGTGAGCTAGTCGGAACACTGTTAAGTGCTTGGTGACAGATTTTCAACTTGGTAGCCAAGTACTAGAGAGTGCTATAGTTTCCTCACAATGTTTTCCTTCATCTCAAGGTCATTTTTGGGTTTTGAACCCACGCCCTTCGGAGTGTGAACCGACCGCTCTAACCACTGAACTAACATCGCAATAAAACGTACGCCATATCCCTAATATCTCACGCAACACTGGTAAGTACCTAGCACGTAAAATACGTAAATGCAGATGTAGTCTTAACATTATGGAGAGGAGCATCTCTGGATTTCTGCTTCCTTCAAAAAATAAAGCTATATCCGCAATGACACAAATACATATAAACATACTTACACGTGAAGACAGATAGTAAAACCGTAAGTCCTCAGACATTCGTCTTTAAGGCGTTGGCGTCGAATTTACATAATATTTTGTGAAAATCCAATTTAGGTCAAGGTGTACGCGCAATATGACGCAAGCACATCGTACGAAAATGGAAAATTGTTTATTATGTGTTTATATCTCGACACGTAATTGATAGCGAGTTCGCGTTGAAACATATAAATAATAATAGGTGAAGCTGAGATAATTGCAGCCACAGGCAATAACCTTTTATTGGAATCGAAATAACTTTTACGCAAGCATGGACCTGCAAATGCTAGTATTTAATTTTATAAATTTCAACTTAGATTTTTTTTCTGTCACTCTTATGAAACAATGTTCGCAATACTTATTTAATTTAATAGTTTGCAGCGATGATAGCTTACTGGCTAGCGCGGTCGATTCACACGTCGAAAGAGGGTTTTCTAATCACAACAATGAGCTTGAGCTGCCCGTACAGGAAAATATCGTGAGTAAACCATAGCGAGGTTGTAGGGAACTTTCTGGTACTCGGTTGGCTAGCCACGTTGAAAATTTGCCGCTAAGCACATATCGGTGGGTTGTGGTCGAACACCGAGCCTGTCAACAATTAAAAAAAAACTAATAGTAAGAACTTTTCAAAACTACGTTAGTTGAACAGCTAATCGGGTTAAGATTAGTAGGTAATGAAAAAATAAAATAAAAAATATAACTCTTTCTTTATTTTAAACTTAACTCTTGTTTATTGTTACCTACTTAATTTGTACATAGTTTAAGGGAAAGCACTGGCTGCTGCACTACAGCTACACGCTAAAGCAGCAGACAGGGTTACCACTCTATATAAGCCACACTGTTTTTGCAATAATAAAATATTTAGTATTTTTGTATTTTTTTTATTATTCACACCAATTACAAACAATTATTACAACATAAACTTAACACTAGTTAGAATTAATTGGCAGTCTTATCGCTAAGAGCGAACTCTTCCAGGCAACCTTAGTATGAAAAGGATTCTACTAATGTTAGAACGGGGTGTCTTGAAAATAGTGATTGATATACTCGTAATAATCATATCGTGTTTTTTATAAGCAACGTAGATATCTAACACTTATAAATATATATATAGCAAAAGAAATAAATAATAAAAATAGTCAGTCATAGGGATAAGTTTTACTCCTACCAAAAAATCGCTCAACGCGGCAATAGATAATTGTATTCGCTACTAGAAACATTATTAAAAGTACATCAAAATAGAAATAGGTGTGATTTCAACAACAAATATCAACTAGGAACAACCGTATAAATACACAGATCAGATAATATTCCTCCTCTGTTTCCTAGTCCCGGAAGTTTGCAGTCAGTGCGATTTATATCGCATTACCTATCTGCATCGATAGGCGAGCGAGCGCTCCCTGGGCGACTAATTACTTACCGACCATAATTGGATTGCCGGTGGGAGATGTACGGAGATACGATTTTCATCGGCAATCGCAAGAGCTAGGAATTAAAAAATTAAATTGGCGTCGATCATAGACGATTGCAAAAATATGTTTATGGATTTTAGATGGTAGAAGGTATCAGTGCTAGGCATTTTTAAGCGAAGTTGGAAATACCATGTAAACTTTGATTACTTGTTCATAATCAAATCATGTAAACGAATTTGAAATGGCATAAATATTACAAAAACAGTATTACTGCCTGATAATAAACAGTTTATATAAAACCTTAACTTCGTATTGAAAGTTTAAGGGGCCTTATTCTCTATTATCACTTATCACGTAATGCGCGCGTTTAAGTAACGTGGCGGACGTAGCGATATTCGTTTCGTATTCTCGTAAAATGGTATTGCATTAGCCAAAGCCAAATTTAAAAACTTGACATATTGTGTGACGCGCTCATTTTGAACTGTCAAAATAAATTTATAAGTGAAACGTGACAAACGTTATACGCGTTTTCGGCAAGAAATCACGCGAGTTAGAGAATCAGGGGCCTGTGCAAAGATGCACCAGAAAGAAGAAAGAAGTTCAGTGAAAAAAAAATATTTATCCTCATTTTATATGAACGACAGCTATGCTTAAAATGTAAAAAGCACAATTATATTTCCTAAATATTTTTATATACTTAAAATTGAGATTATTTTGGTACTTTTTAGAGACAATAAAGCATTGTTTTGGTATTTCTGTATACGGAAAATTACAGTCCTTGATTCTCTAACGCACATAAGATTCCTAAGAGATAGATTTAAATAATTTTTTGAACATTTAAATCGAGCTTGTAACACAACTTGTCATGATTTTAAATTTGATATTCTTGTAGACTGTATATCATTTCACGCGAATTTAATTAGTATTTTGCCGTGTTACACGCGGTGCGTTACGTGCTCGTTTTCGTACTCATAGTGAATAAGGACGCCGGTATCCATTATGCGTTAACCTTTTTTTTATGGTAATCGTAAAAATAATTAATCTTAATTGGTAGTAAGTAGATAAATCTTTATTTTTATTCATCTCAAAAATCAGCATATTGAATAAAAAATCAATTTACTAATGTAAATATGTATATTGCTCCCAAGTTTGATATATTTTGTTCCATCAAGGGCTTTGCTGCTATAAAATAACCAAGTTTGGTGATAAGTGGAAGGGTGAAGGGCGGCCTAACTAGAAACTACACGCACATTTTTGAATAAATTAATATTTTAATAAGCAAAATGTAACGTAGGTAGCGTGCATGGGCCTTTTTTAAGGTTGGTAGGTGGGCTACTACATGTACTTACTGATCTTAAGTAATGTTTTTTCTTGGTCTATAATTTTTACTTATTCAAGGTTATTACCATTGGAGGTTGGTACGATTTACCATTGAAATATATCTATGTATGTATGGATAGATATACATATAAGTTTACTAGTCGTTACTGGTGACTTCACCCGCGTGGAATGTAACAAATTTTTATTGTTCAGTTCGCAGAATTTGCGACAAACTAATAATTCAAAATAAATAAATAAGATTACAATCTTTGCAATCCTTGATCTTTAGTACTCTAAAGTTTTTCGGAGTGGAAAGTATCCTATATGTCAATCCAGGTAATAAACTATATGTGTGCCAATTTTCATCCAAATCCGTTCAGCCGTTTCACGCTGAACGGATTTGGATGTGATGAATCACACAAAAACGGCAAACATCCAAAAATACAAATTTTCACATTAATAATATTATAGTAGTACCTGGTGGTGTACTAAGGAAAAAGAGTTATTGTAAACAGCATTATGAACGACTTTTACTACGGACACAACTATGAAATCTTGAAAAAGATAACCTGCAACAGAAAACTATATTGAACCCTGATCAAATTTCTGAAGAGGGTGGAGATGTGTTTTTAAAGCAAGAGTTATTCTTAGTAGTGAGTATAATAACTTTCTTTCAGCTTAAAATATCCCAAGCTTATAACTTTGAATACATAAGTACTTACAGGATAATTAAATTTGTACAAAGTAGTAAATAAGATAGATAAATCGATTGCACTGTGACATTTGGAAGTGCTAGCCATTTATAGTACTGAGTGATTGGGTGAATCCATGACCAGCTGATTCTATTTAAAGCTAATTGAAATAGACATAACTAAGTGTCAAGGGAAAATTAACAAAATATTATGGATTGCATTGTGACATTTGAAAGTGGTAGGTAGTGAGCCATTTATGGTAGTGAGTGATTTGGGGAATTCATGACCAGCTGATTCTATTCAAATCTAATTGAAATAGACATACCTAAGTGTCAAGGGAAGATGAACAAAAAAATATGGATTGCACTGTGACATTTGAAAGTGCTAGAAACTACTAAACTATTTATTATCTACAGTCTAGGTCAGTCTAGGTGTTTGACCATAGCTCACTTGATGTTAAGTGACGGTGTGGTCGAAGATGGTAGAGCACACCTAGCCTGGAATGGTACTGGCTCTCAAGTGAGGCTGCCGGAACACACCGTTAGATGCTTGGCGGTAGATTTTCATATTAAGGGTGGTAGCTAGCCAGCCGAGTACTAGAAAGTACCCTACCACCACGCTATGGTTTCCTCACGATGTTTTCCTTCACCGGCAGCTCAAGCTCGTTGTTGGGGTTTGAACCCACGCCCTTCGGCATGCGAACCGACCGCGCTAATCACTGAGCTATCATCGCTATAAAAAACAATAAAAACTATATAGCTTATGAATTAATTAATATGATACAAAAACTTAGTTTTCACACATAGAAAACACTCTTCTTGAGTACGTCATATGCATAAAATATATTGTAACTAGAAAATGCTTTATAATACTAGCAGCTGTTATATAAGTATCAGACATTATCCATCCGTATCATGTTACTGTGACATTATAACAAAGGTGTAAATGTATGGATTCCCACGGAAGTCAGCAACTTTTTAAAACTTGTAACGACGTCGGATGTGGCTTTCTGCCGGAAACTAATCTCATAAGTATAAAAAATGCCATCGCTATGTAATATACAAATCATATAAGAATACGAGGTTCTATATTTAGTTCTGTAAAAGTTAAGTAGAAGTATATGGAAGTTTTAGTTTATAGTATTTGGAAGGCTCGAAAAAGTTTTACTATTTAGAACTGAAAGCATTGTTTATTTTTGGGAAAATATTAGATAGATACCCACAGAGGGTTCTTTGAAGTTTAGGTATAAAGAATGGGTGAACGTTCATATGTAAAAGTGACTTGATATAATAAAAGATACATTTTATTTCAAGTAAATGACGGTATCTTACGACAGCCTCATTTAAGAGTGTGTTTGCCATCTTCGTCCACGCCGTCGCTTAACATCAGATGAGTTGAGGTCAAACGCCTTGGCTATAATTTATTTAAAAAAAGTACAGTAAGGCATAAAAAAAAAACATTCACACGCCCTTTATTGGTATTTTATTATTGTAAGTATATATAACACGGCCTCTTGGTATTGACACCACAATCTCTTAAATATCTATAATTATAAATTAAAATACAGTATCAAATTCTGATTCTACATTACGGCCCGCAGCGTCGATAGACCCAATAATAACACAAAGGTATACACGCAATAACTAAAACCTTGTTAGGTACTTACGTAGTGCAAGACAAGAGAATTCCGCAAACTCTGCAGGATTGTCACAGTCACTACTGTATAACGAACCGTCCTCTACTGAAATTAATTATTAAAGGATACGAGGAACCCGCTGCGTCGTGCGCCCCTGTAGCTCCACCAAGTAGCTGTAATAGAGAATTGGACCACGAAATATACTTGAGCACGATACAACATTATATAGCTTCAAGATTTTGTGACATAAAATCGCTGAGAGGTAAAATATCCGCTATAGTGTTTACGAAAATGGAACTGCCTCCCCGCTGTGGTTCTTAGTTTTATGTGACGGACTAATGTGCAGAAAGCTGTTACACTTACTTTGTTTGCTGCTTACACATTTACTTAACATGTCTACTAACTCATACATTCTAGCAGTCCCACGAATATGACGAACATTATACTCTACCTACTTGAGCCTTAGGTCATCTCTCTACCATTATAGCACAATTATAGATAGAATCAGCACTGTACTGTTCAGATTTAAATTTTTCTCTATGGGCTACCACCATCTTTCTATTCACTCCTCCCTCGCACGCAATTTCTAATCTTACACACAGTTCTATCACATCTTTTTAGAACTCACCTTTACCGCTTATTTATCAACCCTGAAGTACTCGTATCGAAAAATAGGCCTGGGCTAGGTGATAAATTTCCTTATATCTAGCGGATATCGTTTAAGTACTACAACAGTTTAGCTCTGGAGCCAAGGAATTAAAATAAGGCTTCAGTATTCCCTAACTATTGTAAGAACTCAAATAAGACAGCGGCGCACCGTAGCCCGCGCCGTTGTAGACGGAGGAAAGGGAAATGCACTTCGGATTTCCTCGAGTGTTGCCGAAAGCAGAATGCTAGGGTTACCGGTGCTTTCCTATAGGGATTCGTCTCCGTCAGGCCGCATAACCTGGCTGTAACACCAACCTAAAACCAGTACCACCTTTAAAAGGTTAGCTAAGTTTTAGGTATCCCTGCAATAATTATGGGCAGGTCATGGGCGCTTCGTTCATCTCATTACTTCTTACCAAAAAAATAGCTGATTTATGTAGAAAGGGATCGTAGTCCAAACCACAAAGGCAAACTTCCGACTTATAAGTGGATAACTTGGGTTTGCTGCAACAAACGTATTGTGGCATCCCACAGGTGGAAATGAGTTGAACTTTGCTTAATAAGTTTATTCTGCATCTTCAGGAAGTTTACCTGCTTTGTTTTCAACAACATATTTTTAAAAGAAATAACCCATTTGCAGGCCATATATTTTTATAATAGTTCTAAGAATATTTAACGAAATCCTGTAATACGAGTATGTAACTGTAAACATATAAAATGACTGATAACAGGGCTATTGAGACTGACCATCGAAAGTCTCATAGTGATCGAGTTTCAAAGCAGCGATTATATATCCAATACTTAAGAAAACTGGATCCTTTGATAACTACCGACGGTAATTTTTTCTAGACTCCATCTAGACCTCTTGTAATTGGAACGAAAACAGGCTCAGGAACGGTTCAGGGTTACATTGGAAGCTTATTTGAAGGCTCAGCCCCTAATCACCGAGTTAATGAACACATCGATTCAAAGGCGCTACGTGATAAACCTGGATACTCTTGTATTCGTGGTCGCAGCGAGATTCAGCCATCAAATATTCACGTGGGGAGGTATGGTTGCCGTTTTACTGCCTCTACCCCCTTACCCCCTCCACCGCGTACACCCCTCCTCGCGAGGCTCGCGCCCTCAAACGACCCTGTCTGAAACAACTGAATGTGCTAAAATCAATATCAGTTGTTTGACAAAACTTTTGCTCCAGACGTTGAGCTGCGAACAGTTTGACATCAACGATGCACGATAGAATAAGCTGTGCTTTTCGGGCTGACATAACCTCGCTCGGCTGTCTGCCATGACCTACACTTGCATACATGTACCAGTACGTCTGTACAGAAAATGTCGAAAATAAGCATAGTAAATATTCGATAGAAAAATGTATGATAGTAACTAAGATAACGACAAAATAACTACCAAAAGACATAAAACAAGCAAAATCATTAATCACTTTTAAAAAACTACTAAAAATACATGTACTAAAAGATTATAAATATCTAAACGTCATTGTAACATTTTTTTTTTTATGTCTGACAGGCTATGTGTTTGACCACAACTCACCTGATGTTAAGTGACGGTGTGGTCTCAGATGGTAAAGCACACCTAGCCTGGAATAGAACTGGCTCTCAAGTGAGGCTGCCGGAACACACCGTTAGATGCTTGGCGGCAGATTTTCAACTTGAGGGTGGTAGCTAGCCAGCCGAGTACTAGAAAGTAGGGTACTTTCTAGGGTACCATCACGCTATGGTTTCCTCACGATGTTTTCCTTCACCGGCAGCTCAAGCTCATTGTTGGAGTTTGAACTCACGCCCTTCGGCATGCGAACCGACCGCGCTAACCACAGCTATCATCGCTACAATAAATACATAAACATAAATAAATACGAAGACTACGTGTAGATGCTTATTCAATTACCAAATACTTAAATGAACTAAAACCACTAACGACTTTAGATGCATATACATACATTTAGATGTATATTAAAATCATAATTGCAAGTGTGATACAAAATTTTTCATAATTATTGATAAAATTGCATTATAAATACATTTATACATACATGTCAAGATTTGTAAGTAAAATAATTTAAAAAAAATATTGTTTCATCATTTTAAAAATGACCAAAGCAATGATGCCCTGGATTTTGTTTTACTACCCAAAGTTTTGTGTATCGCTGCAATGGTAATGGACAGGACAGGCGTATTCTCGTACTACCAGGAGAGCGTCTCCTTCGTCTCATTACTATTACATCAAAAAAAGTAAATTATTCTTAATTATTATGAGATTCATAAATATTCTTAAACGGTAACGACCACTGTGATTATTCACTGAAAGAACTTTTTTTTAAGTTTCTATGTGGCCTGGACATGGACGATCTGTATAAATGAGCATGGTACATTGTAAAAGTACAAAGAATTGTCAGATTATAAAAACAAGATATTTTATTTTAACCTCGTAGTTAATTTTTGTCAGCCAGTACATCAAATCTGGTGAACGAGTATTACTATTTTTTGGTTTGTCAATTAAACTAGAAAAGTGCAACTTCCACATTATTAGATCACAAAAACAAATTAATAAAATGAAACGGTATGTATTCATTATGAAATATTTTTTAAAACGATATAAATAAAAAGAAAGATTTTAAATTGCCGAATTGCCGAAAGCGACGTTAGCTTTCGGCAATGCCGATTATAAACAATCCTATGCTCACATGTTCTTCTAAGTAATTCTTAACCTTGTCTTATTTCAAGGGAGATTTATATACTTTTGTGGTACGGAGTTTCAATTATTCCTGACTCGAAAGTCGACCCGCTACTCCGCGAAAGAGGCCCGAGAAATTGGTTAGGTTAGTATCCTCGGCCCATGCGGTCCTTAAACCAACACAGACTGAGCCGGCGTAAAGCGTCTTACGAGAAATTGCCTGGTGCCAACTCTGCCGAAAATTAGAATAACGCTTGCGCGATTCAACCAGCATAGCAATAATTTTTAGAGCGCCATCTAGCGAGCATGTATATAACTTTTGAACTGGAATGGTTTCAAGCAACACAAAAAGGTTTTTCTAGTGATCTTTTGAATAAAGATTTCATGCTTTCAAAAATACTGGCGTCATATTCAAAAACAAATACGTTTATATAGTAACATTTTCAAAATTTTGATAAAATATAGCCTCATGCGATGAGTTATTTTCACCACGCTGACTGATGTGCTGGCACATAAGTTATTGAATTTTTCCTCCTGTTTTCTCATTATGTTTTCGGGTCTTTAACGTTGTACGTAGATTCTAAGGAACTCAATGGTATTATTTAGAACTCATAAGTAATAAGCTACCACGTCTCTTTTATTCACATTTTTTTTATTGAGGATAAGCACGAAAATTCTTTATACATGTAGGTACTATTTTACAGTTTAACTTTAATTAAAATGTTGTATGGGACAATGCAAAATTTATTTCACATCATTCATAACTATTGATCGAAGTTCTGTATAACATAACTTAAAAATTGTAAAACCACCACTTCTTAGCTAGGACATGGCCTGAACGTAAGTTATGTGACTTTGACAATGGCAAAGACATATTCTTAATGCTCTAGAATATATAGGCTACTTGACACTGGCGGAATGCACAAATACGGTACCAAAAATAAAGAAAAAGAATATTCCACTCTTAAATAGAGGGATCGTAAATAGAATAGCGCAGGACGTTGTCCGCCGTACGTCGACGCGCCGCTTGTCACCCCTTGGTGAGTCCTTTCATTTGCTTTGTTTGGGGAGAGACTTCCGCACTTTTATTCATCGGCATAACCACACGACACGCTACTAATGGCGTGTTGGTATGTTTATAAAGGGAGATAAGCGTCATCAAAACCAACAAATAGAACTCATAGCTCATAGCTGATATACATAATTATATACATATCTAGGTAAAGGCAAGGCATTTTTTTTGTGGATCTTTCTTTTCATATTAGAACTTCCAGGTTAGCAGTCAGACAATCTCCCGACTGATCTGTCGTGCCATGGCATCAAACCTAAGGGTATTAACCCATAATCTTCCATCTTCTACACAAATAAAAATCAAATAATGTTTGTTAGTTGGCATAACTTAAGAACGGCTAAAACGATTCAGCTGGTTTTTTTTTAAATGGTTGTGATACTTCGAATGAGGTTTATATTATACGCAAGGGCAAAGGCCGAGTTTTACTGCACCGGGTACAAAGTGCCATTCTGTTAGTAACTAATAATTATTATTTACAACGTAGTAGACTACGAGAAAATTTCAATTAATAGTAAGTAGGTATTACTTATAAGTACACGTAAGTATTGTAAAATACACGTAGGTACTTTTACTTTACTCATGTGGACGTATTCTTGTAGCCGGGCAGCAAATGCGATTTGTATGTTCGTTTTACTACCTGCACTTAACAAATGCGTCTGGGAACCATTATTGTGCTGGTTAACGGATTCTAATGTGTTGTTCATGGTTTGTTACTGCCGTCCACAGAAAAGCTTAGCCGCACAATGGAATTATTTTCTATACCGGGCTCGTCCCTAGATCATTCAACAATTTGGATGTTATCGTAAGGATAACAAATTATTCTCAATTTCGAAGTTTACTTATGAATAACAGATACCTTAATTTAAAACTATGGCTTATGAGATTCCATTATTTCCTGTACATTTTTCTATTTCTGGTGTGCGGAATAAAGAGGCTCATCTATAATTTTTCTAAAATTTAGAAAAGTAATATGGTAATTAAAATCGCCCTTTTTTGTTACGTTTTTAATATACGTAACTCAAAATAAATAAATAAATTTATATATAAATTTGTTTACAAAAAATAGATATACAAATAAATTATGCTCTCTGATATTGTAAGTTCAACAAATCATCGCCTATTTTCTATAGTAGGTACAACATTTCATCCATAATACCATAATTTACCATATAACATAATTTTGGATATCTTATTCAATTGTTTACATAGACATATTTAATACAATTCCTTCACACTTTAGTAAAAAATTTAAGATATTATATTCAAAAACAACATAATTAAATTTTTATGCGATTGCAATACCGTTAAAATCGTGTAAAGATAACCAATCCAATCTTTTATCGAGATTCGAATGAATGCAACACTTTTTTTTTAATTATTTTAAGTAGCAACATTATGAACTTTCATGCCTGAGTTTCGTGCGTTCAATTTCTTTTTTATAAACGTCCGATTGCAGCCAGTACGACATCCTGCTAGCTCATTGCAGCAGGGAGCAGGATGAGGTTTGTGTTTTTTTGTCGATACTCGAGACTATGTAGGACAAAGGTTGAAAGCACATTTTAATAATTCTGGCACCAGTTTCATTTCCTCTAGACTTCATCCTTTAAACGAACAATAATAGTATTTAAATCTCCTAATGAGAATAATAGAAGACCCAAAAAATAGTTTGCCTAGCTAGGCAACCGCTATAATATAATTTGTTTTGTTTTAGGTAACGTGTAGGTGTTTTCAATATGAATGCGCAGCCTGGATGCATGTAATGACGTGCTGACTTGGTATCATTCTAAAACATCCGGGTCTCCAAAAAGGTAGGTACACAAGACGAAGGGCTCAATTATTTTATCATAAAAAGTCTGGCACAAGGAAATGTGCACATTTATCCAACAAGACGTTTTTCCAAGTAGGTAGCCGAGGGAAACGCGGGTGTCTTATTATGAAAGGTAAATTTTTATCATACTTCCGTTTATAATAAGGTCGCGTGTTATTTTTTAACGCAGAGAAACAGGACTATAAAGTAAAGTAGCTGCTATACCTTCGTCTCCGTGTTATAAATAAAGCTCGATTCAACGCCGATTCGATCCGCTTTCGTAATCCTGCAAAGGAAATTAGATTTTTTTATCAAAATCCCGGTAAAATTCGCATTAGCTGTCGCATATCTGCCATTATTGGCGCGTTCTGTAGATATTTCCATTTGGAATTATCAGATTTCGCGTTTAAAGAGCGTGAATATATCCGATCAATTTGAACAGAAGGCGGAAGTTAAATTTGATTTTGCACCTGTTTCATTTGCTAATAAATCACTGCCTATTTGATGCCGGTAATTGTTGCATCGAAAATAGGTATTTTAATTATTTGTGAACCAAAATTCAAATTAATTTGTAATAAAACTCTTTACTCCAATGGCTATTTCACATAAGTCTCGTATGTAGGCCAAAATCTTAAATAAGTTTTTATTTCAAAGTTTTTATGCTTTGAACTTTGTCTCGTTTTCTTTGCTGCCAAGAGCGCAAAACAACTTCCAAAATAACACTGACATATGGAATAAATAGTGGAACAGTACATACAGGTACACTTTATTCGTTGCTAAAGCAATCCATGTTTTCAATTTCGAGGCTCCCATCGATTTCAAGTTAATCGAAGCTTTGCCTATAGGTACATACTCGATTCAGTCACTTAGCAGTAAAACTTCGCGAGAAATACGAGGCTGCTGATGCAACTAATCTGCAACTTTCCAGCGTTGAACAAAATCTGCACTTTGAACTTTTTATATATGGCTACAAGAGTACGTGCAGTAGATTGTATAGAGTTCCTAGAAACTTTTATGAAATAAAGCTCCATTCATTATGCTATTAAACTCAGCACTTCAAAAACTTATTTAGTGCCTTTCATATAGTTTCTTCCTTATGTTTTTCCATTTTATTTATGAAACCAGTTAACAAATAAGAAACTCTGATTCTTACCTCTCAGGCATAATTACTTTTTATATCGTTTTATGCTAACCTTACTTTGAAAATAGGGATTGTCATTTTTAGATAGACCCAAAAAAATATTATCCTGATCAGCACATTTTTTTATAAACTATACCAATGCTGGCCTAAGGCCACACTGGCCAAGTGCCAATTTTTCGACATAACTAAATTAACGACTTTCAGATATGCTAGTTTCCTCATAATCTTTTCCTTGACGTTTGAACAGCAATACCACACACATAACCTAAAAAAGACAAATTTGTATGGGGTGGAATTTCAACACATGTTCTCCATTGACAATCAGACAGCCCAACTAATCTGCCGTAGCTCATGAAATTATTATCACAAAAAGATAAATTAAAATTATATTTTGTAGACAGCATAACAATCATAATTGCCTAAAAAAGCATACCTATTCAACGTGTCAGTGCCGTCTGTAATACTTGAAAAGTAAGATGTAGCTACTCGTAACAAAATTCACGATGTTAATGGTATAATATGTATTTGTCTAGTACGAGAATCATTGAAGTAAGCTTTTTATTTAAAAATGTGAAAACTATAATCATAATTTTATTACTGTCTTAGTAGGAACCAAATGTTCTGCCGCCAAGAAGAAGTTTGTAAAGATTAATACTGTGTTCTGGTTTGATAGATACTTCTGCTAGCGAAACTACAGGAATTTTGAAAATAACCATCCAATAAATTACAGTAAAGAGCGTCAATGAATAGATACTCTTGATTTTGTTTTGTTGTGGGTATCGCTGTAACGATCGTGGGCAGATGTTACCTGTTACAATCAACACAGCTACGTCACATCACTTTTAAATAAAAAAACTAATATCTATTTAACATGAGTGTACTTGCGTAGGTAACTGTAGATATCAACGGCGCCGTGGCCGGGATCGGTTCCGTCTCGTACTGGACAAATATCCCGCCAGAGCCGCATCCTTCCCGTGCCCGCTGTTTGCACAGATAACCAGTTCACACTTTACATAATACGGCGTTTTGGCACACTCTACTGGAAAATTGAATATAGGTAATCAGAAAGTTGAACAGATTCCGCAAATAGCATCACAGTATATAAATATAGTAAACTAAATAACAACAAATAATGGATAGAATAGAACTTTATTGTGCACACCAGAAATTAAGAATGATTATATCTACCGTTAAAATATAATTAATAAAATAAAAAACTTATCACTACATATTATAAAACAAAGTCGTCCGCCGCGTCTGTATCTGTCTGTTCGCGGTAACATTAAAAACTATTGAACGAATTATCATGCGAGTTTCACCAATAGATAGAGTGGTTCATGAGGAAGGTTTAGGTATATAATTTGTGAAGGTTTTGTGTTTAATTGGTTAAAATATGATGATAATTGTTGAAAGTGTCGGAAAAAGTCAAGCCACCTGGGAGCTTTCATCGAAAACGCTGCCTAATCCCTTTGATATAAATCAAAAGCCCCGTGTAAACCCGTGCACAGCCGGGGTGGGTTACTTGTTAATAAATAAATAAATAAATCTTATTAATAACTTCTAACCACAAAACAATAGCTAGTCACAAGGACTACCGACAAAAGTGAAAACTTAAAACACGTCACATTAGCATGTCGTTGACGTGAACCCATAAGTTTTGCTCCTACTAAAAACCGCTCAACTCAGCTAAAGAAGTTTACACTTCAAAAATCACCATCACCTTAGACTCATAGAACATAGAGTCGTCTCATGAATTCTATAATTCAACTAACTACAATGCCTTACAAACTAGAACAGGGTAATGTTTGCACAATATAGCAGGATCATTTTAGTGATCAAAATTATTATTACCGTCGACATCATTTTACCACAAATTCGTAACTTTCAAACGTTCGCGTGCACGACGCAAAATAATAAACTATTACATCACCAAAGAGCCCTCGCAATTTGTGTTTGCGTTTTCAAAATAACGAGTTACAGCGTAGTGGAAGCGTTCCAAACAAAATACGATTACCTCTAGCTATTACAAGTTAATTGCCACCCAGGAGACTTATTATCAACTCGCTATTATTATAATCAAATTACTTGTGCCACTTGGACGAGGGAAGGCGTAACTGTTGAATGTGATTTAAAAACTTCGTGAGTATCCCTTTGACAAAACAAGATTAGTTTTTAACGAGCAATACGTCTAGTATTAAGTAGATACTTAATATCTGTAGAAGAAACATTGTATTAGAATATCATATCAAAATATCAATCTATTACACTCTGACATGTTTCTTGTTTTACAACAGACTTATCATGCGTTTAGCCACGGTCTCACCTACAAGTGACGAAAGTGACGATACGGCCGAAGATGGAGCACGCTTGCCTATGAGGTACCTATAACTACCATTTAATGAATCATTCTCTCTTTTACATTAAGTTTTTAGTTCAGTGAAATAGTGCTCGTTGATAAAAAGCGGTACTATAAAATACATTTTAAAATCACTAATTATTAAAATACATTTATTTATACGAGTCTTCGTCTTCACTTAGTTTCGGTACATAATAGACTAGCTTTATTAGGAGTACGGCTTTAAAGTTCGTCTAACAGTTTTTTTGAGTCTTTTTACCCGGCTGCCAAGGAAGGGTTATGTTTTTCGCGAGTATCTTGTATGTATGTCATTTATTACTTCGTATATTCCATACGGCTGGATGTATTTCGACAGTTAAGATATCGTTATATTCCTTCTCAAAACCAAAGTGTTCTTAGGTAAAAAAAACAAGATGGCGGATTTATACACATACTATAATACTTTAATTAAAAAAATAAAAACTAATACCTATTGAGTAGGGTTTAAAAAAAAGAAATATAAATGAGAATTACAAAAATATACGTATATAAGTTATTTGTTTAAATTTAATTAGGAGTAAGATATTTGTTTAAAAAGTTTTCTTCCTTTAATTACTTTAATCGCAGTCGGGTTATAGATTTTTTACTCTTCAGCTTACTGATTTTGTTTTACAACAAATAGTGCAAAATTCTTATGTGCTATTGAAATCACCAATTGTCTTCATAAGCTTCATTTCAATAGACATTTAAATTAGTTATAAATACGTCAAATATAAGTACATCTGGTACCCAGCTTGCCTGGTTTTTTAACGAGATGACTGTAGATAGTTAGATATTCTTGTTTGTTCGCAATTATTTTCTAGTTTAGATCGTATAAATAACTTGATCCGGTAATACTAGTAATGATTGCTACTGCCATCCAATAGATAACACAGTTGATATAAAAAAAAATGTTTCTTTTTAAAAACTAACATGCTCGTTGTTAATTGAAAAGCTCTTAATACTCTTAATGTTTCAAAGAGCAGCCGTCGCAATATTCGATATCGGAAAGAGAGAGGTACTTACGAATAAAATGAAACGACCATTCCAGTCTATTGGTTTTGAGTATTTCGTGTACGTCGAATAATAGCGAGGGACATAAAAAGCAGTCCATAACATTCTCATACCTTTCCCTTTTCACTTCGCCAAATGTGGATCTGAAAACAGATGAAATGTTCTAAAAACAAATTCCAGTGGTTTTTATATATTACGTTAAACGTATCTGAAAACAAAAGACATTTGACTTTGCACGGAAAACAAAACATTAGATTATACTAGCTGTACTTAAATGCCCTGTACTTTATACTCCGTGCGATAGCGCACGGCCTTTGTCCTCACATATATGTACATATGTATATTGTATATACCTCATTCGAAGTATCATAAATATATTTTTTTTATTGAATCGACTACCAAGAACAAAATAAGTATCAACTTATTTTGCGACCCGCTCCGGTTTCGCACAGTTGCAGTGTAGATGCTAATGTGGTGCATATGTATAATATACATATAAACCTTCCTCTTCAATCACTATGTCTATTGATGGATACCACATTTAAATCCATTGTGTAGTTTAAAAGATCTAAGCGTACAGACCTGCGGGAAACGACTTTGTTTTATACTATGTAGAGAATTGAATAATTTATTATCACACATTTCACGTTTTTGAGATTGTGGGTTTGATCTTGATTCAAGCTTACGGGTTTTTCCGTTTACTTATGGATTTTAAAAATCATAACTATTTATTTTTGTTCAAGGAAGACATCGTGAATGAGGAAATATGTTCGGAAAAGAAATTCAATGGCAATCCTATGTCAATTCGTCTACCAAAACCGGACATATAACCCAATTCATCTTCGAGATTAGACCTATGACAGCAGAGAGCTGTTTAACGGCTAATGCAGTACTATATATGTATATTTGTGCATCAAACTAATTCTTTCAAATCTCAAAAATGTAAGCCAAAGAACGCACAGATCTAAACTGACACCGGAACAAAAATCAATGACTTAGCTATAAGAAAGACTAAAACGAAAAGGATTTCGCGAAATAATACAATATCTGCTTGTAATATTTCGCGGAAGTTACCCTCTTCGCTAAGGCAACGTCATTTTACTCTAGGGGAAGCGAAAACGTAACCGTAAATTACATTTATTTAGAGCAGTATCTGGCATGATTTATTCTCTTTTCATGGCACTTAGCACATTCAAGCTGACTGAAAATATTGTATACCTGCTGAAGGAAATGAGACTGATACCAAGAGAACCGCCCACCTCCATAAAGTCTGATAGAACGACATTACAGCGGATGGAACCCTCAATTGGGTCAAAAGTTTTTATTCGGCCCCATTCAAATCACATCCAACTTCCACCTACGTGACGGTGAAGGGATAATAACCACGATAAGAGCTCTATTAGTGCGATCAGATTTGAATAACTGCTTTAGATTTTAGAATGTAAGCGAGCACTTCGGAATGAAGTACACGCCCGGTGGATGTAATAAAGAAAAAGGGGCAGCCGTCTGGGGATTCAAAACTTGCGGAACTACAACAATTTGTCACGTTTTATGTCATTTTAGGCTAACATATTCAAACGCTCCCGTGTTGGCGCAGTGGAGTATGAAGTACATATGGTTTTGTATGGGCTGTAACACTTACTTATTCTATAGCGCGAGTATGTTAGCGGCACGAAAGAGGGAGGGGTTTGTCGAACAACTGCGAGTACAACCAGCGATGATTAAAACCAGCCAAGTTGATTACGTTGCATGTTTGTGCCTTTTCACTGTGTGAATGCCGACCGATAGCTTTATTTAGAGGGTGAATAATTGAATGCCTGTACTTTATCATAAATTTTTGATGGCGCCCGTTTAAAAGCCGTGAATCGACGAAAATATTTCATGAACATTTTGGGTCGCGCATAAATAACCGCACGCATGCAGGTTTATCTTTTTATTTTTGAGAAAAGCGTGAAAATAAAACTGACACAGGAAGTATTTGAAGCAGACCCTTATCAATATGAAAGCTGCCATTCATATCTGGTCAGTTTGAACCGCCATTAGTTCAGAAATTTCGAACAATAAAAAAGCCAAGGCAGTTGTCAAAGTTAGAGGTGCTATTGAAAACGGGCCATATTCCGACCAGTGTGAAACTAGTGCCGCGATATTTTACATCTCTATAATTTTAGGATTTGTCACGTTATTTAAATTCCAAGGAGCATTTTTCATTGATAAATTGTTAGCACACCACAAAAAGCTACATTTGTCACGTCAACGTCTATATTCGCAGTATCGTTCTCGTAAATCAGGCGTGATGTCGCCGCGCCGGGCTGCCGCGGCTGCGACGACTCTGAGAATAACATCTTCAGATGAACAGCTGGTATAAACAAACGTGCAGATCATTCATACATGCGCAGCGACATAATTAAGTAGGACGTTTGTACCAAATATGATACTAGCTAAAAGCGGATTGATATTTTGTAACATACTGCAACTAGCGAAATTACAGAGTTATGAAGACTAATCATCCAGTCTTTCAAGGTGATGAGCATCAAAGCAACGAAGTACCCTTTGTAGCTCAAGCGACGCACTTTGTTTTGTTACAATACAATATTATATTTATAACATCAAGTTAAAAATCATATTTCCATCATCATCATCCACAGCCTTTTTTGTCCCACTGCTGGGTTATAGATCTCTCTGGTTACGCCATCTGCCTCGGTCCTGTGCCAATCTGGTTCAAGTTTGACCCGTCACGGTAATAAATCGTCGACCCATCTTGCGGCTGGACGACCACGCGCCGCTTACATTGCCTAGGCCACGACTCTGTTGTCTTTTTTTGTCCTGTCATCACTTTGCCTAACAACGTCTCATGCCCAGCTTTACTTGAGATTCATAACTGCGATACCGACGTCTCGAACTTTCTTTCGTCGCCGGATATCGGTATTGCGAATTCTGTCTTGGAGATTGATGCCGAGCATGAAGCACAGAGAGCTATGGTCCATGGATCTCTGTGTGACTCTAATTTGGGCAGTGTTATGTGTGAGCATCCATGTCTCGGCGCCATATGTCATGGTGGACGGGGTATATATACATGTCTAAAAACAACATTAAAATTTCAGTATAATAAATGTTAATAAAAAAAATTACTTACTAGTAATTTAATGATCTCTTAATTTTAAACAATCGACAAAATCATAAAACACGGTCTCTTGGAGCCAAGATCTTGTCTTGATGTACACTTCTGTAAAGCCAAACCACTTCAAACATACTCAAACTCCAATACCTCTTACTACCAGGAATGTTTCGTTGGTATCATTACTTTAACATTTAAAAAAAACGATAATTATAGCGCTACAGGTGGGTTAATTGATTAACCCTTTTTGTTCAACTACATTCTATGTAACGTGACAAATAAACCGTAAAAAATCTTGACACAACATTTGGAACGAATATAGGAAAGCAATATTTATCAGTTAATATAACAGCTTCTACAATCCGTTGACCACTGATGATTTGCGGAATATTTACATCGCTGTAAAGTATACCTACCTAAAGACACATCATTGGTAATAGATTCAGGTTATCCGTACTACGTTTTTGTACTCCTTTGTAAATTTTCTACTCGGCGGCAAGCTGAGCTGTGGCGCGTGCCTAGCGATTTCACGTGAACCGGTGCGACGTTCGAGTGGCGCGCCGCACACTCCATCTGACGTTTTTGATTGCATTCCTTGTCCCATAGCATTCTCCGTCGAGTCCAATGGAAAATCAGGAACGTATATTATTAAATTTGTTTACATGATAAATCATAAGAACACACAATTACAAAAGTAATTTTCAAAATATTTTCTGTTGCATCTAGAGTCGTGAAATTAATGGATTGCAAACGTCAAGTACCGCGATAGGCAATCAGAATCAGCTCTGTTTTTATAAACTGGTCCACTGCTGGGCGTGGGTCTCTTCTCATTGTGAGAAGGATAAGCCCATAGTTTACGGTTTCTCCGTTTTTTTATACTACAAGAAGTTGAAAAGTAAATTTGAGCCTTAAAATACATGAGTACTAAGATAAAGAAGCTGAAGACCGAAGACTGCACATAAAATACAGAAACATTGAAACCGGCAGAATGCACAGAGTGCGATGCCAAGAAGAAAGGAAAAAAAGGCCATAGTTCACCACGCTGGCCAAGTGCGTGTTGGCAGACTTCACACACCTTCGTAAACTTTTTTTATGAACTCCCGGACATCGTCACAATGATTTTCTTCACCGTTTGAAGTCAGCGGTAATACGCACGCAACTTAGAAAAGACAGAGGTGCGTGCTGTGGGATTCGAACCCAGGACCTCCGGATTGAAATCCAGACGGTTTCCCAACTAGGCTACCCAAACTATATAACCTACATACTAACCTACAAACTACATAACGTAACGGTAGCCAAAAATGTACATAAGCTACTTACAACTTATAAATATCTTAAAATCCGACTTCAAATTAGTAGCGGCCATACAAAATTGTTCTTGCTATTAGAGCTGATTAAAAACTATACTGAACTAAAGTTTTGAAAGAACCAACTCGAAAGCTTCCTCAATGATAATACGATATAATAGGTCGGAAAACTTTATCCTGCCAACTTCCTTACGCTTCGTTAGTTTTTTTTTTTTTAATTTAGCTTACGTTAAAAACATACGGATTAAATTAAAAACTTTTTATGCCGGTTAAAATACCTATTTCAGTAGTTTTTATATGATAAGGGCGTTTAAGATTCTGATAAAGAACAGACTTTTTTTAAAGTTAAATTAATAAGACGAACGAGCCGCTCCCCTGACGAAGAGATTACGCCTATCCATTGCAGCGATACACAGAACTTAGAGCAGTACAACAAAGTCTAGGGCATCGCTACTTTGGCGCTCATTACTTTGAGACTTTCGATGGTTAGTCTCAACAGCCCTGTAATTTCGCTAGCTGCAGTACCCTTGAAACCGGAACACAGTAATGTTTACATACTACTGCTTGGCGGCAGAATATCTAGTACTGCAGTGGTACCTACCTAGACGACGATGTATCAAGTAATGTACCAGTTATCCTAAAACTAAGTATTTTGTATGGATTTATTCGCAATTCAGAGAGCAGCATGGGTACGTGGATGATACATAGGCATGAGGAGATAGGGTTGGAGTATAGTGGAGCATGCGATGGCGAGGGCGTCTGCGGTCTCAGGCCGATCAATCATGGCGGTGACGAGCGCAGCTGTGTCGGGACCGACCTCGCCGCACTCCCGACACATATATTTTGAAATTAAATGACAAGAACATCGCTCGGGAAATCACTATGTGACATTTCGAAATCATGCGCGCTCGTGTACGAGTACAGTAGGCATTGGATTAAACTTTCGTCTGGGGCTTTGAGTATTCCATTAGTCCGCTACTGGACATACAGCTGATTTTCTTTTGCAGTCATTGTCAATCGCCAATTACATATCACTCGTTGCCTACGCTTAGTTCTACAAGGTAGAATTAGCATTGCAATATTATTTTGACACACCTGTGAAGGTAATCATAGACAAAAAATTAAATAACAAAAAAACAACAACAACTTACATTTTGTCGAGTACGAAACACTAAAATGAATGGAGTTACTTTTTAAAAGTAATAGGTACTTTTTTATAATTACTGACCATAGACTAACATGGTTGTTAAATTAATGTCACAATAGGGTATTTAGTCTGAGATGAAATTTATTAGAATGGTATTGTTACCCCGTGCAGTGCCTAAAACATGCGACCCAGATGTAGATTTAAAATACCTTTTTTTGATTAAGTGATGATGTGGTCTAAGATGGTAAAGCACTCCGAGCCTGAAATGGAACTGGCTCTCAAGTGAGGCTACCGGAACACACCGTAGTGCTTGGCGATAGATTTTCAACTTGAGGGTGGTAGCTAGCTAGCCGAGTACTAGAAAATACCCTACCATCAAGTTATGGTTTTCTCACGATGTTTTCGTTCACCGGCAGCTCAAGCTCATTGTTGGGGTTTGAACTCACGCCTTTCAGCGTGTGAATTCGCCGCCCTGACCACTGAGCTGTTATCGCTACAAACATGCTCATCCTTCAAGACATCCTACATCCTTTAAGAGACGTATCAATATTCATCATCACCTATTCGCGCTTTGGATACGCTTTCCAGCAATTAATTAATTTATGTTTAGTTATCAAAATTTTCGGAATTTGCACTTTGCCAATTATAGTAATTTTAGGAAACTAATCCAGTGAGTTCTTTAATAAAAGATAATTTTTCAAAATAATGTTATAACTGAGAACTTGTTGAGAATGATGTATCAAAAGAATGTGATATTGTGAAGCTCAGTAATAAAATTATTTATCTATAGAAATAACGATTTTCAATTGCATTCTATGGTATAATACTTAGTATTTTAACAATAAGACAATACGGAATGAATCAGAAGTTTTCCAAAACAAGCACGACAGTCGACTACAATATCATTAACAATTCCAATATTTTTTGTTGTTCCAACGTCTGGCGAGCGATCGAGCGGTCAGACGTAAGTCTATCGGTGAGATACCCCTTGACTCTGTTTCCTTCTCCGAAAGCTCTTTACTGTTGAGTATTTTGGCTCAGTGCCGCCCGACTAATTACCTTCACTCGCCACTCACAGTTTTTATTCGGGTAAACTAATAAAATTGAAGTGGAACTTATGGAATTTCATGAGGTGACTTTTTTGAAACGTTAGCAATTTAAATGTTTGTATAACGATATTGAGAATTACTTTAAGAGCTTCAAATTTTTGGGCGGACTATATCCAATCATTGCGTTTAAAATCGAATTTCAATCTTCATGAAAGGATAAATAGGAAGGGATGGCAAAATTGTTCTCCAAACCTTTTTGCAAGGAAAATCGACGCTCAATTTACTACCCCACTTATTTAGTCAACGGCATCTCTTTTAAGGACGTCAAAACATATTTATAAGTGGCTACGTACGCTACTGGTGTACTAGTATTTACTGGCCATTGTATTAAGTATAGCCACTTCAGTTCTTTTCTCTTGAAGACCAAACGTAAATTAAAAGGGAGAAAATCATTAACGTATTCAATAGGAACATTGGCGGGTGCGAGCCAAGTCTAGTAGCTATCTATCAAGCAATTTAGTGTAAGCGTCGAGGAGTGCTTCGCCAATTACCTATTGTTAACGGCACTGCAGACGGAGTGGCTCGATTCGTACACGCCACTCATTTCATTAAGCAGAGATAAGGGTCTTGTGAATATTCGCGCTCAACTTGGCACGTTCTATGTTTTGCTCCGTACTTTGGGTCCTGACGTCAAAGGGATGAAGAGATACCATTTTTTCTCGACATTCGGTTTCATTACATTACACACAGTGACATCAAAGAAGAAATTGTAACCTTTAATTTAGCTTGGCACAAAGCAATCCGAGTAATTAACAGTATTAAATGAAACGGCTTAACGTTGTGCAACAATAAATAGATCTCGGAGTGTTTATATTATAGCAAAGTTAGTCGTTTCGTGGCGAAGCCCGCGTTTAGTTCACAACTTTCAAAAACACGTAGCGTGCAACCGGCTCGAACATAACTCACGCTGCGGGACGCGAGCCGCTAGTGCCCACCAAAACTGATAAATAGGACGTGGCCAGTGTCCGCTCGCTATCTGTACCCACTGAGCTCTTATTCCACGATATTTGGCGTGTCCACTTTCCTAACCCCGAAGCAAAATAATCGAGTTATCGATGCGGCATTCCCGAGAGCCGCGCCACATGGCAGGAAGGCCAAGTAATCCGCTTTGCTCGTGACAGCACAAGTTTGTCCATAGCTCTTCTGAATGCTCTACTTTAAACTTGCACGCCGCGACAAAAGTGTAATAAGATCCATTGTGAACTAACTTCCCTAAACCTTTGAAACTTTAACTTGAGTCAACTTCAGGGAGTGTACGCTGTAACATGCGGCAACACAATCATTTACATACTTACGAGCAAATCTACATGCTTATACATAGCAAACTAAGCTTTCCAGCGTATGCAAGTACGTTATTATAGTTTAAAGATGTTTTTTGTATTTGTAATGAGCTCCAGTGCAGAGATGTTCTACGCTGTCTTTTACTACCGCTGTAATAGTCATGAGCAAGCGTTATTTTTACCAGATACATTTCGGGGAGTGTGCGCAAGAGCTCCATGACCTTATTTCACTTTGTTCCACCACAAGACAAGCAGAAGAACGGCACACTATCAGCTATCGCTATCAGTTCCTCGTGCATGTTCCTAGTATTCATACGAAACGATTCGGATCGACTTTCTTGATGCGTACAGCATACAAATGGAACTCATTCCTGGCTTTTTTGTTTCCTATGAACTACAATTTGCGTTTTTAAGACTTGAGTGAATAACTTTCTTCTAGATCTACATGCTCTATCCCAGCCGCACCGTCACTTTCCATTAGGCGAGCTGATGGCCAAACGTCGATCTATGTATATCATATAAAAAAAGCATCACGAGTTTCAAGCTCATTGCTAATCCAAGCATGTTAGAAAAATGTATATTCGCTCAAAAGAATGAAACCAATGACAAAATATTTTCGGGTCTTCCAAACCCAATCTCATGAAAAAATAATTCCATCCGGATATACAGGCATTTTTGATTCAACAGCAATTTTACCGAAATAAAATTGATGCCCCAATGCACAAACACATGCCATGTCGGAAAATGGAATGGTGAAACTTTAATCAACCTAGCCTCTGTCTACAGTCCTACCATATACTTACAGTCTACAGTAGGTACGTTGGGTAAGTAAGTTCCCGTGTTGTATGATAAATTTAGGAAGACCTTCGCGACGACCTCGTCAGCTATATGTTGGTGCATTATTCAACTGCATTCTACATTTATATAAGTTCGAGATTTTACCAAATAGAGCAAAAATCGACGCGAAATAGGCATATGAGCATACAATGTCGTCTACGTTTCATTGTAAAGTTCTACAATGATCTCGTTCAGATGTAGAATTTTAAATCCCAAGAATTTACTACAGAACATTAATAGAATCTCAAATACTTTACACTATTCAATATTTTGACTACTCTGTTACCTCATTTGAGTTTTTTTGAGAGACTTTGAAAGACGTTTGACTTTGAGAGCTGAAGGTCGTAGGTTCGATTCCCACTCAGAACTAATAGCTGTGTGATGAACATGGATGTTTATTTTGTTTCTAGGTGTTCTACAAAATACATTTGCTACCCGGGTGGGTGTACCCTGATAGATATAATCTGGGTGCCTTCAAGTCGCGAATGAATCGGTTTCTTTTAGGCGAACGTCTTCAACCGTAGACCGCATCATCGTTTAACATCAGGCGAAATGGCGGTCAAACGCAAAGCCTATCAACAAATATAATAAAACTTAAAGTAGTCTTAAAATAATTATTTTAAATTAGTAAGTATATTTTATTAGTTTAAGGATATATATTTTATACATATATATCCGTCTCGCTATATTGGCAGCAACAAAACAAAGTTCAAAATGAAGTTAAAATGTTTTTCTTTGTTTCTTATAAAAAATATTAAAAGAAATGCCGTCGTACACGGAGTGTTTGTAGCCACGGGCGGGCGGGCCGTAGCCCGTAAGTAAGACCGTGGCGCTCTGCCAGCCACATTTGGCTCGCAATGATCGCGTAAGCGCTGTGTGAACACACACCTATTTAATCGTAGTTTAGTGATACCGAATATCGTGTATCACAGAAACGTGTTAAATATCGTTTATTTTGTTAAATTTGCTTCCACGGTGGAAGGCGATTCAAAAAACTAATAAAATTGGTGGATACAATTTCGTGTTGCAACTACATCTCTAACGTCTACATTCAAAATTAATTACACTACTTGAAAGCAAAAGGATCAAAGAATTCGTTACGTATTGAGTGAGAACATGAATCATAGAAATCCTAGTTCTTCTAATTTCTCAGTGGAATTTAATATTATATAAGTTGAGGTCAGACACCTAGCCTGATATCCATAAAAAAGTCTTGATTCCCGTAATAAATGATAATATCCATCCACATACAAGTTTCGTACGGGACGACTGACAACTCGCAAGTCAAACTCGCATTTGTTCGGTGAGAAAAAATGCGGTGCGCTGATAAAAAAATGGAATAAAATAATTTATATTTTATTCAAAGACTTACATTTATTAAATTCAACATTTTAGATTAAAATTCAGTAAGTAATAATTAATATTAAGAGAGGCCTTTGCCCAGCAGTGGGGCCAAATAGGCTAAAATGATAATAATAATGTTAACTATCTAAAACTAGATTGGAGGACATTTCACACAGCGTCATCTAGCTTTAAACAATGCAAACTATTTGAACCAGCCTAAGTAAGAAATATTTTAAACATATAATACATATATTCAGAATACTCAGACAAAAAACAAAAATTTATTATCTAACAAAACTTAGTCCTCTGTGGGACTCGAACCCACGCCTTACAGCTCGAGAAGCAGAGCTATCAAATGACATGAATTATGACCAGCCATAACCTATTGTGCCGTTTGGTAAAATCGTTCAGAATTGTATAGATTTGTAAAACGTTAGAAGTTACGCTCGACGCTAACTCGACGAAGTAGTGACCGGAATGGATGATGGAAGGCGCGGTCGCAGCCACGCTCCCAAACACGGGACGGCCAAAGTCAAATCACTCCTTCATTCTGAATTATGTGAAGCTTCCGGGTGATATTTCTATATGTATATGTATTCTCTCTATTCATTTTTAGGGTTCCTTAGCAACAAAGCAATAATTATATGTTTTGCGTCTAAGTCCGCTCTTGACCGCTATCTCGGTTGATGATAAGCGACAACTTGATTGAACATGAAATATAAAGCAAACTTAGAAGAACTTCACTTTGACCTTGAAGTGAACCAGTATAGAAGACGGAAGGAAGGAAGTCGGTGAGAAATCTAGAGTCAAAACGTTTGGTACGTATCCAAAGAAAATACACGATGTATGGATAGTAATGGCCGTATTTCTACATGCCTAATAATAAAAACGGGACGGAAGAACAAGGTACTACAGTTTCATCGTTTTGTATATCACAGTAATTTTATTAGGAATCTAAAGACTATCGCGGTTCCATTTAGTACAGGCATAAATCATTGTACCCACTAATAAAAAATAATAAAATATTTATTTTAATTTTTTTAGAGGCAGCATCCCCTTACATGATAAGGGGGTATTAATAAAAAGTGCTGACTGTTTTTTCACCATTCACTTTTAAATAACTCTAAGTATTCGAGAAGATGTAAAAACTGAAGACATGTTTAAAATAATCTGGAACAATTCCGCTCTTAATATCACTAACTCTATCAGTCACGTAACATCAGGTAAGCTGTGGTCAAACACCTACCCTGTTCATTAACCATAAAAACCTGGAAAATACTTTATATTGTGGACCAAGGCAGTGTTATCATCATCAGCCGGTCATCAGTTTTGCCAATACTCGCCACTCTTGGCAGGCGGGTTGGCGAGCATAGTTAGGTGTGATTGTTCAAGGAAGACGCTGCTGCCCATCTTCCGGATTACATCCCTTAGCTGAGTCTTATGGCAACCTCGGGTAGAGAGGGTGGGGTACTATACTTACGCCGACACCACCTCGGCAACCAATCAGTGTTAATGAAGAGTCAAAGAAAAAAAATTCGAAAAACCACAAAAATAACTCAGCGTTACTTCTAGTAAGGCTGCAGAACCTTATCATGAACATGTCGCATATACGCATTTGACATATTTTAAATATCATATCATAGGACACGTTACATAGAGCGCCATCTGACCCCAAACTAAGCAGAGCTTGTGTGATGGAAGTGAGATAACTGATAGAATACATAAATACTTTTTTTTGTAAATACATACTTATAATACAGAACACCCAGACAGAAGAAACATTTGTTTATAACATAAAATGTTTGTCCTTGACGGGAATCGTACCCACGCCCTACAGCTCAGGCAGACATACTACCAATAAGCCAACAGGGCTGTCAATTTTTTACTAACATATTTTACTTTGTATAAAATGGTAAGAACGTTGAAAAGTTCAATAAAGTATTGATATTATATTAATTCACAAGTAAACACACATTCACACACTATACACACGTGCGCGCGTGTGTGTGTGCGTAAACACACAGTTAATATTTATCTAATTATTTTAAAAAAATGTTTTGTCTTTTAAGTAGAATTATGTTTAAGACATTTTGTTATTGAATAAAATATTGTTAATAGCCATTGGTTACCCAATTAGAGTTATTACTAGTTCGGAACCAATGAGTTCATATTAATGTGTCAACGATTATGCCAAATTAATTAATTTGATTATTATGCATTTATTTTAGATCACGTCATAAATCGACATGTGAAGTTTTATACAAAATAAATAATAAATAACACCGAGGAGCGGTCTAGACCTTCTATGCTCAATAAACTTTTCAGAATTCGCTACAAACGCCATATTCCTACTTTCAATACGAATGGAACGTCTAGTGCATTTGTATGAGAGTATTTTCCGACTTTAAAACCTTTTGAACTGTAAGTTCAAATGTTTCGAAAAAGTCAGCAATTTTATGGCGGAGGGTTAAACTCTCACGGATTTGCTCAGTAAAAACTCACTGCGCTACATCTTAATTGGTTGACTTTTTTTAATAAAAAGGAATATTTTGTGTCACAATGGGATTAAAACCAACGACATAATTTGTGTTTTTTTTTTTCTTAATGTAAATAATATTGATTAATTGATTAACTCTTTATAGTTACATACATCATCAGCCATAGGTCGTCCACTGCTGGACATAGGCCTCCTCCTGAGGGGGTTTTGCCAATACTCACCACGCTTGGCAGGCGGGTTGGCGAGCGCAGTTAGGTGTGATTGTTCAAGGAAGACGCTGCTGCTAGTCGTCCGGATTACATCCCTTATTAAAATTATACAATACATAAGAAAAGAAAACAAACTTATTTAAAAGGTGTAACAACTGGCGACCTTATCGCTAAAAGCGTATGTATGTATTATAAGTATGCAACAACACAAAAAAAATGTATTTATGTATCCTATCAGTTATCTGACTTCCATCACACAAGCTCTGCTTAGTTTGGGGTCAGATGGCGCTGTGTGTCATTACACACAGCGCCATCTGACCCCAAACTAATACCCTACAATATTAATGTCCTACAATATTTATTTATTTATTTATTCTTATTTATTTTTTTACTAACATATATGTAATGTATTTTATGATATTTTTAGTACGAAGCCTAGCAGACGCTAGGCGGCATTAGCTTGGTTTCCGTTGATACTTTTTGAGTACGAAAGACTAAAAGCATAAAACATTGTAATTTACCCGTAAATAAATTATATCGTACTCCAAAGAAGAACTACTTTTGCTACAACGAAATTTATAAATAAACGCGTAGACACTGTTCTAGGAAAACTCGTAGCTATTTCGTAGCTCCGTAGAGTCGCGTAGCAGAGACATATTTTCGTTATTTGTTCGCTATTTTTGGAAGATATATTTATTATAAGTATGGTAAATTATTTGTTTAAAAAAATTCTAAACCAAAAAGGCTGGATGTTTTAGGACTTTTATTAAAACTAAGTCACGTTTTTACCTTCACGTAGTTAATCCACAAACGCTGTATGACATGACTCTAGGTCGCATTACAGCCAATACCATTGTGTACCATTAATATACAAGGTAATCAGCCGCAAAGCAGGCCATCAAAGGGAATTAGCATGTAACGTATCTGACCCCGCATATTGCCAATATGGAAATATTACGCGCTACTGGTACAATTGTTTTCGGAAGCAAACGTTGTAATGAAATAGTAGAAAAACTAAAACAATACTTGCGTTTTTTTATTAGGTGTAGTGAGGCAATTCTAGCTTCAATTACAATTTCTATTTCAATATGCGAATGCTTTAAATATAATGGTGGTTAAGGTAAATTATGTCAAAACAATTTTTACTTGTCAATTGTACCATGAATTTTTTTAAGAATTCATTTACACGATTTGTAAAATGATAGCCTACTAATTAATTTTTGTGACCGTCGAGAGAATAGGGAATACCCGAACCTATTAAAACTTTTAATGGAAGGTGTGAGTATTAATTAAATAAAAAATAATCCTTTAATAAAAGTAAACGGAACGCGAGGCTCCGAAGTGCGGACGGACTTAGGTCGGATTATCCGTTTTTCAAATTAGTCGGTGAACAAATGAGGATTAATTACAATATCGGCGCAAGGTGTGAGCCGAGCGCAGAGCGCGGCGGCGCCGTGGCGGCAGCGGCGCGGCCCGCGGCGGAGCACGTGAGCTCTCACCGGGGACCATTCATGTGCGAGGGCGGCGCCCTGCGCGCGCAGCGATCGATCGCCTGGCCCGCGAGCCAGTGGCCGGACGTCCGCGCGCCGGATCGCACGTCCCGCTCCGCAGCCCGCCGCCCGCGCCCAGCCGAGCCCATGACCGCCCTCCACAGATGACGGAGCCCGTCCGTCCCGCTAGAGATCGCCCGCCGCGCCCCGACCCGCCAGCTGCTCGGAGCTCGCCCGCCGCCGCGTCTCTCGCCGCGCGACAAGGTACGATCGATAGCACCGCCAGCGCCGCGGCCCGCCGCACCGGCCACGCGCCGCCACCAGCTCTCGTCTCACCACCACTCCCCACGACGTACCGATACCATGCTGCATCTCGACCTAAATTACCTATAAAAAGCTCTCACAAAATCTAAACAATGTTAAAAATTCTTAAATGGAAGCTTTCAGTGACTGTGTCAACCTGAATTTCTTCGCAGGCAAATAATATATTCCAAGCGAATAAAATAAACTGTGAACGATAACAAAAAGCCCGCACATCAAAGCTGACGTCAATCAGTAAATTACAGTGATTTGCAATTTGTGATCGTATCAGAAACGTGGCTAATAAAATCGATCTCAATACCAATTTGGATGTAATTCAGTGTTATAGGGTCGCAACTGTGGAACCACTCGTGGCGACATACGTCACAAAAATGAAACGGTAACAAAATGCGACAAGACGATTTGAATAGGGACTTTTCTCTATTCAATTCCTTGGGAAAAGATGAATGTGATTCATTACTTAACTTTTCACTGATATTTTTCAAGTGTTATAGAATTCATTGCTAGAATAGGCACAAAGTAGGACATGATGGCCGTAATGGCATGACTTACTAGTTACTATGAAAATTCTTATGTTTCTAGAATAAACTTTTGGAGCATTGCGTGTCAGTACATTAACGTGAGACCTATGTACGACATTACTTTTAATTTCAAAGTAGGTACATATTGTGCGACTGAAGGAAATAAACGAAAGAATAAAAAAAGAAAAACAAGATAAGGCCCTCAACACCAAGAACAGGTCATGAATTAATGGTTTACAGAGAACGATACTAACCGCTATTGTTTATGGGAAAATAATGGGGTATTATCAGTTACATTAAAGGCTGGAGTTAAAATCAACTGTCATATTTATTTAGAAAGAGAAGTTTAAAAGCATATTGTTTTGTATCTTTTTGGATAATTTGGAAGCTAAGCTGAATTATCGAGCATAACCGCAATTGTAATGTTTTTTTCTCAATGATTTTAATTTCTGACCTGAACAACAAAGAATTTAAATTGTTGTAAAACATATTATATCATAATTTTAATTATTTATAGGATTACTTTTGCCATTTTGTTATTATTATTATCAATTTTACAACTGGTCTCACTTGAGAGCCATTCCAGGTTAGGTGTGCTGTACCATCTTCGACCACACCGTCACTAAAGGAGCTGTGATAAAAAAAGTCTTAATTCCTCAATCAATTGACCAGTCCTAGATCCTCTAGGACTGGTCGACTCCTTGATAAAGAGGCTCCATTAAAATAAAACAGCTGTCCAAAGTCGCACGCCTAGATATCATGTGGTTTCCGTTACAACCTAACGCGATGGACCCGCCACCAGCACGGCGATACAATGGTATCAATGGTACTAATGGTAATGGTAATGGTACTCTATGAAGTTTCGCCTCTTTTAAATTAATATGATATAAATAATAAGATTGAAACAAATTAGGAACAAGCGCTATATAACCCTTTATTTACTTACCTATGACTTCATTGAATATTGTGAAAAGAGATAAAATACTGGAGTATAAAGTTCACACGACGCCATTTAGCGCCATATAATAGGTTAGAAGATTCACCTGGTTCTCACACATCGTGAACCAGGTAGAGTGGGTCTAATAGAACTGCACACTCGTGCAAGTATACAGTGATAAATGTCGTGGGGTGGCGGCAAAGACCACAATGACGTCAAACTTTTTTTTAAAATATGTAGATATTCGTGGTACGTGATCGAATATAAAACAAAAACCGATTTTGTAAAAAAAAAAAAATATATATTCTAGATAGACATATATAACTCTCTATTATACGAGTTACCTCATTTGTAATCAGACATTAAAATTGTTAGTACAGAATCAAACTATCGTGAGATAAAAAAGGTGTCAGCTTCCTCCATTCCATTAAAATTGGTCCAGCCGTTTGAGCGTGAATAAGTAACAAACATACAAACACATACACAAACTTTCGCCTTTATAATATTAGTGTGATTTTTTATTTACAATGGAAGCTGACGTAGTTTTGACATGTTTTTGTTTAACTTGTGCGTGAGTAATCCCGCATAAGTTAAACAAAAATGGGATTATTGATCTAATAAAAATCTCGTGTCACGGTGTCACATTCCTTCGAAACTTCCTAGGTATTTGGTAGGTATCAGAATGAGTTATAGCTACTTTTTATCTCGAAAAATGTAGCAAGTAACACCGCGGGGCGCAGCTAGACTTTAAATAAAGAATCGCTGAGCCTAAATTAAAACGTACCTACCTGTTTGAGACGGAGAAAATCGTGGTAAACAAAAATTGTTGATGTCAAGGATTTAGTATTTTTCAAACACGCGACAACCCTGTACGGAGGGCATAAGGCGGGGTATGTCGTGATGCAGTGCAATTACTGCCCGGTGGGGAAATAGTCCAAGGACGTACTCGATTCAAAGGCCGTCAATATACATACTTTCCATAAAATATCTTTATGAAAAATCGTTAAAGCTATGATTTATGTGTCACAGAAAATTACACTAACTGGGCACTTATCTACTACGTACTACAATTTTATACAACTTGATGACTGTAATAACTAATTCTTAGGAAATACTAATGATCAACGGTTTGATATTGGTAACAAAGACGAACAAACTGAAATTAGGTTGACTATTGGGTAAGACTACATCTTAAGATTTGGAAAATTTTGACAATAAATCAGTCTTACCGATAATTTTTTAAATTTTGGTCATCATTGGAGTGAATGTTAGCTTATTGTTAGACTAAGTGTAACCGGTCCGTGTGATAAAAGTATGACGTTGTGTTGTCGTAGGTGATGCATCAACGATGAGTCGCCGCGCGCGGCCGTGACATGGGAGCGCAGGCATGGGCTGGCGCGCCGTGCAACCGCCGCACATCGCCGCCGGCTTGCTCCTCTTGCTGCTAGTCTACCTACCAGGTTACTACCCTATCGAGTAACATCTTTCTATGAAAAAGTTCGTGCTACTAACAGCGCGGTGACCCTTGATACGGCACGTATCATCAATATACTCTTTGGTCCACAGTTCTAGCCCCGAGCTGCTTCTGCCTTGCATCGTATACATTAGGAATGGAGTAGCCAAAAATGGCGCAGGAAAAGATGGTGTGCTGAAGAGACAGGGGGTTGGGGTGTGTTAAGTCGAAAATAGATCATTGTAGTCATCATTTGTAACCATGATAGCCTAGTGGTTAGCGCGGTCGGTTCACACGCCGAAGGGCTTGGGTTCAAACCCCAACAATGAGCTTGAGCTGCCGGTGAAGGAAAACATCGCGAGGAATCCATAGCGTGGTGGTAGGGTACTTTCTAGTACTCGGCTGGCTAACTACCACCCTCAAGTTGAAAATCTGCCGCCAATCATCTAACGGTGTGTTCCGGCAGCCTCACTTGAGAGCTAGTTTCATTCCAGGCTAGGTGTTTAACATCTTCGATCACACCGACACTTAACATCATGTGAGTAGTGGTCAAACACATAGCCTGTCAAGCATTAAAAAAAATCCTTGTGAATCATTTTTACTATGGACACAACTGTGATTTCGTTAGTGTATAAAGAGACCTTATTCAGCAGTAGGGGATACAAGTTGATGATGATTAAAGAAACCAGTCAGTCCAGGTAGATGCTACAATACGGTGAACGTTTCAGTAACCTGCCACCAAGACCACCAAGATGCCGTGCACATCACGGCGATTCTGGGCGAGAGCGTCGTGTTTAACTGCCAGGTGGACTTCCCCGAAGACATCCCGGTGCCGTACGTGTTGCAGTGGGAGAAGAAGGTAGGCGAAACGGTACGACGGTCCACACTCCACTCTTACAATACAACGCTGCTCATCTACCGTGTGTGTGTTTTTGTTTAGTAGAGCAGGGCTCCTCCCGCGACGCGGCCTCCGATGTAAAGTATAAACGTGCCGTGTCGGCCACGGCTGCTCGTATTGTCCGCGCTAGTGGTAACGGCGCCGCGGGCCGCGGGCTTGCCCCACAGCCCCCGCCCCGCGCGCGCCTCGCACGCCTTCTATGTATCTGCCTCTGCGTACCCTCGTGTACTACCGCGCCCGTCCTCGCGGCCGGCTCCACTGACACCACAGCGACAAAGCCCTTCAAAGCGAGTCCGAGAGAGCAGCAGACCCCCGTTAAAGACTATAAAGACTGACATTCGTACACTTACACTGCCACTTTACATATACGATAAGATTTTTTCTAGTCTTATTATTTATTTTATTGAGAGCACCCTCGTTTTGAGATAGTATCGGGAGCACTGTTGCTTACATGGCTGACACGGGGCACCGCACTCCCTCGCGCACCGGCCGGCGGTTCTGTCTGTTTCTCTCTTCCTGTGGCTGTGGGCTCGTTCCACGCTCTGTCGGCAGACTGTAGTTCCATCACAAGTACATCACTCGACTTGTTCTTGTTTAATAAGTGCACAAGTACTAAACAATCTCCTAACGCATGCTGTAGATTGTCGGGCTTATTTTATCGTCTTCACTTTTGCATGTCCGTTTTTCATTCATTGTGTTTGTATTCATAATTGTCGCGTGTTACTTACTTGTGAGTATTGAGTAAAGTAGGACAACGTTCTAAGTATGTGTAACGTCAGTACATAATTTTATGCGCTTTGTAAGTGTATTTTTGAGTGCCTTTCGACCATGATTAGTCAGGAAAGCCATTGTTGTTTTTGAAGTTATGCCATCGCATGTTTCCTTAGTTACGATCACGGTAGTGGTATCATGTAACGGTAAAGGAGCTTGTTATTTGATACAAGTTACTGTTACAGGATACTTAGCATCCGAATCTGTCTTCTTGTGGTATGATCGTGTGTCGGAGTCAAGTGTCGTAGACAGAGTTGGACTGGCTATCGGTAGTGGCGAGACTCGCCGAGCTACGTTGCGAGTCGGTATTTAGCTGACAGTAGTTGTAACTCGCACCAGTTCTGGGGTGGTCTTTAACGGATGCTGTCTGTGTAGGGACAGGACATCCCGATCTACATATGGTACGAAAGCTACCCAACCCACAGCGGCGAGGGATACGAAGGTCGGGTGTCGCGCGTCGCGCCCGACTCTCCTTATGGCGCAGCTAGCCTCAACCTCACCAATATCCGCGAATCCGACCAGGTGAGTCAATATTACCACCAAATTAACTGAAACGAAAAATCTAAGTCTGTATTGCCAACTTGGAAAACATCGAAAAAGACGCAGCACGTAAATGTGTTTTCATCATCATCATCAGTCTATTGTTTCGTAGTATACTATCAGAATGATATACCTATCAGGCAGAGGCTGGAAGCGAAATGCCACAGATCGGGTTGAGAAGCGTATCTTCGGAGATGCTTATGTCCAGCAGCAGACGTAAACGTTTATAAAGAAATCAAGAAAAATGTATAAGAACTGGGACGATGACCTTATCGTGGATAAATGGGAGCTAATTAATTCATTTATTTAACAATACGTACTACTTATATCGGTAGTGCGCTAGGGGTACTTAACTATTTTAGGTAGGAAGTAATTTTGTCTGGCAGCTTTAACACCATGTAAAGATAACTGCAAAAATATTTGCGTTACACAATATCCCCACAGTAAGATAACATAAAGCTCAGAAAACACGGAGAACGTCATTAGGTCGCGCTAAATAGCCGCCATATCGTAAAAGTTAATCTGTGTGTTCCGAGGTTCTTCTATGAGATAAGTTCATATTGGCCGTTATGAGGCGAGTAACAACATTGTTCTTTAGGGTTGGTACGAGTGTAAGGTGGTGTTCCTCAACCGCTCGCCGAACCAGCACAAGAACGGGACATGGTTCCATCTGGACGTGCACGCGCCACCTCGCTTCGCCATCACACCGGAAGACATTATCTACGTTAATTTAGGTAATAACCAAAACAACCTCTTAGATCAGACATCTGAGTGAAAACATCCTATATATAACGTCAGTGAAAACTAACAACATCAGCTACTGTCAACGAAATCTATACATACAGAAGAGGATTTCAAAACAGAGATGTCTCTGCCAAACAGCCAACCAATCTGCATGTTTTGCTGTAGATGACTTTCTTATTCGTGACGTGATTTCATGATCGAATTTAATTTTATCATTTAATGCGTATCGTTTTACGAAGTACTCTAAATATTTCTTTGTGAAAAATTAGACTTGATGAAGAGTAGACTTAAAAATAGCTACTTCGTCAACAATAGTGCATAAAGCTTGGTTTAAATAACGTTAGGTTGGCAATGTAGTCGCAAAACGACAAAACCCTTTAAATATTTTTTTGTAAAGTTAGGTAACTCTCTCATTTTAGTACAATAATATTAGAAATAATAGTAACGAAAATAAGTCTTTATTATTGTTGAATTTTGATTTTTATAGGTAAAAAGGAATTTATTTGGAACTATGTATGTGGGCGGAAATATATCACATTACTCCTTCAAAAATATTTTGGAACAAGTCTATTTTGGGAGTAAATGATCATTATATAATTTAGTTATTACAATCTAGACGAGTGGAATATACCCAAATGGGCCGCATTTCTGCTTGACGCTCTAAGACTCAAGAGTCACTTTAAAAAACTCAAGAGACAACGTTTTCATCAAAGATGTAAAGCTTGGTTTATCATGGAATGGGATTGAGCGTTTACCACAAAACCAATTGTCACTGGAACTGACAATGTAACGGGAACAGACACGCTTTGTATTAAATATTAAACAAGTAGACCGTCAAGGTAGTAAATAGATTGGATGCCTCACTAGATTTAGTATATTATAGTACTTATTTAGATTATGCCGATAGTATACTAGCACTGGTTTAGATTACTATGTTACTGGAATAATATGAACTGGGCACAGTTTGAATACCCTTTGCGATTTCTAGGAGATGCCATTATCCTCAACTGCCAAGCAGAGGGCACGCCCACGCCCGAGATCCTGTGGTATAAGGACGCAAACCCTGTGGAGCCGTCGGGCACCGTGGGAATCTTCAACGACGGCACGGAGCTACGGATCAGCAACATTCGGCACGAAGATATCGGAGACTACACATGTATCGCGCGCAACGGCGAGGGTCAGGTCTCCCACACCGCGAGGGTCATCATCGCTGGCGGAGCTGTTATCACTGTGAGTCTGGCATTCAGGTTGGAACTCCCCAACTCTCTGGAGTTACGCGAAACGTACTCATTATACTTATTATTGTACGTATTGTAGTACTCAGCATTGTAAAAACCTTTTATTAACATTTTGTTTACTTAAGAATCTTGAACTTTGTCTTTAAATTTACTAGTGAAGCTCATATCTAACAGAAATATACGCAGTGGACTTGGAAGCAACCAGAATAGAGGATTTTAAGAGGAATGACTTAAGGTTATGGGCTTGTTTCAGATGCCACCAACAAATCAGACGAAACTCGAAGGCGAGAAAGTTCAATTCTCATGCGAAGCTAAGGCTCTGCCAGGCAATGTAACAGTGAAGTGGTTCCGAGAAGGCGCGCCGGTGGCGGAGGTGGCAGCCCTGGAAACACGAGTTACGATCAGAAGGGACGGTGCTCTAGTTATCAACCCGGTCGCGGCGGATGACTCGGGACAATACCTCTGCGAAGTCTCCAATGGAATTGGCGACCCGCAGAGTGCTTCGGCCTATTTAAATGTAGAATGTGAGAACCTTGAACTATACAACAGTGTCGTAGACAACTCACACGACTAATTTAATTTTAAAACAAAACAAAACTTCATTAATAATTTTCAAATTCAAACAAAACCCAAACCTGAATTGTTTACTTTTCTTTTATAGATCCTGCAAAAGTGACGTTCACACCGACAGTCCAATACCTTCCGTTCCGCCTGGCCGGTGTGGTACAATGCTACATTAAGGCTAACCCTCCTCTTCAGTACGTGACGTGGACGAAAGACAAGCGTCTCCTAGAACCGTATCAAACGAAAGACATTGTCATCATGAACAACGGTTCGCTGCTTTTCACTCGTGTCAATCAGAATCACCAAGGACGATACACTTGCACACCGTATAACGCGCAGGGAACTCAGGGCTCATCAGGTAAAACAACCACTAAAACTTCAACACAGGGAAGGAGGTGAAAATCGAGAAAAATTAAAAACAAAACCGGATTTGAGCTAATATTTGTTTGTTTAGGTCCAATGGAAGTGCTTGTAAGAAAACCGCCAGTGTTCACCGTGGAACCCGAACCTTTATATCAAAGAAAAGTAAGTTTCTCGATTCGTACTATTTATTACATAATGACAAGGACTTCTGCTGTCAAAAAATAATAATAGAAAAAGCTAGACCAAAATAATCATGAGATCCGTCTAAGTGAGCATGGTAGATATTCCTTTTCGACTTCCTTCCGATTTGAAATGTCTGCTGGTCTCGATCTTGAAACAGTGACGTGGCAGACGCGCTTGCACGAAGGCATCGCTAATAACGCAAATCTGGACAGACGCGAATTGGCATGGGTGCAATTACCGCCGTACTTACCCATAGCCAGCCAGACTGACTTCAAGGGTTTCCGTTCAAAATTCTGTGTCAGATAAGTGGTTGACTAATAGCGATATATATGCAGGTGGGTGAGTCAGTAGAGATGCACTGCGAAGCACAGGAGGCGGAAGGTACGCAACGGCCAAGCGTCACCTGGCGCCGGCGAGATGGTCTGCCGCTTCAAAAGAACCGAGTGCGCGCGCTCGGCGGGAATATCACCATTGACACGCTACGCCGACAGGACTTCGGCATCTACCAGTGCGTCGCCTCCAACGAGGTCCGTATTACGCTTCGAAAATTATCTCTAACTTCAATTCTCTGTATAGACTTATAGGCTATAGATATAACTTATAGGTCTACTACCTGGTGACCTAGATAGTACAGTTCTGTGAAATTGCGCAAGATAAACCAGCTGTTCCCTGCATTCATACCGGACAAATGACAGTTTATTCTGGAACAGAAGATGTTTCATAGCATTTTCAAGTGTACTTATTATATCTCATATGTCTGTCGTCTTTTCGAACTACATTTTTTTTTGTTCAGTGAATCTATTACATGTTCAAGATATCATAAAGATATAAATATAACAGTAAGAAGTAGTGCCCAAGGCACTAGCATACGTATACCTACGCAGTATAGCTCTGATCTGTTTATGCAATATTTGTCTCATAACTTCAGAAATGTATGTAGGTACCTACATATACAACAGTTAGAAGCAAAATCCCCAAATTCAACTCCACGACTGACAAAAGCTGTGATATTGTAGCTCATTTTGTGTATGATGCTAAAATAAGAAACGAGTTTTACAGCGCCACAAAGCAGATTAAGGTATAAAAGGGACCTCGCCGTAAAAACCTTCAGCGTCACAATCGTAAATCTTATCAAACGTACCAACCGAAGTAAAATGGGAATCTAAGCGCACGCTCTCCAAAAATAACGAATGTCTCTTCGTCGACTATATTAAAGCTTACAAAAGATATCTAAACGGTCACGGATAGTGACCATGACTGTCACCGATCGACTCACTCGATCCACTCCAAGCGTGTCATAGGGCCGTCGGCGCGTTGTATCTACGACCAGATCTAGACGGGTGGTGTCAACAGGTGGCGACGATCGTGGCGGACACGCAACTGGTGATCGAGGGAACTCAGCCGCACGCGCCCTACAACGTGTCGGGGACAGCCACCGAGTTCCAAGTGACGCTGCGTTGGCAGCCGGGGTACGCCGGCGGGCCCGACTATAAGCAGGATTATACAATATGGTATAGGGAGGCCGGCTTCTCAGAGTGGACCAAGGTTCCCGTCACGCCTTCTGGCGCTACCTCGGTGAGTCACACTAAAGTTTATAGTTGGTACTAGCTTTCACAAATCGCTAACAATTATTATTATTAATAAAAGACAAATGTCTAAGGCCATACTAAAGTAGAGATTCCCGCAAAACAGGTAACAATAAATCGTCTTCAGCCGGGAACTACGTACGAATTTCAAGTGAACAGCAAAAACACGATAGGAGAAGGAATGATGAGTAAAGCTATCACGATACGAACGCTCGGTAAGTGCTGAATACATTTACATAGTAATGGAGTAGTCAAAACTGGTGGCGAGCTTTTTGTGGGGTTCATTTTAGTAATAAAGGATGCTAGCACATGTACTGAATTTTGCATTTAGATATTTTCAGTTCACATTTACACACACGAGACTAATACGAGTGTGAGAAATAAGAAAACGCAAAATTGAGACCATGTGCTGTTACTTAGTTTTTAGTTTGCATCGAAATGTGGGGAAAAAATTTTAGAAGTCCGATTATCGTTCTATTAACGTGTATGTTGAACCGTTTCAGGAGCACAGGTTTGATCAGTGGTGTGGGTTTGGTGTTAACTGGTACTTGCTTTTTGTAGATGTAGGCGCGAAGCCGAAGGCAGCGGTTCCCACTGCTGCGGGGCCTACTGACCCCAATAAATTTGCACCCGCGCCTGATAGTTTCGGTACATAATAATTACTATTTATTCATTCATGTCGTCACTATGTTCATGAGTCGAATTATTTGTGTCACTGCATGTCAGTTTATAAGGTGTTGGGTTAATGTTGATGCTTATCGAATGTGTTGCTTTAAACTTTAAACGTACGGTATGGAGATAACGTGAACTTTTCTTGACACCTAGGATGTTTAGTTTGAAGAACTGTCACGTTTTAAGCTTAATTTAGAATTATTGTTACAATATTATTGTGTTACTATTTGCACGTACGTAACTCTTAACTCTAGCAATTCATCAGCAATTTATTTCGTAGGTACTCTGTAACTAAATTTAAGTGCAACAGATCATAATTCATCTTTACTTACAACATCTATCACATGATTAGGATATGGTTCATTATTACAAGTAACTGTAGCTATAAGTACCTACTTCTCATATGACTACTTTTAATTGGCACCATTAACTTCTTTACTTGTCCAAATGTATAAAATGCGGACAAATTGGAATGATTATGTTTACAATGGTGTTTTTTTTTCTGTATACAAGCCATTGCACTGTAAATATCAAACAACACTGATCAATAAAAAAAATTACACCTATCATTATGTCATTTGTTTTCATTGGCTGCCACGTTTGTTTACATGTTTGTAAGGTATAAATATTTGTACATTTATTTCCATTCATTATTCAACTCATTGTAAAACACAAACCACTTTTATCTTTACTTTTCCTCTTTTATAAGAAATTAATAAGAAATATAGAGAATAGAGATTCTCTATATTTCTTATTCGGCCATGCAATTTTGACACGTGGAATGTGTTGTTAGGTCCAAAGCCGGGTCCGCCGCGCAACCTGACGGTCACAGAAGTTCACAACGGGTTCTTGATAACGTGGCAGTCGCCGCTCGAGAAGTCCAACTTGGTGCAGTATTATACTATCAAATATCGCACCGACGCGCAGTGGAAAACACTCAACAGGGGCCAAATCAGACCAGAGGAGACCAGCTATTTGGGTGAGCCATTGAAAATAAAAAAAAAAAAATTGGGTTTGAAAGTTTTCCTTATCATGAGACCTTAGAAATTCATTTATTATGAACCAAAAAGTTTCAATCTATCATTGAAACTAAACTGGTTAAAAATTTATTACAAACTACACATACAATGGTACAGACAAACAAATATAAAGAGGGATTTAGCAGCTGTATAATAAAAAAAATTAGACAGTCATGGAGACTGCCGACATGAGCGAAAACATTAACATGACCAATAAGTTTTGCTAATAAAAAAACAAGGCTAAAGAAGTTTTTACTCCAAAAAACCGGAAGGAAGACATCCTACAGTAGGGTTTTTAACTCTCTCAAAATGTTCTATTATAAGACTATAATTAAAGATCTAAATCGATCATTGTGTTTTTATTTATTTATTAATTCACTAAACATGGCCATTACAAAAAGAAAAAAAAAATAACGGCAAATAAATAATCGTGTAAAGTTATCATAGTTAAGACTTTCTTGAAGTGAACACTAAGCACGTGAATCTTTATGTTACGGTATACTAATCACAAATATTGAGTTACACGTATTGGGAAATGATTCTATTGATCTAAAAAGTTCCATATTTAGTTGTAAAAATATACCATTTGTTTTGTTGATACCATTGTTGATTTATTGATTGTCACACCCATATAAAATAATACGGCATAATCGAACATAATTATGTCTCAATAAACACATACGAGTCTTTTACCTGGCTATAGAGTTTATAAAGATTTTTGTAGCGATGATAGCTCAATGAGCTGCCGGTGAAGGAAAACATAGTGGAATAATATAGCGTACGGAACTCTCTAGTACTCGGCTGGCTAGCTACCACCCTCAAGTTGAAAATCTGCCACCATGCACACAACGGTGTGCTCCGCCAGCCTCATTTGAGAGTCAGTACCATTCCAAGCTATGTGTGTTTACCATCTTTTACCATCCGTCACATAACATCAGGCGAGCTATGGTCAAACATCTAGCCTCACAACCAAAAAAAAACTAAATGGTATGTAGAAATCTATTTTTAATCTTATAACTTTTAAATTTTCAGTGAAAAACCTAGTCGGCGGGCGCACGTACTACTTTCGAGTGCTAGCCAACTCTGCGTCGAGCTTCGAAAGCTCAGACGAGGTGAAGTTTCCCGTTCCAGCGCGAGTGAAGCACAAGGTAAACTTGTGCTATTTTAACCGAAAGAAAAATAAGGAGTGATGTTTTTCAATGCTATTTACATGCTTGTTTCATTACCTACGTACAGGGAGCTCTCAAGACGGGCCTTACGGAACTATACTAAACTTGGTACTTTAACTTTACTAAATTTGGTTCAGCAGTTTGTAACTAGCTCCAATAATTTGAAAAAGTTTGCTCGGGTTCTTTTAGTAATTAAAAGAAATAATGTTATTCATACTGCCTTACCTAACGAAACAATTATAGCGACAACAAAGATATTAAAAAAAATTGTACTCATTACCATCTGAAATTAGGATTAGATAGATATTTAGGTTACGCACAATCGTACCATAGGTACTCTCCGAAATGCATCCGATAAAAAACCGCTAGATCATTTCTGATCTAGCGGTTTTTTATAGCTATTTTAATGCTTTTTTAGCTAGCTGTAGGGCGTGGGTTCGATTCTCACCGGGACAAACATTTATCTCTATATAGTATAAAACAAAGTTGCTTCTCGCTGTCTGAACGCCAAGATCTTTTAAAATACGCAACGGATTTTAACGCGGTGCCTATCAATAGACAGAGTGATACATACAGACAGACTGACAGACAGACAGACGGACAGACAGACAGACGGACGGACAGCGGAGTCTTAGTATAGGGTCCCGTTTTACCCTTTGGGTACAGAACCCTAAAAATCCGAGAATTTCAAAGATTTGAAAAACATGATTTAAAAAAGATAGATTTCTATTTTATCTCTGAATGTTCTAAATGTATGACTACTGTAGTATGTACCTAAGTATTCTATTAGTGTAGTATGAAATGTCCTCCAATATTTATTTGTTGTACCTAATGTTGTTGTAGGCGATCACGGCGGGCGTGGTGGGTGGTATCCTGTTCTTCATCGTGGCCATTATTCTGTCCGTGTGCGCGGTGAAGATATGCAATAAGAGGAAGCGCCGCAAACAGGAGAAGGGTAAGTTCTGCGCCGGTGGCGGCCGCTGCCTCGCCCGACACGCACACACGTGCGCTGTTGCAATACTAAATAACCACTTTACCTCTTTGTAAAACTGTGAGGGCCTCGAACCTAAACCTTTATTGCTCTCAGTTCACTTTTATCATACTCGTATTCTTATTTTGCTCCAATAATATTTAATAATCAAAAGTACCAGGGTTATAGCTTGGAACGCACTAAGCCAAAAGGAGTCATTGCAGTTATCATTATAAACAAAACTTTCACTAAAATCATAACACTAAAATTTGAAAAAAGAAACAATATAATTTTCTCATAAAAAAAGTCTGAAGAAACGTATAATTGATTGATTGTTTTTGTCGTTTTCAGAATTGTTTCCGTAGTGAAGGTTATTTATAATGATGTGTAAAATTGTCCCTTTTCTGCTTAATACAATCCAAGCTTTTACCCAGTATGTCAAATAAAAAAATACAAATAAATTGTTCATTAGGAACTTATTTACTAGGTTAGTGTAGAGGGAGGGTTTCTCGATAAGAGACACAAAAGAACTAAAACTCACAAATACGGATATGGAAACAATATTGTTTTTTATAAATTTTATTAATCATGAAGTACAGCGTAAATATAAGGTAAACAATGTGGCTCCAACAGTTGCAACAGCTCACGCTAGGGACGGTTATGACATTAAAATAACATTGATTGCATTTAGGTACTTGCCATATTGTCGGTGATGAAGCATAATATCTTTCAAGTTTCACTGCTTTTTGTGTGCTCGTTAATACAATCAATGGCCACTTATTATTTTTCAATGAGCTCATTTTCCGAGAAAACAACTGAATGTCTAAAGCTCAGTTTTATTTGCATGTGTAATTGTGTACGTCCTTATTGGTTTTTAATGCTTTTTAACGTTGGCATGAAAAATATTCTCTGTGCTGTATATTCTAATAAATCATAAGTATAATGTTAGTGAAGGATTCAGTCGCTCAAGCTTTCATTAAATATTTTTGAGTACCAGATTCTAAAAGCACTACCTTATTATCATAATCATGATATTTATTGCGCTTTAAATATAGGTAACATATACTTATTTAATCCTTATCTGAGAAATGACTGCATCTTTTTCTTCATATTTTTGTCACGATGCTTTTCATATGTAATGATGTAACGTTATACGTATGCAAGTTATAATTAAATTCATTCACCATTGCAACTTCATCAACAGATTTTACTAAAAAGGACGATTTTCTGAAACATTTTACTGTCCCTAGCTAAAAAAATTCAGAATTCCAGAGGTTTGATATAACGTCCTTTTTGGTGAAATCGCTTTAAGTTGACAATATGGTGGGTGCGAGTGTGGCGGTAATGTAACCTGGGGCGTGTGGTGTTGGGTGACGGCACGCGGCCGCGCGCGTGGCGGCGACGCCGGGAGAGGCGCTACACGCGTTAACGTGCAGAAATTATCCGCTTGCAGCATACAACATGGTAGCCGCGCGACTCACGGACCTCCGCGCCGCTGACAGCACTCAAGTGCCTTTTAAGAAGTGAGTATATCCACACTTTGAGGATATAATATTGTCGACCGCGCCCACTAATATCTGCGTTTTGTCCTTTCGCTGCCTAACAAAAAGGAAGTCAGGTCAGTTCGATAGTTTGATTTTGCAGTCGTCGATAAAAAGGGTTAAATAAAATAAATTTTCTAGCTCTTTGACTTCGATCGATGTACGATCGAACCTATTCGAGTTGAAATAGAAGTGGCTATAAAATTGATAGGCTGTTTGTTGACATTTGCAGATTTAGAGAACGCGGAATATCGAGTATAGTGCAGTGCCTACGGTTCACGGCCAACTGGGTGTGGCCGGCGTCACGCTGCGGTGGCGAGGCGCGCTACTGGGGCGGCGGTGCCGTGCGCGCGGCGCCTGCGCCCTCGCCCGCCCCCTCGACCGCACCCTCGCCTTCGCCCGCACCCTCTTCCTCCGATGACGGCGGGTTCCTGCCGCGGCTGCGCGCACCTCTGCGCCCCTCGGCCGCACCGCCGCTCTTCCGCGCCTCGTCGCCGGCGCTCGCGCTGCACTGGCCGCCATGGCCACCGTGGCCGCCGTGGGCCGCCGCCTGGACGCCATGGTCGCCGTTGCACGTATCCGACCTCAGCTCCGTGCCGTTCCCGAGCTCGGCGGACGGTTCGTTTCCGACGCCGCCATCGCCGTTCCGCGCGCGCGGTATACGCGGCGCGCAGACGGTGACGCGCGGCCGGCCTCGGCCGCCGGGGCGTGGACACGCGCGCGCTCCGCCGCACGAGGCTTCGCCTGAGAGCCGCTCTTCTTCGAGCGGGTTCGGCAGCAAGAACGCCTCGTCGCAGCACAACCGCAGCAGCCGCACCGGTAGCCTGGCCGAGTGGCGGCCGCCGCCATACCGCGCGCCGCCGCCGGCACCGGCGCCACGACCTGCGTCCGAGGCCGGCGACGCGGGCTCAGTGGACGTGCACTACGAATGGGACCGCGCGTCACGCACGCCGACGCCGTCGACCCCGCGCGCGTCGCGCCTCGACGTGGAAGCCCGCGTGCGCGCCATGAAGGAGGAGTTCCTGCAGTTCCGAAAGCGGCAGGCGCTGCGGCGCGGCAGCCCTGATCTCGACCCGCACCACCCGCCGCTATCACTGTCGCTCTCGCATCCGCTGCCGCTCGCGCACCGCGCCGAGACCGTCTGCTGACCGTGCCCGCACATCACCCGACCGAACTTTGCGACCGATACGACCCTGGAAATAGCGTAAACTGTATGACATACCTTTAGGCGGCCTAAAGTCTCTGGCACTAAAGCTAGTCTCTCCTATGCTGCGGAGCATACGCCCGCAACGCAAGATTTTTGAAACTATATACCGAAATTTCGGAGTTATATTGCTTACATAGCGTTTTAGCTATTTCCAGATGACTGAAAAACGGAACGATCGCATTGTTTTATCGTCAACATTCTCCTCATCATTTCCTTCGCTTTCCCGAAGAATGTGAACATTGTATCCAGCCGACCATCCGGATCCTTCGTCGGAATCGCGCACCGAGCTCGTCCTCCGATCGCTTTAATCGGAGAGCGACATTAGACGCCGACAGCTGAAGCGCAAGGCCTGTCGCGAGGCTGCATCGGTAGTTAGGTTCGTTCGATGGTCGCCGATAGATGCTCGTAGTATCGGTCCCACCTCGGCCGCCGGCACCTGACAAGCTGGCGGACCCACATAACTATAAGGATATTAGAGAAAGATGACTCGAGTCGCTTAAACTTTTATAATAACGTTCGTGTAAAGTGGATGCCGTGGCGTTCCGTTCGCACTGCCTGCTCTCCCGACCGATATAAATATCAAATGTCAATTAATCGCTTGGAATCGCGCGAATATTGCCTACCGAAAATGCCTTAACCCCGCTGAAAATTACTTACGATCATACAAGGCATGATTTGTAGACACTGCCTAAGGTGAGAAAGTGATGTAGGATGAGCTAGCAAGGAGTGGGTGCTGTAGAGATGTGCCATATAGAGCAGAAGGCGGGCCCGAGGCGCGCAGGCGGTGCGAATTTCGTCCACCTAAACGCTTTAGGTATGAGCGGGGAAGCATCCACGACACCGCTCATACCAATTATATTGTAGTTAACATAGTACTAATTACGAATAACGATTTACTGAAGGGTCGTGCGACTGGCGCTCTACTGCACCACGGACCACCGACGTAGCCATTCAACGCGGCACTTTTTAATATTTGAGCCTACGAGTATGTAGCTTTCGTCTTTATACCTACTTTTAAACCTTTCGTGCACGTCATAACACTTACTGTGTTACCTTGGTTGAGTCGGAACTGATATTGTACTTGTGATAAAGCGCAATTCTGAGCCGGTTTAGGTTTCAAACGTTTGGAAACCGGTGTCTTGTGTTGAAGTCGAGCTCCAGTCGTTCGTTTCCTTACATAATATACAACAAAATAATCATTAAGTAGATACTAGAAAATAATATAGTTGAATAAAGAGATGTAAACTCTTTTTGATTTCACATTTATAAATTATTTTACAAGTACAAATTTATAATTTTTATCGTTTAGTAGGTACAATAATTTTAAATGAAAAACTGTACATATGTAAAAAAAACACGTTAGATATTATCTTATACACTTATTTATTTAGGTACAGTATGGTATGATCGTGGTTTTGAAAACTTTTTGCCAGTGCTTGTGCGGCGCGAGACACGGTCGATGTTCCCCGCTTTGTTTATTTCACTGTTATGACATATTAGTTTAAGTGAGCTGATTTATTTATTGGCTCTTGCACGAGCATACGACGTGTCGATGCTGAAAGTAATCGCAAAGGTTCAGTCAATTGTTTTGTACGGTTGTCTATCCAATAAGTACTTATATGAACACAGTTGTTTCTTCAGTCTGTTTACGGAGCTTCCGATGCGACCGAACGGTTCGGGATTGGATGTTTATAGTGATACAGCTGTCGTTTCTTATAAGTACTACATAAACGCTTTTCAGTATACTTTGAACACATGCACCCCATTTTAGGGATATCCCGTTTGGTGGCGTCGGAAATCTTTTTACAGATACGAAGCGTCCGACCCGAACCCATTGTTTGAGATACGTTATTTATATCGGTTCCTGCAGTTATCCCACCTATAGTTAACCAGTCATGACGAAGACTGTTTAGTGTTACGTTTGTTGTTAGGTTTACTTATGTGTCAAATGTGCTCTTAGATATTTCCTTGCATGCACATTGCACTTTTTTGTACCTATTGATTATGACGCAAATTTAATTCGGATATCGTTAAGGACCTCCTAAGTATAAAAATGTACGCTTTAAAGAAATTGAAAATAAATTACTCGTAATAAATAGGTAGGTAGGTATGATAAGGTGTAGTGTAATGTATGTGCGTGCATGGATGGAGTCTGCGGATGTCCCGGCGATAGGAGCGCGCCTCCGAGCGTGCTTCGGGAAAATAAGAGCATGACCACCGATACCTTAGAAATGGACCCGTATGCCCGTATTTCCCCGACTGCACCACAAGAGCCCCGAGCGGCACTCGAGTGCGCATCGCTAGAGATTCACCGCCGACAGATCTAGATTTAGGCTACGTAAAACGACACGAATAGATTTTTGTTTTATTGGTTAAATATTACGTTATTTAGGTATTTCCGCCATAGAGATATACACACTTTAGAATATTAGGAACGACTTTTTGTGCAATAAATTATCCGCGGTTCGATATAAATAGTGACTTTACGAAATATACTTATTGTCTGCTCAATTTTTTCGACTGACCAAGTGTAAAAAGTATTTGTTAAATTCGATACATAAAAATATTGGGAGTTGCGATTTGTGCTTCAGTCGGTACTTGGATATGTTATACGATGCTGTTCTACTGACCAGCTAGATTGTAAAGCTGCCTACAGACGTCACGTCCTGTCCCGTGTATTGATTACCCGTACTTGTCACAGTATATATAAATATATACCTACTGTAAATTATATACATAATAACAGTTAAATAATGATTTCCTTCTATACCAATCGCAAATGATTATTTATAACACATACCTATCAAAATCAAGATTAGAAACAGGCATATCAAGAGTCTAAATTAATAATAAATTTGTCTGCATCACATACTCTACAAAAAAGTTGTAAATACGTCGTCGCAGATAGATCGATGTTATATTGGTTACCGGCAGACTGGTACGCCACGATCTCTGAAAGAATGACTCGCACCCTTAACTCATTCTTAGGAGCACAGCTTAATAATGTAGTTTAGGTTGTCATTGCCAATTTAAAGAAAACTCACGCAAACACTTTTAATGCTATCTAAGCAAAAAGCAACATACAATTAACTAAATCTCAATTATTGTTTGGATATGACTAATAAAAACACTTATTACAAAAAATACTTATTATTTTTAAATTTAGTAGATTCTTTTCGTATACATGTTTAATACAAGTTTAAGAATCAAAAATAAAAACATTATATAGCTCAAATCATGTGATATCTAGTCTTTTTTCAGTAAAATATCATTATCCACTTTTAGGCATTTCAGAGACGGACGGATTTAATATTGTACTCATCACACTTTGGTGAGACGTTGATCTTTATTCAAAATGATTTTGGCGAGCGGTTACCGATCGCTGCCTAATAAATGTGACAAGGAACTTTTCCATCGTTAAATTAGGAAACAAATTCATTTTTACATAAATAATTTCCGTTAAATAACGTCACATCATTTATTATTCAAAAAAAATTAGGTAGATCTCACGATGACTTTTGTCATATAAAAATTGAAGGAAATTTATTGATAGCCCATAAAATAGCCTATTTAAATCATTCGGTGTCTCTATAGACTAATATGAAAAAGATAGCAATATTTTAGAATAATGTAACTAAATATTATATCAGTTTGTATAAAGGGGAATTTGTAAATGGAGTAACTTGCGCATGACGGAACGTAATGCGGAGAAACAGGGCACCCGAGTTAACATTTAAACATGTAAGGTAATGCACAATATCTCAGCACAATAACTGATATACATTAATCAAATAATCAAGGATAGAGCACTTACTCTAATGAATCCAAGTCTGCCTCGATCGAACAATGCACTGAAACATTATTGAATAATAAATCGAAATATCCCTTTTCTTTTAGAATATTTTTAGTTGTAAGTGTTGAGATCAAGTGTTTACTGTGTAAGCACAAAGAGGATTCAATTCGAAAAATAAAAATACAATAACGTTGCTATGATTAACGTGTAGTATTATTTTCTGCTCCCCTATATACTAGGTACATACCTACATATCTAGTTAGCATAAGTGAAAACTTTTTGGCTTTTGTGTTTTTACATATCTCATATTTATTTTACCAATTAGCAGCTGTTCGTTTTCCATGTAAAATAAAATAATAACCCACACTTTTATGCGAATTTTCTGCATGGTGGCAAGGTACTACTCAAGTTAGAAATTTGCCGCCAAGCACCTAAAGTTGTTTTACGGCAGCCTCATTTGAGAAGCAGTTTCCATTCCAGTCGAGTACTAGAAAATACCCAACCACCATGTTATGGTTTCCTCACTATGTTTTCCTTCACCGGCAGCTCAACCTCGTTGTTGAGGTTCGAACCCATGCCCTTTGGCGCGTAAACCGTCCGCGCTTACCACTGAGTTATCATCGCTACAAGTATTTATAGAAGCTTGTGCATGTGACTAACTTCTATGGCAGGTCTTATCAACCTGCAGACTAGAGAATTAGAATGGAAAGTTATGTTCATTTGCATTCAGTAAAATAATAACGGTAGCTAGCGTCCCATTTTCACATTCATTTCCCAGAACTGCCATTATTCATGCCAACTGATACTGTCACCCCAAAAAAACGCTAACAAGCTGCGCGATAACAAAACACGAAGTAATATACCTACCTACTCAATACCCATATATTATGCCTTACATAGATTGCGAAGTAGTATTTTTGAGTTTTCTTCGCCATGCCTCATTCACGGAATAAAGTCTTGCAAGCTTATATTTGCTGTGTACTAATTGGTAAATATCTTGATTCTTTTTTAAATCATAAACCAAAACAAAAACCTTTATCGTTAATACATTCGTTGTCGTAATTGTCAAACAATATAGGACACTAATGCGCATGTGGCTACGTTGTGGAAACCACGGAAAATCTCATCTCAATGTGAAGCGAAAAATCGAAGACAGCTAAGTCCACTCAGCTGTCAGAAGAAGCCTATTTTTTAGAGAAGATTCATATGGGTTGATATGAAAATCAGCATGTTAACACAAGCTATTATATATATTTATATTTAGAAGAGTCCATGTCCAGTCTGTAGTGTACTAAATAATAACATTGATTTGTCATTAGATATGATGTATGGTGGAGGTATGATGAAGGCTAGGTACCGAATATCTTGCTACTTTGACAATATTCTTGTTTCCATGATGCTTTGAAATCTTGAACTTTAGCTCGCTTTCTCGGCAGAAAAGAAAATGAGACAATATATAAAGCACATCACATCATAGATCATCAGCCATAGGAAGTCCACTGCTGGACATAGGCCTCCTCCTGGGGAGGGGTTTTGCCAATACTCGGCACGCTTGGCAGGAGGATTGGCGACCGCAGTTAGGTTTTTTTTTTTTTTTTTTTTAATTTATTGAAGCAAAAAAAAATACAGCTTTTTGCTGTGGACCCTGAATCTCACACTAGGGAGTCCCGTGTCGTGAAATTCAGTGATTCTCACCTTTTAGAGTTTAATGTCTATCTGAGCAAAATACAAAATCTCTGTGTTTGTGTGTGAGTGTATGTGAGTGTGTGAGTGAATATAAAATCCTTTGTTGGTTTCCTCGTATCCCTTACAAACTTCAATTAAGAGAGAAGAAATAATAATAATAATATTAATAATTGAAGTTTTGAAGGTGAAATGAAGGGGACTGATTCTCCGTGAGACGGTTGTAGTAGTGGAATTTGCTGTGTACTTCTCTGGAGACAAACCGACAGACGAAGAAGCAGGCCCCCTATAGTCATTTGATTATTAGTAATAGGTTTTCCGTTGCTGTTTGATCCATGGACAATAGCCAAGATGTAATTATTCGCTTACAAATAAAACGTGATGATTGCAATATGTCTAAAGAATTATCAAGGCGCTGGTATAAGAGAGGACCCTTAAAGTAATAGGAACGTTGAGCAAAAGAGGTCCTAGTTCGAGGAATAGTCCAGATATTGCGTCGAGCTGATCTTGTACTAGGAACAATGCTTTTTAGTGCTGTTTTATGAAAACGTAGAATCACTGCAAGAATGTAAAGCTGTCGAACCGAGAGATAACCAGTTTCTTTATACAATCGGGTTGTGGGATATAAATAAGGCTTCTTATGTACTACTTTCAAAATGAGCCTCTGTGCTCGTTCTATTTTCATAAAAAGGCTTCTGTTAGCAGAACCCCAACACACTATACAGTAGCTAAGTAGGGATTGGCACAGGGCTTGGTATACTATTTTGAGAGTATTTGAATCAGCTACAGAACCAATATTTTTATATATGTGAGCCATTTTGCGAAGTCGAGTACACAAATTGATGATGTGGCGTTCCCAATTAAGCCGATAATCAATATCAACACCCAGATACTATTAACGCGCTCAAGCTCCGGACAGGAACATACGTTAGAATCGAGAGCACATGTGTGGATTATGGTATGATTGTTCAAGGAAGACGCTGCTGCCCATCTTCCATATTACATCCCTTAGCCCACTCTTATGGCAACCACGGGTAGAGAAAGTGGGGTACAATTCTTACACCGGCACCACCACGGCAATATATTAAAAAACCTTATTTTTTTATTATTTTAGAGGCCTGAAATTTATTATTATTTTAGAGGCCTGAAATTTTAATAATCAAAATTCTAGGTTTTTATGCAGATGCTCTTCCATATGACAACGATTATGGTCCCGACTACGGCACTGAATGGATTATGTTTCTAGACGATAATGGAACGAGCAACATGCTAAATTTTTCAACGCTGCCCACTGACGAAAGGGGTGTGTTGTTCGGTGAAGCCTATTTCTATTTATACACAAGGTAATAGGATTATTTTAATAACATCTTAGTTTAAAAATAACGGCGTTATTTCTGCGTAAGTAAAAGTTATTCAAACATTATATGAATACTGGCACAGAAATTTATTATCAAAAATATGTAGCCTATTTGACAATAAAATGGGGTGGGCCGTATACGGATTGTTTGCACATGTTTATATCGAATAGGACGTGTTTATTTTCGGCCCCAGAGATTAATAGTGTAAGATGTGTAAGATACATTACACAAAAATAGCTTGCCATGCTATTATTGAAGACCAATTATATATAGATCTTGCAGTGTTCATATTCACTGTTGTACAAATCGAGGTGTGGATGTGTCGTAGACACAAACGTGTGTCCGTGAATACGTGTACATTTTTAAACACTAAGAAATCATTTAGATTTCCATGTTTCAAGTCCTGACTCAACGTAACGAATTCTTTAATCCTGTAGCTATCGAACGATTTAATACATTTTGGATGTAGATGATAGATATGTAGTTGCAACATCAAAATATAGGTAGGTATCCCCCTGATTTTGTTATCATCACTTTTCTGAATTTTCCCACACTATCAAAGCAGTTTTTCTTTAAAAAAATCTATATGCACCTTATTCACTTTCTAGACTGAATGAAGTTGCTGAAATCATAGAAATTCCTGAGGATGAGTCAACAATCAGTAGTCAATATTATAATTCATCTAACTGTCTCATCATGATCACCCACGGCTGGCTAGGTGGAGAGCGCACAGGCTGGCTTCAAAATATGAAAAACGCTTTCCTCAAAACTACCTATTGTAACATAATCAACGTTGACTGGAGTGAATTGGCAGATAACCCTATATACCCGTGGTCGGCGTTCAGCACCAGATATGTAGGTAAAAGAATTGTAAAATTACTGGGAGCTCTTGACAAGGCCTATCAAAATGATGAAAGAAATATACATCTGATTGGCCATTCTTTAGGAGCTCAAGTGATGGGATACGCTGGAATGTTTTATGATAAACGAATAAATAGAATAACAGGTAAGATACAAGTGATACATATTGTTTAGGTAAGCACCACCCGGAAAAAAATAAGAAACAACATACATTTGTATAAAAACCGTGTGTATATATATATATATAAACAATGTATATAAACCGTCAAAAATGTTCTTCTCGCCTTACACCAAATTTAAGTTGAAGTATCAAGAATAATTCTGTTCCTTGCATACTTACAGAATTATATTATACAAGAATTTATAGGTATGATTGATTTTTAGGGCTAGATCCCGCAAGACCGCTATTTGAAATACCAATAATGGGAAAGGACTTTCGCCTAGATAAGTCGGATGCAGAATTTGTAGACGTAATCCACACTTGTGGGGGTATTTACGGATACCTCCACAGCTCCGGCCACTCGGATTTCTACCCCAACAACGGGAGAGCTAGACAACCAGGCTGTGATGGAACCCAAGACATGATTGGTTAGATTTTTAAACCCCCTAGTTGAACCTACTAGACTAAGATTTTCTATGGTCTTATCGAGTAGGCAAAGTAGCTAAATGTCCTCACACTAGTGTGTCGCCAGGCAAACTCGGCCTGCGTGAGCAGTAAAAACATTTGACTTGTTAAAATCTTTGCCAGGTCTTACCACTACGCTACAACTTATTATAGACGCGATAGTAGACTTTATTAAAGCGTCTCACAGGCATGACGTGGCCGTGATAGCGGTTACATTCGTAGCTGCCACCCAGGTCTAAGGTTCTGTAAGACAAGCTAGTTACTTACTCTAGCTAGTCTATAGGTAAAGATGTTTCGTCGCAGAATGTACAATTCGCATGTTCTGCTGTGCTGTATGTTCTGCCGCATAGCAGTGGTGTGTAAACATTACTACGCTCCGGTTGGAAGGGCAGCTAGCAAAATTATAGGGCTATCGAGACTAACCATCGAACGTCTCAAAGTAATGAGCGCCATAGAAGCAATGCCCTATCACTGCTTGTTTGGGTATCGTTGCAATAGATGGATAGACGTTCTTATATCTTACCAGCTGAGGAGCATTTTTTTCGTCCCATTAATTTAATATTTCAAAAATATTAGAAACAGTTATTTTTTTTGCTATTCCGTAGTTATCTCATACTGACTGTTGCTTATATGTGCAATCCACACCCTGTTATATAAGTACCCCATCCCGACCAGAGCTGTAGCATTTACACTTTTATTTTCAGAGGGCTGCAGCCACGGTCGCTCGTGCGAATTCTTTATAGAGTCGATAAATTCCACTGGTTTTGTCGCATATCCTTGCGAAAGTTGGAGTAAATTTGAAAAAGGGGAATGCAATGAAAACTCCACGCTGATGGGTTTGCCAGCTTCGACAGACAGAGAAGGGGATTTTTTCCTGTACACGCAAGAAGAGCCTGCCTACGCACGAGTATAGCAATTGTACGAATCTATATTTACTCAACTATTCTATTAGTTCGTAAACCAGTTATAGTCGGTACGTTAAGATTGTAATGATAGTGAAAGTCACGCATATTAATCTCTTAAATTTTTTCTGAATATGAAAAACTTGATGAATTTTATTTTATTACAAATTGGCTTGCGTTTTACCGCCATCTCCCTGATGTTAAGCAAATTTGCAGTCTATGGTGGAGCACGCTTGCCTAGAAGAAACCAATTCACTCGCGACTTGAAGGCATCCGGATTGTATGTATCACGGAACACCCTCTCGTGCAGCAAATTACATTGCTTAACGGTTCGCACGATCAAAGTTGGTTCGAAACGTTTAGTTCAGAGTTGCAGGAACATCTACCATGAAGCGATGACGCTTTTTAGAGCTCCTGACTGTCCAATAGTAAAATAGGCAGGGTGGAATTAGATCATGCAGATCTGAAGCGCACTCTCCAAAGTGTAAAGATGATGTAATTTGTAGTATCACAATACAGGAACTTAAATTCTAGATTCGGAATTCTATGAACTTAAAATGCGATGTTAATTTCTTAAGAGTGTATTTTCAATCAATAAAATGTAGATTTCTATTATCGAGTAATCTTATATTATTAGATACAATAGAAATAAACTATGCTTTTTAAAAATTGAATTCTATCATCAATAATTGTATATCATAAATAAAACTTTATACAAAAATCTATGAGACTTATTTTATACAAATCAGTCCCTCCTCAAAGTTTCGACACATTTCATAGGCAGTCTTTGCCCCCCTTTTTTACATTTATTTCTAGGTTACATGGTGAAATAGAAACAAGCTTTAAATAATTGCATAATATGAACAACAACCTATACCCGGACTACATTGAAAATTTAGACTGAACTTGAACTTTTGCAGCACCTGAAACAAACAAAAATTGTTTTTAAATCGGTTATATTTTAAGAATATAATTTGTCATTGTTTGTGACAAAAATCAGATTTCAAATTGTATGCATCAGTATGGTTCTGTCGGGAAAAGAAGACAAAAATAATGAATCATCATGATAATAAATTCACCCAATGATAGTCGCAGTCGTTTTTTTAAAATCAGCCCTGCACGCCAACGAAGTTTACATGACGAGAAATATATTTTTGTAGGTATTTAGTGGCTTGGCGTAGGGTATAACGTATAGTGGCGTATGGTATATTTTACTTGGTGGTAGATCTCCTAGGTCGTCTAGGTAGTTACTATTGCTGCACCAGATATTCTGCCGCCAAGCAACATCACTGTGTTCCGGTTTGAAGGATACTGCAGCTAGCGAAATTATAGAACTGTTGAGACTAACCATCGAGTCTCAAAGTAATGAGCACCAAAACAGCGATGCCCTGGACTTTGTTTTTCTACTCAAAGTTCTGTGTACCGCAGCAATGGTCATGGACAGGTGTTATCTCTTACCATCAGGAGAGCGTTTAGTTTGTCCCATAAATTTTACATTAAAAAAATTAGAGCACGGCGCTCGGTGGAAAATAAGCTGTCGAAGACATAGGAACTTATATTTGAAAGTGTACTTTTTGTGGTTGAGAGATCCTTTAACCAATATAACAAATATCAGCTGTTTTCGTACATTTGCTCAGAGATCAACAAACTTTTTCCGTGGAACAACTGTAAAGTTTTTTTTTTCGTTTTTATTTTTTACTGATAGTAAACTAAGTTTAACTAATTTGAATATTTTGCCTTTCTATGCGGTAGTTGATTTTTAATAGGTTTCCAAACTTTTTATAGCGATGACGTTATAAAGTAGGCTGATTATTTGAAACAAAAAGTATACATAGCTATTTTGACAAATTTGATTGACTTTAACAATTGACATAAGGTAAACAAATCTTATATCATAACCTCATAAAGGCGATATCAGAGTCCGAGTAACGTGTAAAGTGAAATAATTCAGATATTTGTATTAATAAAGCGAAAATCAACTCTACGTACGTACGTGTAACATTATGAAAGAATTTATTATGGCTGCAGTTGACTTGACATTGGCCGATTTTGTTTCGGTTTGCCATTGCTTTTGCATGCATTGCTGAACGTAGCCCTATACAGCCTTTTATATGACGTCATTAGAGGTCAATTGAAAGTCAAGCTAATTTAATGTATTTCATTAAAATATAAACCCCGTCTCATAATTTAAAGAACTATAAACGTAAAAATAATGAACAGGAATGTAATATGTAATTCGAAATGGTTTTGGAATTAGTAAAGTTTTTTTTTCTTTACATACCGAATTGAAAGTGTAGTACCGAAGTGCAGAAAAAATTGTTCGTAACGATGCGTATCAAATGTGCGTTTTCGTCAACCTATCATCCTGGATAGAATTTGGTATACAATTTGGCAAGTATTTTTTTTTAAATAAGTGCTAATATGAAAAATTCTTATATCTCAAATACCGCAGTATCCCTGCGCAATATGCTCGCATACGGATTTAATACTAATTATTTATTACTGATTTCCCAAATTTAAGATTAGTCATTGAGAGCCTATTTTCGATCCACCGTGAGGCGCGGCCATGCTTATATGTATGCTGATACGATCAAAGGGTCACAGCGAATAAAGCCATTGTTTTTTTTTATACAAGTAAAGTGCACAATATACTTACATAAAGCAAAAATGAGATGTTTATTTATTTCAACGCCGACGCTACGAATCTGACAGTGCGTGCCACGACCTCCTCAGTATCTGTAAAGACTCGAAATCATTAGATGTTGAAGAATTAACCACAAACTACTAATATTATAACTGGAATAAATAAAGAAAAAGACGCACTGATGGTTACAAAACACCATTAACAAAAAACGACTACCAATGATAAAGTAAAATTTTTTTGACAGCTTTACTTTCACAACCTCTCTTTTGGCCTCAGTTTTGAAATATTCTTGGGTAAGAACTATACAATTATTGAGTTTTTGGATGTGTGCGTATTTATCTTTAATAAAATCAGATTGAGTTTTGTGCATCATTATGCATCAGTCGGGAAAAGAAGACAAAAATAATGGAATCATCATTTTATTTTCACATCTATAACTAAGACAAAAAAAAACAAAGATCGAAGTAATTTTTGTGATTTTCACAACTTTAACTGAAAACTCGTATGGACTAACGCAAGTTAAGATTACTCCGATGTTTTTCCGCATTACACAATCTAAAATGTTTAAGGAGGTTTACAAACCTTAAGAGTGTTCCTCCGATTCCCTTCATTCGCGGGGTCAAAACCTTCTTTCTGGTTCTGTCAACAAAACGTAATTGAGTTATAATAAAACAATTAAATTCAAAGAGAAAAAAGAAAGACTCGCGCATAGACAGTTCTCTATACCACCACGCAATACAATTTGTGCTTAACACTTTTACTGCTGAGGTGTTTATTGTCAAAATCCAAAACTACGAAAATTACACGCTAGGCGCGTCCGCAGCACTGGCGTCGAGTATTGCGGCGGGGGAGTAACGCGAGTGCGGGATTACACGCAGGGCGTGTTTACGAAAACACGCTAGGCGCGTAAAGCCGCACTGCCGTCGGATGTGTGTTTTGCGCATTTGTATTGAAAGTAGGCTTCACGCGCCTGGCGTGTGAAGCCGCACTGCGGACCCATTAGAAAAAACACAACGTGTGTGTTTTCAGCAGTTAAAGTGTTAATAGGTATTTAAAAATATTCTCAGTCCAAGCTCAAGCTTTTTTTTTTTCAATTTGTCTTCGAATTATCACCATAATTACATCAGTATGTAGACAGGAATAGTAGAATGCATATAGAAGCAATTTGCTGAGAATTGAAAATCATGCTGTTAGTTTTAAAGTGATCGTCGCCGCGTCGTTTTAGTTTTGCAGTTGGATAATTTTGTTTGTTAGCTAAACGTAGAACTCTTTAATTAAAACAACCGACAACATCATTAATTAAACCAACAATTATCTTACTAAAATAAGTTGCAGTCTTGGCAGAGTTATGAACATTAGAATCCATTTATTCAGCTTTTTGTGGCACTTATATAACGACTTGTAGCGATGATAGCTCCGTGTTTGGCGTGGTCGGTTCACAATCTGAAGGGCGTGGGTTCAAATCCCAACAATGAGCTTGAGCTACCGGTGAATGAAAACATCATAAGGAAAAATAGCGAGGTGCTAGTGAAGTTCATAGTACTCGGCTTGCTAGCTACCATCTTCAAGATAAAAACCTACCGCCAAGCACCTAACGGTGTTCCGGCAGTCTCCCTTGAGACCCAGTTCCATTCCAGGCCAGGTATGATTACCTTCTCTGACCACACCGTCACTTAACATCAGATGAGCTGTATACACCTAGCCTGTTTAACAATGAAAAATAAATATGTGTAATGACTTGATCAATGTTATGATATAATGACATACTAACCTTTCTCATAATCGAAGCGTGCGTCTAGCTAAATACGGACACCTGTGGACACAATAATAAATGTCAGTAGAGGAATTGAACGATATTGTAAACCACAGATTCGCTATGTCTGATGATTTTGGTCAAAAAATCTATCCATTTCTAGAAATAACATTAATTTGTAAGTCACGACAGACATAGTAAAACTGGGGGTTTATTGATATAAATAGAGAACATTGTTTTCGGAAGTTATTTGTTCAGAATATAAAATAGGGCAGAGTTATGAAAATTGATCTTAGGTAATTTACGGAGGACCGCATCGTGAGGAGTTTTCAACGTCATTCTTGTAGAAAAAGTTCATAAAATTAAATATTTTTTCAATACATAGGTGAAGAAACACAAGTTATATTCGATATAAATCTTGGTCCAACCAAAGATTCCGATAGTCTTCATCTCATAAGTGTTTTTGCTAGATAATATTTTTAAAATCAAATCAAATTTGTCTTAAATATAGGTAAGTATGTTCATGAATTTTCTACGACATCAAGGAAAATGTTTAAAAAGACATTTATTTAATAAAAGATAACGGGAACCGAATTTAATGTTAAAGAATAGGTGAAAAGAAATGGTAAATACTTATTATAACCTCTATTTAAGGAGATCCGCTGAGACGACAGTGTAGGATGTAACCCCTAAATATCATTTGATAACAGTTCTTGCCAAGAGTGTAAATTTTATTTTCTTTAAATACATAACAATATCATATGTCTGGTTATATTTTGCCAAACATTCAACGTGTCTGTTTCTAGATCTCGGCCCATTGCGAAGTAACATAAACAGTAAAGTACCTGTCCACGCCCACATGAAAATGCCTAATCTGGGGATCCAGAGGAGGTCCTCTTTGTCTCTGGTTGTCGATCACATGTATGCCCATGCATGTGATCGACGACGACTTATATGAGAGCATATCTTTCACACTAGTGCGGATAATATACACACTGGTATATTTTCCAACATTGCCTTGTGCTGTTCCACTGTTAGGCAGAAGCCTCCTTTCCTGAACATATACTATTTAAACAACTGACTACCGATATACAGCATGGAGACTCTAATACGGCATTAAATTAAATCACGTATTCGTCAATGCATTTATAAGCCTGAGACATTTGCATAAGTAGTTATTAAATAGCTTCAATAATTACTTATGCAAAAAAATTTAAAACAATTTTGGAGCAACCTGTATCTAACACAGTAGCCTAGCTAAAAGTCACTTTTTGAGGTCATAAAGTAAGTATGTATGCATGGAATCGAAAAGAAAGGGTATTAGTTTGTCAGAGATACCTGTTTTTTTTCCTTACCAAAATGCAATCGCGCAGCGCCATAAGGCATGTCATAGGCGAGGTCTAATAAACTATTACGATGATCATTGTAACGCGCACTCGTGATTGTTTGTTACCGGGACATCGCGCTTCGTTGAAACTATTATATCATCCTCTTTTACTCTCGTTTTGAATATAAATTGTGATATGTTTTCTCTTTGTCTCGTAAATCTCTCAAGGATATGGAGTACACGACACGAAAAACTTATTTTGTGGCGCCGCACTCTGCACTTTTGCCAGTGTCAAGTGTTTCGATATTTTCAAGTATTATACTTTTTTATGTACTTTGACTTTATGAATAAAACACCATTATATTCAAACATTAACACTAAAAAAACACTAGTGTTGAAAAATAACATAATGCGGCAACACGAACTATCCCCGTTCCCGCTAAAAATCTTACTTTTTCGGGTCGAGTTTTAATCTCATTTCGCCTGTCATCAAAATTTTCAATTTAGGTTTTTTTTATGTTTATGATTACTGACCACTAAAGTACCACTCGTGTGTTAAATTAATGTCGCTATAGAGTCGCTGTATACAAGGTTCCGTAGAATTGTAGTACTAAGCCAAAATAACGTCATCGTACTCATCAATATGAACAACTTTTTAAATGCGAAATAGATCAGCGGTTTTTCTATATGGAACAGCTGCGCTTTTTCGCGTTATTAGCCCCATGGAAGTTGTTCACAATAATGAGTGCAATGAAGTACAATGCCTGCAATAAAAATAAATCATTAATCAGCTATATAACTATATCATCAGAGTACGATCACCTCGGTGATTTATACCAGAACTGAATTAATTAATTGTTAGTGGAAGGACTCGCGACCGCCTGTAGAAGTGTACCAGACCTATGCCAGTTATTCAAGAGCCAAACCATAATGCGCAAATATTACTGCGTTCCGAATTACGGGGGTTAACATTACAGGGTATTGAGATTGAATTTCTTACTAACACGGTGACGAGTACAGTACATTGCCGCACAGGGATTTGGGCTTATGAAGATCAAAATTCTGGGCGGCAATTGTATGACACTTATCATCAGGCGAGGGATTTTTGGTTTCGTTACTCGGCTACTTGTTAAGTTTACGCACCTAATCTGGGTGCACTACGGGTAAACTTGACTTTTTTGCGTCGTTTACATGATTCTTCTGGGTTCCTTATACATACTCTAACCAATAAAAGCAGATATTTCCTCTCAAAAAAATGAAACCCTTAAGATGTCGTAGAAATCCAAGGAAAGTATTAAATATTATTAGCATTTAACAATGCGAGACAGGTATGTCACGTAGCTTATGCTATGGTATATTAAATCGTTCACATTTGCACATTTAACATGCAAATAGATAATACAGAAAGATTACGAAGATATTCACGAAGTCCATTCGAATTTACGAGTACGCGTATAAACCAAGTGGTTTATAAAAAAAAAAAAAGTAGGGTTTGTATTTCTCGCAAGAAAGCTTACGAGTTTTACTTTTATAAACTTACCAATTTTACAACGGCGCAGAATTGTGAACAACAGTAAGTAGGAATCTTCTCGAAGTTGAAAAAATTGGGCTTTGACGAGCAAAATCGTCACTTTTCCAACTTAATCAGCTTTGTAGACTAGCATCTTCACGTTTCTTCATATCGCTCCTTCAGAACAGTTTCTCGTAGGTACTTAGATATACTTCTTAGATAAACTTTTAAGAAATTGATCATAGCTCTAAAAGCTTCAAGACAGTCAATTTTAAAACAAAAAGGAATGAGACTTTCAGTCTGTGAAATATGAAATTACTTCAATAAATTCCAAGCGTCATTAAATTAAATTAACGCCATTTCATATGCAATATCTTGCTGCTCGAAAAAAGACTGGCATTGATTAGCCAAGATTCTCAGGATATTTGCTTCGCATTGAAATACATAGATGTAGCCACACATTACTTATAGCTTCAGCAACAGTGACCAAAGGCGAAAGGCTATTTCGATTTTCAGTAAGATTTGACACAATCAAGTAGATTAAATTATCTGGAAATAACCTGTATAAATAGAAAAGTACAATGATGTAATTGATGAAAATAATTATATTTATGGTGACGAGGAAAGGATGATTATTGGGTATTGTAATGTAAGCTGAAATGAATGGACCATATACATGCTTGTGGTTAGTGAAAAAAACTACATTATTGGGATACATACTACATTATATGATAATTGATGTTCTTATTAATCGTAAATAAATAAATAAAATATGCCAAAACCAACAATATATAAATTTAGACATGTCATGCAATAAATATAAGATTTTAATTTGATATTATGAGAATGATGTGAAAATGATTCAAAATCTAACTATCCACTTCCTGTTGATGAGACTGGCGAAAAAGTTATAATGGTTATTATTAATAACTGTATATTTCTATGGAAATCGATTACTACTCAATCCATTTAGAAAAAGAACATTTAACAGGATATTGACAAACGCATTGTTAAGAAAATTTATAGGCCACATTTTTTTTTTTTAAATTCAAAACCTTATATGTATTATATCTAATATATAAAATGAATGTTTGTTTGTTCGTATTTAATGCGCCGTCGTACGTCAACCGATGAACTTGGTCACCTTATTGCTTGTAATTGCGCGAAGGTTATATGCATAGTAAAACTGTATTTTTTTTTTCTGGCAGCAGCGCGCTGATTTCGTCAGCTGGTTATCTATTAAAAGCGCATACTTACAGAGTTAATTTTGATATACACAAAATCTCTCGCAGGCAACATCTTCACAATATACCGAACAACTTATGTTTTTTTTACAATAATTTAATCGGTAGCATTTACAACCCATTGAAAATTGAGATAGTTTTTTTTAAATAGGTTTCATCAAGGCTCTGCGCGCAAGCACATACCATCTTCTGCAATAATTTATTACATACCTTTTGAATACCCAATATATATGTATATATATATTTTTTTAAAGGAAAAAAAACTCATACTTAAGGTATAAATCTAAAAAAGAAGCGCGTGATTAATTTTGCGATAATAAAAATTAAAAATCTATACATTCAGAGATATTTTCAGAATAAATAAAAGCTTGTGAATAAAGAAATAATGCTAACAGATTCATGAGTTTTAATTGGTTTTTCTTGTTACCATTTCTTTTAGCCCGTCATTTGAACCCACTATTATAAGTGCAAGAAATAATAAAAAGGCTGATAGAAAGCCTCTTCCACTCGTGGGCTATCTGTTTGACTATTCAGAATCGGGCTTCTACTTTTTGGGTAGACAAACAAAAACATATCTCTAAATATATCAAGAGTACTTACACCGAAACAACTGATCAAGTGCGAGGCAGACTCACGCACGTTACAACATATGTACAACCATATCATGTGGTCATATTCAGTGAAAATTTACGTTGTCTTGGATTATAGTTCAGTCGTTAGTGTGAATTACGCCGACTTATATCATTTATTGTCGTAGTTTCGTTTGCTTTGCCCTAAGTGTAATCATTGGTATGATTATACTTAGTTAATTAAATAAATATATTAACTACTTATCTAACGTTTAAAATAACATACAGGCAATTAAAACCAGGGCAGACAGCGTAGGCTTACTAATAGAATTCAGTTGGACGGTCATCCGGCACGGAACCCTAAAAAAATACCTTACAACCCCGGTATGTGTCACATAAAATGAAAATCTAATGGCTGTCGATCATACATTGTTTCATGTCAGAGAGGCAGTGTTATGCAAAGTAAGTGCTACGATAATAATAATCTCTACACGTTCGATATCTAAATCCACGTCACCTAATTAAGATACCTAGCGTATGGCATATCAGACAAAGCATTGTCTCCAGCGAGTATGCTCCATCTTGTGTTGCTTGCCACTCTTAAAGGCATGTGCTCCGATTGCACGGAATATGTCATCGACGGAACATAAACGTTGAAGTTTTCCTCAATTTTAACGCTTGTCGAAACGGTCTGTAGATATGAAATGGGCATAGACATAGACAAGTTTTCCATCCACACCCGAAACGAAAAATCGAATTAACGACGCTGTTTCTCCTCGGTGTGGCCTTAACTTACCTAGCCGTAGTATGCTACAATTCATGTATTTAAGCAATAAATCAATAATGCTAATTAATCAATAGTTGTCATTTGACAAAACTGCTGACCTGTACACAGAAACTTGGGATTTTTCTGAACGATTCACTTTATTTATAGAGCAGGGGTAAAACAGTCGCCTGCCTGAACGTTCTTATAACATCAGACTGGGCCCAATGAACTTTCTGCTAGTCCATATCCATACCATACTCAGCTGAGCTCGCCATATGGTATAGAAGGGTGTGTACACTTGTACACTCTTCTATACCGCGCACATTATATTGTATGCGCACAATTTTGTACTTTTAAACGGTGTAGTAACAGGTAAACTTGAAGTGTGTCCACGTAAAATTTTGTAAATTCTGTATGTGTATCATATTCTGTCTAAATTATATAGACGGTGGTGCAATGATAATGTAGGACATTTGTACTGTCGTGCTGCTTTGCCGCTGGATTTCCGTGATCAGCAGTCGCTAGTTTTTAATCAAGCCTTTACTTTTTTATAAACGCTAAGTAATTCGCTAGGTGCACTATTTATAACATAAATAGATAATGGTGTGTCAAACCATTCCCATCAACGTAATCAGCTACTTCTATTTTTTTGACTAATTGTCTAATATATTTTTATAGTTTTGTATATAACAATGAATTAGTTGATTCCATCTTATTCCAACTTATGTCCCAATTAAAACGCATTTGAACAAATAGTTAAAAAATTATGTATGTAAGCTAGGGGTTTGACCACAGCTCACCTGATATTAAATTACGGTGTAATAGAAGTTATAAAGGCTGGGAACAGGCTCTCCAATGTGACAATAGAAAAATTCCTTTACGCAGGCACAATTTAATCAGAAGCACAGAAATGAAATTGTTCTTCAGTTCTACACAAAAACTGTAGGAAAATGTTATCATAATACAAACCGCAGATACCTGATTATACTGATATCCATGAAGCCCAACATGTTCTCATGTTGAAAATCTGCATTTATTCAAATGCACTAAGGTTGAGCGCAGCAAAATGAGCATGCCGAAATGCCGCGTGCCCAAAATGGCGCCATATTTGTGTTGATAATATCGAAAATAATATTTTCTATAAATTATCTCTCGTTGAAATTAACATCGACTTTTTAACATTAGGTGTTTGAAAAAAGTACTGATTTGAATTTTTGTCAGCCGATTAAGAGTAATGTTTAAGAAGTATTCATAAAAGTAAACAGCAGATGCTAAAGCTGTTTTTATTCCTAGCATTTTATAAGGTATTTAAAACATTTAAACATCCGGAGTAATTATATATGCACACGAGCAAAGGGACACTGCTAAAATAATGGGCTTTTCGATAACCATTATTAGCAGATTAATAAATGACAAACGTAACTGGAATATAAACTAATTTATTACTATGTATTTTAATAAAACGCAGGTAGATTTCACGCAGTCACGCATCATACAATCCAAATTAAATATTTGTCACTTATTCAAGAACTGATGCTTACATAATCTCCTTTCAAAAGTGTCGTTAGAAATATACCTATTCTTTAAATAGATTACATACTTAACATAATTATTAATTTTACATTATTTTATATATGATACATCTAAATGTACTATATGTAACCAAGCAAATATGAGAAGTAGTTTGTTCAAAGAATTATTGTATTTTGTTTACGTTCTTCTCTCTATAAAACGTGATATATCAACTACTTTAGATAATTTAAGAATTTTTGTCTTAGAGAATAAAATTGCTATAATTATTGCGGCGCAACTCATCTGATACACTTTTTATCCGTTTATACGCGTGTAATAAGAATGGATTCTGCATTATAGTAATTCACCCTCAAGAAACAACGTGTATACCTAATTTTACTATATCTATTACTAAATACACAACTTTTGAGAACTGTGAACTAACTAAAACTATGTATGTATTAACTCTTCCATTCATCTCTTCGTACAAAACACAAATACGCATCAAAACTCATGAAAAAACATTCGCACACTGATTTAGTCATTAGAAATAAAAATCTTATTTCTACTAATTACCTACTGTTGAATCGTCAAAGGTTCAGATAAATTCATCCAATACAATAATATTGCGTTATGTACTACAATACAATTAGAAGTTGATATCGAAGTTAAGCCTGTAGCTAGAACAAATAAGAAGTATATAACAGTCGTTGACAGCAACTGTTTAAGAATAATAAGTTGATGTTATGCAAATTTCATACACACGCGAGGTTTTACCATAAACACGAATAGACGTCTCAATATTCTTATTTGTTTACTAGCCGTAGACTCGAAATAACGAGCTGGTAGCTATAGATTCAGTGCCCCGGTGGTTGAAAGTTCCGCGAAGGAATTTAGTATCGACGACGTTTATTGGGGTAATCGTCCATTGGGCGGGGGCCGTCCCACCCGCGGTTGTCGTCATAGTTGCCGCGCGGCATGTCGTACTGGTCTCTGAAGCCTCCGTCCTAAGTAAGCAACCACAAACACTTTCTAATAGTTTTTGATCTATAGGTAAAAACAATGCAGTAATAAAAAAATATATATATTCACAAGTATCCTTACGAAATAACTTACATCTAAACAGTACTTGAGATGATGGGCTAAACACAAATAATAAACCCAAAATAGTCTTATACAAAGTTATCGTCGAATTTAACTTAAAAATTTCATTACCAAGTTGTCGATGAATTGTTAAGTTAGTCGATTTGCTAACGACAGAGTTTAAAGTGGCTGGATCGTGTACATAAGAGTGGTGTTTATATGTCAATTATTTGGTTTTATGCACTATACCTACACAATGCAGTTTGTTAAATGTATTCCACTAGGGTAGAATCTGTTGTACTCACTAATTTGACAGAACTAAAACTATCTGTGCCTCTTCTCATTTCAATCTGTTTGAAAAAGAACGGCAACAATTTTATAGCTGTCAAATTGGCTTTAGTTTTCTTAATTCTTGTACAATCAAATAGAGACCTATCAACACAATTTCAAACCATTATTTGCAATAAATCACTTGCCTACAGCAGATATTTTCCTTTGACGATGGATGAATGTTTCGTATATAATCAACGTGTATTTAACAATAGTTGAGTGATAGGTACTATTATAATAACGAAGTGGAGTTTTATGGTATAGTAACAGTGCATAAGATTACCCTACAGAAATGCATAATTGCAAATTTTTTTTGTACCGACATGCTAGGTGTTTGACCACAGCTCACCTGATGTTAAGTGACGGGTGGGAAATAAAGAACGGCTATAGATTGATAAAATGAACTGTATTGGTTGATGTCAACTATTTTGTTTAGGAATGAAGTCAATTTGTTAAAAAACGACCTTTAAACGACGATTATGGACCTCCCTTATGAGGTCACACTTTTTATAAAATTGGCGTGAACTTTTGTGAATCCAAATAAGAATAGAAGTGATGTTCTCCCACAAGAACTATCTGTCATGTTACAATAGCTAATAATGTTAGTTATCTGTCACGTTACAATAGTATTATTGATCCATACAGTGCATTGGTATGTACTAGAAATTGTTTACAGAATCGCCTTGCCCCCGTATGTGTAATATTGGGAAACTTTGCTCTGGGTAGAACATTCAGTAGTTAACACACGATAATGGGTCTTGTACTATGCATGTATTGAGTCTTGGTTTTCTCGTATTATCTTTTTACATGAAAATTAATATAACCTAACAAGCGCCTGGAGAACGTTTTTCAATAGCGCAGAAACGTGACAAAACCAGTTCGTTAGCCTCAAAGTTTATACATAAATAAATAAATAAACTTTAAAAGTCCATGTAGCCATTGACTTGTTAAGATGACAGAGTTCGCGACAACTTTAATAATGCGCAAAATAACGTCAAAAATTATTATTAATCACTAATACCACAGAGCAACCCGATTAGGTCACTCGCTACATGAATACTAGAATACTATAGCGTAAGTTATTCAATTAAATATAGTTAGTTGAAAAGAGTAAGAAACATAACTCTCTTAGTTGTAAGTAATATTTTCATTATTTTTTTTCACGCTATTGTAATCAAATTCTTTTTTTTTGAGATGTCAAGCTTTTTGCTCAGTTTTAGTTTTCAGATCCAGTTATTCAGATATCAAGTTAAAAGTATTCAAATTAGGTGTGGTTACTCTCTTCTGCCTATAACAGAATAATAAGAATTCATAATTATGCCGTAGGTCACAACTATGTTAACAATCCGTCTGTAAAAGTAATGAAACTTAAAAGTATTTTCTTTCATAATCATAGCATGCTGAAATTGTATAGTAAGTACGTCGCCAAAATATCTTCGTAGCACAAGTCGCAATATGATTTCAAATTTTTCCCAAATTTATTTTTTATGGTTTCATCAGAGGTCAGAATGAAAATTATTGCACATACTATAATATTCAGATTGTGATAGCATTTTAATAGATGTTAAGATATTTTTCCAAACAACTTATTAGGTAGATTCAGTATTGAATGAACTCACCACTTACAAAATTAGTAATTAACAACTAAATCGGCCACATTTCCCTGAGATCCAGTTATCAGATTGGACAAGTATTCCTCAGACAATATATTGTAAAACGACGAGGATGTAGAAAGTGAGCAGTCAACGGCAGTAGCTAACTTTTAATTTTATTATCCTTTCGATTTGCGTTCCATATTATTGGATGCGCTTGGTAAAGTTCAAAAAATTCTATAACTTTTTCATTTGTGGAAGATTTTGTGGATGAGGAAGTCATTCTCGCACTAAACGCGTGTTTCAACAGGACTGAGCAAACCGCCAACGTGTGGACCGCGAGCGTTGGCACAGATTCTTTTGATCAAACTGACACGAGCCGGCCAACTACCAACGCTTGCCCCAACGTTGTGGCCAATGCCAATTACTAGATCCACACGTTGGACGTGTGGCGTTGAGGTCTATGTTGGGAGCAACGTGTGGAGCCGGCTTAAACCTCCTACCTACTCTACCTCCTACCACCTACCTCATTGGCTCATTAATTTATCTCTTTAACTCTGAGAATTATGATCACGAATTTTCGTTGAAAGCTTTTAGTGTGGTTGATTAAGTTAAATCATAAAATTCTAGGTTTAATCATTTAAAAATATAAGAGAGGTTTTCTAATCCTTTGGCAGACTACCCCAACCATGCCAATTCAATGATAAGAGGTACCTACAGTTTAAAAAAAATCGTAATCTTCATTACCGACATGGGCGGTCCCTGATAGCACTATAGAACTCTAATTGAGTCCTCATCGTCATGCAATATTATCATTGACAATGAGGTGAACCACTTGCATATCACCTGTTTGACTACAAGTACCAAACTTATTAACCTAGTATTGGTGTTATACCAAATTTATTTTAAGAATAGTGTGGTATTGTAAACAATATTTTCACTTCTGACCTTGATTCTACATTATAGAAATCCTATCAATCAATCCAGATATACTTTCAAAAACATTTCAATTGTTAATTGTAAGTAACGGAGAGCATCTGTATTATTAAGTGATTAGAAATAAGTTTTCACTTTCATTAAGTAGTAGTGAGTATAGTATAGTGAGAATATATTCACGTACAGAATCATACTAAGATGCAATTTATCACATGTGCTGTCATAATATTATTCGGAGTCATATTCAAAACGAAATAATACTGCATTTAAAGTAATTAAAACATTATAGAAGAGCAAGCCTGTACTTAAAGAATCCACTGTTGTTCAAAGATTCTCAAAGCACAAACTCATTTAGCAAAGCAAAACACTTACCATGGGCGATTGCTGATCGAACATGCCTTGTTCCTGACGGTCAAGCATGGTATTCAAACGTTGAGCCTGTAATTTAAAAAAGGTTTTAATACTAAAACTATCTACTACATGATATTCTGTCACTTCATTGGCAAGAATTAATTTGCTTAAACTCACTTGTAACTAGTGTTCTTTTAAAAGGTTAGTACTTAAACAAATTCTATGATTGATGAGGGTAATGTAAACAGTGTTTATTAACAATATATTTAAAAAAAACAATTTTAATGTATTGTTAATAAACATTATTTACATAAATCATTTTGGAGCAGAATAATTCAGGTATTGTGAGTGGATTGACGTAATATCTCTACAAGATTTAAGGTTTTTAAGGATTCGCATCCATATTGATAACATCTGTTCGCAGGCGTTTAAATCTCTTGGTTTTGTGCTGCGTAATTGCAGGGATTTTAAAGATTCTAAGACAAAAATATTACTCTATAATTCTTACGTCCGGAGTACCTTAGAGTACTGTAGCGTTATATGGAACCCTTTTTATGAGGTCTACAATAAGAAGCTCGAAAGCGTACAGAAGCGTTTCATGTGGCACCTTGCTTTTTCTTGTAATGTTGCGAAGACCATCAGAAATTACCCTGCGAGGCTTAAATATTTTCATATGAGTTCTCTTTCGGATCGAAGACGCACGTTCGACTTACTATTCCTGTACAAACTTGTAAACGAAGCACACGATGTCCCTGAATTGCTGTCTAGCTTGAATTTTCATGTGCCAACTACGCTAACCAGGGCTTCGAGGCTCAAAGTCTTAACGAATCCTAAATATTATACCAACCTCGGCAAAAATGCTCCTCTAAATAGAATTATAACACTGTTGAATAGTTTGCATAGCAAACATTCCTTGGACCTTTTTACTAGCACTGTTAGTAGTTTCAAGCGGGCTATTCGTAATATTGACTTAGTTGACATTTAAGTTATTGTATTGTTGATTTATATATCTAGTTTATCTTTGACCATGTATCAAACAACGACGAATCCTTTGTAGCTTTTAATTATAATTTTGACTGAGTATTGACTGATTTTTAGGTTTTAATGTTTTTGACATATTGTTTTTGATTTTAATAATTTTGACAGAATATTTGATTTTAATGCATGCCGTCTTCACCTATAATTGCTGTGGCACTTAACTTGACATTTTGTAATTTCGTAATTTAATTTTTAATGTATTGGTGTACACTGTGTTGGCGGACTTATTAAATAAATAAATACATAGTCAGGGTGAGCCAAGCGAGCCCTAACACTATCCCACAACCTGAGCACTTCTGTGGTACACTGTACTGAAAAACTATCACACCTATAGATTTGTGCTTTAACATAGTAATTAAACTTAATATCTAGATGTGTTATCTGTCAAAGAAAATATAATCCTATAACCATTAAAAAAAATTAACCTTAACAATTTTTGTATTCATTGGATAGAATGTTCTACTAACGCCATCTGTTAGAAAATCAAAGAGCAACATCGCTGCAACAGAACTAAATTCTATACTCAAATACATCATAGTTAATCTACTTAATACTAGATGACACCACTAGAATCAGGTTCTAAAATAACGACGTATCAGTGTTCCCAACTTGGGGGTTTTATAATAAGTACCTGGTTGACCGAGCATTGCTCGGCTGAAAACATGGATAAAACGACGTTTTCTTAAAATGAAACCTAGCTAGATCGATTTTTCGCCCCCGAAACCCCCTGGACACAAAATTTCATGAAGATCGTTGGAGCAGTTTCCGAGATTCAGATTATATATATACAAGAATTGCTCGTTTAAAGATATAGATTTAAAACACTGTCTCAAAAATTATTACCCGTTAGAAAAAATACGCGAGCCCTCACAAAGCTCAGCTTTTTGCTAACGAATTCGCTTGCCGGCTTCTGTACGCTTGTTTTTAACTACGCAACGGATTTTAGTGCGGTTTCCGTCAATAGACAAGAGTGATTCAAGGGGAAGGTTTATATGTATAATACATGCATATACACCACATTAGTTTCTCCATTGCACCCGTGCGTAGGGTGGCTAGTTATTATTAAATTATGATGCAGTTTGCTACAAGATATTTGGCTGGATAACGTGCGGTAACTATTAAATTGTGTTAAAATCGCGAAAGTTTAAAAGTCCATAATCAGGTAAGAACAATATGTACGAAAGTTATGAGCTAACCCTGTGCAACAGTGACAGGTTATTTTAATGTAACGCTAATGAGACGAACGAGACTCTCCTGATGGTAAGAGATAACGCCTGTCCATGACCATTGCAGCGATACACAGAAATTTGAGTAATTAAACAAAGTCCAGGGCATCTCTGCTTTGGCGCTCATAACTTTGAGACTAGATGGTTAGTCTCAATAGCCCTGTAATTTCGCTAGCTGCAGTACCCTTCAAACCGGATCACAGTAATGTTTACTGCTCGGCGGCAGAATATCTGGTACTGCAGTGGTACCTACCTAGACGACTTCCTGCTAAGGAAATCTACCACCAAGTAAAAGTAAGTATCATGTTTGCGTAGTGTAGGGGAGGTTACCTGCACGAAGAGCGTGTTCTCCTGCTGCCGGCGACGCAGCTCATCGTCTTGGTTCCGCATGCGCTGCGCGAGCTCCTCTTCCTGGCGCAGCAGATGAGCACGCTCAGCCTCGCGCCGCGTGTCGGCCGCGCGCTCCGCTAGCTCCCAACTGCGTTTCTGCCGCTCACGGTCTTGCTCGCGCTGCCGCAGCTGCTCTCGCAGCAACTCTGTCTCGTGCTCGTACCTAAATAACATAACTTTACTGTAGGGTTTGGAATGTGCGCTGCGATATAACTGGAGTAATCGCGACCAATACCAAAATAATCACTGGGGTAGTGACCAAGAATTTAGCCACTACGGCAGTTTGTGTTTCACTTCACCGAGTCATGTGACGGTTAGTTCATTTGGTAGTGTTTCTACTTCAAGAGCTGTAGGGCGTGGGTTCGATTCCCACTAAGGACATACATTTGTCAAACGGGACGACGAGCATGTTTGTTTTGTGTCAGGGTGATCTGTATGTATTTATGATAAGTATTTACAAAACAAAAATAAGTTTTCTATATTTTATTTTTATTCTTAGATATTTGGTTCCCACAGTACCCAGCTTTGATAGTTTAAGGCTAGATAGTGCTGTGAGAAAAGTTCTACGATATTTATTGAAGAGGTCACGTCACGAAGCCACGAAAATAAGCGCTATCTAGATGATGACTTGACGCTTCGAAGTGACCAACATAACGTGAAAATAGCCCGAAACACACACACACACAGTGGCGCCATCTAAGATTTTTAAACATGGAAAGGTTTTATTGTCTATGAATCAATCTACAAACACCAAAAATTAAACCTAATATTATTGCTAGTTGATATCTCACTTACTTGGCATACTCCATTTGAGCTTCAAGTTTCTCCTCCTCAGCAGCCAGTTCCTTTTTGAGGGCTTCCTCTTTCTGACGATGAAGCTCGTGCAGTTGCTTCCATCTGGTTCCATACTCATGCTCAAAGCTGCTAGACTCGGAGAATCTTGGCCCAACCTGTAATAAAACATAAAATCATTTCAAACTGACAAATTGACAATATTTTGAACAAATGAAAAGAGTAAGGTCAGAGAGGTACACTACCTCGCGGGATTTGGTGTACTCAGGATGTTTCTTAGGAATGTTCTTTTCTGGGTACCCATCAAACTCATCAGGTTCTTCAAAGCTTTCCACAATCACCGGCCGAAGTGACCTGCAATAAATAACAAAAACTTAGAAATCTTTTTTTTTTTTAATTACTGTTAACAGAATAACACATAAATCGTAATAAGTAGACTTACGAAGTCAAAAAGAAGCATTTTTCCGTACAGTTCCTTATAGCTGCCAGAGCACTAGGCTTGCGAGAGTATTCAACTATGCCTTCGCCCAAGGGTTTCCCTCTTTCGTCGACTCTGACATACGCTCTTTCAATTTTGCCGAAGATTTCAAAAGCGCGATATAAAAGCTCATTTGATACAAATGGCGGCAAGTTTTTGACTCGAATGGCGCAATTGTGTGGCGCGAAACGAACTCGCAATGTTCTACCATTCCTCATTTTACCGTCCAACTCGCGCTTTGCTCTCTCGGCGTTTACTCTGTAATCCTAAAAATAATGGATTATATTAGCAAATCAAATTTAGTCAACATAATCTCATTACACTGCTAAATATTCAGTATGTAAAACTTACCATTTTAATAAAACCAAAGTTTTTCTCCTTATTGATAAACAGTTCGGCACATTCGCCATATGGTGAAAATAAGTTCTGAATTTCCTCTTCTGAAGTCTCATTGGTGAGATTACCGATATACAGACGGCTTCTGCCATTAAACTTCACTTCAGGCTGTTCTAAGTGAGGAAGATCTATTAATGGTCCCATTAGATCCTTTAGTTTATTTGCCAGCATGTGCTCCTGCAACAAAACCCAATTTATTAGATATTAACCACCACAATAAATCTGATTTACTATTTATATCATACTAGTGGCTTCACATGCATACACCTTATAGTAAAAATTCCCTAAATGATAGTGAAATCATATCAAAATCTATTACAAAATGTGATTTCATTTTATACTATTTACTGATTTTAATCCTTTTATCAAGTATGTCATGTTAAATGTCAATGATTCATCATCACAGGCCATGTGTAGTATACTACCAACCATAAAAGATACCATACCTCTCTAGGACCATCCTTTGGTCCTCCAGGGCCTCCGCGACCTCCACGCTGATTACGAGCAGGACCTACTTGACTTCCTGGACCACTCTGCCCCCCAGGACCTCCCTGCTTATTTCCAAACTTGTTCCCCTGATTGAAGCCACCTCCTTGGTTAAAACCACTTCCTTGATTGAAACCTCCCTGGCCTCCCTGGCTAAAACGACCTCCTCCTTCCTGATTATTAAAAGGCTTGACTTCATCTTGATTGTTAAAACCTCCCTGTTTGTTACCTCCCTGGGCCCACCCGCCCTTGTTTCCTTGGAAATTTCCATTGATATTCTGTATAGAAATCAGTTCTATGATCATTAAAATGTAAATATACCACAATACACAATACTAGGTAACTTTTTTAGATAACAATACATAATGCTCATTCAAAAATTTTATTTTCAAAATCCTCCATATTTCCATTGTCAACAGACGATATGAAGATATTGAGAACTTAAATCCTGTACAAAGTCAGATTTCTTCTTAGTATTAATTATGTGTAAATTTTTGTTTCAATAAAAATATGTCGCATAGAATGTAGAAAATGCTAACAAATGACTTATTGTGTAGATGCAGGCCTTTGCATAGCAGAAAAATAATCAACTACAAAATGACAAGTGTATAAACATAAACAATATTCCAGCATGAAATAAATAAGTGGGCTATTCGTGTATATTCATCAGTTCATCATACCTTTTGCTGGGGTTGTAGATTGCTCAACTGCATTAAAGGCTTTGGCTCATTGGCTGCCTTGTCAACATTATCCTGTGTGACAGGCTTGTTTGGGGTGTTCTGAGCAGGTTTCACTTGCTGAGCTTGTGCAGGAGTTTTATCGGAATTTAATTGTTGGGCAGGTTTTGGTGTCATTGGTTGAGCAGGTTTTGGAGTTTGTTGCTGCTGGGGTTTAGCCTGTTGATGTTGCTGAGGCTTATTTTGCTGTTGCTGTTGAGGCTTATTTACAGCAATATTTTGCTGCTGGGCCGGCTGCACAGACTGCTGAACAGGCTTTTCTGGAGTTGGTGTCGGTTTTGCCTGCTATAAAAACAAATACAAAATTAATTTCTAGAATACGATAACGCAGATCGAAGTATTGATAAGCGTGTTGCAAATAATTTTTGCGTCGTAACGAGGTCAAATAACTGTACACGAGAAACCACGCACTAACAAAATGGCGGTCATGGGCAGCTATCCCTTTCCCAGAAATTAGCGCAAATTGCGATATATAGATCAAAAATGTTATCCACAAGATAATTAACAACTTTGAAATTATTAATAAATCGATAACTTACTTCAATAGGCCGTTGACCTCCTTGTCCCTGATTTTGGTTTCTTTGCTGATTGTTCTGGACATTCTGAGCGTGGTCATTGTTATCGAACCTAGAATTGCGAAAACCACCACGGTTGTTGCCACGACGACCTCCTTGCCTCTGAGGCTGTGGAGGTCCACCAAATCCGCGGTGACCGTATTGATTCATGTTCATTTGCATGCTGAAAAAATTGAATTAAAACTTTTCCTATAAAATTGGATTGACGTTCAATTGAATAGTATAGAGAATATATCTATACGGTACATATTTAAAGTTACCTCTAGTACACCACAAAATTAAATAACAAACTTTTTATTCACACAATTAATAAATTTTAATGAGACTACGTGATCGTGACTTCTCGTCTTGAGTCATGTAATGTAATGGCGTCAATCGGCGTCTTCAAGATGGCGAAAGTTCCGGATCCCCGTTCCCTTCTTTTTTTATTAGTTTTTAGTAACACACTCTGTGTGTTTTGCCAGTACTTTTCAAGTATTAAATAATCTTGTAAAATAAAGTAAAAGTCACATAAAGTAAGCCAGAGATAAGTCTATTATTTTTACACAAAAGCTAAAAAGAAAAACAAGTTTTGGAAAATAATGTAGTGCCATGATATTTCCACTAAAAAAACCTAGCAGCTTGTTTCTCGTTCGTTCACTTTGGCTTGAAAAGAGTCATATAATGCTCTATTTCTTGCCTACGATAATGACTTAATTAGTCACCCCCACTACATATGGTTGCTACAAATGGACAAATGTACTATAATTATGACGTTTTGGGACAAGTACGACAAAAAAAACTTTTAAGTTCTTTTGATGAGAACAGCAGTCAACATTGTTCTGAATAAAGATGGGACTAATAAATGCTAACAAAGGAAGTGCGTATTAATATTGATTTAATTAAAATGACTCATATCGACTATGATAAATAAATGCCAGTAGTATAATTTGTGATACCATAATTCTCTAAGATATACAAAAAAGTCTGAAAACTCGTGAACTGGCACAATACACGAACGTGCTTTGGTCGAAAAACAAAAAACAGTGTTCCCAACTTAGGGGTTTCTCCCTAAATTTAGGGGGAAAATAAGTCAGGTGGTTTTTTTACGGGCGTTATATTTTAGGGGTATTTTTAGGGAGTTTCTGACTGCTTATTTTTTACTAAGAAAATAAAGGTATAAAAATATAGGGCCTGAAGTTATTCAATCTAGCCAATTATATTTATTTGTTGACCTATATTTATTTGTTGTAGCGGCTTAGCGAGATCTAGTACGGTTCCGGGTTCCTCATTACTAAGTATGCGGAGTTGAATAGAAAACAAATGTCACAATAGTATTGTCTTATGTTTACCATAAACAAAAGATGCGAGATATTACAACTACTCTGTGATGAATGAGCTTACCTTATCTATGCTTACTGGAAATACGTTGAATGTTATTTAGGTACTTGTTTAATTTAATTTCGTTATTGTACTGTTGTGTCGACAATCAATTTGTTAGTTATGCATAAAGAGAAGAAGAAATACAGTCAAAACTACACAAAGATTTGGGAACAGATCCAGGTTTAATAAGAAATGAACCTATATTGGAAGTATTAAAGAATGTATAAGTAAAAAATATTAAAAAACATTACAGTTTTTTTTATAGTTGATTAATTATCTTCTTTTAATAATATTATTTTTAGGGGGATTTTCTAGTAATTGTTGTGATTTTAGGGGTTTTTAGCATAGCTTTAGGGATAAATATTTATGAGAGTTGGTAACATCATATTGCGAATTGCGATAAAATATCATAAAATCATAATTCATAATTTATTATAATAATATCAATGTCCCAGCTTCAGTTAACTTCGATGTAATTTAATTTTGATAGGAAAGTAATTTATAGTTAGAATTTAATAATCAATTATTTGCGAAAGTAAGTCTCGACAAAACATTTATTTCAAATAATTAAATTACTATTTAAAGATATTAAAACTATGTACATATTTATTTTTTCTATAAATTCATGATATTCATAAAATTAAATGATAAATATATAATAACTAAAATATATTATTAAAAGGAGTCCCTTTAGGCAAGGTTCCTAAGATACTGGCAGCGTTCCCCCTTTGAATAAATAATAATATTTTAATTATATATAACATTGATTTTATCATTTTAATCAATGTTACACAAGACTAGAAAAACAACGGAACCTGTTCCCTTCATTCCGAATCTCAGAAACATTTTATCCATAACAATTATAATCATATAAAAAAATATCCTTTATTTCAGTAACATGGAATCTAATGAAAATACAAATGCTGAAACTGAGAATGCTCCAGAAAATATTAGCAAATACCCAATGCTATCATTTGAAAAACAAATCTTTGTTGATGTCTTTGATAAGGATGCTCTTACTGTTATGGCTAAGTAAGTTTACTTTCACAAAAGTTCATTTATATTGAGTTTTGTATACCGACTGATTAATCTTACTCATCCTATTTCAGGGGTATAAACTATAACACAATTCTTGCAAATATATTGTGGGTATACAAAGATCCTGCCAACTTGGTCCTAGTCCTGAACAGCAGCGACTATGAAGAAAAGTACTTTACACAGAAGTTCAGCCTCACTGCATTGCCAACAGTTGGCCAAGAAAGGTAAGGTTATTCATCATCAATCACATCACCATTATAGTAGAGTACTCGAAATCATAAATATGAAGTCGAAGACTAAGTCTTTTGCTACCAAAGCAAAAGACATATATTATTAATTATATAAAATAGGTCTTGCAAAACATATATTTACTTGCAGAGAGAAAGCCTACTTGGAAGGGGGAGTACACTTTGTTTCCACTCGTATTTTAGTGGTGGACCTATTAAAGAAGAGGGTACCAATATCTCATATAACTGGTATAATTGTACTGAGAGCTCACACTGTGTTGGAATCTTGTCAAGAAGCATTTGCATTGCGACTGTACAGACAAGAAAATAAGGTATGTTTTAAAACAGGTGGGTAGATGCCATTTTTGTAATCTCGTGCAATAAAAAAACAATCTGCACAGATGATATGAAAGGAAAATGTAATCTTAACAGACAAATGCTACATTTGAACACTGAGATTTTAACAAACATAAGATAAGTGTTTGACCATAGCTTACCTGATATTAAGTAACAGTATAGTTGAAGATGATTAAGCACACCTATCCTGGAGTGGAACTGGATCTCAAGTGAGGCTGCTGGAACACACCATCATATAGATACATTAACACAATTATATTTCATTTCAGACTGGTTTCATAAAGGCATTTTCCAATTCTCCAATATCTTTCACATTTGGATTTCATCAAGTGGAGAAAGTTATGAGAGCATTATTTGTGACAGAACTGTTCCTGTGGCCGAGGTCAGTGTAACACTAAGTTATAATAGGAAACTTTTTATTTTAAGGTCACATTTTTATGTCATTGAAAAGTTAGTTTTTGATAATGAGAATTAAAAATAGTCCAGTCCAGCGTTAAAATAGTCCAAACACACACAGAGATAGGCGCCATCTAGGCATGCCCATAAAAAAATAGCTCAACGAATAGCCCAATTTACTATAGTACCTTCTATTTGTTTATAGGAGGCTGTATCTGTACTAGTAATATATTATCTGTGATGCCTAATATGCACAACTATAATATTATATTTTTATGTTAAATTTTTTGGTTATCAGGTTTCATGGTATCATCATAAAAAGCCTAAAATGCAGGCAGGCCCAAGTAGAAGAATTACACATTCCCCTCACTGTGAATATGAACTACATACAGACTTGCCTCCTAGACATCATGAACTATACTGTGAAACAACTGAAAACTGTGAATAAGACACTAGATATGCAGGTATGCAATATAACCGAATAGGGAATGCTTGTCGAAGCAATAGTAAAAATAGCATGAAGTTTACCAAAAAGTAAAATTTTAACAAAAAACAAACGACTTTATATGGTATTCTCATGGATGCCATTTTCAGAACTGGACCAAATTGAAATGGGACAACATAGAAAGCACCAGCTTTTAAATAAAAAAATAATCATCAAAATCGGTTCACCCAGTCGAAAATTATGTAGTAACAAAAAAAATACCAGTTGAATTGAGTACCTCCTCCTTATTTAGTCTGTTAAACACGATTCAAACCTTTTATATTGTTAACACACAACATTCTGCAAAAACTAGTATTGAAAGTATTTTAAAAGTTACCAAAACACTAAAAAAAAAACATAGCGGTAATGAGTCTAGTAAGTTGTTATTTTAATTTTAAGACGCTTATTTAAAGTTATATTTACTTGCCTGTAACAATCTTTGTTCTTTATGGTCAATACATGATTCTGATTCCGATTGCAACAAGCCAAACAGTAGATCTGAATCAGCAATGCCAAAGCAAAAGGGATAGTTATGTGTTAGATTATAAACTACCCCACTGCTGGGTGCCAACTTCTCATTGTGAGAATGTTAAACCTGTACTCAAGCACCAAGTGTGGGTCGGTGAACTTTTTATTAAGTACTCGGACATGTTTGTTTTCCTCACTATGTTTTCCTTCACCCTTTTGAAGCCACCAAAACAAAATACACCCGTGTAAAGTCGGGGCGGATCGCTAGTTTTTATATAAGTGAACGAACTACGCAAATTTGTATGGACACTAGCAGTTTTCAATATATGGGTGCAATTTTTTAGGAAATAACTACAGAAAATTGCATCACAAAGAAATTTCATAAGATTCTGCAGTCACAGCTAGATTGTGTGTGGCATCAACTCAGCACTAGAACTAAGGAGTACATTCAGGATCTCAAAATATTAAGGAGTATGATCATGTAAGTTTTTTAAAGCTTGTACCACCAAACCCTTCTCAGTCTCATACATTATGGTAAATGTGTGAAACCTATCGACAACAGTTGGATGCGACTCGCAGTTTCACTAGCACAGATGACGTAAAGTTAAAGTTTTTTGTTTTATTTTTTTAGAAATCTTATCCATGATGATGCTGTGTCGTTTTACGCATTAGTGAGTAAATATAGAACACCCGAATACGCCAAAATTAATTCTGGCTGGATACTATTAGAATCAGCCGAACAACTCTTCCGGATAGCCAAATCAAGAGTATATAATTCTAAGAATGGTAAGTTTTGGTTAAGTTATTGTTATGCACAATTTATTTATTTGAACATAATTTAAAACGTTATCCTGGCATCTTTCCTTATATTTCGATTCTTACAAAATGTGAAAGTATATTTGCTGGTTTGTTCCGTTTTCACTTGCGAATTTGGAATTAAAAAAGAATTATTGCTTCACCATGCACTCCCTTTTCAATGTCGCTAAAACCTGCTCAACTTTATTTTAACAAATGTAACAATAAGACAGACATCCTTGCATTACATTAATTGACATTAATAACAATATATGTATATATGCTTAGTAACACGTACCTACTAGTTAAGTACTATCTGTATTTGAAAAATAACATTGATGACAAGATGTCGCCTTAAGGTACATATTTAAGTTGCATTTTAATTTAGTATATTACTTTTCTAATCTAGAATTCGATCCAGAACCATCACCAAAGTGGAAATGCTTAAACGGTCTACTTACAAAAGAAATACCCGATGATGTAAAAAACAAAAACGATGGTACACTCGCCAACACAAAAATCCTTATCCTATGCCAAGACAATAGAACTTGCTCTCAATTAAATCATTTCTTAACAATGGGACCGCAAAAATATTTATTCTACATGGCTTTTAGAAGAGATCTCACTATAAACACTGTGTCATCTAAATACAGTAACTTAAAAGATACAGTCCCTTTAGAAAAGGGTAAAGAAAAGAAACCTAAAGAACCAAAAGTCGAAGATAGAGATGAAACGGAAGACGATAAGAAAGTTTTGGAAGATGCAGATGAAGATTTCGACATAGAAGAGTCAAATAAGTCAAATTACGTGTTGACGTTGACTCAAGTTGTAACACAAAGCAAAACTAAAAAGGCCAAAAATCAAATACAGGATGATAGTCTATTCGAACCGTTATCACAGGTAAGTAAATAAATTCAAAATAAATGGTTTGGTTTGAGTGGAGTATTTAAACGTTACATAAATAAAAATAATCTATAAATAGAACCATCACTAGCCATGTGTTAAGTTAAAAAAATATTTACTCAATGCCAGCTACATTAGATAGTTATGTTTTATCTAAAATATTAGGGTCATACACCCGGAGGGTCTTACACTAATTCCCTGGCAGAGGATCCGTTACTTGGTTTGTCACGCCTCTTGCATGAGTACCTTCGCCACCTCACCACATCCCAGCGAGTGGCCGGTGCGGGAGCAGAGGTGTCTCTGTCCAGTACGTGTTCGTTCCGTTTGCCGTCGAATCTTCGGTTCGAGAGGGCCTGATGCTAATAAAATTTTGGCTAAGTCGTCACTTAAGCGAACGGGGTCGGGAAACTTCTTACAAGGGGAAGGCACGGTGTGGGAAATTCACTTCGGGACGAGACTGCGTGTGGTAGTAGTTTCCCATAAGGGTATGCAAACCCTAAAGGATTATTTCAGAATGGCCAGTAGTTTCGAAGAAATAAGCCTTTGAAACTCTACGTGTAAAATATACTTGTTTATTTTCTTCGCTAGCACGAACGGCGAAATAGCCTAGTCAGCAGAGTCTCCGTCTCCCACGCGGACGCTCAGGGTTCGATTCCCGCATTTGACTATTTTTTTTTTTTAATTACTTATTTATTTCTTTTTAAATTAACTATTTTAATAATTAAATGAATTCAATCGAGAAAAACATTGTTGATAAGTGACGGTGTGGTCGAAGATGGTAAAGCACACCTAGCCTGAAATGGAACTGGCTCTCAAGTGAGGCTGCCGGGGCACGCCGTTAGATGCTTGGCGGTAGATTTTCAACTTGAGGGTGGCAGCTAGTCAGCCGAGTACTAAAAAGTACCCTACCACCACGCTATGGTTTCCACACGATGTTTTCCTTCACCGGCAGCTCAAGCTCATTGTTGCGGTTTGAACCCACACCCTTCGGCATGCGAACCTACTATTTAAAGAAATAAAAGAATTATTATTATTATTATTATTATTAATTATTATTATTATTATTTTAATAATATAATCAATTAGTTAGTCATACAAACTACATAGATTAATTTTCAAAACAGGACATTACATTAATACCTAAGGGTGTATGTACATGTGTGTTTGGAAAAGTCAACAATTTAAATTTATTTCAATTTAATCCCTAGGCAAACTACTTGTCATGCCAGTATAATATATCCTGTTGAATATAGGGTAAAATCACAAGGCACTTAATATTATTAACTTTGTTCACAGATAGAAAATCTAGACTTATTGCAGTTAGAATCAGAAAAACCTATAATCTGTATACAAACATTCAAAGAAAATGGATGTAGCTTTTCCTTAGAAAGAACATTAGAGGCTGTTCGCCCTGAGTACATTATCTTGTATCATTCCGATGTAGCGGCTGTGCGGCAAATAGAGCTCTACGAATGCAGGAAGAAACCTGAAGAGCCGAACAGTAAAATCTACTTTATGGTACATGATAAAACTGTGGAAGAACAATCTTATCTGACTTCATTGAGGAGAGAAAAGCAAGCGTTTGAGTTGCTCATTCAGACCAAAAGTGTAAGTCTCACGAAGATTATTATGGATATTTTGGCGTATTTAAACTTCACATCATCAGCCATAGGACGTCCACTAATGGACATAGGCCTCCTCCTAGGGAGGGGTTTTGCCAATACTCGCCACGCTTGGCAGGCGGGTTGGCGAGCGCAGTAAGGTGTGATTGTTCAAGGAAGTCGCTGCTGCCCATCTTCCGTATTACATCCCTCCGACTCTTACGGCAACCACGGGTAGAGAAGATGGGGTACAATTCTTTCGCTGGCATCACCACGGCAAACGGTATTTAAACTTATAATTAAATAATTCCATATTATTGTTGGTATGAGTTGCAAGTCTACCTCTCAGCTGAGTAGATAGTGCGATAGTGGGTGTCATATAACGTAACAGAACAGCCGCGCTATTCACATGGTGAATGGAAATGGAGTAATTATAGTGGTAGAACTAACATACTTTTTTTCTATAGGTAATGGTTGTTCCCTCATACCAAGATGGCAAGACTGATGAGTATTTCAACTTGAATGTGGAAGAGGAGCCAGATGACGTCGATACTAGAAAAGCAGGTAAGAATGTCGACAACATAATAGCTCTGACATAGTTCGCTGGTTGTCGTTGGCCTCTCCTGAAACACTCCACGTCTATTCACTAACAGCTATCTTGTGTATAATGTCACTCAATCAAATTTTAGAGCGTCCTACGCTGCGTTTGTCAATTCACCGTATCCACTCCAGAACGATCTACCCCAATAATGATAATAAATCATTTATTCCACCATAGGCATAATTACCATAAATCAGTCAGTTATTATATTTAACGATTATCAATTTTGCGACAAATATGACCAGCCCACTGCTATTTTACTTTACTAATGGGCTGAGCAATGTCGGTGACTTGAGTTTTTCGCGAATTACTTCGTTCTGATTAGATGCCTTAGAAAAACGCCGAACATAGCTTATCCATAGTGGCTTGGAACTTTTAAACTGATCCAGCTATCCATGCGTTTCGGCGCCTTGGGTCTTATAACACTCGGACATTTTTCGGAAGTCTCAAGAGTCAAGAGGTCTAACCCGTAGCAAAAGTTGTTCACTATAATTCGTACAAAAAATCCTTTCGCGTCAGTAATATAGCCACGTAAACCTGCATATAACATGATATTTATACAGGATTGGGCCGAAAAGGGGTCATTGTACTAAACAACTTTTACTGTGGGTACAACTGACATCAAGGAGAAATCTTAGCTGTTCCATAGAAAATGTGAGTTGATATATGGAGCAGCTAAAATTTGTTAATAATAATAAGTACAATGGCTTCCTTTAGTCTTTGTACACCCTATGCTTATAACTATACGTGTTACTGTCGTTGGTTAAAGTTATAGGTAAATGTTTAAAGAAGCCTGTCTCATGTTTACTTGTGGAATTTTACGTCAGCGAGAAGCTGACAGCATTTCAAGCAGTGAATTACTCTCAGCAACATTTATAAATATAGCCCATAGTTGGTCCAAGTTCGTCATACACAATAATTCTTCCATTTTTGTTTAGGGGGTCAATCTACGAGCAAGGAGAAGCCACTAGTGATAGTGGATATGCGAGAGTTCCGTTCTGACCTTCCAGCATTGCTGCACAAGAAAGGCATTCACATAGAACCTGTCACAATAGCGGTAAGGAACGATGCCCATTTTTACCCGGAATTGAGGTGTCTATTAACGCGTCTTAGCGCTTTACATTGTAGCAGGATTGCCGAACGGTAGCAATAGGCTAAAAGGAGTTCGTCGTACTATGGAACTCATAGTAAGTTGGTCATAATCATGAAATCACTAAAAATATCAACTGTGGCGCAGAACAATGTCATTTCTACGAAATGTATTGAAAAAAAAATATTTTGTGCCATAGCAAACATTGTTCTCAATAATAATTTGTTAACACAAAGGCCTCCTTACTACTTAGTATTTCGTTCCGAGTTATCCTGTATGCCATTACATTTCATTAAATCCAATATGGTTCAATTTTTTTAAAATGGTTAACAGGCTAAGTGTTTGACCACAGCTCACCTGATGTTAATTGAGGTCGAAGATGGTAACGCACACCTAGCCTTGAATGGTACTGGCTCTCAAGTGAGGCTGCCGGAACACACCGTTCGATGCTTGGCGGCAGATATTCAACTTGAAGGTGGTAGTTAGCCAGCCGAATACTAGAAAGTACCCTACCACCACGCTATGGTTTCCTCACGATGTTATAACCTACACCGGCAGCTCAAGCTCATTGTTGGGGTTTGAACCCACGCCATTCGGCACGCGAACCAACCGCGTTAAGTTATCATCGCTATTTCTATACCCGATTACCCTGATAGCTTAGAATCAGATCCAGTAGGTGGCGCTGCAATATTACACCGGGTACGAAGTACTGTGCGTTCAGCTTGTAACCAATATCTTGTAGTTTTTGGAGCTCCAGCCGTCTCTGTTATTGGTATGGGCAGAAAAAAACAACATTTTTTGATTTCCCTCCTCAAGCGGATCCTTGATTTTAGATAGGCGATTACATCCTAACCCCGGATATCTGCGTAGAGAGGAAGTCTATATCGGATCTGATCGGGTCACTCAACTCGGGCCGGCTGTACACGCAGTGCACGCAGATGTGCCGGAACTATACCCGACCGATTCTACTCATCGAATTCGATCAAAACAAACCCTTCAATCTGCAGGTTAGTGTAGATAATAGCGGGTACTATTTAAGTTCTTTTTACCATACATATTAGCCGATCACATAAAAGCTACATCATAATTATAGCTGTGCGGGGAGCTATTTGAGCGAGTAGGGTATATTGTCATTTTTTAATTTGACAATATTTTTATATTGACATTTGTATTTTATATTTACATAATTTAGACCTATTTAATAAGTAAGTATGTACATCTATAACGAAGGTTTGGCGGATGCTCGTGTGTAATTTTTTTTTTTATAGTTCTGGTACCTATTATTTTGTCTACTTGACATAGGTAAAATTCTTTGTCCTTTGTGTTTGTTTTGTGGAAACTTGTAATTGGCGTTTCTAGTTTATATTTTTAGCTATAGTTTTTATACCTAGCTATAAGTTCCCGTTTATAAAGAAAAGTTTTTCGTGACCGCATAATTAGCAATAAGAGCTCTCGGTGTTCCGCTGATTGTACTTAGGGTTTAACATACCTACATGCCAAATGTAAAGGTGTTAGCTAATACTACTACATATTATATGGCATAGTGTCTCATGAGTAAGAGACCATAATGAACTAGAAAAGCGTTATTTATTAGACGCGTCTCTACTTGGAAGTAGCCAAAATAAACAGAAACATGATGCCATTTTTAACCGACTTCAAAAAAGGAGGAGGTTCTCAATTTGACTGTATTTTTTGTTGTTTTTTTTAAAATGTTTGTTACCTTAGAACTTTCGACTGGGTGAACCGATTTGATGATTCTTTTTTTATTTGAAAGCTGGTGCTTCCCGTGTGGTCATCAGTCCTATTACAATTTGGTCCTAGTTCTGTCAATGGCATCCATGAGAAAACCATATGAAGTCGGTTTTTTTTTTTGTAGTAGCATTATATAATCTGTGATATGGATCGTGAATGAAATCTTTGTCAATTCCTAGTTTCCCTACTAAGGGACCGGCCATTAATCACGTGAGGCTTGAAAGGGGATTTAGCAAAAATCACGAAATATCACAAGGGAGGAGGGGGGTGTAGTAAGATTGAAAAAATGCTAAATATCATCATGTGATTAATGGACGGCCCCTAAGCACTCGTGTGCTATTTATTTGATTAACAGGGTCATTTCATGAGTGCCAATGACATATCAGGCGCGGACATCCAGCAGAAGCTGCAACTCCTCACAATCCACTTCCCGCGGCTCAAGTTAGTCTGGTCGCCCAGCCCTTACGCCACAGCTGAACTTTTCTACGAGTTAAAGGTTAGCGCGTACACTCTGCTAGTTATTTTGGCTGACAGGTTAGGTGTTTCGACCACAGCTCACCTGATGTTACTTTACTACGTTTTAGTGACGGTGTGGTCGTAGATGGTAAAGCACACCTAGACTAGAATGGAACTGGCTCTCAAGTGAGGCTGCCGGAACACACCGTGAGATGCTTGAAGGCAGATTTTAAACTTGAGGATGGTAGCCAGCCAGCCGAGTACTAAAAAGTACCCTACCACCATGCTATAGTTTCCTCACGATGTTTTCTTTCACCGGCAGCTCAAGCTGTGTGTTGGGGTTTGAACCCACGCCCTTCGGCATGCGAACCGCGCTAACCACTGCGCTATCATCGCTAAATAGTATAGTAGTGTATAGTTTTAAATATTTTATATTATTGTTTAAATAAGTCTTAATCACAGTCAAAATCTCATAATTTTAAGTCACAGTCAAGTTTTATACATGCACTAGTAATAAAGTAGTTGGCTCAAATTTCTATGAATTTTTGAAAAATAACATGTAAAAAAAAATATCATCATTATGATTAAATTGCTTAAACTTTAGACCATAATCTAACGGTGCAGTGACCCAAAAAGTGTCTTGGATGTGTTGTGCCTTCCAATACTAAGAGACACCTTTCTCGGTCTTGTATTAGCTGTACCAGATCATCATTGCCATGTTCAGTGCCGATATTACCTCAGCTTTGATAATACCAGAGCAGAAAAAACAATCATTTTAAATTCCTGTTATCACTCTGCCATTCAAACTACCTGATCCGTCCTCAGCTCTACTCACATCCTACTTTTCCATAACACCTTCATTATTTAAAACAAACACAATTACTAAAATCACAGCCCTGTTGGCTCATTAGTAGAATGAGCTGTAGGCGTGGGTTTGGTTCCCACTTAGGACAAACATTTCGTGGTATAAACAAAATGTCTGGGTGTTTTGTTCTGAGTCTGGGTGTTCTGTATGTATTATAAGTAGTAGCTGGATGACCGAGCTTTGCTCGGCTGAAAACACGGATAAACCGACGTTTTCTAAAAATTAAACCTAGCTAGATCGATTTATCGCCCCCGAAACCTCCTGCATACTAAATTTCATGAAAATCGTTGGAGCCGTTTCCGAGATTCAGATTAATATATATATACATATATACAAGAATTGCTCGTTTAAAGATATAGATAAGTATGTATTTATAAAAACAAGTATATATGTATTCTATCAGTTGACTGCCATAGCACAAGCTTTGCTTAGTTTGGAGTCAGATGGAGCTGTGTGTAATGACCTACGATATTTATTTAATTTAAAATTCAGGTCACGCATTAGTAAGTCTACACAAACTACCTAATGGTAAGCGCCGCGCGCGGGACACCAGCTATTGTTAATTATGTGTCAATATTTATCAGTATAGATAATTATTGACGCCCTTTGTAAAAGGCAATTCTTTATGTTATTAACTCTGTATTTAGTGGAATTCCCGTGCAGAAATTAAGAAACATGTTTGTTTCCCAGTACCAATCTGCATAAACCTATGTATCACTAATTCTGTGGCGTAAACTAAAAAAACACATGGTGTTCATATATTAGATTACTTCAGAAGGATCAGCTTATCAAAAAAGTTATATCGTTTTTTTTTTATTATAGCAAGGCAGAAAGAACCCCAACGTCGCAGAAGCGTTGGCCCTCAGCGGCGACAACACGGCGGACGACATGAACTACGAAAGATACAATATACTTGTGCACGACTTCGTCCAGAAACTTCCCGGAATCACATCCAAAAACATTGCCAGGATTCTCAATAAGGGCGAGTCTTTGGATCACTTGATCACCTTGTCTAAGGTAAAATTTTGACAATTACCTGCATTTTTTTATAAATAGCCTATATGTTAATCCAGATTATAAGCTATCTGGTTTTCAAATCCGTTATATTGTATAGAAGTAAAAGTGCGAAATTCTAGTAAGATTATAGTATATGTATATTTCGCATTTATAATGGGGAATTCTAGTGAGATTAAAGTAAAAATTAAAAATTTCAAATACATCCGGGACCATGACTTCACTTAAAATCAATCCCTTGATTCTCACATAAGATTTGAAGAAGATTGCCGAAAATTTGCCATTAAGTCAAATACAAGCCTAATAATTATAATAAAAATATATTTGTATCCATTGAACTGATGGCCTTTTAATAATTTCATACAGGAAGAACTAACAAAAATGATGGAAAATAAGAATGAAGCGGACACTCTATATTCAGTGTTACACGTAAAGGCCCAGCCACCTCATTCTGGCAAAGATGAGAAACCTTTTCCAAAAAAAAGGTTCATAAGTAAGTTTAGAAATAAAAAATAACATAATTTTACAAGAATATTTATTTCTTAAAGTATTTTAACAAAGAGCAACACAATAAATTATTTTTATTTGTAATAAGGTGTTTGATTTACAAAATAAACGAAACTAATTAAAGAATGACAAACCAATAGGAAAACCAGACCAGAATCAATATAATATGAGATAGGAGCATGATACTTATGTGACATTATCACGAAATAGATTTATTTACTTTCTTCATATGTTACTTTTTTTATTACCAGGTCCTAGAACAAAATTGTTAGTTAAGGGGCCAAAAAAAAATTACATACAGGGCTATCTTAAAAAGTATATAATATTATACAGTTCATGTAGCTCACATACATATTTTTAGTACACAACATAGTATGCGAGAATAATCATAGATTATACATCTCACTTTAAATTTCCCTTTCCTCGAATCGACGCAAAATTAACTCCTAATGTGTATTTGATTGTATAATTTGTGTGGGTAGTAATGTAACAGCTGTTCAATGTAGCACATCTCTTGATGTACCTATGTGGTGAAAAGTGAAAATACAGCATAAACTTTTACTGTTTAGTATTTTCAATCTAAACCTAATTTAAAATAGTATTTCATCCAAAAAAAAAAGAATACTACTTTTCTTTTATAAAAATTAGTTTTGCTACACAATTTATTGGACTGCTGATAGTTTTCTGTATATACATACTTAAAATAACACTCTTTATAAATTAATTCAGATATTTATTATCCAAACAAAATAACAAAAATAAAAAATTTAATGGTAAAATTTAATATCAATTCTAATACATAACACATGAGAAGTATTGAGGGCCAAGTTTTACTTGAGAATTGATAAGTTATATAATTCAACGCCAGGTACCTAAAACAAATAACTTTAATACTTTAAGTTATGTACTTAACTAGTTTTTTTTAAATTTACATGAATCAGTCTAAACTTTAGACTAGACCAAAATAATAGTTACTTAAAGCCAAATTTTTAACAAATGTTAATATGTTGCACACTACTTTGATACTAATTAAGGCCTATAGACACCGAAGCTGCCAGCCCGCTTGTTGACAATCATAGCCGGAGCGGCGGATTATGACCGCACGTGGACGATTACTTGTTCACTCTCTGTGCTCCCAGTTCCCCGCCGATATTTATCGAGTGGAGAGTGGTGACATGTCCCACCGTCATCAAAGTTGTTCCGGCTTACAACATTATTAAGCCATCGAACTTGTGGCTTTGGTATATAAAAGGCTTAGTATTGAAAAAAAAAATACCCAAACTATACTACTAATTATAGATTAACTTTGATGATGCTTATCAGATTTTGATTGTGTACTGTCGGGTTTTGGTGCTGAGCTCTAATCGAGAAAGAAAATATGTTTAATCAATAAAAATAAAAACTAACCGTTAACTAGCTTCACACAAAATTTAGTGAGTTAAAATTATATTAGCTAGTAAGTTATTGTCAGTAACCTTATTTTAGCCCAGTATTTAAGTTAGACTGATTTTAAATCAAATAAGTTATAAATAGCTAAATATCGAGGAATAATACATACATTCAGACTCCTTTTACTATAAATTTATACAATTTGTCTTTTCCGACATCTTGGATATGAATTTTAATTACAAACTAATTTAATATTATTATTATTATGTTAAACCATCTTGTCTCACTGTTGGGCATAGGCCTCAATTTCATAAATCAAGTCTAAATTATTTTTAGTGATGGACAAGCAGCTAATATATGAGGTGTCTACAAAACCTTGTTTTAGACAGCACAACAGTTATTTGGAAAACCTGAAAGGGTTACAAAGTGTAACGAAATGGACAAAATTATTTTAACATCTATTATCTCAATATAATTTGATGGATGAATACTATTTTTAGTTCTTAGTCCTTAGTTACTTTTTAGTCCTTAATTTTCATAAATTAATATAATGTAGGTACAAATAGTTATTACAATATACTGTAATTTCTGGATGACTCCAAAATTATAAAAGTTAATTTGAAAGATACATAAAAAATAAGTATTTTCAATTTTCAACCAAGAGAGACATAGTTAAAATAATTTGCTGTTGCATAGATAAATCATCAACAACATATAGTTTGTTTTTACAATACTTATATTAGTCACATAAGACTAATATTTATGATTTTGCAGTATTTTGAGAATCACACTGAGTTCTGTCCTTTAAATAAGTATTATATCACAAACTTTTCAATATTAGTTACGAGTGATGAGTACAGTCATGACCAGAAAGAAGATAGCTATGTGTTAGTCACGACTGATCCTGAGAGTGAAATGCAAACCAAACAAATGCATGTGGTAATTTGAAATGATATTTCACTCACGGTATTGGTGATCCTTGTCAGTTAGTGGGACATAGATCACACTCATGAGTTTCTTCACAGTGGTAGTGCCATCAGCAGCTTTGTCAACCTGAAAAATTTATACATACTAGCATCCAGGGGCATAGCTACCGCCATATCAGCCGTATCAATGATACGGGGCCCCTGGAATACTGGGGCCCCAATATGTATGTATAAGCAAACATTCGTAAGCCTTCAGGCCGCGGCAACAACGGCTTCGTTTGATTATATGTTCGTTAAAAAGTTTGTGAAAGAATAATAAACATGACCCCATGGCGCTATGAAATGAAAGTCTGGTAGAAGGGCCCATCTAACGCAAGCTACTTCACTGCCCTTCATTTGGGCCCCCCAACTAATTCTGATACAGGGCCCCTCCAAAGGCACGCTACACCACTGCTAGCATCACTCTACAAAATTACCTTCTATAAGAAATTATATAGAAGTATAACCTACACATAAATATCTATTGATCCATTACATCATCTGTTTACATTGTAAGCGTCCATTACAGTAAAACGCAGGAAAAACAGACACGCATAAAGGGTGGCGCCAACTAGACTTCATGCATGACATTAAAAAAACTGCCTGATTTAACATATTAGTTCTTTATATAGAACTAGCTGAATGCCTGGTACTTACCAAGCGTATAATTGCAACACCAGTTCCCAGGCCCAATTTTATTTTAAAATTTTTAATTCTTTTTTTTTTATGTGATGGAGCAGTGCTGTAACCATTAGTATGTTCCTGTTTGAAGGGTTACTGCAGCTAGCAAAATTAATTGATTATTTATTTATTGATTAATGACTGCCAAACCAGTGATACCTGGACTTTTTTTGCTAATCAAAATTCTACATATTGCTGTAATAGCCATGGTCAGGTGTTATCTCTTACCATCAGGAGTGTTTTGTCTCAATACTATTACATTAAAAAAAGTATTTTGTCAGTTATGTACCTGTGTTAGATGTTGCTCTCCACCCTCCGGACCTACTGGCACAATAAGCCTTCCTCCAGGTTTCAACTGGTCAACCAACTGTAAACGATTAACAAAATGTGTGGTACTAGAAAGTTATTATCCAAATACTGCTTTGTAAGCTCATTTGGATCAGATGCTGACAGGTGTGGGTTCAAACCCAAAACAATGAGCTGTCGGTGAAGGTTAACCATCCATGAGACAGGCATAGTATGGTGGTAGTACTTTCTAGTACTCGGCTGGCTAACACACTCAATTTGTAAACCTGCTACCGAATACCTGACTTTGTCCAACAGCCTCAATTGAGAACAAGTTTAATTCCAGGCTAAATGAGCTTTCAATGTCTTTGTTACTTAACATGAGGCGAGCTGTGATCAAAATACCTAGCCTTTGATAAACATACATATATAGTTTATTATTGAAAAAAATTATCTGCTGTCTAAGCTGTAAAGTGTGGGTTCGATTCCCTCTTAGAACAAGCATTTGTGTAACAAACATAGTTGATGTTTGTTCTATATCTGGGTATTCCATATATATTTACAAATAAAAAAAAGTAATGTATCAGTTCTCTGGTTACCATAGCTCTACTAAGTTTGGAGATTGATGGTGCTGTGTGAAATGTCCTCCAATATTTATTTATTATAAAAACAAAGTCTTACAGCTTGTGGCAATGTTGGGGCAGCTGCTCCAACATGAATTGCATTATATGGTGCTTCTTCTAGATAGCCTAATCTGCCATCACCAACTGCAATACAGAAAATGTGTTATTGATTTATAACTTATCACCATATATTAAGATTTTGATACCATTGCAGTGATAAAAAAATTTGAAATAGTAGGTAGTTGCATAGTTAAAAGTACCTATGAGTTTAATTCGCTCTGATTTCAGCAACTTAATGTTATCTTGGTTGATGTTTTTAGTGGCAAGCTTTACTAGGTCTGGTATATGTTCTATGCCCACTACTCTTCCAGTATCTCCTACCATTATAGCCATACATGCGGTCAGATAACCCGAACCAGATCCAACATCTAGAGCTTTTTCTCCAGGGGTGAGCTGACTCTTTAGCCTTTCCAATGCATGTGCATGCTGAAAACGAAACAGTAATTTTAGGGCTATTGTGATGAGAGTTGAGATTCATGAGACTATGATACCAATTTCTATTGAGTAGTATGTTTTAAAAATGTAGTCTTGCCGGTTAGGGAATGTCACAATAAGTACAGTATTTTACCATGTGTGGAGCACTAATTGTGGCCGAATATCCTATAGATTGTGGAGAGTCATGATATGGTGCATAGGGGCAGTAATTTTTTCTATCAACTGCATTCATCGCATTAGCAACTGCATCAGATTTTATTATCCCATTGGCTGAAACAATATGAAAGTCGGTAACCACATAGTAGGAACTAAAAGTTAGTCGATTGGAAAATTTTCTTCAAACAGCACAACCTACTTTAGAAATACTACGCATTTAAAGGTATACCTACCTCGCAGTTGCCTGACCAAATCAGCATTGTTAATCCCATGACTTCTCCAAGCCATTATTGAAATTAATGGCACCAATACTATTAAACCTACAAACAAATCTCGCTTTGTTAAACCAATTTTTGAAAATAAAATTAGTAATTTCTGTATTTTCTTCTTTTTTTGACATCACTCTTTGTGCGTTTGCCAGTGTCAAGTATAGACAAATTAGACAGTGCTGCTGTCAAAAGTGTCAAAGAATTTCATTTTGTCCCTAAAGTAGGCTAAAATGTCGCATGATACTGGCGACATTTTAGCCATATACCATTCCAATAATTTAAAAAAGCCGCTAGTCGCCAAATAATTTTTTGCTTGCCAAAAGGTTACGTTTGTAGCCTTTTAGGTAACTTTTAACGCTGTAACTTTTAAGGACACTACTCAAAAGGTAACTTTTAGGTAATTTTTTGGAATTGGTAGAATATTTTTTTTTTCTTACGAAAGTAATGTACAAATGAACGCCTTTTAATTTTCTTTGATTTGTTGGCAAAATGGCAGCCCATCACTTCATTCGTTCTTGTACAAGACTATTGGCGGGAACGCGGTAAGGGTTGTGTCTAGAGAATACAATCCCGAGCATGTTTTTCAATCCCGGGCTTACGGGATTTTTGAAGCCTTTTCCCGGGATCCCGGGCCTATCCCGGGATTAGACTATGTGGTTTCTAATTGAGCTAAAATTTAAAAAAACGAGTAATAAAAAAAAATGTCTTTAATGTCTTTGCACAACACAAATCAGAACAATAATAAGAAAAGAAAAAACACAAACCAAAAAATACAATACTTTTGCAAGAAATTAAAAAACAGCACAAAATAACTATTTAGAATTTCGAAAATATAGTCGCAGAAATATCAAAGCATCCAATGTTTGACTTCCGAGCCTGCTTCGTAGTTTATTGCCAACATAAGCAGCAGCTGAAAACGCTCGTTCAGGTTCTACGCTGGTTGGAGGAATAGACAATAGATACTTATATGCTGTTTCTAAGTGATATCCACGAACTCCTCCATTTTCGAACAGGCTCATTTCACGTCTAATACTATTTGCCAACCCCAATTCATTTTGTACTTGTACTTCAGGATCTGGGGATTTCATACTCTTGTTAATTTCCAGCTGTAACTTTTCCTTTAATGTCAATTGGGGTTGGGAGGTTTCTGACCTTAGCTCATCATCTGTTTGTGATCCTGACCTTGCTTCTTCTTCCGTGTTATCTCGACTATTAAGTCTTTTAACAATACTCTTTATTTGCTTCCTCACTAAAGCCTGTGTCGGAACTCGAAATAAGTCGTGCCATTCCAAATCCGATAATAACTGATTTTCATCATCCATTTGTGGATTTTGTAAATAATTTAACACGCCAGTTAAATCATCACTTCGTCGTTGCTTTATACGTTCCACTAAGGATGTTTTAATTTTTTTGGCAAGTGCTGAGTTTTTGCTAGACAGTTGTTTTATAAGAAATTTCAGAGCGGCATCAGCTGTGCATAAATTAGCATCTCGCCGACAGATTGCTTCTACTGTCAATTTAATTGGGGTCAGCACATCAACAATTTTATTTACCAATTCAAAATCAACATCTTCTAAACGAATTGGATGATTGAGATCTATAAGAGCTTTTTGAATGCATGCTTTTAAAAGATAAAATCGCTCCAGCATTGTTAAAAGACTATTCCACCTGGTTTTACAGTCCAAAAGAAGTGACAGCTCTTTTCCATGTTCAATTTTCACATATTTTTGAAGTACTGTTTCATTTTTCAATGGAGATCTTTTGAAATACACTACAACTTTGCGGATTTTCTTTATCAGCTCATTAATATTTTCATATTGTGTTAACTCTGGTACGTGTTCTGGCGCAAGATCATTTTGTGACATTACGATTAAACCTGATTCTGGACAGTCTAAGTCTTCTAAATGGTGTTCATCATCGCTGTCGTCCATATAATCAACATTCACAGCTGGTTCATTTATACTATCATCTGAGGTAGGGCTATCTTGCAAATTATTATGTTTTTCATAAAGCACATCACAGACCGCCAAATTGATACCATGTGCGAGACACAGTTGTTGTTCAGTGCAAACAAGCCGCCCCACCTTTATCATAACATTCGGTCCATCGGTTACAATAGCCACGATGTCAGTTTCTAGGGAAATGTCAAATTTACTTAGACGCTCTTGCAATATACGAAGACAATTTTCAGCTGTCATACTTCCGTAAATAGGAACAAGTCCTAAGTTCCAAAATTTTTTATATGAATGAACGTTGACCGCCATGTATCGTTTATTGGAAGTTGAAGTCCACTCGTCGAAAGAAAGACTAAATCTTTCACCTGCACTTTTCAAATGTTGTAATTCTGCAGTTACTTGCTTTCTGATTTTTTCACTGTAATTCATAACACGTTTTCGAACAGTGACGGCTGACTTTGGTAAATCCGTGTATTTTGCTAAGAGCAATTTTCTCAAATCATCTGAGGTTATGAATACACTGAATGGAAATCCATCTAATGCAATCATTCTTGCCAAGATATCATCCAGGCTATCGTCGGCACTTTTAGTAAAATAATCATCTAACTTTCGCTTGGCTGGCGGCGGTGCTGTGTTCAGATTTTCAGAATCTTGACTTGTTGAAGCTGATATAACCTTGATATTATGTTTTGATAACAAATGTGTATGTAATCCCTTAGTTGATCCACCCAAAGTCTTGAGGATGGCTGGGCATCGCTTACATTTAGCACTATTCCCGTCCTTCGCAACTAAATAATAACTCCACACTGACGTCGTATCACTGTCTTTTTTATGTTTAACAAAGTCTCCCGCCATTTGAAATACTTAATTTCAGATAATTGACTTTTAAATTTTAATGGCGTAGCCTACGTAACCCGTCACTGACAGAACAATAAATGAAAAAAATAAAACCTGATTTGCATATTTATACTTTCGTACAGGGAATCCCCGACGGGAAATACCCGCAACAATATTATGATATGAGATGATCGGGTGATTCCCCTGTTGGTCCGTTGGGGAATTACCTTAAGAGTATTGTATTAAAGTATTCCGAGTGGGGAAGTCCCTTCTAAGTTCAACGACAAACATATTATTAGGACTGTACCTGTGTAGTAAATAGTGGGTACCTACCTACGTATTGTACGAGTTGCTTTTTGTCGTAATGTATTAAAATAATATAGGCAAGGTTATTTTCAAGACGCAACGGACTACGGAATACAAACTAGACTTGTTTGTGGCAATCCCGAAAATCCCGAGATTAGCCAAGTACAGTCCCGGGATTTTCGGGGCCAGAAAACGGTCGGGATCCCGGGATCCCGAGATTTGGGATCCCGGGATTGTATTCTCTAGTTGTGTCGTCCCCATGAAGCTATAGGTAATAGCTTCATGGTCGTCCCATTGTATTTTTTTCCAAAACTAGTGTTTTTTCGAGTGTTTATGCATAAAAATAGTGGTGTTATATTCAAAGTGAAAAAAAAAAATGAAAAAAAATTAAGTGCTGAACAAGTGCGAATGTGGGAAAGTGATATAATGTGGTGAAACATGGCATTTCGTGTTCCTTCCAAAACTCCATTGAAGCTTATAGTAAAGTGGCCACTACTTTATTAAAGTATGTCTAGATTTGACTGGTGTGGACTGGAATTGACCAAGACTGGACTTTGACTGTAACTATAGATGTATATTGCAAACACTGAAGACACGACGGTTCAAAAACACTGACAAAATTATAAAAGTGAAGTGCTGTAATTCCAAATAGAGACATGGTTCAAAGGCCTCAGTATCCAGACAATAAACATTAAAAAAAATGTTGTATGCTTCTTTATTTCTCGCATTAATGTAAACTCATAACAAAGCAAATAAAACGTCACGCACTGTTTGAGGGTCAAACACAAAATCATATTTTCATGCGATTTTTTCCATTTTTATTTTATTTCGTGAACTTGCGATTAGTGATTTAGTTGTAAACGTAAGAAGACTTTCATTCCGCGTCCTGTCTGTGAGTTATAGGCATATACGAACTTGATGTTGAAAGAAAAGTAGGTTACTTTTGACACCAAAAGGTTACTTTTTTATCTATTTCAGGTGACTGAATCAACCCGGTTGGCAACACTGGGTCTGTCACCGCATGACCGCAGCACAACAAACAAAAATAAATACTTTTGATGACAACCGTCATAAAAGAAACAAAAAGTTCTTTGCAATTATTTAAAGAGACGAGAAATTGATTACCTTTATTGTAGTTTCGAGATGGTCTGCCACGGCCCTGATCCTCCAGATAACAATCCTTACGAGCTTACTCCTCCTCCTAGACATGACTTAATGGTGGGAACAATAGAAGACAGTGATGATGATAATGAACACATCGGCTATGAACCTCTACCTCAAGGACCAGAAGCAGTACTGTCGGATCACGACAGTGACGAAGAAAGCGAGGTAAACATTACTACTCTGTTAAAAGCATTGTAGAGCTCAATATATGTATGGACAATCTACCCTCAAGCTATCATTTTTTTTACTTAAGCTGTCATGTAGGTTCATTATCAGCAACGGCAACGGTTTTATGGCTCCCAGAGGGAGACAGTAGAAGTTCCCATAGAAGTATCTTTTAATATTATCCTGATCCTATAATGTAAATTATTCTAGAGCATTTCCAATTCTCACTTATATAAAGGCTTGCTATATTGCAGAACACAAATGTATCACCAACAAGTGATGTACCACCAATTGAAACTATGGACACAGTATTGACCAGAACTGTATGGAATGCTCCGAGGCCAGTAGACCCTATTCAAATGGATAGCGAACGTGTCCAGCAGGTAAGCTGTGTTGCTCTTTTCTTTACAGCAATTAAAATTCCTAGAAGGAATTAGGAAGAAATCATAGAAAAAAGCAAATGCTTAATAGTTCACAACAAATATGAAAAATTACATGGCTAATGAGACACCATTTAATATTTCAAAGTAAGAAGCACTGATCCAGAGTTATCATAGACTTAATTGCTACATAAAGTTTTAGAGACTGCTGCAAGGGTTATGACTAAAACATACCTACATTAGGCAAACCCCAGTAAACTTATCACTATAAGAAATTTGTTTCAAGCAACCTAAAACTACCATGACATTCCATGCAAATCAGAAGAGTTCAGTTGAATAAGTTTGTATGGCTGAGTGGCTGTCTCTTAATGTTAATTAATTTTATCAGAGTTTATGTCTTCGCTTAAGTTCTAACAACACATCTAATTCAATAATAGCAACTTTACAGGGGAGTGCATAAACTGCAAAACTTTAGATAAATAACATTACAATAACCATCCCAAGTTGTTACTTTTACACTTTATGAGTTTCTATTGAAATTTGCTGGTTTCTGATTGGCTGAAACAATGCATCTTTTGCTTTTCAAGCAAACAGCATCAGAATGTCAAAACTGACAAAAATTTACTTTCATGAGAGTTAAGCTTAATTGACAGTATGCCATTTGAAAATTTTTGGCATGGTTTAATAGTTATTGCTGTTGGGTGAAATTTGTATAGTACAAAATTCATGCAATTTCACACATACAACCCAATTTAATTGATTTGCCATAATGCGAAACTATTGACATCCATAGCATATTTTGACATTTATAGTAAGACTAATAACTAGAACTCACCCACCAGTTGGAAATTCATTCTAAGTAAACTTTTTTTTTTTCATAAAAATGTAGTGCTAGTTCTTACACTAATATATATTTTTAGGTAATGACTGCAATGGCCAATTTTGCTCTTCCACAAACGTCGATACCTGATTGGGCACAAAGTGTAACTGAAGATCAATGGAAGGAGACCCTGAATGATAGAATAGAGAAATTGAAAAACAACACATAGGAAACAATGCGTAGGATTTTATTAGCCATTCCATACTGTTGTTTTATAGGCTACATGTAAGTAACTACAAGGCTTGATATCATTAATTGGAAATCGAGATATTAACTAGGGCCCAAACACAACATGTAGCAGTGGCGTGCAGCATGACGGAAAAACATTAAAATTCACATAATATTGCAATGGATTATAGTTGTATCACATTATGTAAATACCTGTGTAGTATATGTGGCTGTTGAGACTAAACATCGAAAGTCTCTAAGTAATGAGCGCTAAAGCTGCGATGCCCTGAACTTCGTTTACAATATTACTCATATTGTAATAAATTAATTATTTTAGGTGCATTTTCCAATAAAACCTATGACGAGTACTGCAGCTAGTGAAATTACAGGGCTGTTGAAACTAACCATCTAGTCTCAAAGTAATGAGCGCCAAGACAGTGATGCCCTGGACTTTGTTTTACTACATATCGCTGCAATGGTCATGGACAGGCGTTATCTCTTAACATCAGGAGAGTGTCTCATTCGTCTCAGTACTGTTACATTTAAAAAAAAAACTATATAAATAAATTACATAGGTATTCCCATCACATTTACATGTACTAAAAATGAAAGTTGCTGATTAAAATGACTTTACAAAAAAAAGTTTATGTTAAATATTCAAATTCAAATATGTATACAGCTATAGACAGACATTGCTTAGTAGATAGTTATTTAATTGTAATCATTTATCTAAGTTTATTTTATGCACTATTTAATTAAAAATTAAGTGACAATTATGTATATGAAAATTAAATTTTATTCTAGGTATGAAAGTATATTAAATGTATTTATGTAACAGGTTATCTATTCCTTGTATATTAGTTTTATCAAATCATATACAACTATATCAACTTTAGAGTAAGTAACCACTTTGAAATTGTCGATGTGCTACGCTAAGTTTGCATTCACTATGTCAGTAGGGATCGAGCTTTATGGAAAAGGTGTGTTAATAGAATAGTAAATGGTCACCAACGTTGTTGTGTCCCTGAATTGCAGAAATCCATAGATACCGGTAATTAATTATCATCAGGCAAGCTGCTGGCCATCTGTGGCATAAGGAAAATAATGGAAAAAGAATATTTAAACCAGTGGCGTAGCGTGCCTTGGAGGGGCCCCGTATCAAAATTAGTTGGGGGCCCAAATGAAGGGCAGTGAAGTAGCTTGCCTTAGACGGGCCCTGTATCAAGATTTGTCGGGGGCCCTTCTACCAGACTCATTTCATAGTTCCACGGGGGTCGTGTTTATTATTCTTTCACAAACCTGTTAACGAACGTATAATCAAACGAAAACTAATCCACCGTTGTTGCCGCGGCCTGAAGGCTTACGAATCTTTGCTTATACATAATGGGGCCCCTGTATTCTTGGGGCCCCGTATCATTGATACGGCTGGTACGGCGGTAGCTATGCCCCTGATTTAAATTGAGACATCAAAGACTTATTATAGAGCAGCTTTACTTCTAATAAACGCAGTTCATGCGGTGGGGTCGTTTATAACACCACTGAACGTGATTAGTTTGGTTTTTTCGTTTCTGATAAACATATAAAACGGCGAGTTCGTTAGGAACAACTTCGCTGTACGAGCCAACACACCGCTCGTCGCCGCTACTGCTTCTGTGCCGTATTCTGAAAAACAAAACATGTATAGGTATGTATATAGTGTTTTATAAAAGGCAGTAATATTTAGAGTTGATCTACCCATCAAAGTAGACATCACTACGTATTATAAAACAAAGTCGTTCGCCGCGTCTGTCTTTCTGTTCGCGATAAATTTTAAAACCACTGAACGAATTATCATGCGAGTTTCACCAATAGAGTGATTCATGAGGAATGTTTTTTTTAAAAATAAAAGTAGGCAAATTACATAATTTCAGGAAAATTTACAGCCTAGTTATTATATACTAATTTTAAATTACCTAGGTAGTTGTTACATAAAAAGTACGTAAAAAGAAGAAATCTTCGCAGTGGCTCTTTTTAAAAATCGCTTTAGTTTTATAAAGAAGATTTTTCATTGATGTTATCAAATCATCATCATCATCATCTCAGCCGTAGGACGTCCACTGCTGGACATAGGCCTCCCCCATTGACTTCCATAAAGACCGGTTGGAAGCGGCTCGCATCCAGCGCGTTCCTGCGGTCTTTATGAGGTCGTACAAACTTATCAAATACATATATTCAAACCGACCAAGTGCGCGATTTCTATTTCCCGTCCCGTACCAATACATACCAAAAAAGATTACCAGTTTCATCTCAGACATGTAATGAGATCCCGTTGAATACCTTTCGGGTACGAAACCCCAATAAATAGGTAAAGAATGGATAGTTTAGCTTATATACTTAGATGTACCTACTCGTATAGTATGAATGGCATCATTTCGTACCTAATTCGTGTTTAATAAGCACCCGCATATAACCCGATTATAATTACGCATAATCGTAGATTCGGCGCACTCATTAGGTAAGTAACGATTCAAAATACAATTATTTTAAAATAATTTGCTATAACTATGGCGAATTATTTTATAACTAAGTACCTATATCATCGGTAGTAAACTAAACCTAAATTATATTTTAGTTCATCTATCCTAGATACCTACTTATCCAAGTCTATGTGTTTCATCCACATCCTCGGTAACTAACATGTGAGTTGGTGGTCAACCGAAAACTTATCCACGATAAAAAAATGTACTATACCTTTATACAGGATTATAAGCATGGGGTATACTAAACGGAAAGAGGGTTATTGCGAACAGGGGCATTATTCTGAAATCACTAAATAAAATCAGCTTTGCCATCAAAAGTTCGCGAACTCTTGACCGAATGTCAAGCAGTTGGTTTTTTAACGTGATTTCAGAGTTGTTTCCATAGTAAAAGTTGTTCTAAATGGCGAATACAACGACTTCCTTTCGGCTTAATACACCCTACACTTAATAACTTAATAACCCTGTGTAAACACCAGACAGAGAGACATCCAAGCACCATATAAGTATATTACGGGATAAAAGTATCCTTCTTTGACATTATATTTCATAAATCAAAACATACAGTCATTATGTAGTTGTATTACCTATTATTATAAACGGTTGCATTTATAATACTGACCGGTATCTCATTCAAGAGTACACAATTAAAAAAGAGCCTTGATGAAACAACGCTGATGACGTGTTTTTTTTTTTAAATAAAAATACACCGGGCCATGTAAAAACCCGCATATTGTATAGGTACTCGCTTAACTGTGTCACAGATCTCGAAATGAAGGCCTCACCGCTAGATGCGAGATAACTTACCGTTTATCGTCAACTTCACATCATGGATTACAGAGTCCACGTGAATCCCAGGGTTAGGGAGGCATCCCAATACCTCATTCGCGTTACGAGAATCGTCAATGGCTATGCCTTCATCCCGAGGATCTCCGGTGATTCTTGACAGAATTTCTTCAGTTGTATTATTTGGTATTATATTACTATCTACCATAAGAGCAAAGTTAGCTTGGCCTGGAATGAACAACGATTGTACTCCTAGAGCTTTCAAATTATCTTCCAGTTTGGCTTGGTTTTTTAAATCCATCTTAGGGAATCTGATAACACATTCTTCGCTTTTCATATTTTCTATCACCTGGTTGATTTTTGAATAGGTGAGGCGTGTAAGCAAGTCTTGTAGCGTTGGGCGACGGTTACGTGGGCCGTGAGGTTGTATAGCATACAACGTTGTAATGCTATCATTGTATGGCAGTGCCACAATGTGAAAAGCTGTAAATAAATAGGTAAGAAGAACTTTAGTACAATATGCACTTCTATTATTGTCGTAGTATCTCTTATGATCGTCATCTATTACTAACCATCAGAGGAGCGTTTAATGACTCATTACAATTGAAAATACGTAGGGGCGTAACATCCACCGTATCAACCGTATCTATAATACGGGGCCCCCGTGCTACAGGGCTCCAACATGTGTAAGCAAAAATTCGTAAGCCTCTTAGGCCCAGACAACAATGGACATCCAGTTTGTAAAAGTATAATAGACATGATCCCGTGGAGTTGTGAAATGAAAGTCGGCTAGAAGGGCCCCCGGCAAGTCTAGGGCAAGCTACTTCTCACAAAATACGTACTCACCATTTTCTTCTGAAAAAGTGTATCTGAAATGTCCTCCAACTGCCATTAGGTCTGCCAGCACTATGGTGTTTGAAGGTTTTGTAAAATTCATCCTGAAATTTCATGAAGTTTTAATTAGGGACGAGCAGCGTGGACCTAATTAATTTCATAATAGTTATTTCGTAACTAGAGGCATCAGTGATTCTAGCATAGACATTTGCGAGAAATAAATTGGTACGAAAACTATAGAAAATGGGATAGAAGCGTCTCGATATCGAGTTATCGGGCGTAAAAAGAACTGCCCTTTTTCATGCCTTTCACTATTGTTGACGTAGGTATTTCTCGCGAATATTAACGCTGGCACCTCTGTTTTATTTTTTGCGATAAGCTACCTACTAAGTAGATTATTACATCTTATAAAAAGATGCACGTCTATAGGTACTAACTGAAAGCAAATAATTGCAAACAAGCAAATCTCATATTTATAAATCTTCACTGCTGTGCAATTTTATGACAACTTTGCGACATTTTTTTTTTAAATTTTATTTACAGCCTATTTGTTTTGACCACAGCTTACCTGATGTTAAGTGACGGTGTGGTCGAAGATAGTAAAGCACACCTAGCTTGGAATGGTACATAAGTGTTTTGTCCGTATTCTCGATCTCAATTTCAACAATACTACTCTGAGCTATCTACATTTTTTATATCACATATATAGCCTATATTTTTTTATACAATTACCTATGTACTTATCGTAAGTGTGACATACCAACATATGTGACCGAGTTACACAGTGAAAGTACTTTCATACACGTATACCTAGGTTTTGTAGTTTCGCTGCTTTCATTCCCAAAAAGATAAGAGTAAGTATAATATGTGGGTAACTTTACACAACTTATTTGCAAGTAATAAATAATAAACTAATTTAGTTATGTACATATCTATGTATAGCGATTAACGTGAAAAACATTTCTCATGAAAAAGTACATGACAATTCCATAACCAATAACTTGTTTTACAAAACTAACACGATATCCACGACTTACTTAAGAGTAAGCCCTTCAACGAAAGAATGTTTCCATTGGCCACGGAAATAGAGCGCACTCAGAAGCACCGCCTTCGTCGAGACGGGAAGAGTCTTCTGAAGGAAGTTTTCTATTTTTCCTTCTGTGTGTGAGTCCACCCATCTGAAATTGTTAAGTTAAAGACTTATTAAATAAATTAATACTGTAAATTTCACACAGCGACGCCATCAAACCCCAACTAAGCAAAGCTTGAATTATGAGAACAAATACTAAGAAATTAGCTCACTTGCTCTAGCTCACGTAGCATAGTTACTACCGAATAAGCTAATAGGGTAGTCAATTATGTGATCAGTGAGCCTTTCCCTGTATTTGAACGAGGTAAATTAAACAAAGAGAGCCCGAAGTCGGAGAAATGCCCGCATGTTCAATCTATAGACTGCCCTGTTGGCTGATTTGGTACTGATGTATTTGCGTTAAGAACTGTATAGGGCGTGAATTCGATTCCCACTCGGGACAAACATTTGTGTGACGAGCATAAATGTTTGTTCTGTGTCTGGGTGTTCTGTATATATTATAAGTACGATTTCCAAAAAAAAGTATAAAAATATCCTATCAGCTATCTGATTCCCATAGCTTTGTGTAGTTTGGGATTAGATGACGCTGTGTGTAAAATCTTACGATATTTTTTTATTTATTTATGGACACTTTTTATGGTGGGTTAGAACCAAACCCGGCTAATGAATGTAGTGCTATCTCGTTTTGTTTTAATTAAATAAAAAAGACACATTTATTGAGATTTGTAGCGCTGCGTCGCGTCGGTCTGTACCCATTCTCGCAGTAGTAAGATTTCATAGGCGTCCAGACAATATTATTTACTATTGTTATCGTTTTATTACTTCCAGGTACGAATGTGAGTCATTGTTTACCCGATTTTTTCAATATAAAATATAATCAGGTTTTTCCTGAATAAGTCTGCGTCGCATAAATGTTTTACAACTAATTCACGAACATACAGTAATATTTCTTGTAATATTTATTCGAATCTTTTATATTTTACACTGAAATTTTAAATGCCTCGGTCAGTAAATAATATACCCAACATTATTTAGTAGTAGTCTATTGAATTCCGTAACAGCTGAAGATTTGGATAAAATTTGCTTTGTGGGTAGGCTACATTTAATCTTACAAGTTAGTTTATGATATCGCTTATTTAGCTTTTTACCACACTCCACCAAAAAGACCAGTAATAGTATACCAAATTTCAACTTGATAAGACCTGTAGAGGAAGCTTACATTCAATCACTCCAATCAAAACACACACTCTTGATTAAGTCGACTTTCAAACAAATAAAATCTAAATCAAAAACAGTTCAGCCTCTTAGGAGCAGCTACGATGCCAAAGACAAATTTATAACGCCCTTTATAATTTTTGAGACACGAGAAATGGTGGCTAGCACTATTTGGTGACTGTTGTTTGTTTAAATCCAGCGCCTTTGGATACTTACTAGTTTTCCGTTTTACTGCAGTTTAGCAGTTAAACAGTTTTATTATGGAATTGAAAACTAACGGATATAAAAACTTTTACAGTTACGACATTAATGATCGGAATAGTCTGTCGTGGTCAAGCGTTGTTTTGGGAAACAAGTCACGCACTCACTGGTTAATCATGTCTTTAACCTCAAGGGCTTGTGTGAAGTCGACACTAAGAGCTTCTCCGTTATACACACGGTGCAGGTAATCGCGGTACAAATCCCGGATGCGCGAGCGCGTGTCCACAAACATCACATCCGCGTATAGAGTTGTAGAACTGGAGTCATAGTTGTTTAAAGATTGTAGGAGTTCTCCAAATTTTTCGTGGTTTCTGCGATTTTCTAAAATATCTGGAAATCAAAAGCATAAAGGATTTAATATAGCAAGCAGTTATTAAACCTGAAACCACGGATACCTATCCCCCATTCTGTTCTGATATTGTTAAAAGTGCCTACTAAATACTAAAATATGTATATGTATATTGTAGAAATTAGAACTTCAAATCGAGTAGATACTCCATTATAAACGTAAGTGGCTCGAAGGACCTGCATATTAATATAGACGTACTGTAAACTATTTATTTTATATGCGCATATAAGTATCAAATCATTTATCTAATATTTTTTTACAATCATTAAAAATGTTTTATAATAACAAAAAATTTACAACGTGTACTTATAAATTTATAGGGTGCGTAATTAGAATAGTATTTTATTTTTGTAAAAAAAATTACTATGTATATTTATCCTGAATGATTCTATTGTTCCTATTTATTTATATGTCTTATGTATATTGAAATTTACTTGGTTATTAAAAGTTAATACCGACCTTGAGAGAAACCGAGTGCAGCTACAAGTTCCTCGTGGGTTTTTCCGACAGTACCAAGAAGAGTCATTGCTAGAAGTCCTGCAACCAAAAACTGTCAAGGTTGTTTCTGTTTATAGTATACAACATACATCTTGTACCTACCTTTTCTCCATAGTAGAATCGCTAAAAAAGTGTCCTATATTTTCACGTAACCACCAATTTTTATAAATACAATAGAAATGTGTTTTTTTTTTAAATGGTTGACAGACTATTTGTTTGAGCACAGCTCACCAGATGTTATGTGAAGGAGTGGTCGAAAATGATGAACACACTACAGGCTGGAATAGAATTGGCTCTCAAGTGACGATTAATGTGGACTCTTTGGTTCTGTCATAATTCCATTAATCCTAAATAGTAGATAGTATAAATACTAGATAGTAGATCTATAATTAGTGCGCTGCGTGGCTCCACCTGCATTTGATACAGTCTATATTAATGCAACCCCAAGGCCCAAACAAGGGGAAGCCTAGGTATATCTTGGTGATCCAAGTTCACCGGGTTATCAGTAATATTAACGCGCAAATAAATTTAAACGGGAGCAAGAAGAATTTATAGTTTATTTATTTATAGTTGCCGTGGTGGTGCCGGCGTAAGAATAGTACCCCACCCTCTCTACCCGTGGTTGCCGTAAGAGTCGGCTAAGGGATGTAATCCGGAAGATGGGCAGCAGCGTCTTCCTTGAACAATCACATCTAACTGCGCTCGCCAACCCGCCTGCCAAGCGTGGCGAGTATTGGCAAAACCTCCCAGGATCCCGCCTATGTCCAGCAGTGGACGTCTTAAATGATGGCTGATGATGGAAATGAGAAGAATTTTAGCATTGTGATCCTATTGAATGCTAAGACGTCTCGTAAGAATTCGTCTCTAACAGAAGTTACCTTATGGGAGTAGGTAACCGATTCACCGAACTGTACCGTGAGATCATAGAAGACTCGTAGGTGTCTGGTGCTGATAGAATATGTCCGGAACGAAGCGCAAAGGAGAGGTTTGCTTAGTTTTAATAATAATATAATTTATTATGATTTAGGGCTCTGTAACAGCATTTTGACTTCAATAGGTTCAGAGGAAGCCAAAAAGTATATAAGAGTAGCATAAGTATGTGAAACACGCCTGAGTATTATTGTAGTTTCGTGTGTTACGACTTGGCATACTCGCTGTGTGACTAAACTCATTTAAATTAAATAAGGATTATAAAAAGTCTCTAACAGATGGGTATCTGGTCTCATAGTACAAACTGCATACTTTGGGGTTAGATGGTGCTGTGTGAAATGAAATATAGTCTAATATTTATATAATAACATATTTTGACTATGGTTTAGAGTTTGTAGAGTTAGAAGCTTGGCTCTATATGAAATCTGATAGCTTTTTGACAGTGCGAGCGATAATTATGGTCTCGTCTTGGCAACATTTTACATGAAAATATTTTTGTTGGGATATCTTTTTACAGCTTACCTGCAACCGATGTAGGAGATATCACAATGTTTTGATCCTTGGCTTCCTTCATCATGTTTAATGTCAATTTGTACCCAAACTCATTCACAGCATCAGCTATATTACCGTGATTTTGTGTGGTAGTTGATTTAGAACTAAAAAAAGTATTAAAGTTATAGAAAAAAAAACCGGTTCATTAAATGGGCCATAAATTGTAAAGGGTAATTTTTACAAAAAAGTTTACAGGACATAAAAGATGCGAAATTTTATTCTCTACAATAATGGTCTCAATAACTTTTACCCTAGAAGTGCATAGTTTTCGAGATATCAGCCAAAATCTTTTTTTCAAGGTGACGCTTGAAGCTCCACCTAGATCTGTCAGCATTTTGTGATTTTATGCTCAGTAAGTGTAAATCCTATTTAAAAAAAATATATATGAAAATTTTGTAAAATATAAATATATGTACGTATTATAAACGTATGCATATGGCGATTTATTTTAATCGTGTAAGATTGGTATAGATTTAAAATCAATTATAGCAGTATGTAATTGTAAAATAATTCAAAGTTGCATTATGATGAAAAATTATTATAACCGCAGATATGTACACGCTCAGCCTTATAATAACCTCACCTGCTCTCAAGCTGTTCATCTTGAATTTCTATAGATCGCGCGAAACAGATTAAAGTCATTAGAAATATAGGTGTTATATTCAGCTCCATATTCTGTAATAAAAAAATTGTACAACGCATTATGTACCAACTCGTATTTCGATAAAGTTGGTTAGCCCTTAACAGCTTGTCACTATACCTATCTAAGTATATGTTAAGTTTATAGATGTAAACAATTAAATGATAAAGTTCCAAAAAGCTTATACCGCTTTTTCCTTTGAAATTTTGTATACATAGGGGAAGGTGGGGCAGCTTCATACAGTTTTTATATTTCGTCTTAGCTATAGAATTCTCTCGGGTATCGATATCTATATCGATTCATCAAAAATCAATAGTCTTACTATCTGGCTTTATATCAAAAACATAAAATTTTTGTAAATACAATTGTACGGCTTTCTGAAACGATTTAAAAAAATAATAGAAATGTATGAAAGTGCCCCGCATGTGGGGTACATTCATACAGGCTATGAGTCAGATTCATACGTGTGAAATTTCTAATTTAGCAAGCGCAAAGGCACCATCTTTGACATGTTCAGGGTCAACAAGCACTTCATGATCATCTTCTTCTTAGTTTTCTTCAAGCACGTCGAAAAGTGAAGCAGAACTTTCTGACTGATATATGTTTCACTGTAATTATAAATTATTTCAATCTCTTTGGTTTTAGTTTATTTGGTCTACTTGATTTGACAATCTTCATTTAATAAACTCAACGCTCTCTTTATTTCTCTTGCTATATTTTTTCGTTCTTTTTCTAATCTCTTCATCTCTTTGATTTTTTCCAATTCTTCAATTTTATTCTTCTCGGACGTGTCCGTGTAGTTTCTTGATTTACCAACTGATTGACCTTTTTTTTGTTTGTGTGCTTTCGGGAAAGGCCTTATCATTTCTGGTTTCTTCAATACCTTGGAAGTAGATAGTACAGGCTTATTAAGATCTATCACTGTTGATGCAAGATGTTGTGAAAGCAATGAAAGCGAGATATTTCTGGACAAATTCAGAAGCATTCGACCAGAAACATCACCAAGTTTAGCACCAACGTAAGCTCATCACCAGCTATTTCAAGTTCATCACCACCTGTGCTTTCATTGAGATTTGTTACGATTAACAAATTACGATTGTATGAATGTGCCCCCTACACTAATCTACCCCATCAGAAGAAAATGAAATCAAAATGTTGCTACAGAAAAGATAACCACATATAGAATTATTCACAGATCAATTCACAATCTTGACCCTATTATCTTTTATATAAAATAAAACATAATAATCTAGAGAGCATCTTTTATTTAAAAAAGACGTTAAAAGTGAGGTCATTAAATTACTTCCTCCTGGCCGAATCACATTTTGTGTCACACCGATGCACGTTTCATACCGACTGCTGTCAAACTCCGTCAGCAACCACACACTTAAGTAAGCTACGCATTCACGCATAAGTCATTCTGTTGATGTGCGCCTAACATCAGATATATCTAGTGTATGACGGTGCCCCTTGTATGAATCTGCCCCACTTTCCCCTATATATTTTGTAAAATGTTCCGAACAAAAACTGTAAGTCTTAATTTTTTTTTCTAACGTCCATATTTTTTGCAGTAAACGTTTTATACAATTAAACGGGATTACTCGTGTTACATTATAGTTAGAGTATCCAAATTCCAACATAGGTAATCGAACATGCGTAAAACGAAAATACAAAAGATGGCTTTCAAAAGGTAGAAAAGGAATTGCTCTAATGTTTCTAAAACCAAAAACTATACTTAAATTATTTCTAGGTATTTTTATAGTTTAATCATATATATATTTTAAATAATATAACACTATCTACTAAGTTGCGTTTCTTATTCTTACATTTGACAATCCACAATACATATCGCGGGTATAGCTATGTAGTTTTAAAAATAATAAAATATAGGATGCTTACCAGAAGTTATCAGACTCAAATGAATCACAAACGGGTACAGCTCAAATTAACCAGGGCAAGATAGTTTCTTGTACTTATCACTTTGTATTACAGTATTTATAATTCGTTTCAATTTAATATCGATATGCGAGCATGACGGCGCGCGCGAGCATCCGACTGCTCTTCACAAATGTTCAATGATAATTGAGCAATCAGCCTTGGCGGCCGTCAGTCATTGCAATAATAAGCCAAGTGTTCAGAAATTAGTAAAATGTTAATTATATTATGTTGACCCTTACACAGTGTATGACACAATGATAAAAATAATAAACAAAAAACATAGGGTAACAATTCATTCGGTTTGTTGTAGCTGTACGAGTTTTAATAACCTTCATAGCGGATTTGGTATAACATTTCTTATTTAGTAGCGGATTGTTAGCGCGTCCACCTCGCGGGGCGTAGGTGTATAAACATTAGGTACTGTTCCGGTTTGAAGGGTACTGCGGCTAGCGAAATTACTGGGCTGTTGTGACTAACCATCGAAAGTCTCAAATGAGCACCAAAGCAGTGATGCCTTGGACTTTTTTTTGCTACTCAAAGTTCTGTGTATCGCTGCAATGTTCATGGACAGGCGTTATCAAGATAGCGTCTCGTTCATTTCATAAATTTTTACATTAAAAAAGCCGGCCTTATGCTTGTCGGACTCGCGCACGGAGGGTTCCGTACCATTTTCTATAACAACGGCAAAAAAATCATGTCTATTAAATGGGAGCTTTATATTTATTTTATTGTTTTTTTAGTATTTTTTGTTATAGCGGCAACAGAAATAAAAAACTGTGAACATTTCGACTGTCTATCACGGTTCATGAGATACAGCCTGGTGACAGACGGACGGACTTCGGAGTCTTAGTAATAAGGTCCCGTTTTACCCGGGTTACGGAACCCTAAAAAGAAGTTCAAATCGAAATAGCTACCGATGAAGGAAAACATCATGGTTAGTTGAAACTATTTAGCATACGTGGTCACATACCTAGCTGGTAGTCATTTTTTTTTTATTCATAGAGGTCATTATAGTATGTTGCAGTGTCGGACCTGACTCCTACAAGTACAGATAACATGCGTTTTCATTTCTATCTGAACCAAATTCTAAAGCAACGCGAAGTCGCGGGCAGTAGCTAGTTGAGAATATTTTTTTCTATGCGGTTACCCATGAAATCACAAAAACAATCATATATTTCATAGAAAAATGTCATGCACCCTCGATACATAACATTATTTATTCTGTAAGAAACACCCGACATTTTTACTGCCGTTTATGTTCCGGATTTCGGTAGTGAAACACATTCGACCGGTACAAAGACCGACTTTACTGCCAAACGCGAGGGTTGATGCAAATAACAATTTTTGGGATTAGCCACAAATACGTAATAAATATCTAAACCTTTTGATTTAGAAAAGCCGCTTCGGTAACTCGCCTTAATACTAAAAAATAACTTTTTAACTAGTGGCACATAAATAATATAGTAATCAGAGAAAATAGTCAGGATTAAAATAAAACACTGAAGATATCAATCTTTTGTAAATATTATTGGTAAATATAGGTCAAATGTGGTACAATTAAAATCAGAGGAAATATTTTATTAATTTCATATCAAAATGGAAACATCCACACATTATTTTCTACACTTTATCAATTAGCTTAACAACGTTATCGACATAAATTAATGTTAGAAATATTTATAATTTCTGTAGGAACATGAGCTTTATTTGTGACAGGGTGAAAAAGTGCACGCATTTTAAGTAAAACCATTATACTTAGAATAAGTGACGCAGTTATATCATATTTACAAACAGTGTAAATATTTCACCCCATCACTGAAAACTCATTACATGTACGGAATCTGAAATTGATATTTTAAATCAGACTAAATGCAAATTACACTTGAAGATTCTTGAAAATAGAAAGCACTTTCTTACATATTATTAACTACATCATACATCTACTTTTTTATCAACATAAATGCGATAGAGTGTAGAAAATGAAAACAATAAAACCAATAAAGCATCATGATTGATTTGACATATTATGTATAAGCGTGGCTATGATGTATTCACAACTGCTTCCGTTTTCATGCAAGCTTGGAATTTCACTTCTAAAATAAAAATTTAAATTAAATGGCAAATGTAACACAATATGTAGACCAGCAACAAAATTGATGTGCTATTTAATTATTTAACATTTATATTAAAATAATGACACGTTTTCAGCTCTGAAAGCTCTATTTTTATAAATCATTAAATGTTTTATAGGTTTTATTCAAATATGACGAAAGAAAGTGTGATTAAATATACAGAGACAATCATCATTTACAAACTAATTAATAAGAAATAACCACTTTAATACTTTAAGACATAAATAATAACACATTTTAAACAATTTAACTGCTTCTTTGACTTAAAATCTCTTACTTCTATTTTCGACTACACTAATAGTATAACCAAGTCCGTTATGTTACACTGTTAATTATCCTATACTGACATAATGTAAAGGCGGTAGGCAGACAACTTCTTATGATTACGGACTCAGTAACAGAGTGCAAAAGAAATCTATAAGATGTATTCATCTACAGTAAGGCTAGCATTTTGGTAAGCAGTTGTACACTATCCTATCTGGAAAAAAAGTATAAATTAAATAATTAAAAAACCCCTGACATCAGTAACAAAATATCAAATTTAATCTTATCAGACCTGTGGAAGGTGTTCACATACATTCATCAACTATAAAAAAGGTGATAATCTTCAAAGGACTATACAGATTCTCTTGTATCAGAACACACTTGATCAAGTCACATTTCAACCAAAAAAATAATTAAATTGAAATATGGGGACTCCGCCCTATGGGAACTATGATGCCACAGACACAAATACTCAGGTCAAAACTCACAACACCCTCTGCGTCAGAAGTTAAAAATCAATGATGTCACAACTGCATGCCATTGATTACGAAATCATTCGTATAAATGCTGCCTCACTTCCATCTAAACACCATAATATGCTTTATTTTACAAAATCCAGTCAACAGAGCTTGATCACAATTATGAATATTTTAGGCTTTGTATTCAATAAGACAAGCATGGCACATTATCCATTATCATTGTCAAACTGAGTGCATAGCTATAAAACATCATAACGCATGGATATTTCAAGAGCAGGTATCTAGCAGCATTAGAGAGATCCATTATAATTCCACTCCTAACTTTGAAAACTAATGTTCTATCATCTTACAGTGCACTCAATATTTTGGGACTATATAAGAAATGATCTCCATATTACTGACAGACAACATTATTTCACGAAACTTTCACACCATACTTTAATATAAATAGATATAAACAGAAACATACATGCACATGATACTATCGTTATGGTGATTTGAACTAGCGTAACTTAACAATGAATAAATGAATCAGTCTTAATAATCCTTAAGGACCACAGAGGATCGCACAGTACTATTTCTGCATTGTACATGAACATCGATCCACTCTGTTTCTGAGTCTAACTTAAAATACATAGTCAAACTTACAAGATTATACACTTACTAACAAAAAGCACTGCACATTTAATTTATTAACATAAAGACACATTAAAGCAAACATTAATGTAATTGTTTATATTACCTAAACCACATATCATTGAGGATATTGTGGATCTAAAAATTTTAAGCTTAAAGAGAAACATGATTGACCTATTCATTATAGAGGATTGATTAGATCATTTCCTGTAGTGTAGAATTACCTACAAACATTTAAAAACCATCTCCATTCTGTTAAAGTAGGTTGGTAATTTGAAGTTGGTTCCACTACGAATTAAGGGAAGACATTTCCAGCTTGGCTCAATGTCATACTTGCAAGCCTCTATCATAGGCTAGCAGCTAAGCAATATAGAGAAATGACTACTATCGCAGTGGAGCCTGGCATTCAACCATTTGTTGTTTGAGAAATACATTAATAGTATGTCTATTTTTTAAACATTAAATTTGGTTAAAACTTGTATCTTTTTAAATACATTTAATCACTCTTAGGAAAGATTATTAAAATTTATTTTAACATTGCATTCTGTCCATCAAAAATAATTTTACTAATATACAATTTTTTTGTTGATCAGCATAATATCGCTTTAAACTGTTAGTACTGTAACAAAAATAAGAATGAGTGCTGCATAAAGCTAAATGAAAGCTGAAATTCTAATTTATTTTGATAGTCAGATACCTAGATAGCAACTTTTTAGTTTTTTCCCATTTCACTAAAATATGATCAAAAAATCAGCTTTCTCAGTTTTGAGTAAGTATATCATACTTTTGATAACCAAAGTTAGTTGAATTATTGTAAATCTCATAAGTACATAAGCTTATAATTCAACTTCAGGTTTTTGTTACAGCTACAATTATATTAAATTTTGTATTATACAGGTTGAGTTTCATTACACCTTAAAACCAACAAAACCTGATATTTTTGTCTATATAATATAATGATCTAATATACTTTTCAACAAAATAATGCTAGATCAAGCGATGCATAGTTAATTATACTAGTCTCATAATTATTAGATGTCAAGTCATGCTTCAAATCAGCTATGGTTTATAATAAGAGGAAACTCTAGAAGGATTCCACATGGAATGCTCTAAATCTCATGTATCTATTATCTATGGGTGTTTGGTATCAACCCACAATAATTTACTAAGTGCATAATTATAAAGCCCTGCACTGGGATTATTTAAATGAATAGAAGCAGCAACACTGGATAAATATTAGTCAATATTTAAATATTATAGCTAAAAATCTTACTAGTAAAGTACAATTTAGTCAAATTATGGGCAGCATAACGTCTATTAGATGTAGCAAAAAATATTGTTTCTCAATTCACAAATAGCATATTGAAATTAGACATTTGTTACATTTTACTGTTAACAATTATCTATTGGCTTATTATGATACAAGAAACTTTATTTCAACTAGCAAATGCTACAGACGTTTTACTGCCGCATGCCTAGATGCACTGCATTCCCTCATAAAATGATTACCTCCTAGAAAAAGAATGCAGCTAACATAATTATGCATAAACGGTCATTGTCAACATTTTCAATTATACATATTGCTTCAAAATTCTACTGTAGCTTTTGCTGATACATTATTGCTTCCATGACAGTCAATCTCATATGACACTTTTCCAAAGACAAAAAAAATTAACAACATAAATATCACAAAGCCTAAAAATTATTATCAAGCCCAATCCCATATAAACCTATAGACCTCCTTGTAATATTGGCACGCGGCACGCTCCATTATTACCATGCTTTTCCTAATCTTACACAAATCAGTCGATCCTCTTTCCATTAACATAAAACTAAACAAGCCCATAAAATAAAATTTAGTAATTACATTTGAGACTACACTAAGCATGGTGCAAATCCGCAAATGCGAAAACGCGTCCAGTTGACTAACATTATTAATGATCGATTTGGATGCAACACATAAAATATAAACAATGATGCAGACTTTTCGATTCTTCACTTTGGAAAAGACAACTAAACATCTAAAGTTTAAAACATTATATTCGAGGAGGGTCAGGAGTGCTCGCTAAGCGGAAGCAAATTTGCGAGCAGATAGTCCAAACTGCATTCAATGCGATCACGAGTGCTTGACGACAATGACACCGGGCCGCGGTGGAGGTGGTGGCGGGGCACGTTCAGCTTTCTTGGTGAGCGCCAGTGGCGCGTCACCAGACTCTTCGCGAAACAAATGATCGCCTTCCAAATGGCGAATCGCCTCCACGATTGTCTCGAGATTCTGTCGACTAGTACTTGCTAGGTACAGTCGTGATGGTGCTTCACTGGCTGCTTCTGGTAGTACTTCCACTTCTACACGAGGTTCTGCTTTGATAGCAGCTTCTAGTAATGGTGCGGCAACTGCAGCTGTCTCTACCACTACTGCTGCAGCGGGAGCTAGCGGTGCTTCAACCTCCTCACTTTCTAATTTGCATTCAGGTGATTCTTCTGTTTGTTCAAAGTGCACCACTGAACGTGTAAGATCACAACCTGCATCAGGGTATATTTGTGCTTCAAGGGCATGCACTCTCTCTTCAAGATGGCGGCGCAGTCGTCTTTCTTGATCTAGTTGTGCTCGCAGCTCTCCACTTTCTATATCTTTCTTTTGAACAGCAGCAATGCTGATTAGGGGTGCTGGCTCAGGGGAACGTGTCTTTGTCATAGAATCGTCCGTGGAATCCGGTATTATAGATGGGACATGCGTTATAATTTCACTTTTCCTTTTTTTCAATGGTATTTCACCACCTTCATGTTGATTGAGTAGTCTTTTTAGTTGACAGTTTTGTGAGAGAAGTCTAGTTTTTTCTTGCTCCAAATTGTAAATGTATTCAGCAGTTTGTTGCAAAATGGCAGCCTGAAACGCAATGGTGCTGCATTATAAAAAAAGAATAAAAGCAATATACATATAACTAAATTTATCTGTATGTAATATAATTAAACATTATGTATTTCACTTATTGAAAACAATTAATTGAACTGAGCCCATTACAGCAACAAATACAGGATAATTAAAATAAGCTTGAAAAAAATACAATTGAAAACAAATGAGCAGTTACTTTAAGGCAAATTTATATACCTTGCTTAGTTTTTCGCCTTCATGACGTGGTAGCAGTGTTCGTAATGCTTGAAATCCAGCATTGATGCTTTGCATTCGTCTACGTTCATTGCTGTTTGCAATCTCTCTTCTAATCCTTTTTTCTGCTTCCATGGTTTTACTCCCAGAAGATGAATGTTTGTCACTGTAAAAGGAAGTATTTTCAGAACAGATATCTTACCAGCTTATTAATATTTGCATTAAACATCTGCTTACTATGAGTATACAAAACAAATTTATCAACCACATATTAATGCATTATTAAAATTATTGCAAATGAAAAGCAATATTTATGTATTTACCTTTAATAATATTTGTTTTGGGGTTGAAAAAGCATTAATCAAATGTGAATGATTTTATTATTACAAGCTCCTGGTTCCCGCCAGAATTTTCTACCAGAGTAATAACATAAAACAGTGCTATGTGTTGAACATTCTTTTTAAATAAATCATTGATGGAAACATTGCTGTGGTTGTAATGCAGTTTTAAGCAGTGCATAGAACACAATATATTCTTAAAAGTTTGAATTTTTAATGTTTTGAACAGTAAGTAAATACATAAACGATGAATGGAGCGACATTATTTACGCTAAACGTAAATACATGTGGTTGATAGTACGATTTTCCGCAATACAGAGCGCCTACTACGCCTATTTGATTTGACCAAACATGGCGGCCCAACAGCTGACTATAGACCGGCACGGGGCGTGTACACGGTCATATGGGTAGCTCCGAGGACTGATAACTTTCAGAATTGTGCAAATCTACGGCTAACCAACAATAATAATGGTCGTTTTTTGATCAAAGTAACCACAAGCTCCAAATATAGCAAATTCTAAGCGACCACGCCGGGTATTCGTACCTGGCAAAAGCGTGATCCGATGCTTCTTCTTCGTACAAATTGTAATCTTCTACCTCTAGCAAACAGACGTCATTAGCGTGTAATGACATTACTTTGGTATGTTATTTACTTCCTCCTCATCTAATTGCGAGGAAACACTTGCAATTAAGTGCAATAGGAAGATTAAACGCGACACGGGCCACAATGGCGGGAAATGACAATGAGTTCGGTCAGGTGACGCCACACGTTTTTGAGACCACACACTCAAGTAAGATAACTTTAGTTCACTTTATCACAATTATTACACAGTCACAATACACAGAATATGTAATTTTCACTATTTCACATTGATAACTTCGCAAAAACACTGATTTTGGGAGGGAGTCAAGGGCAGCACATCAGATGCACACAGCACACATAACACCATAGACAATGTTGTTATTTTTTTATGGATTATTTTTACAACGTAGAGTTGCGCCGCTGCGCCAGTGTCTATGGCATTATTTCTGTATTTTGTGTATTATTATCCTGCTAAACACTATACGGCCTACGGCAGCGGTCAGCTGTGCTCAATGAAGTGCTAAGTAGACACAAAGACACGGCCCCAGTACGACATACAAGCACGTAGTCAGGCGGTTACTATTACTTTCCTTTTGTAGTCATCTCTTACATTATTTTTGGCACAGGTATTTGATACTTTGAATTGGATTTTACATAATTATGTTTTTTTTTTTTTAATTCATGTGAAACTAGACCTACTTACAGTTAAAGTCATATTAAGCAATTCAGAGTCCAGCCTCGGTATATACTAGCAAAAATGTGGTAGCTTTATTATAGTCTCCGACGGAGTTTTAGAAGCACTACGAAAATATATATTTTACTACATTACGTTTCGCTTACTCTTATGCAGTTACTCCGCCACTTTCTGACTAAAAGGCATTTCCATTTCTACTCATAAACAATCGAAAAGGCATTAGGCACACAAAACACACTAAGCCAACTAACAGCTCAAAGTTTGTAGATCTAAGCCACCTTCGGCAGCACTTATCGAAAACAAAACAGATGTCGAATAAAATTCGTATTTGCCGGCTCCGGCACCAGAGGAATAGTCAAAGTAGGGCCAAAATTAAAACCTGGAATGTGTTGTTTCTATGTTGGCGTTACCGTAAGGTGAAAGTTCAATGCCATGAAGCCATTGACTTTAAAGTTTTATAGTGTTGGCAGTGCTGCAGCGTCTCGGACTAAATAACCAATCACAAAAGCGTTTCAATTTTGAATAATTTTTGAGGTGGGGATTTCATCCCGCCGCCATATTGTGTTGGGCTGTGGAGTGCTTGAAGTGATTTTTTCCTATTTCTGTGTAAATTCTTTGTCATTATATTTTGGATTGAAAAATATAAAGGTAAGTCAAATTAAACTTTAGTTTTTGTCATAACTTGTAATAAATTCTATTAGTTTCATAAAAGTGCATGCTGTTGCGCCGGCAGTTGACCGACTTGACTTCATCAAGTGAAAAAATATTTAGAAATCAGTTTCTTTAATTATATCTGATACATGTTTTTGTGATGCATTGCGTCTTAATTATGGGATATTAATGATAAGGTTTATATTAATTATTTTATTCAGGATAGTTTAAAACTAGCTGGCTTTCGATAAAACGAACAAAGTACTTACCACCTACCAAGCCCGAAAACCGTTCACCCTCCTGCCTATCTAAAATTTAACTTAGAATAAATGTACATAATGATTATGATTTTGGACATAATAATCGCGGTGTATTGCATTATATAGTAGCTATTTTACCTAAAAACTTTGTGATTTTGCCTAAAACCCCAAAAAATATGTTAACCCAGTCCTTTGTGATAGGTAGTCAAAAGGATGAATCATCGGCGTGACTGGGGGAGACCATAAAGTGCACTGCCGAGGGTGTAATTGAGTTGAGCACTAAGTAGTTATTCTCGGCATATAGGTAAACCTCTACTTTGGTGGGTACTTGTATGTACTTGTACTTTGCATGGTACATAATGTTGGTGTAATAAACAGCATAAATAGTACTATTAGTACCTACTGTAGATGCAGTTTTGTTTAGTTACTTATTTAGGGTTTGTAGATATTGCTTGATTAACTCTTTATTGTTCACATCAAAGATTACATATTCAATAGAAGAAAATAATATACTTGAATAATAAGTGGAACAACTGGCGGCCTTATCGCTAAAAGCGATCTCTGCTGGGCAATCTTGGGACAGAAAATATTTAAGTTAGAAAAGATGGGGTGTGTCAATAATGAGGAAATATAGAGAACTATAACAAATCAATAACAACTAAGTATAACATAGACATATTCTAGAAATAAAACCTAATACTTAAATTAGCAGAGTTCTGGGATGATTGTATTAAACATATGTGCTTATATAGTAAATAAGATTTTACTTAGTAGGTATATAATAATTGGCTGCTTTATCACTAAAAGCACATAGATATAGTAGGATGTAGCTGCTCCCTCTCCTTCTTATCCTTATCTCTAACTATTGAGTGGGTCAGTTTACATATTTTATTATTTATTGATAAGTTCTTTCAGTGTCACCAATTTCAACAGTGTTAATAAAAACTTTAAGGGAAAGTAAATGCTTATTTGAATTTCATCTCTTATTTAATTCACTTCCATTCCATCCTAAGATCTAGGCATAATAATAATTTCATTAGCTCTTAAGCAAGATAGGTTGAATACTATTATATTAAACTATGTCTTAGGTACTTAAATTATACAGTCACCGTCTCTAGTTTTTCCTCATGTAATGAATCAGAACAACAAAATAAACAATAATAAAATATAATATAGTGTTTATAATAAAACATGTTATAATATATGTGTACCAACTTTTATTTCATAAAATGACTATAACGACTGATTCAACAAAATTAGTGTTGCTTTCCAATCTTAAAAATCCATAACATAACATCAATATATTAACTCTTTATTTGTAAGTGAAAAGAAACAGAAAACTTCCATTTTGTATTGCCCTTAAAGAAGATATACTAAAAAGGGGCCATTTCAGTGTTTAAGGCAACTGTGACGCAATTCCGCGCCTGTGACTCCGTGAATCGTAGCAGCTAGCACAGCCTTAATTGTGGCCCCTATGCAGTATAATTATCATCTCTGTGGTTCATCTTACACTTTACTAGTTTTAGAAATGAATAGTTATGTTAAACTAATATTATTAATTAGTGTTAAAATGATAATCACTCCAATTGGCTGCCACATGAGTGCCAGTGTCAGCCAAACTTAAGGTCAAACATAAGTTTCTTTCAACATTGAATGATGTTACCAGTAAAGTTTCAAAATTTATTATTATATGTATTATATACTCGTAAATAATTTCTCCGATTCTGAATTGAGTTGGTGAAAAGTTGAAAAGATCGACATGTGAAATGTTGGAAAAGTTGTAAACGAGATGTGACATTACGCATAAAACTCGTAACGACTCACGGCAACTTAGAAGTTAAGGAACGTCACATCAAACCAGTCGTCATTTGAAATGTTAAGGCACTCTGCTAGATGGTAGATTGGAAAAAGATATCTAACTAAATCTCTTAAGTTAAACAAGACCAGGCTACTCTATTGTTGCTTGATCGTAAAATGTGAGCCTTTCGAAGTCGTCGTTTTCCATAGGATCATTTAGTTTAGATGGATAGTCTATCTCCAACCATCAACCATCTCATAAGCCTTTTAGAGATTCTCTTTTACTTGGCTTTTACTAGAGGTAAGTGTTACAATGCCGTATTCTATAGGCGAACCCAAATTTTTTGCATATTACCTAGTCTCCATTTTATATTCCTATTGGTCTCATCGTGTTAGGTATAGTGTATCCTTTTAACTTTTACTTGAGCTCCTTGTTCCCACACACGCTGTAGGATATAATCGGATCCCTCCCCAAGTACCTACTTTGTCTAAGAAGCAAGTCAGTGTCCCAATTAAAATAGATATAAAAGCTTTTTTATCACTGAAATTGGAAGATTTCGATCCTGATGCGTTTTTGTTATTTCTTTGTTTGAAAGATAATACTTGACAATAATGAAATACATTTTGCTTCATGCTTAGCAAATCGTGTAATAAACCGTGACCATTTAAAGAAACAAAAGAAAACATATTTAGGTAAACCTCGTAATGTCATGTGTATTTACTGAAAACCAAGCCTCGTTCTATAAATTTCCGAGTATGCGTTGAAGAGCTTATGATACGTTGATACTACAAAACAAAATTTACGTCTCTATCACAAAAACAAATTGATTAAAGTAATACGAAGTTAGAATGCAAACTTATTGAAACGCTTGTCATGTTGTATGCACGTATTCGTTTTATAATTATGTATAATTTCCTATATGTATGGTCGGTGCAGAGTTACTTGTCCCCACAAGTGCTTGCGGTTGAAATCCGCAAGAGACTAATGCTATCGATTTTCCACTGTCCGTTTATGTAATTCATACGATTGTTTTGTGAATTGATTGTTGATTTGTTATTGCGTTAGATATACAGGTTGCGTTAGGTTGGCGAACATACTTTATTCCTTTCATAAAATACTGTCGTATCGAAAGCAGCATGACTTATAATAAAACAAGTAAAATACATAATTGAAAGTTAAATTAATAATGTTTCATGAATTTTACTGATTCAAATGGCTCGCTTAACGCTCGTCAAGAATAGTCAATAATGATTATTTCCAGTCAAATTGTCTATTTCAGTCACAATTATTGAAGTACTGCATGTCTACATTCAACAAGCATAATTATTTTGTAGAAAACTTCAAATGGACTTGCATATTTTGGGTCGTTATCCACACAACCACGTATTTTATTCTTGTAATACCTACTCTAAAATATAGGAGATAACTCGTGAGGGTGGTTCAAAAAGAGAAACTTGTTTTACCACTAAAGTCAAGTGGTTTTACATAAAATTATTTGCAATCTGGTTCGTTGTCTGTTTTAAAGTTTTCGAAATAATGACTTATCCGGTATGTTCATTCCAGACACTTTTATTTAGAGTAATACGTACGCAGGTAGGTATGTAACTCACCAACCACGATTCATTTTCACCCGCCAAGAGTCGAATAAGTTTAGTGCATGTGACATAGCGAGTGGAATTTTCTAACTTCCAACGTACTACGTGGTACTGCTTCGGTTGTTTTCTAATCGTCAACATCTTTTCGTAGTAATATCTGGTGGAGCTACTGTCGAACGTTATCGGGAGTGTAACGCCACGCCTGTTTACAAGTTTAGGAACACGTGGTCGTAAAGTTTTTCAAGCGTAACCGTCTCTCGTTCAGAGAGCGTGTGTAACGTTCACGAATTTATACAGGGAACCTACTCGGCGAGCCGACAACCTTGAACGCGTTCGAGTCAAGGTCACCGATATACATTGGATTCTCTTTGGACCAGACCCGCTTAAATCGCCTCCTATTGTAACAACAACGACTACATGTTTGGGTTGACTGGCTGAGCCTAAAAACGTTAAAGTAGGGGGCACTATACAGGTCGATGACCCTAATGCATGGACCGATTTGGACTACTCGGCTCGATGACGAACGGATGCTATCTGCTCTCTCTGCGTCCGACTGTCGATCTTGGTTTCGATTCGGTTTGACAGTGAACCCCGTACACTATTTAACGCTACAAATTATAAACAAACTAAAATCTATCGCAAGTGTCTATAACTATAATAAATATTCGTGATTTGATCAAGTACCTACCTACATAAAAGTTAAATGAGTACAATAGTACATGTTATCGAGCTACTTGCTTTCCAGTGTCAACAATAGTCTCAGGGCGGCGAGGATATTTTCGTCCTGATGCAGTAAATGTTTGCGCACAGATAACGCTCGGACCCTGGGTGACTAAGGACACTGTTATTTATATAATAATATGTGCACAGAGTAACGAGGGATAACGAACGATAAAATGCGGTGATTCTCTAGGAATTCCATGCTCTGCTAATGACCAATGAGAATAATAGCCTTCCTGGTATACGATTTCCTAAACTACTCTCAGTTTCGTTCCAAACGCAGCGTTAGATACTTGTTTTAGTTTTAACCACAGTGAGTATTCGGTATTGCACGTAACAGTGAGTTCAAATTATAGGTACCTACCGACAGGATGTTGCTGTAGAATCAGTTCGTTATGACTGTGCTTTGTTGTCGGGTTAAAATTATAATACGGTGGTTTTCTCAGGATTGTGATGACTCTTGATTGCCTACTTATTGTTACGTGTGTACATATGTAACTAGGAGTGATTCATCCGCGCGGAATACACCGCGTAGGTGTTGGTGTGAGTAAATCGTAAAAGGAAGCTCATTCAGGCAAACAATAATGAACCGATTCATTGATTAATAAATAATTAGGTATACAAAACAATACATTTGTTGTGGCTTACCATTACAGCTACCAAGTATTTTTCAAAAACCTTTCCTAGTTTTATTCAGCAATAAATAAATATAAAGCGACAGCGAAGTGACCGTTGTAAGTTGTAATATCTGTTTGTGTCTCAGTTAAAATATATTCTCAATTTTATTGTTTTATAAATTACTAGCTGCGCCCCGCGATGTTAACCGCTACATTTTTTCGGGATAAAAATAGCTCACGTAGCTGTATGAAATATACTTTACGATCTATTCTCATACCTACCAAATAAAAAGATGATAAGAAAATTCATAAAAATCGGTCGAGCCGTTTCAGAGGAGTGCTACCACAAACACCGTGAGACGAGATTTTTTTATATGTATATAATTATGTAGATTCCAATATTTATTTGCATATTATCCAAAATGTGTTTGATCTTCAGAATTATGCCATGTTGTTCTTTCTCTGTGTTCTCGTTTCACAATATCTATGCACATATTGTTTTATAGGCTGCAATCTATTTAAGCGACGCATTCGTTGCACTTTCGCTTAGATTATTTTGGTCAGCAGTGAACATTTATTTCGGGAGAGTTCCCAGCGCCGTGACCCAGTGGCGCGCTTTGTATTCCAAATGCGTGCTCCGTATGTACCTGATTCGTTTATTTTTATCTCGCACAGCATAGGATGCTTTTCTAATTTGCATTTTTGTATTGGTTGGGTGTCGGTGAGACGGACGAAACCAGTTTCACTTCAGCTCCACAGGCTCGTGTATGATTCGACACGACACACCGATGTCTCATGCACAAACTCATCACTTTGATTTTGTGAAGACTTAAATCAATATATTTTTATACCCTCTGTAAATTGTGTCAAGAGCACAGTGAAAGTAAACAATATTTAATTAATAATTATTTTGCTGCCCGGTTATGAACAGCTTTAGATATAAATCCATAAGATTAAAAGTTAATTGTTTCACAAAGGAAAGCTGGGAGAGTTTTATGAATTATTTCCGTTTTAGCGTTAGATACATTTACTCCTTATTAACATAACAATGGACATGACGACCGGTGGAAAATAATGGAATGAGTAAAGTGCTCTCTTAACTATTTAACTGATATATAAAAGAACCCTTAACGTCTATAGGTTACTGATCATTGGACGAAATTGCTGGTAATAAGTGGGGGATCTACCATATTTTACTGCTCTACATAATATTTAGTAGTTACAAGTAGCCGGTACGTCTCTGAAGTTTGATATTAGTACATAATTTTTTTAATAAGGTAAATATATTGTTTGCGAAATTTGATCCATTTAAGTTATCGTTTGCCGTTTTACAATTGGCTTAATTTTTAACTTTGTAACTTGATGATAAAGAATCTCATATTATTTTTAATCCCGTCGTGTTTGCGACTCTACCAGTGTCCCGCAATATCACATCTGTTATTGATCAGAATTCTGTACAGTTGATTCACTTCCGAGTTGAATTTTTAAGTGTTGTTTTGTGTCTAATGTAGTGAGCTAGTAAGATAATGTGATTCTTATAACTCCCATATTATTTAAGTCACGTAAGGTTTTGGTTAGATTTAGTAAAGCCATAAGGCTATGGGCGGAAATGGTATCATAGGTAGTTTACCATTACTTTGAAACAATGTTCGTTTTTGTAAAGTTCCGGGACGGTGTTTTCGGTAGCTTCAAGTGAAGGAACTAATTTCGGGTGCATATAATACAAATTAATAATAGTGCAGAGAATGTATTATTATGACGGTAAATTTGATTTCTTACTTAGTAAGATTACAACATAACAACTACTGCTTTTTTTGATAAATGATAAATTTTAGTCTTTCAAAATCATTTATCTATGTTAGCGACGTCTAACAATCTTGGTATTCAACGGGTTCTGTCCATTTGCATAGAATAGGTTCGCTTTGCTACTAATAGTCTTGGTATTCGGTAGCGATAACGATCGTCGTATCTGTTTTTGTCGACAATTCGTCAGCCTTCTTTGGTTCATCGGACGCAGGCCTCTCGGGGAGCGCTATGCGTTTGGTGTACTAACTTTTTTATTGTCATCGCAGACGATGTGATGTTTGTCATGCTCAGTGTTGAATCTAGTAAAGATATTTTTTTAATTGCAGGAGAGCAGGGAACATGGGTGCTAAACAGAGCAAGCGCTCAGTCGACATAAGCGGGAAAGAAGCTGAGGGCGGCGGTGAGGTGGCGGCCGCGGGCGCCGCCGGCGAGGGTCGCGTGGAGCAACTCGCTGATGCGGACGCTCTGAAGCCGCAGCTGAACGGCGCCGCGCATATACAGCACGAGCAAACGGTTAGTACCTCTCTTCACTAAGCATAAAAACTGCAGATGCACCTTTACCATTTGGTGTAATTCACGGAACTTTTATCAAATATAGTCAAAAAGCTCGCGATTTTACTCGTTAGGATTTAATAGTTAGTTTTTTAATTAGTTTTCCAAGATCCATCATTAGCTGAAAAGTAATCATATTAATTGTTTTCTAAACCGAATTACATTTACTTTCTGTTTCAAATAATACAATATTTTTATTATGATATCTTCATTATTAGAAAGTGGGTTAAAATAAAATACACGGTCTTATTCTAAGATTTATACATAATTACAAAGAAAGCTTCTAAGGTATTAGAAACAACAGCATCCAGGGCAAATAAGATATGTTTACTACCAACATAAGAAATATATGTAATTCATAAAGAGCGTATTCCACACAAAATAATGCATGGTTTGTCGTGATATGGCCACTTCAGAATTGATAGTGTTATTTGTTTCCCATCGGCATTCCCTTGGACACTGGCCACATTTTAAATGCGTAATCTTCCTTCCCATTTCATTCGTGCTGTCACACGTCCGTCAAACAAATGTGAGTCCATTAAATGGGAAATGGTAGGGTGCACGAACCTATCAGGCAATATGCGGGTTGATAGCAGGGAATCGAGCGAGGGACCGCATTCCGTATGGTCGTCCTAATTAACATGGCCAACAGCGTGGACTCTGTAGTTCCACTATCTTATTGTATGCGTGCATTTAATAGCTTATCAAATTGACCACGCTTAGATATACATTTTATGTAACAGACTGGAATTTATAAACTTAAATTATAACCACACAAAGCAACACATTCGAAACTATTTCGGAAATTACTACAATTTACTTCGGAATTATAGTTTGTTTTAATTAATTGTTGATATGTGTGTTGATACGTTAGTATTTTGTACTAACTAGACTGAATTCTAAAATTTTTGTAAGAAAATACAAAATTACATATAATTAATATGTAGGTACATATATCCTACTAATGTTATAAATTTAAAAGTATGTTTGGATGTTTGTTACTTAATCACGCAAAAACAGCTGAGCGGATTTTAATGAAATTGGCACACATACATATAGTTTATTTCCTGGATTAACATATAGAATATTTTTATGTCAAAAACGACTATTATACATAATATTATCATTGTTTATAGATTCAAACGGTACAATACGCCATTATAGTCAGTAATAAAATAAATAGTGCTTAAAAATTAAAAATAAATTGTATAAACTAAGCTTCTAAGCAACAAGTTGAATTGTAAATATAAATAATTATATAGTAAATGTCAAAAGATTATAAAAATAAATAAATAAAATAAATCATATAATCATACAAACTAAAGTTATTAAAAAACTAAGAGAAAAAAGACTGAACGGATTTGAATGAAATTTTATTCTCTGGATTAGGATACGTTTTAAATGTTAGGTTACCAAAGATTAAGGCATTTCTTCACGAGAAATACAGAATTATTAACTTTCGTAAATTCTGGGAACTGAACAATCATTATTTTGTCAAATTCCGAAGTCGCCGGTAACAGCTAGTAGGTATATTAACCAAAACAAAAGATTATGCATATGTACCTTCTATCCTTATGTTAATGCCATTGTTGGTTCTGTAGACATTTGTTTGCGTTAAAATTGTTTTGCATCCTCATAAAATGAGGTTCAGCAAATATTTGTACCAGTCTCGCTTTATTATTGTATGGACAAGTTTGCTAAGAGCAGCCCATTACTACTCAGGAATTCCTAACAACTGGTCGGAGGTTTGCTTCCCACCTCTTCCTGTCTAGATAAAGTTTCGAATGTTCATCTAAGATTATACACGTAAACAATATGTAGAATAAAAAGATTATCAGAACTCATTTTGATAACATAATTATTGTAGCGCTTCATACAATGTTTCAGTTAGGTTCTAGTTAATACCTAACTGGAAGTTTAAAACTAAATTAACAAACACGCTAGTTACAGATAAGGTATTATTGCGTTTAATTTAACGTTTTCAAGAACTTTCAAGGCTTCAAAGTAATTCGATTCGGCTAATAAGGACTTTCTCTTTTTAGTAAGGAATCTTGTCCTTTTCAAGGTTAAGTAACATAATTATATATTTACATCATACTACAGAAGTTACCCAGACAGGAAATTGACGGTGGACTATTATTTTATAAGGTATATAGTTTTCTAAAGTAATGAGTGCAAAATTGACGCTTAAATTTGTTTTTTACGGTTGACGAGCTAGTTATTTGACCACAGCTCTCATGATGTTAAGTGACAATGTGGTTGAAGGTGGTAAATCACTCCTAGTCTGGAATGGAACTATCACTCAAGTGAGTCTGCCGGAACACACTGTTAAGTGGGTGGCAGATTTTCAACTTCCTTACCACCATGCTATGATTTCTTCACGATGTGTTCCTTCGGCAGCTCAAGCTCATTGTTGGGGTTTGAACCCACACCCTTCGGCGTGTGAACCGACCGCGATATCTACTGAGCTATCATCCCTACACAATCCTGTGTATGTTAGATTTTACCGTACTGATCGTATCCTTTTGTAACCGCGTTGCTGTTTGTTCATATATTTGGAATAAGCAGTATCCGCGTAACGATGCAAATTAGTTAATTGTTAGTTGAGAATTATTTGATGGTATTTGTCTCCCAAACAGAATTGTAGACAATTGAGAACCCGGAACGCTTCTCATTAGATAAAGATATGTTCACGCGTAAACAGCTTGTTATTGTTATTTTGCGAAAACAGTATAAGTATAGGTACTCATTGTGGAATTCCCTTTGTTTGCCATTCATCGTGGCGGCGACTCGGTAATTTAATATGTACCCGGAGGGTTGGTAGTGGCGTGCCGTTATTGATTTTAGCGCGTCATACGGATGCACCTCAAGGGTTACATGCACATGCACGTGACACGGATCTACTTGGCTTCCTTATTTGCACAAATAAACCAGCTTTGTATTATATGGACTTATTTTTATTTCTGGGATTTAAAAAGTTAAAACAGCCAGTTAGCACTCATGAACTCTTAGCGCTGAATTTAGGAGCGGGTTATTAGAGAAATCAGTCAAAGAGGAAAAAATCTGAACTTCTCCCCTTTGAAAGTAACTTGAGTTCAATTTATAGCAATTTATTAAAGCAAAGCTGACCCTCTCCCTTACCGTTTCTATCCATGCGCGCGCATCTTAGCGAACGATTGAATAGGATAAGTCATGGTGCGATTAGTATGAATAGTATAATATTTTTTAGGATAAAGAAAAGGAACTGGACAGCGGTACTCCTGAAAATGAAAAAGATGCAACAACAGAAAAGGAAGGGAAAGAGGCAGATGACGCAGATAAAGAAGCGGCCCCAGTCACAAATGGAGAAACAGAACCCAAAGTCGAAAACGGTGAATCTACACCCACACCCGAAGACGGGAAGAAACCTAAAAAGGAAAAGGTAAGCCGAACGGGGCTCTCTTCTGTTGCTGTATTCTAAACCACATTGGAAAATTAAGATTCAAGATTTAGTCTCGGAAATCAACTACAAACAGAGAATAGATGAAAATATAGTCGAAACTTTCCGATTGGTTTCAAAATACGGCAGCTTAGATAAGTGTATGTCTAACTTACTTTCCGAAGTGTTTTATTTGTTTTGCATGTTGTGGACAATTTGACTTTATTAACCCGAGGCATGTCGTGGACAGGTAAAGAAGAAATGGTCGCTCAGATCGATCAGTTTCAGCCGAAAAGACAAACCCAAGCAAGAGAAGAAGCAAAAGGACGAGGAACCCAAAACTAATGGCGAACCAGAGAAAGTTCCCGAGGAGGTGAGTTTTCACTGCTTGTTTTTTTTATTTATTTATTAGCGGAAAGTACATAGACCTTATTGATAAAGCAAAAAATAACACTTACATATATTGAAGCCATGGTAGCTATAGCTGCGAATGAGAGTGTTTCTAAAGCAATAACTTTCTAATTTCTAAGTATTATATTCAACGATTACATTCGTATTCCATCAGCGTTGTCAGAGAGTAAAATGAAATGAACAGTGAACACGACGAGCGAACTCTCGAGTCGCTGGGCGACCGAAATCGTCTATCATTGTCCTACTTTCGACGCCCGCTGTACTTCATATTCCCACCAAGACTGTATCTATTGTACCAGATGGTCGATTAAAAAATTAACACTACAACGTACGTGCAATTATTTTGGGCGGAGTCATTGCCCTTTGTTATGCGAAATTTTGATGCTATGTGAAATCGTGCGCACGTGTAGTCGAAACTGGTACGAGGGCGACGCGGCGCACAGCGAGCGACACAGCCGCCTCGGTGTTTATGCTCGTTGCTTAGTACTTGCGCGGTACCGTTGCCTCTGCAATAATACGAGATCTCTCCTCGGCGTGCAGGAAAGACACGCTATCATTACGCTATCAGTGTTTATGATCGCTCAATTAGATATTATTAATGAGCATCGGAATCGGATGCTGTTCATGCAGATTGCAGGTACGGGTTATTGATGACTACGGACGGATCAAAACAATCTAAACATCTCAATCGGCTTGGTCCAATTTGTTACAATTACCATTTAGCAAATCGGTGGCTAATGCAATAAAGTTTAACGAGACGACCTTGCGGTCGGTTCGAGTAGAAACCGATAATTTCTATGACAAGTGAGTATTGCGTCGTAGTGCATTGCACCCGAACCGGCGCAGTGCGAGGAACAATGCGCATTATAATTCAAAGTAGTGCTATATCCGTGCTAACCAAACGTGCGCCGGCATTGTCGACGACATCGCGCCATTACCGGCACTTAGCTCATTGACGACTTCTTGTGACGGCGAGCGATCATCGCCCGCGCTCTGCGTCTTCCTTGCGCCGGCCCGTCGTCGCCGCCCCGCCCTGTACACTGTCATTCATTAATACTTAGCTGTAGATAAAGGATACCTCGTTATGGGCATACCGTACCGTACGTGCCCTCTGTTAATCCATGGGGCGCCGCTAACAGTTCTCTTGCCCCTAGTTCGGGCACTTCAGTTACAGCTATTGCAACCGCTGAATACTAATATAATTTATACAACGAATACTTCCGATCGGTTGTGTCTGTAAAGCACTACGTTGTTATATAATTTCAATTATCTTATGCAAAATTATAACTTACGATGCGTTCCACGATAACGCTTCTACCGTCTAAAGTGTAATTTTCATGATCATAACAAAGAAAGATTAACCCAATTTGTTTGTTTACGCTTCACGCTCAAGATGCATTAATAATCGTGTTATTGAGTGGAATATGGTGCTAGCGGGACGAAAGCGGCAAGCGGTGGCTGTTCGCAGACGCGATGTTTATTTGTCTCATGTGAATTAACAGCCGCTGACGCTCGGTCATTAGCACTCGGCCACTCAGCCTCCCACAACGAGACTTGACACATTAAACCTAACAATAATTACATTTTTAACACGCCATGCTCATTGCTCACGCCCCATAACGATGTCAGGCGCTCGTAGCTTGTGAATAGAAATAATAATAGCGAATACCATTCGGAGAATTATACAACATGCGAACGATCACAACCTCTACTTCATCTATCACTTATAAACGTCGCCGCTATAGTCGGTATCATTACGTTTGTTTTTAATGAAATGTTTAAAATTATATCAAAATCAACGAATCGTGAATGCGTCCTGAATGATCATTTCTCTTTTATTATGTTACTCGAGTATCTATCTACATATGTAGAGAATCAAAAGGTGCAACAACGATACCAACTAAAATCCACATGGAATACGAAATGCATTGGCGTCGGGCTTGCAAGCCGATGACGTAAAGACGGGAGCATTAGGCAACGAGTTTGCCGAGTGCAGAATAAAATTAGCAGTCCCCGGCAGGTTTAGCGCCGACGGTGGTGGGCGGCTGCCCGCTCGCTGGCCCGACCAGTTGCGACCCGAGGCCGAACCTTTGCTAATGCAGAGTGTTGCCGTATAGCAAAGATTCCGCGCAAAAAAGAAAATTTACTCTAAAAAAAAAATCGTAAAGACCTGTATCAAAGATTTAAAATTGACAGCCTACTAAATGCAGTGTTTTCTTACTTGAAAACCTCGTTATTCTATTATAGTCGCGCTTATGATAAATTAATAATTTATTAAATAACTATATTAATATATTTTATTTTGGATGCGTAAAGTCTAGAATTTTATTACAGTTATACACAGTTTTAAAATTTGATTTAAATATACAAAACTCAAACATGATGTTGATTATTTATTAAATATATCAGTTGACTCGTATCGCATAGAATGTGTCATTCGTCCGAAGTCCTTCGCGTAATGTACTATTAATGAAATCATTAAACAACCAAGTGACAAACGGCAGTTCCTAAAACATATGATGATTAAGTGAATGACTATTCACCAAGCTATTCCGTGAATTCATTGGATCAATTAACGAGCGACGAGTCGCGGCACTGGCGATAACCTTTAAGACTACGTTTTATCTCGCAGACTCATATTCTGGTAGCTACTTATTTGAAAGAAGGATGTTCGAAATTAACTGAAATGAAATAGATGCCTTTATGGGGTGGAGATTTTAGTAGTATTTCGGGTGCCCACCTGGCGTGGCAACACTACGTAGGAGGTCGGCAAACCGCTTCTCCCTCCACCCACGGGCTCACGCGGTCGCCGTCGCCGCCCGGCGCTTCGCCCTGTCCCTGCGCCTGTCGCGCTGTTTGCGAGAGATAAACATTCTCGTGTATAACGTGCATGGTGTGTACTCATCGCACACCGCTTGCTTTAAACTGAAAATAATCATATTATTTTGATATACAACGCCGTTGTGTCACTAGTAAAAAAACGTAATCAACGGTAAAGCCTCAAAGGGATCTTCTGTTTTATGTTATTCCCATTATTTTGCCATCATCATAGATTTTTTCATCAACATGAAATGTAGATGATAAGCGTGAGAGTAGTTTCAAAGCGGAAAAAAATTGTTAACTAATCATCACAGAAAAGCTGACTTTTAATAGCACATGTTACATTAACACCGTGACGGTACTCCTGACGACTTTTGAAAAGTAAAAAAGTATGAAAACCTCACATCGAAACTGGTAATTGGAGTCTCGAAAATATTTGAGTGCCAAAGGTTTTCGACACTGAGAATGTTATCAAGATTCACGAGAATCTTGATAACACGTTCTACGTAAAACATGCATAAAAGCTCGGCAGAGACATCACGAGTGTACGGACATAGGAAATGTGATGAGCTATCGTTCAGGTTACGTGTTTACTAAATGACAGCGTTAATAGCGACAAGTCGGCACCACCATATCCAACATATTTTCATAATACGACCGCTGAATGGGGCATTGGCATAACAAGGAAGGAATCGATTTCCTCTATTGAACGTCTATTGTGTCCAATATCGTGTTTGCACAGCATTCTTGCCATACCATTTTTAAACTATAGGTCTCAGCAATCTTAGCACCATTTTAATGCTTTTGCAGATTTAATACAATATTTTACTGATAACAGCTACAAGTCAAAGTTGCAAGATTTTCATTGTATTATTGTTCAAAATGCTATAATTTCACGTTACATACTTAGGTACCTACATTCCGCTAAGTATTATGTGTTACACGTTAACAGTCAACATTATTATCAATTGCTTTTATAACTTTTGTGTACAGAAATAACAATAGCAGTATTGTTCGTAGCCCGATAGTTGTAATTGGTGCCAAGACAGGGCATTCAACCGCTGATAGTGGCTAGAAGATGAGTACGACCCGCTTTATATGATGGCGCAGTGGCGAGCGCGACGCTATCTTTTCTGATATTTATTGCCATGCAAATTGCATTCGTCCGCCGGTCACAGTCGCACGGGTCGTGTTCCACGACGATCACGTCCAAATACATGAATTATAGAAAACGTCTAGAGCTCCTTTCACCTTGACACCACTTTAGAAGCCAGGTGAAAACCAATAACCAAATCCACACTTTTGATTTCACCTGCCCCTTGCACTGCATTTTAAGTGCAGCGCCAACTCACCGTGCCAGATTATTTTGCAGACAAAAACAAAACCATTATCGGTTTAAAAGTTAAGATTCACATTTTGTCAAGAAAGAACATTTAGAATGTCGCATTAGATGCCTCGCTACGCTAGTAGGTTTTAGAGCGGAAAATCATTTCCATAATAGATGATGTCTATGGTTTGCCAATCTGTGAGTCACCATAAAGTACTTGGTAGGCTGTTGTTTGCTGTACCGTTACTGTTCTTGTTAAATACAGAGTACCAAGCATAAAAACTCGCTCGATGGTGTCGGATCATTCGGTATTGATTGTTTGGTGGAACCAATTTTTGTCGTGAGACGAGAAAGCTTTCATGTCGGCATGGTGTGAGGCAGGTAATTATTGTTTTAGCCGTCACGGTTCGGTAGACAAAAGACTAGAGCGTATAATTATAATGTAGTGACCTCAACTGACATATCGATAATCGTGTGCTCAATCCTGTTCCACGCGGACCGTTAGCTTCCCGTGCTCGGGCCCGATGGTGGAGCCATTGTTCGTGTTCCGTTCGTTCCGGATGACGATTTTGTATTTGTCTCGCTCCGAGCCATCGCAACCCACCGACATGACATTATAGTACTAACCACTAGCATGTTATTAACTAGTTATTACCATTTTGTGTCAACACTGCGAGGCGATGGAATGCGGTGGCTGGAATAGGTACCTGTTACAAAATTATTGCAGTAGAGACATGGTGGGTCAGAAGTTAACGCACTTTGCCACGTCTATCTAGCGTTGATAAAATCTTCATTTAAAGATTTTGAAAATGCATCACACAGAAAACCCGAGGCGGAATCGCGTACCACGATCACTTACTACCAATAATACAGTATATTTTAAAGTATTAACTAAAAAAATCGAGTCCAACAAACTTACCTGTTTTTATTTTTTCTTACTGAGTTGGTACTATCTCGCTACATCCGGGTTTGATGCTTGTATGCATCCACCATTTTAACCGTAAAGCAAAAATAAAAGAAACTTAAAAACACATTTAAAAGTATTATTTTTTAAATGCGAACATTATTTTTATTATCTATCAGAAAATCAACCATAAGCTTATAAAAATGCTTTAGCTACCTTGTTACAGTGCGAAGATATAGACCAATAAAGCGTAGACAGACAAACAATATTTGTTTAGTAACGCGTTGACTATAGACCAAAACTCAGTAACGTAGAGCAGACATCCAAAAAAAGTAAAAGTTTAGTAGAATAAACTGGTTCATAGATAAAATTAGGTAATAATTGATAACTGCCAATTTGCTGCAGCTTTCAGTTACATCTGTAGTTATTTCTGAACTAAAACTTACAACAAAGTAAATCAGAAGTCGAGACGAAAACGGGAATCATAAAAAATTTGGACAACAGAGATTCTTCATACGTAGGTAATTGTTTTACCAGTTAAGTATCACAGCTATGTATGTAAAATATGACAGGACATTGAACCTCGAGTTTCACAATCATTCTAGACACTGGACTTATTTGCGTATGTATAGGTAAAGTGACAAAGACGGTACCACCAACCTATTGATGGACTTATCTTTCTACTGTACGGTTTTAAATTACAAAAACATATTGTTACATTCATTAATGATATCCCGTTATAAAAGTTAACGCGCATACCACACGAAATACTTGTATAGAGATTCTCTTTGTTAGTAAATTTTCACTTCAATTAAGTACTTGACTTATGGTGTACCGACTTAACAATAACACTGTTGATAGGTGTTTGTGGGTGTCGATTCTGGCTAACGTCAAAATGTACTAAACGAATGCGTGTATTTGTGCAGCACTGGAGCTGTATCTTTCTACATCAGTAAACAAAGGTGGCCTTGTGCCTCGGTATCGTTTTATTGTTTGCCACAGTCCTGCGGTTGAATATCTCCACAGCTTTATATCAAAGTTGTACTTGATGCGCAAGTTTAATAAATTATTTATTGACATTTATTTTATCACCCCGGAATAATGCTTTCATTTAATTTTAAACATGAAATCACGGAATAAATGTATGTAAGGATTTGGCAAGAAATTTTATAAACATAGTGATTCTAGATTGTTAGGCAGCCCTAGCCCTATTGTAATATAATATCTCTTTGATCAGGAGCATTGAAGGGTAACTAGTTATCTAAAAATGAGAGTCAATCTTCCGTTACGATGCGTAGACTATAAATTGTATTGCGCCCGTCTATCCCCCTTCAGTCTTGCTTAGGATATCTCAGGAATCGCATTGTTGAAATAGGCTACCATGGCCGATATTAAGGTACATATTTTGTGCATTTTGCGTATCACAGTGAATGTTTCATAGTAGTATAAATCTGAGGCACAATATTTCGTATACACGTCAACTATTAATAATCGATATTATTTTTATAGACGGCCGAAACAGTTCCCGAGGCTACCGTCAATGAAGTCGCCGAGGAAGCCAAGGCCCCTACTGAAGAGAAAGACGAAAAGACTCCAGAGACTCCCGTAACCGAACCTCTCACGAACGGTACCAGCACACCTGAATCCACTAAAGCAGAGACGCCAGCGAGCGAGGAAGTCGCGCTCGCACCCGCACCCAGCTCGCCTGCTGAGAAGCCCGAGGTGGCGCCGGAACCCCAGCCGGAACCCGAGCAGCTGCCTGTTAACGGACTCTCCTTAGAAGAACCTAAAATGGAGATCCCCGCGGTTGAGAAACCGAAGGAAACCATACCCGAGCCACCCGCCGCAGAAAGGGCAGAAATCGTCCCTGCTCCAGATATTCCTAAAGAGGTTTGTGTTGAACAACTGCCTTTGTTAGAACCTACGCCTCCACCGCTCCCCGCGAATCCCCCTCCCTCGTCAGTGGCATCCTTCGCCGCCACCACTATGGCACCAGAACTGACAGACGCTTCGCTAGCTAACACTGCTGATTCTGCAATCGCGCCTCTCTCTGCACTTCCGGAAACTAAAGATATTCTTGTTAAATCCGAACTCCCCAGCGAAACGGCTACTACCAAAATCCCTGAAAATGAAATTCCTTTTATCTTGAAGGAAAATAATGAAGATGCTCCAGCAGTCATTGCTTGTAAGCCAGAAGTTGTGAACAATGTGCTTGACGAAACTCTAGCAACCGCAACGACTGTAACAAAACAAGTGGACGAATCTCCTAAACTTGACAGTGAAATTGTAACAAAAGAACCATCCGAAACAATAACTTCAGCTATCGCCATTGAAGCCACTGAAATCATAACCAATCCTGTAGCCACAGAAACCATTGAAATCGAATCACAAACTATGGTATCAGAAACTCCAAAAACCATAGTGGACACCGTGGTCACTGAAACTCTTGAAACCGTGGTGCCAGTCGTTTCTGATACCTTTATACCAGAACCGAGGCAGATTGAAATCCCTGAGCGAAAAGAACCTCTCGAAACTGAAACTTTAAAAGACGAACTTACTAAAGTCGATATCGAAAAAATTGAAGCACCAGAGACCTCTGAACTCAACTTCCCTGAAACCGAAACAGTATCTACCCAAGAAGTACAAGATAAAGCTAAAACTGCAGTACAAGCAAACGTTGTATCGGTCGTGAACGAAACTTTACCCGAACCTGAGAATATTCCAGAATGTGTCGAAGTAGATATATCCGAAGCCGACGACTCCTCTCTTCCCCCGCCCCCGATGCAGGACGAGGATGATTGCGCGCCGCCTTTGGACGACGAAAAAGTCGAGGAGAGTCTGAAACAGATTCCAGACCCTATCACGGAAACCGAACAAACTATCGTTGAATCTAAACATGTTTCGAGCACCGAGACGACCGCGACGAACGGAGTACACGACATCAGCCCAGATGCGGCCGATGACACGGAGTTGCTGAAGAAAAAGGCGAAAGCGGCTCTCGCGAACGCAGCCGACGCCATCGAGTGCAACGGCGGGGGAGAACAGGCAGCGGAGTCACCGTGCCTGCCCAACGGAGCCGCCGCGCCAACCTCGTCTGCCGCGCAACATACGCCACAGGTGAATAAAAGGACAGTCTTGCTCTTGTAGTGGATTAGAACCGTAACTTATGGAGCGTTTTGAAACCCCGTTAACAGTTCTCGTATGTAGTTTCATGTGTATATTTATGCCAGCATGCGTGGACCGACAGCGGTCGGAAGAGTCGTGCTCTGGTAAACCTGACGTACTGATGCGGCCAGCCGCTGCTCTCCTCTCCTAATCCCTTCCTTTTTGCTTGAATACGAACTAGTCTTTTGTTTACATGATGTAACAGCATGTCAATTTACTGCTTCAGTGCTAACACATTAATTACGTGATATTAATTTTTTTAATGCATACATACGTTATTGTAGGTATCTTCATGAAAGCATTGTGTTGGATTTGTCATTTTGTTGGAGTTTGTCATGAATCAACTAACTACATTAGTTTGAATGTAGCTTGTGGACATTTTTGTAAACCACAGCTAACAATCATATCATTGTAATTATATCATTGAAGTTTTAGGGGGTAGAAGTGGTAGCAGTCGATAACTTAATTTATATGTTTCCAGGAGCCTCTCCCAGTGTCCGACAAGTTAGCGGATTTGATTCCCGAAGTTCCAGATGTGCCAGAACTTAAACCTGAAACGGTAATTATCTTATCATAATTTTATACACCACTCAAAAAGCAGGTCTAATTCATTACAAAAAAAATGTTCTAATGAAATAGATATTTAATTTTGTCTTTTTAAAGGTGTTACGGCGCGCCCATTAATTACCCTAGTCGATTTTTTTTATCCCCAAGACAAGATGTCATGAGATTTGGCTTGAAAGTAATAATCTTACGTGAGATATTTCAAAATCCGTATTTTTAGTGTAGATACGTTAATCTGTACTTAATTGTGGTGGAAAAGTTTGTTTCGCTGTCTTCCATAACTTTGTTACATCTTTCTTGGCAGCACTTCTCCGTCTTTTAGAAGTGTCTTTTCACATATGCATAACAATTTGGATAACTCGTTATTATACTTGACAGCGTAAACACCAGGTCAGAACCTACTACCTGTCCTACTTTGTGGCGATCGCATAACCGGGAAAAATATTACTGTACAGAATTTGGTCATATTGAAAAACATTTTATACTTAATTTAACACAGAACTCTCGCAGTGTTCTTGCGTAAAAAAAATTACGTAATATTTGCCGATACCCCTTTCCCCCCTACGTGAGAGTGACGGTGAGATTCGTCTAAACGCGTGTGAACCCACATCCATAAATGTCTCTTTTTGTGTTAAAGTAATGAGATGAACGAGACGCTCTCCTGATAGTAAGAGGTATCGCATGTCCATGACAATTGTAGCGATACACAGAACTTTTAGTAATAAAACAAATTCCAGGGCATCGCTGCTTTGGCACTCATTACTTTGTGACATTCGATGGTAAGTCTCAACAGCCCTGTAATTTTGCTAGCCCTTTAAACCGGAACACAGTAATGTTTACACACTACTGCTTGGCGGCAGAATATTTGGTACAGCGGTGCTGCCTTCCCAGACGACCTCCTGCTAAGAGGAGATCTACCGCGTGCTTTGCTATCACTACGGAAATAATATGTGGTTTCGTGTTCAGTTGCAGGAGACGGTAACCGACGTAGCCGTGGCAAACTAAGCTCCGCGCAGTCCCATCATCGCGACACCAAACCGTGTCTATAATGAGCCTATTATTTATTACGATTAGCTGCTGTGGGACCTCGAACTAAGTTCGAGTGATATTTACCTTTCCAATGATGTGAATTTCAGTTTCACAAGCCGTGACCTTAGATGATTATACTATAAGTTTAGCGTGCTTTGCTTCACTAAAATTAAGATTTTATACATTTTATTCGATAGTAATGATAATTATATTACAATAACAAAGTTATATAGGCAGCATACGGTGCGATTAGTTGGTGCCATTATTACAGGGGTATTAGTTTGACATTTGTCTTAGTTTTGCTCGCTCCTAAATTCTTTTATTTCCCAACGTCTAAAACGAATGATGATGAAGAACGTAAGATAATACTAGAATTGCATTTTGACCACGGCAACTATTAAGAATCTGTAGCTTCATCATAGTTAAATAAGTTCGCTATAAAATTCGAATGAAAATTGTTTGTGTATCTATAAAAACTGTGTGGTCATGTTATTACAGTTAAATAAATAAATACCATTTCAGATACCCACATAATTTTAGAATAAAATTATGCCTCACTTGAGGTTTCTAGATATCTTTTTGATGTGAAACATCTATTGGCGCGCCTTGGCAGTAAAACCGATTCGTATGCCGTGACGGCAAACGGCGTGACGTTCTCTCACGCCGTTATTCTCCCTCTACGCGACTTCTTTCGAATGCCTCGTGTATGTGTGCGCGCGCGTATACTCTACACTTCGTCCCTTCTCTGTGTGAGTTGCATACTGTTAAGTTTCACATCTGCCGGGCGTCCCGTGACGGTCAACTTTTTGCATTTTCAATAGGCCACTCAGACAAGTTCTCTTTGATTCGGCATATTTGTATATATGAATTTCACTTTTCATTAGTTATCCCATCTCATAATTTGTCGAGTGCAAATCGACAGATTGAAAACATTGTATAAATTTTTAAGTGTGAATTAAAAATATGAATTTCTTTATATTGTAATCATTAGTGTATTATTTTTTTTTTACTGTGACACATATATTCTAATTTATATTAAGTTGTATAAATTTAGTTATCAGCTCTCTTTATTGCAAGCTCATGGAATTCAATTATAACGTGTCGAAATTTACTCGTATATGTAGTGAGTTAAGACTAGGTATTCAGTAAGTGAGAAGTCGGAATTACCGCCGAGATACGACGGAGTAAAACTTGTGTGATTGCGGATCAAAATTTACGAATGAGAGATGGATTTTTTATTGTTTAATGAAATTGATATTCGGCGGCCAATTTGTGATTATACTATACAATTTTTATCCATTTACAGACATTATATTGTAATACTTAGGAATTGTAGAATCTACATGCTAGTACATACATATTAAGCCTATGTAACGAGTTAGTATTGACAGGCCATACTTAGCTGCTGTCGGTTAGTTATACTTCTCCACCTCATTCATGAAATACAAATAGAAATTTGTAAGGTTTGATATTACTATACAATGCAATTAATCCTTTTCGACGGGAATTTGTGTCCATTCATATGGTTTATAAAAGATTTTGTAATTTTATACATTTTTATGAAATTTAATGTGGCACATCGGCATGGTTAGGAGAATTACTCCAAATAAATAGCCTATACGTGAGTGAGACATTCCATATCAAGTGCTACTTGGAGTCTGAACTACTTGAATATTCAGTGGAACTGGAGTTTCTAACAAAATTCTTCATATTTGAAAACAGGTATAGGTATAATTTCCCTTGCTCAATTGGGACTGTCTTAAAAAAAAGCCATATTTCATATCTTGTATGCAAAATATGTAATTTTAACTTTTAATTCCGTCTGTGAATTAGATTGTTGTGTACTTTTATATTTAGATAATCTTAGGTAATTTTATTCTCAAGATAATTGAAATTTTCAGTCGGTTATCAAAGTAGATTGCTTTTTATTTAGAAAAGTTTGAAAGGACTCCACTGTGTTAGTTAACAGATAAAAAGACATAATTATTTACTTTGAACTGTGAAGGGTTGTAAGCATAGTTGAATGAGGTAAACATTGCTGAAGGCAATGTAGAAGTTTGTATGATATTATGATGTTTGTAATTATGTTATGTACTCCATTTATTAAAACCTAATGTTGATGTGTGAATGTCTCTTATCAATAAAATTTTAAATCTTATTTTACATGTTTCCTTTCTATTTTAAGATCCTAAATATTATCAGGAACCATGAGTTGGTAGGCCAGTTTCAGTAAATTGACTTTTAATGAATTTTTAGGTGCAGAATGTCTTAACTGTTGCAAGTTACGAAACATTTAATCTGAAGAATGTCCAAACCTAGAATCAGATTAGTCCACTATGAGAGTGGTACACATCAAATTGACATTATTTTTGTTGTTACAGTATATTTGTGTAGCTCAATCTATAAAATTATATTTCTTTTTCCCAGTCAAAAAAATTGATTTTTTTGGAGTAATTTATGATAAAGCAAAATAACTCAAAAAAAGTCGAGTTTAGTGTTGTTGAGCTTTATTTTTAAATAGTAGTTTACAAGCCACAATGGATTGTCATATTTCACTCCAATAAATTACTGTCCCCACCCTCATATATAAACACTAGAAAAATAAATCAGTCTTGGAAAATGAAACAATGTGGTGGCATTTTTCTGCATTCCTGCCAAAACTTCAATTAAATTTTTTTTTACTATCCTGTTAAATCATTTGGTAAAGTTCTGCTACGAGAGCTGAAGGGTATGGGTTCGATTCCCACTTAAGACAGGACTAACATAGATGATTGTTCTATCTGGGTGTTCTGTGTGCACATATAGGGATATAGAAAGAAAAAAAAAATTATTCTGTCAGCTGTCTAGTTCCCATAGTACATGCTTTGCTTAGTTTGGGACTAGATGACGCTAAGTGAAATGTCCTCCAATATTTATTTATTTATATTTAATTTACACCTCTAACCAAAAGAAAATAAAAACAATTATGTATAGCCATTATAATACATATATTATACAGGTATAAGCTTAATTTACATTATAGAATAAAAATCTGCGTTATTCTGAAATTTTGATTTCAATGACTACAAAATCTGGGACTCGACTCAGTTGATGTCCTTGGGTACAATACCATCTTAAACCAACGAAATTGAATAATATTTTTATATTGTGGCCTGTTAATAAACAATGTATTTTCATTATAAACATTTTATTACACCAAATATCTGTACAAGTACTTGTGCTTATGAACATTAGTAATATCTTGCTACACCAACCAATACAAGGAGGCCTTGGGCATGGAGCAAGGAGCTTGGTTGAATTGAATAGACTGGTAAGGGGCAGCAAGCATGATGTCAGTGCAGGCCATATATCACCCCCAATTTTCTAGGCCATTATCTTGTGCCAATGTAGAAAAAACTCATTGTATTTTCTTATCAGTGTATTCAGTTTATGTATGTGCTATGTTCAGCAGCATAGAAAGACTGCCGAACTAGATTTTACCAATTTGTTCCAATGTATCTATCAATTTTAGTAGCATATCCATATTAACATCATACAAAAATTTCTTCTGATTCCCATTACTTTCAGTTGACAAAACTAGTTGAAGTAAAGGGTATTTTAACATGTTTAATTCACTTGTTCCTAGGACAAGCTTAAAGAGCCAGTCAAAGTTAGTTATTGTTTCACCATATTCACTATTATGGTTAGTAAGGGTTGCATAGAGTAATTCAGTCTTTTTTTCACTTAGCAATTTCACCAAATATGCTATTTTTTCCTCATGCCAACCTTTATGTTTAAGTAATTCGGGAACTTTGTCCGTATCAAAGTTGCTGTCTTTTAATAAATTTTTAATTTCTTCTTTAGTTGATTTTGTAAGTGTAGAGTTTTTGGGCGTCTGAGTTATGGTGGATGTTCTATGGAAATTGCTCACAAGATCTTCTATAGCCTAGAAATGATTAAAATTAGATTAATAGGTCTCCGCAACTACCTATTGATAATACTTTGAAACTGGCTGTACCTTCTGAAATTCATCCTGCGATTCTATTTGGAAGATAGCATCCATATTTCACAATATAAATATGCAGTCACAACAAAGCGCAAAATTAACGAATTCCTTATATTCGATAATTTATTATTACTTTAATGCGTGTCGTAGTCCGTACTGCCTACTGGAATCAATCAAAATCAGAAATATAATTAGTAGCACAGTAGCAGTATGGTAACTAACGCATGAAGCTATAGGTAAAGATATAGCTTCATGTAACTAACGATACTTCGAAAAGTTAGTCTTTTTTTTTAAATACAATTTGCCCTTTTGTGGAGGCTAAAGCTTTAAAGCCATACTGCCTTGTCTTCCGTTATTGCAATTCATGTCTTACGTCTAAAGTAACAGTCAAAGTCCAGTCTTGGTCAAGTCCAGTTCGTGCCAGTCAAATCTAGTCGTGCTTTAGTAAAGTAGTGGCGTCTTTACTATAAGCTTCGATGGAGTTTTGGAAGCAACACGAAAAGTCATGTTTCACCGCATTATATCACTTTCTCACACACGTGCTTGTAATTCGGCACTTTATGAATAAAACACCATTATTTTTATTTAAACACTCGAAAAACACTAGTTTTGGAAAAAAATACAATGGGGCGCGACACGACTCTGACCGCGTTCCCGCCAAAATTCCTGAAGTGAAGTGAATCTGAATTATCAACTGTCTGTTTTTTCTTTATTTTGCATTTGCACTTTGTGTATTCTGCCAATGTCAAGATTTTCACAGTTTCTAGACTGTCAAAAAAAAAAAACATTTAAAATGCCTTATTCATAGTCAAGTCCAGTCTATGCACTATTTGTAAAGTAGTGGTCACTTCATTTAAAGGTATTACAAAATTTTAGCTGGTTTCTTGTATCGAACTCTTCTGGCGAAACGCAAAAAAATATTTCACTGTATTGTATTATTTTCCGAAACTGTTTTTCGAGTGTTTATATTGAGAGTAATGGGTATCTTAATCATAAAATGCCGAACTACATACAAGAATGTTTATGGTAGTAAAATATGTCATTTTGTTGATGTTGCTTCCAAATCTCCGTACAAGGTTCCAGTAAAGTCACCAATTCTTTATTGAGACAAGGAACAAAATTTTAGCACGGTATGTCTCGGTTATGATTTTACGGTAGTGTTTGATCTGAGATTTTACGAATATGAATATTATTATTTTTTTATGGCAAAATGCATAAAATGATACGCCAAAAATAAAAACGTATATTTAATTATTTTTTATCGCAGTTTTTGTTCAAAAAGTAGCATAAATGTGACTAAACCCTTTGAACTAAATAATTTAATAATAAAATAGAAATAATTTTAAAATAATAAATAAGATTTAATTGATTGAATCAGGCGTTACTTTGCGGAAGTCCATTTTGAGTGTTCTAGGTATATATTTAGTTTATTTCCGCTTAACAGTCGTTCCAGCTACAACAGAAAAGAGGATTTAAATTAAAAAACTTGACGTAAATATGAAACACTTGAAAATATTTACTAAAAAACTTAATGATAATTAAAATACCTATTCGGAACTTTACTAATAATCTAAAACTAAATTTCACATTAACTTATAAGCTTAAACAAAACACTAATTAAAATAAAAACAAAATCCACAAGTATTTATATCCTCTTCGCTGCAATAACCACTTGCCGACACGTGTTTCGCCTCTACACGAGGCATCCTCAGGACGTGTTGACTGTCCGAGCGCTTGGCCCAGACCGAGATACTTAAAATACTAAAAAAATGACACAAATGATATAAATACTTGTGGATTTTGTTTTTATTTTAATTAGTGTTTTGTTTAAGCTTATAAGTTAATGTGAAATTTAGTTTTAGATTATTAGTAAAGTTCCGAATAGGTTTTTTAATTATCATTAAGTTTTTTAGTAAATATTTTCAAGTGTTTCATATTTACGTCAAGTTTTTTAATTTAAATCCTCTTTTCTGTTGTAGCTGGAACGACTGTTAAGCGGAAATAAACTAAATATATACCTAGAACACTCAAATAAGATTTAATAAAAAATTGTGTTAATTTTTTTATGTTGTTTCGAGTGTTTATACATAGTCTTTCACTACTCTTGTACTGTGTCTCTAGAAGAGACACAGTACAAGAGTAGTGAACTTCGCAACATAAGTTTCATTCGGTACCAAGTATCACAAAAAAAAGATGAATTCCTTATTTTGAAGCTTTTAATTAATATGTATTCATAAATATTGGTAGTTACAATTTGTATGTATTCTTTCTCTTTTAAATATTTATCATGAGACTACCTGTATCGAGTTCTACCAATACAACAATTTACGAATAAATATAAAAAATAAGTACTAATCATAAGTACCTAAGTACTATAATTAATCTACACAATGAAATAGCTAGGTAACAAAAGTTAGGTTTACTATTGAAATGTTGTGTACATTCTTAGATCAGTTACATGGGTAGGTAAGAATAATTTGAGTTTAAAAAAGAATACAAAACAATATTGAAGAGAAAAATATGGGAACAAATTTCAAAAAAACTAATAACATTAGACATTAATAAGACAAACAGAACTATCCAATATTGGTAATTAAATGCGTATTTTTATCATAGTAAAATTACGGCAAGTAACAATGAATATTACATATTTCTTAAGTTACCTATTTAAATTAGGTACACAAAGACCAATTTAAAAGACTTTTGACATATAATTTAGTAAAAATATTGCGGTCTTTTTCATTGCACTTCATAAGACATTGACTGCAACATTTTTAATAAGTTTAGATCTGTCAACGTAAGCTTTCAATATTGGTCTTATCAAAAAAACAAATCTATAGTTTGTTCATAAAAATCTCTATCCCATTTGTCAGTTTCAAATTATTAACACTATAAACGAAACGAGAGTTTTTTCTTTCATTACACGCATACTTACTACGAACAAGGTATACAAGGAATTTAACTCCATTCAAAAATAGACACAAACAAATGTCAACTTTTACCGAAGTAACAATCGATCGATCAATCAAAGGAATTGTAACTCAATTTTTGTGCTTACGTGAAAACTTCGCGTAGTCATTAGAAGCATTGTATTTATTAGTCATTACATTATTTAATTACGTGGGCGAATGTACTGAAATCAATTACATTAATGCTAATGATTAATGTTTTTATACCCTTCTACAGCTGGTGGCCTAAGCAAGGAAGCGGAGCGTTGGTTGTCCAGATGCAAGATGAGTCGACGATATTGTCACTGTCGCGGGTCGAACCTGGACCAGATTGGCACAGGACCGCGGCAGATTGTATAACAAGGGAGGCCTATACCCAGCAGTGGTATAGAGATGGCTGTGGATAATGATGATGAAAAAAAAATACAAAAAAACATGAATTTTCAGACAAGCACCGTCAGTTACTCATTTCTATGATCGACTATCAAGATTTAAAAGGTTCAAACACATGTAACTCTTAAAAGTCTTAAACTATCCAATAGTGTAACTTGGGTTTTTTAAGGCTGCTATTGCTATTTATGCTAACGATAATAATCTCAATTTATCCAGTTTATTTTAGGCAAGCATGCTTCGACTTCGCTTGACATCAGGCGTGATGGCAAACAAAAGCAAGCCTATTTACTCTTAAGAAAAGAATACTACTTTTTTTCAAAATTCAAAAGTGCTAATTATGGTTGGAGAAAACGAATTTTTTGGAGGTGATTTGTCTTGATCGATTGTTTTTTTATATTATACTAAAAGCTCTAATACCCAAATACTGCATATCTTGTTCATAGCATATTCTTAATTCTATTTTAAGTAGGCACAATTAGTATTTTCTTATCTTAAATAACACTTAATCAGGTATTTCTAAAATCGAAAACATTACCTTACCGTACTGTACAATGTACACTGACATTATGTAGGTACATAATTCAATTACTGAAGGGCGTATATTAACCGCATTCATCATTATGATTTCAAGATTCAAAATACTAACGTATTCCTGATTTTCAATTCTATTGTAAAAATACAAGTTCGAACATTCGTAAAAATATCGTTTCAGAGGGGTTAGCATATCGATTTGAGAAATTTACGTACTACGTAAACGATAGAGAATTGTATGTGAATCTAGCGGGAATAAATAGAAACTCTTTTCATATATTTATCTAGTATTTACGTAGTACGTAATTCTTGCAAATTAATATGCTAGCCTTAGTTTTCAGAATACTATGTTTTTTTTTACGAGAATTGATGCGCAGCAAGATAAAAAATTTAAGATTCCTAGCAAACGAATTTGGTTAACTTTGACCGCGGCAAATTGATGCAACGAAAAGAGAATGTAATCTAATTATTCTCTTTCGTTTGTCAGAAGACGGTCGCAGTCCGAGTGGATCAAATCCGTACGCTAGACTACACGGTATACGATTAACAACTATTAAACGGCAGCATCTTGGTAACTACAAAACTATTGTTATTTATAACCATCTATAATGTAGGTAAATATATTGGGCTGTGATATAGCAACTACATAAATGCAACAATTAATCAGTAAACAGAAAAGTTCCATGTAAACATCATATCTAGCACCAGTTATCATATGTCCAGTTATAAAGCAGCAAGCATGCGCTGCGCGGTGGTTTTGATACTCTATTCATAGAGTGGAAATGAAACGGCTTTATAGCATCGTCCAGTTTTCGCAGGACAAAAAAGCTGATATTTCTTTTTGTTTGCAAGATAACCAATATGATTAACTTATCTTTTGGTTTAAGTTGAGAAAAGTATTACTCGCAGAGTATCGTGACTTCTCGATTCGGCTACTTAGTCTAATAAATTGAAAGAATTCTAGTGAGTTTACGAAAAAGCTTTCAATTGTTCGGTACCAAGATGTATGAAAACTAAATCAGCGTGATGCAAATTTAAAATAACTATAATTTGTTACATTTTGGCACTGAAAATTCGATGCAAGTATTCTCGCAAACTGACATGCTAGATCTGTGACTTAAATGATTTGAGATAGAATATCGAAATGATATTTTATAACATGTAATTGAAAAACACAAAAGCAATAGATAATAATTTCTTTAGCATTATAATTACAGTTTTATATGTATACGTACTTATATTCTGTTCAATAATAGCTGCATGTGCTAATTGAGATTTTTCATATTTTAATTACATTACTAAATAGTAGATATTGATTTGATATAACGATATAATCTGGATCACATAAGACCTAATATTGTCGGCCGTACCTAACATATTTAAAGAGGGAGGAAAAGTAATTGTGAGCACGGACTTCTATTAAAGGGATATATGGTCACATAACAGCTCGCATATTTGCACTTATTGTAGATAGTGTAATTTTCCAAAAAAGTGTACGACACCGCTTTTGTCTATGTATAAATCACAAAATATATTAATTATCAAAATGAAAGAGATCGAAAAAATTTTTTTTAAAAAAGTCATCTTCTCCATTTAAACTGACGATCAAATAATTTATTTATAACAATTTTAATGTAGGGCTAGATAACATACTTTTTTAAATCATTGTAACTTAGCACTATTGGAAATGTGAAAAGGGAGAGCGAAAAAAAGTAAACATAAGTTTACGAGAAACATCGTTATTAAAAATTATCGGATAAATGTCATTAATATTGACCTGGGCAGCGAGTATTACGTACTACATAGAATAGAATTGAATTGTCGCTAACTTTTTTTCTTCAAAATATACTATAATTAATCAATTATACAAATGTAATATAATTAATCAATTATTTATAATATGTAAGGCACATAGCATATTTAGCTGCGAAATTATTGCATCGACAGTAAGTAATCGAATTGGCGAAGAAATGGCATATCAGACAGATGGTGTATTTCCCAAAACGGTATGTGTAACCTGGGGAACTATTATGAAACAACTACTGTTAATTCTGGTATTCGATACTGCATCATGTATTATAAGTATACTCATAGAGATGGGATAAAAATATCTCCAGTGCCAGAATAGTTGTGCAGAATTTTACCTTTTATTAGCAGAAACTATTTAGTACATTGTACAAAATTCACTAGATGTGATTTTCTGATGCGTCATACTAACTACTTATACAATATATTTCTATATAATTAAGATAGAATAACGCGTTAATCACCCTGTTTACTTAACACAACAAGTCCTTACATTATTGTGATGCTAGGAAATTGCGACATAACAATCAAAAACAATAATTAATGTCAAAAATTAAAAAAAAAAAATGTAACATATTCAACGTTATTGCAATTATTATAAAATAAATCTAAGATATCTTACGAAATGTATTTTGTTTTTCATACATTACCAGCAATTCTTTCGCATTCATCCTTGGTATTAAGTAAATTGAAAATACAGCCATGTCAAATAAATAAAATACTACGAAACTAACAAATTAAGAGTTAAAAGATTTGCTGGTAAATAATTGTAATTAATTAACTAAAAATTCCAAATAAGTACTAATTACAAGTAAGTACTAAGTACTAGAGCATGCGGTATATAATACGGCAAGCGTTAAGTATCCAATTGTAAGTAATAGTTGAGTAAAATTAATAATTTCATCGTTTTTTAAACAATATAGTAAAAATGGTACAAAATGTTCAATTGTTTAACCCTTTGTAAGGTATAAGGCATATCTTTACCGCCAACAGCATTTTTTTTATGTATGTACAATTTTTTATATAGTTAAAAACAAGCCAAAATCAAACACAAAGATTAATTATATTTTTCTGTTTTCTGTACTTCTTATAAGAGGTTGAACAAACACTGACATTTATGAGAAACTTAACTGTGATGTTGAGTCTAGTAAAATCTGAGTCTGATTTCACCAATATATTTCGAGTAAAGAAAATACAAATACTTATACAACCATTAAATAAAATCGACGGGCTTATAAATCGAATGTGAAACGTAACGTGATGCGACACGGTGCGGAAATACCAAAACTTATAAGTGATTCACTTAGCTAAGGAAAATGTTCGGACAAAGGAACCGTGCTCCGGATAAACCCGGGCGGATGGAAAATCTTTTTCTAGGCCGAGTCATGTCACGTCTTGTCGATTTCTTTCGCTCACCAAGAACAATAAGGTGAAGCGGATGGTCGCATGTAAGATAATGCAGTACCTACCTAAGTCGACGACTTCCTAACCCATAGACACCGCTTACATCGCGAATAAGTGATGTATACTGGAGATGCACTAAAACAACTCTGACAGCACGCAAAGTTGCATGAAGGCCGTAAAAAACACCTAACCTGTCAACCATTTTGTCAACCTGTTTGACCACAGCTCACCTGATGTTAAGTGACGGTGTGGACGAAGTTGGTAAAGCACACCTAGCCTGAAATGGAACTGGCTCTCAAGTGAGGCTGCCGGAACACACCGTTAGATGCTTAGCGGCAGATTTTCAACTTGAGGGTGGTAGCTAGCCAGTCGAGTACTAGAAAGTACCCTACCACCACGCTATGGTTTCCTCACGATGTTTTCCTTCACCGGCAGCTCAAGCTCATTGTTGGGGTTTGAACCCACGCCCTTCGGCATGCGAACCTACCGCGCTAACCACTGAGCCATCATCGCTACAAATGAACCTATAAACAAATATGACGGACAGGAAACGAGTAATAATAATTTGAAATTTAAGGCTGAATGTTAGTTTTCATAGTTGAACATCAAAATGAAATAGATTGTACCGGTTATTATAAGGCAATGTTTTAATTGGAGTTTATCAAAATTGATCACAGCTGGTAGAAAACTTAGCTCGGCGTTAGAATAACAACTACACTTCACATATTCACCTCAACTGAGTAAAATTATTATCACACTAAACAATCTTCAGGATATGTCACATTTTATTGTAAAATCCACGAAATCAGTTTAAATATTCATGTCTATAGGGTTTAAAGTCGTTGACTAATCAAATAGTGTCTAATTAACAAGCCCTGCGTCCTTAGCCATGCTGTAGAATATTGAGTTCCTATCGGCTAGCAGTTGTTCTGGCGGCGCGTACTCGACTAGCTGGCCTTTGTCGAGCACCATCACTTTAGTCGAGTCCATGATAGTATTCAGCCGGTGAGCGATCGTCAGAACCGTGCATGACGCAAATTCTGATCGGATTGTTTTCTGTGGATTAACAATATTCATTTATTGGACCATGTTCATTGAGACAACAAACCGCCTTTACTAACTTTAGAATTACGTTAGTAAAGGCGGTTTTTTGTAGGTCTCATTCTGCGGGTCCGAAAGTACCCAGCACACAGTACATCTTAATGAAATTTAGCGAATATATAAGGCATCAAAAAGCGAACACGATACAAATGTAAAAAAAAAATTCAAGGTGATACTGTTTACTATTTACGCGGAGAACGTGGAAACATGACCAAAACGACAGAGGGACAGAAGAGAAGAGAGAGTGGGGTATGCACAGTTAAGAAAAAACTAGTACGGATATAATGTTCCATCATCATCATCTCAGCCGTAGGACGTCCACTGCTGGACATAGGCCTACCCCATTGACTTCCATAAAGACCGGTTGGAAGCGGCTCGCATCCAGCGCGTTCCTGCGGTCTTTATGAGGTCGTCTGTCCACCTTGTGGGTGGACGTCCTACGCTGCGCTTGCCGGTCCGTGGTCTCCACTCCAGAACTTTGTAGCCCCATCGGCCATGAGTTCTGCGTGCTATGTGCCCTGCCCACTGCCACTTCAACTTGCTAATCCGCTGGGCTATGTTGGCTTTAGTTCGTCTACGGATCTCCTCATTTCCAATTCGATCTCGTAGGGGAACTCCGAGCATAGCCCTCTTCATAGCTCGTTGTGCGACTTTGAGCTTATTAAGAAGGCACATAGTCAGACCACGTTTCAGCACCATAAGTCATCACTGGTTACACACATTGGTCTAATGTTCTTTAGAAATTTGTATAAAAATTGTAGGATCAAGTCCTACAATTTTGTTTGGCATAAAGAAATAACACGCACACAAATACGTCAATATTTGTGCAATTAGCGTATGACAAGTGAAAATCGTATTTTGTATTCGTACATTTGTAATACTTTTTCTTATCCATGTATACCCTACTTCAACGTCACTCATAACCGTCCCTGTTTTGTTTACTTCACAGAATGTTTAAATGTTCTTACTTCATTGGCAGCAGAACGCGCACGAGCGTCATGAAAACAATCGGATTGGGAAAATTCTAGTTTTTTTTAATGCCTGATGGCTGACAGGCTAAGTGTTTGATCACAGCTCACCCGATGTGAAGTGACAGTGTGGTCGAAGATGGTAAACCGCCTAGCTTGGAATGAAACTGGCTCTCAAGTTAGGCTTGGCTACAGACTTTTAAGTTAAGGTTAGTAGCTAGCAAGCAGAGTACTAGAAAATACCCCACTACCATCCAAGTTTCCTCAAAATGTTTTACTTCACCGGCAGCTCAAGCTCAACGATGGGGTTTGAACCCACGCCCTTCGGCGTATGAATCGATCACACTAACCACTGAGCTATTATCGCTACAAGAGTTACGTAATTGCGATCAGGACAACTTTTGACTATAGTGATCAATAAAATTGACATCTCCGTGTTTCGTGTTTTGCTGGGAAATGAAGAATAAATTAGAATCACATGTTGATGCTAGTTGTTTGTGTACTGACGTACCTGAATGAGTTCGTCAGTCTCGAGATCGACGGCGGCCGTGGCTTCGTCGAGCACCAGGAGAGGCGTCTTGCGCAATAACGCGCGCGCCAAACACACTAGTTGTCTCTGTCCCACTGACAAATTTTCACCACCCTCTGCGATCTCATGCCTCAGCCCCGCTTGGAGACCTGTAAACCGTAAGTTTTTTAGTGTTAAAAATAAGTTATTTTTAATCGACTCAGGGGAGGTTCTCAATTGGGGTTTATATTATTAAAAACAAGCCAAAATCATATACAAATATTAATTATATTTTTCTGTATACTTCTTATAAGAAGTTAAACAAACACTGACATTTAAACTACAAAACTAAAAACAAGAAAAATTAAATTTAAGTACCTTGTACGAACGCCTTGAGATGCGCGTGTTCTAGCGAGCGCCAAATGTCCTCATCCGTGTAAGTCTCGAAGGGGTCGAGGTTCATGCGCAGAGTCCCCGAGAACAGGACCGGGTCCTGCGGAATGATTGTGATGCGCGAACGCAGCTGGTGCAGGCCGATCTTCGAGATGTCGATCCCGTCGATCATTATTTTACCGCTCATCGCCTCCACTATCCTGTAACGAAAAAGAAAAGTCAGTATGAAATATGTTTGGCTGGTTTTTGTTAGGGTTCCGTACCCAAAGGGTAAAAACGGGACCCTGGTACGAAGACTTCGCTGTCTGTCTGTCCGTCCGTCTGTCTGTCACCAGGCTGTATCTCAAGAACCGAGATAGCTAGACAGTTGAAAGTTTCACAAATTATGTATTTCTGTTGCCTCACTTAAGAGTCAGTTGCATTCCAGGCTAGGTTTGCTTTACCATCTTCGACCACACCATCACTTAACATCAGGTGAGCTATGGTCAAACACCTATCCTATTAAACATAAAAAAAACTTGTGACCCTTGAACATAAATATAGTCATTTTTTTTTTGCTATTTCCTAGTTGTACCCATAGTGAAAGTTTTTCATAGTATTGAGAAAAATGACAACTTTCGTCTTATATGTTACCTGAAGAGGCCGAGCGTGAGCGTGGACTTGCCGGCACCTGTGCGGCCGACGATGCCGAGCTTGTCGCGCGGCGCCACCGCGCACGTGATGTCGCGCAGCGCCGGGTCCGTGGCGCGGTACCCGAGCGTCAGCCGCTCGAGCTGCAGCGCGCCTGTTTCCGGCCACGTGGCGCCCGGGCCCGCTTCTACGGTCCACGGCGCCTCCTGCCATATAACAATAACCGATGTCAGAGGCGTAACTATATCTGAAGTCTAGTAGCGATGATAGCTCAGTGGTTAGCGCGGTCGGTTTGCATGCCGAAGAGCGTGGGTTCAAACCCTATCAATGAGCTTGAGCTGCCGGTAAAGAAAAACATCGTGAGGAAACCTCAGCGTGGTGGTAGGGTACTTTCTAGTACTCGGTTGGCTAGCTACTACCCTCAAGTTGAAAATCTACCGTTAACCATCTAACGGTGTGTTCCAGCAGCCTCACTTGAGAGCCAGTTCCATTCCGGGCTAGGAGTGTTTACCATCTTCGACCACACCGTCACTTAACATCAGATGAGCTGTGACCAAACACCTAGCCTGACAGCCATAAAAAAATGTCCGTTAAGTTTGTGTATTAAATCAATATCGCAAATGGATATGCTAGCCCCTCAGAGCTAATGCCTGCAGTAGCGGCCTTATCGCTAAAAGCGATATCTTACAGACAATTATGGAATTTGTTTTCTTTATTTAATCATGGAATGGAATAGAATTAACATGGATCCAGAAGGCTACAAACACTTTTTATAACATTAATGTTTAAAATATTTCTTACAGTTTCCGTTTCCGCGTATTCCTTTATCCTTTCCACTGCGACAATATTGGTTTCAACTTCAGACGTCATTCTTACCAGCCAGTTCAGAGTTTGTGTGATCTGAAAGATAATTATTAACAAATTAATCATAAATAGTTACTATTCAGGCTAGATCTGTATTACCATCTTCGATCACACCGTCACTTAAAATCAGGTGAGCTGCAATCAAATACCTAGCACGTGAACCATAAAAAATATACAACAGGCTAGATGACTATATTTGAATAATCGGTTAATTAATACCTTTGGATTAGTTAAATTGATAATCTTGATATCAAGATTAACCTCAAAAATGTGTTTTTTTTTTTTTTTACCTTACAAATTTACTTTCAGTATTTCGCCATTTAAAAAAAAACGCCAAAACGGTTAGAACTGTCATGGCATCTAAATGACGTCATGCAGTGTAAAATAATTAATGACTCTCGCATGGTGTGACGTCATTCTGTTTCATATTCACGGTCACATAACTGAATGCCTAATTATGCATAAATTAATGAGCCCTGTTGGCTCATTGGTAATATGTCTGCCTTACGAGCTGTAGGGCGTGGGTTCGATTCCCGCCCAGAACAAAACGTTTTATGGTATAAACAAATGTTTGTTCTGTGTCTGGGTTTTCTGCATGTATTATAAGTATGTATTTACAAAAAAAAAAAAAAATATTCTATCAGTTATCTGACTTCCATCACACAACGCAACATCTCACGCCCTGTTTATTTTGGGGTCAGATGGCACTGTGCGTAATGTCCTACGATATTTATTTATTTTTCAAAAATAATTAAAGTATATAATTTTGATTTTATTTTTGCTCTCTTCTCATGCATATCATGATTAATTATATAAAAAGAGTGTAATAATGACCTGTAGCGCGTAGCTGACAGAGAGGCCCACGATGCCAGGGCTGATGGTGTTACGGCCCAGTACGACAAACAAAGCCGAGAAGAATATAATGAGGTTGCCGATCATTTCCAGCCGCACGGCCAGCCACCGGTTTGCAATAGTGCTCGGGTAGTGGCACGATTGGTTGTAGTCCACCTGCCGCTCCGATTCCAGTACGAATCTAGTAACATACAATACAATACTCAATATTTTATGGCAATGTTATTAGATTATATTTTTCTTAGTAGAATACTTCCCAACCTGTAAGGGTTACAGCAAATAGTATGAAGCAGTGCGATCCATTCTATAATAAATTTTATAGTATTTTTTTATGTAAGTACGTTAAAGTATTATAATAGTATTATTTACGAATATATGGAGCAGTAGAGTTTTTTCTTCAAGATTTAAGAGTTGTAAGTTGTTCATAATGGATACAATAACCACTTTTTGATATGGTCAACCCCAAGCTTATATTATAATTCTATTATAGTAGCATACATACATAGGTACATATGTATATAATTTTTAAGGTACATCTATCTAATCTATCTATCTATCTAATCTAATACCTTTAAACGAGCAATTCTTGTATATATGTATATATTTTCTGAATCTCGGAAACGGCTCCAACGATTTTCATGAAATTTATTATGTTTCGGGGGCGACAAATCGATCTAGCAAGGTTTTACTTTGAAAAAAGATCTTTTTATTAGTGTTTTCAGGCAATGAAAAACCGAGCAAAGCTCGGTCATCCAGGTACTGGTTGTTAAATTGTTTATTTTATACTTCCACCAAGCTCCGGGGCCGTGCCTTTTTTCCAACATTTTACAATTTCTTTTTTAACTAATACAATTTTAAATGTAACTAGAGGCTGTATAAGAAGCAAGATATATGTATTTATATATCACTACGCACACAATGATATAATGTGACTCACCATCGAATGTCTCAAAATAACGATACCCTTGACTTATTTGATATTAACGGGGGATTATTTTTACTTTACAAAAAATGTTGAAACAATTTCTCAAATTCTTTTGCAGAGTTAAAATATCCCCCGTACTATGCCTTTCTTATTGCAATTTCAGATAGGCGCTTAAAAAGTACGGTACAGTACGAACGAGACAAGACATACTTGAACACGACGCTTTCCTAAAATTAGTTTTGGTAGTACTTATTCCATAGAAAGAGTTATAAAAAAAAATACCTTTCAGAAACTCCATAAGCTCTGATAGTTGTAGCTCCGGTGATACTCTCGCCGAAATGCGAGTATATTGGTGATCGTGATATCGACTCCAATCGCTTCAGCTGTCGCGAACTGGCCACGTAGAATCGTTGAATTACGTAGTACACGAAGCCGATAGGGACAATCATAGCCAAGAAGATTGGTGTCGATAAACTTATCACGAATAGTGTCCCCAATACCTGGTGTGATATAATTAGTATGAGCAGTAATCTTTAATACATACATAACTGTAATGTTAACCCTATGACCACCACAGTCGATTATTCTGCAAGTTTTTTGACATTTTGCTATAGAACAAGGCAACGCGACGTATTGATTTTACGCACAGAAAAATAGGGTCACAATGTAAAAACACAGTTGATTTATTTACTTGTTAATATTTTTTTCTTTGGTTTAAAAAAAAAACATGTCTTGTTGCGAAGGAGATTTTCAACTCGCTACTGTTTAAGATAGTATATTTCTAATTAAAGAGAAAATGAATGAGTAGTTTTAAGATCTAATCATGAAACTACTATAAATAATAATTAAAAAATAAATGATTTTAGCTGTAATTTTTTTTTTAATTTAAGTACTTCATTTAAGAACTTATGTTTAATTTTGATCTTGCATTAACTCTGGGCTTCTTTCTGAACTTCACACAAAAATAAATGTTCAAAATTGCTAATAACATTATTGGTTGTTTTTGAAAATTTTGGAATGTCGTTTCTTTTTACATGTATGTAGGTATGTATTTTTTCCCTTGGAGTTAAGGGTACAGCGATAAATTTACACCGTGGAGGTCAAAGAGTTAAAACTTAAAAGCGGTTTGATGTTGTTCAGATGGCAAAGATGGCGTTGACGCTGCTTTTTTTACTTTAAATATGTTGTACGAAACACGATATAGAGTTCTAGTTTCAGAAACTTATTTTGTCTTTGCGTCAGTTATAGGTTAATTTTTTATGCCATGCCATTGCTATTTCTGTTCATCAATCAACGTCGCCCCTAAAATGCTTTCACAGACTGACCATGTGTTCCGCTCTTTATAGGAGCTTGATGAAAATTGTGTATACTCGTATATATTCAGGATCAGTTTACAAATGAAAAGCGATTTTTTAAATAACAGATTGTTTATAACTTTGTTGATAAAATTTCAAAACAACAAAACACATGAACGCAACACATTAAAGCTGATTTTCCCACATGAACCCGAGTGAATTGCGATTTTGATGATTCTTATCAATTTCCATAATACCCCAGCGATGATTTTGTGGGTAAAACTAATAATTTTGAATACGTGAGCACCAATGTTACATACCAAACAAATGTACCACCGAATCACAAATTTTATTCGGTACAAACAAGAAACAAAACCGTCTACAAAAAATAACGCGGCAAAGTAAAACGATACCCACCAATAAAACCCGTGTTTAAAAAGATAAAACAAAGGCCGACGGAAGCGGCGCCTGTACTCGTACCTCGAACGCGCAATATATGGTGTCGCTCAACTGCGAGGGGAGAGACGTGTCCAAAACGTCCACATCCTTAGAAAATCTAGACAAGATCCTGCCAAGGGGCGTCACTTCGAAGAATTGCAACGGTGTCCGTAACACATTGCCCAACAACATGGAGTGGAGAATTTTCGCCGCGCGCCAACACGCCAGGTACGGCATTAGGTCGGCGAAAAACGACGAGATGGCTGCAACAACGGCATTACACCTTAGTTACTGTCCGCCACCGCGACTGAAAAAGCGGCCGGCGCTCTAACCACGCGGTATTAATAATGAATACATTGTTTATTATCTCGCAACTACGGGAAGCGAAGGTGTGCCACGAACGGGTGTAGAGGTGCGATAGTGCAAATAAACTGCTACTCTATTTTAAGAATGCATGCACGACAGCTATACCTAGATGTTAAATCGCTATCTAAGCATTAATAAGAAGCATTATAATCTAAAAAGGAACTAAAAAATAAGTTGTAGCTATTCATATCTTTCATGTGTTCCACTGTAGTATTTATAAACTGATCCTGTGTGTTGTGCTGTTCTTCTACAAAAACTAGTAAAAAAAAAATACATTTCACATTTTCAAACCACGCTCCGTAATACGGCGCCATAGGATTTGCTTTAGGAATAATGAACGTATGAAAATTTTACAATTTAGTTTTTGATGGCTTTACGTAAAGAAAATACGACGAATTTTAGCAGATTTTGTATATAAGAATATATCCAATTATTTACGTACCAAACATGTGAGTTTTGATCGTCAAATCATATGGACTCCGAATAAACTCTCAAAGTTTGGTAATGCGAGTGTTTGAACATGTCACGTACAAAAACAGATCTCTGATATCTACGCTTGTTGCGTGGACGTTTAGTTTTTTTGAACTTAACTGCGTCTGTACATAACACGATATAAAATTCACTTTCATGACAACAGCATGAGACACAAGTCGTAGCTGTAGACTGCGTTTGGTACCGGTATGGGACCAAGTATATGGCTGTATTAAACTACTCACTAAAAAGTATTTTCGATTTTCAATATTACCTATGTAGTATTTTGTAAACATAGTTCATATATAAACTTGTACAACAATAACTATCACATGTGATATAATTGTTTTGTCACCAATAAAGGTCTGTATCTGAGGCTCTGTCAATTTGCGAGATATACATATGTATATAGTAAACGATAGAAAAATGCATGGAAACTAGGAAAGCACCCCTGGTTATATAAATGGTAAATGGAACCGCTTTTTTATGGTTGACTGGCTATTTGATCACAGCACTCCTTAAGTGGCGGTGTGATCGAAGATGGGACATTTTGCGTCGAATTCATACTGGCCTTTAAGTGAGGCTATCTGAACACGTCGTTAGTGCGAATTAATTGCTTAGTAGCTTCTTTACATCCATTTTTTCTGTCGCTTACTTGTAATTCTCACATTCCATGCTAGAGTCAATCGGAAGGTACATTTATGGCGCGGTATACAGGAGCGGAGTGGAGCGGGGCTTGGCGCTCGTCATACCGAAAAGAAGCATGAGGTCCAGCCGCGTAGCGTCATCGGCAGCACATTGTCGAGCACGTCCACGTCCTTGGAGAAGCGGTTGAGCACGCGGCCGACGGGCGTACAGTCGAAGAAGCCGATGGAAGGCGCTCGAAGCACGCCGGCAAGCATGGCGGCGTGGAGGGCGCGCGCCGCACCAAGAGTGCCCAGGTACAGCGCAAGCGATGACACCGACACCGACATCACTGGCACACCACTCACTCTCAACTACGCGCTAACAAACGCCGGCGCGGCCTGCCTAGTGTGCGAATACCCTCCGAGTCGTATTACTACTACTAATTATCAAGGAACACGACAAGACACGAGCACTATCCTGCCGACCGTTCGGGTCGTGATGAACTTATTTTGTTATCTCTTTAAGATTTGTTATTAATTTTAATAGCTAATAAGTAAATGTCAAAGTTTGCATCATATGTAGGGCGCGGTATCCTCTGTTTCTTTGATCGATGGGGCTAATAAAACTCACAATTGAATGTCTCAAAGTAATGAACGCCAAGCCTACGATACCCTGGACTTCGTTTTGTTACTTAAGTTCTGGTACCGCTCAAGGTACCGCTGTAAGCTTACGGACACATTTATGTGAAGATAAATGTTTGTTCTGTGCCTGAGTGTTCTTTATGTATTATATAATACAAAAAATAAAGGTACATAAGTATTCTAATGGTTATCTGGTTCCCATATTACAAGCTTTTGCTTAGTTTGGGGCTAGATGGCGTTGTATGAAATGTCCAACGGTGTATTTTTCTTGGTTGATTACCCGGTTTATTTTGTATAGTTATAGATTTTGTGGAAAATGCCTTAAGAGTACAGAATAAAATTACGGACTAATACAACCGATAAAATATATTTTTTAAACATGTTGATTTCGGAGGGCATCCGCACATAATCACGTCTTACATTATATAGGAGAAAAATTACAGTAGATAGAAGACATATAGATACATATAAAATTGTAAAAAAAATGGAAACATGCACACAAAAATAATTTCCATCTAAAAGTCACGAAGGATATTTATTAACGTTTATTTTTATTTTTTATATAAGCATTTAAATAACGTTATTATCATTCAATATGGTTTGGAATATTATATATCAATTTGTCGTTTAATTCGTGTTCGTGTATTCAATCAAGCCTAGCTTACACAACAGATTGTCATATTCGCGTACTTTGCTTTTACGTGGTATCCATTTATATGAACAATAGAAAAACAAAAGAAATATATATGGGTAACACAGGAATAAAGTTTTATTTACAATTATACCTCCGTGGCTTTTGGTTCATACATTAAGGAGATCTCTAAAAACGTCATGCCTTGAGTATTTCATACAGTGAATCAAACACCATGCATTGAATTTGTAAAAAAAAAAGTCATTCAGGAAGTAATGTATACAGATACAGATACAGAGATACAAATTAATTGAAAAAGTTAAATGTAAAAAGTACAATAAAATATGTATTCATTATTAATGCCTTGCAGTACCAACAACCATTAAATATTTTGTAAAATTATGACTATACAATCTTTAGATTATTCTTATATAAATAGAGCAGCAATCTGAGAATAATGCAGCATATATATTATACATATATTTATTTTTATTTAAATGCATCGTTAAGCCAATTTCGTCATGTTTTTATCTAATTTAGGAAATGCATTGCTTACGCGTGTATTTCAATTGTTGACTATACATTTAGAAAATTATAATTTTTGTGAGTTAAAGTTTAGTGTTGAGGTGTATATTTTTTATTTATTTTTAAGGACAGGGCGCCGAAATTCGTAATTTCTTGGACTATTTGCCAATTCGGTATGTAAAGTTTTTTTTTGGTATTTATTTTATATTTTTTTCTGATAGTAAACTTTATTTCATGAAACTAATTTGAATATTTTGACTTTTTATGCGGTAGTTGATTTTTAATACGTTTTCAAACTTTTGATAGCGATGACGTCATAAGGTTGGCTGAATATCCATAGTAGGCCTTTGCCATGTAAAACAAAAAAGAATATTTTGACACATTTGATTGACTTTGACAACTGACATGAAGTAAAGAATTTTGTTTATCAAAGCTTCTTAATGTTGCTAATCTATTACTTTTTTGTATGGATTATTACGCTATTACGCCGCTGGCAAATCTATTAAGATTTAAAAAAATAGATGGATCTATTACAGCTGTTTTACAGAAACATTAGAACTGACAGAATGCACAGAGTATGATGCCAAAAAGAAAAAGCACAAACCCAATGAACTTTTTTTTTACGTGATTTGGCAATGCCCCGTGCATTGTTATATTTACCTATTTTGGTATTTTTTAGGTGAAGTAACGAAATTATAGTATTTTTCCGTACTATCCTTAGATATGGATAGTATCTAGTACGGAGCATGAAATAGTTGTACAAATACTGTAATTATAGTACGAAATCCAACGCTGCGTTGACTTGACCTTGACAGTTTTTGTTTAGGTTCGCCATTGCTTTTGCACTGCGAACTACATGACGTCATTATGGGACTCATTGAAAGTCAAGTTTATCTTGTGTATTTTATTGAAATATACCCCATCTCATAGTTTAGAGAGTTTTAAACGTCAAAATAATGTACAGGAATGTAATATTTCGAAATGGTTTTGGAATCAGCAAAGTATTTTTTTTCTTTACATACCGAATTACAATTCAAGGTCGTATTAAGAATTTATAATCAAAAATATTACTTGGATATCATTGGTTTAGCTACAAATGTGCAAAGACCTACTTTCGGTTTTGATACAAATTAAAACTATTTTTTTTTCTAAACTTTTAATACAACTTTTTTGCTACTACGAAATCTGTGTTCATAAACCTACTTTGAATTGTTGCAATTTGGCAAAAAACGCAACAAAATTTTGAATTTGGTGCCCTGAGCGAATCAAAACACATTAAGTTGTACTTTATTACGCATTATCTGGGCGTTCACAATTTGGTTTCTATTTAGTTCTCTCAATAGTATTTTTAAATTACGAAAACTCACTGTATTCTTTGGTGCTAACAACACTGATTTTTTTATAGGTTTAAAACCAGATAAAAACTTGACAAAATCAAAGTATGAATAGAGCAAATAGTGCACCCTACCACCCGAATATTACCTTTGACATAATTAATATACAATAATTAAAAACACCTCTTAAAGTTAAGAAACGTTAGTACCGTGTGCAGATTACAACTACTTACTATTATTTAACTGTACAGAAATTAAATAACATTTGTTAATTTAAGAGGGGTTTTAGGTAAACATTTTTTTTTAAATGTAGGTGTTAGGTATAGTGTGAAGGAATAGTTTTTACCTTGTCCGATGCCGAGGCCACCATATACTCCGAGATACATATCCCGTCGTGCTGTGTCTACCGTACCGTTTACAATCTGCAAAATGTGATTGAATAAAGCTTACGTAATAGACAAACCTATGATGTATAAAAATAAATATAAATATCGTAGCATCGTAGGACATTACACACAGCGTCATCTGACCCCAAACTAAGCAAAGCATGTACAATGTCAGTCAGATAATTTCTTATAATAAAAACACCGAGACACAGAACAAACAATTGTTTATATCACAAAATGTTTGTCCTGGGTGGGAATCGAACCCACGCCCTACAGCTCATGAAGTAGACATACTATCAATCAGCCAACAGGGCTGTCAGGGCTGTATGAATGTCTGTATATGAACGCAGTAACATGTGGTTAGTTAAAGCTGCTTTATCTCATTTCTTCAGCTATTCGCTCCTTTCCACTGCCAGCTGTCTTACGTATATCGTCACTCCACTTAGCCACGGCGACAATTTTAAAATGGATACTGGGCAGCTAAGCGGATTCCTGTCAAGACATCAGCCTCCAGACGAACTTTGATTAAACTAGGGTCATGTTCAACGAGCACTTCAATGATTTCACTCTTGAACTCTTGTTCGAATTAAGTACAAACAATTTTAAGTTAGGCCAAAAGAAGAATACAGTTAGACTGGGCAGCTTTCCAGGTAGCTTAAACCATAGAAAAGTACTTAATATTTTATTAAAACGCGTTAAATACTACGTAAACCCAAAATAGTCCGAAACACGCACAGATAGTGACATCATCTAGTGTCTTTTTAGACCCTCATGCCCGAAGAACAAACTGGCTTAGGAAAGTACGTTTATTGTACGGGATGACGGTACTTGACTAGTATTATATAATCTGTGATAGCACATACCATTTTTTCATCATTGGACCACTCGGCGAGCCAATAGTTGGAGCCCACTTGGAACACTTGTAGTATGAGATTCATGAGCACGGTTACCACCGACGCGAGCACTCCCACAGACATCAGGTAGTGTTTGTACACGGTCCATTTCACCTAAGAACAAATAAAATACTAGCAAAAAGCCGAGCTTTGTGAGGGATCGCGTAGTTTTTCAAACGGGTAATAACTTTTAAGACAGTTGTTATTTTACAACCTGATTCTAGTGGTGTCATCTAGTATCAAGTACGATGTATTTGAGTATTGAGTTTAGTTCTGTTGCAGCGATGGTAACTTTTTGGTTTTCTAACAGATGGCGTTAGTAGTACAATAACATTCTATCCAATGAATACAAAATTGTTTATGTTCATTTTTTTTTATGGTTGTAATTTTTATTTATTTTTTGATAGATCACACATCTAGATATGAAGTTAAATTACTATGTTAAAGCACAAATCTATAGGCGTGATAGTTTTTCAGTAAAGTGTACCACAAAAACGCTCAGGTTGTGGAATAGTGTTAGGGCTCGCTTCGTTCGCTCTGATAAAAAGGGCATGACTGGACTCCACTGAGACTTACTTTTTGGACTTAGACTTATTTAACTAAATTTTTCATAAAATAATAAAAAATATATAAATACTTGACACTAGCAAATGCACAAAGTGAGAAGAAACCACGTTGTTAAAAATATTATTCTATACCTTGTAATTCTTAACTGATTTTATTAATATTAATTAATTTTCAATCATTGAGTGATACTTAGTACTTACACTTCCAGTTTCCGTCTTTTCAGTCTCGATAAGCTTGTTCTTTTCTTTTAGTTCATTCGGCGACATTGTTTCGGGCGTTTTTCTTTTAACACTGCCACGTCGGTCACCTTTGACGAATAATTTTTTTTATTAGATATTACAAGTAACTTTTATGTACAATGTGTTCGTATATAATGTATTTCTTACCTGCAGCAACAGTTTCCGATTCCGAAGTGCTTTCTGACAGAGATCTCGCTCGCTGCAGTTTGTTTTGGAATTCTGATCCGAGTTTGTTTTCTAAATCTTGTTTAATTTCGTTTAATTCTGCAATAAACATACGACCGAATATTAAAATTGTTTTAGACACGTACGTAATATATTACATATATTTAAATCTGTACCTCTTGAAAACTTGAAATGGACAAAATCTGAATGAATGAATAATTCTTTATTGTACACAGTTAAAATTACATAATATAGAAGAAATAAACTAGTTAATAGGTGTAACAACTGGCGACCTTATAGCTAAAAGCGATTTCTTCCAGGCAACCTTAGGATGGAAAGGATTAGAGGAAGAAAAAAACGGGGTGTGTCAATAACGAGAATATGCATATAGGAGAATATAAAACTATGACATATATCTGTGTATTATGGTACTCAAAGTGAACGAAATGGAAAAGGAAATCATGTGGTAGTATTCTGATGTCGCAAATCTATAGTTGGAAGCGATCAGTTACCTTCAATGTAACCAGAAAATTCTCTAGACACATGCATATCAGTTTTATTTATGACTAGCGATCCGCCCCGGCTGTGCACGGGTGCAATGTAGATAATAATGTGGTGTATATGCATTTATCATACATATAAACCTTCCTCTTGGATCACTCTGTCTATTGATGGAAACCGCATTAAAATCCATTGCGAAGTTTAAAAGATCTAAGCGTACAGACGGCGGGAAGCGACTTTGTTTTATACTATGTAGAAATGTTTTTTTTTTTAGTTAGTACAGTAGAGTCTCACTAATCCGGCACTTAAGTAGTCTGATACGTCCAATAATCCGGCCACCTAATACGCTCACGCTTCCTTTATCCCTCCCTACTTTCGTTCCGTGCTTTCACGTATAACCTCAAAAGTTATTAAATAAGGACTACAAGCAGACTTTAATTAAGGACTACTTTAAGACTAATTAGTTAATTGTAAGATATAAAAACATAGAAGACATATAAATATGTTTTCTATACAATCCAATAATCCGACACCTCCTGGTTTTTAACAGTGCCGGATTTGTGAGAATCTACTGTATAAGTATAATGTGTGTCGTATGGATCACATTTTCCAGAAGTTCAATTGACCAAACCAGCATAATAATTTGAATGGTTGATATATGAAGGTATTTGACGGCGGCGTCGTGTGTCGGGTCGCTCTCTTCCTTCGGATATGGTTGAGGAGGGCAATGGCTGGCACATGCGGCATACTCGTGATCGGGTGATGCTTGCGGGTCGCTGCTCTGCTCACGGTATACACACAAACTAGTATTTTAACCCTATATTAAGATTAATTTGACTAACTTTCTTCTTCCCATATTGTAAAAAAAAAAACAAAGTTGACAAAGGTCACGGACCCCAGTGTCCGTGGAGAGTAAATTTAAATATAAAAAAAGGTATTTGACAAAAAATCTGATTAATTTATTTACCCTCTGGCGATGTCCGTTCCGCGTCACTGAGGTGATGTAACAAGAACTCCGCGAAAGCTCCCTTTTTCTCGAGTAACTGCTGGTATGTGCCCGCCTCGGACATTTCTCCGTCTTTCAATACGACGACCAAGTCTGTATGCGCGAGGTAGGACACGTTGTGAGTGACCCAAACACGCGTTTTGTTCTTTAGCAAGCCGTTCGGTCCGATAACCTAAGAGAGAAAAAAAGGTTATACTAAGAGTGTTAGTAGTCACTATCAACATCTAACTAACACATGAGATACAGCCTGGTGACAGACAGACAGCGGAGTCTCAGTAAATTAAAAAGTTAAATATATGAAGGAAAGCTGATCGATGATTAATTGAGTATTTTATGATCCAGCTGATTCTGAAATTATTTCTAGAGCTGGGCGCGAAGGCTGTCCAACATAGTCCAATTACTAGACATACATATATAAACAAAACTATTGCATAGTATTTTGTGCATGATATGTCCTTTAAAATAAATGTTAGAATAAATTAATAAAAAGAAGACACAGATAACATTTATTCTTAATTGATTTTAAGCTGACTTTTATGAGGTTTTGGAACGTCAACCATGAAACAAACCTTTTCAAATATGTGTTTTCCGACGTGCGAGTCGACGGCGCTAAGAGGATCGTCCAGGAAGTAATTGTCGGCGTCATAGTAAACAGCTCGCGCGAGCGACACTCGCTGCTTTTGACCACCGGACAAATTGATACCTGTGAACAAGAATACAAAATTTAGCTCAGTTACTACCAGTTTGTTGCCACAAAAAGCTGGACTGCTTTGGGTTTGTATTTAATGCCATCTTGAATTGGCTTACCCTTTTCTCCGATCTCAGTCTGGTCGCCTCCCGGCAGCACTTCGAAGTCTGTTTTGAGTGCACACACACCGATGACATTGTTGTACTTGTGATTGTCTAACGGTTTCCCGAATATAATGTTATCTTGTAGTGTTGCGTTCTGAATCCACGCCTGTTGTGGCACGTATGCTATCGATCCTGTGAATGGAAAAGAAAGGCTTTTCTATTTAATTGTGTTGTATTACAATTTGTGTTACGTCAATTTATTAATGAGATTTTGTGACTTTAAAGGAAATGGGTGAACCTAAGTTATGTTGTGTATTACAATATGTATTTAGAAGGTATACAATTGTAGAATGTTGACTCTTGTGTGCTGACACTATTAATTACTAAGAATGAATTAAAAATATTCTTAAAAGTATACAAAACTAAATCACGACTACGAAAAAAAAAAAAAAAAAAAAAAAAAACATAATAACGAATCGAATGACACCTCCATCAAAACCGGATGAGTGATATAGGCGCTATGGTGCAATATTCATATAAAAGAGAAATATCCCAACATGCATTGTTTTGTTATATCTTAAATGCAGCGTTTTCGTAAGCTCCTAAAGGTGGCTTAATTTTTTCTGACACTTCCAACAATTCAACAATCATATTTCATCCAATTTACAACAAAACTTTGACAAATTTTATACCTAAATCTTCCTCATGTATCACTCTATCTTTTGGTGAACTCGCATGATAATCCGTTCAGTGGTTTTTAAGTTCATCGCGAAGACAGACAGACGCGGCTGACGACTTTGTTTTATAATATGTAGTGAAGTAATTAACGCTTGAAGTTTCTCAGCAGCATACCTATTTGATAAGGTTATTTGTCATGCACACTAAGATAGTTCATCAAATATTCATAAAGTATATAAAATAATTGCACCATATTTACACAGAACTTAGAGTAAAATCCAAGAGCACTACATGTAAATTATTTTCTTTGATACATAAAAAGACAAAGTATTTTTGACCAGCTTTTTTTGTTTACATAGACTTTTTTTTTGTGACCCAAGATTGATTGTTTTCGCGAGTGAAAACGAGTTTAGTGGCAACGCGCAAAAATCATGTCGCTGCATTGTATTATTTTGCAAAACTTGTATTTTTACGAGTGTTCATGTATAATAATAGTGGTCTTTTATTCATTAAGTATCGAATCAAGTGCACGAGTGTAGAAAAGAGATATACATATGTCTTTTCGTGTTACTTCCATAACTCCGTCAAAGTATCTACTATACAAGGGCATGACCGGGCTTGACTTATCGATTCGTACTGCAATTGTGACTAAGGTTTATTTTACACTGAATTTTCATCAAATACTTAAAATATATTGAAACACTGGACTCCCTAATACAGAAAGTGCGAAACAAAAAAAAGGGGAAGATAAGGGGTAAAAGCGAAAGATATGTAGGAGTTTACCAATCACAAACAATTAATATGATTTGAACCAATACAATTAATATTTTTTTTTTGGATTGACTATCTTTTGACATGCAAGTGTTTGACCAAAGATCACCTGGTGTTAAGTGACGGTATGGTCGAAGATGGTAAAGCAAATATAGCCTGAAATGGAACACCGTTAAGTGTTTGACGGCAGACTTTCAACGTGGGTAGTTAGCCAGCCGAAACTAGAAAATACCCTACCACCATGCTATGGTTTCTTCACCGGCAGCTCAGGCTCAATGTTGGGGTTTGAACCCATGCCTTTCGGCGTGTGAACCGACCGCGCTAACCACCATGCTATAATCGCTACAGAAATCTGTCTCAGTCCCAGTGTAACCTTATAACAAGATTTATGTTGTTTACCGTTAAGGTTGATTCGTCCAGAAGTCTTGTTCATCTCTCCCAACATAGCGGAGAGCAGTGAGCTCTTGCCCGAGCCAACTGCTCCGACGACTGCCACCAGCGAGCCGCGCGGAATGTTCAAGTCTATGTTCTTTAAGATGTTATCAGAATCGTCGTCGCCCCACGCGAAATGACCGTTTTCGATCACGATTGGATTCGCTGTAAAAACGAACAATACAATAATAATAACTTGACAATTAAAACTTTGTGTTTATAAGGTTATATATAAGCTTGGCGTGCACTAAGCCATTGTATTTATCATTATAATAAATATCGCTGTATCACACGGTCTGTCATCTGGCTCAAACAAAGCAAAACTTGTACTATAAGTCAGATAACTAATAGAACACTTTTCTTTTTTGTAAATACATACAGAACATGTCTTGGGACACAGAACAAACATTTGTTTATATTACGAAATGTTTGTCCTGGGTGGGAATTGAACGCACGCCCTACAGCTTTTAAAGCAGATATACTACATATAAGCCAACAGGGATATCAACAACTTTTAGTGCATAATTCTGAAATCATAGAACAATCAGTTGTTTTATAGAAGAACGTAGACCCCGGACTAAATGTATGGCGCAGCTGATTTTTTGTAACTCAGTATTTTCGACGCTCTCCTGACGATAACGCATGTCCATGACCATTGCAGCAATACACAGAACTTTGAGTAGCAAAACAAAGACCAGGGGATTACTGTTTTGGTGCTCATTACTTTGAGACTTTCCATGGTTAGTCTCAACAGTCTAGTAATTTCGCTAGCTGCAGTACCGTCCAAACCGGAACACAGTAATGTTTACACACTAATGCTTAGCGGCAGAATATGATATCTTATGGTACCAAAGACTTACGAGTGCGAGTCCAACGCTCACTTGGTACCCCAAGGATTTATTTGACTCTGAAAAGTTTACGCTACGTTTATATACTACGTTTATTTTACTTGGTGGTAGATCTCCTTAGCAGGAGGTCGTCTAGGTAGTTACCACAACAGTTCAAGATATTCTGCCGCAAAGCAGTAGTGTGAACCTCTTACCATCAGGAGAACGTCTTGTTTATCTCATTACTATTAAATAAAACAAAAAAAAACTATTACTTACGCTCTTTAGCATCATGTTCCACAGCGCTGATATCCAATTCATCACAATTCATAAATTTATTCAATCGTTTTATACCAACAGATGTCTGAAAACATAACGGCATTGAATACCACACAAAGATACAGCTTCAAAACAAAATATTTGCATACCTTTTTAAGCGGTAAACTCAAAATAAATATTAACTAAAAGATTGTACGCAAACATACAAAATAGAATCTAGGAAGCAACGTTTATCTAAAGCAACCGCCACCACACACGTGCATTAGACTACTCGGCCAGTTAGTAGCTTGAAAATAACATGAAATGTTTTACGATTTGTTAAAATCATTTTACAAAAACATTCGGCAAAATGTGTACCTATCAGTACGTAAAGGTTAACACAAAAAAATGTTTTCGTTACGTGTGAGGTCGGATATACAACAGAATTGAGCTGGGAAACTACTTGATTTTGACTTAGAAGTGCACAATGCTGACTATCACGTGATGTCAAGACAATTTTTTAAAAATTGGAATGACTATTGGTGGTCAAAGATTGTAGACAAACCTAGCCTGGAATTGAACTGATTCCCAAGAGTGCTTGAACACACCGCTAAGTGCTTAGCGGCAGATTTTCAACTTGAGGGTGATAGTTAGCCAGCAGAGTGCTAGAACCTGTCCTACCACCATACAGTTCAATATCGCCGGTCTGCTTTGCGCTTTGATTAGAATTCAATCAAACTCAGAACCGATATCCAGCCCGAAACAAGATTCTTTCGAAAATTTTCACTCATTTAGCATTATATCTCCTATCATATTACCATAAAAACTGACGCAGTATACAATGGTAGAGCTTTTTTTTTTTTTTTTTTTTTTTTTTTTTTCAATTAAATCTATATTTCTCTCACATTTAGCCGGACGCTCCTGTACAAACAACACCGAAGCGTACATAAAATGTGCGTATATTAATCAATGGACTTACTTGTACAAGATTCGATATTACGTTAGGCAGCATGGACAGTGGGAAACGCAGAATGTTGAAAAGAGATAACGCTACGAAAGCTCTCTTAGAGTCCAGCACTTCCGTATCGTTTACCAATACAAAGCACCCGAAGGACATCAGTGATACCTACGAGACCATTCCGGTAACTTAATTAGCTGTTGTGTAGTGTCATGCGAAGGCTGCACTGTAATAGCGAAGATACTCAGAATTTTGAAAGCGTGTTGCAAGAAATTAAGTATTGAGAGATTTTATCATTTATTTCAATATAACGAGTATGTGCGACTCGACTATAAAAGGTATATAGTACACGCTATAACGTGATGTTTCAAAAAGTGTATGTCATATTTATCTGTTTATCGGACCATACGACATGTTATAAACAATTTTTTATCTTTTTTTCAGCCTCTACCTTCGTCTGGGTCGACCCCGTGGTCGCTTAAATTTTGGTGTCCAAACTGTGGTGACATCATGGTTAAGTTTTAATTAAATTCAAAAGATAACTTTTTACATTTTTAAGAAAAATATCAAAACGAATCTATATTCAACACATTCATCAATTTATCGTCAATATTAAATATCGTCAATATCGTCAATAACGACGGTAAAAATAGGCAAGTGATATCGCTATGAATGTATTGCTTATTTACTTTGCAATCTGTGTATCTTCACTTTACGCACCATATCTTAGAAACTATAAATGCTATTTATGGACGTATTCTCTGCTATCGTTATCATCCTTTACCAAATTAAGGCGATACACATACTAATAAAATACTGTCTTATGCAAACAGTTTTAAATGTCATACATTGAAGCGTTTTATTTTTAGTGTTGCGTTATTTTTTTTTTTGTAAAATTCGCAAAGTTTCATAAAACACGTCATTGTACGAGCCGTAATCGTATTTTATCGGGCCACCGCAATCATGAGATGTTTGTATGCATGTTAGTTCGAATGAGAAGTAACCATCACAGCCCCGAAAATTTCAGAAGCGGTATCAAGTCTACCTCTATCACTGCAACCACGATGATAGGGAGCAAACCTAACGGCAAATGCATGGTGTAAAACAGAGACATCGACACGAATATGTTCGTCGGTGTCAAGACATGGTTCTCGGGGTCGGAAATAACATACGTGAAGAATGTTAGGAAGGTCACCTTGAACATAAAAACAACAGCATAGTAACACTATAGATTTCTATTCAGGATTTAGAGAGATGACAAACAGGACCTCGGCATGTTTTCGCTAAATATAAACTTTTAATCTTCTTCTTTTTTCTTATACATATAAAAATGAATTGCCGTTCGTAAGTCTCGCTAAAACTCAAAAACGGCTTGGATGATTTGTATATATTGTTTTTGTTTTCTTCGCTGTAGTTTAGGGAAGGTTTAAAAGGAAAAATAATAGGGAAAATTTAAAAGAAAAGCTATAAAATAAAGTAAAATAATAATGGTAATTTCGTATGGAAAATGATCTGACTGACGTACTATACACAAGACGTCAAATGTCACAACACAACAGTCATTACTATTTAATTTGACGACATCTGGTGGCGTGTCATAGTGTAGTGTATAGTAAAATTTCTTCGTTTTCAATTTTAGGTGATACTAAGTTCATCGGGTTAGCTAGTATAAAATAAAATTGATTTTAATAGTAAAACGTGATAAATGGAACAAGCCGCTTTCGTGATAAGACTCCAGAAATATAACAAGGATTTAGAGAAAAAAACAAAGACGGTCATTATATTAAGATATTCCTTGGCAAGTCTCATTAGTCCTGTAAATCTGCTAACTATAGATCAAGCATCAACAAATCTCTCATCCTTTATGATTATCATATCATATCACGCATATATAGCATATTAATAAAAAAAAGTCATTACAACTGATTTTAACAACAGCAATCAATATTGATAACATGACACGAATAACTATTAAAAGCGCGATAAGAAAAACAGCAGCTGTGCTTGTAATCGCTAGATTATTACTATCAAAGAACGTTTCATAACATAAGGTAAGAATTTTATTATTATGTTTGCGAGTTCCACGTGTCTGTGATTATCAAAAGGTATACATAGATTCTTTTACTTCATTGTTAGGCGTTCAGATGTGTACCGTAGGTGAGTAAAGTGTTTAGTGTATTGGACGACATTTTTCACACAGCGCCATCTGGTTTCAAAACTAAGCAAAAGTACTATGGGCTATTAAATATAAAGTACCTGGTCGACCGAGCATTGCTCGGCTGAAAACATGGATAAAACGACGTTTTCTGAAAATGAAACCTAGCTAAATTGATTTTTCGCCCCCGAAACCCCCTGGATACAAAATTTCATGAAAATCGTTGGAGCCGTTTTCGAGATTCAGAATATATATATATAATATATATATATATACACAAGAATTGCTCGTTTAAAGATATAGATAGATAAATACGAAAATGTATTTGCTTATCTTCCATTCACAGAATAACAAATATTAAGAGTTGAATCTGGTTTTTGTGAAAGAGATTGGACAATGACATAGGAAACTTGCTAAAGTAAGAACGGAAGAGCATACGTGAAATTTCGTCCAGATAATCCAGAACGGGGTATCGCTGGTATTTAATCACACTATCACACTAATTTTATAAAGGTGAAAGTTTGTGAGTGTGTTTGTATGTTTGTTACTTCTTCACGGTCAAACGGCTGGACCAATTTTCATAGAACTTGGTATGGAGGTAGCTGACACCCTGGATTAACATGTAGGTTTTTATCACGAAAAATGTTGCGTTCACGTGGGAACAGCGGGACGCAGCTAGCCTTAGATAAGGGACAATTTTTTAATTTGGATTATTTCCAAGAAGAATCCCTATTATCACCAAAAAAGTGTCAAATGTACAATTACAATATGGAAGTTTTATTAAGAATAATAAGAATTACTAGGTTACAATATGGGTGTGCCTTCAAGTCGCGAGTGAATCGGTTTCTTCTAGGCAAGCGTGCTCCACCGTAGACCGCATCTGCGCTTAACATCAGGCGAGTAGGCGGTCAAACGCAAGCCTATTTGTAATAAAAAAAATATTGATCACTGCAATATAATTTCCTATTAAACGTCTTACACAGTATGGCGCTTTCACCTGTATACAAGTGTGATGATTCTTTCATCTCGCGTTGAGTTTGTTTGGCTAGTTAAGTCTTACCGATAGTGTTCAAAATTAATTAATGACTGATAAGTAACTGTAACACCAAGAGAAGCTTTATACTTACCAGGAAAGGTGCACAAGACCATATGAAAGAAGTTGCAGAGTTCAAATATGCGGTCTGTTTAAGTACGTTCATTTCTTTATTCCTTATTTTAAGTATCTGGTCCTCGAAACTTGGCTCCCAGGCGTACATTTTAAGTACCTGAAATAAAAAAATCTTGTGTAAATAAACAATCTCTATTTCAATATACATCGTGAAAGTTTGAACATCGGCAATATTGATACAGGGGGTTCAGCACTAGATTGTCGTACCAAATAATTAAAAAAATAGGTGGATAATATTCGACCTAATTATCCTGAGTAAACACAAAAATACAGACACTCAAATTACATGGTATTTTACGCGGTCCTAGATTAGATAACAGTTACTGCGTAGTTTACGTATGGTAGATATGTATGTAGGTCTTGCGCTAGCTCGGTGCGTAAGGCTTGCACGCTGTCCATAAATTCTGGAGTCTTGAGAAAAACATTAACCAAGGTTTTCTTAGTTTTTTTTTTTTGTATTTGTTTTGATTTTATTTCTTTATATGTTTCATATGACCACTAACTAACATGTGTTTGAATATTGCTAATGTTCAAACTGTCAGCCCGTATAACGGTTGATAAAGATACAAATGTTTGCATTAATATCCAAGAACGAGAAGCTCCCCTTATGACAAGAGATAACGCATTTTCATGACCATTGCAGCGATACACAGATCTTTCAGTAGCAAAACAAAGTCTAGGGCAACACTGCTTTAGAGCGCATTACTTTGAGACTTTCGATGGCAAGTCTCAACAGTCCTGTAATTTCGCTAACTCCAGTACCCTTAAAATCGGAACACACTACTGCTTTGGGGCAGAATATCTAGTACTGCGGTGGTACCTACATAGACGACCTCCTGCTAAGGAGATCTGCCACCAAGTAAAAAGGTTTGAGTGAAGATTAAAAAAAAGGAAGACAATCTCTTAGGTTAACATTAGGTAAGAGTTGACCAATAGCAAGCTCATTAAAAAAACATCAATTGGTAATGGATTTAGATATACATATTCAACAGCTTTTCGAATTCATGCGTGCAGAAAATAAATGAAATAAATTTTTTACTTATTTTTTCGTATTCGTTAAGAACATCTTAGTATCCTTTATATATGTGTTCTCAAAGAATACGTATCTATAGTAATTTTTATTCTATTATTTTATACTACAGAAGTTATTCACATCATTACAGGTGACTCTACAAACGGCCTTGATACGGCAATGAAAATTTGATAACGTCTCAGTAGGTACAATATTAGGATAGTAGGGCAGTTATCGATATTGATTTATCGATTTTAAGCACTTGGCGGTTCTTTATCAACCCGATTGCTTTCATGTGAAGTAATATGTTGAAATAGATTAGACTGTACTTTGTAGAATAAATAATGTGCCAGTCATTAAGGTAGGTTGGCATTGAAATTATATTTAACGAAACTGTCGTTCCCGTACCGCTTAAATTATATATTAAGTTTAAATAAGCCTATTAAATTGAGTTACAAAGCGTTCAATCTTGTACAACTAACGGCCTGAAAATGACACAGACGATAAAGTTACAATAAAATATTCTGATTATATTTTCATTGGAGTCGAATCAAAGCTGGCTTTATTTTAATCATAATTTTCAGCTAACGTTCTTCCATACTACAGTCCACACTGGATCATAATAGGGTTATTAGTGAACCGTAAGGAGAAAAATAGAAAACAGTTTCTACTCCTAGCAAAGAAACCTAAGGCATTTAATATAAATGTATGAAAACTGGAACAGCGCCCTCAATATTCAATATTATTGCAATGTTGGAAGATAACATGTACATTGTATAAGGCCTTATTAATATTAACTGTAGAAACTACACAACTGTCAGGGCATAGTAACAGTGTGGACTAATGCGATTCATTCTATTGTAAATTTTATTGTTAAAGTATTCTTGCAGGCTATATAGCCCTCATCAAGCGTAAGCGAAGACTGCTTGTAGATCTTTTTTTAATTAGAATACGTAGATACTAGTCTAGCTGAACTGTCTAGTTTACTTGGTGGTAGATCTTTTAAGCAGGCGGTCATCTACGTAGGTACATCGCTGCTTAACATCAGACAGGATGTGGTCAAACGCCAAGCAGTACGTATTGTGTAAACATTACTGTGTTTCGGTTTGAAGGGTACTGCAGCTAGCGAAATTACAGGACTGTTAAGACTAACCATCAAAAGTCTCAAAGTAGTGAACGCAGAAGCAGCGATGCCCTGGAATTTGTTTTACTATTCAAAGTTCTGTGTATCACTGTAATGGTCATGGACAGGCGTTATCTCTTACACCATCAGGAAAGTAACTCCTTCGTCTTATTACTTTTACATTACAAAATTGGAACATAATGAATTATTATTACTTTTAAGTTGTGACTGGAAAATTCGGTTTGAGAATAGCTGTTTATTCTATCCTATATAGCCCTCTAGATTTAAAACGCGACTTAGGGATATCATTGACGCAGAGTTGAAAGCCATACTGGCCGAAGTTACTCTCCTTATATCTCAATGGGAGTTTGTAATGAACAAGTTACTATAGAAACCAAGTGCGATTATCAACAAGACCTAGTATAGATAAACGTTATTAAAACTAACCCAACACTGATTCACAATATTGTGAAATGTTAAAGATAGAATCACCATGACTGTGCACTATTAATTATGACGTCATTATTCATAGCACACCCGTACAGAATTCGTAGTTCAATATAATTATTCGAAGATGTTCCTGTAGAGCCATTATAATAATTTCAAGGTCATGTAATTTTCTCGATATAGTGGTCAACATACAGTAATTTTAGCCAGATTTGTTTAGATAACACAACAGAATTCATATCAAGACATAATGAATTGAAAATGTGAGTTAACATTAAAGTGCAAACGAAGGATTAATTACGAAATCTGAAAATGGCGCTTTAAGTATAAGTATCTGGTTGACCGAGCATTGCTCGGCTGTAAACATGGATAAAACGACGTTTTCTGAAAATGAAACATAGCTAGATCGATTTTTCGCCCCCGAAACCCCCTGGATACATTTCATGAAAATCGTTGGAGCCGTTTCCGAGATTCAGAATATATATATATATATATATATATACAAGAATTTTGGCGCTCATTTATTTAAAACATTAGTTAGATAGTCTCAACATACAAGAATTGCTCGTTTAAAGATATAGATATAAACAAGACTTAATTTTTATCAGTTCATAAAAAATATCTAAGTTTTTTATTTCGATTATTTGACTATTATTAGTCATTGCCATGTCATAGCCATGATGTGTCAAACATGACTGGCGAAATTATCATCAGAGTGACAATATCATTTTTGATAAATAAACGTAAGTAGATATTTTATCAGATTGCCCGCGATGTGATATTTTAAGTATCATATTATATTTTTCAAATAGATATTACGTAAAAAACCATTGAAGGTTTTTCTTTTGATATAAGCGTGTCATGAATAGTTTTCGGAGTCGTTTCTGATACAAGTATAGATAGAGAATTTGATTTTTGATACAATCTGATACCAAAGTTTATAACTTTTTTTTTTTTGTCCCGCATAAGTTTGCGCTAGAACACCAACTGCATGTAAGCGACAAGGAAGACGTATGAAGCCATCGATTAAACTAAGAGAGGATACGGCGCGCTGAATATGTAGTATGTAAAAATCTTGATTAAAAGTTATATTCGAACAAATAACAACTCTAAACTCAATGAATAAGGACAAAAATGCAAATTAAGTAACTGTTCTTCACAAGTCAAACAACAGAAGCTGCCCAATGGATTACAAACTGCTGCACCGAAGCATTTTGGCAGAGTTTTTGTTAGGACTCGATAGCGCGGATTGCGAGAAGTGGTTCGTTTCTTAGATGGAAGTATGAATCACGTGAACATAAAAGGTATCTGTTCAGTCTAACTTTTAATGAATAAATTAACACTAGTAGAACAATTGGTAGTCTTATCGCTAATAGTGATCTTATGGAGAGGATTCTACTAAGTTAAGGACGGTGTCTGTTGAAAGAGAATTAAAATTTTAAAAAATATCAAGATAATATAGATAGATACATATAAAAGATATACATACATAATATTGAAATTACTAATTAAAAACAGTAAATGTATAGTCCTTACCTTAATTCCATTAAGTACTTCATTCATGAGCTTAACTCGTTCATCTTTGTATTTCATCTGTCTGATCTGTAAAGTTTTGACCCTGTTCGCGATCAGACCATTGACCGGGATGAGGATGATCATCACAGCGAGGCCAGCTAGCACCGAGGGGCCCAGGATGCCCCATAGGAAGTATAGCGCAAGTGCAATCTGGAGTGGCGCCGACCATATCATGTTCAGATAGGCCGTGAGTTCAATGAACCTGAAATGAAAAGTTCACCTGTAAGTATCGACTGTATCACACTAATCTCATTAATATTAGTATTTTCGTTTTCTAAAAATGAAACTTAGCTAGATCGATTTATCGCCCCCGAAACCCTCTGCATACTAAATTTCATGAAAATCGTTGGAGCCGTTTCCGAGATTATATATATACACATATACTTATACATATGTAGGTATACAAGAATTGATCGTTTAAAGGTATTAGATAAATATATAGATATATTAGATAGATAGATAGATAAACAATTTGACAACACCAAAGTTACAAATCAGAAATGATATTTAAAATTCAGCATAATTGCGATTTGTAACGGCATTAGAATATTTTTGGTGATATATGCTAATGAATTCAGTAGTCTTTTTGTTCGACTTTTGTGTAGATGTTATCTGTAAAAGCGATCATTTCTGTCTATGAATATTATTCATTCGGTGTACCTGTTATATAAATAGCTGAATGGAATTGCAACTAAAGAGTTTTTATGCAGGTCTCGACGAAATATTAAAATTAAATTTCACAAATTTCAAACATAACCCATATTAAAAGATATTTATACGGTTATATCTGAAATAAAGAAATGTCTTAGGACATTACACACAGCGCCATCTGACCCTAAACTAAATAAAGCTTATATGGTGGAAGTCAAATAACTGATAGAATACATAATACTTTTTTTTTGTAAATAGGTACATACTGAACACAAAGACACAAACAAACATGTTTAAAAAAAATTGAATATAAGGCTTGCGTTTGGCCGCCAACTCGGTCAATTACTTTATGTTCACGGACATGTAAATAAATATTTATTATAATGGTGACCTTAATAATGTAACATATGGTAACGATCTATTAATTCTATGCCAAGGGTCAACCGTGGAGTTTGATTTGAATACATAATAATCGGTTTTGTAATCTTCGTCATAATAATCGTTATTTCTATTTTCATTCATAAAAAAACACCACATTGTGTAATAAACGCTCAACTGATAATATTTATCTTTAAAAACAGACTTCAAATATGTAAGCCAACCAAATTATTCATAGAGGTTATACATATATGTACTACAGAGGCGCCATGTACCTACACAGAGCTCTTAATACGTTGTGATATACCTACTAAATGCGATACGGTGTCTGTCCGCAGCCTGCACACAGCCGTAAATATGACCTTTATGTAGTATATAATGTTAATGACATTATTAAAGCACTGAAGTTAATAAAATTTATATGTGACCACAAAGTAAAAAACAATTAAAGTGTGACTGTCGCGAACTCGGCCGTGTGTACATTTATACATTTGTGAACACTAAGTATTTCGGATTTCCATGTTTCAAATCCTTACTCAACGTTACGAATTCTGATGACAATAACGAACGAAAATAATATATATCTATCAATTTTGTTTTTATCAGTTTTCTTAATTGCCTCCCTCCCACTATGGAAGCAAATTTAGAGGCATATTCGTGTCTTAAATCGTAAATCAGAGTATACGAGCAAATTATATTATTATATACATTTTTTATAAAGTTAATGAGGCGAACGATACGCTCTCTTGATGGTAAGAGACAACGCCTGTCCATGACATCATATAATGGATACATAGATCTTTGACTAGTAAAACAAACTCCAGAACATCGCTGCTTTGATGCTTACTACTTTGAGACTTTCGATGGTTAATCTCAACATCCCTGTAATTTCGCTAGCTGCAGTAAGTACCCTTTAAAACGGAACGCAGTAAAATTTTCACACTACTACTTGGCGGCAGAATATCTGGTATCTCTATTGAAATAGTTTAAAATACTTCGTAATGGATAATTTAAAAAAAGAGAGATAATAATTACATTGCATAATAATATCAGTATACATAAATTAGCTTTGTATAGTCTGAATAAGTATACATATGTAAATATCTGTCGACATACAGCTAATCAATTAGATTTTTTTGTGATAAGTTTTAAGACAAGCGTTAATTGATAGATTGGATATTTTTTGTAACAAGGAACAAAGCAAGTTACTGTACCTACTTACAATTTTTATTGTATTGTTCCACAATACTGTGAAAGCGAAAGTCAAGGAAACAGACTTATCTTTAGCAAATAGATAGGTTTTGTATATTTCTATTGGAGAACTGCTTATCTCAAACAAATTACTAATAAGCCCTATAAGCTTACACACCTTGCGGTAATATTTGTTTTACTCGTAAGTTATGACAAACCGGGGAAAACTCGATTTTTATTTTAATATTACTTTTTAATACATCTGCACTTTATGGTAAAGTATAGTGTAGGGTAACATGGTGAGAATTGAAATATTAGACGTATATAATGTTTTTTTATTGGATGCTATTATTAATACATTACGTCTTTGTGTACGCTACAATTAATATACTTACTTGTACTGGTCAGTTCGAGCCAATGTTTAAGCATTAGATGGTCCTATCAGTTTTGAGTGGCATTTACAAGGGAGCGCTCCCGTGGGTTTGATGACACGTAAAATTGTTTGTTCTGCATGATTTATTAACTGTCAAGTCTTGTGTTGGTGCATTTGCCTTCAAGCGGTCCAATAACTTAGGGCTGCCCGTTTAGCTAACAAGATTTTTTTAACATTCTAGATCTTATAGGTAGGTATAATTAGAATAGCGCTATAATGAGCGCAGCGATTACTCAAAACTGTATGTCAATCGGAATGTTAGACCTATGCACGTACATATTTTTATTATATCATGTTGACCGTGTTTGTGAGTCGGGGACTTTCTCCTCTCGACCACGGCCTATGTAGAGAGACCGAGGTTAGCAAATCTATTTACACAAACAGGCCCAATGTCTTAGTATCAAATATGAATCATGCTTGATATAAACTTATGGATGTAAACCCACTAAAATGTACACTTTAGTAGGTATATTATAATATGTTTCATTTCGCCTGACCTGGTTTAATCTTCAATTTTCAATTTTTTTTTATTATTTAAAAATTACTCTCTGGAGACACCGGGGTCCGTGACCTTTGTTAACTTGGATTTTTTTACAATTTTTTTTTTTACAATTTGGGAGGATGAAATTTAATTCTTAACTAGGGTTAAAGTACTAGTTTGTGTGTATACCGCGAGCAGACCAGCGACCCGTAAGCAGCACCCAATCACGAGTATGATAAAAAGTAGTTTCGTGTTATTCCAGTCAAGGACACAAAAGGTCTTCCATGTATTTTTTATCATCAATAGTCAATACCGCATAACTATCGACAGACTATTCCCATCCTTTTCTTTGCAAGTTTTCATTCACATCACTAAGACTCGGTTATTAAATTAGTGATGTAATCTGGCGCCACTAAATCTTATAAGGAATCCGACGGTTTGAGATCTTATAAGAATGAACTAAGCTAAAAAACTGGTTCACCGTCTATTGACTTTCGGGCAACGGTTGTCAAGTTTTGACTTGAACTTTTCTATCAATGTGTTATGCGATGGGAATATTTGTAAACATTGGTAAATGAGGAACAGAAAACTTTTCCACGAGATATCGGCAGTTGAGTCGGCAGCAGAGGAAATATATTCGTGGCGCCTATAGTCAGTTCTATAGATAATTTGGTTGGTTGCACGTAAGTTTGTATAACAACAATGAGAGCCGGAAATCGGGCTATCGTCTGAATACGCGAACACGAGCTAGATTGAATTGCACGCTCATCCCACACAGAACGCGTTTGTATGCTGTGCGATAGAGAACGGCACTGAAGACATATTTTTATTGCATCTTGGACTGATTGTTTGCTGGTGCACCAGTATGGTTATCTATATAACAATTCTAATATAGCACTTTAGAATATCGACGAATAAAAACCGTATCGTCTTACAACTGGTCTACCTACATATGTTAACATAATCGCGAAATTCTGCGTATTCGCGTTGTAAACTTTATACAATTTGTTTACTTTTATGTTAAAGTAATGAGAGGAACGAAAAGCTCTCCTGATGAAAACTACGCTTATTTGTTGCAACGGTAACTAGAGGCTCGACTATAAAATAACAAAATTCAGGTCATCGCTGCATTGGCGATCATTACTTTGTGACATCCGATGATTAGTCTGAACAGCTCTGCTAGAGTACTCTTTAAATTGGAACGCAGTAATGTTTACCTCTACTGCTTATCGGGAAAATATCAGGTACTGCGGTGGTACTCTACGTAGAAAATCCTAATGAGTTCTGCCACCTAACAAACTTTAATTTTAACATAATTTTCACAACTAATATTATAAATTCGATTTGTTACTATTGAAGTTTGTTACAATAGACTAAGGCAGAACGGCCCTTGATAGATATTGAGGATACTTTTGTTCCAAAAATGTAACCAAACTGGAAAATTTCGAAACTGAAAAAACACCGTTGTTCAATTCTATTTCCGATATACATACCACTATTTTAGGAGTAGATTATTGAATATCTTATGGCAAAATATTTTAGTGTTGTAATAAATAGTTTTATATTTCTTAATACAAAGCCATTTTTTAACTCAAACGTGAGTAACATTGTACACAAACAAAACCCTTACTAAAAGTCAAGGCAAACACATCGATCAATAGAGAGGCCTTTATATACACACGGGTACTTACAAACTATTAACACAGGTTATACAAAATAACTCGTGTCTAAATTATTATGTATGGAAAGCGGAAGTCTCCAATTCATAGTAAAGCATTTGTGTTAAAAACATTGACTCTCACATACATACGTTTACATCATATACGTTTTGTGAAGTAATTCAATTGTCAACTTCTCGCTTCTCGTCTCGTTTTTATTGACTATAAGGTGAGTCAATAAAACATAATACATTTCCTAATAAATTTTATTTTCTGTGTAAAAATCATAAGATTATTATTTTCTCCCCTGTCTAAAGTTGTATATAATACACAACTACTACTTTTATACAACTTTAGGCAGGATAATAAGATTATGGTATACAAACTTGAAAGGGGGTCATTGTACTCATTATTACGGACAACTTTTCTACGGGGACTACTCTGATATCGCGTAACATAAATCAACATTAATTTATTCAAGGATGAACAAACTTTCTCTATAGAACAACATTTTTTAACTCGATTTCAGAGTTGTTGTCGTAGTAAAAGTTGTTCACAATGATGTGTTTAACAGCCCCTTTTCAGCGTTGTACACACACAGCTAGCCCTGAATAAGCTTCTACTCGTCTTGCGTTCACCGCCGCGCCGGCCGGCCGGCATCGTTAGCCTGCCCTCACTCATTCGTGAACCAACAATGAATCAGTCAATAACTGTGTCACAATAAGAAAATTACTACGTTTGTTTCTTTCGCACACAAGTGTCGAAAAAATAAAAAAAGATAAATAAATGTTAACGTATTTATAGAGCGAATGGTGTTATTAGGAAAACCGGTAAAGTGAGTTTTGGCTTTGGTATTCAATGTCAACAGAACTCATGTGTGGGTAAAGAAGCTCAGTAGTGCACTTCATGATATTTGACTATGTAACAATAGAAGAGCAGGAAAATTAAGTAAGAAATCATTATAACTACCCATGCAGTTAATTTGAAATAATGAAGCTAGATGCAAATTTATAACCTATACATAAGTGGTGATGTAATGTAGAATGATTTGTCCTTGATTGTAAAAAAGTCCCGTTGCTATAGTACTTAAGACTCTGTAGGTATTTAAATAGTTTGTTAATAATTTTTTTTAACAACAATGTTTACGTTTTAAGGCAGCGAAAAAATATGTCCATATAAATCTATCATAACGTATATAATCTAGAATAATACTACAGTAAGATTATTGTGTTAATTTAATATCAAACTGGAACATAGTAATGTTTACACACTACTGCTTAGCGGCAGAATGTATGGTACTGCGGTGGTACCTACCTAGACGACTTCCTGCTAAGGAAATCTACCACCAAGTAAAAGTTCGCAAAGTTTATGCAAAATGATTTAATAGTACTGTTGTATTATTTTATTAAATAAATTATTTTCCCATATTTCATACGAATCACAACACCCTCGCGTAACTGCTATATTTTTGCTCCGCTAAATGCGACTCTAGTGTTTATTCCATATGCTTTGTAATCAAGTGTACCAACACATGCTCGCATTATTGTTCTTTTGTATTTTTGGGAGCGCTTTAAAGTCCAGAATTCAGAGCGACGCTATTTCGCTCGCATATTTTTGGAAAATAAAATCACTGAATATAATCATGAGACATCACAATAGATGAATTTGGTGAGCATGATATTTTAAATGCTCGGAAAAAAACTAATTTTGATTCAAACAAGTTTTAAAAAATAAAACTGGACAAAACAAAAATGCCCATCTTTAGACATAAAAACTTGTTTTGATTAAAATTAAATTATTGGCGAACCTTAATAATGTTATTCTCAACTAATTCGCCGATTGCGTATTTCTATAACTATATTAAATGGTATTTAACCCCTGACGCAGACGGGTGTTATAAGTTTAATGTGTATCTGTGTGTTTGTCTGTGGTATCGTAGCTACCAAACGTCTAAAACGATTTTGATTGTTGATTTGATGTTTATATTTGAAGGCAACATGGTCGATCGTGTTTTTAGCTATGATTAAGAAAATCTGTTCAGCCTTTTGATGATCATTAGGTCTTGTCTTATTGATAAATGTATGTGATAATATGTGTTTCCATAGGTCTGATTTGAGTCGAAATTTGGTATTCCGGTACTGGTGGCCTTAACGCCATACACTACATGACCGGAGTAATACATAGCACGACAAAAGTACCTCGTCAATATTTATCTATACATTATCTCCCGCGATAACACCAGATCAAACCAGGAACCTTTTTCAGATAAAACGTAGGAAGCGATAGTGTTTGATATTTTTGGGAGTTTCAATATTTATTTATATTTTACTAGTGTCCCGCCCTGGTTTCGCAGGATACGATATGCAAACCTTCCAGAAGACATTGTCTAAAATATATTGAATACGGAATCAAAGTACGTTGCGTAGTTTAAAAGAATAAAGCGATCCAATAGACCTGAAACACTAATTTATTTTTAACCGACTTCAATCGACTTGGTTTTTTTTTAATTTATGTTCCCTGATTACTCGAAGACGCCTGCGCCGATTCGAGAAATTATTTATTTGTTTAACAAATAGTCACATAAAAATTTCATGAAAATCCGTTCAGTAGTTTGATTTTTAAACGAAAATACCTAAAACCTTTTAAGCAGTGTTTGTTTGGGCAGGCATGAAGTCGGTTTTTTTAAATTGTAAATTTCAAACATTTAATTTTATTACGTGTAAAAATTAAACATGCTCCGGAAAAATATGGGCTGATGATGATGATGATGTGTAAATAAAGTCCCTAGTGCTCATTGACTGGCTAACTGTATAGGTGTAGGGTTTCTTCCTTGTCTTACAAATTTGTCCGAGTGTATCAGAGTTCTTTGAGTCCACTTGGACAAATTGACATTAATTTTGTATGTGTATTTGTCTAACGACATTTTGCGCACCGTTGCTCAAGTATTTATGAAATTTCGAAGGCACATGAGTCATGCAGGTTAAGAGTTTCGATATTTTCAGGCAATACTATACAATCACTTTTGATAACAGTTGCATCATCACTGATACATATTATTAATACGAAAATGTTTGAGTGTGTGTGTGACAGGATATTTTTTTTTGTACCCAAGGAAATGTTTGATGGCTGCCAAGGAAAGTTTAAGTTTCCGCTGTTGTGTACATACGAGTATGTAAATTTCTTTATTACTTCGTATCTTCCAAACGGGTGGATAGATTTCGACAGTTAAGATATCGTTATATTCGTCTTAAAAACGCAAGTGTTCTTACGTAGGTGTTTGGCGGAAAATGGCGGACGTTTGCCGCGAAATATAATACGTTAATAAAAAAATATAACCAAAAACTATCGAGTAGAGTATCAAAATAAATAAAATTAAAAGAGGATTACAAAAATATATGTGTTCTAGGTATATATTTAGTTTATTTCCGCTTAACAGTCGTTTCAGCTACAACAGAAAAGAGGATTTAAATAAAAAAAGCTTGACATAGATATGAAACAAAAAACTTAATGATAATTAAAAAACCTATCCTATTAAAGGTAATAGGATAGGTTTTTTATCAGTTTATCAGTAAAGTTCCGGATAGGTTTTTTAATTATCAATAAGTTTTTTGTTTCATATCTATGTCAAGTTTTTTAAATTTAAATCCTCTTTTCTGTTGTTGCTGAAACGACTGTTAAGCGGAAATAAACTAAATATATACCTAGAACACTCAAAATGGACTTCCGCAAAGTAACGCCTAAATCAATCAATTATCGAAAAATATATGTGTTTTCCCTTCCTTCATATTGTGAACGGATTCGGGGGAAATCGGAATGGATATATAATTATGTAGGTTATAACCTGGATTAACACGGGCTAATTTACAGTTAGTTCTAGCGACATCACATTTGCAGTTAAGTATGCAAGTTATAAGGGCTTAGACCTCATAAAATCTTACACACAATTTCTCAATCTCTGTACCGTTATATCACCTGTATATATTATACTAAAATGAACCTTCTCATGAATAGATACAAACTATATTACCTGTGGGCATCCACCGACATCAAGTTGACGATCTCTCCCACTGTAGACTCCTTCTTTGCCGCGTTGGACATTCGCAGCGATTTTCTGTAGATGGCGCTCGTTAACGCTGTGCGTATCCTCAGACCCACGAGGTACATACGCATGAAGTAATGTGCGAGTAGCATGGTCTGTACTGTGGCGCAGGCTAGCAAGGCGACGGCGTAAAGGTAGCCTTTCCAATCTGGCTCGCCGCCTTCCACAAAACCTATGAGGAGCCTGGGGGAGAACAGAGTTTATACGTAAGGTTAACATTCTGAGGTGTCATTTTCATAATGAAGAATGTATAGGTTAGTAGTACTAGAAAAGAAAAAAAGCTCCAAAAAAAGCCAGAAAAGGCTCCAAAGCCTGGAACATCGACGCAAAGTTGCTTGTCTGTCAGTTTTCTACCGGATACACTTTGGAGAGTGCGCTTCAGATCTGCATGACCTAATTCCACCTTGCCCATTTTTTTATCGGACAGCCAGAAGCTTTAAGAAGCGGCACCGCTTCATGGTGGATATTCCAACAACTCGAACTAAGCGGTTTGGTTCCACCTTCTTCATACGAACCGCTAAACATTGGAATTCGCTGCCCGAGTGTGTGTTCCCCGATAAGTACAATCTGGGTGCCTTCAAGTCGCGAGTAAATCGGTTTCTTCTAGGCGAGCGTGCTCCATCGTAGACCGCATCTTCGCTTATCATCAGGCGAGATGGCGGTCAAACGCAAGCCTATTCGTTATAAAAAATAAAATAAAAAAACTAGGTAAAATTTTGCAACCCTATGATGTTTCATGACGCAATTATACAGATGTGAACATTACCATTATCTTCGCTTAACATCAGGCGAGACGGTAGTCAAACGCAAGCTATACACAAATTATCAAATTTGTGTATATAATGTGTTTCCAGCCTAATGAGAACTACATTTTAATGCCATTTATAGTACAGGCCAAATCTAAAGTCAGCAATGTATTTGTAATCTTATCCATTAACTTACCATCGGGAAACCCGTCTACTTGTTTGCCACCTATGGCATAAAAAACAATGACCACTTCAAACTTTCAATTTATGAAATAAAGTTTACAGAAACTTAACGAATGAGGTTGAAATTGACGTCACTTAAGATACGTCTGTTTACATGACTTTCAATTAGTTGTTGATTCGAAATACGTTGACAACTCTTAAATAAATACAAGAAGCCGCTTTACACATCGCTATCTCGTGTTATCGAGAGCAACATTGCAAATCAAAGTACAAATATGATAAAATTATCTAGCGAAAGCGAACTAGGCGCACTATCAATTAGAAGAAGGACTATCTGATAAAACACTCAACTCAAAAAGATCTTTAAATAAAATTGAATGTAATTTTAGTTTTTAAACGACTTTAAAGAAGGAGGATGTTCTCAATTCTTCGGAATCTTTTGTTTTTATGTATGTATGTTCTGATGAAATCAGTAAATCGGTAATATTTATTGGCCTTACATAACAATAACGTTACAGGCAAGTAAAGTGTACAAAAAAAAAATCCTACAATTTACACTTTAATGAATGAAAGTATACAATTAATTAATTAATTAACCTCAACGAACATACAACTGTTTACAATGTAGGCTCCGTTTGTGTTACACATATATGAAGATTCCGAGAACCTCATTGACATATAATATATTCATTTAATTTGTAAAAAGGATTACTTTCAAATAAATTTTTAAGGGTTTTTAACCGACTTCAAAAAAAGTATGTGTGTTCGCGGATAACTTCGTCGTTTATGTATGAACCGATTTTGATGATTCTTTTTTTGTTGGAAAGGAGATATCCCAATGGTGGTACCTTGATAAGGAAACCAGGATCTGATGATGGCGTCCCCGAGAAATCAAGGGGAACCTTTTACTTTTTAGTTTCCGTTTGAAGTCCGTTTTTTTTTTGGTAAAAATTATACTTGTTTAAATTCGGTAGGATTTAATTCTGTAATAATAGGCTTAGGCAATTTTTTAATTTATTTTTATGTGATTTTTTGTTGTGGAAATTATGCGGTTACATGATCTATTACTCTGTCGAACTGTTCCAGAAATATATTTAAATACGTTGGCGCGTAAACCCTATGTAGCGGCAACATTGCTTTATGTAACGCTCCCGGGGACAAAACAGAATAGAACTGTATTGTACACCGAAACATATCTATCATGTATGAACTGTAATTTAGCGGTAGTGCAACGGCAGCCTTATCGCCTAGTGCGATTTCTTACGACAACCTATGGATGGAGAATATGGCATAGTTAATACGGTTGGTGGAAATGTTGGTAAAAAACAGAAAAAAAATACGTATTACAAGTGGAATAAAGTTTACGGTTCCAGGATCTCTGTTCGGTCGGAGGGTTCTAGAAATACATATTATGCGTAAAAACATAATCGCCATGTTTTAGTGTGTCAGCGCTATGTAGCGTAGGAACGCCATCTAGTGATGATTTAGGTAACATAGTTGTATTAAAGCTCCCGGGGTCAGAACAAAGGTGGAATAGCGTTTATAAGTTTCTGAAAGCGTTCATCTAATTCCAAGTATAAAATAGGTAACATAGTAGGATATAAGTAGGTGGTAGCGAAGATATGCAGAAGTACCAGCGACTGTTCAACATGGCCGAGATACGAGCAGGTATGACTTACACCATTATCAATAATTACTTACTTGAGCAACTGTGGAGACAGAAACATCAGCACGTCGTTGATCAACTTGAGGAGGGTTCCAAAGAGGAACTGGCCTCCGAAGGCGAGGCATAAAGCTGGCAAGATGGAGGCTGGCTTCCTTTCCTTCTCAGGCTTGAAGTTTACGCTGGCTGATGTTTTTCGGTAGGTCGCTTTCGTGGTGTCGGCCCTGAGGAATAATACTCTATTGAAAATGGGTGCGAATTTTTACAATAGTGTAAGAGTAACAGAAGGAAAAAAATCCGATTTCTTTCAAGTCTTGATAACATCAGCCGTCTAAGCACGAAGCTGGGGACTCTTCCCCCTCGCAGAAGTGTGACAAAGCTAGGATATGGATACATTTGTCTCGTTTTCGTGGTATAACAAGATGATATAGGCATTATCATAGACGTGAGCTAGGTGGGTAGTAGCTTTTATATTTTAGATAGACCGTATGTGTATTGCCGGGAAGGGTTTCGAACTGTTGTGAGTTTGAAATTCTGGTTTGAACTATAAAATAACTATATGGGAGGGACTTGCTTCATGCCTTAGTTGCATGGAAATAGGACATGTAGCACTTAACATAATACTAAGGCGAATACAAACTTTTAACAGCGGTTAAATAAAGGCCGGGATAGTCGTGGGATGGATTGTCGTAGTGGTTTAACTAACTAAATAATATTATGCTTTGAGAGAGGATATATTCTGTACATCATTCATTCACTCATCATTCTTTATAGTATAGAGATTCGTAACTGTGAAGACCTTGATAGCTAAAAGGTTAGGGTTCATAATAGTGGATTGCATCGTACTACAACCGCTCAACCTCTCTTCAAATATAGAAATCAAATCTTGTTTGGATACTGCTATATTATTTTTGAGATGAACAATTTGTTCACATTTACATATTTAAAAATACGTTATTTTTGTGTTTTCCTTTCATATGAGACTAGTTTTCAAGTTTGTATGTAGGAAGTGAGTGCTAGTAAGCTCTGGTTTAGATTACTGGTATACACATTAAACTTGTTATGTACACACGAAACGACACTTACTAGCTTGTTATTTTGGTTTAAAAAACTTGCCTTGATTCACCCTAGCATTATAGCGCTTAAGCCGACGAGTAGCTTTTTAATTAATTTATTTATTTGTCCATGAACATTGTGTATAATAATAATAATACATTATTCAAATAAAACATTACATTATATATCTAAATGCCCACAATAATTTTACATGGAGACGGTAAGCATATTAATTAGAGCGAAATTAAAAATATATGTATTATTAAAATAAATAACTGTCACACGACGGTTACGTGCTAGACTACTTAATAAAGAAGTAAAAAAAAGTCAAACAATGCAAAAACACATAATTTGATTAGAAGGTTAGAGACGTCAACGACTTCCTGAAACTATCGCCAAATATATCAATATCAGTTGCCCTAGACACGGTGTCATATTGCATTGAAGCCCAGCCCCCGTAATCTGAGCGTTAAATTGCGATTCCCGCTATTCGCTCACAAAAAAGCTACGCGATCGCATATCGTATACCCGCGCAGTAAGGTTCGCAGTCGCATAGCTTTCTCGTGAGCACCTAACGGGAATCGTAATAAGCTCAGAGTACGGGGGTAGGTTAGAGCGAGCGGGGTTGAGATGTTAAAACACCATAATCTGGGTAGCGTAATTTATCGTAATCGTAGGTTATCCTAATTTAAACTGTATAACTGATTCGATGTTTAATAAGAAGATAGTATATAAAGATTGATATGTATAGGTATAAATTACCTACTTTTTTATCGTGAAGAAATGCGCGGGACGCAGCTAAAATTAAAATCATGTATTTTATCGTAACAAATGACATAATCAGTGATCATTATTGATTTTTTTCGCTTGTAGCCTAGGCTAATTAATTACTGTTATCTGCCTTCAAATAATAAATACTACATTTTGTATGTTTGGTATTTCTTTACAGTGAAATGGATTTGGGTATTTGAATTCAGATAGCGTATAACTCTGTAACACTTGGGTATTTTATCACGGTAAATGCGGATGGATCCACGGAGCGCAGCTAGTTATAAATAAAGGTTATCCATGAATAATGTCTTATCATTAATATTAATTGTTTTTACATAAACATATTCTGGAAACTGACGAGAAGCGTGAATATTTTTTTACGCATGTAAGTAGATAATTAGACATTAATCGAACTCTATGCAAATAATAATTTGAATGGTATACGGAGCGCGCCGCATTTGGCAGCAAACAACATGACCTTGTAACCTTTTTATTATGTAACTATTCACAATTATTTAATTCGAATATATATTGATATCCATATTACATTCTACCTAAACTATTTTTGAATTTAAAGAAGTTTTTTGCTCGGTGTACGATGTGCGTGAAAACTCCGAAAAGGTACTCGAAAAAGGCGTTTTTTCCGAGATGAGATCTAGCCAGCTCTCTTTCTCTCTCTATCATATGGTATTAGATATACAATCTTTGGTGTAAACAATAAAGAGTTTATATATCTAATTAAATTAATGAATAGACGTGTAATATAATTAGTTATAACTATAAATAATATTTAAAGATGACCAAGTGTGAAATACTTGAGAACCGGCTTCACATAAAGTTTATGTTTCCTGTTTTTCTAAAGCGTAACTGCCTTGATGTCGAAATTGTCGAAGATTTCAGTGCAGAAAATAACCATTATTATATCGTTATCGGAACGAATACAGACAAATACCCGCAGCATCATTCTCGTAACCCATATTAGAACGAATCGGTTATTGATCTCGATACAATTAAAGCCCGCATCAAAACCAGCAGAGTACGTCTTTTATCTGGAACGATACCCAACCTAAGCGAATGTGCTTCTACGAAACGCAGTATAAGTTATTATACGAATTTAGCACCTGACTTTTATACATACAAACATTAAAGAAAGGCATGGCAAAAGGCATCGTGAAAAGGCATCAGGCAGTCTTTTTATGAAAAAGTAATTTTTACGCGAACGAAACGCTCTTTTGATGGTCAAAGATAAGGCTTGTCCATGACTATTACAGCGGTATTCAGAACTTTTAGTAACTAAATAACGCTCTGGGCAACAATGCTGTTACGCTCATTGCTTTGAATCAATCGAGTTACCTTTACATTTATAATATTATACTTTTATCAATTGGTCTAATATTTCAATAGAGCACTCTATTACATAGTCAAATTAAAAATAGCAAACGGTCATTTTGGATTGCAAAATTTCAAAACTTGTTCACTAAAAGGAATCTTTCGTAACAGGTTTAAAAAAAACACATTTTTATTTGCTTCTGTGTTAACAGTTGAATTTTGTAATAATAGCAAGGTCAATTTATCCAAATTCCAAGCCTCACTTATTTTTATATGACAAAAAAAAACCATGCACAATGCGGAACGTAATTATCTTCTCAGGTTGACAGGACGAAGAAAGTTTATCCAACTAAATTATAAATGATAAAAATGTTTTGATGTTTGTTACTCCAACACGGCTAAACGGAGTTAAACGAAATTTGGCACACTTATAGTTTATTACGCGGATTAACATATTTTTGCTTTGATTGACAAAAATATTCAAGGGCACTACGATTACCCACCATCAGTTTCGCAATACACAATAGTAATCACTTTTCTACTTATGACATGACGACATCTGGTGGTGGTGATGACATTTGTTAAATTCCACGCGGACGAAGTTGTGGGTAACAGCGAATAAAAAGAAAAAGGAAAAGTACAAAATCTTTTTTTTTATCAATATTTTGTATTACTGTATCGAGTAGACCTTTGAGACTTGGGAGCAAAATAACGGCCGCTCCATCTCTGTGTGAATTGACCTCTCGTTAAACACAATGTCACGCTTTATTATTACTTTTTAACATATAAACAAGCATGCAGCGATGCTCAACAGATAGGAAGTTATGTATCCCCTGGCCCTTCTATCCTTGACTAATATTTATATAATACAGAGTCTGCTTTCTGGAATGTCCTACTCAGCACATCGCTGAGTTGATAGACCCGGCGACTGGACCACCGAGATAGCATAGTCTTCGTATAAGCTTTTATAATAGTTATTAAGTATTAGTGTTAAAGCCTCCAAATCGGCAACACTTATTTTAATTTAGTTTTTTTAAATATATTTAAGTGCTCCCGAAATTTGCTTGAGGGTAAACTATTTGAAGTAAACGATGATAGCACAGTGGTTAGCGCGGTTGGTTCACACGCCGAAGGGCGTGGGTTCAAACCCCAACAATAACTTTAACCTAGTGTAGGAAAACATCGTGAGGAAACCATAGCATGGTTTTGGTACTTCTTAGTACTCGACTGGCTAGCAATCATCTTCAAGTTGTAAATCTGCTGCCAAGCACCCAACAGTGTGTTACGACAGCCTCAATTGAGAGCCAGTTCCATTCCAAACTAAGTGTGCTTAACTATTTTCGACCGTATCAGATGAGCCGTAGTCAAACACCTAGCTTGTCAAACATATAAAAAAAGAAAAGAGCTACCTATCGACTTTTGTCTTGAAGAAATCCAGGTTCTACTTACTAAAAAGGAACATCTAGCAGAGACCGCATTCAACTCCAAGACAGTTCGTATCAAAAATATATTTTAATCTTTAGCATGCTGGCAAGATTACTATCTGGCAAACATCGATCACGTAACCGTAAAAAAAAATTTACTCGTACCTAGTTGGCGCGTTATTGTGGTTTATCTCTTACTGAGAATTATTTTTAGATTATTAAAAATAACAGCGTTCTCAAGTGAAATAATGTTTGTACTCGTCTTTGTTGTTAATGATTCATTAGTCCGAGTGGTTCGTCTTAGGTCAGAGTACAAGGCGAACTTCGTAATAGTGCCCAGCAGACATACTTTGTACATAATACTATCGACCACAAATAATATAACTACTGACTTCGTAGCTCCCCATATATTTTATGCACATCAAAATTAGATTACTAGTATTTGCTTAACAGTTATTTTTACGTAGTTTAATAACTATGTTGTACTAATTATGTTTATTTATTTATAGCGTTAATACGCATGTACATAATATTCCAGATATTGTAAGTGTTAAAACATCTACCATTGTAATTTTTGTTTGATGCCATCCTGCGGTGGCCTGGGAGAGTAAGTTTTTACCGATAAGGCGACTTAGCGATGACGAACTATCAATCTAAATATGTTATAGTGATAGAGATGTCCGAAAATTGGGGACTAATAGTTCTGGTGGAACAATTAAATTTCAAAACTAAATTCTCTGTTTCTGAGAACTTTTTATTAAATGGAAAATAATGGAATTTGCTGCCAGAGTGGTTGTTGCCTGATAGATATAATCTCGGTGCCTTCAAGTCGCGAGTGAACCGATTTTTTCTAGGTAAGCGTACTTCACCATAGACCGCATCTTCGCTTAACATCAGGCGAGTTGGCGGACAAACGCAATCAATACATATAGGTATATGACAGCTACGCGATACAAATAAGTTTAGCTAAATATTTTTGAAACCAAAATGTAATGTGTATGTAATATCTATATATGTGCATCTTCACATCTACATCTTACATTTATGTACATCTTCACTACGGGTTTTTACAAGCTTAAATAATTCCTAAAGAATATTACATTTTAATACGTAACAAAAAAATACTGCTGTTAGGCAGAAAAATGTCAACTAGAGTGATTTTACAACTATATGCCGAAGTGCATACAATTGTCTCAAGTAACGCTGAGCATACGAGTCTATATGCAGGATATCATCTATGTGTTATCGACACGTTGTAAAAACGTGTGTGCTCGTGGGACGAATTACTTGGTGATACATTGTCTTCATTATTCATTAATTTAATGATGATTATAATGTATCAGTTTTATATAAACAGATAATCAAAAATACCCTATTTTACTAAGCTTGAGTTTTTACGTAAGTATAGGAGGGCGAGGGAGGTAGGGAGGGCTTTAGTAAGAGCTTTGCTGACTTTTGCTAACAAGGGGGAGGGTGCGGTTATTAATTACTATAATTCTGCTCAAGTAATACTGGAATAAATGAAAATATACTTACATTTCTCGTTTCTTTAAAGATCTCTCCCAGTATTTGTCGAATCTCTGGACAACTTCGGGTGAAGCGTCCTGAGGGTTAAGAGCCCAAAGATCCTTTTCGGTGAGGGCTCTTCGGAACCCGGTCAGGGCTAGCGGGTCGAACCAGCTGAACGTCAGTCGGCTGGGGAACCCTGCCGCTCGTTCTGGGCATTGGTTCTGATGAAGGAAGAAAATAAATAAGGATCCAAAGATAAAAAGTAAACAACTATTAGAATAATAATAAGGACTTGTGATTGTTTGAAAGTCCGTCAAATCTGGTCACATTTTTGCACACGAGGAAATAGCAGTGTAAGGAAATAATTATAGAACAACTTCATCTTCAATAAATTTGTTTAATGTAATGAATAAATACGATATTTGTACTTGTATTATCTTTATTATGTGGTTAACGTTATTAAATACTTCTAATAAGTGACTCATTTATATTCTTTGATTTATAATAAAAACGATGACAGCTGGCGGTGGATGGAAACAAGCCAAAGATCTGGCTGAGTGGCGTGTCTTGAGAGAGACCTATGTATATCCGCAGTGGACTTCGATAGGCTGATGATGATGATGTTGAAAAACGATGGGTGAGTAACTGAGTATAGTAGGTACATTTTAAGAATACATCCATATAATACAATACCAATTTTACATTATATAAGTACCTCCATATGTAGGTAGGTACTTATAAGATGTAACCGTGTAAAGCAGGATAATCCAAATCAGACACATTCCCTTATAAATTACTAAACAAATCCGAGGGCCGCAAAAAGTAAATGCCACATTTTTTTTATAATAAAAAAAACAACTTATTTGTTATGAGGGATATTTTTTCAATTTAATTTTATTAGTAATTCTATAATTAGTAGTACATACTAGGTATGTACCTATTTTTCTACATTCAATATTTTATTAATGTATTTGGGATATCATACAAATAATTTAAAGTACTACCGAATAAAATTTGTAAAAGGAATTTATAACCCACGGGCCGTGCTTTGGACGTCCCTGGTTACCAAATAATAGCTACACATTTGTCAATGAACATGTGTCCGTGAACCAGCTATGTCCAATTTATAAACATACGTCGGCGTAGGAACGTGATTAGTGTACGCCATAATTACCTTTTCGTATTTGTATGGCGTGTCTCTGGGCGGTAGGTCGGCGAAGCAATTCAGTAGAAACATGATCACTACCAGTGCATAATACACCATGTAGCTTACGAAATGGTATCGAACGTTTTCGTCTTCGCTCAAGTTGTTGTGCTTGACGATCTCTGCCCGGAGTTGGGGCAGCCCCGCCAGTATCAATAGCAACCAGAAGAAGAATAGCACCCCTGACGCTCTCAGACCAAACTTCCTGTTGTAGTACAACAGCGTGGCTGATAAACTCTGGAAACAAACGTATTATTTAACTTCTCGTTCACGATGGTATAGACAAGGCACATGCAGCTTAAAGTTCATATACATAGATTTTATTATTAAGAACTTCTAGCTTTATATTAAGGGATTAATCGTAGAACATTCCTCACAAGTCACAAACTAAGCAAAGCTTGTACTATGGAACCAGATACCTAACTGATAGAGTACTCATATTCTTTTTTTTTGTAAATAAGTACATACAGACCACCCGGACAGAGAACAAACATCTATGTTCGACACATTAATGTTTGTCCTGTGCGGGAATCGAACACAAAGCTTAGGGAGCTTAGCTATTACCAAACAAAATGAGGTAAAAAAAGTAGTTAAGGAAGGGCTTTAAATATATACAAATAATGTAATTAACTTAAAAAATTTGCTGGCTCCGGTAGTTCTTTCGTTTTATATTCACACACGCTCACACACAAATTGTATGCTAAGTACTGGCAAAGAAGGCTAATAGTTATTAGCCTAATAACTATTAGCCTTCTTTGCCAGTGACATTACAGAGAAATTGAAAAAAAGTAAAAATACTATGATTGAAAACCAATCATGGGAGTGAGTGGCAATTTTAGCTTATCATTGTTCTTAATTAATTTGCATCTGTTTCGATTTCATGTGAGCTGACAGCAATCAATGTAATATTTAGTTTCTAGTAATGTATTTGTCTCTTGAAGTGTAGATTAAAATCATAGACAAGTATGGCATATGAGTAGTTCGTCAGTCGTTGCCCTTGAACTTCTCCAGTTAGGTATATTTGTAGCCGATAAATTTTTCATTACATCATTGTAAACCGAACTGGGACATTAAGTACTATGAAGTGCTTAGAAATAGAATCCGAAATTCGATCATATTTTCTATTAATTTTAATAAATACAGAAACAAACATACATAATTATGTACATAGAACAATATAGTTAATTATTTATTAATTACATGCATATAAATTTGAAGCCATAGATATCAGATAGGTTTTCATAATTGTTAGTTACTCCTAATCTGTAGAACACATACGAATTCATCATTTTCAAAAAATATTATAGATATTGTACTAGCAACCTGCCTCGGCTTCGCACGGGTGCAATGTAGATGCTAATGTGGTGCATATGCATGTTTTATACATATAAACCTTCCTCTTAAATCACTGTCTATTAATGGAAGCCGCATTAAAATCCGTTGCGTAGTTTAAAAGATCTAAGCTAAGAGTACAGACGGCGGCAAGCGACTTTGTTATATACTATGTAGAGATTTATGTACCTACGTATTTTCAAAAGTAAAATGTATTATATCAGTTGTTTGGTTCCCATAGTATAAAGCTTTGCTTAAGTTTTTAGGGTTTCGTACCAGAAAAGGAAAAAAAGGAAGATCACTCTCTTGTCCGTCTGTCTGTCCGTGTGTCACTACCAATTTTCTCAAGTACGGGTGGACCTAGCAAGTTTAAATTTATACCTGATACTGAGGTCTATAGTCCCTATTAGTGTATAAAAATCAAGGTCCCGAGTCAACACGGTAAAAAGATAAGGGCAAATTTAGATTTTCGCGAAAACTTATAAGTACCAAAATTTACCAAGGCAAAAAACACAGTCTTACAGCACAAATAAAGTGAAAATTCCAAAAAATCAAAAATATTGTAAATTAAAGGGTGTCCCCATACTAACTTAGTTGACGCGAATTATGATAGTCCACCAATAAAAATGATACCAATTTTATTATAGCGGTATAATTGGTAGGTACGGAACCCTCGGCGCACGAGTTCAACACGTACTTGACCGTTTTTTTTAATAGTTGACAGGCTAGGTGTATGACCACAGTTCACCTGATGTTAAGTGACGGTGTGAGCGAAGATAGTGACTGCACACCTAACTTGGAATGAAACTAGCTCTCAAATGAGGTTACCGGATCACGCTGTTAGGTGAACAACAGAAATACATAATTTATGAAAATTTCAACTGTCAAGCTATCGCGGTTCTTGAGATACAGCCTGGTGACAGACGGACGGACAGACAGACGGACGGACAGACAGACAGCGAAGTCTTAGTAATAGGGTCCCGTTTTTACACTTTGGGTACGGAACCCTAAAAAACCAGCCAAGTGCGAGTCAGACTCGCGTACCGAGGATTCCGTACAAACCTATAGGTATATAAATAAAAGGTATGGTATTTTTTTATGGTAATTTATGCTTTTCGCAATTTTTCCTTTATCTGTGCTATGCACCAAACGTTGCTTCGTACCAAATTTCAAGATTCTGAGTTCACGGGAAGTCCCTGTAGGTTTTGATTCCCTTGCATGTGTCGAAAATTTGCAGCATAAACGGCTGTATCTTTTGATTGTGTTGACTTAGAAGTTTGATTTTTTCACAGCTCCAAGGGACAGTAGGCCTGAGTATTTGATATGAATTTCAACTTGATACCTCCACGCGTTCCTAAGAAAAAGGGTTTTGACAGACAGACGGACAACAAGTGATCCTATAAGGGTTTTATCATTTCCTTTTGAGGCACGGAACCTTAAAACTATCCTACCCCCATTTTTATTATTATTCTTATTTTTTTATATATTTTTTAGCCATGATTTTCTCACGATATTTTTTTCTCTGGCAGCATAAGCTCATTGTTGGGGTTTGACGTGAGAACCAAATTACGATGTTCGATGTACATATATACAGCACCATCTAACCTCAAACTCGGTTCACTTAACTATATTTATTTAAATATATTTCAACGATTCCAAAGACCAACTCTCGATAAAAAATAAATATATTTGCTTTCAAAGTTTTCATGGGATACCCAAACAACTATGTATGTTCTTGCTAATGATTTGTGCAAAGTATTTAATGTAGTAAGGCAGACAACCTTTTCTTCGAATATTTTTTGTAATATTGTTGGCTCGTTTTATAAGGTCGTCCATGTGGAAGATCCGTTTGAAATACCGTAGTGTTCTACCCGATAATAAGTAAAAACGCCGCTGGTACTGATGTAACTACATTTTTTGTATAACGTAATCATGAGAACTCTGTGAGGTCGCCATAATGGGACGGCTGAATCGGATGCTCAAGGACAAAGTTAAACATTTCAACTTGGCTCGTTTAGACCTACGCCTGTATTTCGTAAAGGTAATGAGTAATTTTCTACCGTGGTTGACAATTTAAATTTACATGTGTAAATATACGTTTTTTTTTAAATGTAAACTTAATGTGACGAGATGAGTTTCGAGATGGTAAGAGATAACGCATGTCTGTCGGGGATGACTGATCACGCCCAGTCCTCAACTGTTCTTTATAATTATCAGATGAAAAATAAAAGATTTTATTAATAGTCACATCTAGTACTTCAATTCGACTTTGTAGCGATGATAGCTCAGTGGTTAGGTGGTGCCGGTAAAGGAAATCATCGTGAGGAAACCATAGCATGGTGGTAGGGTACTTTCTAGTACTCGGCTGGCTAGCTAACACCCTCAAGTTGAAAATCTGCCGCCAAGCATCTAACGGTGTGTTCCGGCAGCCTCACTTGAGAGACAGTACTATTCCAGGCTAGATGTGCTTTACCATCTTCGACCACACCGTCACTTAACGTCACGTGAGCTGTGGTAAAACACGTAGTCTGCCAGCCGTAGAAAAAACACAAACACAAAAATGGTAAAATATTTGCTTTAAGAGCTGTGGGTTCCATTCCCACCATAACAAACATTTAAGTGTCGATAAATATTTGTTTTGTGTCTGGGTGTTCTGTATGTAATAACAAAAAGTAGGTGTATAAATAAGTATTCTATCAGCTGTCTGGTTCCCATAGTACACGCTTTGCTTAGTTTGGGGCTAGATGGCGCTGTGTGAAAATGTTCCAGGATATTTATTTATTATAAATTTTTACATTTATTTACCAACTTAGGCGACTTCCTGCTAAGGAGATCTACAACCATATCATAGTGCAAACATTATTATCCTAACGATGATATATGTAGATGTATTGTTTTTTATTCTTGATTGCCTGAAAGAGATTGCTCTTAGCGATAAGGCACTAGTTCATAAGATTCTTATGTTTTCTGTACTTTTTTTTTCTATTTTTGGTGTGCACAATAAAGACATTCTATATATGTCTAATATTATACATAAATGCGAAAAAGCATATTTGTTCTTCTTTGCTTTTGGTCGCGCTTTTGAGCATTTGCCAGTGTTAAATATTTATATATTTTTAAATAAGTCAAAGTCACACAAAGTAAGTCATGGTCGGGATCAGTCATGCCCTAGTAAAATTGTGATGACTTTACAAGTTTCGATGTAGGTAGCCATGGAAACAAAACAAAAAATCATATTTCACCACATTATATCACTTTCTCAAGCTCACGTGCGTAATTCAGCCTTTATGAATAACACAACTATTTTTATATGTATATCCGAGTTAGCCGTTTGTATAAACTGGCCCACTGGTCCACCAGGCTGGCCGAATGCGGGTTGGCAGACTTCATACATCTTCGAGAACTTTTTCTTTGTAAGAACTCCTAAATATGTAGGTTTTCTCACGATGTTTTCCTTCACCGTTTGCAGTTATCGGCAATACGCACATAATTTAGAAAATAATTGCGTGTCGTGGGATTCGAATACAGGACCTCCAGATTGGAAGCCAGACGGTCTCCCAACTAGGCCTCCGAAATTTCTAATGAATTATTGCAAACAAATATTCCTTGAAGGCACACGATAAAACTAAATAGATATTATCAAATCACAAATGAGTTGATCGTAAATGGTTTCGTGGTTAATTTATGTATATGCAGTAGAAGTGGGAGCGAGAATACCAGCAAAATCTCTCTATAATCTACTTAAAGATCCTGACGAGGAACAAATATAAATGCATTATGAAGGGCAAGCAGAAACTTGATAATCTACGCTTTTAAAAAATATTTATAAATTAATGCCTTATTTTTTTCAATATGATCTATTTATAATATGATTTATCCAAAAATATTGACTCAGATATCGGTTTGTAGTAAGTACAGAAAGTAAAAATAAGTCTTTCAATATAAATATTATCGTTATAATTATTTTGTCAGATACAGATTTGCCAAATATGATGCACCATATAGACGTATAGGTTCTTTTTTACTTTAAAACTTAGTAGTTCGACGGTTTTACCCTCTTTTTCTCTATTCATTTATATTGATCCAGGGTATCTATAAGTTGCCTCCAAACAAAATTTCATCCGAATAAGTCAAGCCATTGTCAAGGATACACATATGTCATGTCATATATAATATTAGTGAAATAAGATGGCATTACCAACAACTCTCTGTGATCAATCGATAGTTAACGTACCATAATTGTTGCGGCGTCGATCATGACAATTGAATTAATTAAATTTAATTGATTGTCGATGCGCCATATTTGCTTGGTATTATACGTTTTAAGTTTTGACCATAAACAAGTTTGACCAAATTACCCACCGACCCAAACTAACACGAATATTTTAATTACGACTTTATTGAATTTATAAGCACACAAGAAGGTAGTCATATGCTCAGAGGGCAATGCAGTTCTGAAAACCATTATAATGATTTTTTTAAGGTTTTTGAACGATATCGTTCGTATCGTTTCGATATTGTTAAAGCCTCCAAATCCAAACGGGACTGGGCGGGCATGTTATTCGCATATCGGAAGCTTTCGACCAAAGTAACTACTGAGTAGTTCCAGCTCAGTGGGGTTACCGGATAAGTCCCGTTAAGAAAAGCGAGAGTTTATATATTAGAGCATAAAACCGTCAACACCAGCAATAACATTTGTAAAGTTAGGTTTAGGGTTGTTCCAGGATAAACAATGATAATGGATGACAAAGCATAAATAATAATTTAACTATACACATAATACAAGTGAAATAATATATATATTGCGTAATGTGGTGTAATCACTATGCCACATGTGGTAAAAATTATGAAATAAAGTATATTTGTTTAAATATGTATAAAAAAAGTAAATTAATTATTATCATCACTTCACTATCACTACATATTATAAAACAAAGTCGTCCGCCGTGTCTGTCTGTTCGCGATAAACTTAAAAACTACTGAACGGATTATAATGCGAGCTTTACCAATAGATCTCTATCTATTGGTAAAGCTCGCATTATAATCCGTGAATCACTCTTGATTCATGAGGAAGGTTTAGGTATATAATTTGTTAAAGTTTTATGTAAATTGGTTGAAATATGATGATAATTGTTGGAACTGTCGGAAAAAGTCAAACTAGCTGGGAGCTTTCATCGAAAACGCTGCCTAATCCTTTTGAGATATACATAACAAAACAATCCATGGTAGAATATTTCTTTTTTATAGATCAAAAAACATGTCAATAAAGTCTGCGGTGGCATATAGCTACCTTTTAAGGATAGCTTACTGTACCCATTCTTACTACCGTGCAAAGCCGGTGCGGGTTGCCAGTTATAGATAAAATACATAAAGTTAAATTAATAGCAAAACGAAAAATAAAGATAAAAGTCTGTATTTTGATGTAGCCGAAATAACCATAACAAGAATTAAAATAATACCCAGTTTTGACTGTTATTTCTTGAAGTAACCCATTTATTCAATTAATTTTTGGAATTTAAAAAAAATTCAAGAATTTTAAAATTTGGCTCCCTGAGCGAGCCCATCTACAATAAGAAAATAGATACACAGAACACAGGGTCCATGACTTTTGTAAATTTTTTAGTTACACATTATTTTGCAATACAGGGAGAAGGTTTTTTTAATAAATATTAATTTAAGGTAAGTAGTTAGAGTTACATTCCCAATCTACATAATTTAGTCACCACTTACTTTTTGACATCTTATTTTTAATGGTGATAAATGTCTAGCTAAATAATTTTCAACGCCGAAAGGTAGTCTGCGGTGTACTTTGCTCATGTCATATATTTTTTTACTTTTGAGTATAATTTGGCAGTAGTGTTTTGTTTAATGTTATACATAATATCTACGTCAGTATTGCACGAGAATTTTTGCATGTCGCAAGGCAGAATATGGCACCCTTTTACTTTTTTTAATATCCATTGTGCCCATATACGCAATAAATAAATGAATTATTATTATTAAAAGTTATAAATATAAGAGAATATTGATCATACTTACAAACGTCAGGATCTTTATGATGGGAGCATAATAATCCGCTTTGAAGACGGATTCTCCTTTTGAAGACATGTGCACTGCCACTCCCAAGTCTACCAATGTAAGGACTATCAACAGGCATGTTAGAATCAGCTTGGTAATATTTAGTGGGTTCCATGGTATATTCCGTTCTTTGCTGTTATATATATAGAAGGCATCAAGAAGCCCAAATACCCACAGGTATATGCATGGCGTCCATATGAGTACAGTCTTTTGGAAACAGTCTGTTAACTCTGGGTTCTCTGTGTACCATGACGCCGAGCTATTCTGTAACAAAATACATTGTGATGGTTATAGAAAACTGGGTCATACTAATTTTTCTTTTTATAAGAGGTAATAAGTTGAATGAATTGCCCTCCTGATGGTAAAAAACCTACTCATTACAAAAAAATTAAGTAAATTACTAGCTGCAGTTTTCAGTTTTCTCACTCTTAGTGAGTAAAAGTATGCAAAATTTATCCTTATGATATATACAATCCTAATGCTTGTTTTGTCTAGTTTCATTCGGCTTTTTAGCTAACTTTCGCATTTAGCATAATGCATTACTAGCATTACTAGCTGCGCCCCGCGGTGTTATACGCTGTTCCCATGTGAAAACTATATTTTTTCAGAATAAAAAGTAGCCTATGTGTTATTCCAGGGTGTCAGCTACCTCCATTCCAAATTTCATCAAAATTAGTCCAGCTATTTGAGTGTGAAGAAGTCACAATCATACACACTAACAAACTTTGGCCTTTATAATATTAGTATGATGTGATTAAGTGAATTTGGATGGTTTATGCCTTCAGAGTATGTATATATCTTATACCTTTAAATATTTTATTACCTGTATATTGTGTATTTCTTTTGTACTTTTCTGAATGTGATGTCAATAAAGCCCTATTGTATTGTAATACTCTATTTGTATGTGTTTTTTTTAACTTAGACAATATTACTATATAAGGTAACTATTACTAAAATGGTGACAGTTCAAGAAGTAAGTGTGAATCAAATCATAAATAAATTATTTTGAATTTGAATTTGATATCAAAAGTTATTTAAGATTTTCATATAGTATCACACAAACCATTATACAAATATAAACAGAATAAATGATATACCTAGCACCAATAGTCATGCTGGATTAAAAAAAAAAACAGCTCTTGAAGTAATCTTTGTATTAATTTGTTTAGAGTTAAAATTTGAATCATCCTTGGTCTACAGTAAAAAGTAGATAGTTAATTAATCTTGCAATAGTAGGTAACATAATCAATTAGATAATTAATAATTACAAACAAGTTGTTAAAAGTTTTTAATTTGAAAATAATAAAACACTATCAGAGTTTACAGAAATAAATATAATATTATGTAATTAAGATATGTAATAAAAAATAACTGCTTTTATAAGCAGTTATTTTTTATTTATAAAAACGAATAAAAAACCAAGAAAGAATAATTTATTGTGTAAATATCAGAAATATTACATTCCAAATTTGGTAATAATACAATTTTGCACATTCATATAAAACTAGTCGAGCAAGTAGATTGGACCGTGGTAAGGTAGGTAGTTGGAAAACATCTACTTGCGCGAACATCTACAGCACAGAAATCTCTCAATTACATAGGTCCTGATACAGTATTTTACTGACCCTGATCTTTAGATCTGCACAAATTTCAGAAGCCTATAAATAGTTTTAAATTTTAAGCTGAACTTACCCAGAATGTGGAACCGCAAAAGTCGTCAAGCATGGAATCGTAAGACATTGTCACAAATTGTGTTTGTTAGATGTTGTAACTTCCATAAATTCGACTTCCTTGGCACTGTGCTACTGTTTCAATGTCCTCGTTTTTTATAGACACTGGTGTTTTATTTGAAATATTGCAAGTCAGTAGATTATTAGGCAAAAAGTTATTTCGAAAAATACAAAATGTGCTACCGAAGCACCACACCACCACAACTCCCTACAACCAATCACTCACACATCCGCCCGTTCGTTCAGGCGTTCACCCAATGAAGTCAACGACAACCGACAACGAAGAAAAGTGAATGACCGATGACCGGACGATTTTTGATAAGTTGCCATACCTAGCCATGCCTAGCGCTTGTTTGATAAAAGTTTTAATTAAATTCCTAAGCAAAAATTATTAATTGACTATTCGCTATAATTAATTCTCTTTATGGTCACTAGTATGATGTTTGTTGCTATTCGCACTAAGCATGTTCCACACCATGGCTTGCATGACAGCCATGGATGGATGTAGCCACGAATTTAACTACTACTGCAGACCGTGTATAAGTGAAGTAAACTTTATATTTCCGCACCCACCATCATAAACAGCAACAATTACAGCAGGTCCAACAACGATTTTAAATAGTTGCATTTCAGGCCGCTATTCCAGGTCGTGTTTGTCTGGTGCAGTCTTTATGACACTTTTATACAATTCGACTACAGTACATACTCATTAAATAAAACTAAAAAAAAATTATTTAATTAAACTCTTACTTCTGTAATAGAAAGTAACTTACACATAAAGTGTCAATTAACATGCAAGGTTACATTATAATTATAATTACTATAATTGTTATCTAAATTTTATCTTTCAAAACTATTTTTCTATTATTTTTCAAATATTGTTTCCTTCCATGAAAAATGACACAATACATTAACGTGCTATGGCCAAAGAAAAGCAGAAAAAGAAATGTTTCCTTAGTAGTCTGTGGTCTGAAAATGAAATGAAAAATAACATCAGACGCATGAAGCTCTAGCTTCATGATCAGACGATGGCTGTATGGGCTTGACACCCTTTGCCTTTCCCGAAAGGGAAAAATAAACAAAAAAAAAAGTCTGTGGTCTGAACTCTGATGTCTGTGTTTCTAACAGTGTCACCAATTTAGCGACTTAGTCGCTAGAACTGACAACTTTTGCTCAAGTCTTAGCGACTAAAATAAAGTTTTGACGACAAAAATTGTTTAGTAACATATCTGGCGATTTTTGGAGTACAAATTAAAATAGCCCTAGCTTTAGATATTTCAAAAAATATACAAAGCAACGCATCCAATTTTCTTTCAAATCTAAGTTTGGCTATTGATTACGGCCAGTTCTCCGATAATTTCTACTATTTAATGTCGCATGTAGCTCAGTTGAAGTAGACGTTCAACCATCTACTTCAACTGCGGCTGTATCAGACGAGCATGAGACTGAAGAATTATTTGAATTATTAAGTGACGATGATAAATAATATATATTTCAATTTTTAATTAAAAAAAAATTAAAGTAATTTTGGCAAATTGTGATTAAAACAACAAATTATTTATGTGATTGTTACAATAATGATAATATAATTATTTAATTAAAAGTTAGTTGTACTATGTGTTATTACTTGTAGATATACGAATTAAAAGGAACGAATTGAATCTCAAGTATATTTTCTATAACGAGTAAGTGCGTATTACATTTTTAATTTCAACGAATGACGTGTGTTTCTTCGGTGTTGCCACGCGTAAAAAAGTAGTGTTGCAACTGCAGCGTAAACATGCCGGCCGCCTTGGAAGCACTACGCTTCCAACTTAACTCGATGTGAAAGTTTCGCTTGTCATCGGTTTCCTCCGGAAGAAGACGGCTGGACCTTGTAGATTTACTTAAAAAATTTAAGTTTTTAAAGTTAGGACGTTGTAACTCCTTCTTTTGTCGGTTGTTCCGGAAGAGGGCATAATTTAGAAAATGCACGTCGAATGATTCCATTTGCGGTTTTAATGTCGGCGACTCTAGCGACACCGTCTTTGCCAGGAAACAACCGGATTATCCGTCCCATTCTCCATTTAAGTGGCGGGAGATTGTCTTCTTTGATCAAAACCATGCTGTTTAACGTAAGATCTTTGCTATCGATTTTCCATTTCGTTCTTCGCTGTAGTTCTGAAATGTATTCTGAAGACCAACGCTGCCAGAAGTGTTGACGTAGTTGCTCCACACGTTCGTAGCGACTCAGGCGTGTAGAGTTGGCTGTTGTCAGATCTATGCAAGCTGGAGCGGTCAAAGGACGACCGATTAGGAAATGTGCCGGTGTTAACGGAAGGTAATCGTTTGGATCTGTTGACATGGGGGATATAGGACGGGAGTTTAGGACGGCTTCGATTTGCGCTAATACGGTGTTAAACTCCTCATATGTAAGATGTGCATTGCCCAATATACGCTTAATAAAGTATTTGCTGGAACGGACCCCAGCCTCCCAGAGTCCTCCAAAGTTTGGTGAAAAGGCAGGAATAAACCTTAATCGAATTCCCTGATTTACCCCAAAATCAACAATGTCCTGAGAGTGTTGAAAAACCCCTGCAAGTTCCCTTTCGGCTCCTACAAAATTCTTTCCATTATCAGAAAAGATCTCAAATGGCTTACCGCGTCGCGAAATAAAACGTTTTAAAGCTAACAAATAGTCTTGTGTGGATAGACCAGTAACTAACTGAAGGTCTATGCAACGAGTAGTAAAACATATAAACAAACAAATATATCCTTTAATTAATTTGGCACCTCTACCTTTGCGATCGAGTATTAGTACAGGACCAGCGAAATCTACTCCGCATCGCATGTAGGGGAAACTGGCCTCTAAACGTTCCGGTGGCAAATTCCCCATAATTGGTGTTAAAGATTGTCCTTTCATGCGAGTGCATGTCACGCATTTATGGACTACATGCCTAGCTAAATTTCTAGCTCCTAAAATCCACCATTTATTACGCATATTATAAATGAGGAGTTGAGGTGCAGCATGTAACAGTTGCTTATGTTCTTGTAAGCATAACAACGAAGCAAAACGGTGTTTGCTTGACAATAGCACTGGATGCTTTTTGTCATACGAAAATGTATTAGAATTATTTAGTCTTCCGCCTACGCGTATAAGTTTTTGATCGTCAAGGAAAATGTTTAAGCCTGATATTTGGTTTACACCTTTTTTATATTTTGTTGTTATTGGTAAATTATTCTCGAGAGTACTATATTCGGTTGGGAACGACTGTTTTTGCACAACACGCGTCAACATAACCAGTGACGATGCGAGCTCTTCCACTGACAAAGGACCAGTTAGGCGATCTAGGCGCGTACGCGATTTTTTGGTATTATGTATGAATCTTAATAAATATGCGCCAGCTCTTTGTAAGCGATTGAAAGATGAGAATCTTTCAAAATCAAATAATGCGCATGACGTTGTCGCAAGTAGATTAACTTGTGGTTTTACTTCAGGTAGTTTGCTTGTCGTTATTGAAGCGACATCTTCACTATACCACGTATTTTTCGGTTCTAATAAATAACTAGGACCACACCACCATAGACTGTTGTTGTTGTATTTAAGCGCTTCTAGATTGACCCCTCTAGTAATCAAATCTGCTGGATTTGATGTTCCTTTTACGTGTAAAAATGGCGTATCATTTGTCAATTCATTTATTTGCACAACTCTATTTTGCACGAACGTTTTCAGACTGTGAGGTGGTGTGCGGAGCCAACATTGTACGATAGTAGAATCAGTCCAGAAATAAACTTTGTCGAACTTTAAAGATAAAGATTTTTTTATTTTATCGTATAATTTGGCACCTAGTAAAGCCCCACACAACTCTAATCTAGGAATACTAACTGACTTTAATGGTGCTACTTTGCCCTTTGCACAAAGAAGCCTAACATTAACATTATCGCTGCTATCAAGTGATCGTATGTAAGCGCAACCTCCGTAAGCGCTTTGGGATGCATCTGTGAAAATATGAAGTTCTCGAACGACTGCCGTAGACTCAGTCACGTGACGAGGTATTCGAATTGTTTGTAAAGATTGCAGACTGGCCATAAAATTACTCCAAGTCTCCATGCACTGGACAGGTATTTCACTATCCCATTCGATTTTTGCTAGCCACAGTCGTTGTAACAATATCTTGCAAACAATAATTGCCGGAGCTAATAAACCTAACGGATCATAAATTTGCGAAATGATTGACATAACAACACGTTTAGTGACCAATTTTGGTTCATTTTCCGTAAACCTTGTCGTAAAATGTAACTCATCGGTTACATTTGACCAACCGAGGCCGAGAGTTTTCGATTGACAATGTTCACCTATGTTTAGGTCTCTCCGAGTACCTTCAGCATTTGCATCAAAATTAAATGTCCATTTGCGCAATGGAAAACAGCCGCTTTGTAATACTTTGTTCGTTTTGTCGCAGATATCTAATAACGAATCTAAATCATCATTTGAATATATAAAGTCATCAACATAAAAATTATTCAGGATTGCATGCGCAACTCTGTCATCATTGCATTCTAGTGCCAGTTGTCTTAAACACCTCATACTAAGATATGGTGCTGACGCTGTTCCATATGTCACCGTAGTAAGGCGGTACAGCCGTAAAGGTAAATTTCGATCCGACCTCCACAGTATAAGTTGTAAATTTTGCTGATCTGACTGAATCAATATTTGTCTAAAACACTTCTCAATATCGGCACACGCTACATATTTATATTGTCTAAACTGAAGCAAAATTGTAAATATCTCATTTTGCAGAGGCGGCCCTGCATACTGTATATCGTTTAATGACTTTCCTGTCGAAGTGACCGCGCTGCCATCGAAAACTACCCTTAAGGGGCTGGTGAGACTATCTCGATAGACGCCATGATGAGGCAACACATAACACGGAGTCTTTAGTTCTTGAATATTTTCTTGTATTGGAGTCATGTGACCCATGTCCTCATATTGTTGCATGAAGTCGCAATACGCTTTTTTATGATGTGGAGTACGGTCTAAATTACGTTCTAAAGATAAAAAACGTTTTTCGGCAGTCGTATATGAATCGCCTAACGAGTCGGCGGCAGATTCCTTCAGTGGTATTCGGACAGCGAACCGACCATTTTCATCACGCTTAGTGGTTTCCGAAAATAATTTTTCGCAAAAATGTTCCTCGTCTGAAATTGTGGACCGCATTTCCCCAATCTCCTCTAATTCCCAAAACCTTTTTAACTGACTGTCAACTTGCACAAAATTGCACACTACATTATTGCCTGATTTATGCGCACCGTTATAACGAATAGGCCCAGATATAATCCAACCTACCTTTGTATTTTGTAAGTATGGGCCTGAAGTAAGTTTTATTTTGCCTTCTTCCAGTAAATCCCAAAAAACATCTGCACCAATAAGCATTTCCACTTCTGATGCAATATGGAATGTTGGGTCTGAAAGCTTTATGTGGTTAGGTACTTGTATTGATTCCACATTAATGTCAATGAAAGGAATCTTTGATGTAATGCTTGGTAGTACTAAACACTGTATATTTATGTCAAAATTGTTGACCTTTGAACGCATATTAATTTTACATGTTTGTGTGGACTGGGATGTGATTTGCCCTACACCTGATATACGAATAGTGGACTGTATGGTTGGTATCTTTAAACGATTACATAGGCTTTCTGATAAAATACAGTTTTGACTGCCATTGTCAAATAATGCTTTTACAGTATGGTAGTTATTATCAGCATCGGCTACATCTACTAACGCAGTAGATAATAACACTTGTTGCATTGGGTTTGAATCATTGCAGGTAAGAACATTTCTTATCTCATTAGTTGAATGTTTTTCCTGAGTAGTACAAATCAAGCTATTGTGCTTGAATTTACATACTTTACATGGTCCGAATGAGCACTCATCAGAATTGTGAGTATCTGAACGAAGACAATTGTGACAAAGATTTTTCTCCGATACAAATTTTATCCTGTCATGTACTGAAAGATTGAGAAATTTCACACACACATAAAGTGGGTGATCATTGTCACACAGCACACACATACGCCTATGTTTATACTTATGATTGTCAGAATTCGATTTACTTTGTGTTGTAACCAATGTGTGAGTGTGTGGTGGCGGGATTGAATTAGAGTGAATATACCTCTTGTGTTGGTAAGCATTTGACTGTTTGGAGTCATGATGTGATTTTGTATTATCAGACTGCCCTGAACTCCGATTATAATTAGATTTGATCATATCAATCATATCTGCTTTATTTTTTAAAAAGGTGAGTAAGTCATCTAAGCTTACATTTTGGGAGTTGCTTTGCAAAGATGAAATAAGTGTACCTTTGTGTGTTTCCCACTCTCTTTGTGTTGTTGAGTCAAGCTTAGATGTGAGTAAATAGACAATCAATGTGTCCCATGACTCAGTTGGTTCATTTAGGGACTTGAGAGCCCGTAAGTTACGCATAGTGGTGTCGATTAGTTTTCTTATATGAAGCGGTGACTCGTTGCTTAGAGCCTGTGTGGTAAACAAAGCTTTTACATGATTCTGTACTAACAATCGATTATTGTGAAATCTACTTTCGAGAAGTTCCCAAGCATGGGAATAGTTAGGTGCTGTAAACTCTAGTGCGCTTATAACTTGCAGTGCGGAGCCACTGAGAGAGCCTTTGAGATAATGAAACTTTTGAATTTCATTTAAATCTTGACGATTATGAATAATGGTGAGATAAGAGTTCCGATATTCAAGCCAAGAATCATATGAACCACTGAAAGTGTTTAATTTGATTTCTGGCAGTCGTATAGGAACTGTTTTTGAAACTTCTGGTGAATGACCTGTGTCATTTTTATTTAACCTACATTTGGCTGTAGATATGCTAGAGTAGTAGGCCTCTTCGAATTGCTCCCTGTACTCTAGCTGTGGACCAAGCTGAGGCTCTTCAACACTCTCTTCGATTAAAGCTTGAATATCATTAAATCGTTTATAAATGTCGGATGTATTTTGTATACGTAGTTCTAAATCGAGTGTTTGAGCAGAACTAAGTGCCTCAGGCAACTTAGACAAGTGTTTTACGAATAGAGTGAGCCTACCTTTAAGCGTGCCCCTTTGTTTTATGAGATCTTCAAGGTTACCTGGATTTTCCTTAGTCATTTTAGTGGACTCTGAGCGTATGTGACGTCATAAATAAATACAGCGAATAGGTAAGTAGTTGAAACACTGAATTTAACACAATATAAATAGCGCAAACAGCAGATTCGAATAGGTATGGTGGAATAACGGATGGACGATGATTGTTGTTGAATGACTTGCAAATTTCTTCTTCGTTTCGGTGATGTTGGTAGCTAGTTAGCTTGATTTCTTCGTATATGCTCGTTTATTAATCCGGCTCGAAGGACCATTATGTTATTACTTGTAGATATACGAATTAAAAGGAACGAATTGAATCTCAAGTATATTTTCTATAACGAGTAAGTGCGTATTACATTTTTAATTTCAACGAATGACGTGTGTTTCTTCGGTGTTGCCACGCGTAAAAAAGTAGTGTTGCAACTGCAGCGTAAACACTATGTTGTTTACTTAATTGTAATCTAAATTATTTATCATTTTTTTTTTCACCTTTCCTAATATTTCACACCGCCTTTTCTGTCCCCGATAAAATTATAGGTATTCTTCCAGACAAAATCGTGGATCCGCTCCTGGTGGAGTTAGTTTTAGCGACTTTCTAGCGACTTTTGATTAAGAATCTAGGGACTCGGAATTTTTGGAGTTGGCAACAGTAGTTTCTAATTAAATTCATTCGTTCAATGGCCGCTTGCTCAGGTTTGGCGTCCGTAAATGAGTATTTTTGTAAAATTTTCTAGATTTTCCACCTTTGGAATAGCATTCAAATTTGAAGAAACTGTGCAAAATAAGTGTTGAATTATTTCAATATTTATAGAACAGAACCAATCTGAAGTATATATTGGTGACAAGTTAAAGTTGTCGGTGTTTTAGAATGGCAGAATATTTGGCTGCTATATTTGGTACAGAAAAGGACAAGTAAGCTTTATTTAATTGACAGTATTTTCTTAATGTGATCCAGATAATATTCTATCAAAACGATTTCATCGTTTATTTTAATGTAATTGTCGCTGGATTGAATTATAGGTTATGTTTGTGGTGTCTGACATGGATTTATGCCAAATTAACTGTCTGCAATCGGCGTTCGCTAGTGGTCTTTAGATACCTATGTATTAGCATTTAAGATTTATTAGAAAATGTATTTAAAAAAAAAAATAAACAAAACTAACCCAGCACTGTTTTTCTTCTAGAGTAAATTGTTCGTTCTACTTCAAGATAGGAGCATGTCGGCACGGAGATCGGTGCTCGCGTATTCACAACAAACCTACATTCTCGCAAACGGTGCTCTTACAAAATTTATATGTTAACCCTCAGAATTCTGCTAAATCTGCTGATGGCAGTCATTGTAAGTATTATTCTTATCATAATATTCTATCATGGTATTTTTGAACAAAAGTAAATTTTATTAAAGCATACAAAGAAACAAACAGCCTAAAGTATTTCAGTCATCAATCAAACTCGAAGTATTTTATGTAATAATTTATGGTATGGGGTACTTCCATTGTTTGTACACTTACTATGATCACACAGTCATAATCACTAGATAAAGACTGGTTCAAAACATCCCGACAATGTTAATATTGTCTCTGGTACTAACAATAATAATCAACATTGCATACTGAAAATTATACTAAATAAGGACAATTGAAATAAGATATATTTATCTATACTTTTGAGTCCAGCATTTAAATTTTGTTTAATTGTTGTTGTTTTTAAATTGTTTGTGTATTATTATTGTGTACCCTATCCATGGGTAAGTGAATTGGGGGTTGCCTTTAATGCTCAACTGTACAAAAAATAAATAAAAGAGATTATTAAACTAAACTATTAATCTTTTTTCAGTGGTTGTTGCCAATGTATCAGATGAAGAAATGCAAGAGCACTATGATAATTTCTTTGAAGACGTGTTTGTTGAGTGTGAAGACAAATATGGTGAAATTGAAGAGATGAATGTTTGTGACAACTTAGGAGACCATTTAGTGGGCAATGTTTACATTAAAGTAAGTATAAAAGTTATGATTGTTGATGTCATATGCTTCAAATAGATAAATAGATTAACCATAATGTCTTACTTATGAGTTTCTCAAGGTTTAATCAATGTTTAAATGCATGCCAAATTCTTGTTGAAGTGAAATGTAATGTGGAAAAATGATATTAACTTAATTTTAAGTAAAAAATTACTTTGTCCAATGTCGGTAAAATATGAAAAAAAGAAAGTTACCCATATTGTTAAAATCAAAGTTTGATTAGTTTGTGTTTTATGTTCCGCCATCATCAGTAGCCTGTCACTAAGCACACTATAACACTCCTAAGCTGGACATACACCTTTTCCAAGACATTTCACTCGGCCCAATCTTTTTTCATTTCAACCTACACTATGTACCAAGTATTTTCTGTCATTTTTATGTTTTTGCTGTTCATATGTTTCATTAAGGGTCTGTGACATTTTCAATGTAACAGCAACAGATATCCTAGCACATGTCTATTTTCTAATCAAACACCTATATATGTATATGACTAATTTAAATATGGCTTTACAAGTTGTTACACTATTCTTAAGCTAACAATAAAGAGTTGCTTAAGTTTTATTGTACCTATTTTGTTTTAGTTTGAATGATTAATATAATGATTTCTCCACGGTTCCAGTTTCGCCGTGAAGAGGATGCCGAGAAGGCAGTAAACGACCTCAACAACCGATGGTTTGGAGGGCGACCTGTGTATGCTGAACTCTCGCCCGTGACGGACTTCCGCGAGGCATGCTGCCGCCAGTACGAGATGGGAGAATGCACCCGGAGTGGATTCTGCAACTTCATGCATCTCAAACCTATTTCAAGGGAATTGAGGAGGTTTGTATTTTGTAGTGATGATTTTTATAAATAAGCTAAAGAGTCAGCATTCGAGTCGTCAAATGGCAGTAATCAATATATTTTGTTATGCTGCTGTGAAATTATTACAGTCGCAACTTGGCATCAGTAATTATGTAAATGGGTCTTTTTATTCAAATCAGGGATGGTAAGTCCTGCACCGACTTCCAGCTTGAGGTGTTTTGTGCTTTTCTGCCAACTCAGCTACTTGAAGTATCAGAGAGAGGCTCTGGGCCACTGACATTGTGGTTCCAGTGATTTGGGTAGAATGTTTAATGACTGATGACGAGAAATATTCAAGGTGTTGCGGTAACATGGATGATAGCGAAGCAGCTTCATGCAGCCTAGTGGCAATTCTAGTCATTCTGTGGCTTTGCAATGCAAAAGCACATGCTCTACAATTTCATTCTCTTGCAAGCAGCAATTGCACAGTGGCCAATCCATGCCTCCTAGTTTAATGTGACTATTCAAGTTGCAACGACTGGTTATGAGACCTACTATGTGATGAAGGCCCTGTCAATGCACTTTCAATAGATTGTTAGTAATCTTCCAGTTAAGAATTAGAAAGTCAGTCTTACCATGTCTTTCTTATCTCACACATTTTGTTGCTCTTTCTCGATGTGACGGCGCAGTAGCTCTCGCACTTCCATCGCTGATGGTTTGCAATTTTGCAAAGAGCCACCACATTGTTATATACAGTGTAACCTGGTTAAGTAAGACATCAAGGGACCTGCAAATTTGTCTCACTTATAGAGGCATTCCACTTATCTAGTGTCTCAGATATCCAGGTATAAATAAATATCTGTCTCATTTACAGCCTGTTGGCTCATTGGGAGTATGCCTGCCTGAGCTGTAGGGCGTGGGTTCGACAAATGTTTGTTTGGTATAAACAAATGTTTGTTCTGTGTCTGGGTGTTCTGTATGTATTCTAAGTATGTATTTACAAAAAAAAAAGTATTTATGTATCCTATCAGTTATCTGACTTCCATCACACAAGCTCTGCTTAGTTTGTGGTCAGATGGCGCTGTGTGTAATGTGTCCTACAATATTTACAGAGGGTTTCATTAATAGAGGTAGGAATACAGGTTATTGCAGTTATAGAAGTGTCATCATTAAATAAAAGTACCTGGTTGACCGAGCATTGCTCGGCTGAAAACATGCATAAAACGACGTTTTCTGAAAATGAAACCTAGCTAGATCGATTTTTCGCCCCCGAAACCCCCTGGATACAAAATTTCATGAAAATCGTTGGAGTCATTTCCGAGATTCAGAATATATATATATATATATATATATATACTATACATAAAATACTATATATAAAAAACTCACATATAATGTTTACATAATACATTATCTATATCTTTAAACGAGCAATTCTTGTGTGTATATATATATACATATACACAAGATATATATATATATATATATATATATATATATATACACAAGATATATATATATATATATATACACACAAGAATTGCTCGTTTAAAGATATAGATAATGTATTATGTAAACATTATATGTGAGTTTTAATCTTTATTTAATAAATAAAAGATAATATAGGTATTCAAGCCTGTTTTTTTATAAATAGTACAAAAATGTAATCAGAATGTATCAATTAAGAAATCTGTCATTTTAGTTTGTCTTTTGGAAGTATGTACCAGATTGTTACCCGAATATATTCCATGGCTCTTTATACATCTAAATATAATAGTCTGTGGTAAACATAAGAATATCTTTATCATTGCGATCCCCAGGGATAAGCAGATCATTAAGTAGCACAACTCCCCTTGCAGCCAGAAGTAGGTTGTCGTGGTCTTGTTTAGAGGTTTCATGGGCTCCTTAAGTCTAAGTTCTGAAGAGTAATAGTTGCAATCAGCTCCTGCCTTGTTTTTTGCACTGTCTAATGTCTTTGTGTACATGTACCACGCTTGTTGAACACCTAAAACGTTGTCCTCCGTAAGCAGCTCATATTTTTTGGTATCTAGGTGTGCTGGCTATTTTATTAGTGGGGATTATTTTTGTCGCCTGGTCAATTATTCTACAGTGCTTTGCAATCAGTTTACAAACCACTGTAGACCGATTAAATGGGTCTTATTGGTAGATCTAAGTAGGTTAGGTCGTCTAGGTAGTTACCACCGCAGTACCAGATATTCTGTCGCCAAGCAGTAGTGTGTAAACATTACTGTGTTCCGGTTTGAAGGGTACTGCAGCTAGCGAAATTACAGGTCTGTTGAGACCATTGAGTCTCAAAGTAGTGAGCGCCAAAACAGCGATGCTGAGGACTTTGTTTTACTAGTCAAAGTTCTGTGGTATCGCTGCAACGGTCTTGGACAGGCGTTATCCCCTACCATGAGGAGAGCGTCTTGTTCGTCTCATTATTTTTACATATAAAAAAAAGTATAAGAATGTTAAGGGCTATCGTAAGCGTGACAAAGAATATTAAAATTACTTTATTTGTTTAACATAATTACTTACTAGTAATTTAATTATATTTTGTTTGTCTTCCATACTGTGAGTTTATTATTGCGGTTCCAGTTAGGTGCTTACGAAAAGGATACGAACTACGAACCTTATTGCGCGGGAATACAATATGCGGTGGCGTAACTTTTTCGTAAGCGCCAAACAGGAATTACAATAAGAAACTTACAGTACAAAGGCTGGGACCCTATTTAATGTATATTCTCTAGTTTTTCAGGCCCCACATTACACTTATCAATGGAATTATTAATATTTTTACCCCATCATCGCGGTACTCGGCCTATACAAATTTAATTATTTTATTGTTTCAGATATCTGTACTCGCGTCGTAAGAGTGGAGGCGGCGGCGGCGGCGGTGGTGGCGGTGGCGGTGGCGGCGGTGGTGGCGGTGGCGGCGGTGGCGGTGGCGGCGGCGGCCGTCGGTCGCGTAGCAAGTCCCGCGATAGACGCCGCCGCTCACGGTCTCGCGACCGCTCCCGCCGCGAGCCCCCGCGAAACTCGCGCTCCGGCCGATACTAACTGCGCTGCGATCATGCGATCACAGACTAGTGGTGCTATGCACGAATTCTAAACGAATGTCATATACGGACTACTGCATTAACTAACTATCTAGGGGCTGAGCAACTATGCCAATACCATAGAAAAGGCGTAGAACCTTTGTAATATATTTTTTAGCTGTCGTCTCACATATAAAAACGTAAGATATGCGAGTGACAAGTGGTTTTTACAAACTCGTGACAAACAACATCAAAAACCACAAACAAACAACAAAACAAAACATCCATATACATAACAAAACATATGTCCATAAATATTCGGCAATTCGTTTACAAAAACCAACATTTTGCACTCGTATTCCATAAACTACTGTTAATGTTAATTTGCAGCTCTGCCAAATCATGTTTGCAGCACACTTAATAATCGTCATTATTTACATATGAATCAAATTATATTAACTAACACTATCCCACAACCTGAGCATTTTTGTGGTACACTTTACTGAAAAAATATCACGTCTATAGTTTTGTGCTTTAACATAGTAATTTAACTTCATATCTAGATGTGTTATCTGACAAAAAATATATAATTTTATAACCATTAAAAAAATTAACATTAACAATTTTGTATTCATTGTATAGAATGTTATTGTACTACTAACGCTATCTGTTAGAAAACCAAAGAGTTAACATCGCTGCAACAGAACTAAACTCAATACTCAAATACATCGTAGTTAATCTACTTAATACTAGATGACACCACTAGAATCAGGTTGTAAAATAACAACTGTCTTTAAAATTATTACCCATTAGAAAAACTACACAAGCCCTCACAAAGCTCAGCTTTTTGCTAGTTTATTTAGACTCGTTGTTTCTCTATAATGTTTGTTTACGGTGATGCGTTGCAATACTGAAAAGGTAGTACTGGACATATGGCCTTTGCAATTTCAGGATTGGTCTCATAGTTGAATTTGACTATAAGGCATTCTTATTACTTATACTCATACTTATTACGTAAGACGATTTTTGACCCCCTCCCATGTAAGAAAAAATAAGAATAGACTGTCAACCATGGTTTAATATTAAAATTTATTACGTAAGAATCTAACGGAAAACTACAATCAACTTAGGTTTTGTTTTAAAGATTTTTTTATCGCCTCGGCACTCGCGTGGATGATGCCCGCGCCTTTCAAAGTATAATGCTTGCATTAGTAACTTTTCTGTGGTATAATCCTTTGCACATTTTTGTGATCTTACGTTATAACTATCGAGAGAAATAGTAAGAAAACATGAGACATGGTCGACCCTCCTTCTCCCCTAAATTGTCTTACGTTAAGTGAATGGTAACCCCTAAAGATAAGTACAATTATTTCTTTCAGCTTATTAATATCGTTCCGCGTAAACCTGTATAGGAGCAAGTAAATAGAAATGTCGATATAAAAGAAAATGTAAAAATAAAATGGTTACTCTTGTAACAAGGTAAATTATATTCTAACCTGGGTTTTGTTGACCTTTCTTAATGGGCGCGACCTTTACAACTTTGTAAAAAAACTTTCTAATCGGGCATTTTTTAAGACCATTAGTCATTGGAGACATTTGAATGTTTATGAAATACTAATATTTAGTTTGATTAAAGCTAAAAATGGACTTATGTTCCTAATTTTTTTATTGGTGTTAGGGAGCATGAAAAATCACCATTTATGATTTATTGTAAAATATAAGGTCACGCAACAGACCTTTGCATTAGATTTGCGCCGACTACGGAAAACACTATTTGACTAATGAGAATGAGAAATAGTAGATTGTGTCACAAGGGACCAAAAAAATGTATTGAGGGCGAGAGCGATTGTTTGAATCCAGAACAAAGCGAAGGATACTAGAGTAGAATCCTAAGCGTAGCGAGAGATTCAAAGTACGCTCGAGGTTGAATAATTTTGGTATCGTGTGGCACACTCTGCTTTTCATCCCCCTATATGAAAAAATTAAATAAGAGATGTTTTTTCTGGTGTTAATATTTCACTTTCACTGCTAAAATCAGTACCGGATTAACGACGTAGCAAGGGTAGCAATTGCTACGGACTTAGAGTACTTGACCGCGACTTGATTTGTGTGATTATTTTACTTGATTTTTATATTATTTATATTATCATAAGACGTTTTATTAATTACTTGACATTGGCTATATGCACAAAATCATCATCATCAGCTCGATTTACGATTGCCCAATTAACGATTAAAGCTGGACATCGGGCTAGTAGGCGGCGTGTATTAAGAATGCATAACGTGCGATATAAAATAAAAACCAATCGAAAAACGCCGAGATTAACCCGCGTTCTTCGCGGGCAGGAATCTGATATTCCATTTTACATACATATGATATCTGCATTCTACGAACGCTGCGGGGCCGCAACCCCGCCGGTCGCTACTGAAAATAGTTTTGTAATCTTAGCTTGTTGAGAGGAAAGCAGTCAACTGAGACATTTGAAAATTAGGAATTTCACCAAGCTATTTCTGTCGCGCCGCACGCAGCACCCGAATATACTGAGCGAAAGGGACAACTGCACCTCGGGCTCATTAAGCCGAAATAAAATGAGCAAAATCGAGGTTTCGTATTCCTCTGTTTCCTCCTCCAAATTTAGACCGATTTTAGTATATCTTTTAACAAGTAAATAAGAAGGATGTGTTCTTTGCCTGTGCGTTTAATTTTTTTAAGATTATGTCTATGAGATTGGGAATTTGGACGTTGAAACACAGCGTTGAAACTAGGTAAATTTTAAGATTTTTGAAGATTCCTAGCTCTTATAAAAAAAACATATATCAAAAAATCAAAACAGAGGGGCATGAAACTAGCAAGTATCTACTTCCTATCTAAAAATTATTGCTCTAGTATTAAAATCCTGGAAGGAAAATGGGGAAAGCGTTTGTATGAAGAAAATGACGACTTGTTTCCTCTTAAATACCATTAATAATTAATATGCTCAACTCCATATTTCTTAAACTTTCTACTGCAACGTGAAAACAATGGTTGCTGTACAATATTCTCTGTGCCATTTTGCACGAAAAATATCTACGTGCGCTTTTGAGGATTAAAATCGGCGGACTCGTCTATTTTGCTGCAGTTCTCGCAGCAGCGAGGCTGATAGCTGATATTCAATGCACTGAACGTTGCGTACCGACTGACGGACTAATCCGGTAGGATTGTACGGCACTGTAAACTGTTCATGATATGATTGCAAAATATTGTAGCACATTGAAGCCACCTAGCATAGTAATTGTATTATTCCCTAAGAAACAAACTGGCTTGTCATATTAGTTAAAATTCTTTTGCTGATATTCTTACTGAGTTATTTGCATAGTACCGCAGGTCAAATTCTGCAATAATACTGTAAGTTCTTATTCTCGTAAAGTAAATAAGTTTTTATTTTTATTTGTAGGTTAAAAATCATTGATAAGTTTAATTTGAACTGTTACTATTTCTATTTGAACTATACGGTGTTTTTGCAGTAATTTAGATATAAGAGTATTTGTAAGAAATGTGTATGTTTAATAAAATCTTAAGGTAACATTTCCATTAAATTGTTTTTATTTTTCTGTAACTTGAGAGAAGCCCCGTTTCCACAGTTTTCCCGCTCGCACGTAATCAAGTCAATATTCAATTAAAAGTTTGTTGAATTGATGTAGTTGTTCTAACATTAATCTGTTTTAAAAATCTTTCTAATATGAATAACCTTTATTTATTTAAATTGTTCTATTTTATTCAGCGACGGCAATAATACTCTATAATACTTACGGTTAATAATACGGGTGTAATTCGTACTACAAATACGGTTAAAACAGTAGGGTTACAACAATACAGTAGCAACAAAAGAATATAATTATTATATTTGGTTTAATAACTTCAGCTAACTCGTTTAAAAGCAATTTTGAAATGTTCCATAAATGAATTCGGTGGATTCATGGACTTTATCTGCGTGGGGTTACTAACTGTCAGCGTTTAAAGCTTTCTGTCCAGAATAGTCCTTATAATTTGTCCGGATTTTAGAATGAGAGGGAATAAATGTATAGTACAAGATGGTGCGGTGCGGGGCGGTTCCTGGACATTGTACGCAACCCTCCCTTGCTGCGCTAAAAATTTATTGTTAATTTTGAAACTAAAATTTGGAAATTTCTAGTTTTAAGATGGTAACCCTACGTATGCGTTAAATTCAAAAGAGCATTTCCCGCAATAGAAATGTACCAAGCTTTTACGAACTGTCCCTTTTGTTTATTATACTTTGTTGCAGGGTTGGATTTACGGCCCCGAGGTCGAGTTATCAAACCAAATTAAGTAAATAATGAGCGTTAAACTCGCATAGTTAAAATGGGGTCTGCGTAAATAAGCTGTTTTAATTAATAATGCTGCGTCCGCAGAGAAATGTCGAGCATCGAGCATTTAGCAACGTTATGGGGTTGCAAACATTATTTACCATTAGAAAGGGTCTTTTCCGTAGACAAGACATTCTGTCGATTACGTATCTTTGGACAGTACCTATATGCAATAAAGTTCTAAAATAGTAACTCAATATAATAATACAAAAATCATTGTCGAATAAAGAGATCCCTCTAGAAATAGGTCTGCAATTTACAATACATGTAGGATCCAAAGCTACTTACTGCGTTGTTACTAAAAAGAGCTCCACATTTTTTGACGTAATAATGTTGATGAAGTTTGCCTTTTTTAACACCCGTCGCAAAAAGAGGGGTGTTATAAGTTTGACGTCGATGTCTGTGTGTGTCTGTCTGTGGCATCGTAGCTCTCAAACGGATGGACCGATTTCGATGCGGTTTTTTTTTTCATTCGAAAGTCCACACGAAGTTCCACATTAATTATTTTATTTATATATTTCACAACACAAAACAGAATGTAACCCCTCTCACACCGTGCTCACTTCGGAACATTCTATAGACATAATATTATCATAGCGTTAGTGACTCTCCCATTGTAAATTGATCTTAGTTGTGAAACAGTACCTACGTGAGGTGGAAGATGTGGGTTAGTTAAAAATCACAACGGTCTTATTAATTCATTGTATTTGCGTTGACTCCTAAGGACATTAAAAGTATTCGATAACACTCAATTTTCTGCTTCATTAAGAAATGGGCAAATTTTTGTTCCCGTATATGCTTTCCCAGAATACCATGTTTTTCTCTTTAACATTTAGGATACATTTTGAGTTTTTATTTCCAATAATATAACAATGTCTTTTGGATTCCTTAAAAGGCTCCCATTTTTCTACGTCCGCGTCGACGGATGGCGTTGGATTTCTGAAACATGAAATACAATAGTACGTGTTAGGTATATAGGTAGGCATATTAATGGGTCATTGGCAAGTTGGTAATAAAATCTTTCAAGTTCAACATCTGTACAGCATAATCATAAGTATAAACACGATCAAGTTACTACTACTAGCTGCGCTCTTGGTTTTGGCGCCCAGGACACTCTGGAATGCAAAAAAAATCCGGGATAAAAATATGCTGTTTTTCCGCAGCCTTCCTATAACAAGATACTTATAAGTTTTTTCTCTAGGTACTTATAATTAATATTACTAGGTAGACCTCCTTAGCAGGAGGTTGTTTAGGTAGGTCCCACCGCAGTACCAGATAGCCTGCCGCCATGCAGTGATGTGGAAAAATAACAGTATTCCAGTTTGAATGATACTGTAGCTAGCGAAATTTCAGGGCTATTGAGACTCATCGAATGTCTCAAAGTAATGAATGTCAAAGCAGCGATGCCCTGAACTTTGTTTTGTAACTCAAAGTTTTGGGTACCCACTGCAAGTCATGGACAGGCGTTGTATATTACCATCAGGAGAACATTTCGTTCGTTATTACTTTGACATAAAAAAAAAAACTCTTATGAAATTAAAAATACCTTATTGTTCCACTGAATTGTAACTGTATGAAAATAAATAAACTAGCTTCTAAACGCTAATCGGTCGCTTACCCAGTTTTGGCAAAATTACTCCACAGCCCTGTAAAGCGTCGGATGATGCTTTTTGATTCTTCTGTCAATGGAAGATTTATGTTTGTTATATTGAATTGGTAAGCTACGTCGTCAGAGTGACACGCGCCTTCTAAGGCTTCCATTTTATACTGTTTTTTAGTGAAACTTCTCTCAGTATCTACTTCAAAGCTGTACAGGTAAACGGGCGCCGATGTCCTTTGAGAATAGTACCGCGCAAAACGAATTATATTGAACACGAAGAACTTATCCGATTCCAGATTAGCAACTTCGTTAATTGATTCCACAGTTATTTCTTTACCACTAAAATAGTGATTACGTATTTTCTCATCTGCTTCTATAATTTTTTCCATCGGCCATTTAAGTTTTAACTCTCTCGGCACGACGCTGCCAACCTTCGCCATGAGTTTGAGTGTATCTGGAAGCAGTCTGGCTATTTCAATGCCCTCGCCAGACGTATATCCTAAAATAACAGGTATGTTGGGTAAGTTAGCCCGGGCTAATATGTCAGGCGGTGGATCAGTAACGAATTTTTCTGTTTGTAGATGCGACTTTTCCAGCACTGGCCCGAAATAAATAGCGTCTGCCGTGTCTTCATGATCTATATCTAAATGAGGTAAATATATATGGACTAGAGATGAAACAGGTACGCCTCTCAAAAATTCCAACAGCTCGTCTGCATCGTCAGTCTTTTTACCCAAAAGATTTCCCAGTTGAAATGCTCTTTGTCGCCCGTAAATCCCGTATCCCCATTCGTTGAGACATACTCCACTTTGGCATATAGCTTTGTTGAACAAGCCTTGGCTCATTTTCGATACTAAGTGATGGGAAGTAGCGGCCGATCCCGCGCTGCAACCAAAGATCGTAATATTGTTCGAGTCTCCGCCGAACGCGGCTATGTTATTCTTGACCCACTTCAAAGCCATGACTTGATCCTTCAAGCCTGCATTTCCGGGCACTTCTTCAGTGTCCAGGCATAGGAAGCCAAGTACTTCGAGCCTGTAGTTGAAAGTAACGAAGACGACGTCGTGAGCAAGGAAGTAATTTGGTCCGTAGAAGTCGGAGTTTCCAGAGCCGGTGTAGTAGCCTCCTCCGTGGATCCACACCATGACTGGCAGCGGCTTGGGCGGTTCGGGATTCTTAGTGTATACATTGAGGTAGAGACAGTCCTCACTGCCTACTTCTAAGCGGTGGAGGCGCTCGTTGTACTGAGGACACACGGGCCCATGTTTGCTCGCATCTCGCACTCCCTTCCATGGCTCCGGTGGCTCAGGTGCCTGGGGATAGCCAAAGCAATGCATTAAATGCAAAAATACCTTACGAATAACATACTCAATACATGAATAAAGCGTAATAGCGATAACATATTTCCGAATTCAAAACATTTGCATTCATTTTCTGAAGATCGTCGGCTGGGTGAACAGCTCAAAAAATTAAGTTGTTATTTGAGCTGTAAATGAAACATTGTGTAGGTAAGTACTCAGTGAGTAGGTACTTACATAAAATAAAGGCCAGCTATTTTTGGCTTCATTAGAGTAGTGTGGCCTTTTGAAAGGCAAATAATCATTAAACGATGTGTTACTTTACATAAGAGTATAAAAATAAAATATTGAAGAAGGTAACTAACAAGTACTTACATCAAATATACGCAAAACATAGAGCTACTATTAATATATTCCTAAGGCTCTAAAAATCTGTGCTTGTGTACAAGTCAAACAGCAATTCCACCGCATGTTGAATTCTAATGCGGCCGTGTACGCAGCTGCTTGCGTATGCATGCGGTAGAAATAAAAAAATGTTTAAGCGACGAGCTCTATCGGTATGTCTTCATTTGCGACTCACCTTGAATTTTAAGTTTCCGAAGGGAGGTTTTGCGTATGGTATACCTTTGAAAGCCACGTACTTTTCTACGCCCTCGCAGATAGCGCCTTTCAGAACGCCTTGTGCTACTCGCACTAGCGGCATGCCGTCACTGGCAATGAAACTTAGTTATACTAATTCAGTTATACATATATACTGTATTCTTGGGAGGATTTTATGATAATGAGCAGAGGTAGACACTATAGGTATTTTATCTGAATAATTTATTGTTGGTTTGAGTTAAGAGTCGCATGCGTGACTTGTGCATGACAGGCAACAGATGACAGGATTGTTTGTTCGTTGTCAGACCGACTTGTCAATTGATTTTATATTGGGTATCAGTTTTGTAGGTTATTTTAAACTCGCTATTAACCTAGTTGTTGCAGTAAATGGGTATTTTGTTACAGAAACTGGGTATCAAGTATTTTACTATCTATGAAATGTTTGCGTGCGTAAGTAATATTATAAGTCGTAAGTATTTTATCGGAACATATTATTTTATAAGATTGTATATTGACCGGAACCGTGTTGACATGCTGTAGGTACCTACTGAAATTCGCGTGCCGCGCGTTTGCCACGTATCAAGTTTTTATATCATCTTTTTGGTACTTTAGTTCGTTATCTAGTATTGTGAATTGTTTAATTATGTACATAAGTATGTACACGTGTCATGTAGGTATTTATATACATAAGTTAGTTTCGAAAAACACATAACTCAAATCACAACTAGAACATAACGACATATATTCTAGAATAGCGTTGAAGTAGACTTCTGCAGGAAATTATATACAGAGTCATCACCGCTCACATATTCATAGCATCATATAAAAAACTTGTTCTATGTCTTGAATACAACCGTATGGTCAGTTGTTCAGTCAATATATTCTCAAAAAAGAACTTTAAGTAGGTATTTTTGAAAAAATATGATTAAAATTGTATGTTAAAGGTGCAAACCATATTCCTGAGCATTTCCCGGACCTCTGTGTCCTCAGTTTTCAGGTTACTCAATCCTAGACCATATTATTGCCAAATACAATATTTTGAATAAAAGATAAGATTCGATGGAGTGGCGATATACGTAGCACAACTGGCGGTGGATGGAAGTGAAAAGTCGAAGGTCGGGCTGAGTGGCATGTTTTGAGACCTTGAGAGAGACCAATGTTCAGCATTGGAACGAAAATCATCAGTGGAGTTATTTACGAACTGAAAAACATAATAAAACGAGTATCCAAAGTAGCAAAGGTAGGATCATGTTAAATTTGGTTACGCTGGGATGGGAACATGAAGGTGAGCATAGATGTCTATCGAAAGGGACCCCTTAAGCCTACGCCTGGGTCACAAGTCTTAGCCACTGTACGGGTTCATGTCCCTGCAAAGCAATGGACCCGGCACCCGCTCGGCAATACCACTGAATGTTAAAAAGTTTCGTCTCATTACACTCTACACGTGTATGTAGATTTTTTACCCAAGTTGTGCTTACCTAAAACCTTAAATGCCTCTATCCAAAAGGCCCATATCACAAATTATATTTGAATTACTCATGTAGGTATTTCGAAATTACTGTTAGATATTTAATCCCATAAGGAGGGTCGTAAATGCTCTCCGAAATCTCAAAGTAATACAATATTATCTGCTGGACTCGTACCGGATTCAATCTCTTTTCATTTAGAATCGCGCTATCTCTCTTAATTTATGATTTTCATAAAGGAGGCTTTCGATATTTGATCGTGAAATAACATTTTATACCGTACGTAAACGGTTAATGGCGCCCATATGCTCTCTAGTCTGCTTTGTCTATGTACCTAACTAAAATGGTTTTGGTTTGAAGTTTACTTGCGAAATCTATTTGTTGTACCTGACTTTTTTCAAAGGTTTTTGTGTAATTTTAATTATAATTTATAGCCTTACTGATCCGCCTTAAAAAGTTTAGTAAAACATTTTTTTCAAATTATTAAGAAAGAAGATTTTTTTGCTGTTTTTATAGATAATGGTACGGAACCCTTCGTGCGCGAGTCCGACTCGCACTTGTCCGGTTTTTTGTAACGAGAAGTATGGATGGATATACATATATATATACAAATACAAATATTGCTCGTTTATTAGTATTAGATAAGATAGATAACACTTTTTGAATTGTCATTTGTTTTTTCATTTGAAAATTGTTACAATGGAATTAATTCGTTAAAATTTTCAGTCTATGATTTATTACGATTTTCGCTGCGGAATAAATCAACAAGAGATCAATGCACAGAGGTCACGTAGCTTTGTGATGCGTGGAGATATGGCCATCCACGCATCACAAAAATAGTGCACAAATATATATATGTATGCGTGATTTAGTGAACTTAGACGTGGAAAGAATCACCTTCATGACTGGATGGATCACCTACATGAATACCGACAGTAATATTGATAGCGTGCGTCGACTAATTATGACTCAAAAACATTACTTGTGATCAAATACGTACTACATTGGAATGAGTCAAGTTTAAAAGATATAACATGTACATTTAAAAGGTATGAAAGCTTTGTACTCGATGGATGCCGATCGATTTGACAGAAAACCAGAAACGACAGCGTGTGGAGTAGTGCCGTGAACGGCGAATGAAGCGCCGGCCGTGAATGAAAGCAAACTTTGAGGGATGGCAATCATTGGCTGTATATAATATTGCGACAGGCGACGAAATCTGGGTGTACTGCTTTAAACTGGAAAGAAAAAGTCAATCAGAAAGCAAAGTATATTGAATCTCTCCTTAAAGCCGAAAGAAAAGATAAGCCAATCCACAGGTAAGATTGACAGCCCTGTTGGTTCATTGGGAGTATGCCTCCCTGAGCTGTAGGGCGTGGGTTCGATTCCCGCCAAGGACAAATGTTTGTTTGGTATAAACAAATGTTTGTTCTGTGTCTGGGTGTTCTGTATGTATTATAAGTATGTATTTACAAAAAAAAAGTATTTATGTATTCTATCAGTTGTCTGACTTCCATCACACAAGCTCTGCTTAGTTTGGGGTCAGATGGCGCTGTGTGTAATGTGTCCAAAAAAAATAGTGATAAAATGGTTGCCTCGTTTTTTGGCAAAACAAAACATTATACGACAGTATCTCTCGGATCACAAAGCTCAAAATACTAGATAAGTCTTTAAGAGCTTCACAATGTTCACTAAGAATTTTGCAAAGATATTAAAATTCGTGGAAAACGAAGTTCTTTAGTGGAAAATATAGGACCCCATTCCCGGAATGAGGCAACAATTTACGAGCTTTAGTTTTTAAAAAAACAAAGCAATATTTAGTGATTCATATTCCCTTAATATAATTATTTTTATGGTTGCCTAACTTATTTCTCCGATTCCTCCATAATTTATATTCTGATTACATATTCCTTGAATATATTTACAGATCGTTATTTCTTTATCAAAGTACAAATTGTTACTTATTTGCTTTGAGTTGTTAACTTCGCCAAACAAAATATGGGCCATTTACTGATGTATATTTTCAAGGCATTATGAGATTTATTTCAGTAACACAGCATTAACTTGATAAGTACCTTTGAGCTTACAAAGGGCCTGCGGTTCACAAGGTGCCATAAATATAGCAATTTCAGGGAATGCCGAGAGAAATAAAGAAAATGGCGTGATCTTAATTAGGTGAGTACTTACCTAACTTACACGACTATTTATTTTCTTTATATTTAGTTCTAACTTTCACTAAGCACCGGCGAAGGATGTTGACCCACTAACTTGGCATCTGGAACCTTTTTTACATATAAATGTACCTTACATTTGAAATTCTAGTCTTCCTGTTAATTATTTAAACTTCCTTGCAATATATTACAAGCAAGCTATAATGCTGCCTTTGCATCCATATATCTATTCTGCGTACGTAATATCCAGACGAGAAGGGCAAAACATATTTAAAAAAAATTGAAAGTTGATGGAAATCCTTGCGTTATCGTAGTCAAGCTTCGACCTTACATAAATCATGTACCTTTCATAAATAATTGAAGAATGTATATTGTATAACCAAACGTCCGTTTTATGTAACTTCTGGTGACAAAAAAATAATTATCTCTGACATTTAAACTATGTACAACAGACGCATTATACCTAATATAAATAAGTCTACTTCCTTATCTTAAAATAAAATCTTCTAGAGAAAACTATTATGACGTACGAAATTATAGATATTATGAATGTAAGCATACTAAAAACATATTTTTTGCTTACTTAAAATTAAACTTTGTGGACATTAACAATTGAAATAATTCTTAAAATTAGTACTAATACTCATACCTATTATTTACAAGTTTATAAAAATAAACAAAACTTAATCTAAAAGTTCACAAGAGCAGGGAAATGTGACCAGAATGTTGCCCCTTGCCACGCTGGATGGCGACGCTAAAATTTTTGCCGAAGTAGATAACATTCTGGTAAACCGAAGCCTTTCTTAAATCTTTGGCTAGGCCCCTATATAATTCGTAAGCGAACGGACGCCGCAGACCTCAAGTTTCGAGCAAGTTTATCTGTAACTAAATATGTGCCTTTTAAGGTTTTCGGTTTTTGAGGCAGCAGCACTAGCTTGTTGTGAAGTCACAGAAAGATGAGACGCCGCCAGGGCGTCTGGTGGCGTACTATCGTATCTATAAAAACTTGAGAAATGGCACAATGTACGAACGTGCTATGGCCGAAGAAAGAAAAAACGTATCTAGTTGTAGAACTTACTACAGAACTAAATGTCTGTGACATCATGTACGAAAAAATAGATATTTGAAGATAGGCATATCGACGTATCTGGTTTGCGATTGCACTAGATGATTCCTACTCTGTATAAAGTTAAGCGTGGCCAAAAAAATAAAATATATACGCGTCGACTTGAGAATCTCCTCAGTTTTTTCGTCGGTTAAAAATAGAACGAATGTTGATAAGTTGATACTCAATTAGCACATCATTTTCCGAGGAAAAGTAACTTCACATAATTTGGATATCTATAAAGATGACGACCTAAAAAATATTATTAAAGACTTCGTCCGCGAACAAAAGAGCAATAGTTTTATCTATCACGAAAATTGCGCTACTTAACTGCTGAAATGAATATAAAATATACATATTAGGAATTAAAAGATTATTCCGGAATAATGTTCCCAAATTCACATCTATATCAAATTTTACGTGGATACGTCCTGTAGTTAGTTTTTTGATAATCCCACAGGAACCTAACATTTTCCCGGAATAAAAAGTATGTTAATCCAGGTAATCCCACTAATATTATAAATGAGAAAGTTTGGATGGATGTTTGTTACTCAATCACGCCGGAACGGCTGAACGGATCTGGATGAAATTTTGCATGTAGATACTTTAGGCCCTGGAATAAAACATAGGATACTTTTCATCATCATCATCATCCATCACTACGCGGGTAAAACCGCGGGACGCAGCTAGTAAACTATATGTGTGCCAAATTTCATTTAAATCGTGATTTTGCGTGATTGAGTAACAAACATCCAAACTTTCACATTTTAGTAAAACTGTCAATCCGTCTGTCATTCTGTGAATCTTACTGACATCTATAAAATCTGTTAATCTGACATCAGTCAATCCGTCAATGAAGATATAAAAGCTTTCAAATAATTTAAATCTGATGTAAAAAGTATTCTACATGTTAATTTTTCTATGAAACTGCTATTTATTGGAATGTCAGGCCCCATGGTTCAAATTGTTCATATTGATGGATAGATTGATAGATTGACACACTTAAGTATAACGTTTCTTCGAAACAACCTTTACAACCAACATTCTCAATATATTGAAAATATCCCTTATTCCTTCCTTATAACTTTTTGCTGTCTCCTTGTTTCTCGAGAACTACAATCTAAGCTCGAGTGATTAAATTTCTTTTAGATCGTCGTGCTCTATCCTCGTTGTTTTCATCGTCGCTCATCAAGCAATTCGGCAGTCACTTTAGATTAAACAACTATTTGAAGTAATTTTTTTAATAAATTATCCGCTCTTCACGGGTTAGAAGTGCTATTGTCTAAAACAGTTGACTTCATAAAGTGTAAAATGGGGAATGGTACAGTTAATCTATCTTATTAGCTGTGGTACCATGGAGCTGGTCCGATGATGGGGACGGAAGATGGCCGTAGGAACTTCTAAACTAAACAAGATAAACCCATCGAGTTTGGGCTCGATTGATTTGTTTTGAGAAGTACTTTATAAACAAACGATCAAACAAACATACGCACGCACGAACGCACTCACGCGCATACACACACATACTCATGCATACATACACATACTTACATACATACACTTACACACACAAACATACACACACTCACACGTTCATACATAAACACATACTTACAACACAAACATATATACACACATACATCATACACACACACATTTATACATGAACACATACAACACAAACATATATACACACATACATCCTACATACACACAAATACATACAAACACAATTACACAAACACACACACACCCTTTCACACACTAACATACATACATACATTCATACAAGCCAAACACATAACGCTCCTTTTCTAGCTTCGCCGGAGTTGAGTAATGAGTAAGTGAGGGCTGATCCCAAGTACGAATACACCTACCTTTATTATTATTATATATTAAAACGGTTCATAATATAGATAACGTTGTCATCCGGAAATAAATGCCCGCTTTACCAGTTCATTGTGATTTTTATTTAAATAAAACGATCCAATATTGGTAGAACACTTTTCTTGGATAAAAGTAGTTTTGTGTTGAATTCGTAAAAAGGGCCACAGAAAAAGGGCAGACAGGGCCGATATCTACTCGTATTAATGGTACTTACTACTTATCTACCAAAAGAGGTAGGATCGGGCACAGATTAAATAATAGTTACTTGTATACTGGAGTCTCCTAAACCTATTGTTAAGATAGCAGGTACTTCTGTCGATACGAAATTTGTATCTTAGATATAATTTGTGTGTTGAGAGTGTAAAATATTTCGTTCTTAACAATTCCTATACAGCAAGTACCTATTAGGATTAAAGGCGATATTTTCCAACTTTTAGGAATTAAAGATTTCCTTTACACCGACTATCTATGTTGAAATATGAATCTTGCTCCTTAAAATGTATGATATATTCAAGAATTTCATATTAATAGAAAGTAAATTTAGAATAATTGATCCTATAGAAATGTTAATCAATGATAAAGGAACATATTTTTTTTTCATTAATGCCTATTCAATTAATACACTCAACTGATAAAAATGTACACATATTATATATTTTTTTATTTATTTATGTAGATAAACTAGTATCATTTTATAGATTTCTTGTATTTTTTTATTGCTTTATGTAAATATATTATTATAGTTGTTTGTGTTTGTGATTGAAAATGCTTTAGCATTCCTGATATTATATATTTTGTTTAGTAAGTAGGTAAGTGGGAAATATATAATCAAACAAACAAAAATGAGTTAATGGAGACCTGCTGAGAGGTTCTATTGTAAAGACATGCACATGCTATAGCAGTAGATACATTTCTCTTGTTTTTAGGATTCGTAAATTTGGGTTTAGTTATTTACTTTTCGAGCAATGAAAGAAAAAGCTTAAAACTCTAAGTGTGTAACTAATATATTTTTGCACCGCTAAATGAGACCCTATATGACACAGTATAAGTCTTTTTTTATGATTGACAAGCTAGGTGTTTGAACACTGCTCATCTAATGTCAAGTGACGGTGTGGTAGAAGATGGAAACACGCCTAGCTAGAGTACAGCTGGCTCTCAAGTGAGGCTGTTGGAACACGTCATCAGGTGCTTGGCGGTAGATTTTCAACTTGTGTTGTAGCTAGCCGTGTAAAGTAAGTAACTTACATACTATGGTTGCCTAACGATGTTATCTCTTATCGGGAGCTCAAGCTCATTGCTAGGAGCGAACCATAGAAACAAACCGCGCTAACCACTGAGCTATCATCGCTACAAAGACTGTCGAATGACTGCACTTGAACTTCAAAACATAAGGCCTTTATTTTGCATTGAATTTGTAATAATGCGCGAAGGTAAAGAGAACAGGCTGTAGGCAGATAAAGAAGAAAATAACTAGAACATACGGCCTTAATAAAAAAATTGTATTGAATTTGCAACTATGCGCGAAGGTAAACAAAACAGGGTGTAGGCAGATAAAGAAGAATACAACTATGTTAACAGCTCAATACTTTTTATAAAAGTGTGTCAACAAACAGGAAAACAACAGTTAGTATCAACAAAGCAGCTTGATATTATGGACGGGAAACTATTCAAGAAAAAAAAAGAAATTAGTCAAAATTTATTGACTCACTCAGACTTACTGACGACACTTGCAACACTGGAGTCCCTTTTTGACGAACAACATAACGATCTCCAAGGCATTTTCTTTTAAAGTCTTCCGTATACATCCAAGTACCGATGGTTTTACTAAATCCGTCTTTACGACAGCATCATATCAACTGTAACACTTCGTAAACATTACAAGCCAGCTATTGTCTTTTATTGTCATTATAAGATAACTATTTATCATGGTTCTGTGATACTAGAGTCGCGATTAACAATTGCATGGCTGAACGTAATTAAAACGTAACCCGGGACTTTGAACTACAAGCCGGAAACCGAATTTTACAGAAGCGATAAACTTGTGATTTATTCGTCGATTTGCAAAACGACGTCGTAAAACAGTTGCGAGGACTAAATATTCAACGGGCACGATGGCAAACTAGACATGCTACAGAATACCGTAGATAACCGCGATAGATATTCTAGGGGAGCATCGGAAATTTGTCAGCAATCTACCTTGAAAATTGACGAGAAACTAGATATGTGTAAACGTACGCATGGCAGGGTTCCGTAGTTATAACCACAACATTCCTATTTCTATACAGAAAGCTGTAGAGCTCGGAATGGTACTGAAGCATAATATGTTTTTTTTTCGCTACAAATTTCAAGCAAATAAAAATAATACCTAGAACCCAAAAGCTCATAAACTAGGTTAGGAACCGATAAGTTCTCTCAATTGTAACAAAAAATTCTCGCGCTAGAATTTTATAATTAATTAATTAAATACGTAGAATGAGAAAGCGATTACGACAGTAAAGTATGTAATTTTGAATTAAGACAGTAACACACAGATATAGTTGTCAAAAAATGCAATATTATAGAAAAAAGAAGGGGCACAGACATGACTACCACGAGAACAAAAAAAAAATAGAAGATAACCTACTTATATGGGGCTAAGGGCAGCTCTAGTGCTAAGCCAAGAAGAAAGGAGGTCATAGTCACTCATCCATCATAAGGAGGTCATAACAATGTTTTCTTAATAATCAAAAAGTAAATAGCATTGTCATAGAAAAATGCTCAGGAAAAATGTAATCCACAATTTATTTTTTTCATAATACCAGAGTCGGTGCCATGTTGAAAAATTTTTTTTGTTAGTTAGCGGCTTCAGTCGCTTAGCGATTATGTCAGCTACGTTTTACAATAATATGCCTCATAAAACAAAAGTGACTGTTGTCCTTACACTAAACTAGTATGTTGGCAAGGCTTTCGCCGGATAGCTTGTAAGCGCGCCCGAGATACCTTGAGACATGCCAATGTTTCGGGGGTTAATGCCGTACTAAACAAACATAAATGTTCTCAACACATGCTACAGCCAGACTCCACTAAGAGGTGAGGAATATATTCAAGGTTTCATCAGGTTGTTCAGGTTCAGCTCTGCCCATTAGTTGTTTAAACTCACGTATGCTGATATAAAAAGTACAATGATCTCGGTTTTGTGCTATTGTTTTATGTGACCCTGTACACAGGAAAACGTAATCAAACCCATTGCCTTCAAGCGTTTGCTATGAGCCCCTATCCCCTTGTGACGAAAAGTAAACAACGAAACTTGAACATTATATAGGTAGCCTTAATTCTCACCTCATTTTTGTGCTTGGGCTTCTGACAATTTTCTGTGTGAAATCTTATTTTCTCAGAAGATGCTTGCCTAGCTTGAGAATTACCATAACACCCGTAGGTAAACCTGCTAAGCTAATCGACTTAATCTAGTCATGTTATCTTAAGGGCGCCTAAGTACTACCACAGAATAGATAACAGTTCTTATGAATACCCACTTAGCTTGATTACTTACTTTTTACCCTTCTGTCCATGAAACGGGATCATATTTTGAATTATATTCAAGTTAGTTATAAAAGTTACAGTATTTTCATTTAAAAAAAAAACAAGGCAAAGCCAACATGTCTGTATAAACAACAAACTAAAATATAAAAATAAAGTATAGCTCGACTATGAAAGTTACACACGCGCAATAAAGATGAATCTAACGACATAATTATCATTTATCAAAATTTAAATCATCAATCATAATATCAAGTTAGTAGTTACAGGTCGGTGACGCGAACCCATATGTAAAAAAATACTTAATTTATGTTTTTTTTTTTTTTAATGTAGGTACGTTCTTTCCCTATAGGAAGAGGTGCAAGTGCACTTCCTTGCACCCTGTTGCCCATGGCGCCCATGCCAGTATTCTAATACCTTTAAACGAGCAATTCTTGTATATATGTATATATATAATATAATCTGAATCTCGGAAACGGCTCCAACGATTTTCATGAAATTTAGTATGCAGTTGGTTTCGGGGGCGATAAATCGATCTAACTAGGTTTCATTTTTAGAAAACGTCATTTTATTCGTGTTTTCAGCCAAGCAAAGCTCGGTCATCCAGTTACTTCATTATTATACGAGTACATCACTTATTCAAGTGTACATAAAACAAAAATTATATTAATACATTTTCACTATTTTATCACATAATTATGTTTATCACTAGAATTTTATCACGCACAAAATATTATGATATTAGTTTTGTTTATTTACCTCGACGTTTCACCCATGTTACAAAGGCGGTCACGTTTGAACTGCAGAATGCGTGTCGTCTCGGAGAAAAATAAAGTTGTTGTGATCTCCTACCCTCATTCAGGTCTTATAAAAACATAAGTAGAGTTATCTTATCTAATTTTATCACGACGTCGTACTGCACTAACTGTATCCACATACTATGATACTAAGTATAACGCGATATGAGCACTTTTGGATTCCATTTGATAACCTAAATCCATCTTCCCGGTTGAAATTGCGATGTTTACTGATTTCAACTGCTTCACGAACCATTCTTGAATAATAATGGCGTTTAGTGGAGAGACCTTTTGGATCGTGGAGCTCAATCAATTGACTTGATCTCGCCTTGAACTAATTACTTAGCTATTGCAGACTTCGATGTCTAGCGATTTTTTTCGTTACGGTACATTTAGTTTGACTAATGTAGGAACTAACGCAGCTGCAATACACTCTGTAGGTGCACACTAGGTGACTGAAAAGGAATGACATTCTTCAGTGTCCTCACATACTTTGTTAGCTTCGATAAGGGAGCATACACCGTCTTGAAGGAATATTTCTTCACTTTATCCGTAACTCTTGTCAAGTAAAGCATGAAAATCGGTTGCCTCTTGACGTCAAACCTATTTCTTTGATATCCGCGTCTTCGCCTTCGCCCTGTTCCATCTAAAGGATGTAGGTACTAAAACTTCTATCAGACGGAATATTTGAGAAATACAAGTACATATTGTCCAACAAAAGCTGTCAATTTCGTCGTTCTATCCGATTCATCTCTCTAAATAATTTTTTGACACAATTAACTTGTCAACAAATGAGATATTAATTGGTCATTGGTTTGGTCTGTTTATTTTTTATATAGGTAAGATGTTTTGTCATGTAAAGTGTAGCGATAATGTAGTACCATATACTTATGTAGGTAATACATTTCTACCTAATCAAAGAAGACGTGAAAGCACTGTGATGTTGGCATCTAGACTTTACTCTTTGATTTAGGTAATCTTATGCTTCTCAGGCATTAAAAATAAATCCAACTAAATACTTATAAAGTTTAACAGGCTCGGTAATGACGATAAAGTTCAGGATTCTCAGATATGTTTAGCGTTTTAATTACCTGGACAAAAACTAAAACGGTAATCACTAAGTTTTATTAATAACCTTGAACTTTGTTAAGCTTGGTACTATCTAACTATCACTCGGCCTTTGTGTGACTAAATGAACAAAATCTCCATTTTAGTACCTATAACTGAATAAATTACAACTCACGGAATTGATGATAATAAACTGTTTTTGTTATCAGGCTGAATAGAACTTTACAAATTTACATTTATCTAATCTACCTTTACTTTATTTGCATAAAACTTACATTGTATATGTATATATCGAGCCTGGATTGTAACTGGTCCACTATTATGTTAGATTTGAACTAATATGAAAGTAGGTATGAATTTGAAATTAGTGGCATATAACTAGATGCATTTAACTTACAAAAGATAAAGGAGCGTACCGCGTGATTCGAACCCAGACATTCTATTGGGTATATTCTCTCAACTAGTGCACGTTTTTTTTTAATGAATAACCAATCGGAGAAGTCAGAATCAGTAAATAAATTTAATTAAAAAATAATTATTTAATATTATCGGCACGCAATTTAGCTAGGCAATCTATTTGCGATGTGTCAATGTGTGTGTATATTATCTATCATTTATTTCTTATAATGATAAGAAAGTTATAATGGTGAGATTTATAATGAGTGTTCAAGGTTTAGTTTGTTTCCGCTTAACAAACGGAAATTTTAACGTGACGGCATTGTTAAGCGGAAATAAACTAAATGTATACCTTGAACACTCAAAATTAACTTCCGCAAAGTAACACCTGAATCAATCAATTATCTGAGGTTTATAATGTTTATCAATTGTTCATCAAAACAATTCTGGGTATTTGGCTCGCGTATTCTAGCTCCAGCTTGTTTAAAATTTAGCAAGCGGAATAACAGAAACGACGCGTTTCTCCGTAAATTCAATTAGGCGTTTGTGTGTGTAATTTTCATACAGCTGAATGTATTTGGCATACGCTAACTAACTACACTGCCTAATCTAATTTTGGAAACATAGTTGTAATTCATCTTCAGAAAGACATTGGTACGCGTCGACAAGCGTATACGTTTCGTCTACACACAATGAATCGTTTTGCTTCATAAAATAACAGTTACCAAGGAGACATTGATATAAAAACTTTAGATATTATTTTATACTGGCAACATTTTTCCCGCATACTAAAAGAGGAAGTACGGTAGAGAAACATAAATATTACTTAACATCGCTAACTTGTCAAAATTCATCTCGACGAGCCCCTTTTGGTGGAACAAAAATACGAGTAGGTTACAAGAATTACCAGATGAAGTTTTTCCCGCGTTATGCCAATTTGTGTATCTAAGATAATGCATATATTATGTAGGTAGAGACCACGTGCCTCCTATGTTATGCCGACAGCCCCCCTCTCACTGGTGATTCCACCCACGGGACGCCAATGAAGAGGGCCCTGTTTGTGTTTTGAAGTAAAATAGGCGGAAGAGGCAAAAACTTCTAAAGTCTACAGAAAGAATCCAAAAAAAATAAAATAGCGTGAACTTTAATTATAAGAAATGTTGCGAAGGTTCAAATACCGAAATTAACTTTATGGCTCGGAACCTCAGCGGAATCGTGAAAGATGGAAGCAAAGTTAAAATGACGGAAGTCGCGTTTCCTGGTAAACGGTAGAAAATGTACCTATTATAAACACAAAATGTGTAGCTACACCGCTTGTTACTTAAATATTTGTTGTTAAAACAATCCCTATTGACAGGCTACGAATTGTACGATAATATGTGAAAACTGTAGATATACACATAGAAAGTATTTATTATGTACACCAGGAATTAAAAAAAGCAAATATATTCATGATTCTATAGACTAGTATTAAAGGACTGTGGTATTGATTTTGATTAATAGATATATGTACCTATATATTTTTTGTCATAGACTAGAATTCAACTTTATTATACACCAAACATACATAAATTATAACATACAATTTTGTTTTATTTATGCGGGATTAATCACGTTTAATTTTATTGGAAACTCCGACTATAGTTTCGGCCACATCCGGTGGCCTTCATCATGGGGACAAAGCCGAGACAACGCGCGCGCAGCCTTGTCTTGCTTCGCACAAACCACGTCAGTTTCCATAATAAAATAATATAACATACAAAACTAAAACAATTGCGAGTCGGACACGCGCACGCAGGGTTCCGTACCATTATCTATGAAAAATCAGCAGAACAGCAACTAGCGGCAACAGAAATACATAATTTGTGAAAATTTCAACTATCTAGCAATCGCGGTTCTTCAGATACATCCTGGTGACAGACAGACGGACGGACAGACAGACAGCGAAGTCTTAGTAATGGAGTCCCGCTTTTACAATTTGGGTACGGAACCCTAAAAAAGAGATAAAGAAAATAAAACAAAAAACTATACAGAATAATAAATATAAGGCGTACAACGGCGGCCTTATCGCCTAGATTTCTTCCAGACAACCTTTGGATGGAAAGTAACAGTACAGACATTAAGGTAGGGGTAAATTGAAAAACAAAAGTGATGAGAAGAGAGAAATGGGAGAGATCTTCAAAAATATACTTGGGTGTACCGGTTATATGGTATTGCACCATGCAAAACCACCTGGTGGCCTTTGGTTCCATAACCTCCTAATACGATCTTACGATACCTAGCTGTTGTATTGAGGTTATATCGTATGATACCTAGTACCTGGTTGACCGAGCATTGCTCGGCTGAAAACATGGATAAAACGACGTTTTCTGAAAATGAAACCTAGCTAGATCGATTTTTCGCCCCCGAAACCCCCTGGATACAAAATTTCATGAAAATCGTTGGAGCCGTTTCAGAGATTACAGTATTAGAGTATATATATATATATATATATATATATATATATACGACATATATATATATATTACATATATTATATATATATATACAAGAATTGCTCGTTTAAAGATATAGATAGATGAAAATGTCCTCAGCGACCCTCGGTATTCTCTTAACAGTTTGTCTTTAGCTTCGCTTCTCAGGAGTATTCTCCTTTTTATTTTTAGAATGGCACGAGCCACACTGCACAATTGTCTTACCTTATACCTACTCTAAGCATCAAGCTTCTAACATAGTCCCAACTGTAATATTCGAACTAACGTTTCATATTTAGGTAGATTATAATTATAGTTTAAATTATTTTAATAACACTAAATCCTTAAAGCCTAATTAAGCTATATTAAGCTTATGTACCTCCATATGAACATATGAATTTAACTAAGTAGATTAGCTAGTTAAGTGGGGTAGGTAATGACAATAAAACCTAGGGGGTAAGCATAATCGTACGCTATGGCAACCCGTTGCTGAATTATAAAAAAAGCTCGGTCTAGTTTAAGTTTAAAGTAGGTAGTTAATTTCTAACTAGTGAATATTCGTTTATAATAAAATTGCTATTAAAAATTTACAGCAAAATTGCTATTGTAAAATGCGCTTTAGTTAATATATGTACATATAGTTAACAACCCTTGTCCTAAAAAAATAGATCTCGATGTTCACATAGTTTAATTAGCTTTATAAGAGGATGTTCCGTCATACGTGACGATGTCCTTCGTAGCCCATTACCTCCAAGTTTTAACTTATCTACGCACGTACATCACTTACCTAATTAGTTTGCAGAGAAGTGACCGCAGCTAAACTAAATAGACAACAGAGTTTCTTGAAAACTGCTGGGGTTGGACGCGTCTTTTGTCAATAGAGACAATCGAGCCGCGGACATATCTAATTAATACAAGCTAATGACACGCATCAAATGTGTATATTAGGTGCCAGTTACATTAGGCTAGTTTGGAGACTAACAGCCGTTCATAAGTTAGGTAGGTACAAAACGTTGAAATTCTCTACTTATACAAAAAATTCCAAAATATTTTTCCTAAATGACAGTGAAAACCGCATCAAAATCCGTTGCGCGGCTTACTAGAAGTATGCGGATATATGTACATATAGACGCGGCGGACAACTTTGTTTTATAATATGTAGTGATTTGTAGATATATATATATAATTGTATATATAGATACATATAGAGATAAAAGTTCTTAGAACGTGCTATAAATACTGACGTTATCGTCTAACAGATTAAAGATGTTGAGTTGTTCCTCAAAATAACTGTAAACTCACGCTTCTTCGAACATATAATCGAAAAGAGTATTCAATGATCTAAATCTTGATTTTGATAATGCTAGCACATCTAGCGAGCACTTTGTATATCTCGGCTGTTTTGCTTAGAAGCCGGCTTAGTTTAACCTCATTAATTTTTCATCACTTCACGCGTCTCAATACAAGGTAAAAGTGTTCGTGGACCTTATATTACTGCGTGCTCTACGTGTCTGTGGTATGAACAAGTGGTTATTTACGCAAATTCTTATACATTCTGGTACGGAGGTGAATATACGATAACACTCGCACTTGCTTCCCCATCCATCAAGTGATTTACGTAAAAAAAAACATTTTTAAGAAACATAGCTTAAATCTAAGTATACTGTCTCGTAAGTAGATATCTACTGACATTCAGATTTTATAACCTAGTTCAGCGGAAGAAACTCAACCTGTTTAAATTTTTAAGACATTTTGGTTAAGAAATATGTATTATGTACAATTTTTTCGTGTAATAAATTTATTATTATTATTTATTTATTATCTATTTATACTGGGCTACGAACTAAGGGATACTACGACGAAAGAGGGTCATTGTACTCATTATCCTACTAATATTATAAATGTGAAAGTTTGGATGGATGGATGTTTGTTACTCAATCACGCCAGAACGGCTGAACGGATCTGGATGAAATTTTGCATGTAGATACTTTAGGCCCTGACATAAAACATAGGATATTTTCATTATCATCATCATCCATCACCACCAGGATAAAACCATGGGGAGCCGCTAGTTATAAATAAATATCGCTATGCACACAAATCTAAAATTGAAAAAAATATTCTAAAAATCTATTAACAAAATTTGGTTGACAATAGACCAGAGGTTCTTAAACTTACCGTACCGTTCTTAAACTAATCGTACCGGCGGTACGATTTTTACGATACGAATTTGATCTAATTTAACTTCCTACTAATTATCCGCTAATTTGCGGAAGAAATCCCAGAAAATCTCTAAGTTACTTCTCATTTCTTGCTAGCAATTCTGTTACAAATTTATCTTGCGAAAAACCTACACATTGCTCTTCTTCAAAATTGCTTTATTTTCTTCATAAATTAAAAAAAATCATATAAATCTAATGCCGTTTTATTCCTTTTTTTTAAAATTTCGCCTATCTAGCCGAGTAAGATTTTTTTTTTTTTCTGAAGGTAACTAAATACTTACATAAGTATAATTTTTATACATACTACAATATTGTTATCTATAAGATAAATATTAGGCGCGGAAAAGTGAATGTACATGTGCCGACGCCCAAAGTTTCTTGATACTTCCTAAGTGTATAATTACCTGAAGTGCGTATGTACGTGTGATAATTTCATAGATTGAGAGCAGGATGTCAGTAACCCTTTTTCATCGGGTACCATGCAGAGAGATTTCACTCATTAGTACAAGAATAATTAGGGTCGTCTCGACCTATAACGGAGCTTTCTGAACTATTTTTATGGGGTCAAAAAAGTAAGTATTAAAAAAAACTTGATTGCTTTTGATTAGGGTCTTTTATCGATTAAACCACATTTAGATAATTTAAAGTACTTAAGAAAAAAAACCTTCGCAGGATAGAACTCAGCTAAAAACAAAATGCTAGATGAACTAATGCTCTTTAGAACTGGCAACTTTATAATTTTTAATTTAACAAAATGTTTGAAGGTTAAAACGCGACTGAAAACAAAATGGAGCTCTATAGAGTTGGTAAATTTGTAATTTTATTAACAAGCATATGAATATTTTACATGTGGAATGTGTATTATAATTGATGTTAATCAACAAAATGTTTTCCAAGCCTAAGATCTAGTTGCGGAAATACATTTTTTGTTGTACTATTCGATGAGTAATAAAGTATGTATTGTCTCTTGATACCTGATGAGGTATGACTTCGGATATTCCGCTCTCAGACTATACATAATTAAGCCAATGTACGCAAAAACGTTATGGCAATAGAGAGTACGCAGGTAGTATTTGTTGAGGTAAATTAATGTTTTTTATTCTACGTTGTTACTAAAATATTAATATTTTTCCGAGTCAATGATTTCACTTTCAATTGTAAGCTAACTGACTGACTATGTACCTACAATATACAAAGATTTATTATAAGAAAACCCACCTCATTAATATCTGTAGAAATTATCAGAAACACTCGAACGTTTGCCATAATTCGTTACAATTGATTTAAAGTGTACTTTGTTTTATGACTATGTACCTACTTACTATAATTTACTTCACTGATATTTGTATAGTATCTTTTGCTCTTAGTTCTAGTTATACGAACTAAGTAGACTTCATAACACACACACTTCACACACTTCACACACTTCATTCATCTATATGATACATCTATTTTAACTGGAACAAAAATACTATAATCATATTCGCAAATACGCACGTTATTGTTACCAAAGAAATCTTCAACCAAAAAGATTTACCGATATCTCTGAAGTTACTAAAAGAGTTTTAGTTTGACTACAATTTCAAGTTTTCTACTTATTTTATCTATCAATGCTGACAATACACAAACTCGTTCAAAGGGTAAGGGATCAATATTTGCTTTTCCTCGCGATTAAGTCCACGTTCTCCAAAATAAAATGTTAGTTTTTTCTTTGAGGGCCCGATAAAATACGAGTGGTATAGAATGCATAGGATTGTATCCCTCTGGCATTATTAGGGAGTGCAGATAGTACCTACTAGTTGAAATTCCTTGGGGATCTCGCGCTCGGGGGTGTGTTGTGTGGGTGAAATGAAAACTGGTCATGTGAAAACGCTTTCATTGCTTTTTACGCGTAGCTTGAGGCAATTTAGACGTTGTGGTGTTTTGTAGAGAATAGTCCCCTCTGGGCCCGGCTATTGATAACGCTTCGCGGGGGAAGCGGCCGAATTACGAATTTATTTATCGTGCTTCATTGATTTCAAGACAAACAAGGAATTGATATCGCGGTTCTCACGTCGTCCTATGCTCTTCGTGTTTTACGACAGTTCCCCGATAAACAATAATAAAACGAAAGCGTATTGTATTCGTCTTTTATGAGGTCTTTATGAATTAAGACAGATTTATTTTTGCTAACTAAATGTAGGTAATTCGGAGGCTATAATGGGCTTTATTTAAATAAAAACAAAGTAATCAAAGTTTGACAAAAGCTAACATCGTTGCTACATACTGTAGATACTCACAAATATTTTAAAGCAGGCTGGTATTCAACATTGACAGTGTTTTTTAATTACTGGATAGGCCTGCGTTCTAGCGTCGAATCGCCAAGACGTCTTTTCGAGCTTTCAGATGCGTTCAGATGGAAGGTGGATACTAAATATATTATATCTTAGATATAAATTAAATAAGCTGATATAATTCTTTATAAGTACTTAACTACCTAAGTAACGAGTTTTTTTGCAGCTATCTGCAAAGCAGAAATCTGTGATTTTTTATGATATCTCTAATAAAAAGCTCTCGTGATAGTCTATGAGCGTTGAATTTAACATTGCAAAATTTTATTTAACACATTTTACAAATTTTTGTTTTACTTTATCTTGTTTTGTTCTGCTTTGACTCTTTGAAGAACCCTACTGAATTTGGCCGAAACTATAGTCGGAGTGTCCGACATAATCTCGCATAAGTTTAATACAATAACGCGCAAGTTTAATGAAAAAAAAAATATATAAAAAAGGAATACCAATATGCCTGTGTGAGAAACCATTATCTTATGTGAACTATAACAATTGCAATATCCTATAAAACAAACAATGGTCCGGAAAACCCCTAACCAATCATTAGGGTAAAAAGCGAGGGTGCCCGCGGAGGCAGTCGTGTGCGCTTTAGATGAGCAACCTAAATTTTATTTCACCCCTATCTTTTGAAGGGAACGATACACTTGCAAAAACTTTTATACTGACATTGGTTAGGGTAACCGAAAAACTATATTTTACACAGAAACCACTTATGGTGGTAATATTAGTTTGCAAGTTCCTTTCTATAAAACCCCTCAACTTATTTAACAACTTATTATATTTGTTACCTACAAGGAATAGGATTGCTTTTTTATATATAAGTAATAAGATAAACGAAATGTCCTACTGATGGTTAGACGCCTGACCATGGCCATTGCAGCGGTACCTAGAACTTTGAGTAATAAATCAAAATCCAGGGCATCGCTGCTAACATTAAATGATTAAACTATTCAAATATTTATAGTTACCGGTCCATTATTAAATAAATAAATATTGTAGGACATTTCACTCAGCGTCATTCAAGACCCAAGTCAAACAAAGCTTGTACTCTGAGAACCAGATATCTGAACGAATACTTATATACTTATTTGCGTGGTGGTAGGGTACTTTCTAGTACTCGGCTGGCTAGCTACCACCCTCAAGTTGGAAATCTACCGCCAAGCATGTAACGGTGTGTTTGTGTTCCGGCAGCCTCACTCGAGAGCCAGTACCATTCCAGGCTAGGTGTGGTTTACCATCTTCGACCACACCGACACTTAACATCAAGTGAGCTGTGCAGCTAGCCTGTCAAGAACTAAAAAAAAAAAAACTTTTTTTGTAAATCCATATTTTATTAATAAAATATATGCGAAACACTTTGACAATAATGTAAATAATCTACAATCTGTTACAGATTGTGGATTTGGTTCAAACCGATCACCCCCGTGTGATCAACGGAATAAAGAGAAAATTCATTTACCTTTATTTAGCTCTTGTTCGTACCGACCCTGCGGTGAGATCAGCGAATCTTTGGTACTTTAGATTATTTGCCTGTAGTAACATACAAGGGGATGCTATTTTGTAACATTTAAGTACAAAGTCGCGCAGCGAGCTATGGAGAGAGTAATTTTCGGTGTTTCTCTAAGAGGTCAAAATCAAAAAGTCATTTATTCATTTTAGGCCCTGGTAAGGCACTTATGAACGTTAAGTTACATTTTTGAATCTACCACCAACTCGTTATTACACTTTAACTGAGAAGACTCCGGCAAGAAACTCAGCAAGGCATTTTTTTTTTGTGGATCTTTCTTTTATTATAGATATTAATACATTATGCTTACTACAATTGTCACTTAGCCAGGGGGATGCGAGTGCAGAGAGAAGCTACTCCAACCATATATTCCTGTCTTCCACGTAAGCCACCTAGGCTTTGTCAATTAACCTCTGCATTATAAAATCTTTGAATTTATTATAGGACATTTTAGTTACCTCAATCGTTTCCAGAACGACATAATCCGTTAGAGAAGTCAAGTCATTGACATATGTATGTATGTTCGGGGTATTAGTAAGCTAAAGTAACAGTGGGCTGGATGTATATGTCGCAGATCCGAAAACTGTTGCGTTAGACATGTTCTAGACTGGAGATGCGTCGACAAGCGTATTATTATTGTCACTCGATGGCGTGCCGATATACGTAGGACAGCTAGGCTGGCAGTAGCTGGTAGCGATTATTAATACTTGGTATTGATATTTAAATATCTAGAGTTCATTTACCCATTTATTTTCTGCTTAGATAAATAAGTATGTAAATAACAAAAGCTCATATCAGATGTACACGGACACCTGATATTTCGCGTGATGAGCGTATCAATAATATTTTAGGTGTTATTGGCTTTTTAGAAAGTTTGTTGCCTTTCTATATTCTGTATATTATATAAACGTTACAGACGACTACTAGGTATTCGTTTAGAAGCTTATCAATTACACGTCATGTTTTCATGAACCGTGATAGTTAGACAGTAGAAATTTTCACAGATGATGTACTTCTCTTGCCGCTATAACAATAAATATTTAAGTGGGGCTCCCATACAACAGACATGATTTTTTTACCGTTTTTATAGATAACGGTACGGAACCCTTCGTGCGCGAGTCCGACTCGCACTAGGCCGGTTTTTTTAATTTACTGAAATAAATATATATACTTAAGATATAAATATTTTCTTATTTTGCTGAATTATATGTATAATAGACTCTTTATTGTGCACGCCATAAATATAAAAAAATCATATAAAACCTTATAAGCTACTAGCTTATAAGGTTTTCTTCCAGGCAACCGAAAAAGAATGGAAAACATATTACTGGCTAAGAATAGACGGGAGATGTTGTAATACTATTTAATTATAAAAAATTAAACTAATAAAAATAATACATTGTATATTTCATATACATAAATCTTCTATATATATAAAAATCTCGTGTCACCGTGTACGTGGTCGCACTCCTCCGCAACGGCTCGACTGATTTTTATGATTTTTTTAAGGTATATGTTGTAGGTATGAGAATAGGTCGTAAAGTATATTTCATACCGCTAGACGATTAGCTACTTTTTATCCCGAAAAAATTGAACGGGTAACACCACGGGGCAAAGCTAGTTTATTATATGTATTATTTATATTAGTTTAAATTATATACGTATATAGGCTATAGGTAGGTAAACAATAAAATATGAAAAATATATGAGTTATAATAAGTAAAACTAAGTTAGTAAGTAGTGTAAGTCTTTAACCAGTGCGTTCTACCAGTCATGACCTACGGAGCCGAAATGTGACACAGCTGGAATGATTCACAAGTTCAAAGTCGCTCAGCGAGCTATGGAAAGAGCTATGCTTGGCATTTCTCTGAGGGACCCGTATCCGAAACGAAGTAATTCGCCAGAGAACTAAAATCACAGACATAGCTCAGCGTATTAGCAAGCTGAAGTGGCAATGGGCTGGACATATCTGTTGCAGGACCGATAACCGCTGGGGTAGACGTGTTCTAGAGTGGAAGCCGCGAATTGGCAAACGTAGTGTAGGACGCCCTGAGACTCGATGGAGTGACGATACACGTGGGACAGCTGGCGGTGGATGGAAGCGAAAAGCCGAGGATCGGGCTGAGTGGCGTGTCTTGGGAGAGGCCTATGTCCAGCAGTGGACTACAAAAGGCTGATGATAATGATGATGAGTTAAACTGAGTACACAAAAATCCATAAAAAACACCTACATCAGCAGTGAAGTCTATCTGGATGTTTAGTGTGAAATATGGATTATATTCATGGACTATTAAATTAGACTAGAATACCCTTAGACAGAAGGGTCGCACTGAAATTGGAATTGATTTGGGCGGCAAACTTTCTCGGACTACGAACTGTTGAGAATTTGCTGATTTCTAGGTATTCGTGCCTACTGTGTAGATAATTTAAGCTGTTTTACTTAAATACTTTTAATATATTACTTGGGCTATTCATGTGACACGGGGCGTACGCAAACACTGATCTGGGTGTTGAGGGTTCTAGTCTAACTTGTCGTCATTTCTGTTCCATGTAAGATTCCCGTACTCGAAAGACGTCCAACTGGCAGTATAGTTCCCTATTGCCAGCTTACATATCATGAGCGTTCGTTACATAGTGTTTGGAGAGCTCAAAGCCGCTACTCTCTCCGTACCCCTATATAGGACAACTAGAAGAACACACTACTACCCGTTCATCGTAGACTTTCCCAGTGGTCGTGTGTAATGGTTCGGCTTACAGTCCTGCCGGCCTCAACGGAAAACCAGCGCCGGCTGTGTACCGGGCCTGAGCCGGTTCATGACATAAAGATGTCTTTTTCCTAAAGATTTTTATTTATTGTTGTTTTTTTAAGTTTGTAGTACCCGGATGACCGAGATTTGCTCGGTTTTTTTTTTCGTTTTCTAAAAATGATTTTTCCGAGATTCAGATTATATAGGTATATATCCAAGAATTGCTCGTTTAAAGGTATTAGATAGATAGATATTGTTTTTATGTCGCAAATGAAGTGTTGTATGTTTTCTTATTTCTTGATACGTGCTGCTCCAGAATGGAATCACCTCTTTGTTTCCCGTTTATTTCAATCTAATTTTTTTTATGCTTATAGATAATATTTTTTTATTCTCGACGTGTTCTGTCCTCGGCCAAACCATTACTTTCCATCGGGCGAGTTGGTGGACAAAACGATGGCGAGGTCCAAACGGCGTCAATAGAGCAGTGTCTAGGCTGGCCTTCAATATTTCGGGGATGGATAGATGATCAATGACGACGACGATCGATCGAATGATGACAAAAAAGTCGATGGCGACAACTCCAAGAAACGCTTTCCTGGCTTCGCCATTTTCTTTTACGCAGAATGAATAGCCCGCTGATAGAAATGTTTGAGCCATAGTCTCACCGAACAGTACAGTCAATTACTAGTAAATTAAAGTAAGTTTCATATTTTTTGCGAATGTTATTCGCATTTGTCCGGTTTTATTTTGATAACTCTTTAAAATTTCAATCGGGTGAGTAAAGCCCGCCCCAGAAAGACGCAGCCGGTGTACTACTGGCGCTGCAGAACGCGTCGGTAGGTATAGAGCAAGCTTCATTTTTCTTTTTGCTTTTAAATAATTCAAGCCTCGCTCAGTTAGCACATACTTTCATAACTCCAATGCGACTTTTTTACGTGTTTCAATGTTCCACTGAAATACTTAAATTGTTTTACAGCTTTCACTGACTTGCGACGGTTCTTACGGTTTTCACTGTCTGCTTAAATAAATAATGAAAATATCTAAAGTAAAACAAGAGCCATAAAGATTTTATTGGGTTTTTTGATGACTGATCGTGAGACGGCAAAAACTCGAGTCAAACATTAATTTAAGGGATTATTTATTGCCCATGATGCGGATTTTCTTTACTTAAAAACAATTGTCTATACTCGTTATATTTTCTTTGATCGTGCACTTTACAATTCAATTTATAAATGAGTCCGAAATTCATATCGGAGCACCCCTCTAATTATGACATTTGACGTGCGAGGGATTATCGCAGGGGTTGAAACAGCACTTGCATAAATTTTGTCAATTTGGCACGGAGAAACCAAGGGGTTAGTTCTTGTTAGTGTTGCGTTGAGTTATTACGAAAGATATTCGCTGTCGGAGCGGGGAACCAGCAATATAATATGGCATGTGTGCCATCTGTCCCTTCTAAATTCCTATTCTAAATTGCTACAATACCTAACGCGTTATCGAAGTTAGGTTATATAGTGTACTTTTTTCGCTGTATAGTTAAACTTTACAGTGCACCTAAAATGGGCTAAAGCTACCGCTGAAAGAAAACTTTGCAAAGAAAGCATAGCATGGAAATTGATTTGATTATTAGATTGACAGATAGACTTATTAACATACAGAGACATTAATACAAAAAAAAATTTAAAAAATTTAAAACATTGATTCCAATAGAAGAAAAATTAAGTTAAGCTTATTATGGGTATTTCGTTGCGAGGATACATAATCATTATATTTTCATAAATTCTGCGAACTGAACAAACTTTTTGCTAAATTCCATTCGGGCAAATTAGTGTTATAATAATTCGCCAAAAGGTACAAGACTGGCTATCGCCTTGAAATTATTTCTTTCAGACAACTTTTAGATGGATAAGATTTAGTTGCCATTGGTATTCATAAATTTACTCATTCGCCAGTTCTTCTAAACTAGCTGCTTCTCGTGCTCTCAGCGACAATTTGACAGGAGCTTGTGATTACATATCGTAAAGATTCATTACTTCAGAATCTTCACATTACAAAGAGGAACCAATAAACAAACCCACTTTCGCATTTAATATATGTTCCTCAAGTTGGTAATCTGTCGCAAAGCACCTAATATAACGGTGTGTTCCGGCAGCCTCACTTGAGAGCCAGTTTCATTCCCGGCTAGGTGTGTTTACCATTTTCGACCACACCGTCACTTAACATCAGGTGAGCTGTGGTCAAACACTTAGTCGGTCAGCCAAAAAAAAAAATTATATTTAAATAGATATAAAGTATGTAAATAGTAATAATTATTATGAAGGAGTAATTTAAGTACTGGTGTTTAATTACTGTAAAAAGGACACTGAAATTATTCGTCAATCTATAATAGATTAGGTATGTACTACCTATAAATAAATAACAAATTGATGGAAAAGCTTTTAAAGCTATTTGACGCTCCGAAACTAAATAATTTATTAGCCACCATCGATGCCATTAGCGGCATTACGCGACTTGTGACTGAAGCCACTTTATTTTCATTTAAACACACTTGCTTTACTGCCGTCGATCGATACAACACGAGTACTTGACCAGAGGCGCGACGACTCCTTCAACAGTTTCAGAAGAACGAGCATCCGCATTCAGATTTAATTTTAAAACAACGAAATCTATGTACCTTCCTAAAACAGAACTTCAAAATTCTTTTGTGATTTTTCTGTTGATGATTTTGTCATATTTTGACTAAATTGATTTCGTATAAATTCATGTTACGAAATATATATATTTATTTACAATTATATTTTTTATTGAGCCGCTACTTCTGGTACCAGTTCATAAGCTTCTTTTGTATAGTATGATATTTTAAATTTCTGGTTTGCACAATAAAAGGTTCTATCTAATTCTATATATCTAGTTCTATTTTAGTGGAGTGCTGAGCAAGTTGTATATGTATAGTGCTATGTAGGTGAGATTGTTCGGATCACATCATCTAGTATAATTCACTATTTTAAAAAGATAAGTTACAAAATATGTAGTAAAGTAAATATTGGTAAGAGCGTATCCTCATTTATTTTATGTCCCAATGGTCTTAGGGTTCATAATTTCCCGTATAATTACATTTTGATAAGATGATATGGGAAATCGGAAAAACGACCAACAAAAAACAAATGTTTATTTTCGTTAATTGATACTGAGGAGTTTAGGGTTTACTATTTAGACTATTTAGGGCGATTTGCAACGGATATATATAACAAAACTTTTTATATTAAAGTAATGAAATGAATGAAATGCTCCTGATGGCGAGAGATTACGCCTGTTTGTTTGTTTGTTTGTCTGTCAAACCTACTAAAAAATTACCAAACTATGTCCAGGGCATCGCCACTTTGGCGCTTATTACTTAGATGGTGAATATCGATAGCCTTGTAATTTGGTAAGTACTTTCGAAACCGGAACACAGTAATGTTAACACTACTGCTTGTAAATGTAGAATAATAATAACTATAGAAATATTTGGTACCCGAGTGAATATTCCCCGATAGATTTAATCTACCCAGATTGTATCTATCGCCTATAAGTTGAGAATGAATTGGTTTCTTCTAGACAAAAGTGCTCTATTGAAGACCGTATCTTTACTTAAGATCAATCGAGATTGCGGTCAAATACGACTGTCTATCTTTAGCTGATTCTTGTTTAAAATAGTTGTGATACTTATTATGTATATGCGAGGACAAAGACCAAGTGCTACCGCACCAGATACAAAGGAACGGACATTCAGATAATTTGTAAAAAAAAATGGAAAACTAACTAGGTGAATCCCACTAATATTATACATGTGAAAGTTTGGATGGATAGATGGATGGATGTTTGTTACTAAATCACGCCAGAACGGCTGAACGGATCTGGATGAAATTTTGCATGTAGATACTTTAGGCCCTGGAATAAAACATAGAATACTTTTCGCCATCATCATCATCCATCACCACGCGGGTAAAACTGCGGGGCGCAGCTAGTAACTGATAAAAATGTTACACTTATTTCGTGCTCGGTAGTCAGGACGAGGTTAACTTACTTGCCTAACGGTCTTAACTCTTATTTCTTTCATTTAGGTAGATAACTTCTGGATAGTGTGTTTTTTTAAGAATAATAATATTCAAGTATCATTATCAAGATGTAATTTCCCCCGTCATAAATTTAATAACTCCAGCGCGTATCCTCGATTGTGTCGCAGTCGCGTAAATAATGTCTTCAGCAGCCATAATAGCGCAACCAGGCAGCCACCCTACACCGAAATATAACTATTACGCTTTTATTAAGCCCACGAACCCACCAAAGGGATACTCATAATTTAATTACAAGACCCCCGAAATAAGTTATTTCAAGTCGACGGGAAATGGTCCGAGGGCTTAATCGAAACGAGCTAGAGAGCGCGCTCCTGTAGATACCAGGAGCGACCAAGAGTCAAGGCATCCCTATTTTATGCTGTTATTGCTGTTAATTGCCTTTGCAATTACGCGTAACCAACGTAACGTAACGTAACCTCTTAATTTGCATGATGATTATGTGAATAACAGCCGATTATAACCGGCTGCTATTATATTTTGTTGTAAATTTTGCATTTTAACCGAACCGGACTTTTTTTTCTACCATTTCTTTGCTAATAAAGGAGTGTATTATAATAAGTATGGACTTTTCTATTGAGAGGCAGACTGACTAAAAACATAGCTTAAAGATTACAATTGTTAGATTAATTTGACTATAACATGTGATAATTACGGACGGTTCACAACAAAACGAACTATCATTTAAATAATTTTGTAACGAATGAAATAATGGGATGAACAATGTTTACAAAAGGACAATTGTATTGAACCTACCTTATCGATTTATTTTATTCGATTCATACTTGATTATGGCTAGATAATCAAAGGCTTCTACATAATGTTTCAAATACGGTTTTTATGTGATCTGAGATCCCATATTACAATCATTGCAATAATTTTGAATTCCCCTTTCAATGTTTCTCCACTCGAAGCGATAGAATGGGTAACTTTTTTATAAAACTAAAAGAATTTGACAAGTTTTTAGCATTTTACTTGGCAACGAGTATTTTAACTATAATGTAATGTAGCACGTTTACTTAGCGTCATAGTGTACGTGGACAGATGTGTCAAAATTGGTTTATTAAAAAACTCTAAAAAAAAGTTTGCCATTTTTTAACATTTATATTTTGAGTAGTACCTACAGAGGAAGACGATTGTTACCGTGGTCCTAATTTAACGTTTACACAGGGTTATAAGCTTTGGGTGTACTAAACTGAAAGAGAGTTACTGTAACTTATAATTTAAACAACTTTTACTATGGGCACAACTACGGAATCGAGTAAAATACTATAAAAAAAATTCGTTAACGCCGGTCCAAACGCATGGAACAATCGAACTTTTTCACGATTTCAGAGTTGTGCGCATTATAAAAGTAGCTTTAATTTTTAGTAAAATGACTCTTTTTCCTTTTACTACACCACTATCTATATCTCACAACCATAGTTTGATAGAAGAAAAGTGCAACGCAACGCATCGTCAATTTGTAAATTATTTATTATTATTATTATTTAACCTGTTTTGTCCCACTGCTGGGCAAAAGCCTCTCTTCCTTCTTTCCATGCCTGTCTATTGGTGCTATTGAGGTCCAATCCTTGTTATGAGCATCAAGCTCATCTCTCCACCGTCTTCTAGGCCGGCCTGGTGGCCGTTTAACCTCCGGGACCCAGTCGGTGGTGGTTTTCGCCCACAACTCCGCTGGCATTCGGCAGACGTGTCCAGCCCAGTCCCACTTTAGCATGGCAGCTTTTTCAGTCACGTCAATGATCTGGGTTTTGGAGCGCAGTACTGAGTTTCTTATGCGGTCTAGTAACTTTAAAATTTGTAAATATTAATTTTAAATGTAATACTTATTGTTACTTATGTTTTAATTCTTCTAGTTGTGTGTGGGGGTTGAGTGTTTATTTCTGCGTGGTGGTAGGGTTCTGTCTAGTACTCGGCTGGCTAGCTACCACCCTCAAGTTGAAAATCTGCCGTCAAGAATTTAATGGTGTGTTACAGCCTCACTCGAAAGCAAGTTCCATTCCAGGCTAGGTATGTTTACCATCATTGACCACACCGTCACTTAACATCAGGTGAGTTGTGGTCAAACACCAAGCCTGTGAGACACAAAAAAAACTATTTCCACATGGGACAAAAAGGCGCGCTCACTTGACGTGAATTCAAATTTTCGTCAGTAAGGAGCGAACCCTAGAATGAATGAATGTCTCTGAAATGTATTCATATATAAATTTAAGCATTTGTTCTAAAACTGCAATCATAGAAATCTGATATTTATCTTAGATCTTAGACTTATCCGATTTTTAATTCGACGATTGCCGAAGTATTGCAAAATTTTAAACATTACATATCTATAGCTTCTGTAGACATGTACGTGGAACATAATCTACAGAGCTATTCTAGTATATTTTTGTAAAAAATTGCCATGAAATTGTAGAACTTAGCTCGAACCAAAATGAATTATCATGAAATTTGCTCAATAAGTAACTAAATAACCTCAGAACAAAAGCATCAACTTTATCAAATAAAAAATAATCACTGATTAAGCCATGAAAATAATATCAGTAGGTATTGCTCCATTTTTTGGACATAATTGCTGGGTGTCACGTAATAACGAATTGTCCAAACTCAACAAAAAAGCTAACGAAGGAGTTGCGAATTGATACTCTATTATTTTATCGACAATTTTGTTAAAATTGCCCTTATTTTCATAAACGCAATTCGGGCCAAAGAAAATGTTATTAGGGATAACAGGAGTCCACAGAGAGCATTTGGACCGGGAAGACAATAACCATTTTCCCTTCGATATGGCCTTACTTATTTATAGATACAGTCAGGTACATCCGTAAGTGTCCCACCGAGGGATTTGTATACTTTAAGCGTACTGAGATGAGATTTCCTTTGTCATTTTCACTCCCTAATTTCATCGAGTAGAAAGGGTGGGATGACGCTTTTCTATTTCGACTTTCGACCCTAGAAAGCGGTCGTCCGGTTGTATTTTTCCGGCGTTAGCATTGAAAGCAGCCAAAAGTATGTTGCGGCGACTTACAGGCAGGTTGAGAGTTCTCGTATACACTTGAATGAAGTGACTCGGTTTTGTTTTGATTGTATATCGAACATAGTAAACAAGATCATAAGGAACTATCGTGAAAAATCAATTCTTGGCGTACAGCGAAGCCTTTGCTTCAATACATGATGGCAGAATACATTCTAGTATATTAGAATGACTCGCTACCGTCTTCAAGAATGACAATAAACAATAGAGTATCTTGATAGCCAGTTGAAATCCCAGGTGAAGAGTTATTTTCCATCTTTGACCATACCTTCACCTGGTGAGCTGTGGTCAAACAACTAGCCCATCCATCATCAAAAAGAATATCTGACGCTAAGCTTCTGTAAACAGTGTTCCTGCCACTGAATAGAGAAAGAAAAGAACTATGGATTTCTTCCTTAGTTCCTGCAGTCTTACTTGAGAGTTAGGATGAAAATTGTCTTTCTCCGCGCGAAAATTTGACAGTGCTAAAATACGGATACATCTGTCACGTTTTCACTAGTGAAACGACTTTTATCACTTGTCGCGTGACATGGGGGCAGGATATACCTGTCTATCAACTTTTGGTTGTGTAATTGCTATACATCAGGTTAGCTGTCCCAAACACCTAACAAGTCAGTTATAAAAAAAAAAAACTATGAATGTATGTTATCATTTCTATTTTGTAAGTGACGTTAGACTCATTTTATAATATAATAACTTCTATAATCGCTTACTCTTGGCCATAATAAGTACCAATTTTTAATTTTTGGTAAGTTATTAACAAAACAAGTTAAAAACAACATTAAAGTACCTAAGAACAAACTTGTCTCGGTGCCAATACCACTGCGCAAACTAAAAAAACATTATTACAGTAGTTCATACATACATTATTTATCAATTAAATTTAAAAATATAACATTTAATTTTTGTAAAACTTAAAACCTATTAACCTACTATTCTACATCAAATACAAAGTGAAGTCATATACAAGTCTCTAGATGTGTCCTTGGACCTGCATCGGTTCTGAACTTGCTGCTATGGAAGCAGTTGTAACACTGGGAACCAATATTTTTTATTTCGTATTTTAAAATATATAACACTGATTTATATTTGTAATACCGAACAGAACCAGATTTATAAGTTAGTGAGAGTGAATAATCTTTGAGGAAAATTTCATGGAAATTTTAACTAATCTTGGCAAAAAGATTTCGTCTTGATTTTCCCCATTCCTCCCCCTGAACCTTTCCCAAAATAATTATAATTTCGGCAAGGTGAGTCTTGAAATTCCTTATTTGATCAAATATCGATGAAAAGGGGTTCAACATTTTTGATGTCCAGATGTGGTGTACCTTTCGTGTCTCTAAATGTTTGGATATGTTTCAATGCAAATTGAATACTACGTTTTATATGGGTAGCCAGTCTAACTTTGCATTTTTTGTTATTAGCAAAAACATGATTTGAATGACCACCACCCACACGTCCTATCACAAGGTGGACAAACGACCTAATAAACACTGCAGGAACGCGCTGGATGAGAAATGCTTCCCACCGGTCTTTATGGAAGTCAATAGGGGAGGCCTATGTCCAGCGGTGGACGTGCTACGGTTGAGATGATGATGATGATGATGATGATGATGATGGTTATGGTGGTGGTGGTGGTGGTGGTGGTGGTGATGATTATGATGATGATGAAAAACAACATATTTGCTGCAGTCATGTAATCAATTATATGTACATGACTGCAGCGGAAGACGCTTCTGACAGAAAGCGATAAAAGTACACAACGGGTCCCGTTATTCTGTTATACCGATGGCCGTGGAGACGATGGTCTGTTGGGACACTGAGACCAAAATATTGGTCTCCGAAATAGGGCGCAAATTGGGACAGATAACGAGAGATTCCAGCTCGTACCTGGTGCAAAGATTAGCCTTTCCTATCCAGCGCGGTAATGCGACCAGGGTTATGGGCTCCTTTACACCCGGTACAGTTATGGGTGGGTTATTGAGTGAATATTTTTGTTATTTTTTCCCTAAATTTAATGTTTTTGACTGTTTAAATCATTGATTGATATCGTAGGACATTTTAGTATAGCTGTAAATATTTCAGTTCTAAGTTACATTTTCAAGCTCTCCTAAGAAGATTATGTGCCTTTGCTAGTGGTAAGTATTTCAAGAGAATATCTTATATGAAACGACAATTTCTGATATATGTATATCGCCCGGTAAATCCACTCAACAAGCTCTTACGGGTACCCATCATAGATATGGGACGGTCGTTTCCCACGCCAATGACAACCCACATCTGTGATTTCCCGAATCCGTGCGAACTCTAATAATAGCTATGTTACTGTCCAATTGTCCACGACATAGGACCACGTTTCACTTATCCTTAGACCTTTTAAGTATGTAGATACGTACATTAGATAATAGCCTAAACTTTCCGCGTGTAACGGACGATGGAAGAATTATTGCAAGGACGCGTTCTTTGTATCATTTTTATAATAGAAAGGTTCCTTTTCATATGGATTCGTCGGCAGATTTAGCCGCTGAACCATGCGGTCTTACCTATTTATAGGAAGATTTTACTGAAATATAGTACAGGTTTTTTATTTATTTGTTAGTTTTGCTTGAAAGATACACCTATTGTGGACATTTTGGCGGGTTATGCGTCCTCTGGCCCTTCTATGCTTGACTAATATATTATGTATATGTATGTATCGTATAGAGTCTTTCTAGAGTGTCTTACTCAGCAGATCGCTGAGTTGACAGTCCCGGCGACTGGACCACCGGGATAGCATAGTCTTCGTTAGTATTAATGCCTTCAAATCGGCAACATGAATTTAAATTTAGTTTTTAAAAATATATTTAAGTGCTCCCGAAATCTAACTAGGTAATGAAAAAATTTTTTTAAGATACTTGGTATTTTTTCGAGTTTAAAAATGATAGTGGCATGGAATAAATTTAACCGTTTATTATTTTGCCTGACAAGAACAGAAAGAAAAAAAAAAACTTAAGAGAGAAAAAAACTGAAACTTTTTTACCAGATAATTTGTACCATTGTAGCTATGGACATTGTAATTGTTTCAGATTTTTTTTGTTTGATAGGCTTGGTGTTTTGACCATGGTTTATCTGATGTTAAGTGACTGTCGAAGATGGTAAACACACATAGTCTAGAAGAGTACTGCGTCAAAAGTGATGCTGCCGAAACACACCGTGGGCTTGGCGGCAGATTTGCAACTTTTTTAATGAAAATGTAACCTTTTGGCTGTTCGTTCTTGTTTCCTATTAAAACTGGGTAAATTTATTTCTCTTATTTATGAAATCAGGGTCTTCCGTGGTCAAGGTAAAAGCATCTTTTTATTTCCGATTGCGTATTCTTTCCATATTTTGTTTGTTATTTGTTATCATATAGATATATATACGACTATAGTATATTATTTATTTATACAGTGTATAAGCAGTATTATGCAACTGTTGTTATAGGTATCTCTAATATTTTTATTCTGTGGTTATATTATGAAAAAAGTTATAAATACTGGCCAGTATTTACAGCTTTTTTATTGCTTCATTCATAAGCGGAAATAAGTCTGTGTCTTCCGGTTTTAAAGGTACAGCGAATTTAGAGGGCTGTTGAGACTAACCATCGAAGGTCTCAAAGTAATCATCGCCAAAGCAGTGTTGGAGCCCTGGACTTTGTTTTGTTAATCAAAATTCTGTGTTATTATGCTATAATATTACGCTATAATGTTCAAGGACAGGCGTTATTTCTTACCAACAGGAGAGCGTCTTGTTCATCTACATTTGTCTACAATTGTGGTACATTAGGTACCTTTTACATTAAAAAAAAAAAACTTATGTATTTTTATTACTGTTGCTTAACTCGAAACAAAAATCTGTATGAAACTTGTTAAGATGTCATTTTACAAATGCTAGGTTTTATCAATACCTTCCTGAAACATAAAGAACCGTAATGGGACTCTCAGTGTCAGTTTTATTTAAGGTACAGCCTCCGAAATTGGGGTAACTAAGGGCACAGAATACGAAATATAATAGTCCTCTTAATCTTAACAGAATAAAGGACATAAATTCATGAAATATGGTAATTTAATATCACTCTAATAATTATTTATTAAAGACGACTGTACTGAAACGTGGACAATCACGGTAGGAATGGTCTATAGGTACGTTCAGCGAGCTAAAGAAAGAGTTATGTTTGGCACTATTCTAAGGGATCGTTCCCGGAACTTAACAATTCGGGATAGAATTAAAGTCACAGACATAGCTCAACGTATTAGCAAGTTGATAAATCTGTCAGTGGCAGTGGGCTGGAATAATCTGTCGTAGAACGTTTAATTGACGTGTTCTAGAGTGGAGATAGCGAATCCTTAAACGTTGGAAGCGAAACCCTAAAGATTAGGCCGGGTAGTGTTTCTTGGGAAAGACCTATGTCCAGCCCCTGTACTCTGCGCTTCTTATTGCGATATCTGTAAAGCGCTCACGAAAATTTATGCGACTGCGAACCTTATTGCTCAGGCATACGGATATATGGTCGCGTAGCAATTTCCTGAGTGCTTAACAGGAATCACAATAAGTAGCTCAGTACGTGGGCAGCAATGGACTACGATGTGCTGCTGCTGATTATGATGATGAATGAATAATGATTAAGGAGTCGATATAATCAATATTATCATCAGCCCACTTTAGTAAATATTCGATATAAATAATTATAATTTATTTATAGTATTTTAATTTGTGTTTCTTTCTCATTAAACATCGTAGAGATCAATGCATATTGTAAAATTTTAGCAAAAAATATTCTGTTATATATATGTTATAATATTAGTCGTTAACTTTGCATGACTTGATAGTGCATATTTAAAAAGACCAAACCACAGAAACTCTTCACAAAGAAACCGAAATTCAGCTAGAAAAGAGCGCCATCTATTAATTTAAAGGTTCACTATTATGCAGTGTCCAATGTAAATTCAAAATAGTCAGTAACCCGCTCAGATAGTGGCGCTATCTAGACCTCTTGTATGACACTAGAATATAACATTGCAGCTAGCGAAATTACAGGGCTGTTCAGACTAACCATCGAGTCTCAAAGTAATGAGCGCCAAAGTAGCGATGCCCTAGGCTTTGCTTTGTTACTCAAAGTTCTGTGTATCGCTGCAATGGTCAATTGGTCATGGACAGGCATTATCTCTTACCATCAGGAAAGCGTCCCGCTCGTCTCATTACTTTTACACAAAACAAATAAATAATAACACGAACACGAACTATTGACCGATTTACTGCAGCAAATGAATATATAAGTACTTGGTGGTAGATTTCCTTAACAGGAGGTCGTCTAGGTAGGTACCACCGCAGTACCAGATATTCTGCCGCCAAGCAGTAGTGTGTAGACATTACTGTGTTCGGGTTTGAAGGGTACTGCAGCTAGCGAAATTACAGGGCTATTGAGACTAACCATTTAATCCCAAAGTAATGAGCGCCAAGGCAGCGATGCCCTGGACTTTGTTTTATTACTCAAAGTTCTGTGTATCGCTGCAATGGTCATGGACAGGCGTTATATCTTAACATCAGGAGAGCGGCTCGTTCGTCTCATTACTGTTACATAAATAAAAAAAAACGTTTTTTGCATGAAATGATGTAGAAACATATTTGTTGTCTGTTACCTACTTATTAAGATCGTTGGTACTTTACATAGGGGCGTGTATCGTCGGGAATTCGTTGACATACTGTACACGTAGTATAAGAACGTACGCCAGCCGGCTCTTTGATTAATTTATGAATAATTGGCAAGTATATTGTCGCGTGTAACATGTTCAAAGATTCCTTTATAATAGGTACACTCACTCCCTTATACCTATATAACGCTCAAAAACGTAATCTACAAGATATACATAGGCTGGAAAACTAAAAATCGCTTACATCCTGACGCTATATCACGTTACGTTTTGCAAAATACTTATACGATATTTATCTTATACCTTTAAACGAGCAATTCTTGTATATATGTATGTATATACATACATATTTCATTTCATTTTTATTTCAATATGTATGTATATACATACATATATATTGAAATAAAAATGAAACCAAGCTAGATCGATTTATCGTCCCCGAAACCCCCCTGGGTACTAAATTTCAAGAAAATCGTTGGAGCTGTTTCCGAGATTCAGATTACATATGTATGTATGTAACATCCACGGAAACGAAAACCATGTAACGGAAACGGCTCCAACGATTTTCTTGAAATTTAGTACCCAGGGGGGTTTCGGGGGCGATAAATCGATCTAGCTTGGTTTCATTTTTAGAAAACGTCGTTTTATCCCTGTTTTCAGCCGAGCAAAGCTCGGTCAACCAGGTACTTTTATTTATATAATTTAAAATAATACACACTGCAATACAATTAACTTCCTAACCTAAAGAACTGCTAGCAAAGGGAATATTCCCGAAACGTTTAAAAAACTAGCCTCATTGCTAAATTGTATGGTAATACTTAGATGAATAATAAAATAAATAATACTTATAACTTTTTAAGAAGGTAATTGTTATAAGTTGTTCCCATCCAAATTTCATATTCATTATTTTTATCCTTGAAAAATATTCGAAGTTTAGCGAGTGAAACCGCAAATTAGCGAGTGCTAGTAGTCTATAAAAGTTTTCTGGCAATTTAGAGTACACTCTACATAATCGAAACCTTGTAAGTGAAAGACTCAAAAGGTCGTAAAAGATTAAACTAAGTTAAAGCTTGACAATCTCAAGTTAAAATTAGCCAAACATCATTGGAAATCGTAAAATCGGAAGTTCGAATTAAATCGATTAATTCTAGAGAACAATCTCCTTGCCTATTCTATTATGGTACCGTATAAGTAAAGCACACTCGTTGGGATCGCCGTAACGGTTGATAATGGAGGTATTTCCAACCGAACCCACTGAATTTTAAATGTCTTGTCTTTGTCTCCGTTTACATTTCACGTCTCGGTCTTATGTCTAATATCGGAGACCCTTTCTATCGAATACGCCGAATAGGCAATACTTATTACATTCGATAGTTAATAATAGGTGACTTCCTCGCACTTCGGCTTTCGGACTAAGGTTCGTTTGAATCTTGAATCGAATCGTTGATTAGTTAATTGCCGTCGTAAATAGGATTGTATTGTAGGTAAGTACATCAACTCATCAAAAACAATGGTTATTGATAAATCTGGTCATTTCCTACCTTGTCAGCAGGTGTGAGGCAAGCATATTGACAATGTTGACACATTTTCTAAATATATATAACTCAAAGTGACATAGTGATCTATCAACGCACAGTCCTAACCACTGGACGGATCGGGCTGAAATTTGGCATGCAGGTAGATGTTATGACGTAGGCATCCGCTAAGAAAGGATTTTGATTAATTCTACCCCCAAGCGGATAAAATAGGGGATGAAAGTTTGTATGAAACTTTGTCAATTTTAAACCGATCGGATTACTACTTACTACTTTTACTTTTCTTCATCATCCATCACCACGCGGGTAAAACCGCGAGGCGCAGCTAGTTTAAGTATATCGTTCGTATATTCACCTCGGACCTCTGTCATCTACAGGAAGTAAAATGTAGAATCGGACTGCCTTTCACAGAATGTCCAGTCTTTTGCGACCCCAAAATTTGTTTTAGTAAAAGGTACTGATGCGATGAAGATGAGATGCCATGTTTGGTCCACGCTCTTGTATAGGTGCGAAACGTGAGTCTTGCTAAAAGAAATCTGTGACAGGCATTTGAGATTCTATGGAAGATGTTCAAAATTCCTCGGACCAGTTTCAAATCAACATCAAATGCCAAGGTTCTCGAAATGGCCAACCGCAAAAGAGAGCTGAAGTCCATAGTCGTAAGACGGAAGGTCGCCTTTTTCGGGCACTTACAAAGGGGATTCCGTATGATTTTCCTAGGTTGATCCTTGAAGGATCTCGGGGTAGCGAAGCTCAGGACGTCCCCGACGGAAATGGCTAGACAACATCAAGGAGTGGCCTGGACTGGCTATCAGCATCTAAAATTAGCAGAATGGGATCGCAAAAAAATTGTCTATTGACCTCTAAACTTCAATATGAAGATGGCACTTGATGATGACATCAATACAATGGGTGAACAATTAATTATATTTTTCTCAGAATTTTACCGTTTTCTAAAAGACAGTCGAGAGTAAATCAGTCAGGTAGGGATTAGAACATTGTTGGCGTACTGAAAAAATGAGGCTGGAACCAGAGCTATTTTTTTTTTATTGACTTTACACTATCACAGTGTTACATACTATACTAACTAAATATTATACCAACACCAACTTTTTGGAGCAATTATTCACTTATAATACCACACGAGCTTCAAAATTATCGGGTATTTCCCGATAGGTTCGTTGCAAACAAATGAAGGAGTCAAGTTTTTCAGGTTAAAAAATCACGAGCGCGAAGCGCGAGTGATTTTTCCTGAAAAACTTGACGACTTTATTTGTTTGCAGGGAACCTTGAGGGAAATGCCAGATAATTTTGAAGCTCGTGTGGTATTCGGGGGATTATTTTTCCGTCCCAAATGTCGGCCAATAGAATTGCACCATGAGATGAAATGAACAGTTAACAAATAAGAATTTCATAATGAATAAAACAACATTTAATTAAGATTCAGGCTAGTGCAATTAAAAATACAATTGTTGTAAACATTGGTGCATGTTTTCTTCAAGTCAGAGTTATCGGTAATGGTCCCAGAAGAGGTAGATGGCATGAGGTTTATGCTGTTGATGGCATTTTCTGCAGTAGGCTCACTCCTTCGCAGTTTCTTGACAATTAATTCGTGGTGTTCCTGGTCGAGTTGGAGATACGGCTTGATGGAGTTACTGTTGGCATGTCCAGTTATTTTGATTATCTGCTGCTCTCCCAGGCCCGATTTCGCTAGATTGGAGACGGCTGTTGCACGACTGGAGTGATTGGTGATTTTTTTGTTACCAAGGTCAAGCCCAGCTTTTTGTGCTGACTCCTTAACCCACTTTGAAATCGTGTTTTGGCCTACTGGGGAATCCTTGTACCACCTAGCGCCTGGAACTTTATTCCAGAATGGATTTTGGGTCAGGAATAGTCTGTCGCTCTTGATATTGGCATCTCTCTTCTCTCTCAATTTCTGGAACAGTCTCACTGGGCACTTGTCAGGGATTTCCCGATTCTCCACCAGCCACTTGCTGTCTGATAATTTTTTATCACCACCTTGTGTGGTCTTGCTGAAAATTGGATTGTATTCAATTCTCCCAGTTGTTTCCCCGTCATTTCGCTGTTCTGCCTTGAAGTGATGTATTGACGCCATGCTGCCCTCACCACCTCTCCAAGCCAATTCCACTGATATTATCATGAATAATTTTTTCTGGAGGCCATCAGGAGTTTCCTCGTCCCAAACAGTGGTCATTGCATCCCAATCTTTTTCCTCCAACGCTGCTGCACTTGCCCTCCGTTTTTCCGGAATAGATTGTAAAGCCTTACGCTTGGCATCACGAGCTCCTCGAGCGGTCTTGAATGCAGCATCCGAAAATGGGTTGATTTTGATGTCGAAATCGTTCAAATACTTTTCTTGAAGTGATTTGGCAGTCTGATTCCACATTGTTTTTATTGTACCTTCCTTATAGTCTTCTCCATCCATTTTCTTCATATTGTAAGCGTAATCTTTCATAATGTTTGCCAATTGCGCTTCACTCGTTTCAGCACTCAATGTGTATTCCCTCTCAGTACAAAAAGTAGTAAATTGGTTCCAAACTGTTTTTTTTGCCTTCTCCGTATTAATGGGAACATTTCCTTTGACTTTTTTATCGATGGTGGACAGAGAACAAACTCCAAATCGACTCATTTTCATGCAAAATCTCCAATTTTCACAATTGAATTCAACCTGTCAGTTTGACGTGTGGTTAATTTGACTGGATTATGTTTTGTTTTTTATATATAGCAACTACCAGAGAAAATAATCAAAAAATTATCAGTATAATACCATGTAGGTTGTACCACGTGACGTCGAATGGTGCAATTCTATTGGTCGATATTTGGGTCGGAAAAATAATCAATTCAATTCAATTCAATTATCATTAAATAGCAGTCCGTGCATAAAAGAAGTTCAAGTAAGTTGTTTCCTGTGGGATGAGAAAGACGAATGCAAACTTGGTAAGACTGATTTTTCAATTCTTTACAGGAAGATCAATCTACTAAAGTTGCCACGATAGGACCTTCGTCTTTAGTAGGCCTTACAAACGGTTATTGCAATTTGATTAGTTACCTATAGAAACTGGAAGTCGGGGTTAGCCCGCTTTGCCGTTGCTGCTTATAGGAACTTGAAACTTTAGAGCATGTATTGTGGTCTTGTAAAGTCACAGTAAGAATTTCATCTCACCCACAGCTAGAGCTACTACTACAGCAGCCCAGAGCCTTGCTCCGTTATATGTATGCACAATACATCGCAAGCGTGACGTCAGTGCAAGACTTTTCACCCCCATTCCGACTAAGAATAAGTATAGTTATATCATGACCTACCCATATTATATTGGTACTTGCCAAAGTAATTCTTTCGGTTGCAGTCAAAATCAATTCAAGATAATAATATGGGTACACCAGTGTAAACTTATGAAAGTAAAATGTTGTTAGTATATTAAAGAAAAAACAAACAAGAAGGGAAAAATAAATATTTTGAGGCTTGCAAAGAAAGTTTTGGAGAGCGACTTTTCCTTTTCAAAGTTAGCAAGCCATTTCAAAGTGCTTACATTATGCTTCTAAAGAAACTTGTACAGTGTGCTTAACTTCACTGTGGAGTTGTATGAAGGAGCCACCAGCGTATTTACTTAACATTAACCATGAAAAAATATAGTTCTAATTATTTTCCAACTAAATAAGTAAATAAACTCCGGCAGACGGTAATGCAGGCAGGACTTATTTATTTGTTTATGCAAATAGAATATTATTTTATTAGCGGCCCGCCTCAGTTTCGCACGGATTGTCTACCACTTGTCACCACTAGTATTCTGGCAGCCTCACTTAAGAGCCAGTTAAAATATAAATACTAATATTAATAACACCAAAGTTACATGTCATTATTCCATTCATACTTAAAAATAACTTAAAAATATCAAAATCATAACTATTTGGAAATAAAAAGTATTATTATTAATGATATTAAGTATTATGGTAATTAGTATATATCATATTACTTAATATCATATTAAGTATTATGATAATTATAAAATATCTCAAACGATAAATAATAACAAAAACACTATAACTATAGCTTACTAATAATTCAATAGTCTTATCTTTTCTTATCTTATATCTCTTTCTCTTCTATCTCTCTAAATATATATGTATAACTCAAAGGTGACTGACTGACTGACATAGTGATCTATCAACGCATAGCCCAAACCACTGGACGGATCGGGCTGAAATTTGGCATGCAGGTAGATGTTATGACGTAGGCATCCGCTAAGAAAGGATTTTGATTAATTCTACCCCAAGGGGATAAAATAGGGGACGAAAGTTTGTATGAAACTTTGTCAATTTTAAACCGATCGGGCTGAGACTTTGCATGCATAAAGCTACTATGACGTAGACATCCCCTAAGAAAGGATATAAAGATATATGTAATATAATAATATAAAGAGTAAAGATTTTGTTTGTTTGTTTGTTTGCATTGAATAGGGTCCAAAACTACTGAACCGATTTCAAAAATTCTTTCATCGTTAGAAAGCTACATTATCCCTGAATTTCTATCCCGACATTCCCACGGGATCTGGACTAGCGCGGGTAAAACCGCGGGGCACAGCTAGTTTTTTAATAATCGTCTAAGTCATAAAACAATGTCTCTTGAAGCCAAGATCTTAGCTTGCATCTGAAGAACGCGATAGAAGGTGCATTCCGAATGGAAGCGAGTACGCGGTTGCAGACCACGGGCCCCAGAATGCATACCGACCTTTCCGTCTTGACGCGCCGTTGCGACGGCGGAACTGGTTGGTCTTTCATTTTATTACTGCGTTGAAATTTATCTATGTTTGTATGGGAGTACAGGACTACCTGGTAAATGAACTCACACGGCAAAGGTAGGATCTGTAGCTCCCTAAACATCTTCATGCAAGAGACGTCGTCCTGAACCTCATTTCATTCCATTCAGTTTCCATTCGTTTCATTCCAGGCTGGTGTGCTTTTCTATCTTCGACGACACCGTCACTTAACATCCAGGTGAGCTGCGGTCAATCACATAACTTGTCAAACATTAAAAAACTGTTTTTTTTTAAATGACAGTAAATACCTTAACAAAATCTTTTGCGTAGTTATTAGAAGTAAACAGATGCGGACAGTGACTTTATTTTATACTCGCGTCCCTCTCCCCATCTCCCTCTCCCCCTCGTTTCGCATGGAAGCCTTTACTTACCTTACCTGATGCCATTCAAATTTCCAAATTTACCCGTGCATTTTCCAAATAAAATCTTTCAGACAAACTTTGTCTTGATAAGTACGAGCACAACGAACGGCCCCGAGGTCCCGGCTGCCCTGCGTGGAGCGAAGAATCTCCGGGTTACCAAAGTAGGCCGCTATACCCCATTGACTTTGGCTACGTGTAGCGGGCTAGTGACGATATAGTACGTAGGTCAACTGGCGGTGGATGGAAGCGAAAAGGTGAAGATCGTGTGAAGAAGTGGCGTGTCTTGGGAGAGGCCTGCATTCAGCAGTGGACTACAAAAGATTGATGATGATGATGATAAAGAAATAAGCCGAATTTGGTTGACCCGTATTGAAGAGATGCTCCGTCATCCATGTGGTTATTGGTTTTTATTAATATCTAAGATAAAATATTCAGAGATGAGATATATTTAACGCGAAAAGGAATATAACTCTTTGTTTTTAATCAAATGGCTATGTTAGATCAAAAAATTACCATTCCATATAAAGAGGAAAGGACTAAATAAAGAATGTGTCCATACCAACGTAAAAGTTAATTTGATTTAGCTCCACGAAATACGGCGTGCGAATGCCAAAGTTCGTATTTTTGTAACATAGTTACATAGGCTCAAGTCAACAAAACTTGGTACTTTTCAAATATTGTGACAAAGCGTGCTCGGGGTCACATTTTAAAGCAATCAACATTGATACTGGCATAATAATGTTATGTGACATGCATTCAGTGCTATGTTGACTTGAGAGCCAGTTCCATTCCAAGCTAGGTGTACGTTACCATCTTCGACCACACTGTCACATAACATCAGGTGATGAAAGTACGTTCATAACCGTATTGTGGACTTATATCTGTAGCAACAAGTAATTAAATTAAAATTTAAAAAACCCCCTACGCAAAATTAGCTTATAACCACCGCAAGGAAACTGGCTGTCAAATGGAAAAAGCCGCATCAAAATCGGCCCAACCGTTTGAGAGCTAAGATGCCACAGACATACAGACAGACAGACATCGACGTCAAACTTATAACACCCCTCTTTTTGCGTCGGGGGTTAAAAATAAAGTTTTTTTTATTTCGTAACAAAAAATAAACACACAAAGATAAATCAGGGACAGTAACAAAAGTACCCAGGTATATTAGTTACTACTACTTTTACTTTAAGGTATTTCCGCTTATAAGTCGTTTTTGTTACAGCAAAAGTGAAGATTTCATTAAATCAGTTTTTTTTTTTATTACATAATATATAATTATTTTTTATTTTTTGGATGCTTTTAAATCGCGAGTCTTCGTTTTTTCTAGTATGCCATATTGTAGACCACATTTTCGCATTGGCTGTCCAAAGCAAGCATATTGATTAATGGGAAAAAAAAAATTTACCAAAACGTAAAATCTGGAAAAAAACTAGTAACTTGTAGTATTAGTAATTATATTCCCTTATCGTTATAGTAGCCGGTTGCCGACTGGTGTTTCGCCTGTGGGCATTTCTTCGGAGCCCTTAATTTCCATGTTCGGGGGCTTATGTCATAATAATTAAAACAACACACCACACAGCGACAACTATTACAACTGTTTATTATTATTATTATTTTTGTCATTATTTATAAGAAGTGTTTTGTTGTTGTAGTGTTGTGTGTGTCAAAATAAATGTATCTTTCTTACTTCTTTCTTTCTTTTCTAAAAAATACCTGCAATATTTTTTCGTGGCCGTTTATATAACTGGGATATTTGTTATTTTTTTCCTTAAATTAATTCATTAATATCGCATAATCAAACTTATCAATCAATGTTTTTTGGTGACCCTATTAAAAAAATATTAGTTGTTGCTTAAAATATGGCGTGTGTATTAACTATGTAAGTTTTCTTATAACTGGAAAAATAAGAGTTATCTGGATAAACCCTTTATTACTCTGCGGAAAGTTTCATTCAACCATATAGGTCACTAATTCGAAGTTGCTGCTCCGACGCGAGTGGTTGTCAGTTGTGCTCTGAGGTGGTAGAGTCGGCTTATCTGGGCCCAAAGTTACAAAGGAAATATTGTAATCCTCTTATTTTGGTTAATGTAGGTTTTGTATTAGCAGGTATGCTCACTTTTTTAATGTTAGTACACCATTTAGAAAGTCAAAGCTGTGCTTTGTTTTAGAACGTTTCAGACAAGTAAATTATTAAAAATGAATAAAACTTTTTTGTGTAATAAAGTAAAAGGTTTTGTTAGTTTTTTTTTGTTTGTTTAAACGTGTTAATTTTTGGAACTACCAGTCAGATTTCAAAAATGGTTTTAAGTTTTGAGCTGTTTTCTTGAGGACGGATTTTTTATTAGAAACCTTAGAATGCCACCCGATGTCGGGTGGCATAACTAGTTGTCAATATATTGTCAATAACTCCGTACACATACCTAGCATCGTTAAAAAAGTAACTGAAATTAACAATTTGCAGGTCCATAAATCCAGTGAACAGAAATTTTCACGTGAGCTTTTCCACCGACGCTGTCAAACGACGGCGGAAGCTCGCATAAACTTGATTTATGTCAAACGAACGTCGTTAATTAATGCTGAGGTTTTATACAAACAAATATTTTTATTTTTATTACAAATTTCAGGGTAATGTACCCAAAATAAACAACGACAAGTGCCTTTTAAAATCTGCACCACATAAATAACAGAAAACGGCTTTTTGTCCAAAAAGAAAAAGTTTAAAAAGAACTATTATTTTTCTATGTGGAGATCGATTTTATTTAAGGTCACCTGAAGATTGTGCCACAGGACCACATTAAAACTAAACTTACATCGCTTTTTCTGTTTGTCAAAACTACTGAAGGGAGAAAGGACAGAACTGTAATGATAATAGGTAATTCGTAACAGATATTTAGTTGAAATTTTCACAAAATATGTATTTTAGTAGTACCTTTTAGAACTTTAAACCACTAAAGATAATTTAACGTCTGTGGTGTCTATCGACGCGTCTTAACTCTATGTGTGTACAAGACGTCGCAGTAAAACTAATGTTGGGGGTTCTATTACCTAAATTCACACCAGGTGTGCTATTCTATTCCATGCTAGGTGTGCTTTACCATCTTCGACCACACCGTCACTTAACATCGGGTGAGCTTCAAACATCTAGCTTGTCAACTGTAAAAAAAACTAGAACATATTTTTCAGAGTAAGTTGCATGCGGTAATGCGACTTCAAAAAAGGAGGAGGTTCTATGTTCGACTGTATGTTTTTTTTTGTAAAACAAAAGTCAATGGCATAAATTATAATCATAATGTTTCATCATCATCACCATCATCAGCCATAGGACGTCCACTGCTGGACATAGGCCTCCTCCTTTATGTTTGCCAATACTCGCCACGCTTGGCAGTTAGATGTGATTGTTCAAGGAAGACGCTGCTGCCCATCTTTCGGATTACATCCCTTAGCCGACTCTTACGGCAACCACGGGTAGAGAGGGTGGGGTACTATTCTTACGCCGGCAACACCACGGCATCATAATGTTTGATAAAAAAATATTTTGTCATGGTAGAAGAGGCTTGTGGATTGTTGGTGCTTCAAGGTTTAAGCAGTGTTGCCATTTATCAACTCAACTTCCATAAAGATAACTTTGACATTTTACGTTTGTGTAATAATTAAGTACCTGGATGACCGACCTTTGCTCGGCTAAAAACACGGATAAAACGACGCTTTCTAAAAATGAAACCTAGCTAGATCGATTTATCGGCCTCGAAACCCCCTGCATACTAAATTTCATGAAAATCGTTGGAGCCGTTTCCGAGATTTAGATTATGTATATATGTACATATATATATATACAAGAATTGCTCGTTTAAAGGTATTAGATTAGATTAGATTACATAATCAGTGTTGTTCAGCATCAGCTTAGAAAGTAAAAGAAGTCGTGCAGCGTTTCAACGTCAGTTGGTTAGTAGAAACTGTGAACAGAAAGTGTTTTTTTTATGAAACGCCTGACGTGTTTTTTGTTCTTTGTGGTAGGTCTCCTTAGCAGGAGGTCGTCTAGGTAGGTACCACCGTAGTATCAGATAGACTGGCGCCAAACAGTAGTGTGTAAATTTTACTGTGTTCCGGTTCGAAGGGTACTGCAGCAATTACTGAGCTATTGAGACTAACTATCGAAACTTTCAAAGTAATGAGCACCAAAGCAGCGATGCCCTGGACTTTGTATTGCTACTCAAAGTTCTGTCTATCGCTGCAATGGTCATGGACAAGCGCTATCTCTTACTATCAGAAGAGCGTCTCGTTCGCATCATTACTTTTTACATTAAAAAAACCTTTTTTGACTTAATACAACTAAATCTCGGCTCAACCTGTTCAGGTAGAATTTGATATTTAAAGAATGGAACAGACCAAAGTTTCGTTATTTAAGCGCATGTATTTTACTGAAGGTTATAAAACACACAACATAAATGAATGTTTCAACAGAAACACTTTAAAATGTTGTAAAACGTAGGCGGTATTCATCGAATCCTTATCCTACAGGTCAAGACTACTTCCAAGAAAAGAGTGCTTCAGTACGAGATTCTTCTCAGGCTTACTTTGAGGTAACAAACACGACTGTATATTGTTTTCTTTTCACTTTGTACGCAGTTTCTTTTGATGTTCACTTATGATGAATAAATTACACGCATTTGAATTTCTTAGACTCTTAATGATATTTTTATATATATTTTTTTTCATCATTTTTAGAAGGGTCTTGTTAGCGTTTTTTTAAGTGAAACAAGGTATAAAAGTTATATAAAAGCATTATAATCTGAAAGGTAAACGTCCTAACACAAACGTACCAATGTATTTTTCAATTATCTACTAAGCAGATAATTGAAAAATAAAAGCGCTTACAAACGTACAAAAGGAATTAAAACAAAAAATATCTATCGCCAAAATTTATCGAAATCGTGTTTCGAAAACCCAGACATAGTATATAATACAAGAAATATTTACTTTTTTTGGTGCTTTTATACATTTTTCGAAGGAAGCTTATTGCGAAGCTTATTTGACCACTTACAGCCTCGTCCACTGCAAATCCTCAGTGATATTTTTTGACTTTAAGCTGTTTTAGTCTGGGGTTTTATCTACTAAAATATTATATAAAAAATATCTTATTTCATTTAAATTGATCTGATATTCAAGAACTTTGTATATGAAAACGTAATGAAGGATGTTTGATTCGATAGATATTTAAATCAAAATTAAAAATCTCGATAAATGGTTTTTAAGCCCTTCTAAGAGATTTCTTTCTTAATAGAATAATCGTACTGTTTTTTTAGAACTACGTAAGTAGATAATTTTAGTTTTTCAAGTTTTTACGAAAGAAAATCGCCTTGAAACCGAACTTGCGTAATCGTTTCGCTAAATGTACCAAATCTTCACAGATTTCGATTAAGTATCGATTGCAGTAAAAGTACGTGATCGTAACGTCGGAATGCAGGGTCTTAATAGTGGCTAATTACGTATCAAAACCTTGCCAAAATAATATCATCTGGTATGGCTTAGCGTGCCGTGAAATCTCCTGGCACTATAAAAACCACTTTTATCTACCTAAATTGGCAACTTGGCAGTGGTCCATGGAGTCTTAACAGTAACATAAAAGACAACAGTATAGTATGTAAAAGATTTACCTAGTTGAGTAGGTGTAAACAGCTTTATAGCATTCTGAAATATCTAATCTGTGGCTGACCACTGATTAGATATTTCAGAAGGAAGGGATTAAAAAGAAGGGAAGACAATTGTTACACATATTTTTCTATGCAAAATATTTAATATTTAGTTCTAGATATTACTACTAGGTTTATTTCGGCACCATCTAACGCACAGAATAAAAGATATAAGTAGGTATTTAAAGGTACTTTAATAAAATCATTAAAATAGGCAGTCCATATTATAGGTTTTAAGCTATATGTAGGCCATGATTAAAAAAAAACAAATAGTTATAAATTTTATACATGAAAACTGAATATGTTTACTTATACAGTTTTCACTAAATCAGAGTAGGTACTCGTAAATGTAAAATAGTAGCCAAGTATGCTCTGTGCATAGTGGATAAAGCATGTACAATGTACATACTTAGTAGTCAAATAGGTTGTTAAGTAAGTAGGTACCAAAAAAAGGATGCCAAGTTCAGAAGCGCTAAACGGTAACATAGGTTTAACTTTACCTGATACTTCTATTATTGGAATTCTCAGTAGTTTGTGGTTTATTACAAAAAAGTAAATCCGGATACTATAAAGATGAATGGAATATTAGCAATAAATAATTTGAAAAGCCAGCTTTCTTTTATAAACTAGTTCAAAACTAGTCTTTTAATATCCCTTCTCCCGCCATCTAGTAAAAAACTCGTAAGCTGTGCGCAAAGCTATGCGTGGTTCAAGCCAAAAACTACTGTATTTGCCATCTCACTCATTATGTCGCCATCTCTTTCGCGCAGACCGGTTCACGATTTGAAATGTATTCAGGTTTCGACAAACCGTCGCCCGCGTGTAACGTGTCTCGCAGCCCTGTGATGAGAATACGCGCCAAAGTTTTCATAGTATTTGGAGTTCAACTTGGCGTATAGTTCAGTGCTTACTTAAAACTATTCGATTCTTTGACAAACATGACAGATGAGTGCGCGAGTGTAAATGTTCATGAACCGCTAGTGAGACAACACTACACAAATGTTTAAAAAAAAGTGTAACTGGAAAGTAAAGCAAGTGTATGTGTGTGTGTGATGGGCGCATAGGAATTAATTTTGGATTAAGTAAGAAAGTTCCTTCGACAACATGAGGACCACTTGGCTGCTTTTACCTTCAACGATGCTGATGTTCTGTACGGGTAAGTGGGTGCTTAGCTACTTTCTGAGTCACCTTTAGCTTAGTTTGTGGAACGTGGCGTCTCGGCGGCCGTTGTATCAACAACAGCGGAGGCAGGCAGGTATATTGCTTACCTGTCCATGTGTGCGTTTGTTGACTGGCTCGTTCGCTCCGAGCCGTGACTTCACGAGGGGAAGGCAGCCTGCTGCTTTGCTATGCAACTGCGTAGGGTATAACGAACCATTGTTAGCGTTAGCTCTGCTTGCTCTGTTTGCTTTTCTGCATGATATTTTTTAAACACCTTTTTAAATGATAAGTATGAATAGTTAAGGAATTTTAAGCCACAAAAAATTGCTATTAAAAATATAAAACTATGCTAGATAAATATGTTCAAAGTATTTATGTAAATAAATTTACTACAAACTGCACAAAAATAACGGATAAATTTACATTGATACCATAAATAAAAGTTCGTGTTGGAATGGAATACCTAGATTAGAATTTAACTTTATATCACACTAGTTGTGCCCGGTGATTTCACCCGCCCTCGGGTTTTAAGAGTCGGATGTCAGATCGTGATGTTAAATAGCCTTCTTATAAATATTAGCTATCAAAGGCAAAATCCAAAATCTGTATTTCAAAAACTAAATACTAGGTATTTAGTTTTTGAAATACAGATAATACCATTCAAAAGCTCGTAATCACATAGAACTACTGAGAGACGTTTTAAACATTATAAGTACATACTGTATACTAAATACAATGTAAAATAAACCAATAGTTTTATTGAAGAAATATCCAAACCATATACCTAAACAGTGCTTAGGTACTATCTGGGGGAAACATTTGAAGACCGCAACACGCTTTCTAAGAATGTCAAATAGGTACCTATCAAAATGATTTTTTTGTGCATAGGTACCTATCGTACCTACTGTGTATTACGATACACAATACGATATGTATCTAGATATATTTACCTACCTATAACTAAATTGTACATAACATCCACTTGTAAACTTTTTATAACTTCAATTTATTTAAATTTATTTTTTATTATTAGTTATTTATGCTCCACAGACACCGGTGACCTTTGTCACCTTATCATATTTAAACTAATCAATATTTCTTTAAACTTTAAATAGAATACAGAAAGAGGGAAGTTGGTTTAATTAATTCTAATTAAAGCTTAGTAATACTAGTTTGTGTGCGAGAAGAACAGCAACCTGAATAAATCTAATTCTAAATCAAGTAGGTACTACCTAAGTACCTAGGTGCTTTTTGAAAAATAAGAAGCAAAATCCAAGGTCATGCAAGTTCTCTGCACTACTTGAATCTAAAGGACAGTCTAATATGGGTTGCGTTTAAATCTTTTGATGAAAAGAATAAAACCTATCATATTAGTTTGTACCTTTTATTCTTTATACCTAAATAGGTATCACTTCGTCACTTTGGATATATATCACTTAAGTGGTACTATTCTGGTACTATTTTTCTATTTCTGGTATGCACAATAAAGAGGCTCTTATCTTACATCGAAATTAACTACTATCAAGGAAAAATATTTTTATTAACTTTATTTTATTCAGTCGTTTACTTGACATTTCTCAAAAAAAATAAATGGACGCAAGTTTTTAAAATTGAGTTTATTATTTATTTATTTCAATTCTAATTGATAAAGTATGTAACAAGCTAGGGTTTAGTTTTATTATGTAATAATTATTTCTTGTACTACATGATTATTTGTAATGATTTTACACCTATTCGAAATCTGTAATGTTATAAATAGGTACTTAGTCGCCGTAAGTTGAGTACAAAGTGAACAGCTAGAAAAAAGAAACAATATTGTATACCAAGTTAACCCGTCTGCTTGATTGCCATCTGTCCCATAAAAATAACGCGATCTCGTACATGCAAGAACTTAAAATATACACTGAAACCTAGTTTTTCTAGGAAAACACCGTGATTTCCCCACTCATCTTCGCAGATAAGTTGGTCTTACTATAGCTGTAGTGTAGCCGTACGCTTGAATACGTAAATTAGGCAACGCCAATGGCGCTGGAAGAGTGAAATCATGTTTGTAGAAACCGGTTTAGATGCAGGTGTGCGGCGTGCGGCCCGGCCGGCCCGGCCACTATCTATGCTTCAACTTGAACCGACTGACTCGCAAGCTTTCTGTCCAAGAACAATCTTGTAGAAATACCTAGGTATTTTGTAAAATGTACATAAATATGTATTTATGTTTAACATAAATGTTTATTAGGTTATCCGTGATTAAAAAACAAGTTGTTTTACTATAAGACTAGATATTTTAATCAGTTTCAGAGTTTTTAATTTATATAATAAATATAATTATTTAATGTTGTAATTAATGTTTTTAACGTGCAAAATCCTTTTTGAGATTTTTATTCTGTTTTTAGGGTTCCGTACCCAAAGGCTAAAACGGGACCCTATAGACTAAGACTCTGCTGTTCGTCGGTCTGTTTGTCTGTCCGTCTGACACCTGGCTGTATCTCATAAACCGTGATAGGTAGTTAGACAGTTGAAATTTTCAGATGATATATTTCTGTTGCCGCTATAACAAAAGATACTAAAAACTAAAATAAATATTTAAGGGGACTGCCATACAACAAACAATCTACTCTAGATCTTTTCAAGGCAAGAGTGAATAGGTATCTTCTAAGTCTGCGTGCTTTATTTTCGACCACATCATTGCTTACCATCAGGCGAGTTGGTGGTCAAACGCGGACGTGATATTTTTTGCCGTTATTATAGATAATGGTACGAAACCCTTCGTGCGCGAGCCCGACTCGCACTTGGCCGGTTTTTTTTACTCTCCAATACTTTGCAAATTATTTAGACATGATAATTGTAACAAAAGAAAATTTCAATTTGTGACTATTTTATCTCGTTTTTTTTTAGTACCTGGAAGACGCTTTTTTTTTTGGTAAATCGTATTTTCTATAAATGCAACCTAGCTAGATCGATTTATCGGCCCCGAAACCCCCTGTAAAATTCGATTTGAAAATCGTTGGAGCTGTTTCCGAGATTTAGACACGACTCTTTCCGCGTTCCCGCCAAAACTCCATCACCTATCTTAGGACGCTTGGGTTTTAAGACGAATATAACGATACCTTAACTGTCGAAATTCATCCAGCCGTTTGGAAGAAACTAGGTAATAAAGAAATTTACAAATAAGTATACATTTTGTATACAGGATACGCGAGAAAAACAAAACCCTTCCTTGGCAGTCCGGTAAAAACACATTGTGACAAATAAAACAAAGCATTTCAGAGCGTATTCACACGTCTACCAGCAGATGTCGTGTCGATAATAATATAATTGTTGAATTCCCCGCAACACATGCATGTCGTATGTCGTGCATAGCGGCACTCGTTAGCACTGCTCTAGTTTAGAAAATTACTTATTACTAACTCTTTTTTCGCAATTATTATTTCTATATATATATATAGGTATATACCAAAATTCATCAAAATTGGTTCAGCGGTTTAGGCGTGAAAATATGGAAGTACGAATAGTATGGATTTAGATTAGATCAGAATATCTGATATCCAGAGGTTTGTCATCTTTTGTCGATTCTAACTTTTTAATCTGCAAATTAACGTTACCGCAATGAGGTTGAGAAAAACCTTAATAGAGCGTCGAGTCTCTAGTTACGGCAGCCGAGATGGAAGACCATCTGATTGCTGACGTGGAGATCTTAGATACAAATCCTACGGCACGCACCTCTATCATTTCTAAGCTATGTTTGTTAACTTCTAATGATGAAGGAAAACATCGAGACGAAACCAACATGCCTGAATGTTTTCGAAAACATTTGTATGAAGACTGTCAACTCGCATTTGCCCAGTGAGGGGCAATCATTCAACCATCTTTCTTCTTATGAGACGAGGCCTGTGTTCAGCAGAACAGATTATAAAAACAGGGCTAATTCGGTTGAGGAAAGCAACTACTTTTTTATGTTGAAGTATTGAGACGTATGAGACGCCCTTCTGAAAGCAACGCAAAGCAAAATCCGGGGCGTCGCTGCTTTGGCGCTCAATACTTTGAGACTTTCGATGGTTAAGTCTCAAAAGCACAGTAAATTCGCTAGCTTCAGTACCCTTCAAACCGGAACACAGTAATGTTTATACACTACTGCTCGGAAGCATAATATGCCTGCGGTGGTATCTACCTAGACGACTTCCTTTTAAAGAAATCTACCACCAACTTTGATTAATCAAATTTGGCTGACACACTATGTACTGTTTAGTAATTACGTTTTATTTACCCATCGAATTTTCTATCAAAGGGAATAACAGAATTCTCAATGTAACTCTAAAACCACATAGTGCTTTGTGTCCAGTTAAATCCATAAAATAAAAGTAAAAAGAAAAAAGAAAAATAAATTCCGCACACAATGATTTAGATGACCAAGCTAACAAAAGATGGGAATTTCAAAGAACTTTCTTGTAAAGAAAGTTTCTTGACACTGGTAAGAGTGAAATGTAGTTCAATTTCTTGCAGCAAGAACATTACACTGTTCTTAATACAGAAGTAACGTTATTTCTTAATATTGCTTTTCACGTCAGAACTCATCGTGATAACATTTTCAGAAAAGTATATGCATGTCACGAAAACTGCTCAGAAAAGAAAAATCCCGATAAATATGAAATCATCAGCTAAAGGACGCATAACTATACGTCATATTATATTGCGTTCAGTCACATTTAAGTTTTTCACGATTTTTAACTAGGTAGACTAGGAACCCCTATTTGTAGTTTCAGCTGTTTTATTATGAACTATTATAAATATATCGTCAACGTCAAAAGTGTTTAGAATTTTTTCGGAGTTTAATTTCTTAGACGTTATGGCCTTGTAAACATTGTCAGCAGTAACAGACGCTTAAAATGATGTATTTACTCTTCGCCGACGTGAAATGTTACAATGTATATGAGTCGGGTTAAGCGTAGATTAATTTTGAGCAATGTTATGAGAAAAGCCTTTTATTATGAAACTAGTAGGTACTAAGTAGTATGACCAAGTAAAGTTTTATGTTTCCATATTATTTCATCATTTGGTTCTAAAAGTTCAGGTATGTTTTAGCGGGAACGCGGAAGAACCACGAGGTATATTGTATTATTTCCTAAAACTTGTGTTTTTCAGAGTGTTCATATAATTATGTACATTTATAAAATGAATAGTATTTTATTCATATTCATAAATTACGAGCGCGAATGTGGTTGCTTGTCTTTTTGTTTGGCTTTCAAAACTCCGTCGAAGCTTGTAGCAAAGTTGCTTTACTTGACTAGGGCATGACTGTACTTGACTCTAACTTACTTTTCATTTTATTCTTAACTTAAATTTATTTCATCTGAATTAATCAGTCATTTGAAAATATCAAAATACTTGACGATGAATCGACGTTGTACCAGTTTATTTTTGAAATTCAAGTTTACCTAAACCTTTTTTTAAATCTTCTTCTTTGTGTTTGGCACCGTACTTTGTGCATTTGTACAACAAGCAAATGCACAAAGTGCGGTGCCAAAAACAAAGAAGAACAAACAAATGCAACGTCGATTCATCTTCGCAAGCTCTTAGGCTAATTTCTACTATATATATATAGTCATAGCAGCTATTTATTTATAAAACAAATAGTAGGAATTTCTTAAGAGTTTCTTTGATTATAATCTTACTCCCGCAGAATTATCATGTGACTCCATCCGAATAATTAAACCGAATCGGTCTCTGGCGAAATTAACACAACAAATATTATCTTATGTTCATTAACCAACTTGATTAAATTTTAAAGCCAATTTCTTCCACATCTGCTTTGTATTTCCTTTTTAATTGACAACTTTTAAATACTTAATATTAAAAACAATTCATTTCATTTTGGAAGATGGACCAGGTTCGTGAGAACATTAATATTAGCCATATTATACACGCCGCGGAAACGTGGACGCTGCGAGAGGTGGAAAAACAATATGTAGATGCTCTAGAGAAGAATGCCTAGAGTATCATGGCCAGATTTTAGAATAAATGTCTTGATCCTCCAAGAATTCCGTATTAAACAGTGTCTATCCGCTGTCGTGCATATGGCGTCGTGCACCTTCTTTGATCACAGTAGCTATATGATAGCTCAGTGGTTAGCACGGTCGGTTCATCCGCCGCAGGGCGTGGTTCAAACCCCAACAATGAGGTTGAGGTGCTGGTGAAGGAAACCATAGCGTGGTGGTAGGCTACTTTTTAATACTTGACTGACCTAAAGTAGAAAATCTGCCGCTAAACACTTAATGGTGTGTTCCAGCAGCTTCACTTGAGAGCTAGTTCCACTCCAGGCTAGGTGGGTTTACCATTTCTCATCTCTCTTTCGGACATCACGAACTTGGCCAATTATTTAGTTCCACGTAGCATTCTGCGTTACTGTTCACAATGCAAGTCTTTAGCGGGCTATATTTATTTTTAGCTTACTGCGCCAGGGGCCGGTCGTGCCACAGATAAATAAAACAATATAGCCTAGCTCAGAGACCGTACCGGGCTCACCCAGGCGAAATAAGTACCTAAACTATTCCACGAACACTACAATGCATTGCTTTTCACTACATTGGTTTTTGGACTTATGAAAACTACAGCTATAAAATGCTATCACGGCAGTAAGTATAGAAACTAACACTAATTAAATGACTACAAAACAATCTCTGGAAATCAAATCTTTACACTTGATTAATAATGTGATATATTGCAGTCTAAGTTTTGAATAATAATACAATGCGGCGACATTTTATTTTCCGTATTCCTGGGAGAACCCCTCAGTTACTTCACAGTAGCAAACAATGAAATTTAAGAGCTAATCAAAAGTATTTTACTCGTAGTGCTACCCAAAACCAAAATAACATATTATTGCAGACTAGGTATTTCAATCAAATGTCAAAGACATTCGTAATATAGGTAGATAAGCGATGAAGATGATTCTAGGGAAATAGGTTTTGTTGATGTAATCCTCGTTATTTTCTAGTGGTGTCTAAAACTATACGTAAGCACTTCGCTGTTTAACATAGGTAAGTAATTTTACATCGCAAACAGGATATCAAATTATTACTAACATTTTCCGAGAAAGGCATATTAAGGCATACTTAGTTAACTAATGCAGCCAGCACATAATGGGCAAATGGTAATTCTAATTGCAAGCACGCATTCATAGGCCACAAATTTGTAAAGTATGTATTTATGCTAATTATAATTGACTGACATAGTTATTTAATTTTGAAATATTTTCATTATTTTTAGTGACGAATAGCGTTTGATCGCCATCTCACCTGAATCTCACATATAAATACAAAATATATGGATTCGCGTCTATATACTAATGTGATATGTTTTAAGTCTTCACTGCTGTCAATACCTATGACTGCCTATTTTTTTTTAATGGAGACCTAAATAACAAAAAATCTTTCTTTTGTTTTTTAATATTAAGTATTAAGAAGTCCGTTAACTTCTAAAAATTTCAACCGGTTTAAATCCAGTTTGACTATTTTTGTTATTATTTTCTTAAAAAGACTTTAAGCCTACATAACTTTAACTAACGCTTCAATATTCGTATTTTTTTTGACGAAATGACATTTTAATTATTGATATTTATTTAATTTATTGAATGATGATTTTGAAATAATCGATCAAATAATATCAAATATTGAAAACCCTTTGTATGTTGATTAAAAGCGCGGGGTTTTAATGATTCAATTCTATTTTAGTATTCATTGCAACATTTAAATAAGTACATTAAATCAAACAAAACTGACAAGTGCGAGTCGTATTCGTGCACAGAGTTAAGTGGGACCAAACATACTCACCTTGCATACACACATACTTTAGTTAGAATGTATAATATAAGTGAGATATGAAGTGTGTTCAGTGTAGTTTAATATATAATAATATAATAAAGTACATAGTTATTATTATAATAAATATTCTGTAATACTTGAAAGGTGCACAAGTGTAATATTACAGTAAGTGAAGCCTTCCAACAATATTAAGCATTTCGTTGCCATAAACCTTCTCTGTAACGATATTACAAGCACGCAATAAACCTTTATATATTATATTTCAGACACTGTATTGAACTCATCATTTACTGATAACGTCAAATGTTCACGGGAAAAGATAGTAAGTTACATTGTATGTTCTCATCTTACCAAATAATCCAATATCCCCCGACAAGATGATGGGTCGGAACGACGTTAGAAAGAAATAAATTGGCTTAGGCAGATATGACCTGCTTATTACGCGAATTCAGGCAGAAGATACAGCTGCTTATCACTTGTCAAGATAACACAATATTAAACGTTTTAAAATATTGTTCGACGCTAAACAAATTCACTTCAAGTGTTAAATACGAACGCTAAATAATTTCAAGTTGTTTAATTAAATAGACAAAAGCCCCCGGGACTGTGTTCCTTTAATAAATATTTGCGAATTGTTTGAATTTCATACTCGCTGGAAATCGCTACATTAAATTATATCCTTATTTGTATCTTGAAAATAAAAAGAATATTCTTAGAAATATAAAGTCCCATTCGGGTGACACCTCCATTCGGACACGAAGGGAATAAATGAAATCAGCTGGAGGAGGCTGCGAGTTGCCTTCAGCAACTAGCGAACATATGCCTAGTGAAATTGCGTTCCCAAGACGGACGGTTAGTTTGCTGTTGTGCTTCGCTTCACACGGCCTTTGTTTCCTTTATTACGGGTTGGTTCGCGACTTGCCCTTCCGTTGACATGCCTCGCTGTCTCCTTATTTGCAGATTACTGACCCCTTATACACACACAAAGATATAACTCGTAACAGTTAGAATAAAATTTTATTTTCCTGTCGGATCCTTTCAACATGGTGTTCGACGTCCTAATAGCTTTCCTGCTTTCCATTTTCCTCCCAACTTTTAATTTAAAGCTTTGTAGAGCCATTATTGGAGAGTCGGATACAAAAAACATAATTAATGCTACGTAAATGTATGCGTGTGTGTAGCTACATCAGGCAAGCAAACATCTAGCAGTTCCTGAAACGGGTTGTTACTAACGCTGGAATGTGTAAGTGTTGAGTAGATTTACAGTACTGCATTGGCCTGTACAATGAAAAACGCTATCCTCGCTGTGTTCTATATAATTCGTAATTCCTAGACAGATTCCATTTTCTTTCTAAATAAGTTGAGCGGATGTACCTACTCCATAAATCAGACGTGGAGTGAGATGCTGTTTCAACGTTTCCTGCCGAAATAATGCCGTGTGTAAGCGTGCCTCTATACGGAATACGGCCGTCTCGACTCTTGTTTTCGCATAAATAAGTAGCTTCGGACTTATAAATAAATTCTTTCAACCAATTTATCTTGCGGTATAGAATTGGGAATTCGGGATAAAGAAAACAAATACGAATATATATAAGCTCTCGAAGAGCAGTAAAGTAACTAGTCACTCACTTGTTTTTTTCTTATTTTCCGAGTCGATGAAGAATATGTAGTATGAGGCAATCATGCTATATACTTTTTTTTTCAAGTAAAATAAACATTTTATATAAATAATATGTATATTTTGAATATTAAACGCGTGCCGTTTACACTTAAAAGTTGTGTTACAGGTCGAAATTTCAATATAAAAAGTAAACTTTTTCGGTGTCGGTTGCCGTAACTCCTAAAATTTAAGTAAGCAAGCAAACAAAAATGCGCTCTAATTACAAAAGTTTCCGTGAAGTATTATAATGGTGTAACGTTTTCTTTTATCCTGTAAATACTTAAAAAGTAAGTCAAGTATTTAGCTCATGGATAAAAAGGAAAGTTTTAATTTATGTAAAGGCATTTCTTGTCAAAGAACTATATAGATCATGAAATAGGTTCTTTATTAAATATACTGAAGAATTTGAGCAATTTCAAGGTTGTGAAATGTAATTTAAATCTAAACTGATATTAGATAGGTATTTAAGATAGTCGAGTAATTAGTTATGTTTCGTAAACTGTTCATTATGTTTATTGGGCTATGAATAAAAAATTACAGGTTTTGCTGGTATTTATTTTACGTAAAAATAGGACATTTTTAGAGGTAACTAGCATCGCATGTTGCACGATAACTTATTTATTTAGTAACTTAACTATAGTGAGTTGAGTCATGAATAGCGGATATTATAGCATCGATTGCCTTATTACCTGTTGAATGAAGTTATGAATATTTCTTTGAATAAGTATATATTCCAGTTTTAGAAGATAACAGAATTACACATCCGTTGGTTGATGTGAAATCATACAAACATGTCAATGTCCGGTTGTTTATGCAATTGAAATAGAAAGTGTCATAAGTGACTGGGGAGAGTAGTACTTGAGAGAAAGCACGGTTGGTAACGTCAACTCTACTCGTTGATAAAAATGTGATTCCTAGAAGAAAATATACATTACAATGGAAACTGACGTGATTTTGATACATTTTTGTTTTACTTACTAATAGTCTTGCCACATCCGGTGACCTTCTTCAAGGAGTTAAAACAGAGTGCGCGCGGTCGTATATATTTAGTGCATATTATCTTTTTGTATAAGTACGTAAAAAAACGACGCGGCGGGCGCCTACCAGCTTGTTGCGCTGCGCTGTTGCCTACCATTACGGGCTGAAAATAACGATGACGGAAAGTAAAAAAAAAAAAAAATTACTTATATGTCTCACACATTTGAAGGTTTAAGGATACAGTTCTTCTAGCCAAACTCGCCTTACTATGCTGCCGAAACTTGTGGTACGATGTTTCGACAATCTCACTTTTTGGTTTAAAATCAAAACCAAAATCAGATATTGAATAGAGCCAAAGATAGCAGGTAAACAATCTTTGATTATATATTGTGTAGAAATAGAAGTTAGGAACTAGCTATATACTGTATATATAAACAAACAAAAATATGTATTATAAATATCACAATACGCCTGCTTTACCATGACCAAACAGCTCGACCGATCTTGATCAATTATGATAAAACGATGGTGTGCACCATTAATGCACACAGGATATTTTACTTGTCAAAATACGGTAAATTTTTATAGTCACTATGTCTAAACTAAAAGTTATAATTGCCTTTTTATTTAGTTCTTAAAATTTACTTAGATGGCGCTCCTCAATACCTAACACGAGCAAGCGTTTCGTTCAAACGGTTGTTATTAGATTTGGTAGGCTTGTTAACAATAACGTTTTCTTCTAACGCACGATATAGTGTTTCAATAGCGATTGTGAACCTTATCCTTATTACATAAAACTCCTGTTTAAGGCCTAAATTTTATCCAACTATTTGCAAAGCTATTCCGTGATTGCAGCAAGTACACAGGTAATTGTTCAATGTACATACCGGATAGTGCATACTCCGCACGAAAGTAGGTACGTGCGCCTACTGGCAACACTTTTGAGACAATGCATACAATGGTGTTATTTGCAGTACAGCAGGCACAATAGATGTTTGAGTCTTATCTGCGTTTTCCCACTGTACATTTCGCACAAAATTTTCCCATTGCTCGACAACTTTTTACCAGAATTAAGGTCAATGTGCGTTAGTAGCCTCATAAGGTTGACGATCCGTTCACGCATCTAGTTCACAATAATTATTGTGTCTAAAAATACTTTAAATAGAGACAATAAAGTAAATTAATCATCTAAGAATACAAGAACCCATTCTTGTATACTTGGCTAACTCTACACGTTTCACTATATAAAAAGGTTTAACTGACGTTTTAACTAGTTAAAAACGGTTGTTTATTACCTTACGTTATTACGATTCTGTTATACGGTAATTAACACTTCTTTTATGTACTTCTCATATCGGTTCTAGTTTTTCTGCTGGAAAATATATTTTGCTTGCTCGTGTCATATACGCACATATGTATGAAATCCCACTAATATTATAAATGTGAAAGTTTGGATGGATGGACGGATATATAGATGGATGGATGGATGTTTGTTACTCAATCACGCCAGAACGGTTGAACGGATATGGATGAAATTTTGCATGTAGATACTTTAGGCCCTGGAATAAAACATAGGATACTTTTCATCATCATCCATCACCACGCGGGAAAAACCGCGGGGCGCAGCTAGTTTGTCATATTTCACAAAGGTCTGTTATATAGTTGCCATTTGAAAATCGATTAAATGTACAAATATAACAAAGATATTAATTCTACTTTTATAGGCTGAATTACTGTTGTATGCCTTCCTTCCTTCTTTTTGTTATCTACTAGTGACCGGCCAAGATTTCGCACGGTGTATTGGCGACTATTTTTAATTAAACAAAACAATGAATTGAATTTCTCAACTTATACAGAAGTATAATTTTTAGTTGTGTATAGGTATATGAGTCCAAACGTACCATAAAATATGAGAATGATAAAGAAATCCGTATCAAAATCCGTTGCCTGGTCTAGAAGACGTAAACGGAGAAACAGACAGACGCGATCAACGACTTTCTTGTATTCTATTTAGATAATCATATGATTATTAATGTGGTTATTCATCCGTAATACGCATATCGTACTTTTGCTACGTTAATGAAACACATATTAACTACTAAATCCCCACAATTAGTAATGTCACAGACGATTTAACGTAATATCCCCGAGCTGATTATCCTTTATCGAGATTAATTAACTTTCACTAATACGCATGTAACTCATTTTCATACTAATTATCTGTTTATAAAAGATGATCATTTATAGAAACCCATTTAAAATATAATTAATTCTTTTAAAAAGCTATATTGTTCCTCTGAAACACTTCTGGGAGCTAATTTGAAAGAGAATAGAACAAAAAGTGTTGCTTGCGTCGCTGCGGTATCTACCCTAATTTTGGAATAACTTAAAAAGTTACAACCGCCGCAAAATATTTGAAGTGGTTTAAAAGGAGAGTAGAAGGTCGTTGAAGTGTCGGTTTAGTTGGAAAGTTGAGGAATGTCGCCTTTGGGCCTTGTTAGCCGAACTTGGATATTGTGACGAGCAAATTACCGAGTCGTAAGCCTGCGGTGACGTGCTATAATGGACTGAAGTAATAATGCACACCTTGCGTTGAGCACTGTTGTGCGGTCATGTTTATGAACATTGCAGATCGCGTACAAAATTCTAGCTAAATTAGCGCTCAAAATTCATAGTAGCTTGTTGCCCGTGCCGGCTGTAGATAACGTGACTCGCAGGAACAGCGTTTTAACCGTTCATACTTATGAGGGGCATGCTAACTTGTGTACATTACGTATTCAGTGCGTTGCTTGAATACCGGTGCGATGGCCACGGAGGCACGTAGAGGCCATGCCAGACGCCAGGAGCTGTCCTACCAACTTGAATATTTAATGGATCGTCTCTTTCTTAAGACTGATTTGTGCTGTAGTACTGAGTGCTTGAGGCGCTCTCACAAGCTAATGCGAACGGATTTTGGTAATTACTTAGTAAAAATAAGAAAACAATATAGCGATTTAGCGATGATAGCTACTGAGCTATCATCGCTAAATCGCTATATTGTTTTCTAACCACTAACCAAGTGGTTAACTAACTAAGTGGTAACTAACTAAGTGGTAACTAACTAAGTGGTTATTGTTCGCTAACCACTGGGTTAGCGCGGTCGGTTTACACACCGAAAGGTGTGGGTTTAAACCCCAACAATGAGCTTGAGCTGCCGGTGAAGGAAAACATCGTGAAGAAACCATAGCATATTGGTAGGGTATTTTCTTAGATCTTTAACATCTGTACATCTACATATACATACATAAATCTTGTTTGCAGTGTTTCAATAAAGGATGGATTTCCTCGACTAGATTGGCGGAAACGAAAACGGTTTAAAAATGAAATAGTGTTGAATGAATCCGAGCTTCCGAGGCCTGCAGGCAACATTTTATTTTGTTCTACGAGTCTGAGAGAAAAGTGGGGCTGCTGGCAAAACGGCGAGCCTCGTGATTGAGTAACAAATGATACCAGTCGACTTTCTCCTTTGTTAATATTAAGTGTGATTTTTGTTACTGGTTTCTGTTGAGTCACGGCGCGCTAACTGTAGTCATTTCACAATGGAGCGAAATGCAGCGGCTCGGCTGGTAGTTCTGGGTATTAGCAATGTCTACTAATGCTTACTATTATAACTAGTTAGTCCCGAACTGGTACCTCGCGACATCTACACCTTAACAACTTATTGACCTATTTTTCTAATTTATATGAACTTTGATAAAAAAAAATATTTTTCTATAGAAACTGACGTGGTTTTGATACATTTTTATTTCATTTTCGCGGGTTTACTCGCAATTTAATAAGTAAAACAAAGAATATTGATTGATTCAAGCGTTACTTTGCGAAAGTTCATTTAGCAACAAAATATAACTTGAACACACAATTTTTTTTTTGTTTTTCGGATAAATATGCTTGTCACATTCCAAATTTGTACATACACGTGTAAAACATTGCGTTAGTACTATTATTTATTCTGTTACTCAAGCCGTTAAAACACGGCTCACGGCAGCAGCGACGCAGACTAGTAATGTGTTTGAGCGAGCATTTAGATTGTCTCTAGATTTTCATAGGCCTATACATAATCTATTTGTTTAAAACAAAGCCCTAGGTTTGTTAGATTAGATATAAATACAAATATTTGATTAATAACACCAATCTTACAAGTCAATTCCGTAATATCATTAAAACACTGATTACATGTGAATAATTAAAAAAGCAAAATGTCAAAATAATGTACGTCAACATGTCAATGTAAAAAATATTGACAATAATCACATCATCAGCCATGGACGTCCACTGATGGACATAGGCCTCCCCCTAGGGGGGTTTTGCCAATAATCGCCACGCTTGGCAGGCGGGTTGGCGAGCGCAGTTAGGTGTGATTGTTCAAGAAAGACGCTGCTGCCCATCTTCCGGATTACATCCCTTAGCCGATTCTTACGGCAACCACGGGTAGAGAGGGTGGGGTACTATTCTTACGCCGGCACCACCACGGCAAATAACAATAATAAATATGGCAATGTAATAAAATGTAAAAAAAAATCATAATTGCTTATTAGTAATTTAATAATCTTTAAGTTTGAAATACTAGTAAATGTCATACAACATGATCTCTAGCAGCCAAGATCTTAATATTGTTCTGAAGCACGCAGTGGAAGGTGCAACCCGGACGGAGGCAGGTACGCGGTTGTAGATGCGGTAGTTAGTAGATTTATTAAGGTGATTGGATTCCAGTACACGTAAAAATTAAAATGAATAAACACCCCAAAACCCTGGTAACAAAATGCCAATTTTGTCTCTATTTGACCAGTAAAAGATGCTCACATCCTTTCACCAACTAAAAAATCTGATAGTATTCAAACAGATTTTCTTGCTATAGAACGAAATGAAAAACCGTTTGGGAGATAGGTTGCCACACAGAATCACGCATTTAACTTAAAAACATCTCAGTTTGCGTCGAGGTTTAAAAACAATATGTAAATGCCTTTATTACTAACGAGTACTTCGTAGACTTCATACAATTATCTAACAAAATATAAACGAACTGCTAAACTTGCAAAGTTCTCTCGGGAGTCATAAATTAATTCATTGCAAGAGAGTGAACTTGAACTTCCCTACTCAGTCGCGACAGCAATAAACTCTCTAATTAGACTACTGAGTTGGATAAATCAAAGAAATGGCGTACAAAGGCTTACAGAGGCTTCCGAGCCCTAACTGCAAATTGCGAATATATACTAAATAATTTGTGCGGCAGTGATAGTCGAGGAGGCATTGTTGAATATTTATGACAAGTTGGGCGGTTATTTGAGCATTTGCTTCATTGCTATACATATTTACATGTTTCTTGTTGACAAGACTGTATGGGGGATTGTTGGTATATATATAAACACACAATACGGTTAGAATATTGGTATGCGTTTATTGTAACGTCCCATAAATTATTTATGTACTATAGTGTACAAAGTAGCACTTTAAAGTAATGTATATAAGTACTGTAGGTGAGCTATATAAAACAATACGGTTTGATTTTAAGTAGGCAAAAAGGTCGGTGCGATATGCTATTGTCTCTGTTGTCTGTGTGAGACTGGCGGGGCGAGCGCGGCGCGTCGAGCGCGGTCGCAGCGCGAAGTGTAGGAAACCGGTTCGCATCAGACTGCAGGTCGGTACAAACTCCGCGCTATTCTGTGACGCTCGCCGGCCGCTAGAACAATGGATGCAGCGGCAGGCGGCGCGTTTCCAATGCTACCGAAACGCGCGTAATACGACTGTCGTGTCCGTCTTATTTAAGTTTTATATTATATGTTATTGTATTGTGTAAATAGATATTTATTATATACTTATGTGTAAATACTAAAGTGTAAAGTTATTTTTGTAAATAATTAAATTACTAATGTAGGCTATTAATAAATAAATAAGATTTAGGATATAATGTAAATATAAAATAATGTATGTGTATTTATAATATATATTAGTGTTTATATAAGAGAGTAGCCTACATCACTCCCCTCCAGACCGTTACTACGGTCGATAGAAGTTGGGAAATCGTACCGTACGCCCAGAACGAGTTTTCTTAATTGGAGCCTGGACCGGGATTGGTGCTGAGGTCGGGGCTGGTACATCTCTTTGCCGTATTGGAGTTGGGTCTGGTGAAGCAAGAGTGGTGGGGGTTGCATTAAAGGTGGGAGGAGAAGGGTCTGTCAAAATGTAGGCTGGCTTCAGCCGATCGATTGAGACAGTAACCTCTTTTCCTTTGACCAATAGTTTAAAAACTTTGTCATCCCGTTCGAGCACTTTGTGTGGGCCGGTGAAGGGAGGTTTCAAGGCAACTCGCACTGCATCGTCCCGTAAAAATACGTGGCTCGAAGTTTTTAAATCTTTGAATATAAAGATTTTATTTTTATTGTGGCGGGCAGCAGGTGTGGGTTGTAGCTTCGCAGTGAAGCGGTGTAGGCGAGTCGTGAAGTCTGAAATGTCAGTACTGTCAGGGACAGAAGTCTGGAAGAACTCTCCAGGTAGACGTAACGTCTCGCCGTACACCAGCTCCGCTGAGGAAGCTTGCAGGTCCTCTTTGAAAGAGCTCCTGATGCCAAGTAGCACCAAAGGCAGTATATCAACCCAGTTGCTGTCTGCGTGGCACATTATTGCTGATTTAAGTTGGCGGTGGAATCTCTCCACTAAACCGTTACACGCTGGGTGGTAGGCAGTCGTTCTACGATGTTTGAATCCAGTCATTTTTCCAAGATATTGGAAAAGTGCTGATTCGAACTGCGTACCGCGATCAGTCACGATGTCGGTAGGAGATCCAAATCTGGATATCCACGACATCAACGCCTTGCCAACAGTTTCGGCTGTTATATCGGGCATCGGCGTGACCTCTGGCCAACGTGTAAACCGGTCTACTGCTGTGAGACAATATCTCTGTCCTTGTGATATCGGTAGTGGGCCGATTATATCCACATGGATGTAAGCAAAACGAGCGCGGGGTAAGTCGAAAGTGCCCAATGGTGATGTCACGTGTCGACTTACTTTTGTTCTCTGGCAAGCCAAGCATTTTCGTGACCATTCTCGACAGTCTTTGCGTTCTCCAGACCAAATAAAACGTTCAGCAACTAATCTAGCAGTTGCTTTTGCACCTGGGTGGCTGAGATTGTGAAGACTGTCAAAGATTTGTTTTCGAAACGGTTTAGTCACGAAAGGTCTTGGTGAGTTGAGGCTTACATCACAATAAAGTTCAGTATGGCTATTAGGCAACTTCATTTTCTCTAGGCGGAGTGAAGATTCACCGCTGAGAAGTTGTGCCATTTCGTGGTCAGAGGCTTGTGATGTGGCCAGTGAGCCCCAGTCAATAGGCATCTGCAGTTCTTCGATCCTCGACAGAGTATCGGCAACGAAATTGTCGCTACCAGATATGTGTCGAATATCTGTAGTGAACTGTGAGATATAATCGAGATGCCTAAATTGACGTGGAGAGCTGTTCACTTTTCGTTCACTAAAAGCAAAGCTAAGGGGCTTATGGTCTGTATATACCACAAAATGTCGTGCCTCCAACATGTGACGAAAGTATCTGATGCTTTCGTATATGGCCAACAGTTCACGGTCGTATGGTGAGTACTTTTGTTGAGTTGGACTCAGCTTACGTGAAAAGAACGCAAGTGGTTGCCATACGCCGTTTACTAGCTGTTGCAAAACTGCACCCATAGCCAAATCGGAAGCATCTGTCACCAGTGCTAGTTTGGCCTGGCAATCTGGGTGTGCAAGTAATGCAGCATTGGCCAGGTTTTCTTTGGATTGCTCGAAAGCAGAAAGAGTTTCACCGGAGAGGTGTATTGGTTGAGACGCTTTTACTGAGCCAGTTAGCAAAGAATTTAGGGGTGCTTGGATTTTTGCGGCGTGTGGTAAAAATCGCCTGTAAAAATTAAGCATTCCTAAGAAGCGTCTTAATTCCTTTACTGTGTTCGGTGGAGGGATACTCCTGATGGCTTCGACCTTTGAATCTAGGGGTTTCGTGCCAGATGGCGAAATTCGATACCCTAGAAAAGATACTTCGCTAGCTCCGAAGATACACTTCGAAGTATTGAGCAAAATACCATATTCGTTCATGCGCGTGAATAGTTGATGGAGATGCGATTCATGATCTATTTCTGACTTTGAAAATACGAGAAAATCATCTAGATAACAGTAACAGAAGTCAAGGCCTCTAGTCAATTCATCAACAAAGCGCTGAAATGTTTGACCGGCATTTCTTAGACCAAAGGTCATGAATGGAAATTCATAAAGACCAAATGGAGTTGAAATGGCGGTCTTGGGAATGTCGTCTTCGTGCACCGGGATCTGATTATAGGCCTTGACCAAGTCTATAGTTGAAAATACCTTACAACCAGAAATAGTTTGCGCGAAGTCGTGAATGTGCCTAATAGGATAACGGTCGGGGATGGTGCGTGCGTTAAGCATTCGATAATCGCCACAAGGTCTCCAGCCGTTATCTTTCTTAGGAGCGAGGTGTAATGGAGAGGCCCATGGGCTTTCGGAGGGTCGCGCTGTACCATTACTTAGCATGAGTTCGAATTCCCGCTTCGCTATCTTAAGTTTGTCGGGAGCTAGTCTGCGGGGAGTGCATGAAATGGGTGGGCCATGTGTAGTTCTGATGTGATGTTTAGTAGCGTGTTTCGGAACCATTGGTGTGCCAGAAGGGCGGGTAATCTCAGGGAAATTACTAAGTATCGCGTGGTATCGCGAATCGCCCGACCAAGTCTTTACCGAGAAAACACCAGTATTCGCTTTAGAAGCAATTGTACATAAAGTTGTAGTATTATCTATTAAGCGCTGTTTACGACAATCTACAATTAAATTGAAATGGCTTAAAAAATCAACACCTATTATAGCCTTAGTTACATCTGCAACAGTGAAACGCCATACAAAATTGCGCCTTAAGCCTAGATTAAGACTAAGTTCTATGTAACCGTAAGTGTCGATGTTACTTCCATTTGCTGCACATAGCTGGTAGTTTGTCTTGCTTCGTTGCTCTCGCAGTGCAGATCGTGGGTACACGCAGAGGTCACTGCCGGTGTCTACCAGGAACTGAGTATTAGAGCCGCGATCAGTAACGAAGAGGCGACCATTAGACGCTGGGCAATCGTCAGCCGCCATTAGCGACTGCCCGCTGCGTTTCCCGCCTTCCCAAAATCGCATGGCTTAATGCACTTCTGAGCATTGGTGCCATGCCTCGAGTGGTACCAGCACAGAGGAAATTTACGATAGCTGGACTTAGATCGGGACCTTGGACGAGGCGAAGAATGACGTTGCTGCGGTCTGGAACGGTTGTTGTAACTGCATCCTGCGCGAGTGTGCTCGTCAAGCTTCACGGCGAGATGCTCCACCATCTGCTTCAACTCTGCTATCTCGCTACCTGGTTTAGCACATGTGGTGCTGGACGAGGTTGCTGCGACGTGTCTCGGCGTAGTGATCTCGTAGATCCGGTCAGCTAGGTCAGATAGATCCTCCAGGGTTTGGAAAGTTTGGGACACAAGTACAGGCTGGATACTGCTGGGTAGTCGGTTGGTCCAAATTGTCCTGATGAAATCCTGCGGAAAAGTTGGTCCGGCCAAATCTTGGAGGTGCCTTAGGAATTGAGACGGTTTTCTGTTTCCTAACTGCTCGTGCGTCAATAACTGCTTGACTTTTTCTTCATGTGACACAGAGAGGCGTCGTATTAGTTCCGTCTTAATTTTGACGTACCGATTTTTCGCTGGAGGGTTGACGATAATGTCCTTTACCTCTTTGGCGTACTGCATGTCGAGGTGTATAATGACGTTATTAAACCTGATTGCGTCATCGGTGATGTCATAATTATAAAATTGTCCTTCTAGAAGTGCGAACCAAATTTCTGGATCATCAGGCGAAAAAGATGGCACTTTAATATTCGTTCGTCGGACGGGTGCAGTGGAAACGCGCACCTTTTTGCTACGACGCGTGGTGACATTCTCGCCGTCGCTTTTAAACGTATTATAAGTTTTATCGGACTCACCGCTATCACTCATCTTCGTGTATCCAGGGGTCACCAGTTTATGGTGATCACGTCGGGGTCACCAGTTTATGGGGGATGTTGGTATATATAAACACACAATACGGTTAGAATATTGGTATGCGTTTATTGTAACGTCCCATAAATTATTTATGTACTATAGTGTACAAAGTAGCACTTTAAAGTAATGTATATAAGTACTGTAGGTGAGCTATATAAAACAATACGGTTTGATTTTAAGTAGGCAAAAAGGTCGGTGCGATATGCTATTGTCTCTGTTGTCTGTGTGAGACTGGCGGGGCGAGCGCGGCGCGTCGAGCGCGGTCGCAGCGCGAAGTGTAGGAAACCGGTTCGCATCAGACTGCAGGTCGGTACAAACTCCGCGCTATTCTGTGACGCTCGCCGGCCGCTAGAACAATGGATGCAGCGGCAGGCGGCGCGTTTCCAATGCTACCGAAACGCGCGTAATACGACTGTCGTGTCCGTCTTATTTAAGTTTTATATTATATGTTATTGTATTGTGTAAATAGATATTTATTATATACTTATGTGTAAATACTAAAGTGTAAAGTTATTTTTGTAAATAATTAAATTACTAATGTAGGCTATTAATAAATAAATAAGATTTAGGATATAATGTAAATATAAAATAATGTATGTGTATTTATAATATATATTAGTGTTTATATAAGAGAGTAGCCTACAACTGCGTATCCAAACTTGGGTGTAACTAGGCCAAAAAAGTTCAATGCAAAATACAATGGATAAAATTAACTTACAAAAATGTTTGCAAAACCGCCAACCAATCTGTTTAATTGCTCTATATATGTATATGAAATTAGCGACCCGCCCCGGCTTCGCACAGGTAGTAAGAATGGGTATGGTAAGCTTTCCTTAAAAGGTAGTTATATACCACCGCGGACTTTTTTGTAGATCTATAAAAGAGGAATATCCTACCATGCTTTGTTTTGTTATATATATCTCAAAGGAATAAGGCAGCGTTTTCGACGAAATCTCCCAGGTGGCTTGACTTTTTCCGACACTTCCAACAATTATCATCATATTTCAACCAATTTACACAAAACCTTGACAAATTATATACTAAACCTCATGAATCAGTCGATCTATTGATGAAACTCGTATGATAAGCCATAGTTTTTCGCGAACAGACAGACTGACTAAATCAATTTCGTAATAATATGACGTGTTACGGAATTCTTCAAAAAATGTCTTCTTTATTTTTTGTTTGGTTTTTCTTTCTCCTGAATATGACATTTAGGTAATATTTTGACACAGTTTATTTTATTTTTCATGTATATTTTGTTGGTACTGTGTTTTGTATTAGTAACATGAACACAAAGAATAGTTGTTGGTTGAGTTAGTTATCGAGTTGAAGAGGACCCGACACCGAGACAAACCTCGGCGAGGTTTAATGGTGTGTGTTATTTACTGAAGAAATATTGTCATTAAATATTAAATAAATTAAAAAAAAAAAGAAACATTTATAAATTTTTTTGACATTATGATTATTATCACATTGACATTGTTTATTATTTTATTTTGTTTATGGCTTTGCTTTTTTATTATCTCCTCTTGTAGACTTTTAAATTATGTTTTGGTTAAGGAAATTTGTAAAAAATAATAATACACTTAGGTACATACATATAGGACTATATTATATTAGTATATTAATTCATAGTGTTAATTCTAAAAAAAAACATTCGAAATGTCGATCGTTTTATTATAAATTAGTACAAGACTATATAATATGTTATAGTTGTTATACATCTCATATATTTTACAGTTGTTTAGATAGCTAACAAATAGTAATGTTACAATTAAAATGTTATTCAAACTTAGAGCATTGTTTTTAAATACATTTAAAGAACTAATTACTTAGTAATAAGAGGCCTTATGTATCACGCACGGAAATGAAAAAACTCTACTATACGTCTTATTAAAAGCAGAAAACTTTCGTAGACTCGTATGATGTCTATTGTAGTTACGTTGTTAACTTGAAATCAGTAACAAACCTCATGTTTTGTGGGATCTGGAGATTAATCAGAAATATGTGATTTTGCCTCGAAGCCACCATTATTTCTTACACGACTCTTATCCACCAAATCATATTATGAACAAGGAAAAAGTACTTTTTTTCCTAATGATATATGGTATAGTATATCTTTTATTATCCTAATCAAACTACTTGTACCACTGAGGTAACCACGATGTAGTTCATTATTCACCGTACAAATACATATTTATTTATTTGCTAGATTATCATTGGAAGTTGGATCGCAAATGACTTACTATTATCCTGTTAGTTATATGTATATACATACGTATAGTTAATATGTTATTACGGAAATAAAATATTAAGAAGTCGGCGTGCTTGTATGCCGTCCTAACTAGGCAGAGTCGAACATTGTGTTTGATCAACTAAAGTTAGAATGACATACTTTTATAGATACCTCTTTATCTATTAATCATCATCATCTGTCTATCGTAGTCCACTGCTGTACGTAGGTCTCGCCCAAGACACACTACTCAGCCCGGTTTTAGGCGTTTTGCTTCTGTCCTATGCTACGAATGCCAATTAGCGGTCTTTACTCTTGAACATGTCTACCCCAGCGGTTATCAGTTCTATTATTATTTAGTTCAAGTATTTATTTATTTTCTTAATTTTTCTATTCATCATCATCATCATCATGATGATGATGAATAGAAAAATTATTTAATTTAGTTCAAGTATTTATTTATTTTCTTAATTTTTCTATTATAAATATGCAAATATATTAATAATATATGAAAAAGAAACTGAAAAACTAAGTTGTCGCTGGCAGCGGGGCGGGGTAGAACTGCTAGTGCTTAGGTTACAATGTGAGCCGTATCGAGGTTCATTGCCTTTTTGATCTGACCCTTGACCCAACCTATTATTGAGAGTCTCTTAAGATGTCGGTCGAGGCTCTTTGCTATAAGGTCTTTCACCGTGACGACTATCGGGACAATGATTGTCGAATCAACATCCCACATGGCGGTTTTGTTGCATCCCTGAAGCACCGCGTAAAAATAAGCTCCAACGGCTACCTACAACTGTTCGATGAATCTGAAGTCCCTAATGATGCAGCACTGGAACAGGTGGCATGTTAAACACTCTGGAACCAAACCTAAATATAGACTACGATAATACGACTTTTTTATTTATTATTGACATTTTAAACTACCTTTTAATTTTTTAATGACATTTAATAATTTTATTTTATCTTGCAATACATACTTAAAATACATGGGTAGGGTATATGACACAATACACGTACAAATTCTATTGTATTATATAGCTCATTGAAAAACATCTGACAATACTGGGCTAATCTACGTGTTCTGTAAATTACTTTGTTATGTTTAATTTTTTTTATAAGTATTATAAATCTTTTAATTCAAATTCACTATTGATAAAATAGAAAAATAATCCCTAAATAGAACGAAATGTCAATAAAATATCAAAATATAAAATGTCTCGTTTTAGCTTTTCAATTATTTTAGCTTTGCCCAGGATTGTTAAATGTTTTTCAATGTGATATCGTACATGTGTTGTGTTACATACCGTACAATAGGAATACATACTAAAAATACATGTATTTTTAGTATGTATTCTAATTGTACGAAACTCGTACGTTAGAAGATCACTGAATACGAAAATCGATCTTTACTAAAATAAATATGAAAGTCTAAAGATTTGTTTACCACTCAACAACAACTTGTTTGTAAAATTTATTTCACTAATCTAAGCCTTCCGACCTATATCAATCTCTAACAAATCAATTAATACAACAAATTAACAAACTCTTACTCACAGACGTATAGATAGATGGTAGTGTTCTACCATCCATCAATTACGTTACTCACATAAACATATCATACTCATTGACTATTTATGATGAGTAATTAATTATTAATAATTTGTTTTTTTTTTTACAAATTTCGTCAGGTAGTAGGCAATTCGACTTTTGCAATTATTATCTCACTGCGTTAGAGCTAGTTAGGGTTCGTTACAAGTTATTTGAACTGTGTTGCTAGTTTTTTTTAAATGTTTGACATGATACGTGTTTGACCATAACTCACCTGATGTTAAGTGACGGTGTTGTCGAAGATGATAAACACACCTAGCCTGGAATGGAACTGGCTCTCAAGTGAGGCTGCCGGAACACACCGATTGGCGGTAGATTTTCAACTTGAGGGTGGTAGCTAGCCAGCCGAGTACTAGAAAGTACCCTACCACCATGCTATGGTTTCCTCACGATGTTTTCCTTTACCGGCAGCTCAAGCTCATTGTTGGGGTTTGATAACCTTCGGCGTGCGAACCGACGGCGTTAACCACTTAGCTATCATCGCTACAACATCTTCAGCCATTTGAAACTTATCAGCCCTTTTCTATTTGATAAATGGATGTGGATATCTTCCACAGGTCTGATTGATTCCAAAGGTATTCCGTTACTGGTGTATTATATATACTTGTCATATTCAATTTCAAAGTTAAGAATGCATGGGACAGCGCCTTAGTAAGATAACCGACATTAAAGTCTTCTTTGTTTCACTTACTCATGATAAAATTGTAGAAACCATTAAAACTAAGAACCGTTCAACTAGTTAAGAATTATGATCATGCTTCATTGCTAACATTTATTAAAATATTATTTTGTAGCTGAAGAAAAATATTTGAAAAGACTTCTGTGAAAGAACCTACAAATGAGTAAATAGGTACTTACGTATGACATACATTCATAAAGTAGACATAGGAAAGAAGAGCGTGCCTTGACATAAAACTGAAATTATACTTGTCCTTTTTCTTGTTGATTTCGTGGAGAGGTATATTTATACTATAAATGGTTTCTTTAATTTCTTGATAAGTAATAAATAACATTGAGAACATGGCCTATATACGCTTATAATACAAAATAATTCTAGTTGAGTACCTACGTCTTAGAGTATTATTTCCAGTGTTTGTTATAATAAGTTGAATGTACCATGTAGAACGAAATTTCGAGAAAATTGGTTTAATTTAGGACATCGATATTGTCGTAAGTATAATTGTTTGCAGCGTGGGTAGTCCTAAGAGAGTCCTCAATTCTACTGTAATTTATTTTGTGCAGCGAATTGAAACCACGGGGAAATGAGTAGATTTGTCAGCATGTGAGACGGAAAGCCAAGTCTTGCGATAAAAATAACGTAAGTAACCCTCTTAACTTCGCCCTTTCCATAAATTGTCGATCGCAAAAACTAGTGATAAAGAAAGATACATGGCTTTAGCCTTCGCGACACTTAGTGCCATTGGATCTAACGCATGAAATATAGGCTCCATTATCCGCGACCTCATAATATTGCTGTGGTTCTTTCCAACCGAATAAATAAGGCTCTAAAAAGATAGAAACTCTTTATTGTGCACGCCGAAAAAAGAAAAAGAGTACAGAAAACAAAAGAATCTTATGAGCTAGTGCCACTAGTGGCAGCCTTATCGCTAAGTGCGATCTCTTCTAGGCAAACAAAAATGGAAACACGATATAAAATAAAGAGCAGACGGGACATGTTGTAACACTTAATAAGTATATACCTACGGGTTTGTACGGAACCCTCGGTGCGCGAGTCCAGCCGGCTCGTACTAGGCCGGTTTTTTTTTATATTTTCTTATTCAAGCTTGTTTAAGTTGTGTGTTCTACATATCCGAAAGTTCAAAAAGATCTACGAAGACTGCCAACTCCCACTTTGCCAGCGGACCTTACCTTACCGCGCAGCTGTGGGACAGTTCATAAAAACAGGTCCGATCCAAAATATTAGTCGAATTGATAAAACACAATTCAATTACACTTTATTGACACCACAGAAAAGGAAATTATGAAAAGGATCACTAAATTAGGCTCCAAAGGCGGTCTCTGTTCCAGACAACCTTCGGATGGATGAGTAGCGTTTAAACGCTACTCATCCATCCGTTTAAAACCATAATTGTCAAACAAAAAAAAAAATATTTAACTGGAAAACTCAACCCACGCTAATTACAAAAATAACATTGTGAGTACTCGTACACAACTCGGCAATAGTATTTAAAAAAAAAAACGGCCAAGTGCGAGTCGGACTCGCGCACAAATGGTTCCGCACCATTAACATAAAAATCGTCAAAACGGCAAAAAAAATAATCTTTTGTTGTATGGGAGCCCACTTAAATATTTATTTTATTCTATTTTTTTTTGTATTTATTGTTATAGCGGCAACAGGAATACATCATCTGTGAAAATTTCAACTGTCTAACTATCACGGTTCATGAAATACAGCGGAGTCTTAGTAATAGGGTTCCGTTTTACCCTTTGGGTACGGAACCCTAAAAACATGAAAAAGTTTGTAATTATTAATTAATAAAAATTCATAGCATATTCTCAGGTTTTTACTATTACTAAGTACTGGAGTGGCAATGGGCTGGACAAATCTGTCGCAGAACCGATAACCGCTGGGGTAGACGTGTTCTGGAGACCGCGAATTGGCAAACGTAGCGTAGGATGCCCTCAGATTCGACAGAGTGACGATATACGTATGACAGCTGGCGATGAATGGAAGCTGAAGATCGGGCTGAGTGGCGTGTCTTGGAAGACGCCTATGTCTAGCAGTGGACTTCGATGATGATGATGAAGTACAGAATTAAAACAATCTCGTGTGGACTAATATCATTAAAGCGAGATATTTACTAAATATGTGCGATGACTTGCAAGTATTACACATTTTGTTGCTTCAGGTTAAGTGTAAAACTGCCCTTAAGTAGGTACTTTCTTTCGCCTCGCCCCATCATTAATCAATTTTATATCGCAACGCTCAATAAAGTCCATTGTTAGGTACTTCCTGATATTTGGCTGCTCGACCAAACACCTTAAACCCATATACGTATATATATATGATGGTATGTATGAGAAAGGGTGCGTTCTATCAGCGTATCGGTGTAAGATTGTAGGTGGAATAGATACTCGTAGATAGGTGTCAAAATCAGATACTGAAATTACCGAGATATTCCAGACAACCTGCATTCATCCAGGTTGCAGTGAAAACTAACGCAAAACTGATATATGCTACGTATAATTGTATGCGTATCTAGTTCATATCACCCTTCAATATAATCGATTTGCTATACCTAATAGAACATAGATTCATTCTTTATTCGAAAAGTGGGAACAAAGCATTATACGTACACCGTGATCCACGTACACTGTGAAACTCGTGCTAGATTTCAAGGGAAGAAAAATAATATAATTAAATAAGAGAATAAATAAAAATTTGTACTTTAACAAAATAGCATAGAATAATCCATTGTTGCTACTATGTTCTATTTATAATATGAAATTTTCTTTTGACGTGTACGCGTCTTTAAACTTTATTTTGATGTCTAACTACTGAAATGTTGACTAACTTAACTAAGACTACTAATATGAGTTTATTTTCTATCATAAAGGTTTTCGTAAACCTTAATATTTACTAATAAACTCATATTTACTAACTAAACATAACTGAACACAAGAGTGTTCAAGGTATATGTTTAGTTCATTTCAGCTTAACAATCGTTTCTGTTACAACAGTGATGAGGAATTAAATTAAATTTAACTAACAATCTGACAACAATTTAAATAACTTATCCGAACTTTACTTAATATCATACCTTCCTAGGCTTTGAAATCGACCGGTGTCTGACGTGGGAAAACCACATAAACAAACTATGTGGAAGAATGGGGACTGTATGTTTCGCTCTGAATCGTGTCGCCAGAGTGGTGACTGCTGATGTGGTGAGATCGTGCTATTTTGCCACTGTCCACTCTCTCCTCCAGTACGGTGCAGAATTGTACGGCAGAGCTGCGGAATGGGAGCGTGTTTTTAAATTACAAAAGCGCGCTGTCCGGGCGATAGCTGGTATACCCCAGGACTAGTTTGCACGCCTACATTTCAAGAGTTTTGGAATCCTGACATTACCTACACAGGTAATATTTCAAGTCGCAGTATATGTCAGATTAAACCAAGCCTCTTACAAAACGCTCCGCAGCACCCGCGCCGTGGTAAGCTGGCGGACGCTGGAAAGGTCGGCCAAGTCAACGCATGTTATGGGTCCGACAGTTTATAACAAGTTACCAGAACATATCACTTCAGCGCCTTCTATGGGCAGCTTTAAGTCACGAACGTTGGCTTGTCGAGCACACGTTTTACAGCTACAATAAATTGTGAGAATTTTGATATTTATTAATTAAAAAAAAATACATTTTTATATAATTTTTGCATTTATTTTTTACAATTTTAATATTTTATTGACATATTAAATTGTACTACTAGTACACTTAATTATTATCAACATTTACTGACCTTTAACACCTCGTTATCAATAAATATGACTAAGTATATCTAAAACTAATATTTGATATAAAAGCTAAAACAAATTAAAAAAGACACCAAGTAAAATTAAAATAATATAACCACTAGTCTTTATATCCTTTTTTCGCTGCAGTAACCACTTGCAGACACGTGTTTCGCCTCTACACGAGGCATCCTCAGTTCGTGTTGACTCTTCGAGCGCTTGGCCAAGACTGAGCCAAGTCAGCGTGACCAGATTTAATTTGACGAATCTACTCACGGTATGGACAAAATCTACTAAATTCTACTAACCAATATGCAGCAATCTACTAAATTGTCTACACATATCCAAATTTGTAAGAATTGAAATAAAAATACACAATAACTTTATACAATTATTTAATGTAATAATTTACAACATTAAATGGACAATTTAGTACTTAATTTAACTGCTACAGAGTGAAAATGATCAACATTATTAATTATTATTGTAGAGCATTGCCTACTCCGAATCACTATTATCTCCTGCTCTATCATACAAATTTTTGGAATCCATTAATTTTATCATTCCTTTATTTGGTACAAAATCAATGCAGCCACGATCATTCTGTAGCAGCACTTCTTTTTCTTGGAGTAAACTGGCTACGTTTTTTAATAATATTTATATATTTTAATTTTTTAAGCGAACGAATAAGAACAACCTGAATACAGTATAACAAACAACAAAGAGCGGCTTACTCGTGGAAAAACGTGGGAATCCCCATTCACAAACGAGAACGAGAGATAAAACGAAGGAAAAATGTTGATTACCACGAAATTCAAAAATCTACCAAAATATACTGCATAATTTATTTCTACAGACATTAACCTGACGGACCCTAAAATCTACCAAAAAAGTAGAAATCTACTAAATCTGGTCACACTGGCCAAGTCACCAAGTCAGGCTCAGTCTTTGAATGTGTGTGAATGAAACGACTGTTAAAGCGGAAATAAACTAAATATATACCATGAACACTCAAAATGAACTTCCGCAAAGTAACGCCAGAATCAATCAAACTCATATTATTTTAATCTTTGCGCTTTAAAAAGGCTTTTATAAACCTAAAAAAATATTATAATAGAAATACAAGCTGGATGGTATATTTTTTCTTTTTTGATGTGAATAAATCTTTAAATTTGCTTCCATAATGAGAGGCAATTCAGAAAACTGATGATAACAAATTTAGTTTGGTGTTACAGCTACATATCTATCAACTACACAAAGATTTGATATAATGGATACGCGGAGTGAAGATTTGAAACGTGGAAATCCAAAAGCCTTTTTTTTGTTAACATCGTGGAACTATACCTAAAGTATTTGAGTTAATATCTATTGTAATCGCAATGATAGCACTGTTTTAATTTAATCAATGTGTAATCGTTGAAATCTAAATGGAAAAGCTGTCATTGCCGTCAGTCGTTTATCAAATACACCATTTTCTGTCAAACGATTTTAGCCATCATTATTTTGTTCAAAAATATGTTAAATAAGACGGCGCTTTCCTGTTCGCTGAATTTATTCAGCAGATAATGTTAATCCAGAAGGTAAGAAAGAAGCTTTTAAATATTCTATCGCTGATTTAGAAGAAAATTGAATTGAGCAGATGGAAATAGAATGATTCACACTTGTCAGCGGAGATACGTTACGCACTGTTGTTGATGAAAATTGAACGGCGGCGCTCGGGAGATTTCTTTCACGAAAAAGATATTGTTTTGATTTATTTTTGCTGCTTCTTTTCGTGTTGTATTAGTAGGTATTTTACTAGAAATTTAGTCAGTTACATACGTAAGGACATATAGTACAAGGTGGTAGATAGGTACCACCGTTGTATCAGATATTATGCGAATTAGATCATATATTAGATATGAAGCGAAATTATAAGGCTGTCTATCAATACTAATGATCTTATGTCTCAAAGAAATAAGACTTATCTAAAATATTGTAATACATAATTATATAGTTGATTAATTTAATAGATTTCAATTTAAGTATTCAAGGGCTACCTATATTTTTAGTGTATTTCCGCTTAAAAGTCGTTTCGGTTATAACAGTGAAGAGAATTAAATTGAAACTGAATATAATTTTAAATATTTATCCGAAATATTCCTTAATATCTAAATATAACCTACTTTTATGAAAATTGTAGGATGATTGTCTATACCCATTTTGTTCGCAATACCAACTATTATATATGTACTACTTTTTTCTTATCTCTGAAGGTGTACTTAAGTATGAAACTAAATAACGGAACTTCTTAGACTTAGACAAAAACAGAATCGGTAAGTCGAATTGAGTGTTTAAAAGGTACGTGTAGATATAAAAACAATCTCTACGAGTTTTGTATAGCAAAAATGTTTAAGGAGTTGTCGGGATTTTCTAGAATATAAAATACCTACAAAGCATAGAATAACAAACATGAATAATTAATTAGCTCGATAAAGACTTCTTAGAAAATATTTAAATCTACCTACATAAAACTTAGAGAACTCTTATGAGTAATATAAATATTTTTGTTATTCGATAAAATTTATTACTAGGAAATATATCTACTAAGAAAATGTTTCTTAATCCATCTTCGATGACTGTACTTTTTTATACTCGTTTGTGAGATACATAAATCTGTGTATTTATCTATAGAAGGCACCTAAGTGGAATTTGATCAGCAGCCGCAAGGCAAGACGAATTTCTAGATAATTCATTTGAATCAAAAGTTTAACCGAGTACAGTAAGAATCATAAAATTAATTGATTTCATTAACTTTATTAATCCAACTTTTGCCGCTGAATTCCTTTGGAAATAATCGTCTACCGTGAAATCTAAAGGGTACTAAGGCGGAAGGGTCTGCAACTTTATATTTTCGGGGAATACTCGGGACAGGAAAGCTGACGCCGCGGGCTACGGATACCGTCCGCATGGTGCTTTTACTCTATACATACATCTACTTATCTATAGAAAGATCTGCAGTATAGATAGTCCATATTACATCTGGCCGCGTGATTTTGTTGCGCGCACGCAGACGCGGCGCAGGCGAAGCACCCGCGTACCTGCTCAGCCGGTCTTCGCCCTCTCCCTTCGATTATATCTGTCTCTCTCTAATCCAAAAGTTGCACTGCAACGTCGCATAAACCAGTCGGCCATCGCAGCTGTACAGTTTGAAATTTTGCATCCGATTTTGGCGCTGTGCTTATTTGTCTGCACGCCAAGCTGCTAATTTGAATTTAATCTATTACGTAGCCGTTTTGTATCAAAACTTTACACTTCATAACTGCCATTACCGTAGCTTTATCGTTGCACTTTAATTCTTAAGTGGCTTTAAGTGAGTCCTTGGCCTCTTAAAACGTAGTGAGCCCATCTGCATGTACCCGTATGTAACACACATGATCGTCTCACGCGGGTGAGACCAGCCACGTCGTCGCGAGACAATGGCCGCGTTTCCAAGTATTATCCTATATTATAATAATGGCGAGGCATTGTGTTCGCGTTGCTATCCTGTTAAAATATTCACTCGATCGCGCGGTCGCAACGAAACGTGATCGGTTCGGCTCTACCTGGCGATGGCAAGGCAGTAGGCGGTCTGGGCCTTCTGGTGAATTAGTCTACTGGTATCAAGTTAACATTACTGTATTATACACACATATATCTAGTTATATACCTTCTGCACGCATGGAACGCAAGTACGTATAAATGCTAAAATAAAATCAAAATCGAAAGTCATTTATTCAGCTTAGGCCCTGGTAAGGCACTTATGAACGTTAAGTTGCATGACTTAACTTGAGTTAACTTGGTATGTTATAAGCACGTGAAAGAAATAATATCCATATGTATATATATATAATACAAACTGTGTTTTCTCTTATAAGCAAAGCTTAGAATAGACGATCGATAATTTTAAAATTATATTCATAAAAGTTTAAAAAAAGGTTATTTCATAACTTTTATTACTCAAGAGAAAGGTTTGTTTGACTAAAGACTTTATTCAGTATCCTTTTAGAATTGTTAATCCTTTGATTTTGTCAAGTTTCATCTTAGTTTACCAGATCAGTGACTTCATTCAAACAATCGAGTTCTCAGAATCGGTATGTACCTAAGTATTATTCTTTAGAAGTGGACAAGAGAGATTTTAGATAATCTTTTGCTTCAAAGCGAATTATACAATAAGCTGGAAAGGATAAAATCATAAATTAGGCGAGCAATCGTTTCATGTCATTTTGAAGAATATGTAAATAATGCGTAGTGTTCAGAATTCAACAATTAAAATTAAAAATATATTTTTACAATCCGGAAATAAGTTCTAGTAAGTAATTGGCGTGTAGGTTACCTATATTCTTAAAAGCTTGAGGCACAGATAGGTAGTCTTCCGTCTCCATCATCAAACCTGTTCCCTGGTACCATAATACATAATTGTATTATCACCGAATATACATAAGCACACTAAATTTGAGTGCAATCGGACATCGGTAAGTGGGTCAAATTCAACTTGCAAGATTTTACCCAAACAAACATACATACATTGCTAGTTAAATAAAAACTTGTAAAAATAGCACAAACCCTCTCAAAGCACTTTCATTCATACGATTGTTATAAGACAGTACAAGACCCTTTAAAATATATGAAAATATGATGTATTACATACGCTGTGGTATGGGTTTGAAAGAAAGTCATTGGACCCATTACTATGAACAACTGTTGATAAGGGACCAAACATGGAATTGCGTAAAATAAGTGTTAAAAGAAATATCATTGACCGCCAACACAATGTATGGACCCACTGATTTTTTATTCGCGATTTCTAGGTTTATACTCATAGTAAAATTGTTCACAATAATGAGTATGGTGAGGGTTTTTCAATTTAGTATTATCGTTTTGCATATCCTTGTATATACGTCGGTGCAATATATTCATGCAAAAGATTTCAACGCGGACGCCTAAATGTCAAGGGAAAAATCACTAATGTTGCTTGCACAATCAATTGTCTCACTCATCTACGTAATTTACTATTATTATTATTATTATCGTGAGTCAACTTTTATGTTTGTCATTCTATATACTAATATAAGTAATGCTTTAAACGGGTTCATTTAATGCAAGCAACGAGTGGTACCAGACAACATTCTTTGCGAGAAATAAGTGATCGTAGCCTTGACTATATCACGTTTTCTGTTACTGTGGCGTTACCGACTTCTTGTGAACTTTTCTGCACAAGTTAACGTGTTGATGATATACGTACCTATATGTACATGTTTGAACAAAACAGGCAGCTGTTACCTAGTAATAGATCCACATCCTAAGACTTTTTTTTTATGGCTGACGGGCTAGGTGTTTGACCACAACTCACGTGATGTTAAGTGACGGTGTGGTCGAAGATGGTAAAGCAAACCTAGCCTGGAATAGAACTGGCTCTCAAGTGAGGCTGCCGGAATACACCGTTAGATGCTTGTCGGCAGATTTTCAACTTGAGGGTGGTAGCTAGCCAGCTGAGTACTAGAACGTAACCTACCACCACGCTATGGTTTCCTCACGATGTTTTCCTTCACCGGCAGCTCAAGCTCATTGTTGGGGTTTGAACCCACGCCCTTCGGCATGCGAACCGACCGCGCTAACCACTAAGCTATCATCGCTACAAAACGTTATTCGAAGCCAATTGTGTCACAGATAATTATAAAAGTTTGTTCGTTTTTTTTAAATGTTTAACTGGCTAAGTGTTTGACCACAGCTCACTTGATGTTAAGTAGCGGTGTTGTCGAAGCCGCTCTCCTGATGGTAAGAGATAACGCTTGTCTATGACCATGGCAATGATACACAGAACTATGAGTAGTAAAACAAAGTCCAGGGTATCGCTGCTTCGGCGCTCATTACTTTGTGACTTTCGTCTGTAATTTCGCTAGCTGCGATACACTTCGAACCAGAACATAGTAATGTTTACGCACTACTGCTTGGCGGCAGATAAACTGGTACTTTGGCGGTACATAGACGACGTCCTGCTAAAAAGATCTACCACTAAATTAAACTAATAAATATCGTAGGACATTTCACATAGCGCCATCTAGCCCCAAACTGAGCAAAGCTTATATGGGAACCGGATTACTGATAGAATTCTGTTATACTACTATGACCTATTTTCGGCTAAAACACCCCAAGCTACCCTATAAGTATACATATTTCTCGTGCGTGGTACATATAACAAAGCTTACCAATCTGCCTACCTATAGAAATAAAATGCGGAAAAATACGAGAGAAAGCAACGGTTCCATACAATTTTAACAAGTGGGAAATTTATCGTGTCTTGAAGAACGGTCAAGTGATCCGCGGCTCTTTTAGACGTCCGATCACGAAATGTATGAAAAGTACGCGCGTAAAAGTAGTCGAACCTTCTTATTTATTTATAGATCTCAAAACATGTTGGAAGGTACGTGCATGCTGATAGCGCGAACTCTTGCAATTCCGAGTAAATATAGATATACCGAACCATGGAACAAGAATAGCTATAGAATTGCCTTATTGAATACTTTGTTTATGTCATTTTTAGGTTTTCGCACCCGTGACTTTTTTTTGCTACACAAAGTTTGTGTAACACTGCGATAGTTATGGATATACGTTATCTCGTACCATCAGGAGAGCGTCTCATTCATCTCATTACATTTACTTAAAAAAACTTACTATGGGAGCAAATCTGAAATCGGCTGCTACATAAATTTGGTCTGGGATCAACGACTGTTTTCTATGTAATAGCTTTTAACGATTTCAGAGTTGTGCCCGTAGTAATGTTGAGTACAATGACCAGTTTTTAGTTTAGTACCCCTCCTTATATTTATAACACTGTACTTAACACACTTGTACGCAAGTACGTATTTTTTTTTTTAGTTGATACTTTAAGTACATTTATTTGTATAAAGTGTCTATCGGAATCCGTAACTCGAATAGTAAACTAATGGGTGAATTAAAATTTAAAAAATATTCTTTATATGTAAGTAATTTTGCTCCATCTAGACTGAACATCGGGCAGGATGATGCAAAGCTATTCCGAATAAAAAATATACCCAATTAAAATAAGTTGATTTTATACGTTTTCACATAAATATAAGTAGTTAAGTAACTATTTAAAATACTATTAATAGTTAGGGATTAAGAACTTCTCAAGTTTTTGTGTGACGTTTTACTGTTACGGGCACGCGTGATACCATTAGACGAGCAACTTACTTGACTTGACAGTTGTATAAAAACCCTTCTAGGTACTGCTGCCTCGTTTTTACAATTTAAAGTAATCGACGATAACTACATTTCAAATAACGAACTTAACGTACGCAACCGTAACTCGAAATTCTAATTAAATTTATGACGAGTAAAGGACGAAATAGGTCTAGATTTTTTCGTCTTGTAAACGGATAATGAATGGTATGCTCGTTTCATGACTTTTTTTTCTCTTTGTTACTTATGTCATTTTAAAGAAAAAAGCTAAAATATTAAAAAAAACAAACACTATTAAAATAATAAAAGGGTCAGGTGAATTTATATCTATCGTGTTTTTACCTTGTCAATGGACAAAAAGATTTAAAAAATAACATGTTATAGTTTTAGATCGATCGTAATCGGTTCATTTACAATATCATGGCATAAATCATGTTTAATAGCGCAGCCTCCCCTTAACGCCACAATTGCTACCCACTATAGATAGATAGATAGAAACTCTTTGTTGTACATACAAGAAATAAACAATAAAAAAAAGTACAGAAAACAAAAGAACCCTATGAGCTAGTCACAAGTCGCGATTGGTTAATAAACTAACTTTATCCATCTCATTGCTTTATTTATCACTTGAGCGCTTGAGTATCTTCTATTATTAGAGTTCCGTTTATTGAAAACCTCAGCAGAAAGCGGAAATGTCAATAAGCCAAGCTTGTGGTTGCCTGACACTAATGATAAATCTGTGCAGCTTGCGCAGAATATTTATCAGCAGGCTCTGTAATCAACGCTTTTAAATATTTATTTTTATTTCGAGGCTTATCATATCACACGGCTGATTGCTACTTGAATTCATACTTATATTATTAATGCAAAAGTTTGGACGTAGGTAAAATTGGTAATTGGTTGAGGCAACTCATAACTATCTTGGACTAGCTGCGCCCCGCGGTGTTACCCGCTACATTGTTTCGGGATAGAAAGAAGGTGAAAGAAAACATCGTGAAGAAACCATAGCGTGGTGGTAGGGTACTTTCTAGTACTCGGCTGGCTAGCTACCACTCTCAAGTTGAAAATCTGCCGCCAAGCATCTAACGGTGTGTTCCGGCAGCCTCACTTGAGGGCCAGTGCCTTTCCAGGCTGGGTGTGCTTTACAATCTTTACACCGTCACTTAACATCAGGTGAGCTGTGGTAAAACACGTAGCCTGTCAAAGATTTTAAAAAAACCTGTCATCTAGCGTTGACTGTATTTAGCTCGTGACTACGGCTATTGCAACATGGTCGAAATGTCAAGGTTAATAAACGAAACGAATTTCACAGTATTTTATGGATCATAGATGAGTCAAGAAAAGAAAAAAGAAAATGAAATGTACGCTAAAGATTGGAAAGAAAATGAAATGTACGCTAAGGTCGTGACGATGCGGATGTAGTAAATTAGAGATGTTTTATTATAACACGATAAAATCACAGAAAACAGTCCGCCCGATAAACATCGTTAGCGATAGCTTTAATCAATACTCTTCGAGAATTCTAGTTAAAATTATTCAAACGTTTGATGTTCAAATTCATAAACGAAAAATAACGTCTGTTTCGAACGAAATTAAGATTACAAGAACGATAGAGCTCACCGGGTCTAAAGTTAAGCTTTAAGATATAAATATTAAATCAGTCATCTTGCTTTTAACGCTTAAATATTCCGGCCTTTTGTTTACTGTTCGCAATTTATAGAGCTGATTCTGTTCACGAATGTACCCGGTGTGAACTTTATTTGACTCGCAAAAAGCTGAGGCGAATAGGCCATATTGTTTTTATGAATGACTTTGCATATAGAGGGTAACACACGCGATAGCGTATAACATCGTCGTAACATTTTAATAAGTTCTTAATCATTTTCGTTTTATTTATGCGGGATTACTCACGTTTAATTATGTCAGATACACCGACTATAGTTACGACCGCATCCGGTGGCCTTCTTCAAGGAGACAATGTAGAGTACAACGCGCGGGCGGCCTCGTCTTGCGTCTTACGTAAAGACAGCGGTTAGAGCGCGGGGGCAGGGGTAGGCCGAAGTAATTTGAATGTCCGACATAATTAAACGTGAGTAATCTCGCATTTTTTTTTAAGTCGCTCTACGGTGTTCATTGTTTCTCTAGGGGATCATATCCGGAACGAAATAATTTGCCAGAGAACAAAAGTCACTGACATAGCTCAGCGCGAATCAGCAAAAGTTGTGTAGGATGCTTTGGGACTAAAAGGAGTGACAACATACGTAAGACAGCTGGCAGTGGCTGAAAACAATAGGCTGAAGATAGGTTTGAGTGGCGTGTCCTGGGAGAGACGTATGTCCAGCAGTGGACGATACAAGGTTGTTGATGATGATGAATCTCGCATAAGTAAAACAAAAATGTATCAAAACCACGTCAGTGTTCATAGGAAAAAGTTCTTCATTCAGAATCGTATCAATAAAAGTTCATGATAGCTATCCAAACTCTAGAACAACAATGCGAAAGAGCAAGCAATGCTGAGCCATATTGAGGTGAAATCAGAAGCTACATACATATATCAAGTCAAACAGTCATGTATGAAATATAGGTAATATGCATTGGCAACATGATTATTTTATTATACTTGCGTAATTAGATTGATTTAAGTTTGTATTTTAAATTAACGTATCTTATACACTCGAATAATACAAAAGTAAGACTTTACTATACCAATTACGGGGTAAAACCGCAGGTCATAACTAGTTCATTAATATTTTAACATCGTGACAAATTATGTTTATCTCCATAAATTCGCATTTACCAAGAAGAGGCAATAAGAGCGAACATCGTTTACCTTTCCGCTTATATTCGATTCAATTTGATGATTTTCAAATAAAGTCCACGTTTATGAGAAAAGTTTTAATGGTCGATAGAAATGCTGGCAACAAGCAGATTTTATTTCCGTTATTCAGTTGGCGAACCTTTGTTTGATTTTTCGGGTTCCGCACTTCAAAAGGAAAAAAAGAAACCCTTATAAGGTCACTTCAATGTCTGTCAAGACTACCGAGTATTATATTATCTATGCTGTGATGTATGTCGATGTGTGGGAGAAGTTTCACAACAATGTTAGGTTTGCCCTTCAACCCAACAATTCGATCATCTTCAATTCAATCTTTTCAAAATTCGATTCCCGTGACGGATGACTTTTCTGTATAAGTTTGTGAGGAACGTTTAGTACGTACGTACTAAAGTACCTTAGTACCTAAATTAGTACGTAAGTCAGACTTGCACTTGTGCCGATTTTTGTTTTATTTACATTTACATTCAGTTGTTAGGCAAAACATATCTGCAAACTTGACTAGATGAACAAAGAGGGTCTCTAGACGCCACGTGACAGAAAAATAAACAATAACAATCAAGAAAGAGATGGGGAAATATTTTCACGGAGAGAGATTTGGCTGGATAATAAAAAAATCTGATTATAAATCTACCGCCATATGCGTACCTGTCTGTATGTATGACAGCATCATTTCGGAGCGAACTCCCATTCCAGTCTAGGCAGTTACCATCCTCAACTACAACGTTATTGTATTATATTATAAGTACATATGTATTTACAAAAAAAAGTTCTCAAGTATTCTATCTGGTTCTCATAGTAGATCTTTGCTTAGTATGGAGCTAAATGGCGATGTGTTAAGTATCCTATTATATTTATTTATTAGTGGGCTGTGTAGTAGTTAAACACCTGGACTGTCAACCATAACAAAGTGTAACGAGTGAATGGAGAAAACTAGAGGAGTCTGATAACTTAATTCTTTAGCTTGTTTGTTTTTAATGCTTAGTTTTATAGACTTAAATATTCATTGATTTTATATGTAAGTTAAAAGTAATCTGTAGTAGAACGCAATTAATTTGAATTTGATATTTTATTCGACTGTCCAAGAAGGGTAATATTAATTATACGTATGTATGTATCCTTAATTTTATAAAATGGGTCGCATAATGAAATGATATATAAACCTAATATAATTTAATTTTTATTCGAGGTGTTTTAAAACCTCCTGTTCTGTAGTGTACATATTGTACGGTGTTGATGCGAAGGGACGAGTTTGGTCGGATTTTGTACAGGATGTGCTTTAGTGAGCGTGGAAGCGTACGGACACGCCACATGTTGGCTTTTTATGCGAGCGCACATGTCGTCCCTCTCACAAAAACGACACAAAAACTGTCACAGACTCTGTATAATTCACACCGGCAGGCGTTTAATACGACGCTATGTATATGAAAACGGGAACTTTCGACACTCATGCTTTGAGTGGATATTTAAATGTAGGGTACCGATAACTTGAGCGCTGACGGATTTTACCGAACGACGTCAAGTCAAGAGCTTATCAAAGAGAACTTAAATGGGCGTACTTGGAACGAGAATAAAAGCATCAGCGGGTAAGTAAGAGAAATTTATTGCTTTTAGCTATTTAGTGAGTGATTCTGATATGGAATGGGACTGTAGTGATACGACTATACGCATTAAATAACCTTGAAACACAATTTTTGTTCGAATAAAAAGAAAAAAGATAAAACAATTGGTTAAATATTTTGACAGTGACAAATGAAAGTTAGGTACGTGGAACCTAGATGATTATCTTTGTCATTACTTACTGTGAAGGCGTTATATCAAAATACTGGTGAACGTCAATACAAAGTAAACACAGATAATATGTAGAACAAACCATAACTAGCCGCTATTATGAATGTCATAACAATACACAAGTAGTATGCCACACTTGTGTAAACTCAAAGAGAATAGGTAATCAAAGTTGTTTAAACAATAATATTCCAGTATCTGCAGAGTAGAAACTACAAAATATTTGTTATTCAATAAATAACTACAATGATTTCGATCACAAAAAAAACCTGAGATTCACCATTATGTGAATTTTAATTTAAAAGTAATGACGACCGAGACGCTCTTCCGATGGTAAGAAATAACGCCTGTCCATGACCATTGCAGCGATACACAGAACTTTGAGTAAAAAAACAAAGTCTAGGGTATCGCTGATTTGGCGCTCATTACTTTGAGACATTAGATGGTTAGTCTCAACAGCCCAGTAATTTCGCTAGCTGCAGTACCCTTCAAACCTGAACACAGTAACACAAGTTTACACACTACTGCTTGGCGGCAGAATATCTGGTACTGCGGTGGTACCTACCTAGACGACCCGCTAAGAAGACCTACCACCAAGTATTACCAATAAGTAATGTGTGTCAATTTAATACACATTTTGAGTATCATTTTCTCTTTAAATTTAATTTTTCTAGGCCCGTAGTCAAATTTTATTAAAGATATTAAAAATTGTAATGTACTTTCTATATAGAGGTTCCTATGATTCACGATCGTATCTTGTCTTAGTAGTTTAGAAACATTTTTACAACATTTTGTAACTGTTCATTTCATTATTTTGTTGCAAATGCTTTGATAGCAAACAACGCCAAGAGGATCGATCGACCTTACGTAACAAGTTTATTAAGTTACTGGCCCTTGCCACTTTTTTCAACTACACTTAACCAGCTAGCTAGCTAGGTAGCACAAAACCGTTAGCCGACATCAGTTTGCTAGGTAATTTCATCTAAGTTCTTTTTAGATTTAAAAATGACGTTATTTGGACGTGGGTACGTCTTTTTTGTTTCCAAAGTGGATGTCAATTCAGACTGATTATCAAAATCGAGGGATACATTTCGGTGTTGCAGCTACATATTTTTTTTTTTATATTCAAAATAGGTTTGCGTTTGACCACATGGAACACGCTTACTTAGAAGAAACCTATTTACTCTTGATTTGAAGACACCCATATTGTTCCTAACAGGAACACATACTCCGGCAGAGAGTTCCACAACGAATACATAGGGAATATGCACTACGTACTGATGACGTTTTGGTCGCTTTTGTCTGGCCGTCCGGTAGTAGAAAGGTATAGGGGGAACCAAATTGTGAATAACTGAACAAATCTATAATATCTGATTTATGAACATTCTATATTTGCACCACTCGATAGCTAAAGGATACGTTACATTGAATATAAAGATTTGAAAAATTAAAATCCGAAAAAGTTCTTAGTATGTTCTAATGTTCAAAAATGTTCACGCACACATGGCCGTGTCCAAAACACAGCCACATCCCATTTTTTTTAATAAATTCTAAAATGTGTATTTCATCAGAAAGTTATTGTCTAATCAAAATTAGTTGTTTTGATTTAAATTGAATAATATTTTTTTTATTTAAGGATTTATTACAAATTCATGTTAAAAAAGATATGATCTTTGAGCCTTCTTTTTTATATCGCTCTTTATGCATTTTGTCATTGTTGTATTTCGTTTTTTTTTAAAGTAAAAGTTGAAAAATCAATCAAAATAGTAAGTCACTAGCTAGTCATATAAAAGTTAGAGTCAAGTCATGTTCTAGTGAAGTAGTGACAACTTTACTAGAAGCTTCGAAGGAGTTTTTGAAGGAATTATATCAGCAAAGTTATATCACTTTCCCACACTCGTGCGCGTAATTCAACACTTTGTGAACAAAACACCTCTATTTTTATGCAAATCATACATACTCGAATAAATTTAAGTTTTAGATAATAATATTGCGGTGACATTACTTTACCGCGTTCCCGCTAAAACTCTATTTAAATTTTACATTACCCGAAATAAATAATAGGTTCTTTTACTGTTTATCTCCGCCTATTTTCCTTTATACAAACGTTAGACTTTCGCTTAAAGGATTCTCTGTTTGTATGTCGTCGTGCGGTCGAGACATGGGCTCTGAATTGTTATTTTAAAGGCATATTTTCACAGAATTACGTGAAATAACCTCAAGTATTTGCGTGTATATATTCGCTGTGAAGTCGATTAACGACATTTCGACGGAATTTAGCGAACTTGCTAAATTACAAAACGTTAAACTGAAATTTTGATTCCATTCCGCCGACATGTTCTTGTACAAACAACCATGATCACATGGAAATGTTACCGAGCAGAACAACAAATGTTGACTCGTACAATTGGTTAACTCGGGATAGTCTTATCGAGATAACACAATATATTTTATCGACATGCCTTTGTGCCGACCCCATGTTTGTACTGTTTATGAGTTTTAGAATGTTTAGCCTGTCACTGCAAATTCAGTATGGGTACTTATTACTCGGTTAAATATTAATACGGAATTTATGATGTTCCCTAAATACTTTGCCCGGACCTTTTTCATAGTTTCTTCGAGCTTTTGTATAGTTTCGCAAACGTATTGTGTGGCGACGTTTCTCTGGAGCCCTACTGCGCGCAGGTAAGAATCCCTCATACCTTTCAAGAATCACAAAGAAGGCAAGTGTATAGGCGTACTTTACCTGCGGAGATCAAACATTAAAATTTACTTTGATATTTTTTTGGATTTATTTACGTGAACTTCATTTTTGTTACTTTGTTAATACGACAATCCGGAAAGTTTGAACAGATTTTGGGTAGAGTTGCTAAGAGATCTCAGATATATGACTGCAAGAAAAATGTAGGTATCTAACATTTATAAAGTAATTTTCAATTCTTTCCTTATTATCCCTCCATAAATACTTTAGGATCTTCGTAAAATGTTATCGAGATATTATTTTCTTCTGTCAATTTTACAGTTATTGGAATCTTTATTCGACAAAATATTACTTTTCGCATCTTCATTTCGGATTCCAAAATGGATAATAAATATCCTAGACATTTCATATTCAGCTATCTAGTCCCTAGCGAAGATGACTGATAGAATACTTGTATAGTTTTTTGTTGTTAATACATACTTATAATACATTCAGAACACCCAGACATTTCTGGGACAAACATTTATGCTTATCACAAAAATGTTCGTCCTGAGTGGGAATTGAACCCACGCCCATGAAACAGATACATTAACATGGCAGTCATTGAAACCAGTTTTAAACTAGTTTCGATTCAATAATGTTAAAATATGAATTTCATGTTATTCCTCCTTAAATATGACAGCATACTTATTTATTGAGCTTGTGTTTTTATGCTTCTCTGATAGTTTGAAATATATGAATATGTTTACAAAATATACATATAAATATGATCATATTTCAGAACTTTAAGTAACACAAAAAAATCCAAGATATCGCTACTTTGGAGTACATTTTGATCCGTGATTTGCCTTGTCTTTCCAATTGTATGTAGCTATTCTAGTCAACATAGAGGTAGTTATTTTGGTCAACCACTGGACAACCTTTTTTATAATTAATAATGTAATAGGCTTGCGTTTGATTGCCATCCTGTAACATGTTACGTTACGGTCTACGACGGAGCAACGTAACCTATAAGATTCACTTGCGACTTAAAGACACCTGGATTTATCTGTATCTATCATAGAACACATACTCGGGCAGCGCAATTTACTGCTTAGAGGGTTGCAATAAAATAAATTTAAATAAATACTCTTTCTTTTGAATCAAGATTTTATTTTAAAAAAGTGTCTCAGTACGTGGTGCCAGCTCTTACTCTTAACATAGATTATATTATCTAGTACTTTAGGCTGGCCTATCAAATATAACAGTTACCTCGATTCCACCAAAAGTACTTAATACTAAAATCCTAACAAATATACTAACCCTATAATTATAATAATTATTTTCTCTAAAATTACACTGTTGCCTGGATTAAAACCGAACAAATCATATTAGGTAAATAAAAAAATATGAAGGGCGAAAATGAGATTTAATTTCAAAAGTTTTAAAACGTTGCCTTTTTATTAACATTTTTGGAATAAGTACCAATGAAATCTAGTTTGGACATTTACCCAATAAATCTGACCCAAACATTCATTATTAAGGTTTGTTCAGATATCTGTAATATTATTATGACTCATTGTAAGGGTTATTGGTTTTATATACTGCCTTAGGACTTATATATACCGGGTGTAAGGGAAAATATTACGAAAACTAAGGCTATGCGACAGGGCGCGGATCGCTTTTTGAACATTTTATCGAAATAAAAGAATCGTTGTATATAAATATCTTAGTTTATATCGACAATACTTGCGGTACAACACAATGACGACGCATCTCCGCGCGGGGGAACGGTATCTCTTCAATCGGTGCCTCATTTCTGAGGATCGTAGTCACTGGAACCTATTAGACAGACAATCTGCCTCTATCGACTCCAGCCCGAAGTAGCCCTCATCACCTGGTAGAATTTAGAAGAGGAGGTGGCTTCTTTCACAGGTTCAGACCGTGTTAGCGACCGGCCTTGTGTTCTCTTTCCTTTGTTGGGTCTCAATATCGAGTTGGGAAAGAATAGACACATTTGTGCGTTTGGCCATCCATGATATACATACGTAGCATTCGCATCCAGCACCACATTACGAAAGCATCTGTTCTCTGTCTCTCTCTCGCTCGGATTCTCCACGTTTCTACGCCATAGAGGATGATCGGGAATATTAAGGCGCTGACTAACCGAGCTTTCGTTTTGTAGCTTATTCCCCGATTTTTCCAATTTCCGCCATTGAACGGTAGATATTAAGAATTTAAAAAACGCGGCCTTGCGCACCGACTCGTGGCGTAGAGCAGTGTGAGAACCGCCTAAGACAGACGATAGTGTTCGTAATTCCTTGTAATGTTCCTGACACGAAATGATTAAAAATACCGAGCTAGAAAATAAATATTTTATTATTTATTATGATTTTTATCTGTACAACGTCGCTGGCAAGAATTTGTTGTTCTAATTCCAACATTCTCCTTACACCCTGTATGTATATAGAACATTACTCCACTCATTTACAAAGAGTAAAAACAACAAAACAAATTAAAAAAAAGTACAACGGAATATGTGTATATTCCTTTCCTTTATTTTAGTTTCCAAAGCTATTGAGACTTGCCATCGAACTTCCCAAAGTAATGAACGCCAAAGCCTAAAGCGACTACGCCCTAGAGTTTAGTTATAGGTACCACTGCAATGGTCATGGACAAGCGTCATCCCTGTCATCAGGAGAACATCATTTGTCTCATTACGTTTACTTTTAAAAAATATGTGTAAAATTAAACTATTAACAGCTATTAATATCCCACTCATACCACGGGTTCCTACACTTACGCCGTTTAATTTTTACTTATGTAGAACGTGTAGCAATTACTTTCTTGACCGTCGTCTCAAAGTGGCCTGTCCGTCGGTAATCTACCTTCATTGTACGAACCGCTGTACAATAGAATTAGCTGCCCGAGTGAGTGTTCCCTTATACAATCTCTGTGCCTTCAAGTCGCAAGTGAATCGGTTTCTTCTAGACGAGCGTGCTCCACCGTAGACCGCTACTTTGCTTTACATCTGGCGAGTTAGCGGTCAAACTCGAGCCTATTTATAATTTCTTTACAAGGGGCGCGAGTGTAAAATACTCACTGCTCTGTATAATTAAAAATAAGTAGGTCAGGTCGGTAGGACATAAAATAAATATTAGATGACATTTTCACATAGCATCATTTACTACCAAACTAAGCAACGCTTGTCATATAGGTACTAAATAACTTATTACTTATATTTGTTCGTATGTATATATTTAGAATGAAAATACACAGAATCAGAACAAACATCTATGTATTTAATTTAACTAGCCTATAGCTGGCATTAATAAATGTTTATTTTGTTGTTATTACTTTTACCCAAATAGAAACATCCAACACAGATCATATAAATGTATTAACCAGTTAAATATCTATGTATAACAATTTATTTTCGACATTCATGAAATCTGAGATATCATTAGTTATACTTGACAGAACTTAGAATTTCTGAATATATTTCGATAATGTTTATATTCTACGTTAGGTAGGATATCACAGAAAGTAAAAAATAATCGACTCAGAAATAATATCACGACTTAGGTTATCTTATTTTTTTATATTTTACCTACGTAATATAATTTTATCTGAAAAATTACGTAAAAGTCTGATCGTAACTATCTAAAAATGTTTTCTAACGATGGAACCAATCCGAGAGTTACTTCTGCCCAATCGATACTATTCACATTTGAATTAAAAAAATATGTGTATTTGCATAAACTAAATACATTTACCTACATGCGAGGTATTTTTACGGAGATCTTATTAACCATCCGCAAATTATCTACGAACTAATTATACAAACAAACAATAAACCTATTAATAATTATTTTTTCAATTGCTGGCAGGCTATGTGTTTGACTACAGCTCACCTGATGTTAAGTGACGGTATGGTCGAAGATGGTAAACACACCTAGCCTGGAATGGAACTGGCTCTCAAGTGAGGCTGCCGGAACACACCGTTAGATGCTTGGCGGCAGATTTAAACTTGTGGGTGGTAGCTAGCCAGCCGAGTACTAAAAAGTACTCTACCACCACGCTATGGCTTCCTCACGATGTTTTCCTTCACCGGCAGCTCAAGCTCATTGTTGGGATTTGAACCCATGCGAACCGACCGCGCTAGCCACTGAGCTATCATCGCTACAAAATTATGCTATGTTTAATGTTAAATTATGCTATTACGCTATGTTTATTTTTCTTCCACTGAGAGTGAGTTTCGCTCCATTCGAGTTCTGAAATTTATTTTAACCTTTTTAGGGTTGCGTACCTCAAAAGGAAAAAAACGGAACCCTTAATTGATCACTTTGTAGTCCGCCTGTCAAGACCTTCTATCTCGGGAACGCGTGGAGGTATCGCATTGAAATTAAAACCATATACGCAGATCTGTAGTCCCTGTGAAATAAAATCAAACTTTTATTCGGTTAATGTAAAAAAGTTACAGCCATTTATGTCGCAATAAACCGCATATTTCGACACTCACAAGGGAATCAAAACTTACTACTTCTAAGGTACTTCCTGTTGACCTAGAACTCTGAAATTTGGCAAGAAGCATTGTCTTATAGTAGATACATACGTATAAAGAAAAAATCCGAAAATTGAACATTTTTAATTTAATCACAACCATAAACTTCAAAATTCGATTCCCGAACTATTTATCATACCTACTCGTATTAGTTTGTACGGAAACCTCGGTGAGGGAGTCTGACTCGCATTTGTCCGTATTTTTTTTCTATCAACCTGACAAAAATTAAGTACATATTATTTATGAATAAAACTTGACGAATCAATAAATTAGCCAGAGATTTTTGAAAACTACAATTCTTACACTTAATTACAGTTATCACCTACTTTATTTTGCAAATAATTATAGTAATAGTTACCTCCTTTTCTTAAGATCATTTAAATACAGATCCATCAGGTAAATACATAGATATCTAGATTTTTAAAAGATAGGACACCAGAAGTTACTAAACGTCATCTTTTAGCGTCAAAAAAATCTTGATCCGATCTCTACCAAACTTCAGAGGACCACCCGCTGGGCCAACCTAAAAATTTTACTCTGGTAATTGACGTGGTTGTGGTGATTGATAAATGTCTATTGCCTAGAAACTTCATCAAAATCGGTTACGCCGTTTTGGAGTCCATGGGCACATCGATTTTAATATAATTTAGCAAAGTTTTTATAACTTAGTTTTTAATCCCGTTTACCTAAGAAGGATAACTACCCTTTTGCACGTACTTATGTGAATAATGGAGTAATTCGTTTTTTCACCGTATCTCTTCAATCAAATCAATTTATTTCATCGGTCCGAAACAATATATATATTTTTTTATAATTACGTCGTTGAACTTTGACTATATGTACTAAGATATAAATTTTGCTAACTGCTAAATAGCGTACAACTAACCTCGGAATTTAAAAGCTTATCACAACTTTATACAAATAACACCAAACCTCTGAAGTTCCACTCATCCTCAAAATTATAATAGAATAAATATTACATAGTACATTTAGTAGGTATCAAACGAGATTTCAATTCTATAAACCGGTGTTGGTCCGAATTGTGACGACCGTTAGCCGCGGCACGGCGCGCCCCAGCGGCCCACTAAAGTCTCTCAGAGTTGCCACCATATACCTACATGCTGGAAAAACCTTTAGATTTACCGATGTTTACCTCGACCTGTGCATTCTCAAGTAGCTATTTCCGTTATCCGCTATACGGTAAAAGAAATGCAAAATGCAATTACGTTTGTCGATATGAAGCTATGTCAGTTTTTTCAGCTACTGTACATATGTATAAACAATGTACTTAAATACATTTCATACGGCGCCATCTAGCCGCAAACTGAGCAAAATTTCAACAATAAAAACCAGGTAACTGATATAATACTTCTATACTTTAGCGATGATAGCTCAGTGGTTAGCGTGCCCGGTTCACACGCCCAAGGGTGTAAGTTCAAATCCGAACAATCGGCTTGAACTGTCAGTGTAGGAAACCATGGTGTTAGGGCACTTCCTAGTACTCAGCTGGTTAGGTACCACCCTCAAGTTGAAAATCTGCCGCCAAGCATCTAACGGTGTGTTTCTAGCTCAAGAGCCAGTTCCAATCTAGACTGAGTGTATTTACCATTTATCAGGTGAGTTGTGGTCAAACACCAAGCCTGTCAACCATTAAAAAAAATACTTTTACGACATTCTGAAGCAGATCTACACATAAATGTTTGTACAAATATTTGTAAGTTATGCGTTTTATTCTTTGTCCCTATGTATTGTTAATCTAAAAAGCGGCTTTAAATTAATCGCATTAAAGCCACGGGTGGATCGTTTTCTTTTAAACAAGCGTGATCCATTCGCATTATGACTTAGCTTATGGCAGTTTAAAACGAGCCTATTTTGAAATTGAAAAAAATAATGAAGAAACAGTTTACTTAGGATATACATATATTTTTCCGGGTATTGGCGAGTGATGTATAGCAACCCCATTCTCGAAACAACTACCAACTTATTTGTGCTATTGGCTTGAATGTGGAGCCACCATCGTAGTTATTGAGTAATACTAATAGTCTCCCGAAAAAGTAATAGTTCCCGAATTTGTTCAACTCCATAAATAAGTAGGCCAAGCTGTAAGTACCACAGCTGGGTTCCGATTGCCCATAATTACTCCAAGGGCCAGACACTAAGTACTTCGTCTTACCTACATTAACGCTTTAATGACTTGGAAGTCTTAGAACCCTTTTAGAGCGAGATTTCGCCCTGCGCCCTGAAAACTTTATTGAGTACTCAATTGAGATGTTCTTTAATTGAGTACAGGTGATGTATTTACAATTACCATGTATATTTTATATAGGAACGTATCATAATAAATAATAACAATAATAAATATCGTAGGACATTTCACACAACTCCATCTATCCCCAAACTAACCAAAGCTTGTAGGTACTATAGAATCTATGTATATAACTGTTAGAATACTTACATACTTTTTTTTGTAATTATTAACTTATATTACCTACATACAGAACACACAGACATAAAACAAACATTTATCGTCACATAAATATTTGCTTTTGTTGGGAATCGAACACACACCCTACAGCTCTTGAAGTTAATATATTACCAAATGAGCTAACAGGGCATTCAATAATGAAGACATGTGATTAATTAAGGTCGTAACACTATCAACGCTGCCTCGCCTTAGGGTAAAACTTTTAGAAAAAGATTGAGAGGAGAAGCTTTAAAAATGTTGATTAGCCCACGTTCATCATCATCATCATTATCAACCTATTATAGTCCACTGCTGAGCATAGGTCTCTCCCAAGATACGCCGCTCAGCCCGATCTTTGGCTTTTCGGTTCCAGTCTGTGCCAGTCTTACGTATGTCGTCACTCCACCTAGTCTCAGGGCGTCGTATACCGATTAGTGGTCTCCACTCTAGAACACGTCTACCCCAGCGTTTGTCGGTTCTGCGATAAATATGGCCAGCACTCTGCCACTTTACTAATACGCTAAATTATGTCGATGACTTCAGTTTTCTTGCGAATTACTTCAATCCGAATACGATTACAGAAACACCGAGCATAGCCCTCTCCATAGCTCGCTGAGTGACTTTGAATTTATGAACCGTTCTAGCTGTGAGCGCCGCTCGTAGGCCATAACGGGTAGAACGCCCTGATTGGAAACTTTTGTTTTGATTCTGCAAGGTGTGTGACGAAAAGACTCAATCTACTTTTCTGAAAACTACCCAGCGCAACTGAAATTCTTGTCTTAATCACACTTAATCATTTTCTTCGCAACCAAACGGTTTACCTTATTGTAAGTTCACCGTCGCCTACGGGTTTAATAGGTACCTATTTCGAACGTCTGCCCTAGGTAAATACATATATTTTTTAACCGACTTCATAGTCCATGTTGTAAGGCGTTAAATTGAAAGAATAATAAACAAATCGAACTGAAGCGTGTTTGATGCTATATATGTATGCGTTTGTATGATTCGACCTCAACCTATCGACCTCGCGGGATGAGTTGGCATTCATTAATTTTATTATTTACATATATCGGATAGACCTGCTTGTATGTTAGAATGTATGTCTATGTTATGCTATTTAAATGTAAACCTAATCCTGCTGATGTTTCATGCTTATTATTGGCAATATTGGCACCCGTTACTTTTTTTTTTTAATTGGTGACAGGCAAGGTGTTTGGCCACAACTCACCTGATGTTAAATGACTGTGTGGTCGAAGATGGTAAAGCACACCTACCTTGGAATGGGACTGGCTCTCAAGTGAGGCTGCCGGAACACACCGTTAGATGCTTGGCGACAGATTTTCAACTTGAGGGTGGTAGCTAGCCAGTCGAGTACTAGAAAGTACTCTACCACCACGCTATGGTTTCCTCACGATGTTTTCCTTCACGGACAACTCAAGCTCATTGTTGGGGTTGGAACCCACGCCCTTCGGCATGCGAACCGACCACGCTAACCACTGAGCTATCATAGCTATAAAATTGTGTTTAGTTTCTTTGTTACTGGTGTCAAATACTCTCTGTATCTGTTACCTACTTACCATCACACAGAGAACATATTATATATACTTTGATCTACCCATCAAAGTGAACCAATTCCAGAATTCGGCTAAATTCGATGAAAAATAAATGAGACCTACGAAATGATTCATGGAACTTGATAATTTTTATTTATTGTTTTTTTTTTGTTTGGGTAGGTAGGTGTTTGACCACAGCTCATCTGATGTTAAGTGACGGTTCAGTCGAAGATGGTAAGCAAATATTGCCTGGAATAGAACTGACCTGAACTCAAGTGTAAGTTTACACTATCAGTCAATGACCGTTTTGTTACTCGAAGTTCTAGATACCACTGTAACGGCCATGGACAAGGTTATCTGTTATCATCAGCAGAATATTTCGTTCGTCTCATTGTTCTTTATTACATAAAAATGTTTCTCTAAAAATGTCCTCTGTTTTACGATAATTTTACAAAATAAAATACACTTCACGTACATACGTCTTGGTTCCTATTTCAATTCCAAACTTCCAATGAGACAGAAAGGCTAGCATATCGAATTGCGAGAATAATGAAGGATGAGCAGCGGCGGGCGGGAGGGAGTAAATGACAGCTGCTTTTTTTTAAACATATTTAGTTACCGATTGCATACTACATACTCTTCGCAAACGAATATGCTAGGGTTACAGATCTTGACAGCTCGCGCAGACACGGCAAGCTTAGTAATAGAGTCCCGCTGAACACACTTCCAGTATCGAACCCTAAAAAAGTAATGGTGAGGAATTCGGAATTCCAAAGAAGAAATTTAATAATACTGGGCGGCTTCAGTTAACTCTATGCTTATTTTTCCATGCCATAAATTGAACATAAAATGAATGAATTAAGTTTCCTACCATCCTATCAACTTTATATCGGACCAATAAAGTTTATTTTCGGTCACAACGCTATTACGACCGAACGGGAAATACCTTCAATAAATATAAAATGGACGTTTTATCAAAAAACTAAAAATGTTCATTAAGAGTGCTTTCGAATTTCGCTAATGGATAAGAATGTTGCGATTACGTCAGTGAGATATTTATAAAAGCTGTGTCGATTAAACAATACAAACGGCGCAAATCAAATCTGGATTAATCCCGACTCCTTTCCCTTTAATTTATAAATTGGGTTTGCCTGTTCCGAGATCAGCAATTAGCACATTTCTCAAATACATGCCCGGGAAGTTAATCCCGACGGACTGCTTAAGGCGGGCTTGTAGCACTTCCAAAACCGTCTTACTTATTAAGCTAAATACTGCATTAAATAAGATAGTATTTAGCCGAGCAAAAACATTGCTGTTACTGAAGTTCGTGTCCATTATTAAGGATTTTTAATGTAATATTAGATAATCCAATAGTAAGCCCATGACCTATCTTTTTAGGGTTCCTTACCTTAAAAGGAAAAAAAAACGGAACCTTTATAGGATCACTATGTTGTTCATCTCTCCGTCTGTCAAGACCTATCTCGAGAACGCGTGGAGGTATCGAGTTGAAATTAAAACCATATACGCAGATCTATAGTCCCTTGCAGCTGGAAAGTTACAGTAAAAGTTAAACCGCATATTTCGACATTCACAAAGAAATCAAAACCTATAGGGTATTTCCCGTTGACCTAAAACTGAAATTTGGCAAGAAGCATTGTCACATAAAGGAAAAAATCTAAAAACTATACCTACATTTTTAATTTAATCCCAAAAAAATAGGGCCTTAATGCAAGGAATGAGAACAAGAATTTATCATACCTATCAGTTTGTACGGAACCCTCAGCGGCGAGTCTGACGCGCACTTGTCCGTGTTTTTTTATGGTTGACAGTGCACGCCTGGCGTGTGAATCGGCCGCGCTAACCGCTGAGCTATTTTAGCCACAAAATCTTTTCTACCCTTTAAAATCTACTGGGGATTCTTTTTTCTTTTAGGGATACTATTTTTATTCCCCCTTTTTTGGCTTTTAATGTTGATTCAAATATTGGAAGTGATGTTCGTAAACAAAATTTTGTAAATTAACTAGAATTAACACATATCATATAACTCATTGAATGTATTCATATAAATCATATCTAGCAAAGAACTTTAGAACAAAGATGATCATTGATTTAAAAACAAAATATCTCTTGCCAGAATTTTTAATCAGTTTGAAATCGATACCAAAACAACCCTTAAAGCGAGAGCGAGACCAAACTGTTCTAAGGAGAAATGTGGAAATTAAACGCTGAAGTCGTATAAAATAGTTATAGCTTATAGCCACCTACTCGAGAACATCGCATGAAGCGATTTGGGCGGCCGGCTCGCGAGATGGTCTAATAAAATAAAGTTATGTTAATGCCCAATCTGGAATATTGATGAGGTATATATCTGTTATTGGGATTTGTAAGATTAATATTACTCAATTAACCGGTGCCTGGCAGTAGGTTATTTTTTTTAACAACACCAATACTTAGTACGTTTCTATACGAGTAGATTCTGAAATAGTTTGTTTTTGTTTTCTGAGTTTTCGTAATTTGACCGAAACGAATTGATCGACGATTGATGTCCAAATCGATAACTTGTAAGTACGCTTCTTGAGTTTATGCCATATACGCACGCATATTATGGTCTCGTTTAGAAATACAGCAAATACGCAATTTAAAAAAACTATCTAGTTTTAAAAGTCGCTGACCATAGAGGTTGCAAGCCGAGTATAGACTAGACGACTAGTGAGGAGTAGGGCGCCCGCATGCTCCCACGGTCTCGTCTTACGGCTCAGGGACGGCGCCTACTTCGTGTTTCCCACTTGTGTCAGTCTTGCCATTATAATGCCGAACACGTGTGTATGTAATGCCATGTACTGATGTAAAACGAGAACAACGACACCGTTGTTTGTTAACGTCTTTTTATCGCCACATGTCTTAAACGGCCAAAGATTTAAATTATACCAAATAATAAGAAATCTGAGGGACTGACAACAATTTACGAGAGTTATGCACTACGGAAGCGATTAGAAAATGTATGGAAAGTGGGACGGCGCTCCTGACGGAAGTAAATGGAGATGGCTTTTTTTTTTTAACATTTGAGTATCGGCTAACTTTTTTAATACATACTCGTATGTAAGGTCGCATTTGACCTCCAACTGACCTGATGGTAAGCGATGATGTGGGCGAAAATGAATCACGTATACTTAGGCGATACCTACTTATTTATTCTGACCTACTACTACGTACGTAGTTCTCACAAATGAATAAATATAATAGAGTCGCAGCTAGTAACAGTTGCTGCTGCTACTTATTGGCGCGGAGCTCGCAGGAAATTATATTTCAAAGAATCAAACACGGTAAATATGTAGCTGACGCACATTATTACAGTTTCACTGAGCACTGAAAGGCTGGGTATGGGGCGATTGCATTGATGTGTTTCATTGAACGCGTATGGAACCTTTAACATTTCGAGAACCATTTCTTGGATTGGACGCGATTTATTTGAAAAGAGAGAATAGCACATTTAAATGAAAATCTTTAAAACAAAACCCTTGTTTTCGTCCATCGGTTTGTTGACACTTTCACAAATCGTATCTGAATCCAGTCGAGTGGAACGACGAAATTCGCTGAAGATAACAGATGAAAAGACAGTATCTTTATTTAATCTGTTCATAAATTATCATTCTTCAGCTACCGACATTAAAATGTAAATAGGCACTTTGGCACGAGAAGTTCGAGACCCCCGGTTTACGAGTAGGTAAATAGCCCAATTCTAGAGAACCGCTGTTCCTTTAGCGAACTTGACGTGATTTGTACTTATCTAATTTATATATTTACGGAGGTAGAGGGCTTGTTTAAATTTACCTCTAACATGTGTAAACCGCGGAAGGATCAGGAATACTTAGAGGCATTTAATGAATGTGGTGCGTACGTAGGCATTCAGTTGTATTTAGGTGTTTGTTTACCGAATGACATTGTTGGTTGTTTGTGGTAAATTATACCCATTTAGGGGCAGGAAAATTTCACTTGCAGCGATGATAGTTTAGCGGTTAGCGCGGCCTCTTAGCACACCGCAGATTCAATTCTCAGCAAGAGCTGCAGGAAGGAAACATTAGCATGGTGGTAGGATATCAACTAGTACTTAGTCGGCTAGCTACAGTCTATTTCAAGTGTAAAAATCATCTGAGGATATGTTCTAGTACTATTACTTGAGATTGTCTTCCCAATTTAAGTGTACTTACCCAGTCTTAGTCAACATGTAACTACAAAAATATTCAATCTTACAGTAGTTATTTTTAAGCTATTATTAGACTTGGTTCTATGACCTTTACATCAAATTGTTTCTAAAGGGGTAGAAAACTAGAACAACCCTTTATAAGAGATTTCCAATCACGGTCCTGTTTCAGCTCGGAAGATGTTTTAGATTGTTCGATTTTAGTAATCATTTTAAGCTAGTATCTACTCTATTCGTATGAGGGACACGTTTCTAAACTATAGATTCTTAATATAGATTGTAATAACAGATCGAAGAAATGGTAAAAATGGTAATAACCTACTAAAAATTTCAGGCGTTGTATCCAATTATAATCCAATTGAATATTTCTTCAGTCGTACCCCCAAGTTAGCTTTGAAACATTGACAAGAATATTAACACCCCTTAACTTGCTTCTAAGTTCCAGGTTGTTAGGTTGATCCTGTATTATTTATACTAAAGGTAACAATCTAACCTATTTTAAACAAGGTAAATGTTTACCGTTGGCCTTGCCCGATAGCCGATACTGATTACATAAAATCGTTTAAGCAGAGACTTCGTTTACACTAAAACAATGATAATTATTTAGGTGTCCATGTTTTTATGTTGAAGGTAACTGTTACTCAGTCTGGTCCCTTTTCGGATCTATTTGTTTTTTGTTCTGTTTTACGGCAATCCGTTACAAAGAAAATTAATTGTTCTTTTTGTCAAGTTTGTTGCACTACTGTAATTACTAGGTATATGTAATGCCAAGAAGAATTTGTCAATTAGTTCGATTTAGATAATGCTTTCCGGTAATGTTTCATAATCTAAATATAATTCCACGTTTAACCACTAACTAGTTTGTTTGGCAAGCGATAATGTAGCCGAGGATAAAGCACACAGAATTCTAAGAAGGATGACGATTATCCATCACGAAGAAATGATAATTTATTTCTAAAGAAGCTCCGTCTATTATTTTGACGCTACAATAACAACGAAGTGGCCAACGTAAAGCTAAAACAGCCCGAAACACGCATAGAGAGTGGCGCCATCTATCTCCCCCGTTGGATGACATTTGAAAGTAGCTACAAAATACCGGTTTATCGTAACATATACTGTTTTTATGTAGTGTGATGTATCTGTATTTTTATGTTATACATAGTAATCTGTGACCATACCAAATAAACGTTTTTTTTTTTAATTGCTGACAGGCTAGGTGTTTGACCACAGCTCACGTGATGTTAAGTGGCGATGTGGTCGAAGATGGTAAAGCACACTTAGCCTGGAATGGAACTGGCTCTCAACTGAGGCTGCCGGAGCACACCGTTAGATGCGTGGCGGCAGATTTTCAACTTGAGGGTGGTAGCTAGCCAGCCGAGTACTAGAAAGTACTCTACCACCACGCTATGGTTTCCTCACGATGTTTTCCTTCACCGGCAGGTCAAGCTCATTGTTGGATTTGAACCCACGCCCTCCGGTATGCGAAGCGACCGCGCTAACCACTGAGCTATCATGGCTACAAAAACCTGTCGTCGTCGTAACCAAAAACGTTATGTCCTTGCTCTGACAGTCATATGATTTTGAAATAATAGCCAGATAACCACCACATAAGCATTTCACGTATAAACTAAAAACGATTGATTTAACGGAAGTATCGCCGTGTTATTTATTCAGGAATCAATCATAGAGTGTCCTAAATATTTGATAACAGAGTAAAAGTAGTAGCAATTAACTCATTAACATTGTCAACGTGGAGTTAGATAATTCATAGTTTCATACCGTCGATAATAATAGACACAGCAATGTTATTGAAGAGTTTTGTATATTCAAACGCAGTCGCTTAGTAAGTGCATGTATAGGCACTAGGTATAGAGTTAGAATTTCATATAAGTCGGATTCATATGTTAGATCTCCCGATTTGCCAGTTCTGGACAATAACGAATTGTTTTAACTAACTAGATGCGAAAACTAAACAATTTGGAAGATTTGCTTATTTAACAAACTGATGAGTTTAAGAATATAGAAAATAGAAAAAAGAAGGAATACTTGTAGTACTGATGGGTAAGGAAACTAATTAATGTTCAACTGACTCATTCTTACATTATACTGCTATAGTATTTCAAGATTCAGTAAAATTATCGAGAATTGAAAATAAATATTGTTGGTCATCGTTGTTGTGTATTATAATATAAATTAAAACGCATCATTTAGTTAAAGCGGTAAACCCTGTAAAGGAAGAACGTATTGCACAAACTGACGAGTCAGTGCAATTGACGTGTTCAGTAAACTGCTCAATTAGGCTAAGTGACGAGTTGAAGATATTTTGTGATAGAGACGAGTTAGGAAAAACTAACGACTTAGAGAGACGAGGATTAATCCGGCTCATGCAGAAACTTTAAGGTGTAAAAATGCCTAGAAGTGGAGACATAAACGACGGCGTTCGAATAATCTAAGCAAACAGATCGCGCTGCATTGCTCACGAGTGCGCGGCGCATTATGAATTCGTGTTGTGCGACATGCAAAGTGCGCATTTCTCGCAGAACCCACGCTGTTTATTCATGCATGCGCCCTGTTTGCCCGCAAAAATGCATGCTCGTGATTTTAACACCGGAATCTAATGCTGACATACTTTTCATAAGCCGGACATTTTTGTGGGCTGAAAGACACCATTTTTTCTAAACGATACTTTTATTGCACCGTGTTGTGAAACCTCTAACAAAATCATAAAGCACTCGTGAAATTGCGAGTTTATTTAATGCTCTGGAATAGAATAAAGTAATGGTCAGGCTTTGAATTGCGTGTTAGTGTTTTTGCTCGGCAAATATCAAAACAATTTTCTTCTCCAAAACAAAATTCATAATGGCATTTTGCTCTATATTTTGCTAGATTCCTTTTGATGCTGCAAGTTCATAAACGGCACAAAACTGCCATAATATGTGAAATATATTCGGTACGATAATAAAGTAGACGATTATTGTTTTGAATTTTAATTCGAAGGAATTAATGATGAAATTCATCAAATATAGTATAAATGTATACTGAAGAAATATCTCATTAAATTGGGCCAATAAACTACTGCTATAAATAGTGTTTAGTAGAAAGTTAGCAGGTTATACGTTAGTAAAACGTGACGGCAAAATAGAAGGTCATAGGCTTGGGGTGTAGGTCCTAAGCCGAAGAGGGATTATTGTACTCATCATTATGAACTATTTTTGCAATAGACACACCGGATCGAGAGAGAAAATCACTTGTTCTGTAGATATAGTAACCGGACCCATGATATTTTTTCGATTTGTGTTATGCTCATTATTAAAAATACATTTATGCCTTTTCGACTTTGTACACCTCAATCTTATAACCCTGTATAACTATCTGCCTAGCATATATGAACCGAGTTCATCTTTCGTTGTTTTTATATTCAACAATTTTGTTTTTGTGGCAATAGTCTTGCATTTTCTATCCAATCGTTCAGATACACAAAATGTTTCTTAGTTTTTCCAAGAAATGAAAGTATAGCAAATTGGATCACGTAGGTCACACTTTCCAAATATCAGTTTGATACCAGACAGTCTTACAGTTATTTTTTTAACCGGCTTCAATAAAGGATACCGATTCTCAATTCGATTCTTTATTCATTACTTTAGATTAATCCAACACTTTTCAACTGTTTTGCTGACGTCTTTTTCATTTAATTTTTTTTCTTTTACTAACTGTGATGCAGTAGTTTTAGAACCCGTACCAATAATATAAATAGTTTTGTCTCTAAATATTTAAGAACGTAGCAAATTAACAAACAAGTGGTAGAAGGCAAGTGAAATGCCACAACAAGGAAAAACAGACGGAAATTGGAAATTCCCACATGCTTGAAAAGCAGACTTTGCCTTTTCTGCTTATTAAAAAATGCAGTTTAATTTCCTTATTTGATTTTGGTAAAAGTATTCACGAAGTTATAAGTTTAGGGTATTGTTATCCGATATGACGTCATTATACGTATTAAAATTAACTTTAACAATATTTTTTTTTGGCATACTTCTAATATTGAGAAAAGCAATCATCCGTTCTGTAGAAAAACTTCGTTGACACTTGACCAGAATGTAAATAGTGATTATTTTTTCGCAATTTGAAAGTTGTGCCCATATAAAAAATTGTTCATGATAAGTACCTATAATGACAAACATAATATGCAAACCCTTGTTTGGTATAGTACAGTCTAATCTTATAACCCAGCTCTGTTGCCGTTAAAATCAGGAAAATGTCTCATGACAAGAACAGAATCCTATTTCCGTTTATGCAAGAAACTATTCATATTATGTTAGGAATAAAGCAACGCCGCGTTGTCAGACGTGTTTTCTTTTGCTTATCCTCGCATGGTCTTATTAACATATGCAATAATAGAGTGCTAATACTTTTAGTAGAGACGGTATGAGTCGACTTACAGAACTATTGAAATAGTACAGTAGTGTGCAATTGTTATTATTTTGCAGATCAGAAAACAATTCAGTGACATTACTAGGCATAAAAAAATCTAAACTTCTTACATCATCATCATCCTCATCCGTCTATCGTAGTTCACTGATGGACGTAGTCTCCCAAAACACGCCACTTAACCCGATCTTCAGCGTTTCGCTTCCATCCGCAGCCAGCTGCTGCTATCCTACGGATATCGTCTCAGAGCGTCCTACGCTACGTTTGGCATTTCTGCGACAGACATTCTGCGATATGTCCCGCCTATTGCCACTACATTCAGCTTGCTAATACGCTGAGTTGTCTGTGACGAAACAATCTGACATCCTGTGTACTCGTATAAGAGTTATTGTATTGTATTGTTTATCTCAAATTGACAATCATAGAGTTTTTAACTCTCTGAAAGGCACTGCGCTATCATCTACTAAGCAAGTGGCTCTCCTCCACACTGAGTTACAAAACAAATAGATACTTAAATAGAAGCTACATCGCATAAGTTGCCTAACAATTCATCTGTAAGCATTTTCATTCATCTTGAGCCTTTTGTAATATTTTTATGTCGTCAGCTCTGGATACAAAGTCTATGCTTTCGTCTAGTTCTTGGCAACATCCAAAGAAACTTTATTTCTATTTACAATTGGATTCTTTTCCAAACAAAACGGGTAAGATATTCAAACGCGCGGCTGCATCCGGAAAATACACAGTTTTCAATTATGTAGCCAAGTTTTTTGTTAATCGATAACATTGGTTTTTAGTTAAATTATTGCCAGATACTAGGTACTATTATTAGCGTATATAATGTAGTCTTATTTCGAAAAAAAATATAATTAAAAAAACCTTCATTAGGCACTACAATTTAGGGCATGAAAGGTACAAGGAGTAGAAGTATAATTATGCCATACTTAAATTATTCTGGAGTTATACCTTTAGTGTATATCCGTAAATCGTTCTCGTTACTACAAAGACGAGGCTTTAATGTAACTTAAAACAATTACAATTATTTTCCGAAATAAGCTTAAATCTAAAAATTCTATTTTTTTTTGCTCTCTCAATTTGGTATGTGTTAAATGTTTCTTAGATTTCTTACTTTACGTAATCATGTATTGTGTTACCTGAAAAAAAAATTTTTTTTTTCAACAACAATCAATTCAACAACAATATTTTTTTGATGTTAAAGTAATGAGACGCTCTCCTAATGGTAAGAGATAACGTCTGTCCATGACCATTGCAGCGATACATAGAACTATGAGAAGCAAAACCAAATACAGGGCATCGCTGTTTTGGCGCTCATTTCTTTGAGATAATAGATGGTTAGTCTTAATAGCACAGTAATTTCGCTAGCTGCAGTACCCTTCAAACCGGTAACCACAGTAATGTTTACACACTACTGCTTAGCGGCAGAATATCTGGTACTGCGGTGGTACCTACCTAGACGGCCTCCTGTTAAGGAGATCTACCACCAAGTATTTATAAGTATTCTATCAATTATCTGGTTCTTATAGTACAAGCTTAGCTTATTTTGGGGCTAGATAGTGATGTGTGAAATATTCTGCGATAATTATATATTTTAAGTTCCTCTCGCCAATCCAATTTTTTTTCGTAAAAAAAAGTCATCCCTATATACAGTATATACGGATTGCTCAATAGTCTAGCAAAAACTCTTTCGTTATATATAATTTGTTACAAAGAAACAATAAATCTAAAAGCAGCAATTCATTTTCGTGTACTGCGTGTGTATCTGTAGGTATAAAGCGGGGATTACACTTTTTTCGCTTCACGTCAACACGACAAACATCCCTCCATCCGAATAATATTTTTCATTACTTCGAGGCTTCTTGTGTGCTCTCGTATGTTTGGTTGCGGATTACTCTATATAAGATGAAGACACAAAAACCTAAATTAGCGTTGTTGTTAACATTGGGAACAGTTAATATTCGGAGAATCATTACCAAAATCGGCTTAAAATGGCATTGTTTTTAATCGCAGAAACGGTAATATTGTATACCCAATGTTTCGGAAATTATTTTATTGTTTTTCTTTTCGCTTTTACAATATACGTTTTATTTATTTATATAAGCATAAATAACGTAATTTCATCTAGAAATAACTCTGTTATTAATCACGTGATGAATTTGTGGTTGTTAAATTAAAATATACCACTCTTAACTACTCTTGTCAGGATATATAGTACTTCACTGCTTGTACTATATCTATAGGTATAGTAGCAGTCATATTTACATGTGTGACTTTTCACGACTCGTCGGCGAAAAGTTGACAAAGCATTTTAGCATGTCCATTTTAGCATTGTTATTAGCATTTAAGCAACGTTTATAAGTAGGGCCCATAATATCTATGAACCAAATAACTTCCAGAAAGACTAATTATAATAGCTCGCTGTTATTTTGATAGTAATTAATGCCTCTGGTAACTACTAACAAAAACGTTATAAGCTTCTAAAAAGAAGATCGTTATGAAAGACCAACTGCTTATTAGAGTATTATTATTGTAACGACCACTTCGATTACGTCATACGTACGTTACGCCCTTCTTCACTTTCAATGCTCGTTCACTACAATAAATACGTCAGGTACGGATATTTTTAAAGACATACCACTTTTGTACCACTTAACTTTAGAAAAAAAGTAAGAAATAGACAATATTATAGGTAAATAGATAGGTACGTATATTGTAGTAATTATAGATCGTATTGAACTTCTGATTAGATATGCGATATATAGCACACTTTCCCTCCGATAAATAACGACAAAACTTTGTTTATGGCGTTGCACTTTGATCATTTGCCAGTGTGTTCCGATATTTTCAAGTATTTAATGAAAAATCAAGTTAAATAATTTTGTGTCACAATCAAAGTCACATAAAGTAAATTAGAGTCGAGTCCGATAGTATGCTAGTAAAGTAGTGCTTTTCTAGCTTTGACAGAGTTTTGAAAGCAACGCGAAAAACATGCTTCATCGCTTTCCCAGATTCACGCCCTTGATTCAGCGCATTTTTTTATATGAACAAAAAAATTCGACAGCGTAGTTTTTCTGTAAACTCCCACTCTGAAACTTCTTATATATGTATATCTAAATTATTTATATGTAATAGTGACCTGGAGAGTTTATCAGCGTTAACATAGAATCAGATGTCGAGGGATGGATTTGTGCCACAGATTAAATTCTGGAACCAAATTCTTCAATAGTAGTAACCAGTAGCAGTGGTAGCGGCAGGCTGCGCACGCGACCTGATGTCATTGACCGCAGCGCCCGCGCCGCTGACGATGCCGTTGCATCCTCCGATAGCCTCAGGGTTCACACTTTTTTATTTTTTATTCGGCTATTCTTGAGGCAAATTTACAAATGATAAGATTTTTATTTGTAGATTGTTAAGTCATTTATTTATAATACAAACATGTCATCAGTGAAGTCCTAAGGTTAGTTGGTACAAGTGAAGCCCTTGCTCTTTGAACCAAGATGTGGCGGGAACGCGGAAAACGTTGAAATAGTTAAGTTTTATTTATAAAGTCACGAATTATTTGCGTGAAAGTGGGTAACTGATATAATAAATAAATATAGTAGGACATAACACACAGCGCCATCTGACCCCAAACTAAGCAAAGCTTGTGTGATGGAAGTCAGATAACTGATAAAATACATAAATACTTTTTTTTTATAAATACACACTTACAATATACATACAGAACACCCAGACACAGAACAAACATTTGTATATACCATAAAATGTTTGTCTTGGGTAGGAATCGAACCCACGCCCTACAGCTCTTGAAGCAGTTATACTACCAATGGGCCAATAGGGCTGTCATAATGTGGTTTAAACATGTACTTTCGTAATTGTTGCTATTAAAAATCCGTCGAAGCTTACAGAGAAGTCAACTCTACTTTACTAGGACTTTTTTTACTACTCAACGTTCCGTGTATCGCTGCAATGGTCATGGACAGGCGTTAACTCTTACTATCAGGAGAGCGTCTCGTTCGTCTAATTACTTTAACATTAAAAAAAAAACTTGAAAATATCGAAATACTTAACACTGGCAAAATGCAAAAAGTCCGTTGCCAAACTTAAAGAAGAAATCTAAGCTGACATTACCAACTACCATTAGTAGTAATAAAAACGCGGGAAACGTTAAAATAAGCGCGGGAAATCAATTTAAATTTATTTTATTGGTAAATAGTGATCACATAAGTACTTTGGATGTAAATTAATTTTATATTTTTTGCATAACATAGTATAAAGTGCATCTTATATCTCGGTAAGTTTTTTTGGATAGTTTTAACATAGAGAAACCACCCGACCCCGGAGGCAAGGCTCTGTTCCCGGAGGAATGTGTCCCATCAGCTGCATGCTTTATTACTATTTGTAACGATAACTATTATTAGTTTAAATTTAAAAAGTCAGGTTGTCACTTTTTAAATTAGTCTCAAGAAGGCAAATGAACAAAGTGCAATGTCAAAAACAAGAAGAATATGTAGGTATAATTGTTAGAACTAGCCAAGTCTATCTATACGTAAATTATAGTTAACAACAACCCCAATCCAAAGCATTAGACTATTAAGAATATCGCTTTGGTATCCGAGGAACGTATTTAATTATTGTGTACAGAATCCATCGATTTTGATTAAATTTCCCATCTATATTCAGACTGGCTAAGTTTTTTTATGTATAAAAATTAAACAGATGTTATAGCGATATGGTTCAAGCGCCACCTCTACGAATGAACACTCTCTATGATCCTCTCTATGAACACCGTCGTGGAGAAAAAAGAAACCTTTGTTTAGTTTTGGTCTATAGATGGCGCTGTGTGAAAGCCCTTCAATATTTACTATTATTATTTATTTTGTTTGAAATATGTTAGAATTTTGAGACCTTTTTAAATATAATAAATTTGTATGAAAATTTAACATACATAAAGTTATGAAACCAAAATATTGTATTTTAACATAAATATTTGTTTAAAATGATTGGCATGGCAACCCTGTTAAAATTCTACACACATTACAAGGCGCAACAAAGACAGCCTTATAGAAAATGAAAGAGATAGAATCTAAATCTAGAAGCGGGTTAAGAAAACCAGTTCTGGCTTTGTTTTCAAGGAGACTTATTTTAGTATGGGCCGAGCATGGGACGTGAAGGTTCTTTTGACCTATTTCATATAGGTACAAAATTGTGTTTTTATAAGGGATTTCTAAAACATATTACTAATAGTAATAAGGTACTAAACGCTACGTCGCGTCGTTACCTAATCCCTAAGCTATTTGTCAAATTTTTTTATGAAATGTATATTAAAATCCGGCCTCGCTAGTTGATTGATATGACGAAGGTATGTGACCTACGAAAAAATATTTAGAGATTAATTAATTATGGTCGTATGACTATAAAACCAATTTTTGCTTGTGATGTATGTAGGTTTTCTCGATAAGCTAAATACATACATAATATGATTTAAAATCTAAATATATATAACTCAAAAGTGACTGACTGACTGACTGACTGACTGACTGACTGACTGACATAGTGATCTATCAACGCACAGCCCAAACCACTGGACGGATCGGGCTGAAATTTGGCATGCAGGTAGATGTTATGACGTAGGCATCCGCTAAGAAAGGATTTTGATTAATGCTACCCCAAGGGGATAAAATAGGGGATGAAAGTTTGTATGAAACTTTTTCAATTTTAAACCGATCGGGCTGAGACTTTGCATGCATAAAGCTACTATAACGTAGGCATTTAACGCGGGTGAAACCGCGGGGCACAGCTAGTCTAAATATATATAACTCAAAGGTGACTGACTGACTGACATAGTGATCTATCAACGCACAGCCCAAACCACTGGACGGATCGGGCTGAAATTTGGCACGCAGGTAGATGTTATGACATAGGCATCCGCTAAGAAAGGATTTTGATTAATTCTACCCCCAAGGGGATAAAATAGGGGATGAAAGTTTGTATAAAACTTTGCCAATTTTAAACTGATCGGGCTAAGACTTTGCATGCATAAAGCTACTATGACGTAGGTATCTAGCGCGGGTGAACCCGCGGGGCACAGTTAGTTGTTTAATAAATTGTTGATTGAAGTAGCTTCTCATATGAAAATTGGTTCATCACATCATCAATATCTACAGCCCAAAACACTGATGGGCATGACGTCCTATCCCAAAGCACGCCACCACACATCTTTTTTTATCGTTTCCGTATATTGTCACTCCACTGAGTCTCGGGGCGTTCTATGATACGTTTGCCACTTCTACATAGGATAGGTGAATGTGCTGAGTAACATTTTTTTCCGAGCGCTACCGTGGTTTGGATAACGCGGTGCTTAAAATGGCACGGGCGTACTTTAAAAAAAAAACTGTTGATCCGATGGCTACCATACTTCACAAGATCAATCGGGATAAAAAAAAACGAACAGATTTTTTTAAATGTAAAAAGTAATGAGACGAATGAGACGCTCTCCTGATAGTAAGAGATAACGTCTGTCCACGACCATTGCAACGATACACAGAACTTTGAGTAGCAAAAGCAAAACAAATTTCAGGGCATCGCTGCTTTAGCGCTTACTTTGAGACATGATGGTTACTCTTAACAGCCCAGTAATTTCGCTAGCTGTAGTACTCTTCAGACCAGAACACAGTAATGGTCACACACTACTGCTTGGCGGTAGAATATCTGGTACTGCGGTGGTACCTACATAGACGACCTGCTAAGGAGATTACCGCCAAGTAAACCACAAGTAACAGAGGAAACTGCGAAGCGCAGTTATTAATACTATAGTCATACGAGTACGAACATATAATTTGATCTCGATTTTTGCCACCGAATGAAAAACATTACATTTCCGTCCGTGCTTGTCTCGTGCGCGTGTGACGGACGGGGTTAAACTTAAGCCCACCTCGAACGCTATGCTTATGAAATCTGCCCCAAAATACATTTTATTTCCTTTGTAAAACGGTCCAGTTAACATCTACAGCTACCTAGGAACGTTTTCATGTGGTCGAAAAAATATAAAAAAGTTAAATATTTTTCGTTTAGTACGGTTCTGGTAGATTTTATGCCACTTAACCTTTCGCGGGTTTAGTAACGAGCGCAAATTAATGAAATATAAATACCCTAGTTACCTAGGAATGATGTGTTTACGGTAAGTATCTTTATACATTAACAAAGCTTAGTTACCTACAAATTACTCTAAAAAGAGGTCTTGTGTCATAGCTAATCCTAAAATATGTGCCGATCTTATGGTGTTTATACTTTCTATAAATATATTTTTACTAATATTATGGAAGTATGTAGTAGGTTTTTTATTATATCGTCTAGATTAGACAAGATTAGCATTGAAGCGGGATGGGTGGCGTACAAGAACAGAGGCCTATATGGTCTGCAGTTGCCGATTACAGGCTGAGGAAAATAATGATGTACTAGATATTCGGCCTATTACGTAATTGCATCGCAAACTCAAAGTCAATTAAAGTTTCGATTTTTTTAATATACGTAGGAACATATTGTATGGAATTAGCAACAAAACAACACGAGATCAGTACAATTTTCAATTCTCTTTGCTACATTTGTGTGGTAATCTAAACCTTTTTTCTATTACATTTCAAAAGATTCGAAGAAAAGCTTTGTTGCGTATCTCTAACTACAAACTCTATGTTCTTTCTTATTGTAGAACAAAGAAGTATTTTATTTAAGTACTTAATCCAACCGAATAGCTGCCAGTAATTGTCTTGCTATTGTTCTGACCTTCTGTCAAAGTTGTTCTACTTTGCTTAAATTATGAAATAGGAAGGTAAACTTTCACAATGAAAAGAATCTTTATTCTGAAAGTATATTACCTAAACCTTGGTTGTTTTTAGGTCTTTGTTAACTTAAATAAAACAATTACAATTACTTGATGGTAGATCTCCTTAGTAGGAGGTCCTATAGGTAGGTACCACCGCTGTACCAGATATTCTGCCGCCAAGCAGTAGTGTGTAAACATTACTGTGTTCCAGTTGGAAGGGTATTGCAGCTAGCGAAATTACAGGACTGTTGAGGTTAACGATCGAAAGTAATGAGCGTCGGAGCAGAGATGCCCCGTGCTTTGTTTTCTTACTCAAAGTTCTGTGTATCTCTGCAATGTTTATGGGCATGCGTCATCTCTTACCATCAGGGGAGCGTATCGTTCTTCTCATTACTCATACAAAAAAAAAAAAAAAAAATTACCTAATACATTTGGAAAATTGAATTGGGTTGATTATAAATTGATTATAGTACTGTACAAACGGCAAGTCGACAGCGTACCTGGCATGCTGACATTGTCTTGAATCAACGATTTCTATATACCTAGCAAATAATATTAAAACAAAGAATTATCAAAGCGACTAACGAATCTTCGTGATTGTAAAAAAAGAAAAACTAAATATTTTGATTCAATCAATTTCTGTGCTGCTGTTGAGCTGAACGAAGTGAGTATTCAGATCACGTATCTAGCGTATCTAGTATGTGTGTGTGTGTGACTACTGTGTGTGTGTGTGTGTGACTACTGTGTGTGTGTGTGTGTGTGTGTGCCTTGAATGGAAATACTTAAACGGTCTTAACCTTACTTGTGTCCCTATATGATTATTATTTATTTTATACTTTATTTCACACTTATAAAATAATATGTACAAAAGGAGGGCTTAATGCTAAAGCATTTTCTGCCAGCCATCCCCAATTCCCTCAGTGTATGAGTTGTGGTTGTAGGTGCACATCAAAATTAATATATGTATACATATGTATAAATAAAAATGCAGCAGACAAATAAATATAATACTATTTAATCTATCTTATACCTTTAAACGAGCAATTCTTGTATATACATATGTATATTGTATATATATATTTATATAAATAATCTGAATCTCGGAAACGGCTCCAACGATTTTCATGATATTTAGTATGCAGGGGGTGTCGGGGGCGAAAAATCGATCTTTCATTTTTAGAAAACGTCGTTTAATCCGTGTTTTCAGGTAATGAAAAACCGAGCGTAGCTCGGTAATCCAGGTACTATTAATAAATAAATAATAAACTATTATAAAATATACACATAAATATATATAAACTTATAGAAATATGTACATCTTTGTCAGATTATGGTTAACTTGTACAATTGAAAATACAATAATATGAAAATGTCGAGAGAGATCTCTTTCGACCTTCCTCTCGCCATTTCGGTCCACGTCTTCTCACATTTTCTTTACGCTACGTTTACGTTACGTCTCGGGCCTGCAACATAGAATATCTAATAGGACATAATATGCTCTTTGAAATATTTCCTTCCTTTGAGTTAATAATAATCAATATGATTGCGAAGACAAGAAAGGTTAGGTATTCTTATTATATTCATGTTATTAAAATAGTAGGTAATTGGTATCAAATATTGAGTCGAAAGAAATAAAAGAAAAAATATTCGCAGAGAGAAAATTTTTCGTGTATCCGATTGCTTTTAGGGAAAATCTCGCAAAACAAGATTTAAAAATATGTAGGTCTGTGATGACAAAATTGAACTAGAAATATGAAATTCGATAGAATTGAAAGCTTCGCGTGGTACTACGCAGAAGCTCGTTATCGTGCTCCTAGTTTAATTGTTATAACAGCTTGTATTCGTATCAAATATTATATGTGTTTATAGATTTACAAGGTTATTGGTAATTACTTGACATCTCGCAGCCAACTTCCCTACTTTATAACTTTTATTCTAAAATTCGACATAGTTCTCTGCGAGCACATTTGTTTATATAGAATCCAAATGTTTTCCTAAATATTTTCACTATGGTATGGAATATAAATAAAGAACTATTGAGTCATCAAATTAAAGTTGTTCGTTATGACGACATTTCACACAGCGCCATCTAGTCTCAATCTAAGCAAAGCAGTACCGCGGGATCCAAATTATTAATAGAATATTTTATATAATTTTTTTGTAATAATAAATTTTGAATACCCAGATAGAACAAACATTTAAGTTTGTCATATGTTCATTGTGGGTGGAAATCGAATCCACGCCTGCTACAGCCTACAAAGCAGAACCAAATGAGCTAACAGGACAGTAAACCTTTAACGTGTTGTTAGGAAAATATCAATATCAGTATGTATATCTATCTGTTCAAACTCATCATCATTTCAGTTGTAGGACGTTCACTGCTGGACATAGGCCTCCTCCATTGACTTCCATAAAGACCGGGTGGAATCGGCTCGCATCCAGCGCGTTCCTGCGGCCTTAATGAGGTCGTCTGGACATCCCATGGATCCGTGGATTTGATCTCGTAGAGAAAATCCGAGCATAGCCCTCATCACAGCTCGATGTGCTACTTTTTAACTTATTCAATTTCATAGAATCTAGGAGTTTAGATACTTGCTGACCAATGTACTTCTAACTTTTGGTTATAATATAGAGTATAGACTTTGCAACGTTACGACTTGACAAACGTAGATTTATACATAAAACTAGCTTACGCCCGCAACTTCGTACGCGCTGACTTTAGAATTGAGTTCAAAGATAAATAATATATTATATAGAATTAATCAAAATCCTTTCTTAGCGGATGCCTACGTCATGACATCTACCTGCATACCAAATTTCAGCCCGATCCGTCCAGTGGTTTGGGCTGTGCGTTGATAGATCACTATGTCAGTCAGTCAGTCAGTCAGTCACCTTTGAGTTATATATATTTAGATAAACGTCTTCGAGACTGCTAAGGCAAAGTTCCTCTGTTCTATAAATGGTAATTTGGTGATGTTTTCCTCGGGTTTATTTTGTCTGCTTCCTCCCATCGATCGAACAGGTCAAACTGAATATACATATAACTAATGATGTACTGTGATTTATTAACTGTAAATTTATGTACTTTTTAGAGTTCTAGCTTCAAGTAGGGGTGTTTATTTCTGAGACAAGTTACTCAAGAAGTTGGGTTGTAATCTTTTCACTCACGTGGAATTGGCCCGTATTCTGACACAATCTCTTTTTAACACAATCACCTATAATTATTATTAATGAATTATTTCAGTTATAATACGAGTATAATCTAAGAAGTATATTTTAACTTATTTCTAATTTTCGTATTAATTTGCACGTTAGCCCTAAACATACAAACCGCTTTTTAGATATGTGTAGAACATACTTCAGTGTATAATCGCTACGATCTCACCATTGTCGTGTTTTGTAGTTTGTCTAACTATAGTACATGTTTTGTTTCAGTGGGGATATTATGCGCAGACGACGAGCAACACGATGCGCGGGAAGGCGATGACGTCACGATGCAGTGCCGGTTCGCTCTAGAACCTTCTGACGAAGAGTCTCTCACTTACTACTGGGTGCGGAGCACTGCCAGCGGACACGACAACGTGGCCATCAAGGACATCCCGCTCGAGACTAACTACCAGTGAGTACATCAAATCTTGACTTTTTCATGGTCCGGTCATTTTGTTACATAATCGATTTGCTCCTTGACATTCTGTAAAATTATCCTTTAATATACGCCGAATTACGAGCGTAAAGGTTTTTTTTTCTTCTTTATTTTTGACATTGCACTTTGTACATTCTGCCAGTATTGCAATTGCAATTAAAATTTTCAATTGTTTGATAACAAATTAAATCAATAAGTTTAAGTCACACAAAATAAGTCACAGTCACACACAAAGTAAGTTGAGACCAACTAACACTACATTAGATAAACAGTCACTTTACTACTGTCTTTAGAACAACTAAAGCTCTGTATGTCTTAAATTGCTGACATCCATTTTTATTAGAATAAGCGCTGACTCCAAGTAGTTAAAATTGATATTGACAACTAGGCCTGACGTTTTAAATGTTGAGTCTTTTATATAATTAATTGTCTGGGTGGGTTCGAGATCAAGAATAATTAAAATGGATAACTGAGATTTGAAATCGAACTTTACCATACTATTCAGTAAATACCATTCGCCATAATTACATTCTAGATACGTGTTTTGGCAAATATGATTGCTATAACGTTCAGACAGTTTCGTGAATATCTATATTTATTGCCAATGAAATGTATTTTATGTGCATTTAAGTAGATGTACTTGAATTAAGTATAGTATTTGTGAGAACATAAATATTATATAAACAGAAAGGTACAAATTAACTCGAGACGTAAACCTTGCCGGCAAAATGTGGAAACAATAGTGCTCATTTCCAATCTGCGTTGTTAAAGCACCTAAGTTCTAAAGCCATTTATAGTTTAAGCCTTTGATACTTTGCTCTTCACTCTTTCACTCTTGGAGCTCTGTAGTTAGGTAGATCCGAGAAGTACTTGAGACAATCCTGCCCCTATCTCGCTCGGTAGCGTCAACACAGCATATTTTCTTTCTCTACTTCATTGTATTTTAGTCCGGCAAAAGCATTTTCTTTATGTTTAACTGGCTGGGTGTTGACCACAGCTTACCGATGCGTTGGTAAACACACCTATTCTATAATGAGATCTGGTATTTAATTTTAACACACCGTTAGGTGTTTATTGGCAGATTTTCGACATCAGGATGGTAGCTAGCCATCTGAGTATTAGAAAGTACTATGCAGCGATGATAGCTCAGTGGTTAGCGCGGTCAGTTCACACGCCGAAGGGGTTCAAACCCCAACGATAAGCTTGAGCTGCCGGTGAAGGAAAACATGCTTACCATCCGTTCTTTTTCTTCACCGGCAGCTCAAGTCGATCATCGAGATTTGAACTCACGCTCTTCGGCGTGTGATCCCAATGGATGTGGTAGCTAAATTCCTATCATTGCTATATTTACTTTTGGGTAACAAAAAATGGTGAAGCTTATAATGGAGCACGTAGATTTAATTTTAATAAATAAATCTTATTACTCTTATCATCACCTCTAAATTTACTATAATTACTTTTTCTCCTTTTGCGCTCATCACTATTTCTAAGACCTTCTGGTTACTGGGACAATACCAATAATTTCTCCTTTCTTTACAGAGTCATATACAAACCTCAAGACGGTCGCTTCGATCTAATGGTGTCCAATGTGTCGTACGAACGAGACAATGGACGGTTCGAGTGTCGGATTAAGGCGGGGGGCACAGGGCGGAATTTGCACGCGCAAGGGCATGCTTTAACGGTACTCACGCAGCCACGGGCGCCTGCTCTGACGCCGGGCGCCCACGCGCTGGCCCATGAAGGTCGAGAACTGAACCTGTCCTGCTCCAGCTCTGGCGGATCTCCTGAACCGATTATCAAGTAAGTTAATACTTTTTCATCATTAGCCTTTTGACATTTGATTGTTACGGTATTTGTGTCCTCCTAATTTACTACCTTGTGCGTTGAAAGTTGCGATGCGAGCGTGGCTCAAATTGCAATAATGTTCCTTGATCACTAAATTTCGCCTCAACTGACGATCCGGTCAGTCCTCGAAGGGACGCTTGCTAGTAGCATTTATAACAAAGCATTGCCGGTCGTATGGTTGCTAAAAAACCATTATAGTAGAGATACTCATCCCATACGATCTCACCACTCTTCTCGGGGCTCTATGTTTGAATTATACGAATAAGTTTTCCTATATCATTTTTTATTTTATTTTATAATTTTATATAGAAAAAGGGACATATTTGGACACGAAAAAAAGGGGTCCTCGGTCTATTGATGAATTCCTGGTTATCCTGATTACTGTGTATGCACCAAAGAACCTACTGAAGTATAAACACACAGCGCCATCTGACGCCAAATTAAGCAAAGCTTGTACTATGGAAGTCTGATAACTGATAAAATACTTAAATACTTTTTGTAAATACATACTTAAAATAAATACAGTACACCCAGACACAGAACAAACATTTTGTTTATACTGCAAAATTTAAGCAGAACTGACTTTTTACTACCAATGAGCCAACAGTCCTGTTGGCTCATTGTCTGTATCATTCGCTTCTATTTTACCCGCTTAAATCTTTCAAATAATTTAATCCATTTGCTTTATATAAACTTAAATACAAAATGGAGTAACCTCGCCGCAATCAATACGGATACAAATTCGCCCATCGATTATTTTAAGGCACAATCAATCTTCATTCCAAGTTTTGCCAATATCCTGTTTCAGCTTAATTAGTACTCGAACATCTGAGCTCTAAGGCAATCTATTAGGTAAAAGAAACGAGCTCTTTGTAAGTGTATTTGTTGCTCTTTATCCTCTCGGGAAGTTTCTTTCCTAAAAAGCTTATGTGGATTATACCCCTATTATACACATAGCTATTTCAAGACAGACAAAGGGAGCGTGCTATCACACCTTCTATTATTAATGCAAAAATTGTTGCTTTTGGGGATAGTGTAAACGTTTGTTTCCAACTATGTTGGAATTGTAACAAATTGTGATTTAATAATACTCTTCGTTTTTGTTTTATCCTTGAAAAACGGGTCTTTTTAATCGGCTAAAACACGATACTATTATATTATATTATTATGTGACGGTCGAAGAAAACTAACAAGCTTAAAAAACTTGACTACGGAAAAAAACTTACATTTTGGCACCAAATTACTACCATTTTGATTTGTTATGAATTAAAATAGACTCCGTGACACTCGCGCAATAAAAACGAATTTAACGATATATCATTCATCATAATCGGCTCAGACATTTAGTAGTTGCGCGAAAGCGTATGAAACGACATACATACAAATTACATATTTGTTGACCTGTATGTAGTATTACAAAACATAACCCTCCTTTTTGCTTCACCGTAGTCGGGTAAAAAATAGTGTTATGTGTTTGAACACAAACACACCCAACACCCTAATCAAACACACTACTTTTTATCCCGGATACGCGAGCGAAATCCCGAGCGCAGCTAGTTTACAATACACTAGCGATTCGCACCGGTTTTGCACGGGTGCAATTATTTTGGTTACTTTATTTTTTTCTGATAGAATAGGTGTTTGACCACAGCTCACCTGATGTTAAGTGACGGTGTGGTCGAAGATGGTAAAGCACACCTGGCCTGGAATGGAACTGGCTCTCAAGTGAGGCTGCCAGAACACACCGTTAGATGCTTGGTGGCAGATTTTCAACTTGAGGGTGGTAGCTAGCCAGCCGAGTACTGGAAAGCACCCTACCACCACGCTATGGTTTCCTTACGATGTTTTCCTTCACCGGCAGGCAGCTCAAGCTCGTTGGGGTTTAAACCCACGCTTTTTGGCATGCGAAACTACCGCGCTAACCACTGACTCATCATCGCTACTTAATTGCAAAATTTCTCTGGAGACAAAACAAAGACAAAGTTTACTAGGGTGTTTTTCACCAGTAAAACTGATTAAAAAAACGGTTGCGTGGCTTAGAACAAGTCAGCGGATAAACAGACACGCGGACGGCGACTTTGTTTTATGTTATTTAGAGATTTATCCATCCTACTTCACAGCTGAAAAAGAGGCTTTTCTCAGCACTACTATCAGCCTTTGTATCTGCACTCAGCATGATATTGGGATTTTCCCTTTATCTCAGTAAAGTTATGTGCTTTATGTATTCATATCTTTATACTACAAATTTCGTGTCACTTTTTTGTCCGCGGTGAACTCCTCAACTACTGAACCGATTTTAACCAAATCTTGGACACTGTGTGCAGTTTGATCCAACTTGAGCATAGTTTATATCTCAATGTATAAATGCAATATTTTTTTATTGCAAATTGTTTGTTTATTATATGACAAAGAGGTATAATTATCTGTGAGTTCTATAAAATTCTAATAGATGGCGGTGTAAGGTAATTTATTAACTGTATTGAGTAAGTATCCAATAGATGGCGCTACGTTAAAAGTCCAAACGTAGATATAACAAAACAAAACATAATCATTTTATAAATATAATACCCTAGACAATATATCTTTGAGCTTATTGGGGTTGAAACTTTGGGATCGTGGAGACTTGGAGCATAGAAAATATTAGAGTTGTTATTTCATATGGTCGATGCCATATTTGACCAAAACGATGGCCCGTTCGCCCAATATTTGAGTATTGCCATACAACGTAGCAACGGGGCCAGTGTAATGGAAACTACTTATTCCCATTGATAGCAGTATCTTAGATAAGTTTAGTTAAAATTGGTTTCTGTAGTATGTACATATGTTATCTATGATATGTACATAATTTTATTTTCTGTTTTTCAATGTTAAGAAGTAATAAAAATAAGAGTTTTTATTAATTAAAGATGCCATGAAATGGCAAGTCATCTGATGACTGATAAAAAGCATCGTTCGAGACACTAATTAAGTACATGTCTTTGTTTAACTTATGCGGGATTACTCATGTCTAATTATATCGGATACTCCAACTATAGTTACAGCCACAACCGGTGGCCTTCATCACGGACATAATGTTGAGAACAACGCGCGCGCGGCCTCTGTGCCACGACGAGGCCGCGCGCGTCAAAACCACATTAGTTTCCATAGTAAGTACGAGTCGCTTACACATGTGACAATTTCTACGTGTAGGTACCACAGAATAAATAGTAGCACTACACTATGTACTTATACTATGTCGGTATATCCAGTTCGGATAAATTCAAGCTTAGTAAATTCGCCACTTTTCTTGTTCTTCCATCAGTTTCAATAAAGTTTGACAGTAACAAAATTGTGCCTATGAAAAATCAATTTTAATCGGAAAATCCTAAAGGATCGTTCCGCGAGCGCGGCCGATCAGGTTTCTCGATAGCGGAACGTTTTTCCCTGACTCAAGAAAGGGCAAGGAACAAAAAATAAAAATACGCGTCTTTTTACCGGAACCGAAAATCAGGCCATACACTCTGGAGACCAAATTGACTGAAAAGAGCTGAGGAATAGCGGTTGACTGACTGTTATGTATAATGTAAGAATATATGCCTGTATTATAAAATTAAGTGGGTAGACCTTTCATTAAAATACAATACAAACCGCAGCCTTTGCTATTTGTATAACCTTTTAATGGATCTATCATATTCTTTGTCTAGTATTTTCTTTGTATTAACTAACGGCCTGCACCTGCTTCGCACGTACGAACTTAAGAAAAACAATTTGTTTGTGTTACATGTTTTGTTTTCTGATTTAAATAATTTAATATTTCTGGTGTAGTTAAAGTTTAACTTTAAAAAAATAATGTGGCGTTAATATTGAAATTTTATTAAAGTTAAAGTGATGAAACTTCAAAAGTCTTTGAGCTTCAATATGAAATAATGAAAGTCGATAAATATACAAATCACTATATTATTCATTCTTGGATGAGACATCGCGTAAGAACACTGCTAGGAGAAATGTATAAATTCATTAATATATATCTAATCATTTCAGCCAAATATTCGTTATATTTACACGTTATAATATTCTCTTATCTATTAGTTTCAGGTAAAGATGTAGTTACTTAGGTTATCTATCTATCTAGTACCTCTGTTGTTATAGCGGCAACAGAAATACATCATCTGTGAAAATTTCAACTGTCTAACTATTGAGATACAGCCTGGTGGCAGACGGACGGACAGCGGAGTTTTAGTAATAGGGTCCCGTTTTACCCTTTGGGTACGGAACCCTAAAAAATACTAGAAAAGAAACGCCATCAAACTGAATTAAACTATAAAATAGCCCTATAAAGAATCCTTTTTTCTTATGGGATGATGCTAGTATTATATTAACTGTGACATACCGGAAAAATGAACGCTTCTTGCAAGATAGCGAGTGGACTGGGAGAGCTACTAAAGCCACCGAGTGATTAATGTGTTGTCTATTGATCAATTTCTAATGAGAGTTCCGTAGTTCCTAATTAGAGGCCCCTCGCAAACACTCTTTGTGTCCGATCCTATGCAATGCTTTGACGTCAACCACCTGCCCACGCTGCTCAATCACCGAGGAAGCGTTATTTTGTATGTGAATTAAGCAATTGCAGGCAATGGGTTAAAGTTGAGTTTTCATCACATTTGTTACTGGAGTCGGTCTTAAGCTACTGCTGTATCAGATAGATAAAATAAAATTTATTTGAAACTTACATAAATCGTTTAACAAAAATTATACATGCTGTTCAAAAGTATAATTCATAGAGAAGCATTGTTACCCATGCTAGGAATAAACCTGTATTATTGCATAACAATATCCTCCGCCGGACAAGAAAATCTCTACATGCACGTCATAAACAATAATGGATTAAATTAGAAGAAAAGAAAAGGGATATTTGGGGATATGCCAGACTTGAGGTGACATCAATCTGATGGTGGTATCAAATCTGACATTAAGATTTGCCACTCAGCCTATTCATGGTTATGAGCTCAATGCACTCAGCCGAAGAAGGATCATTTTAATCAAGGGCACTCCACTCCAAGAAAAAAAATGTTGCCCTTTGACCAAACGTATGAAGCAAATATTCCGTTTTTTTACGATATCAGAGTTGTGCCAAAAGTTGTTGATAATGAGTACAATGACCTCCTTTCTGTTAATTACACTTCACAGCTTATAACCCTGTATGTATAGAACTTATTTTATTCTTCATATTTCTTATAATTTGATTCATTGTTATTCGTTTACGAAATTGACGTTAGATAGAAGATAAATTATTTATTTATATTTCCCAAATTACCACATTTATCTTAGAATGTTAAACCAACATCCTAGTATAGTGTCAGATCAGCTTTATTGACTAACAGTGAAACCTTGATCATCCATTGTTATCGGAACTACACATTGCTTTGTTCCTGTTAAATTTCAACTCTATCGACTCATAGGAAGTATTTTTTTATTGTATATTAAGTAATGAGACGAACTAGACGATTTTCGGATTATAAGATTTAACGCACGTCCATTACCATTGCAGCGATACATGGAACTTTGAGTTGCAAAACAAAGTCCAGGGCATCGCTGCTTTGGTGCTCATTTCTTTAAGACTTTCGATTCTTAGTCTCAACAGCCTTGTAATTTCGCTAGCTGTAGTACCCTTCAAACCGGAACACAGTCTTGTTTACACACTACTGTTTGGCGGCAGAATATCTAGTACTACAGTGGTACCTACCTAGACGACCCTAAAAATCAAATTAAATATTCGTTTTCAAAATACAATTAAATAAATTCGTCGTGAAATGTAATAAACGTTTATTATAATGACAATTGTAGGTCAAATACAAAGAATAAACAATCGAGTTAACGTCAATCTTGTTAAACGCTATTGAATGATCCATAAATCTTGCCTTTGATTGAACTGATACTTTGGTTAATGCACTAGCATGGTAGTAATGGTAGTAAGGCTCTGAATATAAAACGAACTAGTGTTGTTGATATTATACTTATTATTTCAAGCCAGGTTTTTGACATGTTCGATATTTAAAGAAGTTAACGTATCTCTTACGCATTTATTTACGTTATTACGTATGCGGGATTACTTACGTTTTATTATATCGGATACTCCGACTCCGACTTCGGTTGTCTCTTAATTCTTTATAATGAATAATGAGCGCCAAAACGATGCTCCGGGCTGTGTTTTGTTACTGCAATGGTCATGGGCATGCGTTATCTCTGACCTTCAGGAGAACGTATCATTCACCTTATTACTTTTGCATAAAAAATAATTTAAGTAAAATTACATAGATATTTATAAATCAACAAAAAAAAAAGTGAAGCAAGATAAAAATAGGTTTATTGTTTTCCTTATCACCACGTTTCACTTGACAGACTATCATATCCTCAGACGAGGGGTTCCTGAAAAAATGCTTTTCACAAATTTTTTTTTTTTAAATCTTGTACATTGTACTCGTACATACAAGGAACTCACGCGATTTTTATACAATAATGTTTATCACCGGATCTTGATCGCGCGCAAAATACTATCATTTAGATTACGAAATTCATGAATAAAAAACTCATGAATAAAGAAACTCATGAATAAAATGTTGTTTCTAGATTCATATGTTGCATAGTAAACGAGTGAAGACGTCTTGGCCATGCAATATTTCCATGTTTTACACGAACTTCATGCAAACAGACACGCTGAAATGATGCGTCTCAGAAATGCATGAAGGTATTTGTGTTCGTGTAACTGTAAGACAATGATTTGGTGAAGTAGACATCCACTTTTTTACGCAACATTCAAAATGTACTTCCTTATCTTTTTTTCTTGTGGTTAATAGGCCACAGCTCACCTGATGTTAAGTGACGGTGTTGTCGAAGATGGTAATTACACCTGGAATGGAATTGTCTCTCAAGCGAGGCTGCCGAAACACACCATTAGGTGCTTGGCGACTTTTCAAGAGGACGGTAGCTAGCCAGTCGAGAACTATAAAATATCCTACCACCACGCTATGGTTTCCTCACGACGTTTTCTTTCACCGGCAGCTCAAGCTCATTGTAGGTGATTGAACCTACGCCTTGGTTACGCTACGATTTGATGTTTGGACCAACCGCGCTAACCACTGAACTATCATCGATTCATCAAATACAAATCTGTTACCTAAGCCTTTCACTTTCAATAAGTTCTAAGAATGTTACCACTCAGATGTATTTCTGAATTTCGATGAAAACTTATTTCTTGCATTTATGTAGGTTGTACATCATCAACCATGGGATGTCCACTGCTGGACATAGGCCTCCTCCTGAGGGGGTTTAGCCAATACTCGCCATGCTTGGCAGGCGGGTTGGCGAGCGCAGTTAAGTGTGATTGTTCAAGGAAGACGCTGCTGCCCATCCTCCGGATGAAATCCCTTAGCCTACTCTTACGGCAACCACGGGTAGAGAGGGTGGGGTACTATTCTTACGCCGGCACCACCACGGCATGGTTGTATAGGTGGTTCTGTGGTTACGTTGTATAGTGTCCCAGAAATTTAAAAGGTACCTAAACACCTCAGTTTTGTTTTTTGTTTGATTTTATAGTCCTATTTATAATTCGTAGCACACAAATGATATTGTTCCTAATACTAGTTGCTAAACACAGGTACTACGGAAGTACTCGTATAATAAATTCCAGATTTTAAAGCTCGGTTGCGATGGTTAAAGATTCATGAACTGAATATGTGCACTTAAACAACTATTTTAAACAAATATATTATTGCACTCTGATCCATCCGTATTTGTATATCTCAGTCTATATCTAGAATCGGCATTTAGTATCATCCGTTAGTTCTTACAAGCATTCAACGTCCATACTGTTCTAATTAACTAGAATTAGTCAAATAGTTGTTTATAAAGTTACTGTTATAATAAAATGCCTTAAAAACGTTCGTTGAGTTTAGTGTTTTTTTTATGATTAACAGTTAGTGTTTTGACCACAGCTCACCTGATGTTAAGTGACGGTGTAGTCGAAGATAATAAACACACATAGCCTGCAATAGAACTGGCTCTAAAGTGAGGTTGTCCGAGCTCACCGTTAATTGCTTGGCGGCAAATTTTCTACTTGAGGGTGGTAGCTAGCTAGTCGAGTACTAGAAAGTAGGTACTCTACCACCACGCTATGGTTTCCTAACGCAAGGTTGGTTTGAACCTACGCCCTTCGACATGTTAACGGACCGCGCTATCCACTGAGCTATCATCGCTACAAAGTCATTATAAACTACTAATTGTAGCAATATAAATAATGATCGCTAAATCGAATCGCTAGCCTTTTGATCTTTAAATAAGTATATTTAAAGATCAAAAGGCTAGCGATTACGAAAGTATTTGACCAGATTTATTTCTTACTATCTCTATAATTGAGCATCAATGAGTAAAGCTTGTTGGCACGTAATAATAACTTATCTCTACGAACAGAATATCAAACTACGGCAGTCTTGTTAAAAATTCATAGAATTGGCAGTTTATTTATGTTAGCGTTCTGTGCTTTGTCAGTCGCAAAACTTTGCGTCAGTTTGTGTAGTTAACATCATATCACATTTCTCTTCTACTAGTTTAGTATTAACAATATATGTATAAACTCTTCCTTCGTAAATAAAACGAATGGCCCTATTATTGATATACAAAACCGCTAGCTATGAAAAATGAAGGCAATTTGGCAGCCTCGTAGTTTAGCTGCGTAGTTTGTGCACTAGAGCAAAAAATAACGAGGAAACAGCAAATTACTTGTACGAAAATTTTAAGGGGTCGCATAAAAATTCTTTCCCTGCATAAAGTGCTTAACAAACCCTCGTTAAGCGTTTGCCAAACCGTTGCCGGGTCTGGAGATGGGCCATAATGCGTTCAACCAGAAAAGTGACCCAAATATTTGTATCCACGGCGAGAACGTGTAGAACGTGCCTTCCGAGCCTTCGTCAACGCGCTTGTCACGTCAACTTCAATACCGATTTTATTTGCGAATGTTCACTTAATTTAACCTTCACAGAATTACACCTCCCACGCCTTTCAGCGTCCTCAAAAGTTGCGGCCTGTCTTTTTTGTCCTAAATTACATTAAAACCGCATGGTGCTCCTTACTCCTACCCTACTTTCGCCAAACAAAGCGGGAAACTCTGTCACTTCGCAATTCCCCACCCGGATATAATAAATTAGTTACTTTAATTGTAAATCTGTGTATTTACTTATGGTGTTTCCCGATAGAGTTAGAAGTAGGTAAGTTGCGTTTAGCGAGCAGGAATTATAAAGCCGTAGAAGGAAAACTTGATTAAATTTTCATTTCGTTTCGTTTTACCTACTTTCCCAGAGGTCAAGTAGGACTAGCGCAAACAGGCCATGTTTTAAGTACTTAGTAAATAAACACCGCGCCTTTCTGAATTCCATAATTACGTGCGCATTAGCTATAATTAGTCTGCTGTGATTAAATGCGTAGAAATTAAACATAATTACTCAATTGTCTACATTTGGTAGTAGTTCTGCTTCATGAGCTGAAACGCGGGGGTTCGATTCTCACTCAGGACATTCAGTTAAGTAACAAACATAAATGTCGGTTCTGTGGCTGTGTTTTTATGTAAGTTTATATGTACAAAATTAGTTATTTAGTTTACTGGTTCACACAGCACAAGCTTTATTTAGTTTAAGGCTGGATGGCGCTGTGAGAAATGTACACTGATAAAATTATTTCTTATTTACAAAAATAAAGGTTATTAAAACAAATAGCAATCACTCCTACGCAATATGCCGATTGCAAAGTTGAGGTCGTACAAATAAATATCTACTTTCATACTAAGCTTCATTGCTTAATTTCGTTTGTTGGTCGTGTTACTATTAGCTGTACTACCAATAGTAACGAGGGTAATAATAATTTTCCGTATTATTGACATGTGCAGAGTTTCCATTGCTATATAAATTCTCCGGGCTACTTTTTTATTAGGCCATATACAAACGAGTATGTTCATCTGTCATTAATAATCGATTAAGGAATGCGTTTAAGTACTAATTATATTGAGTTTAGTTTACTAGTTATTTTGTAAAATGTGCTTAAATATTTTTAATCGACCAAAAATATTGACTCCCACTCCCGCTGTGTTATGACTCTTTTATGGATATTAGATGATTTTTTGGAAATAAAATATTATTTTAGTTATATAAATGTAAATGATCATAAACATGAAAAAAAAACGGATCGCTACTTAATCATTAAAAAAAAAATCTTTTTTTTTTAATGTAACAGTAATGAGACTAACGTAACTAACTAACTCAAGATGTTAAGAGATAACGCCTGTCCATAATCATTGCAGCGATACACAGAACTTTGAGTAGTAAAACAAAGTCCAGGGCATCGCTGCCTTGGCGCTCATTATTTTGAGACTAGATGGTTAGTCTCAATAGCCCTGTAATTTCGCTAGCTGCAGTACCCTTCAAACCGGAACACAGTAATGTTTACACACTACTGCTTAGCAGCAGAATATCTGGTACTGCGGTGGTACCTACCTAGACGACCTCCTGCTAAGGAAATCTACCACCAAATAAAAAAGGCAAAGTCTACGACTATTTAAACATATTTTTCTTTTTAAGCAATTACAAAACTTAAGTATCTATTCTTGACTTTTAAGCTATTTAATAAGTTTTCACCTCGGGCCAGACTATTCATAAAGTTACCGTTTTTTGGGTTCTATAGTAGACTTAGTAATTATGTTATGTTTATTAAAGATATCACGTTCTTTTTATTCTAACTGGAAGAATTAAAACACTGAACTTTTATACATGTATACATAATTTTACCAGGAAAAAATGTTGAGACGTTTTAAATGTGGCCTTACATGAAAACCTGAGATATTCAACAGAATATCCCAGGTTTTCATGTAAGGCCATAGTTCACGGTTCATGTCGGTCTAATCCATCGAGTAGGTAAAATGTGAAGTTTCTAAAACTTTTGTTTGACTAACCACTCTTGCATTCTAATTCTAATTAACAAAGTCCGTTTCACGTATTTATTATTTCAGTTCAAAGTAGTCCCAAAAGTAGTAAGGATTAAAAAGATTGAATTGATTGAAATGTAGTGAATTTAAATTTTAAATCATTTATTGTCATATTAAAACGATACACGTTTACATGTATGTCATAAAATATATACATATAAAACACAAACATTTTTCATTAAAAAATAATAATTTAAATACAATAAAGCTCATCGGCTTAATGTTTATAATGTAGTCATACTTAAAAAACTAAAAGTCACACAATATGTTTCAGAATTGTTGCTAAACAAGACATATTTGCACGCTTAGAACTTTACGTGTAGTGATGCTTATTTATTTATGCTACGGAACTCTACCAATAGTGTGTCATAACACGTAATTGAAATTTTTAATACTTATTCCATAAATAAAAATTATATTTCATCTACGTGCTGTTTCTTCGTCGAATAAGTCGCTTATTAGAATAAAACTTAAGAGAGTTAATTTAAGTTTGCCAGGTAGTTTGTACAACTACAGCCGACCCATTTGTTGAGACTAATTTTGAAAGTAGGTCTATGAGACCGGGGCTCCGGGTAAATTTCTAGATGACGTCCGTAATCTGAACACCAAAGGTAGAGCCATATACTTTAGTAAGGTGTTTCAAAGTAAACTTTACCTTCCATCATGAATCACATAAAAACCTCTACAAAGCCACCGAGACAGCGGGCGGTGCCGGGATCACTTATAAAAATTGGCGTATACATATAAACTTTTTATCGTTCACACCGAATACAATAGAAAAAAGTTAATTTAAAAAACTAGTGTACCAAAGCGGCTTTGTCATCAAAGGCAATCTCTTCTATGTAACCTTAGTATGAAGAGAATTCTAGAAGTAGAAGATGGGGTATGCCTATAAAGGAAAAAAAAATACATTTATGTAAGTCGGTACATACAGATAACATATGACATTCTAGTCAAAAAATATTTTGAATCTTCAATCTTTAATAAAGATAATTTACGCGACGACGTTGTTATTCGTTTTGTTCTTTATAATATCATCAAGATTAATACATTTTTATTTTTACTTTGAAATTCATGTTTAACTTTTTCAGTAATTCATTTATTTAAAAAAATATTTCGATACCATTATGATTATCTACCCACAGCGTCTTAAAGAACTTCATTATTGTAACTACCCACCTAATCAATGTTCTTATGCCAAACCGTGTTCAAAAGCGATAGACAAAAGTATTTAAACAATTGTATAATTTTTTCTTACATTTTATAGAGTACGTATTCTTACTAATGCTTAGCTGTATGAACACGAACAATCCAAATTTAAACGAAAAAGTAGACAAGAGATAAAAAGATTCACAGAAGAATGCCCATGGCAAATTAACTTTTGATTGCGTTCCAAGCATGGTCCATTATTATCATCTTCTCGTTTTACGACTTTTCTGTTCCATCATTACATGGACGTGTAAATAAGTTTCAGAGGAAATGGACGAAATTATTAAGAGGAGGCTGGGCATACATAATTTCTGCCATGATAAAACTAATAAATGACCTATAATTAAGGATCGATCTAAAACTAAAATATGTTATTTTTCAATGTCAAACTTTATGATAAACTAAAAATTCGATAGATAGAAATTCACGCGATACTTTTACTATTTAAAAATAGTGTCTTTTTAAAATATATTAGCTTTTTTCTTCAAAATACCATAAGTTACATAAACAAAAAACCTGAAACGAGCATACCATTTATTATTCATTTATACCTAGATAAAAATACTTTTTTTCTAGAGTCCAATACCAATACCAATACTTACTGACTTTACTCTTACTAATATTAATTGGATTTATGAGTTACGTTTTTGTACTTCCGAGCGACAAATCGGTCAAGCGGTAGATTCTATTTTCATCCTTATTCTTTTATGATAAGGGAGGAATAGCGCATGGACGGGTCGCATGTTGGTATTTTGAGGGAAATATTTACTAACATTAAGTTTTATACTCTTCCGGTCGAACACGTTTAAATATTTCATTTAATGGTCTAGAAAGATAATATGTACCTTCTGGAATGATTTACAAAATAAAATATGGCTGTATTTTATTATTTCGTGATACGTGTTTGTTTAATTAGGCCGTCATTATGTATCAGGTAAAGCACGAAATTGTAGACATTAAAGGTAGTTATTGACACGAACTGATGTATAAGCCGATAAATAATGAAAGCTAGACAATTTTTGGAAGGATAAATCATGGTGGAGCTTATCCTCGTCTCGTAGTCGAAATAAAACCGCTCCTGTATTATTGAGCTGGGCTATCAACGCGCTGCTTTCCGGATTTCAATTTTCTCGCACGAAAATGCTTCATTGTTTCAGGAATAAAAGTGCCTTATATTCATACAAGTACCAAATAATATTTTTAGAAACGAGCATTCTGACTTACGTATTCATAGTGCATTACTTATGTACCATATTAATTTTACATTTAAACGTAGATAATAAAGACTTGGTGAATTATCGGAAATTAATATAAATACACCTTATTCTATTTTTATGACATTTATCTATTTAAATAAATATTCTATTGACTATAGCATGTTAGCTTATTTGGTAGTAGTTCTGCTTACAGAGTTGAAGGGCGTGGGTTTGATTCCCGCTCTGGATGTTCTGTATGCATTAACAAAAAAAAATTAAGTATTCTATCAGCTATCTTATTCCAATAGTTTGCAAGCTTTGTTCAGTTTAGTTGGTAGATGATGTTGTGATAAATGTTCTCCTCCAAAATTTAATTTATATAAACAACAACAAAAGAGATGAATTTTTTTTCAAAAACCTAACACAACGCCTCGCAACTAACGTTTTGCCCGCATTTTAAGGAATAAAAGTAGCCTACATGTCAATCTTGGGTTTAAGCTATCTAGATTACAAGTTTCATCCAAATCTGCTAAACCATGCATAACACCGTGAAGAAGTTACAAACATGCATACAAACAGACAAACTTTCGCTTTATAATGTTTTAGCGTGATTACAGCAGTAAGAAAAAATAAACAATTTTAAGTGATCGTGTTTATAAACATATTATTTCATTTGTAAATAATTTAAGTGGCACGCCTAATATCTCCACAGAAGGCCCGCCCGGAAAGTAAATTAATTCCATTACATTTCTGCACGTTATTTTGATTAGATAGGCGCCAAGCGTCGCTTCAGGGAGAAATAAATATACGTATACAAAATATCAAACTAATTTTCCAGCTCGCGCGACGGCAATTCTACAGACACTCCGACACATCGGAAAATTTATATCGAATTTGTCAGTTTGCCGAGTTTGTAGAATGTTTAACACGTTGATATCAACTTGTTTATTGTGAAACTTTTCCAATACGATGAAATCTGCCTGTCTGAACTTTTGAATGTGAATGTCCCTGATGAATAAACCTTGGTAACTTTCTTCCAAGTTTCATATCCGTACCGAAATTGGAAAAAAGGAAACCAAATGTCCCTTTCAAGCTATTGCCTACCCATCAAGCGGACGTAGTCAACAAACTTGTTATCTTGGATAAGTAAATTTATATTCATCAGGTTTGCTACTTGACACAAAGTAAATTGGCAGTTAAGGCCAAGCCGTCACTTGTAGTAAGTACCTAGATACTTGAAGTAAAGGCTCTAACTTTCTTTTAGAGCAAAATCAACGTATGAAAACGCTAATGAAAGTAAAAGAAGCGAAATATGTGTGCCTTAATCTTAGTAAGTGAAAAGACATAGTCTCTGCCTACCCTTAGGGGAAAAAAGAGTGATTATGAAAGTGGAAAGGAACTAAGAAATGTTAATTTAAGCCAAAATAACAACTAACCCCAACAATTAGCTTGAGCTGCCGGTGAGAAAACCATAGCTTGATGGTAGCTCAAGTTGAAAATCTGTCGCCATCTGTGGTAGCTAGCCAGCCGAGTACTAGAAAATACCCTACCATCGATATCTATCGTAAAATGTTACTAAATATTTATAATCGTAAAAACAACCTGAACAAAAAAATCAAAACAACAAACAATATAAACAAGCCAGGTACGAACGAGTTTTTTATGACTGCGTGTATCAAAGTGACAAGACAGTCTATCCAATCATCTTTTTTTTTTAATTTATTTAATATTTTATTACAATTTTTCTTAATAAATATAACACACACCATTAAACCTCGTCGAGGTTTGTCTCGGTGTCGGGTCCTCTTCAATCATCGGGGTAGAAGCGAGTGAGCGGCGAGCGCCCGCAAGCGGCCCAGCTACCCACATCGGTAACCTGAGGCTATAGGTAGGTAGGCACCGAACAACGCATGCCGGGCGCTCGGACGGTCGCTCAGTTCTTGACAACATTATATTATCTGATGTCGAATTCACGTTTACTCAAAACAAACGCATCTCAAAAAATCATCCACTTAACTTCCACAGACGAAAACAACACTCGTGGTTCTATAAATCGGTTACGGCGATTACCTCGCCCTTCCAACATAGTCCATCCTTTCTTAATCTCGTAATCATTTCCGTAACTACTGCCAGATACTCGGACAATCGAAGCGTGAAGCCCCAGCCCCGCTACTTTTGAACTTGTTTTTCCTCATTCATCTAATGAAAAAGAAGGTTACTAAAACCTCGTGCCAATCTTTATTTGACCTAGTCGCCACCGTCGGAATACGGCGACAGCCAACACTTCCTTTGATGTACATCTGAAAATATTTTCAGAGGAGAACTGCGTATAATATTTATTCATTGGATGGAAAATGTATGTATCTACTTCCCGAACCTGACTGGCTAAGGAGGCTACTTGAAACATTATACTTTTAAGGCATGGGGGAGGAAACGTTTTCGTGAACGCTATAAAAGGTATATTCGTATCAGATTGTCTAACTAAGGTTACTGAATGTGGTTTCCTCATTATCATCAATCCTTATTGTAAGAAAGGATCATTTATTTTCTCACGCACGAAACTAACGAGAAGTTTTGGCAGCCTAGTTGAGATACCATCTGACTTCCAATCTGGTGGTCCTTGATTCGAATCCCATGGCACGCACCTCTGTCTTTTCTAGTTTATGTGCGTATTACTGATAACTTCAATGGTTGAAGGAAAACATTGTGAGGAAACCTACATGTATGAGGGTTCTTCCCGCACTTGGCCAGCGTGATGGACTAAGACCTTATCCTTCTCACAATGAAAGGAGATCAGCGGCAAGCAGTGGGCCAGTTTAAAAAAAATTACAACAAAAAAACCTACTTCATATGGTTTTCTCATGGATGCCATTGTCAAAACTGGACCAAATTGAAATGGGACCACAAGGGAAGCACCAACTTCAAATAAAAAAAAACATCAAAATCGGTTCACCCAGTCGGAAGTTCCGAGGTAACAAAAAAAAAATACAGTCGATTTAAGAACCTCCTCCTTTTTTGAAGTCGGTTAAAAACAGGGTTGACTCGGACTAGCCACAGTACCCTTCAAACCGGAACACTAATGTTTACTCACTATTGCTTGGCGGCAGAATATCTGGAAATGCGATGGTACCTAACTAGACTACAAGACAAATACTATAACATATACATGTAAATAATAAAAAAAGACAAGAAAGAATAATAATAAACACCATCGACGTAATTATTTTACCAGATATAGTTATTTTTAGTAATCTGTTCTAGAGAACTCCGACCAATAGTACAGTACGTAGTAGCGCACGTCACGTATCTGGACTAGATATTTCTAAAAGATCACAGTTGAGTAATGGACAATCTGTTCAGTCTGCAGATGGGTAACGTGAGTGGAATTTGCAACAGTGGGTCTAGTATAATAATTTGTATTACGTATCACCTAACAACATATGAAAAAAGCAGTTTCTATTTACTTTCGGTGTCTACTCTTTTCTATCATTTACGTAGTACGTAAATCTCGCAAATTGATATGCTAGCTCCTCTGAGCGCTACTGTTGGTTGGATGACACGTTAAATAATAATAATACATTATAAATGTCGTCGGTCATTTCACACAGCGCTATCTAGCCACCAAATTTCTCAAAAGTAATTAGCGCCAAAGTAGCGATGTCCTGGATTTTGTTTTGCTACTCAAAGTTCTGTGTATCGCTGCAATGGACAGGCGTAATCTCTTACCATAATCTAGCCCCAAACTAAGCAAAGCTTGTACTATGAGAACGTGGCCCGCCCAGTCCCACTTCAGTCGTCCGGCTTTGTGGCTAACATCAGCGATTTTGGTTTTGGAGCGTAGTATCGTGTTCCTTATACAGTCTGTTAACTCCCAGGATGCTACGCTCCATCGCTCGCTCGCACACCCCGAGTGCAGCCTTCTGATCTTTTGTCAAAGACCTAGTCTGTGCACCGTACGTGAGGATAGGAAGAATGCATAGCGTTACTAAATCAATATTTTCTCAACAGGTGGTTTCGTGATGGCTCCAACTACCCTCTCGATGTGAAGATGACACACGCGAGGACTCGCATCGAGCCCACGATCGCGACGCTTACGGTGACACCCACCAGGGAGGACGATGGCGCCACCTACCGCTGCACCGTCTGGAATCGAGCCATGCCCGAGGGAGCACAAATGGACTCCACCGTGGAACTAAACGTCAGCTGTAAGTACTATAGATTTACGGCGCGTTCACACGCTCGAGGAAACGACTGTCTAAATATGTTTTACATCACTGGAACTGAGTCGCGCACATAATAAAACATATAACTGAACTTTAAGAGACCTCATGACCACGCCTGTTGTTAACACGGCTGAAATGTCGAATTAATAAACAAAATAAATTTATTCTGCGCGTTTTAAATCTCGGTAATAAACATAGTTGCGTATGCCTTGAGCATTCATGCTCACCATCGAAGGCTCCTTGCGGCGGCGTCTTGTGTCGGGTCGCTCTCTTCCCTCAGATATGGTCGAGGAGGGCGATGGCTGGCACATGCGTCATACTCACGGGTGCTTGCGGGTCGCTGGTCTGCTCGCGGTATACACACAAACTAGTACTTTAACCTTCGATTAATATTAATTTAGCTAACTTCCTTCTCGCTGTATTGTAAAAAAAAAAAAAAAAAAGACAAATGTCATGGACCCCGGTGTCTGTGGAGTGTATATTTTAAATTAAAAAAAAACAGCAGTGTTCAAATTATGAAAGTTTTAAAATCGCAAACGACACCCTCTTACAGCTGAAATGACTCTTAGCGCCTCCACTTACTTTTTTGATGAAAACAGCAGACGAACTTTACCAGCGTTTGTCTTTTCAATCAAGTACAATCCCGGTTTGTTCCAAGAAAATAAATACGTACTTCATAGGCAAATGCGCCGCTTCCCTTTCCATCATGGCATTATAAATCAGATGAGATCATGACTAAACGCAAGTATTTTGTTAAAAGATACCTTTTCTAGTTTTTGATAGGCGTGGCAACTTGTTGATGTACCGGCACTTTTTTCTTATTACATATCCTCGGTTCAGGGTATAGGTCCTTAAATATCGGGCGGTCTTTAATGTTGATACAGGTTGACCACGTTAGTGTGCGGTACTATTTTTATTTATTCTGTTATCTTAGTCTACTAAAACTTTAAGTTCTTAATAAAATTATAGTTTTGGTTTTGATTACGAATATATTAGTTTTCCCCTGTGATTTTACCCGCTTTTCCCGGGATAATCTTATCAAAATCCTTACAGTCGTCATCTTTGATAATAGTACTAGCTGTTGTTACATGCGACTTCGTTCACGTGTATTCCTCGTAAAGAAATACCTACCTTAAACTTTGGTAACCTAACATTTTCCAATATAAAAAATATCATATATATTAATCTAGGTAAAAAAAAAACTACCCAACACACCCAAGTCGTTAAGTAATTATTTGTAATTGAATAGAAAAATGAGCATTAGAATTTATTTTCTAGGGTTAGAGTACAGCTCCGGTAAATGCAATCACTAAAGAAAAGTCTTTAGTGAGCGTTTCCATTCTAGGTTACAAACTTGAAGCTAATACACACAATCACGCTTTTTGCCAGTAGGGTTAGGCAGAAACTATATCTTTCTTCACTTGTTACGATCCGCTAATATACATTTTTCGCTTCTTCTACTTTCATTAGCGTTTTCATACATGCATTTTGTAGCGATGATACTTTAGTCACCTTAGTGGTTTGCGCCGTCGGTTCGAGCGCCGAAGAGCGTGGATTCAAACCTCAACAATAAGCTTGAGCTAGCGGTGAAGGAATATATCGTGAGGAAACCATAGCATGGTGGAAGATTACTCGACTACCAGCTACCACCCTTAAATTGAAACTTTGTCGCAAACAGTGAGATCCTCGTTTTAGAGTCAGTTTAATTCCAGGCTAAGTTTCTTTGATCCTTCGACCACACCGTCACTTAACATCAGGCGAGCTGTGGTGAAACAACTGGCCTGTCAAGATTAAAAAATTATCACACTTTTCTTATAAATCTGTTTCGTTAGTCTTCCTTCATCTATCATCTCTAAGTATCCCGACCATTAAAGCTTCTCTTTCTCTAACTTATCTAATACCTCAAAGTCCCTTATCTCCATCTTGTAACCCGCGTAGCGAAAATTTTACAAAATCACGTTTAAATATTAGTTCCACCAAAAACCATTCTTAAATCTAGACACCTCAACCTCTTTTAGCAAAAACTGTTTTTGTAGCAATTTCCGAAATTGGTGAAAACGTTGTTACAGTCGAACCCCGATTAACTTGGACTGTTTAATCCGTGTCCAATTTATACGGAGGCTCGTCAAGGCTACAACCAGCCTTCCCTGAGCGTATCTAGAAATAATTAAGCATTTAGGAACCCTCTCTTTTTTCCAACTAGTAACTGCAAATAGTTCTACGAGCTCGTTCAATAATTAAAAACCTATTAACAGACTTTTTCGATTACCTTTCTGCCTTTAGTTCTTTTAATCTTGAGATGTTATTAACTTGAACAGAATGGAAGAGGATACTTTTAATGTTAAGATTTCCCCCAATATCGGAGCTAGTTTGTTATCAAAGCTAACTCAGATTACGATGTAGTTTTAAAGATCAGTGGTTAGCGCGGTCGGTTCACATTCCGAAGGGCGTAGGTTCAAAAGTAAAGTGGTACATCTTGTTATATTAAGAAACCGAGAAGCGCAAGTAATTTAAACCTCAAAGGATTAATCCAAAATATACATAATCCAAGTTCTACGTATTTGATTTTTGTTAGCGGTTAGCATAACCTTAGTTTATAACATGTTATAATTTATTATAATAATTATTTATTTATTATTTTTTTATAATTTGAGCACGGTGATAACTGAAATGGTAACATTTTTATTGCCTTGTCAAAAATAGCTGTGTTCCTACTATTCGTATAATTAACTAATGGTATGTAAGGTTTTATTATAAAATTAATGATTGAATTATTTTTATGTTGATATTATATCAACACTTACAAAGCTTTTCTAATTATAAAAAAGGAATGAAACTCACATGATAATCTGTTCAGTAGTAAGTTTATCGCGAACAGACAGACAGACACACGTCGGACGACTTTGTTTTTTGTAGTGAAGTAATTTCGTATGGGGTGGTAGCTAACCATAAAGTCAAAGTTAATATGCCGCGCGAATACCTCAGAACTAGTTGTTCTTGTTATAAAAATACTAACTTTTGCCCACGATTTCACTTGCGTTAACAATTTAAGATCGGTTTTTTCCAGATGAAAGGTGTCCTTTTCTGTGCCCCTGACAACTATGATAACATTCATGATTATTGGTTGAGTAGTTGTGTGAAAGCGTAACCAACAAATAAACCCAAATTAGCATTTATAATATAAGTTAGAATAAAACAAACATACGGAACCTACAATTTAACATGTCATGTGATGCACGGTAGTACTTATCCAAAGATTAACTTGCCTCATGACCTACCTAAATGAAGTGTGTCGAATGTTACTAGCTCAATCGGCACACCAAACAATAAAACAAGTTCTATTTTCTACAAATTCAAAAAACGTCACTAAAGTACATAAATTAAGAATGTAAAGCCACACAGTCTGCTTAAAGCCTTCCTAGATTTCCGATTAACCCCGTACCAGTGCCTACATTTGCTCGTTTAATTCTATTTTTACAGTAGCAGCTGTTGGCTGCCCCGGATTGTAGTGAAACAAAGAAACTGGCTTTGTCTCGGGACACTTTAGATACCTACTGTATGTTATCAACGCAATTTCCGTCGAGCACGACGTGGCCAAATCTAGGGCAACGTGTTTGGCTCAAGAAGCCGGCCCCAATCACTAGCTAGTATCTCGATAAGCTTTGTTCTTTGTCGGTAGGTGTTGTTACCGTTGCCAGGCGATCCTAAAACTTTTAGAACTTCACCTTCCCTGGTGAAAGCTCTGTCGAAACTGAAATTTCTCGGGTGGTTACAATGTGCGTTTGTTAGAAGTACAAGTATACATATTTACTCGTCTATCCTTCAGCTACTTACTTCCTTATGTTTGTTTGATCCGAGTTCATGTATAAAACAACATAAAGAAACACGTGTAAAACCAGTTAAGTTGTGAATAAGTTACATTTTGATAAATATAATCAATATGTAATTAGGTTCAAGACTTGTGAGAATGTTTTTGCTTATTTTGCTCAAGGCTTTTATTCCCAAACGGCCAGTTTCGGCGTTTAAAAGTTTTGGAGGTCTGGTTTATACTTTTAGTTAAAATGTGAAATTGTTAATTTTTCACCAAATATCTAGCTTTTGCATCAAAGCTTAAAATAGAATACAGTAACATTAATAACTATTCTATTGGCCTTATAATTTCTTTTTATAACCACGGGCGGTAAATAGTTTGTCTGAAACTGGTCCGGGTGGAATGATTTTAATAAGATTTATATAAACCATTAGTTGCGCTTCGTAGGTTTAACCGTGTTTTCCGGTATCCATGGGTTTTCCACAGTAAGTTACCTGCATTTCAAATTTCATCCAAATCCGTTAAGTCGTTACAGCGTGAAGAAGTGAAATACATATACATTTATACATAAACAAACGATTTAGTGACGATGATAGCTTAGAGGTTCGCGCGATCGGATTACGCGCCGGAGGGCATGGTTTCGAATCCCAAGAATGAGTTTGAGCTTTGGTGGAGGAAAACGTCGTGAGAAAACCATGGCATGATGGTAGGGTACTTTCTAGTACACATTTGGTTAACGATCATTCTCAAGTTGAAAATCTGTCAAGCACATAACGGAAAACTCCGACAGCCTCACTTGAGAGTTTGTACCATTCCAGACTGTGTGTTCACCAGCGTCAATCCCACCACCACTTAATAAAAGAAAAAATAAGAAAACATTTCTATTAAGAAGCACTAGACACTACAACGAATAATACAAACAACACATACAAGTAAAAGATTTAAACTACATACATATATTGACACTACACATTTTTAATAACAGTAAGTAGTTAAGAGGATTAGCCCTGAAGTGTCCAGTGTATCAAAAAAGGTCAGGTCTTAGCAATCTCAAGCTCAGCATCATGTGAGCTGTAGTCAAACGCCTAGCCTGTCAACCATAAAAAATAACATAAAAACTTGCGCATTTACAATATTAGTGTAACAACATACATCCGTGGCCAGTAGATAAGAATTCCTATATCAGTTTGGGAGTTGGACAGCAGCCATAATCCAATGTTCCTCGCAATGAATCGATCAGTGCAAGCCTGAGTGCAACCATTATATTGTATACTGCCAGATCAAAGCAAGCTATCGATGTGTCTGTATTTTAAGCGCTATATTGCTATAGCTGTATTAAATAACAAAAAAAATCAAAACCGATCAAGCGCGAGTCGGACTCGCGCACGAAGGGTTCCGTACCATTATGTATGAAAAAGGCAAAAAAAAAGTGTTTGTTGTATGGGAGCCCTTAAGTATTTATTTTATTTTGTTTTTAGTATTTGTTGTTATAGCGGAAACAGCTATCGCGATTCTTGAGATACAACCTGGTGACAGACAGACGGACGGACAGACAGACAGCGAAGTCTTAGTAATAGTCTAACCCTATTACTTATCTTTCTTTTGTTTTTTACCCTTTGGGTACGGAACCCTAAAAAGCAATGTTTACTAGATAGAATTCTAGACATTGTTATACCTTGTTTTGGAACTACCCTTCTCTGTGACACTTGTGTTAAATTGATCACATTGTAGCGTATTTCTGTAATTTCCCTGATGTCAAATATTATTCGAATTTCTATTGTAGACTGGAAAAATGAAAGGGAGGCCTTTGGCAATGGGATACTAGAGGCTGAAATGATAAATAATAATAACCGCATTGATTGAATTACTGCCCTGTTAACTGATTTGGTAGTAGTTCTGCTTTGAGAGCTGAAAGACGTGGGTTCGATTCCCACTCAGGACTAGCATCTGTGTTCTGTGTCTGGATTACATATGTATTTACAAAAAGAAAACTATCTAGGTTCCATAGTACAAGTTTTGCTTAGTTTGCGCTGTGTAAAATATCCTTCACTATTTATTTATTTAATTAGAGTTCTATTATATTTTTATTATTTGTCGTAATTTTTTATTGTAACTATGTCATAGATTTAAACATTTGGTTCATATGTAAAGAACATATACTTCAAATCTGCCTTGTGAGATTGCAAAGCGTGCTAGTGCCCCCGCATTTGATGTTCTATCTCAAATTACTATACCCTCCATTTTCTGCCGTTAAAGTATTCCCTGTCCAGTTGTAACAGGATCGTACCTTCTATCTTTTCATTTGGAATTCAGACAGATGAAGGCATTTTTAGGTTAATATCCAAAATTGCCTCGTTCAATGGAATTGCTTTAATATTTATGTAAATAATACAATACAATACAATATATCCTACTAATATTATAAATGTGAAAGTTTGTATGTTTAGATGTTTGGATGCTTACATAATCACGCAAAAACGGCTGAACGGATTGGATGAAATTTGGCACACATTTAGTTTATTACCTGGATTAATGTATCGGATACTTTTTATAGTAGGAAAATGTTAGATTCCTTTGGGGTTACCAAAAATACGGCACTACCACTACTCACCACCAGATGTCGTCACAATACACAATAGTGGTGACATTTTTTGTTAAATTCCACGCGGACGATTTCGTGGTTAACAGCTAGTAAGTAGCTTAGAAGGTAATAAAGTACATACGAATAACACAGAAAAGGTAACAAGCAGTGCCTGGGTAGAACATACTCTTCAGTGGATAACAGTAGCTAGTTATTTTTTTTTCCTAAATATTGGTGGGTTTTTCATACAGCGCCATCTAGCCCTAAACTAGTTAAAGCTTGTACAATGGGAAACCAGATAGCTAAAAAAATATTACGTATATACTTTTATTTGTGAGTAAGTACTTACTTATAATACATACAGAATACCCATACACAGAACAAACATCTATGTTTCTCACACAAATGTTTGTCCTGAGTGAGAATCGAATTTATGCCCTTCTTCAGCTCTCAAAGCATATATATTCAAACCTGCTAACAGGACATTCAAGAGGTTTGGATTTGACCACATTCTGCCTGGTGTTAAGCACCGAGCTGTTTAGGATGTCTTAATTATGTCAAATAATATATGTAGGTTCTTACTAGTCTAAATTATGTCTTTCACATCCTCGTTTGTTTACCTACAGAGACTCCTAACAAAGAATTCCACATTCTCGCCATCTGTATGAAAATCGTGAAATCCAAGCGCACCTACATGGGGAATGTCTATCATATATGGATAGCGTTTTGGCCGCATCTGGCTGTCTAGTAATAGAAAGGGGCAGACGGAATCCCGCTATGCAATTCCAGGGCACACTCCTATACTACTTCTACAGGAGTTTCATGACCGAATCATTCTAGAAGATAACTCAACATTGAAAAATTGAATACTTATGTACATAGTTAATTGAAAAGGCACAAGCACTCGAAAAAACTGGATCACAGATTAATCAACAGTTTCTTCGCCGCTCGTAAGAAACTGAATTTATTGATATTATGTGACGAGTAAATTGTTTTTATAGCCGTTTATGTTGGAGTAACTTTCGCATCGTTGTTCCCACGGTCATTGTATCTTTGATTTAGGTTTCGTGTCTTATCTAGAACTCCATACCAAATAGGAAACATCGACACTAATCGTTTATGAATAGGTTTTTTCCATAACACTCTGCGAAAACAATTTATACTTTATAAACTTGTACGAGAAATATTTTGGATTTCTTCAAAGAAACTTATCATCTCTGATATTCATGCGTACATAATTTACTTAGTATTATGCTGAAGTTCTGCTCGTTTCGAAGTTTGTTCCGTTGAAAGAGGAAAGAGAAGTGCTCGTGTATAACTTCATAAATATCGGAACATCGTAAAAAGCTTATCGCTATGTTAGAGGTAACATTTGGAGTAAGTGCGATGACTCCGAGAATTGTTGGTTACATTCTCGTGTCAAATTAATGTTAACTCTGTTTCAACGATTCTTTTTATGTTTATGATATGAACGCTTGTAAAGGCTAGATTTATATCCTATTAGTAACGCAATGGTTTATCTCTTTGTTGTCCATGATTGTAGAGCTCTATAATAGCATTAATGGCCATTCCGGCAATTGAAGTAACAAATGTTATAAGAAAACTCTTTTCTAATCTCTAAAAAGTATAAAACAAAGTCGCTATCCACATCTGTCTTTTTCTCCTCTTACTTCTAAACCATGCAACGGATTTTAATACGGTTTTTACTGACGTTTAGGTATTTTTGGTGGTGCCGGCGTAAGAATAGTACACAGGTACAGTATAAAAATCGGTCTAGCAGTCTGAGGAGTGCGACCACAAACACGGTGACACGAGATTTATATATATAGTAAGTACATATGTAAAAGTACATACGTGATAAATAAACATGCATATAATCACAAATTTTCCTAATATTATACTCGATTTACTTAACAAACTGAAATTATTCAGGTTAACCTAACCGCACACGTACTACTTTTGAAATGTTAGTTGGCGTCGAGTTTTGGCAACTTTAATTCCCGAGGTCTTCTTGAAAGTTTAACAAATAGGAATGAGGCTGTTTGATAGGCGTCGGAGAGTAGCGGCTAGACTTTTCCAGTCTCATATAGGGCGGCAACTAGAGTACGTGACCTGAGGAAATGACTTGTTTACACAGACTCGTTTCGCGCAAATATACCAGCTTCACAGTTCACTACAACCGGAAAAGACTGGCAACCGGTAAACACTGCCGTATTCAAAATAAATTCTGTAAATATAAAAGTATCTTTGAGTAAAATTCCAGTAAAGAGAATTATTTAAATTGTCATACGAATTTTTTATATAATAGCTTATTGTATGTACCTGTGTATATATTAGTTTTGTGTTAGATAATATTTATAATATTTTTGGTGTGCTGATCACATTTAGCAAACGGTTATGATAAAAAAATAATGTATTAAATAAATAAAATAGACTTAGTAAGTAAAACTATGCGAAAAGTGTTCTACAAAAATGCAAAAAGCGTAATGAAAATGTATGACGTCACGGTAATTATCTTAAATGTAATAGATGTATGCCTATAGTTCATATATTACGGCAATGGACTGTTATAAACAGACACTCATTTTGTTTGTAATTACTTTTATAAAGTTGGTAGTTTGATCTGACACTACGAGGAAATAAGAACCTTTCATGAAGTTAATTAAAATCCGGTTTATTCTGAACATACACAAAGCTGTTTTCATTCGCAGATTCTAGATATAACTAAAATACCTACCATATAGTCTCTGTGTAGTCCGTATTATAAGCCAATTCAACGTGTAGAGACGTACTACGCTTTGTCCATGCAAACAAGACTAAATATAACGAGCGCTAAGATTGCATTCATAGCACGTTTGATTGAAAGTTTTCCAAAACGTTCGATCTCTATTGGCCCGCGCATCAGGTATACTACCTTCAAAGTGGCTATTGTACATCCCTTACTGGCCGTAGCGACTGAGTCGTGCCTTCCGCAGAATCCCAGAGCCTAGCCAGAAGGAAACGCAATAGCCCTTGGCAAACATCCTCAAACATGTACATTTTAAACCGACGCCCGCCGCGACGAATGGGACCGAATTATTTATAAACTAGTCGACGTAAAGGGACAAATGTAATGAATAAGAATAACTCGCTTTGTATGTAGGCACGGAAATTCAAGGATTCAAAGCAACAATGACATAAACCGTAGAAAACAGCACAATTCACGGTAATGAGAACAAAATTATCAACAGTTGTATTTTAAAAGAATTTTAAATGAGTCTTACTTTGTGAATACAAAATAAACAATAATTTGTTGAAACGAAATGAATGGACTGAGGAAATAATACGATTGTGTACAGAATACATGTCCATACACTGAATGCCTTTGTTGAAGAAAAATGTATAGCTTGGAGCAGATATCAAAAATATGTTCCCCATAACTCGGAAATATGTTGATGCTTCCTCAAAAGTGCTACATTTCCATACAAATTGCCTCGCGAATTTTCGGGGAAGTCGTAAAAAATGATGTTATGATCGAACCTTTCGTAATCTCTCAGGGTTGAGATTTCAAACAACAAGTAAGCATAAGATAAATCATAAGGAAATCTCCGCCTAGCGGATCTGCAGAATAGAATAAGTGTACACGTACACTTGGAGTGCATTGAAATTGTATTTGTATTTGCAACAATTCTATTAATAATTAAAACCGATATCATTATTGTACTTATAAAGCTAACTAATTAAATATAATAATAAATTTATCGATACTTTAGAAATCTTTAATCGAATATCTAATACCAATATCACAAGTTTTTACCACCAACCAGTTCAACTATTTTATGTGACTCGACAGTTCAGACAGACCAACAAACATTTGTTCACTGAAATAGTTCAGAGAAAGGGACTTAAAACAATTAGGCGAAATACTCTAACAACCGTTCTGTACAAGTTCGTAAGTATTACGAAAGTTACACAGTGATTTATGCATTTCCGTCTCTATGTACTGGATATAAATCTTTGGAACTTTGATTACTCGACCCAATTATATTCTTACAAAATCGTTGCCGGAGTTTGTACAATGTTTATCATCGAGTGACCTGGATATCTTTGACCAGATGAGGGACTCGTATCCACTTAGGGTTGCCTCGTCATATTTACCTCCCTTCTCATATAGATTTTATTGGTTTTAAATATACAGGGTTGGGTATTCGCTAACTGGAGCCAAGGAAACTGGAACATAAATCCAGCACAATAAATCTAAGAAATGCCAACGGTGCCGAATGATATATTATATGGCACATAAAGTTATGTATGCTAGCATTCCAATTTCCGTTGGAAGAATCCTGTCGAGTTCTCAGAATGGGAGAGACAATAACGTAGCAACCCTAGGAGAGGTGCATGTTTTAATTTTGAGAGATACTGTAAACAGATTGACGTGCGAGTTGTTAAAGGCGCATGTCGGTGCATCCGGCTGCTTGCCTTTATATCAGGTTAAAGCTACAAACACGATGAAATTACGTAAATATGCTGTGCCGTTGCACATACATACGTAGTGTCAGTGTACATTTCTTACATTAAACACACTTTTACGTAATCGTATCATGTACAGAGTAGGTATACGCACACACTTTGATCTATTTTAAGTAACTGTAAATTTGTAGGTCATTCGTTTTAAAATTGCACCTATTTTACGTCTGAGGTCTAAACTCATTTAACATTTTATTAAGTTAATCAAGTTAAGGCTTCGTTACTGTTATAAAACTAAAAATCATCCCTGTAATAAATTATTTAGTAATTATGTAAACATGCATGATGTGTAATGGTAGTTCCTTGTAAAAATTCATAAAGGTTTCTGAGAGACACGAAAATCCTGTATTCAACATTGTGGGAAACTGTTTAGGACTAACTTTTAATTACCTTGTTTTTACTACCCTGGGACATACAGTAACACCCGGCTACACACTCAACGCCTTTTCTTGTTGGTTGTTACTCTTTAAGTGGTTTAACGAAGTGCCTTTAAATTTTACTGGTCTAGCTAGTAAACCAAGTATGAACAGAATTGCCGACACTGTAATTTCTCTTTTACAGATTTTCCGCGTGTAGAAGTTGGCCCTGAGAATCCCCTACGAGTCGAAATCGACGGCACAGCCATGATGGATTGCAAAGTCGATGCAAAACCCAAGGTCAACACGGTGCGGTGGACACGAAACGGCAAGTTCATCTCGAGCTCGTTCTCACACACGATACAAGGAGTGACGGTGACGGACTCCGGGAAGTACACGTGTAGCGCAGACAACGGGCTCGGACGCGCTGGCGAGCGGGACATGTACCTCGACGTCCTGTTCCCTCCTACTGTCACCGTAGAATCCAAAACTTACGAAGCAGAAGAGGGCGGCGTCGTCCAAATCAAGTGCAACGTCACCGCTAACCCCGAACCCATCTCGATCGAGTGGTCAATGGAAGGAAAGCCAGAATTCCGCCAAAATGGAGACACGCTTATGCTGTCGAGGGTCAACGCGGAAATGGCAGGCACTTATTTATGCCGTGCTGTGAACGTGATCTCTTCGAGCAACGGCAAGCGAGTGGAGCGATCGAGCAGCGCATCGGTAGCGGTGCTGGTGCGACACAAGCCGGGGCGTGCTTACATCCGGCCTGACAGGCCCGTTGCGCAAGAGGGCACAGGTGTGACTCTCACATGCAGTGCTAAGCCCCCGGGCTGGCCCGCGCCACAGTTCCGCTGGTTCCGAGACATCGACCCCGCCGACTCGAAACCCGCCGTCCTCGCCACCGGCAGTACTTATACCATCCCGAGCGCACACCTCGGCAGCGAAGGTGTTTACCACTGCCAGGCCACAAACGAGCTCGGCCACGGAGACCTTGCCTCCGTCACTTTGGAAGTTCACCAGCCGCCGCGCTTCCAGAGCAAACTGCAACCGCACGTGACGCAACGTGCTGGTGAGATCGACTTCTCCGCTACTTGCAGCGCACTCGGCAAACCAATGCCCAGTGTCAAGTGGTACAAGAACAACTCCGAGATAAAGCCCGACACGAACATGTACGAGGTTCAGAATGAAGTCACGGAGGCTAGAAATGCCGTTTATAACGTTCAAAGCACACTGAAGTTCAACGGAAAGGCGAGACCAAGCAATAACGACCTGCTGCCAGACGACCGCGGGATTTACTCATGTATTATCGAAAACGAAGTTAAAAAAATCGAATCGACGATGCATCTGAGAATCGAACGTGAGTTTTTGTATCTAAAATAGTGGTGGTCATAATTTCTAGGTACGAGCGGACGGTGACTTTCACTTATTTTATTCTTTTCAGATGAACCGATATCGATCCGGCAGCACAAAAAAGTGGCGTATGACGTGATGGAGATCGCGGATATCGTGTGCCGCGTGCAAGCGTACCCGAAGCCGGAGTTCCAGTGGTTTTACGGCTCGAATACGGCGCCGCTGCAGATGTCTTCTGACGGACACTATGAAATCAACACCACCACCGACAACAACGACTCTTACCTCAGCGTGCTGAGGATAAAAAACGTGAAGCCTCAGGACTATGGGGATTATTACTGCAAAGTGAAGAACTCGCTCGGCAGCATTCGGCCTCAGATTAGACTGCAACCGAAGGGCGCACCGGAGACGCCTCGCTCGCTAGAGAGCCAGAAAGTGGGAGCGACATTTGTCACGTTGAAGTGGGAAGCCGGGTTTGATGGTGGACTGTCGAACACGAAGTATTTCGTGCGGTACCGGCGCGTGACGGGCCGCGGGGCCTCCGTCGGCCAGCACTGCACGACCGCAGGCGCGCACGGGAACGATTGGATGGAGTACGACTGCGGCCGCACCAACCCCTGCAACGTCACGCGTCTCGATCAGCACAACTCATACACGTTCAAGGTACCGACACTTTTCTATCTCATTATTCCTTACGTCATGCATGGTTAATTTATTTTTAGGTACGAGTAAAAGTTTCCCACACTCCAGTCAGACGAAAGAAAAGTTTAATGAAATTACACATTCCATTAATTGAACGTCATGTCCATAATGTACCTGTAGATTGCCTGTAGCATGGAATATCTAATTAAAATAAAACGAAAACGTTGGTCCGACGTTCGTCTGGTCGGCATCCGAATAATACTCTCTCATCCATAATAATTTATTTCATTTTATCAATAATCGAATTACGAGTTATTGTGTTAATACGGTATTAACTTATTTTTCGTTTTTCCATTTTTATCGCTACCGCCAGCATCTGACATTTGTTTTCAAGGTAAATCATTCGGCTCGCGCCGTTTAATTATTTTTCGTTTAATATTTGTGTTGTGTCGTGGCGTTTTCAATTACGCTTGAACAATCGATGAAATGGGCCCTTTCAGAGCGATGCGTACAATTGCACTGGCTTCTAGAACACTACTGGTATAGTGAAACATGAGAAAACAATTATTTTAAAACATTCCCTTTTCTCTATTTGTTTGTGTTGTTTAACACTCACTAAATCAACAATCAAATAGCACGCAATGCACAAATTCGAAGCTAGCATCGATCTGAACGGGATTTCGATGCACCAACTAATTCCGCTCCAAAATCCAGGTGAAAGCTGTAAACACAAAGGGGCAGAGCAACTTCTCCAACGAAATCTCAGTGACGACGAAGGTAGATAGCATCGCTCCCCCTGAGAGGGTTACTTATGACCCCAAGACTCGTGGGATTGCGTTCACTGCGCCACCCACTTGCCTATCGCTGGTGGCAGTGGCGGAAGGACTAGCCAGTGTTGCGGGGACAACGGGATGGCAGGTATGACTTCGTCGAAAAAGACATCAACACATAACTCACACAATTATACACATATCTATTAACATGCAATTTCTTCAGGCGTAAAATATTCTTTAAATTAGATGTATGTAAATACTTGAAGGTGTCCACGAAAAAATTGCAACGCAATGGACCCAAATCAAGCAGTCTTCATTATCTACTGTATAATCCCTATTAAAAAAATAGAAGTGAAGTTTGACCCAAGTTCATTTTTTCATTGAATAGTTTCTGCCCTTAATACCCTTTCTACAAGATATTATACTCCTGCATACATTCAAATAGAATTGTAAGACTGACATTTTAACCTAAACTCTTGTAAATTAAACACCAATGTAAATGGTGAGTAACACACATGACTGAGTGCCAGTGTGAGTCTCGGGTTGAATTGACTTGTAACGACATTAGAGTTATCAATTTAAAAATAAAATAAAAAAACTAACTGGTAACACCACGGGGTTCAGCTAGTCTTTGAATATTTTTGGACCCACAACAGCTTCAAAGCGGAAACACTTCTATACACATCGAACTCCAGATTACTTTTCTGATTACGTTCTTCACTAGTCAATTTTTTTTCTAGTCAAATAGAAAGACCCATATCCCTTTTTCACATAAAGCCAAGTCTTTGGTCCACTTGACAAATCGACTTTTAAATACCTGTCTACTATCGAAGACCCGAGGCCGACCTGATTTAACAGAGAACCTAATTAAATCATCTATACGGAATAGCTTAATTTAAGTCTTCTTGTTTGTTGTAGGTTGTTGAAACCGTCAATCTGAAGATGTCAGGCGAACCGACGGTGGTGGAGACAGTTCTGGATGTACCTGCCAAGTCGATGAGAAGCCGCCAGCTGCAGCAGAGCAGGGTTGCGTTGGAACCCCTGGACGAGCTTAACCCTCGAGTCAGACTGAAGTTCTGCCTTCAGCTCAATCAGGAAGTCTGCAGCGACTACACCGAAGCTGAGAGTAAGTATTTATTCTAAACACACATTTTTTGAACACCTAGTCTAAAAGAACTGACTCACAAGTGAAGCTAATGTGGCGACAGATTTTTGAGTTGAAGGTGGTAGGTAGCTAGCCGAAAACTGGAAAGCACCACGATATGGCTTCTTCACGATATCGTAACTGACAGTATCACTGTTCGTATTTGAACCTTCGCTCTATGCCCTGCTGTTTGACAAGTTAACCACAAATATAATTATAGCAACACACAGTTGAGCACATAACTGTTTATGATCCTAATTTCCAATTGTTCCATTTGTTTTTTATTTTGTAGCGATGATGACTCGGTGGTTAGCGCGGTAGGTTCGCATGCCGAAGGGCGTGGGTTCAAACCCCAACAATGAGCTTGAGCTGCCAGTGAAGGAAAACATCGTGAGGAAACCATAGCATGGTGGTAGGGTACTTCCTAGTACTCGACTGGCTAGCTACCACCCTCAAGTTGAAAATCTACCGCTAAGCATCTAACGGTGTGTTCCGGCAGCCTCACTTGAGAGCCAGTTCCATTCCAGGCTAGGTGTACTTTACCATCTTCGACCACACTGTCACTTAACATCAGGTGAGCTGTGGTCAAACACCTAGACAGCCATTAAAAAAAAATAAAAAATAAAGCTGTGCTTTCGGATTTATTTTCAAAAAGACATGAATTCCCCAGTGGATGAGTGTCTCTATTTTAGCGATCCATACTTTAACAAAGTGATGTAAGAAAACGTGATACAAGATCGACTAACAATAAAAATTACTTTTCTTTTAATTCTAGTTGGCGCACCCTACGTGAGGGAAGCAAACATTGTGTCAATGACGTATATATTCTTGGTAGCCGCGTTAATAGTAGTGCTGACACTCTGTCTCGCGTTATTTGCTGTTTACTTCCGCACCAAGCGCAATAAGAAGGCCAACGAGGCACGCTCTAAGGACTATGAAATGGACCCCATGAAGCCTTCGATAGTCACTCCGCAGAATCAAGAAAAGCCGCCGCCATACTCGGCCAGCACAGGAATGGAGAATAAGGCCTTAGAACATTCCATGGACATGGGCTTAGGAATCGACGACTCTAAGAATGGCATGTATGCCACGCAAGGGGGTTACGCATACCACAGACAGGCTCCGAGGCAAAACGCTCCGCACGATTGTAAGTATACTATGTAACCGTTCGCTTTTGGTCTTCGATTATCGCTTCTTCCAATCAGTAAAACACCAATATTTTCCAAATCAATTTTTATTTCATTTCTACATTTTCTATTTCTTTTGGCAATCATAAGGACTAACCGTCAGCATAGAAGGTAATGATATGCAGGTATTTCAACTTCGTGATACATTTGTTGATCGCTATGGGTGAGGAGTGAATAAAAATGAATTTAGCAAGGTGTTAATGTTTTGTTTTTTTTTATTTTAAACTTATGATACAAGGAACAGATATCCTTCAGCCGCACACTCAGGTCATTGCTAAATCTATCTAATTTCCCCATTGCTAAATTCAGTGGCACAATCCTCACCCTGCGCTTGTTCAGAGTCTTCGCGTTAGTCTCCAAGTAACGCTGGTTTTGCCAACAGGGAACATGGGCTTTATCGACAACAGCTACGCGAACAGCCATAACGGTGGCAGCGTGAACTCACAAGAGTCGCTGTGGGCGATGAAGATGGCAGTGGGGGGCGTGGAGGGGATGGGCGGGCAGTTGGAGCGCGCCAGTAACTACGAGTACGACGCGCTCGCGCACGGCGGTGCGTACGCGCACGGCGACGAGTTCGCGCAGTACTCGCGGCTGCCGCACGCGCCGCACGCAGCGCCGGCCGAGTACGCGCGCTCGCAGAACCCCAGCCGACAGGAGTACTGCTCGGACCCCTACGCCTCCGTGCACAAGCCCAAGAAGCCGCGCCGGGAACAACACATGGGTAAGTCTACACATTTTTAAATTCCTTCTCCTATACACCTTAATGATTTCATTCAGCAATATGCTTATTTATGTATACTTTTGTAGCGATGATAGCTCAGTGATTAGCGCGGTCGGTTCGCAAGCCGGAGGGCGTGGGTTCAAACCCCAACAATGAGCTTGACCTGCCGGTGAAGGAAAACATCGTGAGGAAACCATAGCATGGTGGTAGAGTACTTTTTAGTACTCGGCTGGCTAGCTACCCTCAAGTTAAAAATCTTTTGCCACGCATCTAACGGTGTGTTCCGGCAGCCTCACTTGAGAGCCAGTACCATTCCAGGCTACGTGTACTTTACCATTTTCGACCACACCGTCACCGTTTAAAAAAAAAAACTTTACAATCGTTCGTAAATTCTGAGGAAGGAAACCCAAACTTCAAGAATATAACAAACATTTAGGCTATCTGCAACAACAGTCACCCGTTTTGCTACAATTAATATGTGGTCCATCCACATCGTGTTCATAATCGCAGCTAACACGGTTTATCGTTGATATTGCAATGTTTACAATCTACTTCATCCAACAAAGATCGTAAAAGACAATGTTGTTTCAGAATCACAATACCACGAGGTGACGGGTCTGCCGGACTACGGCGGCGAGGAGGGCGCTGAAGAGAAACCGCCGGCGCACCTCTCGCTCAGCTACGATGAGTCGCTGGAGTCGGGCTACTCGACGCCCAACACTCGCTCGCAGCGCGTCATCCGCGAGATCATTGTCTGAGCTCCGACCACGACATGCCTCGAGTCACGCCGTCACGGAATATGACTGCAAGCGTCAACTGTCCAAACATTTCTTAATCGTGCGAATTGTAATAGACTTTATAAAACACGCCAAAATCTTTTTGAACCCTCGGATGTTTTTTTTCTATTTCTTTTTGGCATCGCACTCTGTGTATTCTGCCAGTTTCAATGTTTCTGTATTTTGTGTGCAGTTTTCAGCTTCTTTATATAGTCAAAGCCCAGTCTTGGTTAAGTCCAGTCCGTGCCAGTCAAATCTAGTCATGCTTTAGTAAAGTAGTGGCGACTTTACTATAAGCTTCGATGGAGTTTTGGAACCAACACGAAAAGACATGTTTCACCTCATTATATCACTTTCCCATGCTCGCGCTTGTAAATCGGCACTTTATGAAAACATCACTACGAAAAAACACTAGTTTTGGAAAAAATACGATGGGGCGACACAACTTTTTCCGCGTTCCCGCCAAAACTCAACCCTCGGATGTTAGCGCGAGAGGTCGCGTATTACACATACTACATGACAACTGTCAACTCTTCTGCCTTCATTCACAGAGTTCAAAAAAGATTTATTGTACAGAGTGTTTCAGATTTGTGATGTTCGATTAGACGACCTACAAGTTTTAGAGCATCATTGTACCACTTATAGTAATGAACAATTGTTACTATTGACCAAAACTGAAATTGTTGATCTCACGGTCGACAAAATATAGGGAACAGCTAATTTTCCTTTTGCTATTTCACGGAGATGATACATATTGACGTGTTAGGTACAACGATGTCCTAGATTATGTCCCTCGTCGTATCGAATATCCAACAGACGTATTCGTGTCTTGTCACATTTTCGCACGGAACGGAAAGAAAAAATGTTGCCATGCACTAGATCGGCTGGAAGAACTATCGCAACCTCTCCATTCTTATTATAACTGACATTGAACTCTTACATTTTTATTGGTCCAGAACTTTTATTAACTAGAATCGGATTTTATACTACCTTTCTATGTAGTTCTCTTTACAACAATGACATAAAGCAAAATGTATGAATTTCATTTGGTACAGTGGCTGCCAGAAAATACAATAATGAGGTTACGGTAGATCCTCAAAGCTTGGCTTTATTTGGAATCTCTTTCACGTAAACGATAGTGACGAGTGTTTAAGAATTATAATCATTTTATGACCTAAGTAAGCAACGCCAAGACTGGACTAAATAATTGTTCTGAAGGATTCAGCATCGCTCACCGAAACTTCTGCACTCCAAATATTATGTATGCAATAGAAGTGTAAAATTGGTAACCATTGTAAGTTACTATATATTTTACACAAATAAAGTTATCCTTTCTTGTACTTATGCCTACATTACATGAATAGCTTTCCATTTAAAGCCATGTCGTCAAGACTCGTTGACAAGTGACCGACAATCAAGTACCTATAAAGATATTACAATTGGCCTATTACAGGCCTCGTACGTCGGATGCGTTGTTCTCAACCAGATGTTTGCGTCCCACGTTGTCTGAAAAAATCCCACTGATTAAGTATCTCAAAGTTCGTAGATGTATCTACAAACCGTCTCTCAAACGTGCAAACTGCACGTTGTATTTAAGTTTAGTTACGTATATGAGAGACAAATGTTTTTATGAGTAAAGTTTTGCGTTAACACTCTAGGAGGGCGTTAACTCACCACTTTACTGGCCCGGATCTAAAGGGGACGTGTTAAATGATTTTTATAATTGTTTTTAATATTTCGGTCGTCAAGTTTGCGATATAACTCGTATAGTGAAATTTGGCGAACCACAAATAAATGAGACTATGAACGTGAGTTGTGAAACCTTGATTAACAAAGCCGCGCCTTGAACCTAGAAGTGTTAGCGAATGATACTCGACGGACGTTTCTTTACTAAAATTTCTAGGTTCTCTGCGCCGTTGTTAGTGTATTGTAAAGTTTTTTATAAATGTCGTAGCGTTCGTTCTCGACATGATTATTAGTAATGTAAATAGCTCTCGAGAATGTTCTGACTATGACTTAAATATAATTGTTTGTGGCGATGATCTAAGGCAGCATCTCAATGGTATCTGATCCCCATGCAACCCTGAGGCTTAGATAAAATTTCTATAACATCTAGGTCTCATGCACAAAGTCAACAGATGCAATTTCGATCAAAGGAAGAGTGAATACCTTTGAGAATCCTCCCTTAGAAAATCTGAAATCTCAATAAAATTAATTTAGGGTCCTTTTTTTATAAATATTTAGTCATATTACGCACTCTGATGTTTCTTAATTATTAGATTAAGTATTTAGGATAGGACGGAAGATATTGTAAAAAAATAATATAAGTTTAGCTAATGAGAGCAGAGATCAAGGCTATTAAAGGGTATATGTGTTATAAAAAGGATACGGTATATTTCTTCTTCACTCGACACCCTAAAAATTCAACTTTATGACTCATTTATACGATCTTGGTAAGTAGATATTTCACTCGTAATCATTCGCAATCGAATTTATTTATACTAGAACTAAAAACGAGTGTCTAGCTACTAAGATAGTGTAAACAAGGCATAGAAAGTCAACTCATTATACATCATAAAACATATATAAATGAGCGAGTCATCGAAAAACTGTTTTGATAGTTTCCCCATTCTACCACATAATTTTGGTCGCACTATACCTATGTTCGACTGAAAATCCTGAAGTCAAATTAGGTAAATAAGTCTGACAAACTGATTTTTATCTTTAATACCCAGAGGTACATATATACTATATAGATTATGAAAATTGTATGTGATGTACACAGATTAGAAAAAAGTAGTACATGTGTAATGTTCTACAGTAAATGGGTAAAACTTTGTTGACCCAAAAACCTTGCTTGTTATACAGATCTTTAGTACTGATTTAAGACCTTGGGATATTTGTCTGAGTTAAATGAAAAAGTAATACTAAAGATTAAATTTTCATCTATTGTTTACGCTACATTATATATGTACTACTTTTTTGTAATCTGTGGTGATGTATGGGCTCATTGCTATTTTAATTATTTTTCGTCTATTAGATAGTCTACTTGATATACCATATACAACAAACATAAGAAAGAAAAGTCAATTGTAAAAAAGCTAGTAATTTTTTTTACATATGCCAAACATAATCATCACAAAAACCATTGTGGAGATTAAAAAAATTGTGAAATATTTTATTTTAAAGTACACTATTGAGACAAATTATACCCAACAAAAAGTTTCAAAGTATAATAAGCCTACTACGAAAAAAAGTCATTCAAAGTAAAAAACATAAAACGCTCGGATAAAAAATATTATATATTAAATGGATAATTTATTTGGCATACATTTTGGACACATTAAAATGAACCCATTGGCTCCGAACTAGTGATAACTGTATTTCGGAAACCAATGGCTTCTCCCGATATCATAATCAAGCACAAAATGCTATAAGCAGACTTATAAACTAAACATTTTTTAAAGAATTAATGATTAAATTTGTTTGTGGGTTTGAATGTACAATAATATCCGGAACAGATCTATTAATCAAATTTAAATAAAAGTTACAGGCTATTATATATGTCGCAGGCAAATTGTATGATTCCGCTTTTTACAAACGGCGTCGTCTGTTTAAAATCACACGCTGTTTTGAAATATGCCGAAGGCAAATTGACAACTTGTTCAATCTTATGATTTCAACTTTGCTTGTTATTGTAGAATGACTATCATAAAACACAGGTCACACTTTATTCTAGCAATTAGATACCTATTACTTAAGAGTAAATTAATACGTTCTTAAGTCATTCTCAAGTATTTAACATATTAAAGTACATTTGAACTGATGACATTACATACAAAACAATAATTACCTAATACTTTTATAAACAATAAGTAGGAATACTTCAATTAGCCGCGGCATTTTGTCAACAGCGTTTGAGTTGTCCATCAGATGTTGTGGAATTTTATATAGTGACAAGGCAATTTCCAATTTGCCTTCGGCATATTTCAATGCTGCGAGTGTTTTGAAACGGATGACGCCGTTTGTAAAAAGCGGAATCATACTATTTGCCTGCGACATATACATTGCGCGGTGGATACAAACAAAAGCCAGTTATAAATATTTTTATACAAACAGGAATACTCAATCGCAATCATATTACTATTGTTTAGATACTTACAACGAATTTTGCCATTGTGATAGGTTAACTTTATTATAAAAGTTTTCCTACATATTATATTTTCCTTCCAATTGATAAAATAATAGCTTCTTTACTCACCTGATTATACTATGTTTACGTAAATCTACTTACCCCACTTACTTTTCTCGTTTGTATGAAATGTTATACTAATATGTTAGACTTAATTTATCTACGTTTTTATGTTTTGACCTACTTATGCTCCTACGTACTTAAAGCGGCCCCAGAGACACTCATTTTCATACAAACTTACCGAGTTATATTTTCTAATTCTAGAAATTACTACACAGTTCTTTAATTGCTGTTTTTTTATATTTAAATAAATCTAGCCTTTATTTCGTGTAGAAATAATGATAAGCATTTATTTTGTTGCATTTTGGCGTTTGTTGTTTGAGTATAAACAATGATTTTCAATTTAATGATTTTAAGCCAATTTCGTTTTTTTAAACTCTTTAAAGTATATTACAGGTTGATAGATAGATTTCGTATTTATAAAAAAAACATCACTTTTATGTTTGTATGAAAAGGATGAGTTCTGGGGATTAATTAGGAAACTTTTTGTGTACTTAATGAAATGGAGGATTTTTTTTTTCAATATTTTTATGTGATTATAAAATCAGTTTCGCATTTTTTGTTACAATCTATTATACTTCTACTTATTTCGTGGATATGATTTTTATGAAATATGATTATGTTATTAATTTCCATTTCAAATTGATCTGTGTTTATATTAAAAATGAGTTTTTATGTATATATTTAATAAGTTTTTTGCAAACAGTTGAATGTTTTTAATATTTACATTCTTAATTAATCGATTACAAATTTATTTATTCGTTTCAGTGTTAAATAAGTAACTGTTTTGAGGAAACGATTACAAATCTCTTATTTTGAACTACACAACGTAAATACGTGCCTACTTATATAGTACATGAAGGTCACATTTTCCTGTAGTCAATATTTCTTCTTTGCTTACGTAATTATGTTTCGTAATTACCGCCAATTATATAATCTAAGTTAAGATTGACTTGAACTACAATTAAGTGCTATAGTATAATATCATATGTTAACTTTACAAACATCTGAAAATGTTCTCACATTATTTTAAGAATACAAGTTAAATATTAAGCTTCATTTTCTGCCATACTGCTTTGATGAGATGTTTTACGTAATATTTTTTGTAATTGTAAATATTAGATTGATAAGCCGTTAAATTTAAGTATATTATAATAAAATCAATTTTATCTTACATTTGTTGTTTACATTTATTAAGAAAAATTCCGCACCTTATATACTAAAATTATACAAAGTTGTATAAACTTAAGTTAAAACATTAACACATATATAAAAGCACAGACAAAACAGGTATGTATTTTACAATAAAAATATATTATCTACGTACAGAACTACTAGGTACTATGTAGTATATAATACTACGTACGTACGTATTATCTACTACGTAAATATACGTACAGAACAAACCTTTCTAGTTAAATAAATGTTTTTCCTGGTTGGGAATCGAATACACGCCCTACAGCTCTTGAATCAGACATGACTTAACAGGGTAATATTCATGTTGAAGTTCCGACACTTGTAATAGTTGCGTATACTTAAGAATAATCTGTATTTGTCTGTTAAGTGAAATTATATATATTTACTGGCTATAACTGGAGAATTAGTCCCCTAAGATACAGGGTTTCGCCTAACTCGAGCCCAACAGTACTGCAAAAATAAACTTACATAATTATGTTGCCAGTAGGATCTAGAATCTAGATAATTTAAAGACCCATCCACTTTACTATTATTAGAATCATTATTTGTATGTAGTAAGTTAACCTAGCATAGCCTACTCTCATAATATAGTAATTTTATATTATGAAATAGGCTTGTACTTTCTTGTTAGTTCCCAGATAAATCTGACAAACCGCGAAGCATCTCGTTTGAGTCGTGATTTACATAATTGTCAGAGGGTGAAACAATGACGAAAAAAGATTAGAACGCAAAGTTCTTTTTCACTACTATGTATTTGTTTCACTTTTAAATATAAATTACTAGCGACCCGCCCCGGCTTTGCACGGATGCAATGTAGACACCAATGTGGTGTCAGTGTGGAGTGATTGATAATATTATTACTACTATAACATACATGTATTATACATATAAACCTTCCTCTTGAATCACCCTTTCAATTGATGGAAACCGCATCAAAATCCGTTTAGTTATTTTACAAGAAATACGCCTTACGTTTGACCGCCATCTCACTTGATGTTAAGTGATGATGCAGTCTAAGATGGACCACGCGTGCCTAGTTTTAAAGATCTATGCGTACAGAAGACGGGAAGCTACTTTGTTTTATACTATGTAGAGAAGTCATTCTTTATTTCGGCACAAAATATTGACAAATAAGCGTGAATTAATAAACAAATGAGTTGAAATGAAGTGATCGATGCTCCTCAGAGACTAATGCGAGTTTTTATAATACAAAATTTAAACTTTATCGGTCTATTTTCCAACTTTTATTAAGTTCGGCGTGCTCACGCTCTGTCAATTCATTTAGTCGATCGGCGGCGATTTATCACGGGGAAATAATAAGAGTTTCGCCATTCGATGCCTCAAGATTACCCGATGGTTCTATTAATCATTTTCTGATTACGCAGATGTTTTTGGAAGGCGCTTGTGCCAATCTATGCCAATAAGGGTGCTCTACCGGTCGTAGCGTTGCTACGACGTAGCGGGATGCTACGAAACTCACATATCGTATGTACTAAACAACATACAACAGAATATATAGCAATTTTTTAAAGTCAACCTATATTATTACGTTGACCGCTAAATAGTGAATTAACAAATTCCACTGTCCAATGTGAGTGTTCCGCGATAGACACAATCTGGGTGCCTTCAAGTCGCGAATGAATCGGTTTTTTCAAGGCAAGTGTAGTCCATCACTTCACATCAGAACTGTGATCAAATACCTGATCTGTCAACCATAAAAAACTCACTTAATATCTGACGAGATGTAGGACATACGCAGGCCAAATTGTTAATCCTATGTGATTGTAGGACCTACCTTTTCGCTCCTTGATTCAGTTAGATTGGTCAAAGTAACCTAAATTATATGGACTGAACATACGTTTCCGTTATAAAATGGGTAATTTTCATACAAGTATTGGTGTCGTATATATCTACTTAGCAAATAATTTTACCGTTTTGCAGGAGATACTTGAGTATTGAATGAACATTTTTGAAATAAAGTATTTATCTCTAAATTTTTTACACCTTTTCTTTGTAATTTAAGGTACACACGCAATGTCTGAGGTAGGAAATTGCTTACGTGAAAAACCCAGAACCCAATATTAGTATCTTTTATAAAACGAATATAGTTATTTTTTCACAAACTAGTACTTGAAACGTGACAATATACTTGAGAAATTGGCCATACAAATTTTCGTAAGAATTCAATAAGTCAATCATAATGTGATTGGATCAATGTTTTTGTATTACGGTAGAGATGATAAATAATTTATTGCAAAGTTTTCCTTTCCTTAGAGCCATAAAATACTGCTAGAACCATCATTTTTTGTAATCCGTTGAGAAATTTCATGATACATGATTAATAAATTGGTTCAAGTACGAGTTGGAACTCATGATTCTGTACCAAAATTTACTAAGCATATTGGCAAATTTGCTATACCTAGAATGTTTTTTTTTAATTTATATTTATTGAGCTTCGCCATAACTACTACAATAATGAAAACATCAATTATTTATAACTCTAGTAATGCTAAATGCGTTGCTTATTTAAGGAAGCACAACATGCAATTTTTTAGATAATAAATTAATTAATTTCAAATCAAACTTAAAACCAAATTAAACTCAAAATTAAAACAATAACAAAAACGTATGTGGCTCAAAATTAAAACGTATGTAGCAGAACAACGGCAGCCCTATCGTGTAAAGTGCTTTTTTTCAGGTAACCTTTGATTGAACTAGATAGATAGATAGCAGGGCTTACATGTGTTTTTTTTTTGTTTTTGTGAAATACTTAGCAGTATTGTACATTTTCGGTATTCTAGTGGAGTCTAATCATAAATAGCCTGACGCAAATGATTTCGATAATATCGACGCTCAGATTCATTACCTGAATGAGTACCCACTACAATTTGTAAGCAACAGAATAACGACCAGTGTTTAGGGTACCGATAAAATGTAATACCCACTAAATCACTTTTGTTACTTTGACAAAAATTACTTTTACCGAGCTAGGTCGAACCAATCTGAATGTTAAATTTCACTAAAGTCAAGGTCCAGTTTTATGGCTAAAGCAACAAAGGACAGACATTATTAATGATATACTTTTTATAACTATTTAATGTTGCAAATATAGTTCTTAACATAATTTTTATAGGTACACATGTTAACATTTTTCGATTACTAGCTGAACTTTTGGTACCTCGTACGCGGTGCGGTAACGCTCGGCCTTCGCCCTCGCATGTACATATATAATACGTATAAACCTTTTTTGTAGCGATGATAGCTCAGTGGTTAGCGCGGTAGGTTCGCATGCCGAAGGGTGTGGGTTCAAACCCAACAATGAGCTTGAGCTACCGGTGAAGGAAAACATCGTGAGGAAACCACAGCATGGTGGTAGGGTACCTACTTTCTAATACTCGGCTGGCTAGCTACCACCCTCAAGTTGAAAATCTGCCGCCAAGTATCTAACGGTGTGTTCCGGCAGCCTCACTTGAGAGCCAGTACCATTCCAGGCTGGGTGTGCTTTACCATCTTCGACCACACCGTCACTTAACATCAGGTGAGTTGTGGTCAAACACCTAGACTGTCAGCCATAAAATATATATATATCTATCTATAATACATATAAACCTTTTTTGAACCAGATTTAAAAAAAGAATCAGTTAAATCGGTTAAGCCAAACGATGTTTACCAAAGAACATAATTAGATTTTTATTTTATAGACTAGCTGAATGCCCGGTGCTTGAATTGGCGTTTGAATGTCGCCCTCTATTTCACGCACATTAAAAAAAAGATCAGCTAAGTGGATTCAACCGTTCTCAAGTTATGCACTTACCAACGACCATCATTTGATTCTTATTTATATAGATAGAATACTTCTTCACTCTGTATTTGTCGATTACTTCTTGTCTGTGCCACTTTATAAAAAAAAAATGTATCTGTTATCTGACTTCCATAGTACAAGCTTTGTTTAGTTTGGGGTCACATGGCGCTGTGTGTAATGTTCTATGACATTTATTTATTTATGATTATACTCTCGATGAAAAGGCATCCTCTTACAGTGGAAATTAATTTTAAACGTGTACAAAACTTTTTCAAACCACCTTCCTTGTAAGAACTGCAGATGTATGGAACTGGTTGCCCGCGTCTGTGTTTCTGAGTACAACCTGGGGTTGTTCAAGAAAAATGTGAGTAGATAGTTCCTAGGCAAGCGTGCTCTATCTTCAGCAACATCGTCGCTTCCTACAGGTTAAATTGTAGCCAAAGGCATGTCTTGTCTGATGTAAACAAAATGTACCGGTTCAGGTTAACAAACAGTGATATTTAAAATTAAGAGCTATTTTTGTGTGTCACGTGTACATACACAGATTTCACATCAAAACTGTTGCAGAAAATTAAGCAGAGATCGAGAAGACATCCCCGTGCTTGAACTCTGAACCGGTATATGCGGAATAAATTAAAGCTGAATCTAGTTTTAATATACCTATTTATTGCACAAATGTTTTTAACTGCAGTTAAAAACATTTGTGCAAAACAACAAACTTGGTGGTACTTTATAGTTATCGGGTTCCATCTAGAATGTTCCCATCTTTGGGACGGTTTGTTCAAATTTAAAATTGGAATTCAAATTCAAAATCTTATTGTAAGCTGTGTTACATGTTGATGTTATCAGTTAGGTATCAATAGTGGGCATTCAATATTTAGTACGTTTATTGTTATTTAAGGTATTATTATATGTAATTATAATCACATTCGTATTTTTTTTTTTATTATAATGGCTTTTTATTTATTGAGTAAATGGCATAATAAATTGTTAATGTCATAGTAAATTTCAAATGTCATAATAAGTTAAAATAAATGTATGACAGTATTATTAAATTAGAATGTCAAGTTGTTTATCATTTTAAAAACTCATAAACGATGACTCGCTTATTCGGATACCTAAAGCAGCCACACTCAATTTTTTTTTATTAGGGGCCACAAACACGGTTCAGTACTCCTTCCAACTGTACTTATACCCATTTTAAGCAAATAAAGAATATGAATATAAAAGAATATGAATATGAATAGTTATGGTGTCGCGGGCCGCAAACTAAAAACTAAAAAAAAAAAAAACTGTAATGAAATAAGGTTGTCACAATAAATCGAGCTGTGAATACATCTTGTAACCTTTATCATATAAGGTTATCCATGCGTAGACCAAATTTTGAAAGAATATGTGTTATCAGATTGAATATAGCTCTAAAGCCTTGAACATCGATGCATAGATGCTTGTCTGTCGATTTTCTGCTGGATACACGTTGGAGAATGCATTTGAAATCTGCATTACTTAATTCCACCTTATAATTATTATTTTTACTTAATGGTAATAAGACGAACGGTAACAGCCAGTAGCTAAAGGTAAAAGGTAAATAGAGCATACAGCCCGTCAATCTTAAAAAAAAAACAAAGCAATGAAATGTTCGGTCCCAAAGTTAAGTCAGAAGTAATCTCTGCTTATACACTTAGTGGTGCATAGAACGCATTGCAGTGGTACGACTGTAATCCAACACTAAAACCGAGTGTACACTGCAAATCTGCACAATGCACCAAATACTACTACTAATATTATAAAAATGAAAGTTTGTTTGTTTGTTATTCAATCACGCAAAAACGGCTGAACGGATTTGGATAAAATTTGGCACACATATAGTTTACTACCTGGATTAACATATAGTATTTTTGTATCACGTAAGAATGTAAGGTTCCTGTAGGATTATCAAAAAACTAACAACTGGACGTATCCACTTGAAATTTGCTTTAAATGTGTTACGGAACATTATTTCGAAATAAAAAGTATCCTTGATATTAATCTACGTAATTAAGTAGCGCAAGTTTCTTGATGAATGTAAGTATTGCTCTTTTGTTACTTACTCGTACACATGTTTAATTTCTCCCTGAACCCAATAAAAAAAAAAAAAAAACAATCACGTACAGCGCCATCTAGCACCAAAGTAACCAAAGCTTGTACTATGCTACAAGCTTGTACCAAAGCTTGATCGTCATCTATCTTGGGGTCCGCAGCTTGCTGAAACAAGTCGTAAAATATTTGCTTCTGGGGGCTCCTTGCGTAGGTTGCGTAACTTTTTGCCTTATACCACAAAAATTGCACTTGTACAATCCCTTCTACTTCCAATCCTAGACTACGCTGACGTTTGCTATCTAGACCTTACAGAAAACTTGCTGGATAAGCTTGAGCGCCTTCAAAATTACTGCATAAGGTTCATATTTGGCTTGCGTAAATATGACCACGTCTCCGAATTTCGCGCTAAGCTCAAGTGGCTCCCCATCCGTCGTCGCCGGGATGCTCACATCCTGTCCCTTCTTTACAGCACTCTTTTTAACCCCTCTTTCCCATGCTACCTTCGGGAACGATTCAGTTTTCGAGATTCCATCAAAGCACGTTCATTGAGATCGGCACATCTTCTTTCATTAAATACCCCTTTGCATAAAACCTCCTTCTATAACTCCTCTTTCACTGTAAAAGCTGTTAGATTGTGGAATGAACTTCCTGTAGAAATACAGAGGGCTCAGTCTCTCGAGGTTTTCAAGAATAGTATTAAACTGCACTTCTTAAAATAACTTTGCAATTCGCTAACTGCTATCTCTTAGTATATAATATGTTTAATGTTTATGTATAGTATCGTATGTAAGTATATCTATGGGTATATATTATGTATGTCTATAAGTATATATTCTGTAAGGTATATAATTATGTATATGTATTGATATTTTAGATATGGATAGGTTATGTATGATATGTATGTATTTTATATATAATGCTTAAACGCTTTTAATTAATTTTTAATTCTCTTGTCAAGACACCCCGTCCTCAACTTAGTAAAATCCTCTCCATACTAAGGTTGCCTGGAAGAGATCGCTCTTAGCGATAAGGCCGCCAATTGTTCCACTAGTGTTAAGTTTATGTTGTAATAATTGTTTGTAATTGGTGTGAATAATAAAGAGTTATATTATTATTATTATTATTATGGGAACCAGAGAACCTTTGTTTTAATACTTATATTTTTTTTGTAAAAGTATATAAAAATCTAATCTAATACCTTTAAACGAGCAATTCTTGTATATATGTATATATAATCTGAATCTCGGAAACGGCTCCAACGATTTTCATGAAATTCAGTATTCAGGGGGTTTCCGGGGCGATAAATCGATCTAGCTAGGTTTAATTTTTAGAAAACGTCGTTTTATCCGTGTTTTCAAGCAATGAAAAACCGAGCAAAGCTCGGTCATCTAGGTACTAATCATAAATTGCTAAGATACATATTCGTCGGATTCACGCTATAACTTATGAAGCAGCGTCTTACCAAACGAGCTAATGGAGTAGTCAAGTCATTGAATCAACGAGAAGGACGGGGTCAGCCATTATTATCAGACCTTTCATGTGATGGAGGGTGCCGTGGTTTCGTTGTAATCTGTTACCCATAGATAAACCACAATGTACCCAAATGTGAGCTATAAATTGTAGTGTAGCCAATGAATACGTCTTATATTTGTTAAATTCTCTAATATAAGTTATCGTTTGGAAAAACTGACTGTAAGTCAATAGGTGCTCGACCACAATTACGTATGATACTGAAACCGGTTAAACGTAAACTGACGTAAATTTTTGCAAAACATTAAAAGACCTCTGAACCACACTAATATCATAAAGGCGAAAGTTTGTGAGTGTATGTTTCTTACTTCTTCACGCTCAAACGGCTACACCAATTTTAATAAAACTTAGAACCCTCGGCGCACGACTTCGACTCGCACTTGACCGGTTTTTGTCACAGAAAATGATGGAAAACTAATCAAGGACTTAGTTGCATAGCGGATTTTAGAATATTTTTCTATTTGTTGGAATTACTACGGATAAATATGGAAAGGGTGGAAACACTGTATTTTTATTATTGTTAGTAGGTCGTTTTTTATTCCATTTTAGGGGCCAAAAATGTTTCAATTAATTATCATTTCATTTTTTTTTGGCAGAAGGTAATGCTCGGTACTGAATTTGGGTGTGTCAGTACGTCTAAAAGTGGAAATTATATCAAAAGTAGTTGCATAACTCCGGATGACACTTCATCTTACTTGTTAAGTTACACTCGTACTACCCAACCAAGCTTATGACTACAAGTCAAACTATCCAAGCTGGAGTTATTGAGGACATCGGATTATCGCGGCAAATAACACATATTTTAAAAACTTTTGGATGAATTGGTTCCGAACGCGGTCTGCTGATTAATATTTTTAGATTAGCTGATTTAAATTATTTTTGATTATTATGTACTTATTTAAGAGGAAAGCAGTCAACTGAGACATTTGAAAATTAGGAATTTCACCAAGCTATTTCTGTCGCGCCGCACGCAGCACCCGCGTACATACTGAGCGAAAGGGACAACTGCACCTCGGGCTCATTAACCCGAAATAAAATGAGCAAAATCGAGGTTTCGTATTCCTCTGTTTCCTCCTCCAAATTTAGACCGATTTTAGTATTTCTTTTAACAAGCAAATAAGAAGGATGTGTTCTTTGCCTGAGCGTTTTATTTTTTAAGATTATGTTTATGAGAATGGGAATTTGGACGTTGAAACACAGCGTTGAAACTAGGAAAATTTTAAGATTTTTGAAGCTTCCTAGCTCTTATAAAAAAAACATATATCAAAAAATCAAAACAGAGAGGCATGAAGCTAGCAAGTATCTACTTCCTATCTAAAATTTATTGCTCTAGTATTAAAATCCTGGAAGGAAAATGGGGAAAGCGTTTGTATGAAGAAAATGACGACTTGTTTCCTCTTAAGTATCTTATCAGCATGTAAATAGAAATTGTTTATATTGTTAAAGTTTATGTTTTACTTATATAGGATTTCTCACGTTTATTTACGTCGGATATTCTGACTATAATTTCAGCCGCATCCTGTGGCCTTCAAAGAGTTAAAGCAGAGTACAACGCGTTCGCGGCTTCGTCTCTTTTCGCGGCTAAACTATAGTCGGAGTATCCATGAGTAAACGTGAGTAATATCGCACAAGTAAAACAAAAAACGTGTCAAAACCACGTTAGTTTTCATAGTAAAAAAAATAAAATAGACTTTGAATTTAATTTGATTGATTGATTGTTTGATTCATTTGAATTGGTTGATTTATTTATTGATTTTTGTTGATCTTTTTACTAACGCGCGGTATCTATTTCGTAAAATAATAATTATTTATATTTCTGGTACTTCGATTGTACCAGTGTATGTACAGTGTACGATTTCGCCGCCAAAAAAAATAAATTAAATTTTTAAAATAATGGTTATATTTTAAATTATACATCTAAACCATCCTATCGGCCCAGCCGTTTTGGAGTAGTTCAGTGATAAACATACGTACCGAAGAATTTATTATAAAGACAATTCAAAAGGTAATTGTTTAAAAAAATCTGGAGTTTTATACATTGTGTTCGAATTTGTCTAAAATTCCCTGTACGAAACTTTTCAACCAAAAAATTGTTTTGTCAAAGAATGTCTCCCCGGGGATTTTAGTGTCGTCGCTTCAATTTATTTTTTTCTATTCTCACCTGTCCCGAACTACTTAAGAACACTCGTGTAAAAACTAAGTAGGCAGTTATTTACTGTGTATGTACCTATTAGGTAACAACGATTTACCAACGCTTACTTTATATTTTGTAGTACATAATTTAGTCGAGGTTGTGTGCAGTGGCGTAGCGTGCCCTGTATCAAAATTAGTTGAGGGCCCAAATGAAGGGCAGTGAAGTAGCTTGCGTTAGACAGACCCTGTATCAAGATTTGTCGGGGGCCCTTCTACCAGACTTTCATTTCATAGCTCCACGGGGGTCATGTTTATTATTCATTCACAAACTTGTTCACGAACATATAATCAAACGAAGCCGTTGTTGCCGCGGCCTGAAGGCTTACGAATCTTTGCTTATACATATTGGGGCCCCAGTATTCCGGGGGTCCCGTATCATCGATACGGTTGATACGACGGTAGCTACGCCCCTAGTTGTGTGACACGATAGAAAAAGAACAGCTGCCTCGAAGAAAGAAAGCTCACTCCGTTAATGATATTTTTATGACTGACAAGATGTTTGACCACGGCGATGACTAGTAACGAAATTATTACATTTATTTAAAAAAATAGTTAAAATTTTTTAAAAAATAAAATATATTTTTATATGACAACGTATATTTCAATTATTATTATTTTTCTTATAAATTTAAATTTTATGACGTAAGTAAAATCGTATAATTGTTTTTTTTTTAATTTATTCTTGGTAATGGATACTAGTCCTTCAGCCGTGTATAATTACTATTATTATAACTAACTAATATTTTACTCATGCAAATAAATCTATCTTTATCTTTGTTACCATTTGATTGCGTTTAGAAATTTAAGTAAGTTTTTTGTGTATAAATAAAAGTATTATTATGATTATTAGCTCACCTGATATTATGTGACGGTGTAGTCGAAGATTGCAAACACACCTTGCCTAGAATAGAACTGGCTCTCAAATGAGGCTGCCGGAACAAGATTTTCAACTTGAGAGTGGTAGCTTTTTGTCATAGCTAAAAAATATGTTCCAAATTTACGAATGGTTGATTTCAAAATGAGAGTTCTTCAGTGTCATCTCTTTTCTGCCCATTCCTTCCACTCCACGTGATTATTTATAATCAATACATTTGGTTTCATTTACTAGTAAATTTGTTATTCGTGGAGCACAAAACTTTTATAAACTTAATTTAGAAATTACTATCAGTAAGTAGGTACTTGTTGGTAATGACAAAATGTTCAGCAAAAGCAATTATTTAAACTTAGTTCTTTAAGCTGTTCTTCACACTTTCTTAAGAGGTTTTAAATGTGACCCTTTCACTCCGTAAATGAGGCATTTTCTTTGCTCCGCCCTTTACTTGTTCTGTCTGTGGTAGGAACCCTAAATAAATAGTTGGTGCGATTTTCGTGTTGACATTGACAAAGCCCATCGTCTACTTTATACTTGAAATATTTTAAGTTCAAATGCTGCTTAAACATAAGCCTACGATCAAAAAAAAAAGTATGGCTTACAGGCTATTTGTTTGACCACCTGATGTTAAGTGACGGTGTGGTCGAAGATGGTAAACACACCTAGCCTGGAATGGAACTAACTCTCATGTGAGGCTGCCGGAACACACCGTTAGATGCTTGGCGGCAGATTTCCAACTTGAGGGTGGTAGCTAGTCAGGCGAGTACTAGAAAGTACCCTACCGCCACGTTATGGTTTCCTCACGATGTTTTCCTTCACCGGCAGCTCAAGCTCATTGAAACTTCGCCCTTCGGCGTGCGAACCAACCGCGCTAACCACTGAGCTATCATCACTAACTTTGTAAATTAATTTGCTAAATTAAATTGTTTTAAAACGTCAGCTCAATTTTCATACTGGACAACATGGCTCTTATTCGCTATGAGCACATGAACACGTAGCGCACCGGATTACGTAACGTGGTAGAATTCGAGTTAAATTCACGTTGAATGATACTTTTTATGCCAAAGATAAATTAAAAAACGTCGACAAATCTAGTTAGTTTAGAACTATCAAAATACACTTTAAAAGCGTATAATTTCATAAACACTGTACGCGTTTTCGGCAAGAAATCTCATGTGAGTTGAAGAATCAGTACCCTGATCAGTGAGAATGATGTGAGGTCTAAGTTCGGCGCTTACGAAAAAGCTACGCAATCACATATCGTATTCCTGCTAATTAGGTTTGCAATCGCACCTATGTATAACTTTTCCGTGACCAATATGGCACGGCAGCTGATATATTATGTATGTATGCAGCTAAAACATTATTAACAAAAAAAAATATAAGTAGGTATACAAAACTATGGGTGTGTACAACTTTTAGTGCACAACTAGTATTAATATATAGTACCTGGATGACCGAGCTTTGCTCGGCTGAAAACACTGATAAAACGACGTTTTCTAAAAATGAAACCTAGCTAGATTGATTTATCGCCCCCGAAACCCCCTGCATACAAAACTTCAAGAAAATCGTTGGAGCCGTTTCCGAGATTCAGAATATATATATATATATACAAGAATTGCTCGTTTAAAGATATAGATAGATAGATAGATAATAGGCGCCCAAGATACTAGCCCGTTGTCGTCTCTCTTAGAATTAGATTGTTATCTATCCGTGTAAAACTTGTATGTACCACTGAATGTATTTCTAGTAATAAAACTTTATTATTATTTAAACAGTAACTGTTTTGCTTATCTAATAACCCACTAACGTTCATAGATCTATTCAAGTAGGCATGTATACCTTCAATCATTTAATTTAATCGATAAGATAATAAGTACCTGATGTGATATTGACATCGTTTCTGTTATATTTCAACTACTCACTAAATCAAACTATCGTCATCTGTGATGGTTTTTTGGTTGAATCTTTTTTGATGCCAATGTAGTGAAAAAGGGTGACATCTGTACATAGTACAAAACAAAGTCGCTTCCCGCCGTTTGTACCCTTAGATCTTTTGCAACGGATTTTATTGCGGTGTCCATCAATAGACAGTTCATTTATGTTCATATTCAGAGTGATTCAAGAGGAATTTTATATGTATAATTACATGCATATGCACCACATTAGTATCTACGTTGCACCCATGCGAAACCGGGGCGGGTCACTAGTTCATTATAAAAAGGTTTAAATACAATCATTTTTTAAATGTAATTTACGTCTAGTGAATGCCGTAGGTTTTAAAATTAAACCATTGCTTACGGCATGGATGAAAATTATTTACAACATGTACTTAGTTAATTAATTATGTAGTTACGTGTACGAAAAGTTTAGACTTCTCGCCTATAGGCATTTGTCGTACTCTTTGAAATTTATCTGGAACATCAGGAACATGTACCAGAAAACACGACAGTCGTTATGAGGGCTGTGTATGTAATATTATGCACAAGCTTTAATATCTAAACTTATAAAACAAAAAACCTGTCAACATCATCACCTATCTTAATTCACTGCTGAACCTTGCCTTTCCTAATAAATACAATTTTTCCATAAATCCGATTTTCCGTTGTCCGATTTCAGTTCAGTCTACAAATACAAATATTTAATTCATAAGAATAAAGTTACAAGTCATATTGTAAACTGCCTTAGGGAACAAACCCATATTACGTGACCCATTTTTTAAATTGTTTATGAACACCCTCGGTGACCACCCGTAGTATATGCCAAAACCCCCCTCCCTCTCTAGTTTTCACGTAGTAATTCATAAAGATGGTTTTAAATTATTTTTTGCCGACAAAAAGTTAAAAAATAGGAACAAATTTTTTTTTTCTTTTTTCACATTTATTTTAAGAAGCACGAGATTTAACTATAGGTTATTGACTATGTGACGAAAACCTAAGACAAGTGACCAAGCGTGGTATTTTGAAAACCCCCCTCCCCTCAGAACGGGTCACATAGTATGCGTACGTTCCCTTAGGTATCTCCAAGTTAGCCCTGTTCTTATAAATAGTCCCACTGCTTGGCGTGGTCTCTTCTCATTTTGAGCAGCGTGAGGTCGTAGTCCATAACGCTGGCCAAGTGCGAGGTGGCAGACTTCTCACATCTTCAAGAACTTCTTTTTAAGAACTCTCAGATATATAGGTTCCCTGTTTGAAGCCATAGGCAATACGCACATAAATTAGACCTGCCTCGGCTTCGGCCGCCATACGTAGGTACTCGAATATCATCACTTTATGGACTCTCAGGGGTGCATGCACAACGTTTTCAAATTCGTGATCTTCGCTGTTGAACACGTCTACCCCAGCGATAAGCGGAGGTTATCAGGCAGCGGTTATTCGTTAAAAAGTCCTATATATAGGTAATGACTAAATGTATATCTTTTTATCAGTAATTCAATAACCAGCTTGCAGATTTACCTTTTACGCATAGAGACTTCCTGATAAGATAAACGTGATAGAATACATAGAGAATTTATATCGGCTCAGCCGCGATAATGCATTCTACCTACACATAGCATTTACTCAACGTTACGACGTAGTATGGCGATATATTGTTACCTACAGTAATACATTTTGCATTTTACCAAAAATATTTGTAGCGATGATTGTTAGTGTGGTCAAATTATAAGGCGAAGGGCGTGTGTTGAAATGCCAGCAATGAATTTGACCTGCCGGAGAAAGAAATTACACCTTGGTACATTATACTACTTGCGGGCTTAATTAAAAAATAAAAAATAAAACAAACCCTAACACCAGGGAGTTCACTAGAGACCCAGTTCCATTTCCAGGCTAAGTGTATTTCACATCATCGACCACAGCGTCACTTAAAATTCAAATTGTTTTTCGGATAAACACCTAGGCGCCGTAACATAAATAGTGTTATTATAAAATCTTGGTAAAGAAATCAAAGTGTGCCGAGTAAATATAAATAGTTAAATTTAAAAATATACTTTAGCTAAAGAAGTGTCTCTTTATTTGAAAATAAATCTTTGTCAGTTAGTACCTACCTAAGTATTGTCCGTCACAGCCCTACAAACTTAGGGCACTCAGGTAGGTACTTCGTACCGGACATTTGCTGTTTCGCCTTTAGCCTTGCATCTATGACATAAACAAACCACATTCGAACTATAATGAACACTTTACAAAAAGAAACAACTAAATCAGCTTAGTTGTTCTCAAGCTATGCGCTTACCAACGAACATTTAGAAAATTATAAATTTGTAAGTGGCTACCAACCTTATTACCGATTCATGATTGACTCAGCCGATCTTCATGAAATTTAGTATAGAAATAGATGAAACTCAGGGAATTGATATAAGCTACTCTTTACCGTACCGCCGTTTTTGGTACCGCCCTAAGGCTTCTGCAATGAATTAAGAACTTTACTATGTTATAAGTTGTAGTTGTTAAGTGTTCAAATCGTAAAATCTTACTTAAAAGTTGGATACATCATACAATACAAATCATTATCATTTTGCGATGTTTTAAATGTGGAAACGTGCTTTTGGCCACCTAGTGAGATACAATAATTATCTTAACAAAGAACCTTTAAAGCCGCGAATGGTTTAGAGCGTCTTCTTCGAATTTTCCCGAAAATATTTGCCGTAGATGTATTTTCAGCTAGATGGCGCTACTTGTCTGAATAGCCAAGGACTTTTATCTCACGTTACAATCAATATTTTTATATAAGTATTTATGTTGCATTATACTGATGGAAATATTATGTATATATTACCTATATACTCGTATATAATGAATTTTTACGCATAAATACATGAAATTATTTTTCATACATGCAAGTACAATATCGATTAGCAGCCCCTTGAGCTGCGCATGCCTGGAAGTAGGTGTGGATTGTTACTCTACACTGAAAGGCTGTGAACTCTTTCATGTCGATTTTTTTATACTTACTATTTAGTTTAATAAGTATCCTATAATAAATGTTAATGGATCTTACGATATCTATCCCTGAACAGCTACCTAGCTCAAGAATAGTGCATAAGAATAATCAATAATGGGTAATACTCAAGCCAACGAAAAACAACATAAAAGTGGTAAATCGCCCCAAGCTAAAAGTAAAAACTTCATCAGAAACTACAGAAAGTCTCCGGGACGGGAGAGCAAAAAACATGGCAAGAAAAAGGGTGATCAGAAACGAGAGGCGATCGACATCGACAAAACGCCAGATTCAGATAACGTTGAAGTTATCGAAACATCAGATAACGATACGGCCGAGTGCTCGCAAGAGGGGGAGGGCTGTGCGAGCGCGCAGTCAGAGGTAACGGTGAGCAGGTGCGGGCGGTCACCGACCTCAGCGCGTGCGCCGGCCGCCTCGCCTGCCGACCCGTCCACCTCCGACTCAGTGTTCACGGACCCTCTGACGCCGCTCGCCGCTGTCGAGCTCAACCAGTGCTACTACTCCGCCGAGAGCGACAGCGTCCTCGACGAGGCGCCGACACTCGCGCCCTCCCCCGTGCCGGCCGCGCTCGTCATGCCCCACGACGATGCCGCCTCCGCGCTCTCGACCGATGACACGGAAAAAGAAGAAAAAGCTGACGTCTTCGATGACAGCAATGACAGGGAGGAAAATGAAAAGGTTATGGGAGCGATAATATCGGGGGTGCGTGGCGATTCGGCTAAGCGGAGTCACGAATGCAACCATGACTTCCTGGATAACCGGCTAAAGGCGTCACCGGGGCAGACCTCGTTCACGGTGTCGAAGCACCGGCGTGTCGAGCTGCCGCCGGTCGCCTGCGAGCCCTCGCTCACGCTCCTCGATACCACCATCTCCGGTTAGTCTACCATCTTCCTAAGCTCTTCTTTTATATACATTAGCTATTATAACAACAATCAGCACCTAGGTATCTTCAGCATTACCGGATCGTTAATTTTTTATCTATACAGTAATAGAAAGATGAATATCTTGTAAACAACAATTACGTAGGTACTTAGTTGATAGGTCAGAACATCTTTTCTTTGAATAGTACCTGTGGATTATAGTTATCATACTATTTATTTACTGGTAAACAAAATACTAGTTACGAATATTAAATAACTAAATGCTTTAAAGCCTGTGGGATTGAAAACTTCTATCATCCGATCGAATGTGATTAGATTAAGCATTTTACCCAGATTTCGATATTTTGATTTAGATATTTAGATTAGATACTTACTTAAAGTACTATATTATGTTCTTATGCTTATTAAAAATCGTCATCAATATATTTTTTTAAATCTCGGCCATAAATAATAGACAATTTTCAGAATATTTATTGTGTTTTCCAACTACTTCAAACATAATAATTAGAACGGACATGAAATATTCCAACACAATAGAATTTGAAGGGGAAAAAAACAGTTTTAAAAGCAATGCAAAATACCTAGTGCACTTTGCAATGTACTTCTGCAATAGTGTGCTTCGTGTACTTGTAATATATTTAGATTATTTACTAGGTATATTCGGTTCGACTTTGATTTGAGACATTGTTATATTGTTTTGTTGTGCCTACAGCAAATTAGGTATTTAAACCATTATAGACGAATCCACTTTCCTCCAATAATATTTGTCAGATTTTTCCTATAGGTACCTACGTAAGTTGCGTAGGTAGTTTACGTCGAATGTTTTCCGACGCTACACTACTTTTTGTACCTAAGTACTCGGCAGTTTGTTACCGTTCAGTTGTTTTGTTCGTCACAATGGCCGTAAACCAGTTTGTTGATACTTTCCTCGCTTCATTGGCCGTACATGTGTATCGTATGTGCAGTAACTAACACAGATACAAATAAACATTACAATATAGAACCATGTCGAAACGAGAAAACTTGTGCCTTTATCGGGTAAAATCTTGATTTTGTAATGGTACTAAATAACTGGGGACTAGGTGGAAAGTTGCATGTACTTTTAAACTTATTTTTTCTTTAACTGATTGTGAACTTTAAATCATCTGCTTAGGGTGTATTTTAAACATATGGGTCTACTTCTACTCGGCTTTAATAATTACAGACCGATGTACGCCTTATAGGAGTAGATGCAATTTAGATTAAAACCCAATAAAAATAAATTTTCGTCGGTCACGATTAGTTTATCAAAGAACATGAACGAGATAATATGGAACTAAGTATTACCAATATTTTGCGCTAAAAATATTGTTTTACATAAAGCAAAAGTTGGATGCTGTTAATAAATAAACAAAATATTGAAATACAATTTGCACAGCGCAATCTAGCTCTAAACTAAGCAAAGCTTGTAGTAAAGGAACCGTAGGTATATTGATATCAAAACTTTACCTAAGGTCATGGTAGCAAAATCGGATTAAGACGTGCCTCGCATAATCTAGGTTAATAATAAAAACTTATTAATAATAAAACCTTATTTAGATGTGTTTGATTAAAAATTTTACATAGCACTGGTTTTTCAGTGAAGGAATACATCGCGATAATATATCCGGAAAAGATATTCAACAGCGTACGTGAATCCGTCAACAATACCAGGCTTGTAAAGGTACCCCAAGCAGGCCAGGCATGCGGCGGAATATGGGTTGATCGTCATTGAGAACAGGCCACGAGATGGACTTTTCCAACTATAAGCAATTTTAGATTGCATTTATATCTACTAGTTATATTAATTTAAATAAAAAAATATCTCATTTGTTAAAATTAATCATTGATTGATTTATTCAACCCCTTGGTAAAAGTAGAAAATAAATATGATTTAGATGATATACTTGATCTTTCGATCATTTTTTCGAGATTCTGATATTCTTCTCGGTACTTCTTAAACTTATTCCATCTTGGTAGTAGATCTCCTTAGCAGGAGGTCGTCTAGGTTAGGTACCATCGCAGTACCAGATATTCTGCCGCCAAGCAGTAGTGTGTAAGCATTACTGTGTTCCGGTTTGAAGGGTACTGCAGCTAGCGAAATTAATGGGCTGTTGCGACTAACCATCGATAGTCTCAAAGTAATGAGCACCAAAGCAGCGATGCCATGCGTTCGCCTTATTACAATTTTTTTTTTAAACTTCCGCCCGCTTTGTTCATTTATTTTACTTTACCTTATTTACTTTTCTGGGCCTTACCTGACCAATCTAGGCCTCCAGCGCCTTACATAAGGGCGTTTTCGACTACTTTGAGACTACTACTAGAGACTACTAGCGGCAAAACGCACCGAATTAAGAAACGTGTGTCATACATAGTATCTGAGCCCTGAATATCCAGATTGGCATTTAGATTTTTTTTTCCGATTGGATTTTGTATAAAATATGTCTTAGTACCTATGTAGAGAAATTTAATATTTTGTTACCATGACGCCAAAATATTGCACCGTGTAAAGCTGAAGCGGATCGCTTGTTGACTATAAATAAGGGACCCGTACAATTTGATGTCATATTTCAGATTCCGACCGACGCTACTCCAGCGTGAGCGACGTGCTGATGACGGAGTCGAACGTGCTCCGTAAAGTTGCGTCGCTAACCCTGGACAAGCACACCGAGTCCAGGGTCGTTCGACCCAAATATGTGCCAGAAAAACTCAACTTCCGCCTTTATGAAAAGTTTGAAGGTAAAACCTACTTTTCTATCTTCTCATTCCGGGTTTGGTGTATTTATCACCTTTGTCCACACCGTCACTTTACATCAAGAGAACTGTGATCAAACACTTAGCCTGTCACAAGTAAAAAAACCTTTATATTGATATTAAGGTCTTTTTAGTTGTTGTTTCAAGAAATTAAGTTTTAGTTATATAAATAATTATGTACCTACCTACTTAAATTGCTGCCAGATACTACTACCTACTACTTACCTACTACCCAGTAGTAGGTAAGGTATCCTCAAATCTTCAGATTTACAACTAATTATGTACCTACTTATACTTAGTAGTAACTCACAACGGCGCTAGCAGGTGAATGAACATCATGATAATATTGTTATCTGTTATGAACAAATAGCCCCTAATTTTCTTATCTCGATTAATCATTAGTCTCATTAAAGATAGTGCCTACACTTGTCGCAGACGTGCATACGTGACTTTAAATCGCTAAGAATTTAAAAATGCAGTTATCAACAAACCGTGTTAATTTTACAACTACATCCGTTGCACAGTTTAATTATATGAAGTTTTTAAGTCAGTTTCGTTCAAAAGACAAAAAAGACGTACAAGACATTGTAACCATTTTAGGTTTACACACAGACGATGTCGCAAACTTTGATATCAGTGAATACTCGTATGCCGCGCCGAAATCCTACTTTGCTTTAGAAAGCAGAGATTGTAAATCATTAGTGCTTTACGTGACAAAGAAGTTATCTTTCAATGTGGAAAAAACTTTAAAATGGTTTCGTGTGATGATCAACATAAATCCAAATATTAAAATTGAATGTGATCTAAGATCTGCCACACTAACAATGGCGCTGTTTGGAAAAAAGTGTTACGTTATTATGATGAAGAATTATTGTAATTTTTGCAAAGAACAACTTAGAAGTAAGTAGTTTATACTAGTAGTGCGTAAGCCTAAAATGTTCCTAGCTCTCTTTGGTATAACTAACGCTATATTTAGCACATTTTAAAAAAAAACGCGCGTTCTAGTAATTCAAAGAGGCGCTGGCCATGAAGCTATAGGTAAAGATGGAGTCCAAACTTAGAACATCGACTTGAGTCAAATACCTAAACATCTCTATCTCACTCGTGTGGGCTGAGCTCTCTTTTTGTGTTGGACTACAGTATTGCTATGCCTTAATATTAAATCTCCTATCAAATTCTTAAGTTGATTTACACACGCTATTAAATCAGAATTTACATATTTTTCTATCGTTCTATCGATGTCAGCCAAGAAGACAGGAACACAACACATTCAGTTTAAGCTTTCTTAAGCAAGAAATAATTAGTAAAGGTACCTATCCAAATCAAACAAATGAGAATTTAAGCATTCTAATAATTTGTGAATATTTAAATAGTTACATTACGATTTATTGTATTCGAAATAATAACACTGTGGTTAACGAGAGTATGATTGTATTGGTGAATCAATAATTACAATCCCATTTTCTAGGGATTCGATAGTGCGGCAACATTAATCCTTATGTCAACAATCAAGATGTCATATTTATGATAATATGGCGGTTGTTTACATTTGATTCGTAGCGTCGTTTCAGATATTATCCGATTATTACTGATTTTATTCAAGAAATAGTGGTAAATTGTATTGTACGTGGTTGCGACAGTACGTGGTATCCAGAATGTGGCATAACATTTCACATGTAAGTGTTTAAATCGTGATTTCTGGCATTGAATTATTGTATACTTACTTCTTTACATTTTCACTTGATTTCTTTCTGAAACCTTTGACCAGTGTTTTCAACATGTAAATAAATAATAACTAAGTCAAGATCAAATCGTTTTACATTGGATTTGAGTGACCTAAGGCAATTTTAATGTATTTGTTTGTAATACATCGCATTGCGGTAGTGTTACCATATTGAGTAACTTCTGGGACTTTCAAAGTTTTGTTTCTTATATGATCTTTTTTTTTAGATTTCCCAAAAATGAAAATCAAAGGAATTTGTGGTTATCCACTTTACCATTGAAAAATAAGTTATGAACGAGCAAGGATTTGCAGTTTGCATTTTCAAGAATCAGATTATGATTTGATAGCAAAGCGCTTTAAACCAACGGCAGTTCCTACTGCTTTAATACAGCGACAAACATTGCCACAAACAAGCACGGTAAATTTTTCATTACCTATTCCATACTAATTAATAGTAAAATAAAATTTGAAATCATCATCATCATCATCATTATATTTTCTTGATTCACTCTTGGATGATGCTCTTTCTTCACACATGGTGCTCTTATGCTCCTCTTATACAGTCCTATACACTGTTGCCTGCCTCACCCATGAGCATTAACTTACCACTACATTACTGTGATGGCCAACGATAAACATCCATATCGGAGAAGGGTCCTACACTTTTTTTTGTTATGTTAGTAGGTCACTTTTTTCTTAATTTGCATCTGATTATTTCTTGTTCAATTATAGACCATTATAATAATGTTTTTTGTAATGTTGTGTGTAGTCCATGGCATCCTCGACACAAAAGAAAATCCTAGTAGGGAGCTATGTATGTGAAAAACATTTGTTTGCTTGTTTTGTGAATTTGATGCTCTCGGCGCTACAGGTACAGGCTACAGGCATGAAGCACTGCTAGAAAATAAACCTTTAGATGTAGGGCAGTTTTCTACATAGACTGATTGTTTGTTGATTTTGAAATATAATTGTTCAAATCACACATTTATTTAATTTATTATGCAGGTATTTTTAAAATAATATATTATAATTTTCAGACAACAAGTTCTTTACATGAACAGTGTAAGATGCAAATACTTGGTGTGCCTGGACCGAGCACCAGTTCTGGCATTCATGAAAGTAATTCTCCATTTAAGGAAACGGGAGTTAAACATGTTGGCTGCAATATTGAAAACCAGAGTAGTAAAAAACCATGTCGAAAAATTCTTGAAAATATTAGCAATTCACCTGTAAGTTTTCCTGTACATTATAAAATGTGTATTTCATTTCTTGTATGTGTATTTCTCATGTTTGACATAGCTTGTGTCAAAATATTTATATTACTATCTTTACCTTGCCAAGCTTAGCTGTATGAGATAAGAAATTAAGAACAAAGACAACAAAACATAAAGTTTTTTTGTTTTTATTTTCCAGGTCAGCTGTGAAGATCACGATCCCGCAAAGATTGATGGGGGCGTGCAAGTGAATATTAAATCTACAAAATAAGACATTCTTCGGAAGAAAACTAAGCTCCTTGGCAAAAATGTACATGTACATGTACATGCTCATACTGATAATTTATTGAGTATTTTACGCGGTAAAAAACAAAAACTACATAGAGCGTTGATGTTTAGCCATGTGTAGTAATTAATAGAACATTAAAATATATTTAATTTCGGAAGGGTTTTTATTTTGATGTTTTTTCACATTACCTATATCCATTTTATATAAGCCCAAGCTCAATATGTCGATATAAGTCAAAACTTTGTGTGTGTGTATGTTTGGTTACTCCACGCTAAAACGGCTGAAACGATTTTTATGAAATTTGGCATGCAGAAAGATAAGATCCTGAATTAACACGTGTTCTGAAAAGTACCTATATAAAAAGGTGTATGTTTGTCTAAAATGAAAATTGCGTTACGTAACATACAAATGAAATTGCACTCTGGTTTGGCTGACTAACCTAGAAAAACTCATTTATAGGAGTCATAGGCAAAGCTATTTGAACAAACAGCTTTTCTAGTAATTCAATAGAAGCATACGAAATTATTACATATTTCATCTTTATGGGCTAGGTTTATTTTTTTGTATTAAACAAACATGTAGATATTAATAATAATCAAATCACTTACGCAAATACGTAAGTTATATCCTGGGCAAAATTAAATAAAGGTTACCCTATTCAGAAAGAGAGGGTTAGCCAACACAGAGCAAGATAGAAATAAATAGGTATGCTTCAAATAGGTATTCAGAGTTTGGACTCCATCTTTACCTATAGCTTCATGGCGCTGGCGCATCCTATAATTTAGTCAATGACATTTTTGTTTGACGACTAAGATAGACAGTGACACTAAAGTGACAGTGACAGTTATTTACGAAAACTAAAAACAAACCGAGTAGGTTTCTGTCTTAGTTAGTTTGGTCGGTTGAAATTTTAGTGTATTTCCCAACAAACCGTAAAAGTTTATTAAATATTGTCGTTTTCAGGGCAAATGCTTCTGAACTGGTTTGTATCATCAGTTTCTGAGAACAGCCATCTCAAAAGTTTGGCGACTCCGCAAGACCTGAAGAACCTTGGAATCCAGTACTGTACCGACCTTCTTGCTGCTGGAGTCCTCAGACAAATATCTGATAAAGATGCGCCCACGGAAAATATATTTAAGGTATAGTGACAAATTCATAAATTTATTTTAGTCGAACCGTTTCTTTACGCGTTAATTTCAATCTACTAAGAGTTGATAAAATAACTGTAAAGGACAAAAAATAAAGTTAAACAATAGTAGGTTCATTTAATATTTCCTTTATGCATCGATCAATGTTATAGTAGAAAAAATAAAATGAGAAACATAGTTTTGTAAATACATAAAGCCTAATAAGGTGGTGCAAGAAATATTACTTAAAATTTGGATGGCTAGATAGGCGCCATTGGATACTAGTGGACACCTTTTGAATTTAGAAAGCTAAGAATATTGGAGCAAATATAATAACTAAGTTTTATTCCTACAAAGAGGTCTGACCGCATTATTTGCCTTCACAAAGAACAACTAATAGAGATTTAGTCAAAAAAATTGATTGTTTTGAGAATTAGAGAAACATGTATTCTACTTGATACAAATAATGTTCTATGAGTGTGAATTCTACTTTTCAGCCAAGTTTGATGTATTACTGGGCTCATATGGAGACTCCAGCATCTCAGCCAGTCACGCCTGGCCGTCTGCCACTGGCGTTCTGGCCACCTGACAAGGACCAACAATACCCCACCACTGACACTGGTTACAGCCTCGATAACAACAAGTTCTTCAGCCAAAATAATAATGAGGAAATCAGTGATATCATCGAAGCAAAAACAGTCATCACACAGCTTAAAAGAAAAGTACAAGAACTGGAATATCAACTTGAAAATTGCAAAATAAACACTCAAATTGAAGCACTAAACAAAAGTTTAGAAAAAGACTATAATGAACTAAACATTATAAGGAACAAAAATCAACTTACAAGCAAAGAATTGCCAACCAACTCGGCCAGTGAGATAATCAAATTAGAAAATGAACCTGTGATAAACATACCTGAATATGCTCCTGTAAGAACAAATGTGAATATTGATAAAAAATTAGATTTAAGTAGCTTAGATAGTAAAAATGAAATGCTTATTAAAGATATAACTACTACACCTGAAGTAAGATCTGATAAAATTGAAAACTATTGTAAGTTAAATAAAAGTAGAGAGTATAATAACAAAATCTTCCGGAAGAGTATACAAATAGGTACAGATGATGACATAAATGAAGAAATAAGTGGCAAATTTGAGGATACAATGAGTGACAATATTTCTTTAGAGGCTAACATTAGATGTGATAGTTCATCGGATGCTTCATTCCGCAGTATAATCTGCACTTCAACAGACTTAATGTGTGATGTTGAAAATCTATCTTACCAATCAAATGACGATTCAGTATTTAGAAATGCTGCTAGATCTCCCAGAGTTCCTAACACACAAGTATTGTATACAAATATTGAATACAAGGATCCTGTGGCTTATGATGGGCATAATATTATATCACTGGAACATGACAGTTTAATATTTGTCGAGTCTGAAGTTAAAAACAAAGAAGTTGATGAGGCATCCCTAGATGATGTATTTGTAGCTACTGTGACAGCGGGACCTGTCAGTGATAAATCTTCAGTAGATAAGACATCACTTCAGAGAAACAGAGCTAGTCAAGCAGTCGTCACTCCACCCCCTCCATCGCCTGGCGCGCCTCCACTACCCCCACCAATGCCGGGAACAGATGAACTCATAACAAATGAAAGAACTTCACCTGAATTTAAAGTGCCTTTACCACCGAAAGCATCCTCACAGGCATTACGAACTGAAAAGCAGTTGGTTGGTCCAGAATCAGGTCTACCTTCTCCAGTGTCACAGGTGGGGCCACCACCTCCACCTATGCCGGGAATGGCGCCATATTCTCCGATACCTAGTATGGAGCCATTGACGCCGATAGTGGGTCCGCCACCGCCTCCAATGCCTGGCATGGGCCCACCACTACCTCCAATGCCTAACATGGGCCCACCACCACCTCCAATGCCTGGCATGGGCCCACCACCACCTCCAATGCCTGGTATAGGCCCGCCTCCACCACCGATGCCTGGCTTGGGCCCACCGCCACCTCCAATGCCTGGCATGGGCCCTCCACCACCCCCAATGCCTGGTATGGCGCCTCCAATGCCTGGCATGACGCCACCTCCACCGCCGATGCCAGGTATGACGTCAGCTCTATCTGCGGGGCCCCCACCGCCGCCCGGGCCTCCTGGGTCTGGTATACCGCCCCCGCCACCTCCAACTTACTCCGGACCTGTGCCTTTCCCTGCCCCACCAGCAGGTGGGTGGAATATGCAAAGAGCGAGTAAGTACTGCCTATGACTATTAAATGTGCTTTTAGCTTGATGCTTAAACTTTTAATCAATATTTCTATAAATATTTAATGCTTGACTTTATTCCAGCTCTAAGAAAAACCCCAGTGAAGCCTGCTGCTCCAATGAAACCTCTTTATTGGACTAGGATCTTAGCAGCCCCTACTCCACCAATGTGTCAAGGAGAATCAGATTCAAACGGCGTGAAACCACTTTGGCTTGAAATCGAAGAAACAAAACTAGACAACATTGACGAGTTCACAGACCTTTTCTCACGGCAAGTCGTGAAAGCGCCAGTTAAGAAGAAAGTCGAAGTAAAGACTAAAATTCAGCCAGTAAAGATATTGGACAGCAAAAGATCCCAAAATGTCGGCATTCTCGCGCAGAGTTTGCATGTCGAATTCACGGAGATTGAAAATGCCATTTATAACTTCGATACATCAGTTGTCAGTTTAGAAGCCCTACAGCAGATATACGAATTGGTAAGAGATTATAGTTGCAGTACATGTTTCTGTGTGATATAATACTGATCATAAGCTTTAATTTAACAAACTACTTTTAACACAAGAGGTTACTACGTAAAATAGTTATGTAGTGTGCTGCTACACAATTCATTATACACACTTATTAGGTATCTTGTAGATAGCTTTCCTACATCCATAACAACTTCGTATTGAGACATATATTTCCCAAAAACTTTTGTAAAGTGTGTAAGTTTTTGTTTTGTTTTTTGTAGGTGCAATAGTCTGTTCATAGGTTTCAGACCCAGACCCTTTATTTTATCATTTGAAAACTTGTGCATTTATTGGCTTTGAATATGAATTACATTTTTTTTTGTTTTTATAAAAGGATAAGAATCTTATTTTAGATTGATTTGTCTTTTGTTGCACATTTCATCAATTTGTAACAGAACTGCAATTGTTTGCTAATGTATAAGATTTGTCCTTGACAGATGATAAACAAAGCTGTAGCAATGACCTTCTACACAACTTTCATTTTCATCAATTTTAATTCCAGCGTGCGAATGAAGAGGAACTTTCTATGATCAAAGAGCACCTCAACAAGAAACCCGAGATACCTCTAGACAAGCCAGAAGCCTTTCTTCACGATCTGTCAGGGATCCCTAACTTTGCTGACCGGATATCCTGTTTCATGTTTCAAGCTGAATTTGAAGACTCTGTCAGCACAACAATGCACAAACTCGACAATCTGAAGCATACATGCGAGGTAAACACTTGCTCCGAGTCAGTTATTCTCTCCTCTAGACTTCATTAACATGGACAAAATAATAAGTTTACTTTACGCAGAAGCTATCATTCGAAAGTTGGTAGTATTTTTGTGCGAAAACACATATAACGAATGTTTCATACATTTGTTTCCAAAGATAGTATACTTGTACAATATGCAGGAAAGACATGGTCTGTAGTATTTAAGTAATCGGTGCAGACATTAGTATAATAAATGTTAATAAACGCTTAAAGAAGCCTGCGTTTCTACATATGTAGTTTCACGTCGGCTACAACTTGACAATTTTAAGCATTGGGTAACTTGACATGCTGTTCAAGACCTTTTGCGTTTCCACACACGTGCACACTTCCAATTGCCTCACACGTACTTTGCTTAAATCTGAGTGACTTACAATTGCATAAATATTCCTCACTTATAAAACATTAGCATTTACTCATATGGTACAACCAAAGAGTTAAGTTTTGATATTTTCACAAGACTGTTGTGTGGCCTTAAACCGGACAGACATTGTATAGGGAAGCTTAATTAATAGGGCTCGGATACAATTAGTAGGTCTTATAGTAATAAGTAATCTATTGTAAAGTGGGTGTCTTTCCCACACTTCATGTTAAGCACCACAAACACAACACTGTCACAAAATAAACAATAAGAATTGCAATATAATATTAATCAGGATTAAGATAATATCACAGAATGTACCTCATTAGAGCAGAAATTTCTACAGAATCATTTTGTGTATTGGCACTAGAAACATTGTGAAATCTTGTTTTTAAACTAAAATGTTTTTATTACTTCATTCTCAGATTCTTCTAACAAGTGAATCGCTAAAGAAGTTGTTTGCAATTATCTTGACCCTTGGCAATTACATGAATGGTGGGAACGGCCAGCGAGGGCAAGCAGATGGCTTTGGACTCGAGATACTGTCCAAATTGAAGGATGTAAAGGTAAAATAGTATCATAATAAAAAAAATATTATAACGGTGGACAAAAACTGACTATAGATAACCATCGGCCCAGCTCAGAGGTGTGTAGAAATAAATAAATATCGAAAAATATCACACATCTAGCCTGATAAATAATAGAATACTTATATAGTTTTTTTTTGTGGGGAACACCCATACAGAATAAATATCTACATGTATGTTCGTCACGAAAATCTTGCGTGAAACATATTTCACCCAAGATTAATGGTTTACATTTTTTATTCAGAATAGGCTTGTGTTTGATCACACCTTATCTGATGTTAAGCAGGAATGCCATCCGAAACTGGAAAGAATTTACTCTAGATTTTATAACATCCATATTGTACCTTTCGAAGAATCCTCTGTCAGGAATATCCACAGCCATGCTGTGCAAATAAAAATATGGATTCGAAATGCTTTACGTGGGGAATAAATACGGTATAGCATGGCTAACAGAGTAGGTAATCTGATTTTAGTTTTTTCAATCTATACAGGCGCGGATACTCGGGGAATAAAGGATGCACTCAAGTGCTGAGCAGTTTTTTTTAAATCAAAATTTTGATATCGTCAACAGCCCAATCCGGAACTGAAATGAAATCCTGGATCCGCGCCAGAACCTATATCTTGTCATTCAGAAAGATATGCTATTCACAGTCGAAGCAGTCGAACGTAACTCTCCTGCACTTCATTGTGCGTACTTACATGCGTGCGTGCGGCGGTGCGCTCACCGAGACATGCGTGCTGCCCGTGCCGGAGCCTGGAGACGTGGCGCGAGCCTCCACGCTCGACTTTGCGGACGTCGCGTCGCATCTCGCCACTCTTACCAACCAACTCGCTGGTGAGTACTCTCCGTCACATTTAGAGCTGTCAACTCTAACACAATATGGCTTGTTTGCTTGAAATTTAGGCGGTAACACAGAAAAGTTGTTACTGTATAGTATAATTTTCTAAAACTTGTTTTAGAAATAATTTAAGTTTTAGGTTTTAGTTTAAAACAATTAAATGTATTTTAATCATAAAGTGCAGGTGTAAATAGAAAGTAAAATAATGCGGTAAAAAATCTGTTATCGGGTTTTTTCCAAATCAATAGAAGCTTTTATTTTAGTGGTTGGAAGACTACGTGTTTTACCACAGCACCCCTGATGTTAAGTAGCTGTGTTGTCAAAGATAGTAAGCGCTGCTAGCCTGGAATGGAACTGGCTCTCAAATGAGGTTGCCGGAATATATCGTTAGGTGCTTGAAAGCACATTTTCAACTTGATGGTGGAAGCTGGCCAGCCGTGTACTTTAAAGTACCAAACCATCATACTAAGGTTTCCTCACGATGTATTCCTTCACCGGCAGCTCAAGCTCATTGTTGGGAACTTCTAGTTTTTTATCTTTCTGGGATAAAAATTTGTCTATGTTTTGTTCCAAGGTGTATGCTATTTCTATCCAAATACCTCAAAGAAAAAGGAACAAATAACCAAACATAAGTTCTTTATTTTAGTTGCGAAGATGAAATGCAAAAGTATATATATAATTGTTATCTCTGTGTTGTAACAGTTCAACACTTAGAATATATGAAGTGGAGATAGATAATTTTTATCGTTTTTAATGATATAACATATATGTATATAATTTTCAGCTTGTAAAGAGAAAACACGCAAAGTGCTAGAGAATGATGGAGCTCGAAGTCCAAACGACGACACTCAAGACAGTAAGAAACGATTAGAAGTGTTCAAGGACAAAATGAGCACTTTCTTACAGGCAGCCGAAGAGAAACTAAAGACTGAAAACGAAAACTTGGAGGAGTGTAGAGCGAAGTTTATAGCTACTGTGAAATTCTATCAATACACGCCGAAAGGCAGCAAGCTGGAAGACTGTGAACCGAAGGAATTCTTCTCACTGTGGACCTCTTTTTGTAGCGATTTTAAGGACATTTATAAGAAGGAGGAGCAGTTAGCCGTGAAAGAAAGGTAAAGATGTAACTAATATAATCCTTCATCCCGCTAATATTATAAATGTGAAAGTTTGGATGGATGGATGTTTGTTACTCAATCACGCCAGAACGGTTGAACGGATCGGGATGAAATTTTGCATGTAGATACTTTAGGCCCTGGAATAAAACATAGAACATAATAATACAACATCATCATCGTTATCCATCACCATGCGGGTAAAACCGAGGGGCGCAGCTAGTAATACGCAATTATGTAAAGGTAATATAAGTAGGTTAACGAAGTTCTCGGTAATGAGGGATTCAATAATAGGATCGCGTTTGTTTGCGGCTCTTCACTGTAATATTGGGAAACGGTGACAACAATTAGAATGGTACAAGTTAAAATGAGACAGTAATAACATAATGAGACATTAATAAGTTCAAGCGAGATAACAATTTGATTACTATAACTAAAAATAGATCTATTTTTTTCATTCTTAGAGGATTATGGCTTCATACATCTTTAAGTGTTTGCCATCATTATGTTGTTTCTGTCTTTTTAAACACAGGATTTAGATTGTTTTATAATATTTTGCCTACAATTGGTAAACCATTACCTTGTAAGAATATTCAAAAACCTTTTTTTCCACAATTTTCCCATTAAAAATATTCCATTCTATGATATATTAGAAATTTAGGTTATTAAATTCAGATAAACTGAATAAAAAATTATATTGTTTCATCAACTATATTATATTGTTTCAGATTAAAAGAAGCGAAAAAGCTTCAAGAAGAACGAAAATCTCAATCACTAACACAACCTAAAAAAGAAGGTGGCCTCAAAGCGAGGTTACAAAAGTTATCAAGCTCAAGAAAATAAAATGAATTCAATAGTACAAAAAATCATAAGTCCGCTCTGGGAGTATGCCATCGAGCCATGGAGTGCAGTATCTTAAGAGTGAAATATATAGACAAAATAAGAAACACAGTACTGGGCTCCAGGACTCACGATAGCCGATGTAGCTCAGAAAGCTGCCTTCCTTAAGTGGGACTGGGCTTGCCATGTTAGCCGCATGTCGGGAGATCGTTTGGCCTAAATCATGACACAGTGGTTCCCTCAAGATGGCAAACAACCTCGTGGACGGCCCAGGATATGGAGGGATGAACTTGACTCTTGCTTGAAAGACTGGTCTCAGATTACAAGAGAAAAATGAAAAGAGAGAAGGGAGGCTTTTGCCCTGCAGTGGGACAGTACAGGCTGATAATAATAATAATAGTACAAATAGTACTTGCAAAGTTATATCTATAGATGCAGTGTGACAAATACCCTTTAGATACAGGTATATTGGATCTCTAGGTGTAAAACAATAGATACTTTTTTCATATGCATTGGAAGCAAAAGTGTTAAATAATTCCATACATGACAGGATAAGTAATTACACCCAAAGGAAATCTTAAAAGTCATCATTAAAATATCCACCTGACCAGGAATAGAACTGACTTTTGGCTCTTATAGCAAAAATGTTGCAATTTAATCACAGAGATTGTCAACAAATCAAGTGAAGAAACAAAGTTGGGTACCCCAGTAGTACCAACCAGCTTACTGATATTGTGTGCCATTGATTAAAATGCACAAATAATGTATAATACATTCCAATTTATTTAACTTTACAATCAAGCTTATTTTTGAGTTTTGTACACTAATAAAATTACTGCTTGTAATTTAAATTAAAATAATTATATACTGAAGACTTATGTAGAATAGTCTTCTAACCTCAAGTCATACCAGTACAATTCTACCGATGAGGTAGACATGTTCTAATTTTACATGAAAAAAGTTACAAAATACACATATATATACAAATGGTTCGAATCTACCTTCATTGTATGAACCACTAAACAATTGAATTTACTGTCTGAGTGGGTGTTCCCTGATAGATACAATCTGGGTGCCTTCAAGTCGTGAGTGAATTGGTTTCTTTAAAAGAGGGTGTAAAGTAAAGAGGAAATATGTGGTATTGATGTGGTACCAAAGTTGAAGTTTTAATATGAGGCTTATAATATATCTTACTTATTAACTTTTTAGTATGAGCGACATGTTAATCCTTGCCTAAAAATGTTATTCTTGCTTCTATAAATAATTTAACAATCCCTCATTTTGTACCTGAGCGACGCTGTTGAATGCTTATAAAAATAATTGGAATGTCATCTGTTTTTCATATTTATTTATAACAAAAATGGTGCTGAAATATTGTAAATGTAAACAATAAAACATTAAAAAACTTACTTTAAGTAGATTTTTTACTCACATGTAGTCTAAGCATTTTTCCTTCCATACTTTTAATAATTTTCTTTCTATTTTGTTATTATTTAAAACTGTTTTACCTAGTTTAAGTAATGAAGTTTTCAAAGTATGCCATTGCATAAAACTTAAATGTTTTGTAAGTGATTGATTATCACCATCATTTCTAAAACTTTCTTCTTTATCAAGGAAATTTATGAGAGCCTTTATATTTGTCACTTTTCCGAAATAATGATCACTTTTATTCATCTTTTTCTGAAAACTGGTCAACATCTTACAACTCTCTCTAGTTGGATTACTGTGATTTGTTAAACCTTGCATTAGATTGTTCTCTTCTGAACTTAATGCTTTGAAACTCTCACGAGATATTGCTTGGCCTTGATCAACTTTGACTGTGTTGTGAATTTTAAATTGGTGATCATTAAGCACAGTGTTCACTTTCAAATTATGCACAAATTTACTATTTTCAATCTCAGATTCTATATTTTCTTCATTAATATTACATGCATACTCGAGGAAATTATCAAATGAATCAATTCCCTCTTCATCTAAACTTAATTCAATTTGGGTAGATTTCTTTACAGACCAGTCAATTCTTCCAAATGTATCAAGATTATCTAATTCTAGCCATTTATATAAATCTTTAGGCAGTTCATAATCTATAGGTAAGAATGGAAGGCCCTTTGGCTGTAACACAGCAAGGTAGGGATGCAGAGAAGAGTACCATGAAGTAGTATGGTGTAAGAGTACTCCACATATAGACCATATTCGACTCAGTAGAGTGTATGGCATCAAGCTCATCCAGTGACTTTCACCTCGCTTCACTCTATCCATGTAAAACACAGCTGCATGTTTAGAACAGGAATAAATTCGTGTCATTAGCTTTGAAAATGATATAATCCTTGATAGAACATACTCCAACATCTGTCGAGTCGGTATGAAGTCATCATCCTCTCCTGGAAGAACACTTGTAAAGCTTTCTACATCTTTCAATAAGTTAATCTCCATATATTTTCGCAATGATGAATATGTCTTTCTTAGATTCCTGTAGCCTATATCATTTCTAAATTTCTTATCATATTTGTAGACAAATCTTGAGAGCAAGGCGCTTTCCCCATGTAAAGGTGATTGTTTAGATAGCACTCTGATGATGTTGTCACAAGCATGTTGAAGGCCTGGAACATCTAAATAATTTTGATGTCATTAGTACACTGACACAGCAGGCAAAAACATTCAATGGGCACATGCTAAAAATGTAGGCTGAGATATTAATGTAGCACTTTTCTCATACAATACTTACAGGCCACTCAAAAAGTTTTGAGAAAAAATTTTTTAAGTAAAACATTTCGTAATTTATTTTAAAAACACTATTGAGACAGACTGGAAAAAGTGTTTTTAAAATTAGTTGAAACAATAAAATTTAATTTAAAAAACTTCACTCTTAGAATTAATTTTTGTACCTATAACCTTCAGAGTATCCGATATAAAAAGCAATGCTCAAAAACTGTAGGTAGTTAAAGTAGTACTGCAGTACATTTTTTACCAATGCATTTACATTTTGGAGCAGCAAATAAAATGAATTAATGTTGATGATGTTTCTGAGGAGACTATTGTTTTTGAAATACGATTACGATTTATAAATTTTTTTGACAGAAAAAAATCTTAAAGTTACTTAAATAATATACAAATACGTTTTGTGTAAATTTTATACCTATAATAATTTAAATAATAATATTTATTAAATTAGTATATGTTATGCACCACACTTTATTAAATAGTACCATTGTCTTGTTTTTTAAAATTACGTGATAGATTTAATGCAATACGCGTAAGTGCCACACTTTGGCTCCACTAAATAAGACACTATTTATTGCACTTAAGTTAAGTAATAACTAAAGTAGAAACCACGCTCGCTTAAGAACTAGGAGCACCAGTAAGATAACACCAACACTAAAAATCCTATCAACTCGCCGACCTTAAATGTTACGGAAACTGTCAGAAATATGAATGTTTATGTAAAGCCCAGCAAGGTTATTTACAAACTAGTGCAGACTGTAAGTACTATAATGAAATAAATCAGAATTAAGAAGATATTAAAAAGACATTTCAGAAATTACAATTAGAATTTTTTTACTCTACTTTCAAAATAGGACAATGTAGTAATTGGAACTTTCTCGCTTACCGATACTCTCTTTTAATATTACTGTTTGTATTGGTGGCGGAAGTAATGAAATGCTCATCCACGGCTCCATTGGTAGGTAAATAATGAACATAGAACTCGAATTTTATCTAATTATTGACACAAACTAATAACATGTTCATAATTGATACACATTATTCTAACCCCACTTCAATAATAAACAAACAGCTGCACTGCTTGAGCATCACAGTTTTTTTTATTTTATTGTTTTTTTTTTTTTTTTTTTTTTTTTTTTTCTTCTTATTCCTACTAATAGGAATTGGCGTCGCACTTTCTGTGCATTTGCCAGTGTCAAGTTTCTCTTCGTTTTCCTTTTTTGCTTCTTTATTGAGTGAGGTTAGGGAACGTAACAAGACGGAGAAGGAGAGTTAGGTGTATCAGGACGGTTTTTTTTTTTTTAATATTTTTTATGGGGAAACGTAAGGATCGTCAAACAAAATTAAGGATGAAGGGAAGTGATTATGGAAATGGTCAGAGGGGATGGATAAAATGTCGCAATATGTACATGAAAGGAAAAAAAAATATATATTAATAGAATTATTTACAATAACTTAACGACTATTCTAAATCTACTACTATTTACATATTCTACAATTTTACATCATTAGCTTCAATGAATAAAGCTAGTATCTTATAAATATGAATGGAATGAGTAAGAAGCAAGCACTTTACACTAGTGGGGAATGGAATTTCTAGAACCGATAAACTATTATATAATGGAGTATGATCGTACAATGGGCAGCTGAGGAAAATATGGTCTTCGTTACCAACATCTTCCCCACATTCACAAGTATCGTCGTCAATAATGCGAAAACGAGCAAGGTGAGCAGGACTGCACATGTGACCCAATCGCATTCGTATCAACACAGACGTGGCTCTTTTACTAAGCCTTGATTTAAAAAACCACGGCTTGCTCGGAATTTCGGGCTGAATGGAATGGTAATATTTGCCTTTTACCTGGCTACTACTTGTCCATGCTTCTCCCCAAGATTCCTTGAGGAGAAGCCTAGGAAGAGCAGCCAAGTCTTGAGTGTAATTTTTGAAATAAAAAATGTCTCCGCAATCTATTGCCTCATTTGCCAACTCATCTGCTCTTTCATTGCCAACTATACCGCTGTGACTGGGAATCCAGGCAAAAGAAACAGAATAACCCTTACTTGCGCATTTCTCTAACATTTCCCTAGTCTTAATAATTATTGGAGAGAAGATATTGGTCTTGAACGGGAACTTCGCCAAAGCTTTCAGTGCGCTCATAGAGTCTGAGAATATAATAGCTTTGGGAAGTCTCAGTAACAGTGTATATTGTAAGGCCATAAAAATACCAAAACATTCACCTGTGAATATTGAAGTTTCAGGTGGAAATTTAATTTTTTGTACAATATTGTATTGAGGATGATATATACCAACACCGACATTACGGTTTGATGTGTGCTTTGAGGCATCACAGTAGATTTGATGCCAACCAGGCCAGCGCTCTTCAATTACAGCTTTAAAATAGGTGTTGGCATTTGTGTCACCTTTTAAAATACCAGTGTTTATATGGATATCCGGGATGATAATGAGGGATCTAAAGTGTGTTTCAAAGAGTGGGAAACGAAATGAACGGTGTGTCGGTGCAGATATATTTTTATAAGATCTGTAACTAATAACAAGATGTGGCAATGATTTGTTAGTCCAGTAAGGAGATGAATCGACTAGAACTGATAGTTGTTGAGTTTTGATAATTAATGGATGATTTGAAAACTGTAGAATGCGATAAAAAAATCTATCTGCTAAAAACTGCCTACGAAATTTAAGAGGCGGGTCAACGCATTCGACCTGAAGGGCGTTAATTGGGCTAGATTTCATAGCCCCAGTTACAATTCTAAGAGCTTTAGCTTGAATAGCATCTAGTTCGTTCATTCCAGCGACGCTAGAGGGTTCCAGCAAAAATGTTCCGTAATCCAAAACACTCCTAATCAATGCATTGTAAACTAGTTTTAATGAGAAAGGGTGCGCCCCCCACCAGACACCTGACAGGCATCTAAGGATGTTTAGAGCACGTTCACATTTTTCTGACACGTATTCACAATGTGGTTTTCCCGAGAGTTTGGAATCTAAAATTAGGCCTAAAAATTTTATTTGTGATTTAACAGGAATAGGTTTACTATTGTATTTTAAAGTTATTGGAGGAGGCATACGTTTTCTAGAGAAAAGTAGCGCACAGCTCTTAGATACAGATAGATCTAGTCCGTTTTTGTCTAACCAGATCTTAAGAAGGTCTAATGATGTAGATACTGAGACACAGGCGTTATGAATTGACTTATTACAACTATAAATCACCACATCATCAGCATATTGTAGAATTTTAGAGGTTCCAGACAATGAACTTTCTAGGTCATGCGTATAAACGTTATAAAGGATAGGGCTGAGCACCGACCCCTGTGGAAGCCCTCTCCAGAGTTTTCTGCTTGAACCATTAATTGTTATTAAGCGACCAGATAAAAAATTTATGATAAAAGTAATAAGGTTTTGTGGAACTTGTAATCTAAGTAACTTTTTCTTTAATATTGACAGGCAAACATTATCATAGGCTGATTTGATATCTATGAATGCGGCGACTACAGATTCATTTTGAGTAAATGCTAGCCGAATGTCCGATATCAATATACCAGTGCTGTCCATGGTGCTTTTTCCTTTCCTGAAACCGAACTGTGACCCTGCGAGTAAATTGTTGCTTTCCAAAAACCATTCTAGCCTATTTTTGATAAGGTGTTCTGCTACTTTTGCTATAACTGGAGATAAAGCTATGGGTCGGTATGAAGAAGCTTCGGATGGTTCTTTGTTGGGTTTTAATATAGGCAACACTGTTTGTGACTTCCAAGATTCCGGAACGTCACCTGTCAGAATCACAGAATTCACAATCTTCAAATAGTAAAGTAGACCATTTTCTCCAAGATGGGAAAAGAAAGAATAAGGAATCCCATCTTCTCCAGGAGCCGAGTCCTTAACATAAGACAGGACACCTTTAAGCTCTTCCAGAGTGAAAGCTGAACTAAGGAATGAATTATTTGAACTTGAAGAAATCTGAACTAAGTCTTGTTCTGGTACAAAAGAAGGTGCTAAGTTATTCAAAAAATCTTCGGCTAAAGACGGTGGAATTGTATTAAAAGTATTCTGAGCTATCCCTGAACGAAAACGTTTAATATTTGTCCACATGACTGAGGAAGGTGTTCTTGGAGAGATGGAACTGCAAAACTTTCTCCAGCCTTGAAAGCGTTTATCTTTTAAAAGTTTTTTTGTTTCTGATATAATATCCATTAAACTATTGAAGTTATCATTTGTCATGTTTAAATTATAAACTTTTTCTGCCTCTTTCCTTTTCTTAGTAGCTAAAGTGCACTCATTATCCCACCAGGGAGGAGAAGGTATTTTGCCCTTAGAAGCATTTTTAACTGGAAAACTAGAATCGGCTGCTCCAATCATGAGCTTAGAAAACTCTTGAGAACATAACTCTACATTTAAAGTGTCTTTAGGTAAGTTCATTATGTTATCCTCTATGTGGTTTTTAAAACTTTGCCAATTATTTTCTATTAGCCTATATTTAAATCTAGGTTTCGGTGGAAGGGTTCTAGATTTTTTACCTGGGAAAGAAATAACTATGGGGAAATGATCACTATAAAAAGTAGAAGAGAGTGTGTACCATGTAAGGGAAGCGGCCAGGGAAGGTGTTGTAATAGATAGGTCTACAGAACTCTGATGTTGGTTGAAAATTGTGCGACGTGTAGGTGAACCTGTGTTGAGAATGCAGAGATTATGTTCATTAATTAAATTCAGAAGTTCTTCTCCATTGCTATCAGATTTAGTACTACCAAAGCACCTGTGGTGAGAGTTAAAGTCTCCTAATAATATTAAGGGCCTAGGTAAGACCTGAAGGATGTTACTAAGTTCCTGGAATGAAGTAGAAGATGGTTTGGCAATATATATTGACACAAAACATATACCAGTGATAAGGGCAGCTACTATAGTGAAATTATTGTGTGGAGGAAGTTGGATATAATTATACACAATATTGTTCTTAATGAGGAGTGCTACTCCTGCATATCTATCACTTCTGTCTTCTCTAAGACAGGAGTAACCTTTTAATTTAAAAACAGAACCTGGCCTAAACCAAGTTTCTGATAAGGCAATTATTGATGGGTCATACTTATTGGCTAGGTAAATAAGTTCTTGCTTCTTATCATTAGCACTGCGACAGTTCCACTGCAACACCACATGAGGGTAGTGCATTGGAACTGCCGAAGCATAATTACTGTTCACAGTGTTTTTCTGATGTACATCCATTATGGATGTATATGATTTTTTTTAAAGATTCAATTATTGGTGCAGCGTGGTCTGATTTTATTATTGTGGACTGTGAAAGGGTGCTTATTAAAGTCATAATTATTTCAATAATAGATTGTTCCTCAGTATGTGAGGAATTTGGCTTGCAAGCAAGCCCATTAGTAAGGCATGGCATGTCATAATCTTTTACAAGTTCTTGGTGAGCTGAGCGGTCATAGCCTTTGGAAAATTGGTGTGGTGAGTGTGGCTGTCGAGTAACGGTTTTTCTGTATGATATCGTGGGAGATGAATGAGATGGGGGTTGAATTCTGTTTGATGCTGGACGGCTTGCAGTAATGTCGGAAAAGGAACGCACCACAGGTGCATGTAACTTGCTCGCTTCAGTATATGAGACACATGACTCAGCCATGGAACGTTTTATACGTTTCTGCCTGTCCAACTCTGGGCAACATTTGCTTGTGGCAAAATGGGACCCTGAGCAGAGACAGCAAGTGGCCTTGTCTTCACTAATGTAACAAGTTTCACCTGTGTGAGCTTGTCCACACTTATAACAACGGGGCTTAGACCTGCACAGTGCCTTTGTGTGTCCAAACCTTGAACATGAGTAACACTGAACAGTTGGGAAGATATATAATTCAACCGGTAGAGCATTGTAGCACATGTAAATTCGTTTAGGTAAGACTTGTCCATCAAACGTCAGAATCACTGTTTGAGATGGCTTCCACATTGGGGAGCCGTCTACAGATGACTTAAAATTTAACCGTCTAATTTTTAAAATCTTACCGCATCCAAAAGGCACATTTATATTATCTAATACTTCTTCTGGAGACCACTCTGCAGGTACTCCCCTAACAATACCCATGCGAGTAACATTGAAAGTGGGTATGAATGCCTTCCAGTTATTCTTTTTGAGGCTATGATGGCTTAGGAAATTGTTGGCTTTATCAAAGTGCGTGAAAGCAAGGGATATTCGGTTTCGACCAATTTTTTTTAAGCTACCATTTACAATACCATCAAAATTTTGCTTTTGCAGAAATTTCCCAAAGGCAATAGGGTGCAGAGTCGTATTATCATTCGGATTTACTTGTTCACGTTGAATATGCACAATGTAAGGAGCCGCGTCTGTATTTTCATAAGTTACCCTACCTATAGGTGAAGGTTGCGGGCGGGTTGTCTGGTCAATATTTAAATTAATCGGTTTGGGATTGTCAATAGTAGTTTCGGCGGAGTCACATGCGCAATCTGTATCCTTAACTTCTGCAGAGGAGCCACGGCTTCGTCTGCGTTTATTGCAATGGCGACATATTTTAGTAGTGCGAGGGCGTTTCAGCTTGCGGTTGGAAGCAGATGAAGTATCTGTTTCCATGCCTGACTCGTTTGATATTGTAACAAAACGCGAAGGCTGAGGAACAGAGCCCCCTGGGTCAGGGGGCTCCTCCATAATTAAGTGAGAAATGTATGAAACTTACCGAAAAATGAAAATATACACGAACTAATAAACTAAGAATAAAAATATATACAAATTACTCCCTCCTGACCACTATTTAAGATATATATCAATTATTTTTAAGTAACAGAAAAATTCCCGCCTATCAAGTTGGACGTTTCCCGCCAAAAAAAAACTATTTTATTGTTTATGGTCTGGCTACTGAGGCCTTTGAACCATGTCTTTATTTGGAATTACAGCACTTCACCTGTATTCCGTTTTTGCAACTTTTGTCTACATCTATATATTATAGTATATATACATTACAGTCAGTCTAGTCTTGGTCAAATCCAGTCGGTACCAGTCAAATCAAGTCATGCCTTAGTAAAGTAGTGCCGACTTTACTATAAGCTTCTGGATGGAGTTTTGGAAGCAACACGAAAACTCATGTTTAACTACATTATATCATTCTCCCACACTAGCGCTTGTAGTTCGGCACTTTATGAATAAAACACCACTATTTTTATGCATAAAAAGTCGAAAAAACACTAGTTATAGAAAAAAATACAAATGGGCGACACGACGCTCACCGCGTTCCCGCCAAAACTCAAGAGAACTTCTTTTTCTGCTTCTTACATGTGTGAGGTTAGGGGACGTAATGAGGCGAAGAAGTAGGGTTTAGCGTAACAGGATGACTTCGTAAATATATACGAACTACTAATACTAGACAATGAAAATATATACAAATTAGCAAATTATATTAATGCTTATCTTTGTACTTTACTAGAGCACTAGGAACAAGAAATACTACTTCATAGCTAGAGCATGACTTATTTCGTGTAACTTTGACACTTGATCTATTATGAAAGTAATACTTATCACTGGTAAAATGCACAAAGTGCAATGCCAAAAACAAGAAAGAAAAATCCTGATTAGTGATGAATTATTATTCTGTGTTGTAGGCAGCGTTGCCAACTTAGTGGTATTATCACTAGATCTGGTGGTTTGGGACCCCCTGCTGGTGGGCAAAATTTGTATCTGGTGGCTAGTGGTTTTTTTAGTGGGCAATTTTTAAGTTGATAGTTTTCAAAAACAAAGAAAAATTTTGCTAAAACTAAATAAAAACAATATGGCACTCGGTAAGTATCTTATAAGTATACTTAGGGAAAATATAAATGATATTGTCGGCAAAATTGATTATCATGGATTATGCACTCCCTCCCGTAGCTCGCTAGATAAAGACTAAGATAGACTTCTATGTATGTTCTGTGTATGAGATTTTTATGTATGCTGATGACGTCGCCGCAGTGATTACTGCGCCAATCGATGGTCAGTTAGAACTCGCGATAAATTCTGTAGTAAATAAGCTGGATAAGTGGTTTAGGTCAAATGGGTTGGCGTTAAATAGAGAGAAAACTTGTTTTTTAACTTTCAACCTCAATGGCAAGTTGGCTAAGCCCTACTTAGTGGCGATCGGTAATGCCACCCTCCAACAAGTAGATAGCGTAAAATTACTGGGATTCTACATGGACGGGGCGTTGACGTGGGAGACGCACATAGACGAGTTGTGCGGGAAGCTGAGCCGCTCGTGCTTCGCGCTCCGACGGCTCGCGAGTACGGCCACCCGCAGCGTCGTGCGCTCCTGCTATTTCGCGACCGTCCATAGTAATATTACGTACGGCTTGGAGTTGTGGGGCCGCGCCGCTGATTTCAAGAGGGTTTTTGTCATGCAAAAACGAGCTGTTCGTGCTATCTTTGGGATATCAGATGACGTTTCTTGTGTTGAGCTATTTAAGGAACTCCAGATACTCCCTCTTCCGTGTGAGCTGATCTTCCAGACAGCTCTTTTCACTCGTAGAAATCTGAATCTGTTTCGGCAAAGGGGTGTGTTCCCCACATGTAATTTAAGGAGTAATATAAAAAAGAGCAACTAGTGACTCCAACTCATAAGCTGGTTAAGTCTGAGAGGTCAGTCTACGTTGGGGGGCCCGCTATCTACAACCGAATACCTGCCGCCGTGCGGGGTGCACCTTCCGTCACCACCTTCAAAAGTTAATTAAAATCATGGCTAATACAGGAACAGTTTTATGACATAAAAGAATTTTTAAAATTAAAAGATTATTAAATTAATTATTAATTAATGAATTTAGATTGTATAGATGAATTAATTAATTGCATATTTTAGTTGTTAAGAATAATAATGTAAAGATTGAATGACTAAATAATAATTGACTTGTAACTAGGGTGTTATTAATAAATTATTTGTATTTGTATTTGTATTTGTAAGAAAGAGATCGTTTATAAGAAATCGGAAAGATCGTAGATCAACAAACGAAAATTATTTTTACTTGTTATTTCGCAGATATTTTTATATTATGAAAATATGCCGAAACCGCAGTACACGCAAATCTTTCGGAAATCGTTGCTTCAGGGTGCCGTTCTCAAAAGCTGGCTTCAAGTAGTTGAGAGTACGGCTGGTCCCACAGCCGAGTGTAAATTTCGTGGAATAATCTTGAGGAATCATTACGGAGATTTAAAAAAATCACGCTACCAGATTTTAGTACGAAGCGATAGCATTCAAAGATTCCCTGGGATAAGCTCGGTTTTAAGAAGTTGCAAATTTTGCAATTTCTTTGTTTCTTGTTCTAACGCGGATATAGAACGAATTCTCAGTTCTATAAACCTAGTAAAATCTAAATTTGGAAATCGCATGAAATAGCCGTTGTCATCAATTTTAAGTATTCGCGCAGGAAAGATACCCGTAGGAAAATGTAACAATTACTATACACTTCCTGAATAAATGTATAAAAAAATGTACCAACGAAACTTATATTTTATGTCTCCGACTGAAAACGATAGCGATACGTCATCTTCTGAAGAATACATCTCTGCTACACGAGACGTATTATTCAGAAGATGATTCTTAAGTTATGCTAAATTTTATTACCAAAATAATAATTTTTTATAATTTCTTGTTTTTTTGTGTTTACAAGATTTACTATCATTGAATATTGACTCATTGATTTTCCTTTAATTTTGCTTTAAAAATTAATTTTTCGTACAAATTCATAATTTAGTAGTTTTTCTAGCTAGTGGTTTCATATTATATGTTATTCTGGCTTACTAAATTCTGGCGGTTTTCTGGTGGTTTTAGCCGTTTTAGAACCTCCATCTAGTGATCTTGCAAAAAGTTTGTTGGCAACACTGGTTGTTGTAAATTTTTCTTGTTTGTTATTTCGCAGGTAAATTATTTCCGAGAAAATAAGATATTTAATGTAAATTAAGAGTGAAATAGCTAAATGAAAACAAAAAATATAGTATGAATCTCTTGCAGTTGAAAAATCTATAATTTCAATCCACGTAATGCCATATCAATAATATCAAAATATTTGCAGACCAATCTTGTAAACGAATAATCGTGCTTGTACTGATAAGCTGCCAAAATGCCAAAGAATAAGAAACAAGAAAGTTCCAGTAGCGACAGCGATGAGGGGCCTGTTGATGTACGTAAATACATATTATTCTAGAACTAATAATTTTGAGGTTGTCGGCGTGGCCTATGGCGGCGAATGAAATGTTATTATGAAACTACCTACGTTGAATAAATTTTAGTTTTAATATCTGCTTCTTTGTATTCTATTACACATGGGCTTACTCATGCTTACTTTCTTCACGTAAAAACAAGTCACTTGTGACCAGGGTTGGCATATTTAAAACAAAGTGTTGAAAACATTGTTTTAAACATAGTTTAAAACAATGTTTATATGTTTACATATTGATTTACTTTGTATAGAGGCCTGTACAAAGTAAATCAATATGTAGTTTGGTGCCTCAGACTACATGAAAAATTTGGTAATACCTATATGTTCTTATATTGTTTTTCTCTCTTTCAGAGAAACCAGCCGGCTGAGAAGAAGGCTAAGACTAGCTCTTCAAGTAACAGAACTTCTGATAAAGAACCAACATGGGCTTTGCAAAAGAACAAATTTGTCAAAATTAGGGAATTCAAAGGTAAAACTTTTATAGACATTAGAGAATTCTATGAGAAAAATGGTGAATTGCTACCTGGGAAGAAAGGTATCAGTTTATCACCAGAGCAGTGGAGAAAACTCGTGGAGTTAGGTGATGAAATCAGTGAAACACTAAGCTCGGTTTAGAACCCAAATTGTTTGCTACCTACATTTGTTTTTGAAATAAAGTGTGATTTTCTATAAGAATAGACTAGAGTTTAACTAAAACTAATCACAATACTAAGATCAATAAGTTTTAGTTATCTAACATTTGCAATGATTGATTGATGGAAGGTAATCAGTAATCCAACAAATAATTATAATCATTTATTTCCCGCACAGAATAAATAACCTACTCTATGGTTCACAACACCAACAATAACACCCAAACAGTATGAGCAACTGTATTACATATTTATTATAAGTTTTCTACATTCAGCAATTGGTAAACATTACAGTCATCATGATCATGATTGTTGAAGTAACAGTACACTCTTGAGCACATTAATGAAGCTAATGCTATCACTACCTAGTTAGGTACAGATTCTAAGTTTCTACATAACATTTATTAATTTACAACTCTATTTGCTGTCATTATAATGTCTAGATGTTGTTTATTTTTATGGCTACATAATAAAGAGTGGATACACTAATAGCCAACACATTTATGTGAAACTAGCATCCTGCCACAGCTTCGCACAAGAGCATCTTATTTAGCTTTTACAAAACATCAAATTTCTCTACTTGTACAAAAGTTAGGATGGAATATACATCCTTCCAGAAAGTTATCTCTAATGATACTGATAAAACAGTTGCATGATTTAGAAGTAATCAAATATAAAGACATGTGGATAGTACTATTTAATTTTGTATATAGAACACATGAATAAAGTGCCTTCCCTTTAATAGAGACAGTAAGAAAAGTATTGATGGACGCATACTTCGATTTACTCAAAAAAATTAAAAAAATGTGTAATACACTAACTGCATCATGTAAAAATATGTATAATCCATTAAAAAAAAAATTGACCCTTACAATTTTCTTTTATGGCTGACATTCTAGGTGTTTGACCACAGCTCACCTGATGTTAAGTGACGGTGTGGTCGAAGATGGTAAACACACCTAGCCTGGAATGGAACTGGCTCAAGTGAGGCTGCCAGAACACACCGTTAGATGCTTGGCGGCTGATTTTCAACTTGAGGGTGGTAGCTAGCTAGCCGAGTACTAGAAAGTACTCTACTACCACGCTATGGTTTCCTTACGATGTTTTTCTTCACCGGCAGCTCAAGCGCATTGTTGGGGTTTGAACCCACACTCTTCGGCGTGCGAACCGATGCGCTAACCACTGAGCTATCATCGCTGCATGTACAAATATTGCAAGTGCTTATAAAAGAGTCTCATTTTCAGGTGTGACATTTCATGTACACTAGACGTTGAAGCATTTAAATATTGGTTAACTTTAAGCAATATTTCTTTATATGTTTAATCCATGTCATCTGTCTATAAAAAAAAACAGCAATATTGGCTACAAATCATTATTAGTTTTATGATTTTTTATTCGTAGTTTATGAACAAAGTGGATTAGTGTGACAGAGACATTTCCTTGGGTTATTTATCTTCATGATTTTTGTAACAATAACTTTTGTTGTTCATAGAGTTTATGTTAATTATGGTAAGTATTGTAGATAATAATATAGTTTCAATGAGACAATAAAATTAATTTGTAACCTTTCATATTTGGCTTCAAAATTTGGGTAATTACACATGCTAAAAAGTTTCACATAAAAAACTGGATGTATACAGTTTACGAGAGAAAAAGTGTTGTATAAAAATACATTCATCCAGGTGATCGTAAATACTCCACATCTTAATGTAAGAACAAATATACATACTACTTTAGTACCCTCGATCAGGGGCGTGTTAGCTATTCAGATAAATATAAACATTAAATTAAGAGGGTTAAATACTCTTATATAAATGCAAATTAAGCGATTGTTCATCATGACCCAAACGACCGTTGAATGGAATGAAAATAGTTTTAAGTTTGACATGCTCAAATGTATGTTGGGAAAACCTGTTTTTTTAAGTATAGTACCCACTATTTCGTACTAAGCCATGATGTACTTTCATTGTCATTGTCAATTTCAATATACCTACACACCAATTCTCATAACATTCTGCTGAATATTTTCCAAAATATTACTATTAGATTTGTATAAAAAAGGCTGATTTCGTCATTTTATTTGGCAAGAAATTACATTTAATATGAATGCATATGGCATAGGAAAAATATACACGGTTACGCTGAACAAGTAGTACTTAGACGATAGGAGGTAATTGTATAGAGGAATGTAAATTTATAACTTTTACTAAGGCGCCAATCCTGAACTTACGAAAAATCAGCTGTTCCATATATTTTATCAAGAGTGATTGGAATTTTGCTAAGGAACAGCTGTTTTTTTGCGCGACTGGACCCCATATTAAAAGATGTTCATTTACAAGTAGGTCTAATGACTTCGTTTCTCCTTAGCACTACCGATTCGCGCAACCCTATATAACAAACTTGACTAGTGTAACTAGTAACATATTAATGTAACAATCTTCATAAACTTAAAACTAAAAAGTTACCCAGATCAATAAATGCCCGACAACAATAAATTAATATGACACAAGAAACGAAATAAACTAAAAATCACATAACTTAGTAACCATCCAAAACCAGTGTATTTATCAAAATAATTAAATTCTTATGAAACTAAATATTACACGAGAGCATGGGGTTTGAGCAAAATTATAAATAATTTAGATTTAACTAATGACTGGGACTTTTTGCATCAAATATATACAAAAAAAAACACACACAATGGAATGCTTTTAAAATTAGTACAATGCGATTAAAACAAAACAGTGAGAAAGTCCAGTGTTGTTTTTATGTTGACTGTACATTTCTACTTATGAAAGCTGTTTGATAGCTGTATAAATACAACCCAAGTTTTTTTTAACCTATTTTCATACATGGTAACTGGTGATATTCTTATATTATCAACAGGGCAACAAAGGGTAGGGCACTATAGACCACCCGTAAATTATATCCAACGGCTTTCTGGATCCTGACCATGCGGCGGACGTATTGAGCCCAGTTCTATCATACCAATGTGTCGCGAGTACTCAATAATGACTATTCAGTTCCTAGTCTGGTAAAAATCATGATATACTTGACTTTTCTTTGTAATTTGCTATAAAATTTAATCCTAGATCCGCGCCTGGCCATGCTACTGTTATTTCCAGCCCGGTTCTACTTAAAATTGGGATCAATTCATAACAACAATATATTGCGAAGTTTCTTTTTTTGTACCTCGTACCAACTACTCAATTTTCAACTCGACTCAAGTTGCTACTTTTATTGCACCGTCATAACATGGCGCGTTGGTGCCAGACTGACTCAATCTTAATTTTAATCGCATTGTTAGATGAAGCTCCAAGGAAGATAGGATCGACTAGTGTCTGCTGAAAAAGTAACTTACAAACATACAAGTTAAAATTTATATTAATGAAACGGCCATGCTATTTGGCATGTATAATTGTATATTCGATGTGTCAATATCATAAATCGTTACAATAGTTGTAACTACGTAGATTACCGAAAACTACTAAAAATGTTCTAGTAACAAATACAGTTTTTTTTTACTTCAAAAAATAATCTAAGTATTCACGAACGAGTGAATACTGATTCGAAGGGGATTCTAAGTCTCTTGTTTGCTTATTGTTTACCAATCGAGTAGTCAAATGCGGCGTAAAACTTGAACTAAACGGTTCGATTCCACCTTCTTCGTAAGAACCACTAAAGAATGGAATTTGCTGCCCGAATGGGTGTTCCCCGATAGATGCAATCTGGGTGACTTCAAGTTGCGATCGAATGGATCGGTTTCGTCTAGGCAAGCGTGCTCCTTCGTAGACCGACCGCATCTTCGCTTAACATCAGGCGAGATGGCGGTCAAACGCAAGCATATCTTTAAAGATAAAAGAATTACATATAAAAAAAAAATAACTAGTATGTTTCTATTAAATTCACTGAGCGCTCTCAATTGATTCGTCTAATACATAATATACATAGATATCTAATAGACAACCATAATCATTGGAATAGATTGACAAATACTTGTAGTAGAACATCAATCAGATCTATAACATTAGAGTATTAGGATAACATAAGCAACTTATGCACAAATGCTTAATTTGTCTTTGGTTTGATATGGAAACAGTCGATATTGAAGTGCTGGCACATTTCTTGTACCTGAAAAAGATTGTTTATTATAATTGATGAAATAAATTGATTATTTTAGTTTATTACAATTGATGAAATCAATTGATTATTTCAGTATGTTATAATTGATGAAATCAATTGATTATTTAATTTAATTATAACTAGCGGTGTAATATATTTATTTAGAATCTGGATGCGAATGTGCATGGAAACAACAGCAGTAAAAAAATGCAATATGTGTCATGGCAAATCATTAAATATCTCAAAGTTGTAACAAACCTCAACAATGGGCTTGAGCTTGACCCAGTGAAGGAAAACATCGTGATGAAACCAAAACATGGTAGGGTAGGTAAAAAAAAAGTACGGTACTTTCTGGTATTCGACGTGCAAGCTTTCATCTTAAGTTGAAAATCTACTGCCCAAACATCTAACGGTTCCGGCAGCCTCACTTGAGAGCTTACAGGCCTACTCATGTGTAAGTGTAAAATAAAATATTTTCCGAAATATATTTGATCCCTGAATTTCCGCCTCTAAAATCTGCCGCCCTGGGTTCAAGCCTGCTCAGCCCTGCTGGTAAATCCACGAGTAAATAAAATAGTTACCACACTGGTGCCGTAGTAAATGTGCGCGACGGTGCTGGAGACGGTGAGGGCGGTCAGTACCAGCGCCTCGGTGAGCGGCGCCACTTTCAGCGCGAACACTGCACTCATGCCCACCAGGTACGGAAACACGAGCGCGTTGAACGACTCGCATCGCGTGTCGCTCATCTGGGACACTATCAGTTTGCACTGTGGATAAGCAGGCACATGGCTTTAATTTTGTTGTTACATTGAAGATTTTGTTTTAATCAAGTGTTTTAAGTAGTATCGTAGTCCTATCGCATTTTTTTAGAGTTTTTCATAAAAGATTAACAACACAAACACATATTCACTCGTATTCACAGTAAATACAAGAGTGGATCTCTTATAGCCACTCTTGTATTTAACAGTTGTTTCTGTCTGTTGAATCTTCAAACGTCAGTTTGCTTAAGTGATACTGTAAGTCAACTCAAGCGCTCGCCTCTCCAACTGTAGGCGAACACTTTCTACTTAGAAGTGGTTATTAGAACATAAATATGACATACAATATAGATAGATAGAACATAGACACATCCTCTTCCTCTCTACATGTGTCACAATTTGATGTATCCGCTTTCCCCATCAAGTAAGCAAATTTTATTTTATTTTAATTATCGAGATAACAGCTATCCCAAGTAAAAGTACTTCCTCGTGTCACTGCGTCTGTTCATGGAATAGGCTTGTGTCCACTAGAAATAACACGAATGAATTAATTAACTAATGATTAATGGATGATAATAAAATAAAAAAACAAATCGACGGTAATAAAAAATAAAATTATAATATTATTTCCTATAAAAGATAAAGATTATAATTTTGGTAAATAAATCAAAATTAAATATTCAATCACGTAACCGCGAACACCAAGTACAGTGTTACGTCACGCCGTGCGAAACGTCATTGTTGTTGACATTTTCCTAGAAGAACTGCCATGCATATAAGATTGTTTTACACAACGTGACATCATTCAAACGCCACGACAGTTCTGGCCGTTTTCGCAATACATTTTATTTGGTTTTTAAAATCGTGACTATTACTTATAAAAGAACACATTTGTGTGGTAAACTATTATAGATGGGACAGCAACAGCCAATATTTCAAATTTAGTTAACTAGCCCCTATTGAGGGGATAGCAAAGGATGCAATTTCTTTTTTAAGTTTAGTGCAAAAAACAGCAGCAGTGGCTCCGCGGACGGACGTGGTTAGCCTGGGTATTTGTACTCACGTTGATGTTAGAGAAGATGGTGCCGGTTAGAAGGAAGAAGAGGCGCGGGCAGCGCTCGATGATTTCGTTGGGTGAGAACAGCGCCCACATCGAGCTCAGAGTGAAAAACAGCAGCAGTGGGGCGAGCGGACGCACCGCCTCCGAGAACGAACGCATCTTTCCCGTACGATCACGGTATGACCTGTAAACAAACATCACATTTTTGAGGCTTTAGCATAAGAAATTACAAGGATTACGTAGTACGTAAACGACTGAAAATTATATTGAAACTGGTTTTCTTTTAATGTAAAAGTAATGAGACGAACGAAACTCTTTCCTGATGGTAAGAAATAAAGCATGTCCATAACCATTGCAGCGATACACAGAACTTTTTATAGCAAAACAAAGTCCAGGGTGTAGTGTATTAGATTATGTGAGGGTAGATTTATATTATTTACAAGAATAAAATCTGTAACTACCTACTTGTGCCTATTAGATGGTCCTGTCATAGTTTATACAATAAATCAGTTTTGCGATAGTCCGCCTTTCATTTAGACATTCCATTTGGCGCAGCCGTATTTAATTCGAATTTACGTATAATTTTCTGAAGTCGTGTTAGTGGTCATGCCTATAGGCAAAATCGAAGTGTTTGATATCGGATCCCATAATTGGGATGCGTATTGTAGGCGAATAAAACAGTTCATAGCATTAAATGGCATAGCGGAGGAGTTACACGTGGCCACGCTGGTTACTCATGTCGGGATCACGTGTTACGAGCTCATGTGTGACCTATGTGCACCTGCATTACCCGAATCGAAAACGTTCGACGAACTCGAAGCGGTCGTGAAGCAGCACCTCGAACCGCAGCGGTCGGAAATCGCAGAACGACACGTGTTTAGGCAACGGAAGCAAGCGGCGGGGGAGACCGTCAGCGAATACCTTCAAAGTTTGAAATATCTTGCGAAAACCTGCAACTTCGGGGCTTCGTTAGAGGTAAATTTGAGGGATCAATTCGTGTCGGGTCTTCTCCACGAGGATATGAGATCCAGGCTTTTTGCTGAACGCGAGCTGAAATACAAGCGAGCTGTCGAGCTTGCGCTGGCGTTGGAGGCGGCCGACAGGCACGCGGCGACGGCGGCGGCGAGCGGCAGCACGGGCGCCGGCGGCGGCGCGCCCGTCGCGGAGGGCCTGCATCATATGGGCTCGGCGGCGGCGCGTGGGCTGCGCCGCGCTCAGCCAGGACCGGCGGAGGCGGCGCAGGGGCCGTCTGCCGCGGCTGGCGCAACGGGGCCGCGCCATACCTGCCCACGATGTGGCAAGGACGGCCATGCGGCGGCTAAGTGCCGATACAAGAACTACAATTGTGATCGTTATGGTGATAAAGGTCATTTAAAAGTGATTTGCCGTAAGTACGAAACCGTTCGCGGATCGGAATCTTCACGTACGAATAAAGGTCAGTTTTTTTTAGTAGACTCTGAGTCCGATGACGACGACATGCATTTTTACAATTTATCGTGTGGAATGGAAGACGAGCAGTATTACATAAATTTGACAGTCGAGGAGCACTCATTACGGTTCGAAGTGGACACCGGTTGTAAATGTTCCGTAATTTCGAAAGCTTGCTATGACAAATTATTTCAGCATTTACCTTTACTAAAGAAAGCGTTAACACTGAAGTCTTATACTGGTGACGTCATTAAGCCGATAGGTAACGTTGAAGTCCAAGTCTCTTATGCTTCAAGTTCAAGAATGTTGCAACTATTTGTCATAGAGGGCGGTGGCCCTCCTCTAATGGGTCGAATGTGGATTCGAATGCTGGGCGTGAACGTCAACGATTGTTTTAGCTTAAATGACATTTGTTGTGCTGGAATAGATAATGCTAGTAACTTAGAAAATTTACGAACCGTTTGGCCCGCAGAATGTGGATTAGCATTTAATGAAATAAAAAATGTATTAAGCGTCGATCCGGTTTTGGTGCATTACGATCCGAGTTTGCCTTTGGTCCTCTCGGTGGACAGCTCTGCGTACGGGCTCGGCGCGGTGTTGTGGCACCGCTACCCCGACGGGACGGAGCGCGCGGCTAGCTGTGCCTCGCGCACGCTCAGCGCACATGAGCTTAATTACTCGCAGTTAGATAAGGAGGCGTTAGCGATCGTGTTCGGAGTTATTAAGCACCACCAGTACCTTTACGGAAGGCATTTCTTGCTGCGTAGTGACCACCGAGCGTTGAGTTATATCTTCGGTAAAAATAAAGGCATTCCACAGACTGCCGCGAGTCGTTTACAAAGCGAAATACTAGGGGAAAGTTATTTAAACTTTATTGAAGATAAAATGCCGGTCGCATTCAATGAGGTTAAAGTGAAGATTAGGAAAGACGTACAGTTGAACAAGATTGTAGGTTACATTAAGTTCGGCTGGCCGGAACGATCACAAGGCGAAAGAGAGAGAGTGTATTTCCCGAAAAGACAAAACATGTTTTTAGAGCACGGTTGTATAGTGTGGGGCTACCGCGTGGTTATACCCACAAGCCTCAGGGCGATAGTGTTTCGAAAGCTGCACAGTGGTCACATAGGTGTCGTCAAAATGAAGCAGGTCGCTCGCAATGATTTATGGTGGGAGGGCTTAGACGCTGACATTGAAAGAATATGCCAATGTCAATTAAATGTCAATTTTCTAGGACCGCACAAAAATAAGCATTATTTAGTTATAATAGATGCAAACACAAAATGGTTCGAAGTAGAACACGTTCATACTACGTCAGCCGTAGGAACATACAGGAACACAGAACATTGCGCGACACAAAAAGATCCCGTAGTAGTCTTACTAGGGCGTCGCCTGCGAGGTGGACTCAACCTGCTGTGGCCTAGCACGGGCGGGCTAGTGCGCGACAAGCAGCGTGCGAAGGAGCGGCGCGGCGGCGCGCCCGGGGACGCGGTGCTCGTACGAAACTACGCCGATAGAGATGTTAAGTGGAACGAAGGTGTTGCGCGGTGTAGGTGTAGGTGGAATTGTAGGTGTAGGTGTAGGTGTAGGTGGAGTCGAAGTAGAGGACGAGCGAGCGGTAAGCGGGGCGCAGCCCAGCGGGCGGCCGCGCGCGCTGGGCCGCCACCCCGCCAGACTCGGCGCCCGCGCCGGAGCGGCGCAGCAATGCCAACGTAATGTTTTGCTTATGACTATGCGATCATACAAGTAAGGAAGTAAGCAAGTAGTATACTTACAGGTACATAGGATGAATTATTTTATTGTAGCTACGCTATGGTATAATTTCGTTTTCTTATGAAAGTCTAATTACCTGTACTATTATAAATGTAAATGTACCTACTAAACATACTTATAAATGGCCGCTTTTGATCATTAGTCTTATGTATTGTTATATGACTATTGACGAAAGGTTGCCACTGAGCAAAAATGTACAAGTGTTTGTGAATGAACAAACGAACGATTACAAATGAAGTTGTACATTTAAGAGGAGAATAATGTAGTGTATTAGATTATGTGAGGGTAGATTTATATTATTTACAAGAATAAAATCTGTAACTACCTACTTGTGCCTATTAGATTGTCCTGTCATAGTTTATACAATAAATCAGTTTTGCGATAGTCCGCCTTTCATTTAGACATTCCACAGGGCTTCGCTGCTTAGGCGCTCTTTACTTTAAGACTTACACAAATCAGTTTTAGTGAGCCGTTCTATTTGAAAAGGATTCTTTCGTTTCATTCGACAACTTCTATTACTGGACGGCCAGACAGACATGGCCCAACGCGCACAGCGAGGTTGTGGAACCCTCTGCGGGAGTCTGTATTTCCCGTTAATTACAAATTAGTGTATTCAAATTCAGAGTAAACATATATTTTAGATAAGCGTACTTCATCCTAGATCGCGCACTGCTTGAGACCCTGCAGGGTGTAGTTAAAAACAAATCTATTTTGATAAAAAATATCATAAATCTCCTTTTGCGGGATTGCATAAAATCAACATTTGCAGTTATAAGCATAATAGGGCAGTCCTTACCTGTAAATGTTCCACAATATGACAGTCTGGCTGCTAAGCATGGCGGAGAAGTAGAGCACGAACTCAAATATATTCCCGGGCGTGATTCCCCCCGGCAGGGAGACACGCCACGCTTCGGGGCCGATCACTGACGTCACCAGCAATACGATACACGAACCCTGAAATAACCAAACAGCCTTAGAGCTGAGTTGGTAGCTCTCCTTCGTGAACTGTAGGATGTGGGTTTGATTCAGATGTTTGTTGTGTCTAGTTGTTTAGGTATTTAGACATATGCAAATAATGCATGAGTATTCTATCAGTAAACTGCTGAAATGAATGAAAAAATAAAGTGTTATCTATTGTCTATGGTCTTAATTAGGACATATTGTACATTTTGAGAAAAAGCAAGGTAGCTATTGGGGTTAGACGTGTCATACAATTGTGACATGTAGATTCAATCTCGGCGCAAACTAATAAGTTCCTAATTTATAATTATATAGATTGAAAAAGTTTTCGATCGACGAAGACGACGACGGACTTTTCGGTGACAGGAAACATCGTGAGGATATCTAACCACCAGTAGAACCACAGAACCTGATTTTTTTAGTTTCAGATTTGTGCCAAAGTTGTTCATGTTAATGAGTACAATGACCCCCTATAGTTAGCTACACCCTAAGCTTATAACCCCGTATATGTCAAATAGTCTCCCCTTTATTAAATTGACAACATAAATGGTAATTTTTGATAACAATTAATATTTTTTAAATAATCGAGGATTTAAATCTACAAAAAATTTTAAACAAGTTTTGGTGAAATTAAATAAACATACCAGCATTGTGAAGTCGTATCCCCACGGAAGGAACATTACTCCAGTGTTGTATTTCTCCCAGTGCGTGAGGTAAAAATTTAAAAATATGTTCCACACTACGAAGAAGAAACGCAAAGGGCTCAGCTCATCTCTATAAAAAAAAAAAACAGATATTAATTACGCATAGATCCTTATCAGGTAAGTATTTGTATTTAGTTACTAAGGTCCTTTCCCCAAATAAATGTTATATTAAACTGCAGAGTGTAGCGAATACAGTAACAATAACTACACAGAATCTATCGGCGAATCCTACTCTGCTGGGTAGCGTTCGGAAAATTGGCAACGTTTACTCCTCCGTATTACCGTAGCGCCTCAAGTCAAGTTTTCGACCAGTGTGTAATACCAGAGACGACTTATGGCTCTGAAACGTGTTCTCTGTCTGTGGGCCTTATCAGTAAGCATAAAGTAGCACAAAGATCTATGCTCGAGATTTTCTCTACGAGATCGAATCAGAATTGGGGAGATCCCGAGAAGAATTAAAGTTATCATAATAGCAGAGCTTATTAGCAGCTTATTATTAGTTGAAGTGGTAATCGGCAGGGCACATAGTACACAGGACTGCTGGCCGATGGGGCTGTAAATTTCTTGAATGGAGACCACGGACCGGCAAACACAGCGTAAGACGTCCACCCACAAGGTGGACAAACGACCTATTAACCTTTTGAGCGCCACGCCACAAACGTATTCCCATGTCCTGTACGCCAAGGCCCAAAGTTAACAAATTACTTGAATAAGAAGCCATGTTTTTTACTTCAATATTTCTAACTACTTGTGGCTCTAGAGACTTGTTTCTTTATACTCATATGTTTCTGAGATATTCTATTTTGAGGAATGTTGAATTAGAATACCTACCAGTAATAATATTTCAATATTTTTATTTCATATTATTGTGGGCTGGGGTTTTTGTCGTCTATAGACGTCGTTGGCGCACAGGTCCCGCAATTGCTAGTCAGGTATAGGTGACTTTGGCGCTCAAAAGGTAAAAGACCGTAGGAACGAACAGTGAACAGTACTACGTGCAAGATCGACCTTGATCTTGCAATAAATTACCTTCCAAAGATGCTGTAAAGGCAAGTGGGTATGAGCACAGCTGAGTACGAGTCCAGGCCGTGGTCGAACAGCTCACCCAGCGGGCCGCTGGTACCCGTCCGTCGCGCTTGCTTGCCGTCGATGCCATCTAAAACATAAATAGTATAACTTGTGGGTATAAAACTGATATTCCGCCACACAAGAATCTAGAGATGGTCAACCGCAAAAGAGAGTTAAAGTCCACGCTTTTAGACGTAAAGGCACCTATTTCGGTCTCATGAAAAGAGATCCTTATATCATTTCCCAAGGTTCATCCTCGTATGTAGACACCCGGGAAAGAGGAGCTCAGAACGTCCCAGATAGAAATGTCTAGATGAAATTGAATCGACTGGACTGTGTTACCACCATTTTAAAAGATGCTAAATGGTATTACGTCCGCCGCTTATGTTCGCCGAAAAGTACACCTACAATATAGGTGTCTTCAAATACAGAGTAAACAGTTTTCACCTAGTTTACTTGTTTAAAATCAGGCATGCTGTAGTCAAATGAAATAAAATAAAAATATAATAAAACGAGGCTAAATAAAATAAAAATATGTACGATAAAACATCGCATCGAATAAGCGCATTAGCAAAAATCAAATTTCAAACAGGTTGAAAGATAATTTAAAAAAAAAAAACGTAATCGTATGAATACACTTAAGTACGAACGAAGGACATTGTTCGTACTTACTTCCAAATGAACGCTAAATGGTTACGACAAACATTTTTACAAACATTTTTTTGTAACAGCATAGTAACAAGTACTTAATCGGATTTATATAATTAGTAAGACTTTAATCAGGAGTGGTAATCATTATATTCTTCTTGTGGGAGTAATATCTAGGTACTTAAAGTTTTATAACAGATTAATTTAAAAATTAACGAGTTTTGCATGTTAAAAACTAGGTAATGGCCTTGTCGAATCCTGAAACAAATGTTACTTTTCTCGAATAGCTTTTTAGCACTTTTGAAGATGTATAGCAATACTAAACAGACGTGTTAGAAATAGCGTTAAATAAAAAGGAAAGAATCTTAAAAACATTATTTAAATAATTAACAACATAATTTTACTTACGCGGGATTACAAAAAATGTGACAAAACCAACGTCAGTTTCCATAATTAAATATTAAACTATTAGCAATAAATGTTTTCAAAATCAATTTTTGTAGCGATGATAGATCAGTGGTTAGCGTGGGTTCAAACCCCAACGATAAGCTAGAGCTGCCGGTGAAGGAAAACATCGTGAGGAAACCATAGCATGGTGGTAGGGTTCTTTCTAGTACTGGGCTGGCTAGCTACCACCCAAGTTGAAAATTTGCAGCCAAGCATCTAACGGTGTGTTCCGGCAGCCTCATTTGAGAGCCATATTCAGTGCAGGCTAGGTATGTTTACCATCTTCGATCACACCGTCACTTAACATCAGATGAGTTGTGGTCAAAAACCAAGCCTGGCAAACATTTTAATGAAAATCACAATGTTTTTTTTTTATATTCTAAGTCTAACTTCATAAACAGGAAAAATACATTTTAATCGGTCTCTATTTAAGTAATTCTACAAAAAAATTAAGAGGTATGCAAAAGTTTATTAATAACACCTAGAAAAAAACTATCAAGGTTGAAACATTTATATAATTTAGTTGCGTAGAAACGCCTAAAACATGCTTCGACGCGTCTCTCTAATCAGATAGTCCCCATAAGGTCACAAGTTCATGAGACTGTCTTGGTGACAAACGCAATGCGGTAACATACACACTTCTTAGTATATTTATATAGGGTTATTATAAATCAGCGGTTCTAAAACATTTTTGGCGAAGTAGCCCTTCCTGAAAGCGTAATATTTGACGGAGCCCTAAAGTAATCAAAAGCTGTTTTATGTGTATTTTTTATTGTCACTTGAATCAGTGTTGAACTGTTGACTATGCTCCGGGCTGAAATGTCACGCATATACATATATTACACATTCCACTACTACTCTATTTAACTTTTAGCATTTCTTTTAATATCAAGTTGGAATATTTATATCCAGTCTTTACTATTTTGTTACCAGTATTTTCGCGGAGCCGTCACAGACGCTTGACGGACCCCTAGAGTTCTGCGGAGCACACTTTGAGTATGCCGGTTATAGATAAATAAATAAATACCAGCACCCTCAGGTGCCTTCTGTACCTACTCGTATATCATAACGAATGACGTTGGTTTTATTACCTACTTAAAATAATTTAATGATATATATTTGAGCTATTTTTTTATTTAAGTTGAATGCCCGGTACATCTAAACTGTTGCCCTAGTAGCCTTGGTCTACAGCCCCGCATCTATAAAAACCTCATTCGAAGTATTACTAATATTTAAAACAAGTAATTAGCTAGGTTCGGTCGTTCTCAAGATGTACGCTTATCAATGAAAATTATTTGATTTTATCTAATCTATCTAATACCTTTAAACGTGCAATTGTTGTTTAAATATATATAATCTGAAACTCGGAAACGGCTCCAACGATTTTCATGAAATTTAGTATGCAGGGCGTTTCAGGGGTTATAAATCGATTTAGCTAGGTTCCATTTTTAGAAAACATCGTTTTATCCGTGTTTTTAGCCGAGCAAAGCTCGGTCATCCGGGTACTTTATATATATATCCAATAGAACTCAGACGTTCGTTATTTCTAGAATTGGAAAATTTTCACGAAACTTTTCCAATTTTTCTTTTCATAAATGCCCAATTCGGTCTGCGATGAAAAAAATAATAGCAAAATCGGTTTAGCCGTTCTTAAGTGATACGCTTACCAAAGCTGGCAAGTAATTATTTTTAGCCGACATCGAAAAAGGACTGTCTCAAGGACTCAATTTGTCACAATATTTATTTAGTCGATTACGGGAAGACGGCTGGACCAATTTAAATTTTTATTTTGACATTTATATATTGATATATTGTTAAAATAATACATATATGAAGTATTTAAAATGATAATACACATTTGACTTGTAAGGTAGTACATGTACATATATCACTGGTAGTAGCGAAGCAAATCAAATTAACAAATGACGCTCTTATCGAGTTTTATTGAGACTGTTAGTTTCTTTTAGTTGTCCCGCTTTAGACTTAGCTCCCAAGTACAGGATCGATAGTCAACCAAGAGAAATATTCATGTAACATAAATAAACGTTTTGCTGCAACAAGCTTTGCTTTGCCTTTATATCTTTGTTTATTGATTGTTTGGCGCCGACTCAAAATTACTTAGGTATACTTACATTAGTTTAAGAACTTAGTTATTAAGGTTAGTTAAAAACTTAAAATAATTGCAAAAATAAATACTTAGGTATACTTACGTAAGTTATTAAGGTTAAATAAAAGAGGTTTATTATTTTTTTGCTTTTCAGTTTCTTCGGCGGTTTTTTTAAATATTTTACTCAACGTTCTTAGTGTCGCTGCAATGGTCATGAACAATTGAACTTGCGTTATCTCTTACCATCAGGAGAGCGTCACGTTCGCATCATTACTTTTACATAAAGCAATAAATAAATAATAAATCATACAGCAGAATGAGCAGGAAGGTATTAGAAAACAGATCAGTTCACTAAAGTGATAATAGCCAAATCTGTCAGTCCTATTACTTATTCTGTGAGACTAGTTTTACGTCATGAGTCAATACGAACTAGTCGGTCATTACCGAGTCGTATCACTCGCCCAGCTTATGAAACAAGTTGTATCTCCACTTGGGTTGGAGTCTGATTATTAGTTTAATCTATTTATTGCGTATACATTTATTTTTATAACTTTAAAGTATCGAATGACCAGATTTATTAATTACGGAGATTAAATCCTTGCTAGAATAAACAGCGTCACGTGCAATACGTGTTAATCTCAGCTCGGCTTGTGTTATGAAGTAAAAGGCAATTTTGATCTACATTAAGATTCAGATTATATTGCAATCTAAAACCATGCATATATATATATATATGTATATATATACACATGTATACAAGAATTGCTCGCTTAAAGGTTTTAGATTAGATAGATTAAAGTTTTCGGATTTTCTCTACGCATGTATTATATATCTAAATGTTTCAGGAAAAAAAACTCTGAATGATAGTGAAAACCGTTTCAAAATACTTGCCGTAATTTAGTTGAACTAGAACAGACAAACAAAAACAGCGACTTTCCTTTATACTACCTTTGTACAGATTTCCCACTCGTAGTGACGAAGCCTATGATGACGGTCAGTTTAAGCCGTGATTTTTTAGTTTCTTCGCTAGTATTATACGTATGTGTATATTTGTCTTTATTCAAGATTGGTGCAACATGCGTTTTAAACGTAGAGAGTCTGCGTTTGCGTTAGTTAATTTCTCCTTTTTTTTGTAATTTTGGCTTAAACTAGTTGTAGGTTGGAATCGAATGTTAACTATTTTAATTTTTTTAACTTCTCCACAACAAATAGTTTTATGTATTTTGCTCCAAAACATAAATAAAACAAAAATGTGCTCCACATTTGAACCATTTGAAGAAAATTCAAGTGTGAATTCTATAACCATTGTAAATACAATACATCCCAATACAATATCACTACATATTATAAAACAAAGTCGTCCACCGCATCCGTCTGTCTGTTCGCGATAAACCTATTAATATTTTATTCAATATATTCAATATTTTTATAAAGACGGCAAAATAAATTACACCCGAGCGAAGCCGGGGCGTGTCGCTAGTCACCAATAACATTATTTATTTTTTGTGACGTAACTCTACGTAAGCAGGTACATATTACATAGCTATGATAGCTACATTAGCTTTTGCTGTTAAAATCATGGCTAAATATATTAACACTGAAAATATATACATAAATAACAATTAAGTATACATTAACAAGGAAAAATAATTTTATATAAACTAAAAGTTATTGCGTACATTTCGTAATAAAATGTTGAAAACAAAACAAAAACCTGCGGGATCAATAAAGTATTCGTCGACTAACGTAGACATGCCACTATCAGTAACTTTTTACAATTTATAGAGTGATCTATTTTACGGAACCAGGATGTAAAAGTGAATGATAATACATGCGTCTATTTACTATATTATCAAGGCAAACGACAAGAAACGTAGCTAACATTTGATAACAAAGGGCAATCATACATTGAGAGCTTGGTCACCCGTCGACCAGTCCGGTCTTAGAGACCCAGGGCCCCTACGATACTTGTCATTTGGGGCCCCACATTAGAAGCCATTTTGGAAATTTAGCAAATAAAATGCACTAGCACAGATACAGATAATATAGTATAATTTTAATTGACTCTATTATTATAAATAAACATCAAATTATAATGCTGTCTATGCTTTGTCTGTGTCACTTATCACTATAGTTACGTCAACGTTCATCATACGCGGCGTGTAATATGCTCTAATAAAATGTAATTTTTTTTCTATAATCCTATTTCCACCTGCTGTCAGAGGTGGTCGGGGTAGCTGGGTGGTTGGGGCCCCTAGGCCGGGGCCTTGTAGGACTAGGCGGAAATCTGGAGCAGCCCTCGACGACGACGGGACGCGACATTAACTCTAGTTATTATTTAGTAACAAAGTAAGATAAGTATCGTATCTACATATTGCTAAATTCTATATCTTCAAGGTCCCATGCCCGAAGGGAGTCCAGCAAGACCTTATTGCTAAGCCTATTCGCAATATCTGTCCGTCCGACAACCTGTAGCTTTTTACCATTTAGGGGAAAACCTTCTTTTTGAGTGGGACAAAAACATGTCACATAATTAAAAAAGTTTGTAGCCGTTTGAATTATGAATTTCTAATTTTAAAAAATAAGAGAAAGTTCTAATTTTTCATATTTTTGTCATAGCACAAGGGCGGCAATGTGGATGCAATGCAAACTCCTGCAAGAGTCGTATTTGGTTGGATTATAAAAATCTAATACAACCGTTAAGATACTAAGTAGTTAAGTCAAGCGTAAGTATCTCATATTATTCAGCAATACAGTATAGCATTTTGGAAAGCAAAAATATGGCTGTTACGCCTCGACGATGTGATTCGTACTGTTACACGGCTGATTGAAAGAGACTTAAAAAAAAAAATAGGACAGAGGTTTTTAATAATACCCTTAATAAATAAATACAGACTCTACTGTAGTAGAGTCTCATTAATCCAGCACTAGTAAAAACCAGGGGGTGTCGGATTATTTATTATTGGATTGTATAGAATAGTATAATATAATTTGCCAAAGTTTTATGTAAATTGGTTGAAATATGATGATAATTGTTGGAAGCGTCGGAAAAAGTCAAGCCACCTGGGAGCTTTCATCGAAAACGCTAACCCCTTTGAAATATAACAAAACAATGCATGGTGGGATATTTCTCTTTTATTGATCTACAAAAACGTCCGTAGTGGTATACATCTACCTTTTAAGTATAGCTTACTATACCCATTATTATTATCCGTGCGCAGCCGGAGCGGGTCACTAGCACTTACACAATACATTAGAACAAGGAAATCATCTAGCGATAAAAAAAAATCACGCGTAGCAAAGAATTAAAGGAAACCCTATCAAAGCGGTGGTCAAGAGGTATTAGCTGTACTATTTTGTACTATTATTTATTCTGTTGTATTAGTTTGAGTAGATAAGACTCTAATCAATCGTATTCGTACTATGTACGTAAGTTTTAATTATAATGTTATTTAGCACACGCGTAGGTTGATATAACTGTACAAAACATGCACGAATTTTTAATGTTTTTTAGGTTTCAAGACGTCGGAAAACGATAGGATACCGAAGAAATATGTTACTTCTTACTAGGATATCTACATCTATATATATACTCTTTAGCAGGAGGTTGTCTAGATAGATACCACCTTAGTATTAGATATGGGTATATTTAATACTATTTTGGTATTTATCAGTGTCCGCAGTGGCGGATTATCTAAGGCAAACTAGGCACGTGCCTAGGGGCGCGAGGTTACGATGGGGCGAGCACGATCATGTAGTGACCGAAACCGCATGTTCTTAAATATAGCAAAGTTTCAAGTGATGTTCTTCACTTGTTCACATAATAATATAATCACCAACTACCAGCTATGCAATAAGACGATTCCTTGTTCTTTCGAAGTTAGTAATATTTCTAATGTGGCTGTTAGAGGGGCGCCTATGAGGCGCTTGCCTAGGACGCTCTGCACATTTAATCCGCCTCTGTCCGGATTGAAAGGTAACTGTAGCTAGAAAAACTATAAGAATAACGAGACTTACTATCGAGTTTTAGATTCAGAGTAATGACTTACTACAGGATCAAGGCATGGTTCAAGGGGATATAGTAAGGGTATCTCTTGCACTCGCCGCATCATGTACGCCCCTGACGTATGTACCTGGCCTGCCCTCCCTCGAGACCTTTTACCGTCCCGGAAGACGAAGAAGAAGACGACGGTAGAGAGGCAATGAGGCCCCTCCACATAGTATCGCAACGCCAAGAAGAGGCCAACGTTAACCTGAGGGTGCTTGAGATCCGCCTGCGGACCTGGGCGTTGTACTTGCATCCTCCACATACCTCTGGGGCCAGTGTACCACAGAACCCAGCCTCGGCAAAGGTGCCAAGCATCGAAGTCGACTCCCTACTTCCCCGATATGTGAGGCGGTAGAGCAAGATACAATGTACCATCAGGAGAGCGTCGCGCAAGTCTCGATACTTCTTAGCATAAAAAAATTATTACATCACGGTAATAATATAAATGCAAATGTTTTATGTGGTAGGCAAATTGCATAAGTAGGTAATAATAAATTGCTAAATGGGAGGTCACGGTCGCTAAGCGCCGTAATAGGATAAAACATAATGAGCATATATAAGTGCAAAGCATGGTTCAACTAAGCCTTGTCAGGTCATAATCCAGTAACATCATTAAAATTGTCAAGAGAATCTTTAATCATTGGTATTATTAACCTGCATTGCAGAGGGGTGTTTAGTTTTTAGTTAGTCTACCATGTGTGTATGTGTGTGGTATGGTAGCTCCCAAACGGCTAAACCAATGTTGATTCAGTTTTTTCGTTTAAAATGTGACTTTTCTCAACAATAATTCCAAAACATCTGATTATTCCTTTGAAGATTATGCTTTTTTTCTAATTGATGAATGGATGTCGAAATTGGTTTCCAGTTACTAGTGTTGTGGGATTTTGGATGCAAACTTTTAAATGCAATTTTATCTGATGTCTGACCATAGCCTGCCTGATGTTAAGCAGCTCGTGGGCTAAAATAGAGCATGGTTACCTAGAATTAATCTTTATTTAAAAAAACAATTTTAAATGACAAGTAAAAATTCCCTAAGAAATGATTACGGAATTACAATTACATACATGTAATAGTAACATTGGATTAAAATTACAATCACCCAATATATTAAATAAAGATATTGATGGGAATAATATTCATTTATGTGAATATATTTATATGCATGATTCAACAATTGAGGATCAGGACATATAAATATTTATTTTGTATAATATGTTTAGTATACTATTAATTACTATATGTTCTTACCTAAAGTATATGCGACGAACAAGTTGACAGCAGTGACAGCCCAAACCCATGCTGGTATTATATCTTTAGTTATGTTCTCTTCAGTGAGGGCGTAAAAGCCATAGTCGTAGTAGGAAAACAGTAGGAAGTTAAGAACCGTCAGTAGGAAGCCAGTGAATGTTAGCAAGTTTGGTGCCACCCACACCGGACAGTACTGAAATGTTAAATTTAATGTTAGGTTCCTGCACCTCCCTTTTACCAACTAGTTTACTTGATATGGACATAGCTAGTTTAAATTGTTGTTCAAATTGCTATGCTTAGCCAAAAGATGGCATTGCATTTACCACTATAAACTATTATAGTATAGCAGTATAGAATAACTGTGTTAGCATGTTTTCTTCTAACAAAATAGATATGTGGTTAAATGTGTTCGTCTTACAGTAAAAAAATGTTATACAGGTAAAACATTACTTAGAAAATGGGTCAAGACTTCTTGGTTCTATTATTTTATTTGACATTCGGAAAACATTACACAAATACCTATATATATATTTGTGTAATGTAAGGCATTTACATTATTGGGTGGATGTAGTTGTGCATGACAAGCAAAATTTTTAAGACCAAGGAGTCTTCATCAATTTTTATGCAACAGTTAATCTCTACTACTTTTTTTAAATCTGTAGCTATTGTCAAATAGTACTGCTTCAATACATAAGCCTCTTAAAAATTAACTTCTCTAAGAAAACTGCATATATTATTGTAAGATTAATTCAGTTATAAAAGTTATTAAAAATATATAGTAGGTATTACTACTATTTGTATGGTATGATATTTTTTTATTAACAATAGAAATTCTTACTTGGACACACCAGTTCCAGAATGGGTGCATAACATACTGGCTTAGTATACTTGTATCCACCGAGTTATACTAAAATATAAAAGAAAAACTTTTTAGTAACAATATAATCATGTCTCTATAAAATAGCATAAAACAGATTTCCATGGTTTATTATTTATAAATAAAATCAAATTCTCATTGTTTCCGTTCACAGATTACGTGTCTACACTGTATTCATTGATGTCTTTTAAATGTAATCACAATATAATTGAAATCGAAATTTTCTTTATTGTAGAGGACAATAAAGAAAATTTCGAGAGCATAACCACTGGTTCTTATCGATCTTCCTTGACTAAAAAAATAGAACTAAGTAATAGAATTAGTTAAAAAGTGATAATTTTTTATTTTTTATTCGTAGACTTACCTTGTATTTTTCAAAACCTTTCAGCATCTCTTCAGACAGGAAGTAAGCCATTATGACCAATATATAGTAGCGTTCGTCTTTATAAAAATAAGCACAAAATACAGAATAGCGAAAAAAATCACACAAAATAAATCACTATGATCATTACTCCACTTGGCGAAGACGATGTTTTATATTAAAACAAATATTCATCATGAAAACAACCATACTCATCCGTGTTTACAAACTGACAAACAAAACTATACCAAAAAAATTTACAGCCACTGCTGTCAGATGTACCCATTTAGCGCTAAAGCATGTAAAAATCGCTAGATTTGGTAATACTGGCATATGAAAAAGTAACAGATTTCGCGCTTACTTTGAAATTAAGAAAAACATACAAATTAAATGCAAATGTCTATCTTCATCACAAATTAAAGATTAAAATCAATATATTTGAATATAATCATAGATTAGATATTTATGAAACAAAACAAAGTCACAATTCGGTGCAAATGAAACTGTTTTATGATAGACATTTCAGTAAAAAACCCTAAGTAAATTTTAGTACTGACGAAAAATTTCCCAAAGCTATAAATTATGTGGATAAAAAATACTTAAAAAAACTGTGCATTCCATCTTCAAAACAAACAGGCGCTAGATTATCCGCTATGTGCCAAAATTGTTAGTTGCGTGCCAACTAGAAAAAACTAGATCTAGCGCCGAGGCATTAAATTGGCAGCACTGTTTGAAATACATCGAAGTGCACACAATGCCAACGGCGCCAATAAAAACCAACATACTTTACACATCAAAGGTGCTTAATTTTAATCAGTGCTCTCCTTTTGCCATGAATATTTCCTAAATTTGCGTCCATAGTGGGAGCTCCTCACTAAGTTTTTCTTTATTACAGCTAGGCTTGAGCTTGTCCGCCATCTCGCCTGCCTGATATTAAGCGAAGATGCGATCTATGATGGATCACGTTTGCCTAGAAGAAACCACTCACTCGCGACTTGAAGATGTACCCTGATTGTATCTATAGGGCAACACCCACTCGGGCAGCTCGAGCAGCAAATTCCATCGTTTAGCAGTTCGTACGATGAAGGTAGGAATTGAACCGATTAATTTCAGTTTTTTGAACATTAATCTTAAAGCAATGTCTCTTTTTAGAGCTCCTAGCTGTTCGATAGTAAAAAGGCCAGGGTGGAAATAAGTCATGCAGATCTTAAGCACATTATGTACCTAGGCACATTATGTGTGTACCTACACAATAGACAGTGTGCTTAAGAATTCGATAGAAAACCGGCAGACAAGCAATTTTGCGTCGAGGTTCAAAGCTTTGGAGCCTATTCCGAACAAGCTGATTGCTAACGAGTTTCTTAGTATGTTTCTCAATGGTCTCCAACGCCTCTAGCTGATACATAAGTCACACGAGAGTCGACGCGCACTGCAGACTTTAATCAACTTTGACGAGAACTTCGCAAAACGACATCGTCATTTGTACACTGCAGTTCTTTAGTACTTTCCCTGGATTACCAACTTCGTTGGTTGGTTGACTTTTCTAAATATAAAGAAACTAAAAGAAAGAAAAATTAAGTTGACGTTTAACATTTTGATACATTTTATAATCAACGTCAAAAAACGACAATCGATTTGATGAGAATATTTTGGAATTATGAGTAAAAAAAGATAAATTATTACGAGCTCTAAATCATCCAAGGAAGATAGCAATCTTGATACAATGTATTTTATTGAGGGAAACATAAATGTTATTGAAATAGAAGCAAAAGCCCAGCCATCACGAATTTTTGGAGGTTTGTTCAACTTCTCAGCTAAATAATTCAAATATCTTTCTACTACCTTCGAGCCTGCGAAATTGACTCACATGCCTGCAAACAAAAAAAGACTTATTGCAATAACATACGAAAAAAAATCTCTATTTCGAAAAAAAATCCTATGCAAGAAAATTATCAAGCTAGACCTTCAAAATGAAGTAAAAAATTAGGTAAATAAGGTTAAGTTGGACGCTAGTTTTCAATTTATTTTAATTTTTTCATGTTAGCATGATAAATTAGCAGTGATCTAATTTAATGGTGTAATTGTAAACGATGTCTTTTCGTGTTGTTTTTATCTTTAATTCGGTTGAAATCTTTGTTCTACTTCACTTTGATGCTGTATCGATAGTTAATTTACATTTACAGCACATCCTTCGCCTGATTGTAACTGGGCGTGGTCGCTTGCTACATTTCACGTTGCTTTCTTTTATTAATATTTATATAGATAGAAAGCTCCCTTAAATAAATTATTAGACCGTTTATTATCTACTTAGCTCAGTTTTACACAATGCTTTATAATGGCAAAAGCAACAATGTGCGATGCCATTACTCGCTCTAGAGATAAAAGCAAAAAAAGTCTTAGGGTCCCGTACCTGACGGCCATTTAGTAGAATAATAGAATTCCGTTTTTAGTCTTATAGTACTTTTACCTTCAATTATTCTGATCTTTAAAGCTGTAACAAAATGTCGGACTATTATTTCACCCACCGTCGCCTACGTCCTAATTAGGAAACCACCACTAAAAGTGCATTATAAAATGATATAAGTAAGATACGTCTTTTTTTTTTAAAATAATTATAAAGTTATAATGCAGCTAAATTACCGGTTTAATTACAATTTGATCTAAAGAAAGCCTAGGTTAGTTAGAAATTAAATATTCATACTTTGTAAGTGTGTATTTGTATGTACTGCGGTTACTCGGTAAGTGTGTATTTATACAGTTTTATGCCTACCGTGTAATATTGCAGACGGTTTCTTCAAAATCATTATATGATGGTTAAAAATACGTGCTAGCTTGCACTCGCACGAAATTTTTCATGCACACACTTCTATTTTCGTGTCCTTGTGCACGATAAGTAGGTACTGGATAAACTAAATATACGTTAAATAAAAATAAACCCCAATAATTATACAAATATTCGAGCCCCAAACTTGACTATCTTCGGGCTTAATAAATTCGGTCAAGTGCGAGCCTAACCCACTCACCGAAGGTAACCATATCTCCTAGTATCTTATAGCAGTGTTTGCTGAACAAGTTAAATAAGCGAATCTGTTGACTTTGATGACTTAATTATTGTAGAACTAGCAATCCGTACCAGCTTTTCACGGGCTATGCAATAATTAAAAAGCAGTGTTTTCCCGTATGGCTCCCATAAAAGATAGTGAAAATCGTATCGAATGCAGGTGCATTGTGAACTAAGGAAATGCGAAATCATTTAATACGATTTTTTTAAATATTGAACCCTTCCTCTGCTAGTCCCACTTACAGTTGACCGAATAAAATAAAAAAAAACTCCTGTAGCCTGTTGTAGTTATTCAGTAATCTGTGGTCGAATGGTAACGTACCGTACTCTATTAGTCTTGTAGTGATTTGCTTGTATAATTGTATATACTTGTGTCATTTCAATGTTTGTACCTAAATTACCCATCTTATTCATCGCAATTTCCACTAAATTAGACTTGTTAATAAAGTGATATTCTTCTGTGATTTCCACTTAGTTTTAACTGGAAACCATCATAAATAAGCTAGTTAACCACTTATTTTCCACATAAATAGTAGTAATTTGGTTCCCAATAAATTCTGCCAAGTGCTAATTTAATTCAATTAATCCAGAGAAACTTCACAGCTTTTATGGATCTAAAGTTGTTTTGAAAAATGTCTATTAGACCTACAAAACCCAGGGTAGCGCGTAATAAACCATTGTTTCATCTTCAAGATAAAAAAGCAGACGAAAGTGAATTATCAATTGGCTTAATTAAATCGGCAAAGCGCACTGGCCAGCTGAGTTTATGCAACAGAGGACTTGGAACTGGTGAGATTCCCATATATTTTGTTTTATTTTACTTGGATTCATAACATAGATGAAGCTTCTGCTTATTTATAAGCTATAATATACTTTGTTTTGATAAGTATTTATGTAGAAAACTAGTAAAAAGCTATCTAACTGATGTTATTAATTTATAGTCCCCGAAAAAGTGTGGAAAATTGATGAATTAGTCCTAGATGATACCAAAGAAGTTGATTTTACACGATCAGACCAGAATAACTGGTGGAACAGCGAGCCTCTAAAGACCCTGGATCTCAGCTCCAATGTGATTAAAACTATATCACCCAATGTCAGGTTTTTGCAACAACTTGTCACACTCAAGGTGAGCTACATCTTCATTATGCCTTCAAAATATATTATTTTTATAAATTGCACTGGACTTGCATTAATTAATTTCAATGAATGTTAAAAGGTCAAGAATTCTCATGCCACTCCTCAGTTGAATAGTTGACATATGCAAATTAATAGTAACATGATAACTATAAAAATTATTATTGTCTTCTTGAAGAGCATTCATACTTGTTTGAATAGTTCTTGAAATGGTAATAAATGTATGTGCAGTAGAATCCGTTTAGTACAACTTAGCATATAACAACCAACCGTTTTTAGCGATCTAAGTATAGGCATATGTTTGGTTTTAATATGAGCCATTATAATTGTACATCCGTTTATAACGACTCCGCTTACAGAGACCGACCGCTTTAACGACGGAATTTCACACAAAATTGACCGGTTACAATGATGACAAGCATCAACATGTTTACAAATAAATCATAGGTATGGAGCTATCTCTGCTCTGCACACCTCCCTTGCCCATGCCTTGCATAATGCAGTCGGTACTTACTATTCTATAGTTGTAAACAAAAAACAATAAAAAATTACAGGATTTTTGCATTAGACATTTCGTTATGCACGTAGCACATTATGCAATAAATATTTTGATTTAAATGTTTTTTTGTTTCTCTGATGGTCACATAAATATTAATATCTAAATATGTATGTATGTTATGTATGTGAATATTTTAATAGAAAACTAAAATTGAAATTGTTAGCATGACACAATATCACCCCTTCCTTGGCCGTCGCTATAATCGAATTCTACTGTATATGTAAATTAAATATGTGTTATGTTCAGCCAGATTGTATCATGGCTGAACAAATATGCAATGTCCAATAGCTACTTCATCAAATAACATAATATTCATTAATATAAAACTCAAAACTCAAAACTCAAAACTCAAAGTGCTTTATTTCCTTTAGACCTTACAGGACTCTTGGACACGTCACACGTCACAAATTATAAACATACTTAAAACTAGGAAATAAAGTGATCACTTTGATCTTTCGTTCACTTCAATCTTTTTGAGGTAAAGTAAAGAAGCAAACAAAAAACCTTTACCTTGTTAGATTGTTAGTTTTCGAGTTGGAGCAAAACTCGTCCCAAGCTTTTTTATCGTCTAGATAATCTGATATTTTGTAGTAAGCCTTTTTACATAGGATATTTTTGACAATTTGTTTGAATTTATTTATTGATAATTATTGCAACTCACTAGGAATTTTGTTGTAGAAGCGTATACATTGCCCTTTAAAGGATACATTTATCTTGCTTAGCCTAGTTTTGGGCACAGCAAGTTTATTCTTATTTCTAGTATTTAAATTATGTATGTCGCTATTTTTAGGGAAACGATTGATATTTTTATGAGTGTACAACAAGTTTTCATAAATGTATTGACATGGTACTGTCATTATGTGAATTTTTTTGAATTTATCACGTAGGGATTCTCTGGGACCCATATTATAGATTGCACGAACAGCCCTCTTCTGCGACACAAATACGGTGTTTATATCTGCAGCGTTCACCCACAGCAGTATGCCATAAGACATAATACTATGGAAGTAGCAGTGTGTCATAAATATTGTGAAAGTCAACATTTGTCTGACCCATTCTTATTCGGAATGGGAGTGGCAAGCCCTGCACTGACTTCTGCTTTGCTGTGTATTGTGCATTAAATCATGTGATTTATTCTTTATATTTTTATTCTTCTAGTTACATGATAATGCTTTGACGGGTCTCCCTTCAGAGTTTGGGGAATTGTCGAACTTGGCTAGCCTGAGTTTGGACTATAACAAACTCACTAGTCTACCATTAAAGTTCTACAAGCTTACAGAACTACGTTGGCTCAGTATATCACACAATGAGCTGCAGAAAATCGAGCCAGACTTTGGTGATTTGGTCATGTTGCATTTCTTGGTAAGTTTTTTTTTTTCTGACTTATGCTATATGTATATGACTGAACTAAGTTAAAGTTACCGAGTCTATTAAGGTAAAACTGTGTTTGTTTGTTGATTTTATATTTATGCATATAAATATGTTTTAATATTTACTTGGAAATTATTAATCAGTTCTTCATACTATGTTCTATCCAAGTATTTTGTGTATATAATTTTTATATGCAATGAACAACATCAGTCCGGGGTTTGTTGGGAGTATCCGACTGAACATCACCAGTTGATCAATTTTTTAATTTTATTAGCAAATATATCTTTCATTCCTAATTTAGTCAAATTGAATCAATCTTATTGTATGAGCTTTGTCGAGCATGGGTATTAGATTTTGACTATTGATTTAATTACAGTAGAATCAGTCTATGACGGCTGAGGATGACATTATATTATACCAAGAGATCATTGCTTATCGAAAACATTCAAACCATCAAAGACATTCTGGTTTTACTAACTTGGGCACCAAAGTGTTTTACATCTACCATAAGGGTTTCAATATTTACGCCGCCAAAAAATTCATTACCAATAAGAGATTTTATTTATTTCAGGATTTGTCACATAATAAACTGCCAATGTTGCCGCCTGGTATGGGGTATCTCGTTCGTTTAGTGGAGCTCAACTTGTCATACAATGAACTGGAGGAGTTGCCCCCTGATATTGTCAACTTGAGAGGTAGATTGTCTATCACTCTATTGACATTATTGATGTAAGGTTACAATTTCAATTCTGTTAACCAAAATCGAAGGGGAATTAATCTTTGGTTTGAGGTTTAAACTGTTCCCCCAAACTAAAGATTGTTTTTAATGCTCTAGATAATAATTATAAAGTCACTTTGAAGCTTGCATTTTTTTTTTAAATTCTTATTCATAAACTTTTATAATTAGTATACATATTGACTTACATAACATTTTTGGCACTTTTCATGTACAAATGAATTGCTGCTACCGAGCTAGGATTAACTCCTGTATTACGGCAGACAGCATACTTAACAAAAGCTTCAAGAGACAATGGACGTCATTTTTAATAAAAGTTTTGTATATTAAATTTTACAGTATTTTGGTTTGGAAATAATGGATATAATTTTAATTAATTTTAAAAAGAAGAAAATAGTCTAGTATAAAAAATAATAACCCAGACAGAAAAAAAATTACGTATCTTAAACTAAAAGTGTAATATTGTGTAATGTGAACCTCTCACAATGTGTAATATGTGTGTGTGTGTGTAAATACTCATTTTAAATCAAGACAAAATGAGAAGAAGTATGTGTTTCTGTTTGCTATGGCAATAATTAAAAATTAAACTAACCACCAAATGGTACCACTGTAGTGATAGGTGTTACTTGTAACCATCTGGTTGTTTTGTGTTTTGTTTGTCTCATTATTTTTACATAAAGCACAACTAATCTCTCTAAGGTGAGGCGGTACTTCACAACAGAACAGCTGCTTAGTTTGTATACAGCGCAAGTAAGGTGTATGGAGTACTGCTCTCACCTATGAAATGGCTCTGCTAAGTATAAGCTTGAGGCTCTGGAGTCAATCGAGAGGCGTGCTAGGAGGCTAATAGGTGACGACACTCTGGCTTCGTCTCAGTTGCAAAGCCTTGAGTACCGACGTAAAGTCGCTTGTTTGTCTGTCTTCTATCAGATACATTTCGGAGAGTGTGCCTTAGAATTGCATAATTTCGTTCCACCTGCTCTTTTTTATTACCGGACTGTTAGGCAGACACAGCCACAGCGCCATCCTTACATGGTGGATATTCCCCACGTACGGAATAAACGCTTCGATTCCAAGTTCTATATGTACAGTGGAGATGTGGAACTCTCTGCCGGTGTCTGTTTTTCCTGCGAAGTACAACTTGGGGTGTCTTCAAATCCAGAGTAGAACAAGTTTTTGTAGTGATGATGGCTCAGTGGTTAGCGCGGTAGGTTCGCATGCCGAAAAGCGTAGGTTCAAACCCCAACAATGAGCTTGAGCTGCCGGTGAAGGAAAACATCGTGAGGAAACCATAGCGTGGTGGTAGGATACTTTCTAGTACTCGGCTGGCTAGCTCATGTTGAAAATGTGCCGCCAAGCGTCTAACGGTGTGTTCCGGCAACCTCACTTGAGAGCCAGTTTCATTACAGGCTAGGTGTGCTTTACCATCTTCGACCACACCGTCACTTAACATCAGGTGAGCTGTGGTCAAAACACCTAGCCCGTCAGACATAAAAAAAAATAAACCTTGAATTTTATTTAACTTTACAGACTTAAAGAAATTGAGTGTGAATAATAACAAACTAAAGAGGCTACCCGCCCTGGGCGAGTTACGAAAAATGGAAAACCTAAATGCAAATCACAATGATGTTGAAGTACTACCGGACTTTTATGGGTGCACAGCGTTGAAGGAAATATTTTTGGCTAACAATTACATCAAGGTATTATTTTATGCAATCTCGTTCAAAATTCTGTCACATATGTAGGTCCCGACTCCCAATATATCCTAACTGGATGGTTAAGGAGGAGGCCTATGCCCAGCAGTGGACGTCCTATGGCTGATGATGTGATGTAATGTGATGGATGGTTAAGTCCCAGACCAGCATGCTCTATACTTTATTTTCTGATACTGTAGATAAATGTTGTAAATCTGAGGATCGCGGCATATTAACATATTTCTGTATTTTGCCAAATATAGACCTAAAGAACAAGTGATCCAGACATTAAAGAATAAAAACGGCATGTAAATAACTAAAAATCCCATTGTACTTCAGGCAGCGTTTACCGATTGTGTTCTGATTTACGCGTAGCCAACCTTATGGCATTGCAAAACAAACCTAATTGGTAAATGAAATAAGTTAACTATGACTATTTGGTTCATGTTTCGTGTTTTATTTTGTTGAAGGAATATACATGTTTTTATGCACACACTGGAGTAAATTACGCTTATTTTAGTTTTAGTAAGGAATTATGGAAGTTACTTGTATCTATTGCTTCTAAAAATGAAACCTAGCTAGATCGATTTATCGCCCCTGAAACCCCCTGCATACTAACTTTCATGAAAATCGTTGGAGCCGTTTCCGAGATTCAGATTATATATATATATATATATATATATAATCAATACAAATCATCTTATACAAGAATTGCTCGCTTAAAGGTATTAGAGTAGAAAGTAAAATGCTATCGCAATACGTTATCCGATTCGTTAACTATAATCTTCTACTGTTTCAGGAGATTACAGAAGAGTTCTGCGATCAGATGCAACATCTAAGCGTGTTGAACCTGAGGGACAATCAGATCGAAGTGCTGCCGGAGAACATATCTCTGCTTCAGAAGCTGAAAAGGCTCGACATGACCAATAATAGCTTGAACAAGTGAGTGTTTTATGCTTTATGACTTCGAGTTATTACCCCGGGAGTGTTAAAGCTTGCCCCTTGCTTTACTTTAAAGACTAAGAATAGAGGATTCTGAATGTACTCTGTACCAACATACAAACAAAAACATACAACCCTATCAAAATAAAAAACATTACATTTAAGTGTAGTATGTAGTCGTAATATGATTTAAATTTTGGTCGTGTTATGTTTTCAACTTGAGAGTGGTAGCTAGCCCGCCGTGTACTAGAAAGTACCCTAGCACCATGCTATGGTTTCTTCACGATATTTTCCTTTATCGGCAGCTCAAGCTCATTGTTGGGGTCTGAACCCTTCGGCATGTGAACCGACCGCGCTAACCACTGAGCTATCATCGCAACTATAAACAACATTCGAAGAATCACAACCATTAAGAAAAAAGAATCAGCTGAATTAGTTTAGCCGTTCTCAAGGTATTAAGGTATAACAAATTAAATTATATTCATATACATGTAATAATTAATATGTATTGATAAATAGTACGCCTTTAACAAGTATCAACATACACGACATGATTATTAAAAAACACACGAAATAATAAAATTAAGTGGTCGATTGAATATGGAATCCGCCATATTAGTTCTACTGTGGCGTCATGTACCATACAATATTTTATAGATAACACCAAAGTTACAAGTCAAAAAAGTACTCTATGGAAGCTAGGAGACTTGAATTAATACTTCATTTGTTACAATATGATTTGTAGATTAGGCGATACGAGGGACCAAAAGAACATACAGAGTCTGTTGAAATGCTTTTTGCGTAGTCAAGTAAACAATAGAAATTATTATTACTATTATTTTTATGAAGTATATTAATTTATAACGGCAGTTATAATAGATCAATCTGTGCTATACTGTAGGCTTCCCAAAAACCTGGGTCTCCTGACGCAACTGCAAAGCATCAGCATGGAAGGCAATAAGCTGTCCTGTGTCCGCCAGGATATCATCAAAGGAGGCACCGATCGCATGATGAAGTTCCTTCGAGACCGTATCACAGAGGACATTGTCGAAGAGTCCAAGATATTGAACACGGAATGGCCCGATAAGTATGATCAATATACTTTAACATTGTTATGTTGTTTGTGTTGTAATTATTGCACTTATAAATGACAAGGTTTGTATGAAAGGCGTGTAATAGACAATAAACTAAATAGAATTTATAAAAAACTTAAAACTTTTTTTAATTGAACTTTCGGGCGTCATATTTTATGCTTATTGCACTAATATTATAAATGTGAGTTTGGATGAATGGATGTTAGTTACTTAATCACATCAGAACGGCTGAACGTATCTAGATGAAATTTAGCATGTAAATACTTTACTTTGGGATAAAATATAGGATACTTTTCACCATCCATCAACAACGCGGGTAAAACCGCGGGGCGCAGGTAGTGTCAAATATTTCATTTTCAGCGACAAATGTATCATGTGCAAAAAACAATTAAGCAATAGTCATGAAACTTGTGCTATTATATTATTAGATTAAGATAAAGTTTACCTTTTACCCCTGAATAATGTTCCATAAGACGCATCAAACTCAAACCTATTTAGTATTTTAAAAAAACTATACCTACTAAATTTCAAGTGGATACGTCCAGTAGTTTGTTTTTGATAATCTCACAGGAACCTCACATTTTTCTGATATAAAAAGTATCCTATATGTTAATCCAGGTAGTAAATTATATGTGTGCCAAATACCATCCAAATCCGTTCAGCCGCTTTTGCGTGATTGAGTAACAAACATCCGAACATACAAACTTTCACATTTATAATATTACTAGCTGCACCCTGCGGTTTTACCCGCGTGGTGATGGATGATAATGATCTTTCAGATACACTCTTAAAAAGAGTCAAGCCTTGATGCTGCCATCTAGAAGTCTGTCGTCGATTCCCGATGACGTGTTCAAAATCGCAGCGGAAGTTGAAACTCATATCGTAGACATATCGAAAAATAAGTTCACGACAGTCCCTATTGGGTTAGTAGTTTTTTTAAGACCCATGCTATGCTTATAAGTAAATAATTATATATTATACTGGGTGTAAGGGTAACGATCTCGAAAAAAAAACTGATACAGGTGACAGCTGCAGGTGATTAAAAATGCCAAGCCATTAAAAAAAAAACTGAAGTTATCAATGAACGGGATCGTCGTCCGTGAACCTCTTGCGTCAGTGTTTTTGTATAGTTGCAAGAATTAAAAAAAAAATAAAAAAACGTATTTCAGTTTTTATAGTGTAAGTGTGGCTTACCAGTGACGACATAGTGCTGAAACGTAATTTCTGACTATGTGCATTTTTGGTAAGCTCAATGTCGCACAAGAAGCTATGGAGAGGGCTATGCTCGGAGTTTCTCTACGAGATCGAATCAGAAATGAGGAGATCCGTAGACGAACCAAAGTTATCGACGTAGCCCAACGGATTAGCAAGTTGAAGTGGCAGTGGGCAGGGCACATAGCGCGCAGAACTGATGGCCGATGGGGCTGCAGTTCTTGAGTGGACACCACGGACCGGCAAGCGCAGCGTAGGACGTCCACCCACAAGGTGGACAGACGACCTAATAAAAACCGCTGGAACGCGCTGGACGCGAGCCGTTTCCAGCCGGTCTTTATGGAGGCCTATGTTCAGCAGTGGACGTCCCACGGCTGAAATGATGATAATGATGAAACATTTCAAGTCTTTAACTGTGACTGTGCTTGGGGTAAAAAAAGATTAAGTTTTTTTGGCTTTTTTTTAACCATATCGTAACAGTAATCATCATCAATAACTTCGTTATCGGGAGCGTTTCCCTTTCACCCCGTACAAACTAGTTATTTTTTTTATACATAGAGATTTTTTCAGTGGCTTATACGGTAACGGCCAATGCGATAGAATTTTGCACAATGATACTACGAATACCATGCACAGCAGTGGGATGTAAAAGTAGTTTAAGAGACTTTACAGAAAGGTTACTTTGGCCTTACTAACGTCGATTTTATTTGGTAGTGTTGTGAAAAAAACGTTCTTAATTTTTTTATACTTTATGGATATATATTTTTCCACAGGATATTTCAACTAAGTGAAACGCTCACACAGCTTATAATGTCGTCAAATAACATTGAGTGTATACCACCAGAGATATACCGCTGTGTTCACTTACAATACTTAGACATGGGGAAAAATGTCCTTACCACGCTACCACAGGAGATCAGCTCATTGAAACATGTGAGGGAGCTAGTCATTTCTAATAATAAGTGAGTATCTTAACCACACTGGCTAGCTGAAGTACAATGGTCTCCTATAACTTGGATGTGTATCTAATTTATTTTTAAGTCACGGGGTCTCGCGAAGTAATGAAAATTCATTAAAAAGGAAGTGCCGTTTTATATCTGTTCTCAAATTCTTTACATCCTAAGGTTGTCCGGAAGAGTTTTCTTTTAGCGATAGGGCCGCCATTTTTACACTAGATGTTTTTTTAGTTTATTTTTCTTCCATTGTATTAGAAATATAATCTTTGGTGTGATCAACAAAGAGTATTTGTTTACATGTATATGAAAGATAGGGTGCTTTGTGATCCGGAAAACATACATATTCAAATGTTTCTGTCTCGTAGTATGGTTTTGTTCAGTCAAAATATTTTTAGTAAATATGCGTACATTTACAATCATCAGTCATTTTCAGAAAAGAAAGACCCTTATAAAATCATACATAGTAAAATTTCAATAATACGTTAAAAAATCTAAATTCAATACAATAAATTAAGAATAATAATAATTTTATAATTCTGTTGTTCTGTAACAGAGATTGTCAAAACATTGTAGACGCATTAATTCTGTCGTTTTTTTCGATATCACTACATATTATAAAGTAAAGTCGTCCGCCGCGTCTGTCTGTCAGTCTGTCAGTCTGTTCGCGATAAACTTAAAAACTACTGAAGGGAGTGTCATGCGAGTTTCACCAATAGATAAGAGTGATTAAAGAGGAAGGTTTATATTATACATATAAACCTTCTACATATCTATAATATTACATGCATATCAACCCATTAGTATCTACGTTCCTCCCGTGCGAAGCCGGGGCGGGTCGCTAGTATACGTATATAATGTTCATTTCAGATTCACAAAAATACCGCGTTGTGTTTACGAATTGGAAAGTCTTGAGATCCTGCTAGCGGCTGATAATCAAATCGATGAGATCAACGTGTCTTCAGATTCTCTTGCCAAGTTAACCAAGCTCGCTGTACTCGATCTATCTAATAACAATCTCGGCTCGGTGCCCCCCGAACTTGGCAACTTTACTCACTTGAGGTAAGGTCCCGATTATTGACTAACAGTTTTGTCAGAAACGTCCATTAACTTGATTTATTCATTTAAAAATGTTTACTAAAAGAATATCTTTTTAGCGATGATAGCTCAGTGTTTAGCGCGGTCGGTTCACACCCCAATAATGAACTTGAGCTGCCGGTGAAGGAAAACATCGTGAGGAAACCATAGTATGGTGGTAGGGTATTTTCTAGTACTCGGCTTGCTAGCTACCATCCTCAAGTTAATAATCTGCCGACAAGTATCTAATGGTGTGTTCCGGTAGCCTCACTTGAGAGCCAGTTTCATTCCAGGCTAGGTGTGCTTTACAATCTTCGACTACACAGTTACACAATATCAGGTGAGCTGTGGTCAAACACCAAACTTGTCAACCATTAAAAAAAAAACATCCACTTATTTAGTAATACCATAAAAATTGAATAATGTTGCACTAAATAAATTTTGTAAAATTGTATCAGCAGTAGATCAAAAACAAGTTGCGGACCGCACAATAAGACGCGCGTTGAACAGCCCTAAGTAACGAACGAACGTAACGAGTAACTCCTTATTAGAAGTCGAAATTGAGCATATATTTATTTTTCAGGACGCTGGAACTCATGGGTAACTGTTTCCGTCAGCCGAGACACGCCATTCTTGCTAAAGGCACCGACAGTATTCTGGCGTACCTTCGGGACCGCATTCCCACCAAGTAGCCATAAGACAAGCCATCGCCGTAAGTGATGAGAGTAATACGCATATCAGATTATATTTACTGTCTTTATAATTATGTTGGTTTGACAAAGCGGAGATATAACATAACTAAGAATGTTTCTTTTCACATCAATAAGTCACATTACAATTGATAGCATTTTTTATAAAAAAAAAGCTATTAAATCGATGGATAGTAATATCAATCAATTATTACTTAATATGCAGCACTATTGCTCAAACATTATGCATTATATGCAGCAGTATTATACAATCGTTACCTATAATATGCAGCAGTATTATTCAAGCATTACCCATAATACACAGCACTATTTATGTAGTGTTTCATATTATATGAAGCAATGGTATCTCAATGTTATGTATAATATGAAGCACTGTTATCTAAATGTTACTAATAATATGAAGCAACGTTATTTAAGTGTAACATATAATATGGAGCAATATTAAATATAATATACAACAATATTATTTAAGTGTTACTTATAATATGCAGCAAAATTATTCTGACGTTATTTACAATATGCATCTGTATTATTTAACCTTTACTCAGCAATAGATAACAATTACGGTTTCATGAAAAATTTATATATTAATGAGCTCTACTATTTGTTTATATTGGTGCTGCTATATCCCTGTCTTATTTGGCAAGATCAATTTAATCTTTGAACTAAAAAAATTAAGAATAAATGTCAATTTCATTATTTAGATCAAAATTGTTCTAGTGATTTTATAATTATTTAGTGATATTACACTTTTAAGTGTAAATTATTTTGATTTATGGTTAGAGATTGGAACTTGTTTTCTCGCTTTTCTTTGGAATAAGTGAGATTTACTGTCATACTCACATTGTATCTCTTCGTAAAAATAATTATAATTTTGCAACCGATTGTGAATCACAATTTTATTAGTTAATTTCACAAGGCTTAAAACTGATCTTTGTTACGTAATAAAATCAATTTAGTCTAATATTATACAACAATCAAAAAAGGTCTCCGCTTTGACCAAATCATTACATTTTAAGCTACATTTAAACTAGCAGTATTTTATAAAACTCAAACAAGAAATTATATTCAAGCTAGTCTAAGCTTGCCTTAAATTGCAAGGTATGTGCACATTACAGTTGAAAAAAAAACGAGAAAATTGAGAATTTTGAACATAACATGATCATAATTTTTACTTTGCATACATAAATACAACCGTAAAGTAGATGCACTGGAGATGTGGTGTTGGAGACGCATGCTGAATATTTCCTGGACAGCGTTCCGCACCAATAACTCCATCCTCAAAGAGCTTCATATACGGGACAGACTTTCGTCGATTGTGCAATTGCGAATACTGAAGTTCTTTGGGCATATCTCCAGAAATGAGGACTCAATCGAGAGACTTGTTGTGCAAGGCCGCATTGAAGGAAGGAGATATCGTGGTCGGTCTCCGAATCGTTGGATTGACCTTATTAAAAAGACTACACAGTCCACCGCAGTACAGTGTGCTCGCAATGCGGAAAGTCGGCACAAGTGGAGGGAAATCGCGCGACGTGCAGCAGCCCTAGGGAACAACGGTGACGACGGGAAGCAATGTTCATCTACAGCCACGACCACTCTGCCAAGAGTGTCCGACTAAGAAGAAGAAATACAACAAAAAATGCTTATAAGAAACGGTTTGTATCTTATAAGAAACGGCTAATCTTAATGTTGATAGATGTGTTTGATTGGGAGAATTGTACAATAGAGTCGGTACTACTTCTATATAATATATCTGTAATGTGCACTTTTCTCGTAGTCTGTGTTTGGCCATGCTCATTAAGTCTACAGTGTTGCCATACAGAACAGCCTGCTGAAAAAAAACACATTTTTTTTCTTTTTGTGTACCTGTTTTCAGGCTAAGTTTTTTTTTATTGTTATTGTTTATTTTGTTGGTTATTAATTTTATTTTAGTTATAAATTGATGTTGACTACTAAATTATTAAAATAATACATAACTTGCAGTGTAGGTTGTGACAATCGTGTGACACGACTCTAAATATTGTAAGTGAAGATACAATAAAAAATATGCCAAAAATATTAGTATGATATTTGTAAATGATATTTAATTGGTATTTTTTGACTTAAAAGTATTAACAAAAAAATAAAATGAAATGTGTTATACGACATATATTTTACATTAGTGCGCTATTAACGCATAATAATTTATTTACCACACTTCTAAAAGTTATTATCATAGAGTTTTACGACCGGTGTGATTAGGCAAGATGCTTTGCCTCTTGGTTTGTGTTTCGCAGTTTCATTAAGGGCGATGGAGAAACATAACATGCATCGATAAAAGCAAACACTGGAATTTAAATCTTATAATCAAATGTAGTAAAACGAAATTTTCTAACGGCTCAATAGTCACAGTGTTACCCAAAATTATAATGTAAACTTTTCAATAAAAGGTTTAAATTTTAATACCTTCTTTGAAGCCGCTGTGTTACCGCATTGTGTTGTGTGATCGAATCGAGACGCCAAATTCTTGGCATTTAGCTTATGTACAAATAAAAAGTTGTATAACTTATATAAATATTTCTAAAAATTCTAAAATCACTTAGAGGTACTGAATAACTAAAAAAATTAACAATATAAGAGAGAGAGTCTAATAATGAAATCAACCAAAGTATTGTTAAATGTACCTGAAGTTTATTTTTATATAAAAAATAAGATTACTGCAACGCAATTCACAGCTTTTGCGTGATTGAAAAGTGCACAATTTGTTTGTTATATTTATAGAGCACAATATGATATCAATATGTGATCGCTGAAATAAATTCTGTTTTGTAATAAAGTTTTTTTTTTAAATGTAATAAAGTAATATTACAGAAAAAAAGCTCCACACCATAAGTCTTCTTTGCTCCCTTCTTCATATAATAAAGTATATTTTGTAGTGATGAAAGCTTAGCTTAGCTTACTGGTTAGCCCGATCGCACTGCACGCCTACAGGCGTGAGTTCAAATCCCAATAACGAGCTTTAGCTGCCGGTGAAGAAAAACATCGTAAAGGAAACTATGGTATGATGCTAGGGTACTTTCAAGTACTCGGCTGGCTAGCTACTACCCTCAAGTTAAAAATCAACCTATCGGTGCGTTCCGGCAGCCTTATTATAGAGCCAGTTTCACGGCAAACACGGGTAGAGAGGGTGGAGTACAATTCTTACGCCGGCACCACCACGGCAAATTTGAAATTCTTCGCATTGATCTAATTCAGTACAGTACGGAGGTATATTGATGTTTACGCTAGTAAGGTAAATTCGGTTAAAATTCTCATTCAAATAGAATCTGCATCACAATAGAGGTAGATTGAATGTTGTGAATTTACATAACAGATTACTTTTGTAGGTCACTACACCACAACTAAGTAAATACCTAGTAGTAATTTTGAAAGACTGTTTTGATCTCACCTGAGAAATAAAATTTGCTGTAAATATTGCGAAACAGTGAAATCGTTCAAAGACTTTTGACGTTCACGTGGCGCACTGGAACACGATACTAAATAAGTTATATATTTTAGAAATAGGTTGCTATAATTTACATCTGTGGTTTTCCATACTTTATGAGATTGCAGGCTATTACAGATCTTTATTGATCCAAATATATAAAAAGGACCCACTTTGTTCATATATAATATTACGTAAAAAAATTGCGAAAATTTCGACTCTGAAGGTTTTGAGTCTACGTTTCTTATCCGTACGGCCAACGAATGGAACAAGCTGCCGGCTTCCTTGTTTTCTGAGAGATATAATCTAGATCTTTTCAAGGCCTGAGTGAATAGGTATCTTCTAAGTCTGCGTGTTTCATCTTCGACCACATCATCGCTTACCATCAGGCGAGTTGGTGGTTAAAGGCGGACTTATCTGTATTAAAAAAAATAGCACCTTGGTCCTAAAAGTTCGCAAAATGCTTGATGTATTTTTGTTACGTAAGGCCTAGATGTATTTAGTTTTTTTTTTTGTATTTGGTGTCGTACTTAGTGAATTTGCCAGTGTCAAGTGTTTTGATACTTTCAAGTATTTTATGGAAAAGCAAATTTATTAATGAGCCTTTATAATAATAAAGATAATATAAAAAAAAAAATTATAATAAAGCCTTGCTCGAGTTCGGTTATGCCCTAGTAAAGTAGTGGTGACTTTATTACAAGCTTCGAGGGAGTTTTGGAAGCAACACGAAAACTCATGTTTCACCAGATTATATTTCTTTCCCATACTCTAATTTAGCATATTATGAATAAAACTCAGCTATTTTTATTTATAAACACACAAATAACAAAGGTTTTGAAAAATAAAACAACGCGGCGACATGTTTTCTTCACGGTTCCGCCAAAACCGCTATGCGTGAGTTTAGTGAGTGACAAGCGAACATTTTAGGACCAAAGAGTTTTCACACAACATATTACACACTATTTTTATTTGTTACATAAATGTGTGCAGATTCCTTAGTCCTAAAATTTTCTCTTGTTACGCTATATCTAAGACTTTTTCCTAATCTGTATTAAAATTGTTGTTGTCAAATTCATCAAGATGGATTTACTAGTAGAGAATGAATTACCTACTGATAGGTACCTAGAAAAAGCATTTCTGAGATAATATAATGTAGCATATTTTATACAGATAACAATATAATGTAGCATATTTTATACAGATAACAATATAATGTAGCTATATATCTTGTAGCGATGATAGCTCAGTGGTTAGCGCGGTCGGTTCGCATGCCGAAGGGCGTGGGTTCAAACCCCGACAATGAGCTTGAGCTACCGGTGAAGGAAAACATCGTGAGGAAACCATAGCGTGGTTGTAGAGTACTTTCTAGTACTCGGCTGGCTAGCTACCACCCTCAAGTTGAAAATCTGCCGCCAAGCAACTAACGGTGTGTTCCTGCAGCCTCAATCGAGAGCCAGTTCCATTCCAGGCTAGGTGTACTTAACCATCTTCGACCACACCGTCACTTAACATCAGGTGAGTTGTGGCCAAACACCTAGCAAGTCAGCCATAAAAAAAAAATGTAGCATATTTTATACAGACAACAATTTAATGTAGCATATTTTATACAACTATGTAATGTATAGTCAGCGTTAAAAAGATATCTGAAAATAAGTTTAACAATTTAGTAAAGAACAGAGAACAAGTTCAGAATTAAAATTATTTCACGAAAAGGTCTTTAAAAAAGTTACAGCGGTTCATAGATTAATGTCAAAGTTGACCTTTGAGTGCATAAAAATGTAGCATATTTTATACAGACAACAATTTAATGTAGCATATTTTATACAACTATGTAATGTATAGTCAGCGTTAAAAAGATATCTGAAAATAAGTTTAACAATTTAGTAAAGAACAGAGAACAAGTTCAGAATTAAAATTATTTCACGAAAAGGTCTTTAAAAAAGTTACAGCGGTTCATAGATTAATGTCAAAGTTGACCAAAGTGATTTCTTAAATTTTTTCACTTTATGAGCTCTGAATCCATTATTTAGCCCTGATTTGTGTCTAACTCTGCTTTGCATAGCCTGAAGATGTATCAGAGATCAAACTCAAATAAAAACATCCGGTCTAAAACAGGTTTTACAAAAGTTATGGTTGTTAAAAGGTAAAATTTCGATAAAAACAGGGAAAATAAAAAAAAAATCTTTAAAAAAAAGAGGCGGTCAGGGATTTTTTTGGCCAACTTGTATTCTCCAAATGGGTCCCCGACCACACCCATTCGGTTTGTCTAACCCTCTACCAATCACCCTGTATTATGTATGTAATTTGCTGACGGTACCATTAAATGTACAGAATTGCACAAAACTAGACATCTCCTGGAAACGGATCTTCCGCGCCACCATCAATTTATGCAAATTATAGAATCACTACGGATGCTTTCGAAATAAACGCATTAATATCAGAATGATATGGTAGTTAAGGCCCAATACTATGATGTTTCAAGCATGATTATTAATGCAGCCAATTATTAGTCTAATGTTGTGTCTCATATGGTCTTATTTAGAAAAGCAAAAACAGCAGCTACGCTAGTTCATGCGTTTAAATAAACGTCTAAATCAAATTCTGTTTTTAATAAATAGAAAGACTTATCTATTAATAGAACAAGTATAATTTTTAACATAAAAAAACCGACTTCAAACAGGAAACTAATTATCTTCCATTTGTCGTGCACATACATAATTAAATTTTTAAGACTTATATGGTTTTCTCATGGATGCCATTGTCAGAACTGGACTAAATTGGAAACGGGACCACACAGGAAGCACCAGCTTTGAAATAAAAAAAAGAATCATCAAAATCGGTTCACTCAGTCGTAAGTTCTGGGGTAACAAACATTTAAAAAAAAAAATCCTCCTTTTTTGAAGTCGGTTAAAAATGGCATGCTTTACAATAGAATCTCTTAGCATTCTAATTAATAACCTTGACAAACATATTGTCTACTGTCATCTTTGATTTAAACTATCGAATTAGTCATTACTTATAAATTACGTTTCTACTTTTACGAAAATCCTGAATTTGTAGTCAAATTTTAATAAATGTTTTAACAGATAAAAACGCAAATTAAAATGACTAAATTTTGGATAATATCGCTTTAAGTAGAACTAAGTGTTTCTAGCACATCGAAGCATGTGTCCCGTATTGTGCCCTACCTATTGCGAAACTATCGCTTTTCGTCGTCTAACGTCATTATTATCGTTTCACTATCGTTTGTCGCTCGTCACTCTATTGTAAATTGTAGTTTGTAAACCCATAATAAACTGCAAGGTCGTAGGCACAGTACCTACACAGCTCTATAGTGGGGGCTGGCACATGACTGCACTTCATTTTCAGTAGCCGTTGTGTGCCAGTTGCCGCCGGCCCTCTAACTAGATAAGCAATCACGATCTTCGTCGATGTACGGATATGGATTGAATCGATCTAGCGTCTCATGAATTATAAATCAAATTAATGAATTACAGTCGCATTAAAATTGGAACACGGCTCTTAAAGACCGCGGTGTGGTATGTTTGTGCAGCTGTTCGAGCGCCGTAGGCAGTGCCGAATCTTACCATTGGTTCAACACCCTACATAGTTCCTCGTGAGACTTCTAACACGTCCTCTGCGCACTCTATATTGCGACTGCATTTAAAATGTAACGACTCGAAAGATGGCGGAAGCGAAGTATTTTGTCGCATAAGATTGAAATTGTAAATGCAATTTAGTGCTGTTATTGATATAGTGCAATTTACATGTAATTGGTGCCTTCATGTGCAAAAACTTGGATGTTATGATGTCACATGGGACCGCTATTGTGTTGCTGCTGGTGTTTATTCAAAGTAAGTGACTCATCTTCTATTGAACTTAGCCTATTTCGTTACATAAATGTCAACTTGACAACCTCTACGTTTATAGTCGCAAATCAGTTATATATTTATTGTGTTTATTCATACTATTGTCAAGGTTCTAGCAGAGCTATCTGTTTCGTCCTTTGTCAGCGTTTACGTCCAGTAAGAATTGAGCTGTGGAATTTGCTGTCCGAATGGTTCCTCGATAAATACAATTTGGATAGCTTCAAATCGTTAGTGAATCAGTTTCTTCTAGTCAAGCATGCTCCATCGTAGACCGCATATTCACGTAACATCAGACGAGATGGTGGTCAAACGAAAGCCTGACTCATAATAAAAAGCATTGCATTTCCACAATTTTCGTGTCGTTTATCACGTATTTTTGTTTACAGAAAATTACAACAGGAAAATGGGTTTAAAATATTTGCAATGTTCTTGAAGAAAGGCACTTTCTCATCGAACGTTCCTACCGATATCACCATAAATAATGCCTGTAATTTAATTTCTTCCAAGATGTTGAAAATATAAGGAAACAGTAGTGAGTTCGCATGCTTAAAACCAGACAAGTCTTAATCAAGGATCTAAATTAATTTTAATAAAAAAAAGAGGTCATCAAAGTCTGGTATAGCAGGCGACGGTGATTACTTACCATCAGCCAACCCGTCAGCTTGTTTGAAACATAGCTTGTTTGTTGAAAGATAAAAAAATTAAAGACAATAATTAAAATAAAAACAAAATAATTATCTATAACTAGCTGTTACCCACCACTTCGTCTGCGTGGAATTTAACAAAAATGTTGTCAGTTTGCAGTATAAAAAGTATCCTATATGTTAATCCAGGCCATAAACTATATGTGTGCCAAATTTCATCCAAATCCGTCAGTCAGTAGATTTTGCGTGAAAGAGTAACAAACATCCATCTATCCATCCATCCCCACAAACTTACATTTATAGTATTAGTAGGAAGTAGGATTGACTACTCGCTTAGATTTCTGCCATCCTATTAGAATGTGCCAGTAACAACCCAAAGTTTTACCGTGCCTCAAAACTCGTAAATCAACGTCACGCGTATCACAATAAAATGATCCATTCTGATTCCATCTGAACAAACAGTGACCGTTTTACGACGAGTTTTCATTGATCAGACACTGCGGCGTATTGCGAGCGAGGCCGGGTGGCAACCTTCGTGCGGTGGTCGGGAGTGGCGCCCGAGAACGCCACTCCCGTATTCGTGTACTCTGCGAGTGGTGAGGAGGATTCCTTGCCCGGAGCCTGCTTGTCAAGGTAATTGTGTCCGGCCAGTGTCTGTCGGTTATAGTTGAGATTATTTTATAATCATCACTTTTTAGGATTCCTTACCCAAAACGGGACTAAGACTCCGGTGTCCGTCTGTCTGTCTGTCCATCTGCCTGTCCGTCTGTCACCAGGCTGTATCTCATGAACCGTGATAGTTAGACAGTTGAAATTTTCACAGATGATGTATTTGTTTGTTGCCGCTATAACAACAAATACTAAAAAATAATAAAATATTTAAGAGGGCTCCGATACAACAAACGTGTTTTTTTTTGCTTGTTTTTGCTTACGGCAACAGGTAGACGCTTGAATTATTAACAGAATATTTCGTTATATATTTGCTTTAAAAAATAAATAATTAAATTAAAATAAAACAAATATTTAAGGGATACAACATACATGTTTTTTTTTTGCCCTTTTTATAGATAATGGTACCGACTCGTACTTGGCCGGTTTTTTTGTAATAAAAATACTATAATTCATTCTTGTTGTCTGGTTGTTGTGTTAAATCTCGTTTTGTACTGGGAACAGATGCCGGGAGCTGGAAGACTGCGCTTCAGTGGTGGTGATATATGGCAAAGGTAACTGCCAGGGACTGGCGGCGATGAAAGATACACAGTTTCGCCTTGACAACGATGCTGCTTATTTCAGGAAGATCTGCTTACCTTGTGCGTATAACTAATAACTTCTTTATGTTATAGATGTAACTAGTCAAAAGCTAAGCTTTGTGAGGGCACGCGTAGGTTTTCAAACGGGTAATAATTATTAAGACAGTTAAAAAAAAAATTAGTTTAGTTCTGTTGCAGCGATGTTAACTCTTTGATTTTCTAACAGTTGGCGTTAGTAGTACAATAACATTCTATCCAATGAATACAAAATTGATAATGTTCATTTTTTTCATGGTTATAAAATAATAATTTTTTGGCAGATAACACATCTAGATATGAAGTTAAATTACTATGTTAAAGCACAAATCTAAAGGCGTGATAGTTTTTCAGTAAAGTGTACCACAAAAATGCTCAGGTTGTGGGATAGGGATACGGCTCTCTTCGCTCGCCCTGATCAAGTAAAATAAGTCTCAGACCAAGTCACATAAAGCAAATTATGGTCAAGTCTAGTGCATATTTTTATAAAGTAGACTTTATAAGACCCTTATAAGGAATTTTTCTAAACAAAACGAAATAACATATTACATCGCTTGTCAACACTGTGTCGCCGGCTCGGTGCCATTGGTGTATAGAGGCTTTTATATGAATCATGATGAATAGACAATGAAATATAAATAGCGATCAACAACAAATGGCAAATCAACACCAGAACAATATATTTGCAGCGATAATAGCTCAGTGGTTAGCGCGGTCGGTTCGCATGCTGAAGGGCGTGGGTTGAAACCCCAACAATGAGCTTGAGCTGCCGGTGAAGAAAAAACATCGTGAGGATACCTTAGCGTGGTGGTAGGGTACTTTCTAGTACTCGGCTGGCTAGCTACCACCCTCAAGTTGAAAATCTGCCGCCAAGCATCTATCGGTTAGTTCCGGCAGCCCCAATTGAGCGCCAGTTTCATTTTAGGCTAGGTGTCCTTTATCATCTTCGACTACACCGTCACTTAACATCAGGCGAGCTGTGGTCAAACACGAAGCCTGTTAGCCATAAAAAAAACAACCACTGGGGTAATACTAATCGTACTATTATGTATTCTGTAGTAATACCTAAAATATTGCGCTCCTAGAAACGATCCCTATCCTAAATCCCTAAATGTACGAAAAGCAACGATAGGTACTAAACACGTGCAGAATTGTGAGTTTATTTTTCTAAGTAATATGCACTTGGCTCCGGCGAGTGTATATTACTTATTTTTGATTTAGGAGAGAAACAAAAAAATAAATTTATGAAGTACACACTTCATAAATTTATCTATCTATGACAGAATCTTAGCATACATCATCGGTCATAGGACGTCCACTGCTGGACATAGGCCTCCTCCTGGGGGTTTTGCCAATTCTCGCCACGCTTGGCAGGCGAGTTGGCGAGCGCAGTTAGGTGTGATTGTTCGAGGAAGACGCTACTGCCCATCTTCCGGATTACATCTCTTAGCCGACTCTTACGGCAACCACGGGTAGAGAGGGTGGGGTACAATTCTTACGCCGGCACCACCACGGTAAATCTTAGCATAGCAACTAATCAACATCATCATATTGTTTGTTGTCTAGTGGCAGAAGAATGCCGGCACCGATGGTGGGCCCTCGAGAACACGCCCGGTTACCATTTACATTCAGATAACCCTGAATCTAAGGTAATCTTCAACGCCACCATTCAAGAGTGCTATGAAGCTCTGCTTGTGCCGAACAGGGAGAAGCTATACAGGTGAGTGTCACTTTTTATATAATACTTTCTACGCCAAATCTAGGTCAACAGCCTGTCTTGTTCTGCCATTTTCCCATATTCTTCTGAAATAGAACATAGCCGTTTTCGGTTTGAAGAATTTACTAGACTAACTATCAAATGTCACAAAGTAATTAGCGCCAAAGCAGCTATGCCCTGACTTTGTTTTGTTATTTAAAGTTCTTATTACCTGAAATGGTCATGGATTCATATTATGCTTTACTATCAGGGGATCGTTTTGCTGTCATTCGTACTATTTTTTGCTGCAGTAAGACCGATTCATGTATTTCAGTTCAAAGGTTGTAGAAAAACAGACAGAACTGTACATTTTATAATGAAGCTTGCCCAGCAATGGCATGGCCTGAGATAGCGTAATTTAGTTGCTACCATAGCTCATTATTGTGTAAGGCAGACTTTGCTGCTTATTACTGCGTTTGACATCACAAGTTGCGCAAAACTTTGGGCACGCCGGGGCGTATACTGGAATCCAAGCTGCTTCTGTCCGAGGCAGCCTTAATACGTGAAATGTCCTTAGCCGTGACAACAGGGGTCAGGGTATTCTTTATATCCATTATTTATATCATATACTTAGTTACGCCTAAAGTTTAAAAAAAATACAATCATGGTGTTTGGTTCTACAATAAATGTGTCAATAACGTCTTTGTACTCATATGAGGCGTGTGATTGTTTGACAAATGAGTGAGCATTGCTTGACCATTGTCCGACGAAGTTCCGGTGCGTTGGGCTCTGTACTAAAAGAAATGATAATATCTAATACATTGCTTTATATGCATGATTTACTAGCTACGTCCCGCATTTTTACCCGCGTTTTCCCGAATATTTCGCGTCATCTTGCGAGGAAAAGTATTTTATGTTGGTCCCGACCTTTCTGAAATTTCCTTTCTATAAGATTTCGTCAAGATAGTAAAATAGTGTTATTTACGTATTTATGAAATTGGTGTAATATGAGAGTGTATTAGCATGACAATTTAAAACTTTCAAGTTTTCGACACTAAAACGTTTGAAAAATGGCTTCCACTTCTCGCTAGTTTCCGTTTACAAATCCCAGACGTACTGTTTAAGTTTTCATACGTTTTTATATCGATTGATTAAATAACTCTTTATTGTCCACACCAAAAATTATACAATACAGAAGAAAAAATTTTTTTTTTGTTAAAAGTTGTGATGACTGGCGGCGTTATCGCTAAAACTATCTCTTCCAGGCGGGTACCTTGATGGAATTAGCATGGAAATAATTAGAGAAAGAAAAAGACGGGATGTGTTAATAACGAGTATAAACGTACAGAGAATACTAAACTATATATAACATATATAGGTATATCTACATTCTTATTATATTTGAAAACTTGATGATAATGTTCGACAAATTATTATGCTAGAGCCTTAGATATAATTACATTTTTATCACATATAAATTCGTTCCGTTTGATGACCAACTAGCCAGTTGGTTAAATTTAAAATTACTTTTATAATGATTCGATGCAATTATGAGTACGTTATTACCGCATAAAAAGCCAAAGATCCACGTTGTGCACGACGTAGCTGCGATTACATGACATCACTACAAAAACTATAACTTTCCATTGAGTGCTTAGAGTAGACAATAGATTTTTACTTTGATCATTTTCGAAAAATATCGCGTGTATTGAGACGGATGTTTTGCTATAATTTGAATTAAACAGTTGTACAAAATCTTCTCTTCGAATACGGGCCGTGGAAGAGATGTCTTTTTCCATGCGGAAACGCGACGAAGCTATATTTTCGATAAGTCTGTCTCGTTTTCACAAGTGTAAAGTGTTTTTGTGGGTGGCAAGGTAGGCGGGTTGAAGTGATGTCTCAAATCGTGGTTAAAAACAAAATAGCACTGCAAATATTCTAAAACACCACAACTACTTCTTCAATATTATTTATAATTCTTTTGTTTAAAATTTGAATTTATATTTATAGGTGTATAATAATAATAATATGGTATTCCTACATTTGTCCCCGCGCCGGTGTGGGCTCGGGGCACTTAAAACATAATCTCGTTAGCACAAGTGAAAACTTTTTTGGATTTTGTGTTATCACTTATCTCCTGTTTATTTTACCAGTTAGCAGCTGTTTGTTTAACATGTAGAATCAAATAAAATAAACCCTATAAAGGTTAAGGTGGGCATGGTCAGTTGCTGTTTTAGTAATATCATTCCAATGTTAATAATATTACTCGATTTTAAAGGTGTCTAGGATAAACCAATAAATACTGTACGTTGCACTCAGCGCCATCTGGACCTAAACAAAGCAAAGCTCGTATTATGGAAACCAGATAATTATTGATAATAATGAATAAGTACTTCGATTATTTGTAAGTAAAAAAAATTTAACTTAATATATACGTATAGAACACCGAGATACACAATAAATATCTGTATTGGACGCAAAACTGTTCGTCTTGGGTGTCATGTAATAACTCATACTAAAAGACACTAAATTGCAAGATAGTAATCCTGAACCTAAATAGTATAAAATACAAATAGTACCTAATAGCTAGAAATAGTAGTAGCTGATTAGTATAAAGTAACTCCCCACCAACATGCAAACAAACACAAATGGAAATAGAAAGAGGTGATTATATTTTAGAATTTATTTTTCTTCGCCTTATCTGGCGAGACGGCGCGAGCAGTTAAAAGTAAGTCTATTAAAATATAATATACATTTTTTTTTGCACGATTTATCTTCGTGAATATACTAGATCACTATTGTGTTAATATTTATTTTGTTTATATTGGCTATATCATGTTTCAGTGTTTGTTTTGACAACTAACTTACATTAATTTACACTTACCTAACGGTCTCCGCATCACGTTTGCGGACGTTAAAATATAATATCGGTGGTTACAAAACGTCACAAATATATACTATAATAGTAGTAGGTAGTAGATTTGTGTAAACATTTAGATGTAAAATACGGGGTGACCGGAATGGCAGTAAGTTTTAAGAAGAGTCCATTTTACTACATACTTATTATTACATAACTTTTGTTATACTCGTAGTACCGACTCTGAAGTCGCAAAGAACAATCAGCTGTTCCATAGAAAAATCTTAACAGCTGATTTTAAGAAGCTCTCGGAATTGGTTTCTTTAATCACCGCGGGACTTGAGATCCTCTTGAGATGGAAGTATAAACCAGTATAAATAAATAAAAAATGATATCAGAACACTGTATTTATATTACATCAAACCTGTGGAAGATTCACACACCCATTTATCAACTAAAAAGTATATCTTCAAACGATTTCCTTTTTTAGCCGAAAAGGTTTTCTTTTATCATAGACAAGAACACTCTCGATCAAGTCTGCTTTCAACCAAAAAAAACTAGATCAATATCGGTTCAGCCATTTGGGTAGTAAGATGCCACAACGCTTCGATTCCACATTCTTAATACGTACAGCGAGGATGTGAAACTCTGCCGGCGTCTGTTTTTCCCGCGAAGTACAACTTGGGTGTCTTCAAACCCAGAGTTGATAGGTTTCTTCTAGGTAAGCGTGCTTCATCTTAGACTACATCCTGCTCAACATCAGATGCTCAAAGTCAGCAGGGCGTGGTCAAACGCAAACCTTTATAGCATAAAAAAATTATAAAGAAATGATAGCGGATAATAAACAGCCCTGGGTTTACGACGGGGGTAAAAAAATAAAGCCCGGTGATGATCCATTTCAATTTAATATAAAAACATTTAAAAACTGTTTTGTATCATTTATGCTGAATTACTCACGTTTAATTATATCGGATACTCCGACTACAGTTTCGGCCATATCCGGTGGCCGAAAATGTGTCAAAACCATGTCTATTTCTATTGTATTTAAAAACTTAATCTTATAAATCTCTTTTGAATGAAGAAAGCTTCGCTTCAACTTTTTATATGTACAGAATGTCTATATTGAAAGTAGATCATGAATATAGTGAGTTAGCAAATACGAAAACAGTTGTCCAAATGTTTTACGGAATAATTTTGTGGAATGTTTTGTCATTGGGGAAAAAATAGAGCAAGTAATAAAATATTCAGAATTAACGATCAACGTCCTGCTTACTTAGTTACTTAACATCAGGTGAACTGTCAAATTGTATTGTGTAATTATAATAAAAAACAGCTTTATATTATATGAATAGATGCGCCCCGCGGTTTTACACGCTACATTATTTCGGGAGAAAAAGTAGGGGGTTCAGTACTCGATTGTCGTTCAAAATATTTAAAAAAATAGGTGGTGGATATTTTGCCTAATTATCCTGAGCAAACACTCAAATCACGCGCACCGAAAATTACAAGGTAGTCGCGCGCGGTCCCAGATTCCATAACAGTTACTGCGCAGTCTACGTATGGTAGTTATGTCTTGCGCTAGCTCGGTGCGTAAGGCTGCGCGCTGTCCATAAATTCTGGAGTCTTGGGAAAAATATTAATATATATTGGGTAATGTCTATTCTAGCTAGACCCAATAAATGTTTGTTCTGTATGTATTTATAAAAAAGAAAAACATAACTATTCTATAAGTAATCTGGTTTCTATTGCAGAAACGTTGCTTAGTTTGGGGATAGATGGCGCTGTGTGAAATGTCCTACGATATTCATAACTTTTATTTAACAATTTAGTGACCGCGAAAAAGAAAACGAAGCGTCGAGTGCACACCAGCTCGTTGGCTCCACGACATCTTAAAGATCGCGGGTCGAACCTGGACTAGGTTAGCCAAGGTTCCGGATAAGTGGCATACAAGAAGAGAGGCATATGCTCAGTAGTGAGCGATTATGGGTTGAAAATGGTGATGATGTAACAAAACTTCGCATCGTCTTTTATGCAAGTCATTTATTTCATGGTAAACGCTGCTTTTGTCTAATGTATAATATTGTTGCAGATCATCTCAATGGATAGGTTCGGATGCGTCCTTCGATCCTGAATCTATAAAGGCTTCTGACTCCGCAGTCGGAAATTGTGTCCTTAACGCTGAAGACAAGTTCTTAGAACCGGAGTCCTACAGAGTTTCAAACTATTACACCTTCTACTTGGAGAACCAATGTAGACATGACTGTAAGTAGCTTTAGTACGATCATAATAATGATAAACCTTAGGAAATGATAGAAACAACAGAAGCGACCACTAAAGTGGTGTTTGTTAGTCGGTGTTCTTAGAAGAGTTTTTTTTCTCTTTCTTCTTGGTATCGCACTTTGTGCATTATGCCAGTTTCAATGTTTCTGTATTTTGTGTGCAGTTTTCATCTTCTTTATCTTTATAGTCAAAGTCCAGTCTTGGTCAAGTCCAGTCGTGGTCAAGTCCAGTCCATGCCAGTCAAATCTAGTCGTGCTTTAAAGTCATGCATGTTTTTTTTAATCATGCTTTACTTTAAGCTTCGTTGGAGTTTTGAAAGCAACATGAAAAGTCATGTTTCACCATATTATATCACTTTCTCACGCTTATAATTCGGTACTTTATGAATAAAACACCACTATTTTTATACATAAACACTAGAAAACTATTTTGGAAAAAAATACAATGGGGCGACACGACTCTTTTCGCGTTCCCGCGTTATGCGGCCTGGATAAGACGGGTATTGAGTTGCAAGGAACTGTGTCTACCTTTTGTCACAATGTGGGGCTATAAGTATTAAAAGAAGACCCGGCTAAGTAGTGTCATCGATATAGACAAGACAATGCGTAATGTATTTTTGACCTTTCTTCTTTCTTCTTTGAACTTTGGATGTATTTTTTTATTGTCACATGACCATTTAAAAAAAAAGCTAAATCGGTTCTGCCATTTTCAAGTTCTGCGCTTACCAACAAACATCATTAGATTTTTTTTATGGTTGTCAAGCTATGTAAGTAAGCGTCGTATAAGTGTTTGACCACAGTTCACTTAATGTTAAGTGAAGGTATGATCGATGATGGTAAACATTTCAAGCCTGGAATGAAACTGGCTCTCAAGTGAGGCTGTCGGAAGACACTGTTAGATGCTTGCCGACTGATTGTAGAAGTTGTGCATATTGAGGTGTATAACGTCTTGGTTTCGGCTTATTACACCTCAAGCTAATAATCCTGTATAATATAGTTTTAAAACTTATATAAAGAAAATCCATCATATCTTTCAGATCTCAAGAAGATAGACAGATGTTCTTACGAAGAGTACGTGAACCAGACTCTGAAACACGTGGAATTCACGATCAAGAACTATACGAAAGACGACGTGAGTACTGTACAGTTTATTTATTGTTTATTCTCGTAGTTTCCTGTTTCGCACCTCGGGTTACACATAACTGATCATATAGTGTGATAAATAGTCTAGGGGAAACGAGGAAAGAAAACAAATGACTATACTCTCATAGATATATAGGTACATTATCTCACACACAAACACACGCGCGCGCACACAATCACACACTTACACATACAAAATTACCTTACTATTATCAAAGTAATACGATTCGTTGAGTATACTTGTAGCGATGATAGCTCAGTGGTTAGCGCGGTCGGTTCGCATGCCGAAGGGCGTGGGTTCAAATCAACAATGAGCTTGAGCTGGCGGTGAAGGAAAACATCGTGAGGGTACCATAGCGTGGTGGTAGGGTACTTTCTAGTACTCGGCTGGCTAGCTACCAAGTTGAAAATCTGCCGCCAAGCATCTAACGGTGTGTTCCGGCAGCCTCACTTGAGAGCCAGTTCCATTCCAGGCTAGGTGTGCTTACTAGGTGTGTCACTTAACATCAGGTGAGCTGTGGTCAAACACCAAGCTTGTCAGCCATAAAAAAAACACTTACTCCTTTCAGAGGCTCGCACGCGTGTTAAGGTCTTATTAGTTAGATAACAATATAGTTTTTTTTACCTATAAGGGCTTTATTAAATATTGGAGTATTCATGCAAAATAGAGATGCGGGCAATGCTAGTTTACCGCTGTGGTATTATTACACTAAGCGTTATCTTTACCCTAACAGTCATTATTGTCGACGTCGTCATACTTTGCTATCGTAAAATATAGATAATGGATGCGTTAATGCCTAAAGGCGGTAGAAAAAATATCATTTCTATCAGAAACCTATTCATCAAAGCTACTGAATCATAGAAGATATTCAGGTCAATGCAAGTTATACAGTCGAGGTTCGTCGTGCAAATAATTGATCTTTTTGTGATACTGATTGAACTTAGATCGTTATTGAGGACATGACAGCATTATCTACAAAAAAAAAAATACAGATGGAGTTTTTTATTTGTAAATTTAAGTACTACCTATAAATGTCGAGTGAAAGACGCATCTACCACGTGCCATAACATTCGATGTTTATCGTAGGAATAAATTGTAGTGTTTACATTTTTTTATATTGAAAATAGATCTAAGTTTCATCATCAGCTTGCATTAGTTAACGAAGGTGTGGCTGAGCATTGTGAGCATTATGTTCTAGAAGAAATTTATTTACTTTAGCCAGGGGCAGACCAAGAATATGTGTGGGGCCAATACTACTTACGGACCTGCCTAAATAATCAACCAATTGCCAAAAACCTGTTTTCGATATTATGTAGGTACACGGTTTCGGAAAAAAAGAGGACAACCAAATAGTTTATTTATTTAGTATACCTTGGACACACAAACAGCAACTGAGAGACATTACCGCAAAAGAAATCAACGGGTTATGTGACAGGACATTTGATTTTGATACATGAATTATAAAGCAATATTTTTGTAAATTTCTTTATTTGCTCATCACATTGCGAATAATATGGACTGGATCTGAATTAAATGATGTATTATTAATAACAAGAAATATATAATTATAAATATTTTGCCGTGGTGGTGCCGGCGTAAGAATTGTGCCCCACCCTCTCTACCCGTGGTTGCCGTAAGAGTCGGCTAAGGGATGTAATCCGGAAGATGGGCAGCAGCGTCTTCCTTGAACAATCACACCTAACTGCGCTCGCCAACCCGTCTGCCAAGTGTGGCGAGTATTGGCAAAATCCCCCCAGGAGGAGGCCTATGTCCAGCAGTTGACGTCTTAAATGATGGCTGATGATGATGATATAATTATAAAGATATATAAGAAAGCATAACACGTTTTATTTTGTGTGCAGTGCAAAAGGGCGTGTGAAGTGGAAGATAGGTTCATATGTCGCGGATTCACGTGGCGCGTATGGCGCCGCTCGTCGGCGGTGGACCGCGGCATATGCGACCTGCACAGCGAGGAGCTCGTCTCCACCGGGTCGTGGCTGCTGCGCCGCACTACTGGCGCTGCCTACTACAGGCGGGTCATCTGTCTGAACAGTGAGTTTATATGTGGTGTGAGAGAGTAGAGACAGAGACGAGTTCAATATTATCTTAGCTGCCCTGTTAGCCCATTGGGTACTTCTTCAGCTGTATGTTCAATTCCTACCAGGACAAACATTTGCGTAACGAACATGATGTTTACGAACCAACGGCTATACGGGGTTGATCGTTTCTACCCACTGAAGTATCCAACCTTGTTGGTTCTGAGGATGGTCAGGTACAACAAATTGAAAGTAAGACGGGCCTGGGCCGCATACTACATGATGCATGTATTTCGGGGCGTTCTGTCAAATCCGGACATACTGTCAGTGATGGGACTGTGCGTGCCGGACGAGTACGTGGGCGGCGGTCACGGCTGTCCGCGGTGCCTCACACTAGCTAGCTTCTCGCCTCACCAGCTTACTATCTAGGATTACAGGCACTAAATCGGGTCGCTGAGAAAATAGATATTTGTGTTATACGTTCTGTACCAGAATTTAAAATGGCGATAATGAATGACTCATGCTGTAATGTCAGATATTATTTAATTATTTGTATTTATTGCATTTTTGTTTAAAGAATAATGTATCGAATTGTGTTTATTGAATTAATTACAGACTTGTTTTGTCTCTCGAAAGTTCTAGATATTGCTGTAATGGTCATTCAAGTTCAAGTTCAAGGCGTTGTTTCTTACCATTATGAGCTTCTTACCATTAGTTTGTTTATCTTAATATTTTTACATAAAAACAATCTTGCGTCATCCTCAGTAACGGTGGAGTGCGAAGAGTCAAAGATGGTAGTGACGTATCATCCGCGCACGCAATTCCGCGGCCGTGTGTACGTGCCGGGCCGCGGAGAACGTTGTGGCGCGCGTGCGGACCGCAGCGGCGCCGTGCGGCTCACGCTTCCGCTTCAAGGCGACTGTGATGTCAACTTCGCGTACGGCATCTCTAATGGACCTAATGGGGTTATCAACAGGTATATTGAAGCGACTATAGTATATATTTTTTGTTTATATTCTTTTCCTTAAGCTAAGGTAAAGTGAAAACTTGTGTGCTCCAATTAGTTGCATAATTTATTTACGCTCAAAATTCAATATTAGGTACTTGAGATAAATTGACAACTTTGCAGTCTAGTACGACAGATAGAGAAGTATTTATTTTTCTCAAATACGCTCATCCTTTTGACAACTTTCATCGAGATGAATCTAAATTGCTTTATTGTACCTATATAGGTTGTACAGGTAAAATGCACGCGGGTCGCAGCCGTAAAAGTTAGTATTTTTTATTTGTGTATTGTGTTTATTTTGAGATAGAGATTCTAATATTGTTGTAAAGTGTTTTTTAAATGGGTGGCTGCAATATTTTAGGCTGTAAGAGCCGCAGTGAGAGAAAAATCAGTGGCATCACATTTAGTGTTTGATCTGAGACCTATGCCATAAATACACCTGGAAGGGTGTTGCAAGTTGCAATAAACGAATATACGTCATTGTTTGTGTATTTTTTGGGACTAAGTTAAGCGAGGTTTAAACATTTTTCGTCCAGATAATTTTGTGATTTATGATAGCATTTGTTGTGTAATATTTTCAGTTTATTTTAAAATGTCTTATTTCCTGAGATAATTTGTTAAATACTTTCATTAGCTCATACTTAGGTCCCTGTCTAACAATTTCCTATTAGGTTGCTACATTGTTTTGATGTCGAGGATTAATATCTGTATTATAAAGTGGTCAGGGTGCTTTTTACGAATATAGTTCCTTCAAGAATGTAAGCTGTTATGCATTAAAAATTGATTTTCAATATTTATACTATTGGCAACCATAGCGATAACTTATCTAAAATGCGGCTGAAGGACTAATAAACATGGCAAAAAAAAAAAAAAAATTCGAACCCAGTATGCAATTAGACAACGTTGTATACAATATCTTGGCGTCAACGATATACATTGAATAATAGATACTATTAGGTAATGTAATGCGTCAAATCTAGATAGAGCTTATTTTTGAGTGAAATTTCGTTTTTACGTGATGAAATTCTGTACCTACTTTAAACTAATTATATTTACTTAATCTGTCTCGTCAGGACAATGGCATACGTGATGGTGATGATCCAGAACAATCCAATCATCCAGACGGCGGGAGACCGCTGGGTACGCGTCGGTTGTTCTCCGGGCGCGAACACTGCCACGCAAGTCGACGCTACCGTTGCTGTTAGAGACAGTGGGTAAGAACAAATATTTCAAAGAGCCAAATAAAACGCGATGTGCTTTTGAGCGCTGAAATATTTTTTTAATACTTTTGTGTAAAAATTAAAGTGGAAAGGTAATTATGGTAATTATGGTAACTGGCTGTATACGATTTACGCGGGCGTGGACGCATGTTATTATATGCAGTTGTCTGAAACACTTGGTTGGATATGACTCCTCTGTAGTGTATCATATTTGAGATACAACCAAAAGCATATCTTTATGATCACGATATCTATGTTTATCTTTATATATAAAAAAATCGTGTCATGTTGTTTGTCCGCAATGAACTCCTCAACCACTAAACCGAATTTAACCAAATCTTGCACACTGTGTGCAGTTTGATCCAACGTGAGAGATGATAGTTTATGTCTCAATTTATAATCGTAATATTTTTTATTGCAAATTATTTGTTTACATATACCTACGACAAAGAGGTATAATTATCTGTGAGTTCCATAAAATTCTAATAGATGGCGGTGTAAGGTAATTTATTAACTAGATTGAGTAAGTTTATCCAATAGATAGCGCTACGTTAAAAGTACAAACGTTTCATATGCGCTACAAGTTATGTTCAATTTGGTCACAGCATCGCGTTGCCGGGTCTGCTAGTTTACTATATATCTATCGGTGGTATGGAATGTCGATTATGTGAAACTTCCATTTCACTGTATATCTGATTCGCAGAACGTTCAACCCGCAGAAAGTTCTAAATTAAAAAATGTTTCTATTCGACGCTTGGAACCGTCTATAAATTTTAATGCTGCGAATTCCCGATGCCGTATATCAATTGAGAGATTTCTTATGTACTTCCTAGATTCCTCAGCAAGCCGTCAGCTTCAAGCGCCGAAACTATGTCGGCCACCCCGGCGGCCGCGAGCGCCATATTTGGCGGTCGAGCGGCGCCACTTACCATGTACGTGGTACGCGACGACAATGGCGCAGGTGCCGCCTCTCTTGGCGAGCCGTTGGAACTTCGCGTCGAGACTACAGGTTAATGGGCCTCTTTTTTAACTCCGAGAAGTATATGGCTTCCTTGTAAGTGTGCTTCATTTTTGACCGCACTACTGCTTACTATCACGCAGAATGTGGTCTAACCCGAACCTATTCAGCGTAATTAAAAACGTATATGTACATTTATGAATACTAAGAAATCCTTCGGATTGTTATGATGTTTCAAGTCCTTCGAAACTAATTATTTGATACTAAACCTTACGAATATGCCACGCTTCAAGTACTTCCTTAAAGCCTTGTTCGTCATGAAAACAGCTCAATACAAGCGTAACATAAAATGCTAATTAGCTATGTCATACTGGAGTAATTATCGTTTACTCTGTGGTCATGCCAACTTAGATTACAATAGTAACTATTACGTAATCTGTGACGTAGTTAATCATAGTAATCAAGCGAGCTTGTCACGAACAATTTTATGGCTCATTATGTAAAATAGTGATTGTTTAAATTATCTCCGCTTGCGCTTGTATTACGTATATAATGTAGGTAAGTTTGTAAGACGATCGAAGCAGTGAGGATTTATAAAGAGATCCAATACGGCACCTGATGTAGATAAAAAATTATGATACTCCATTAGTATAAAATATAATAGTTTGCGAAAAAATTGTCACAAAATCATTTACCAAATCTGAAAAAGCCTACTATAATTTTTCGAAGGGTTAATAGCAATATTATCTAATGTATTTACTACATTATGTTTCTTGTTAGCGCAGTGTGTTTAAGACAAACCAAATTAGTATTTCGGTACCATACAATTGTATACTTAAAAAAAAAATAGTTTTGGAAAAACTTTTTGATGAACTTTAGTTGAGACTGACCATCTAATATCTCGAACTGTAATGAACATCAAAGCAGCGATGCCCTGGACCTTGTTTTGTTACTTAAAGTTCTGTGTATCGCTGCAATAGTCATGGATATGCGTTATCTTTTGCCATCAGGAGAGCGTCTCGTGCGTCTCACTACTTTCGTTAAAAAAAAAAAATGATAGAAAAATAAAGTCTTTTAAACTTTAATTTATTTTCAACGTTACAGAAGCGGCAGAGATTCAAGCATACCATTTAGTGGCTTCTTCAAGACTTGGCGATAGCTCCGTGCTGCTCTTGGATAGTAGGGGATGCCCCACTGGACAGGTCAATATCATAAATTCTTCAACATACATATTATTAAATCTGTGTAAACGTACTGTTAACTTACGTTGCTATTCTAACTAGACGATCACAAAAAGTTTTAGTTATTGTAAACCTTATTGCGTGGGTATAAAATATGCGATCGCATGGCTTTTTGCGGTTGATCGGCCTATTGAAATGGCAATAAAAGTAAATGTTTTTTTTAACACTACTTCGGTAATATAATACCAAATTTCGACCCTATTAGACCTGTGAAAGATGCTCACATCCGTTCATCAAGTAGACAAGTTACAATAAAAAGAAACCGTTTCCCTAAGCCCGAAAACGGCTGTAAAGGCTTAAGGTATTTTGGTTAAAAAATCAAATTACTGCACCGATTTTCATGAAATGTCTATGGGATCACTTGGGAAGTAAATCTGTCCAGGCGTCTTCGAGTAATCGGGGAACATAAAAAAAAAAAACAATCCGGCGAGTTGAGAAAATCCTCCTTTTTTGATGTCGGTTAAAAATAAATGATCAAACGGCTGAGCAGACTTTCATGAATAACACTTTCAATCGACTCGATAAACTCTTTGTTGTTGTTTTTTACCAACGGTAAATGTGATGCTTGGAAATGACACTGGATACTTTAAGGAATGTTAATAAGTAAAGCCTTTATAGGTACTTAGTTGGCAAAAATGTTGGCAATATTGACGCCTTGTCCCATTTTGCCGTTGATTACGTTACTGTCAACATTTTGCCTGTTTTTATTTTTTCGCCAATTTGTTATTTTGATTTTTAAACATAATTCCAGGTGGATTTCCCTGCGTTCACCAGGACGTGGCTTGGTGGAACGCAGCGGCTGTCGGCGCGGTTTAAAGCTTTCCGCTTCCCGACCTCACACGTCGTACGATTCGCGGTTATGGTTCGCTTTTGCGACGACAAATGTCCACAGGTTCGTATAATCTATCTATATCTTATACCTTTAAACGAGCAATTCTTCTATATATGTATAATCTGAATCTCGGAAACGGCTCCAACGATTTTCATGAAATTCAGTATGCAGGGGTTTTCGGGGGCGATAAATGGATCTTGCTAGGTTTCATTTTTAGAAAACGTCGTTTTATCCGTTTTTTCAACCGAGCAAAGCTCGGTCATCCAGGTACTACGGGATTACACGCTTCGGGTGTCTGAAGACGAAAATTGGTCATTGTATTTATCATTGTGAACATTTTGAATTCCTTTAATGGCTTTGTAAGTTGCGATTATTGAGGAGCTAGAAGCGCGGTATATAAATTAAATCAAATATATAACCCGTCGGAAATATCTGCGGGCCTGTGTCAATGACGTCATGCAAACTGGACTGTCAGGAAAAAAAGTCAAGATTTGTGTAAAATTAAAAAGCATAGATTTATTTCTTCCATATGATCATATATTTTTTTCTTTCATATGATCATATGTAGGAGCCATCGTAAAACATTAAAAAGATTATTAATATTTCACCAAACAGAACGTTCAAAACACTAAAATATGATTTCGAAATCGAGAATATTACACGTGCGTCGACGCTTGCGTTGGCAACAATATTGGATAGGCGAACACAATACAATACAATTTTATTATAGGTACATGAAACATATAACATACAAAAATTAAAACAAAAAAAAAATACAATATAGCATAACAAATAAATAGTGTACAAGGGCGGCCTTATCGCCTAGAGCGATTTCTTCCAGACAACCTTACACACGACAACACGAACATGGGGCGAGGTGCGGGGCAGTGCGAGGGGAAGCGCATTCCAGCGAGGTCCATAGATATTTCCGACGGGTTGTACACACATACTTTCGCATTTTTATATTAGACACGTTTCCAGCCACGCCAGAGGTTTCGTCTCCGTTTTCCCGTTTTTTATTACAGCGTGAAGAAGTAACAAATTTACTATTATACACACAAGCTTTCGTTTTTAGGGTTCCGTACCCAAAGGGTAAAAACTGGACCCTATTACGAAGACTTCGCTGTCTGTCTGTCCGTCCGTCTGTGTCACCAGGCTGTATCTCAAGAACCGCGATAGCTAGACAGTTGAAATTTTCACAAATTATGTATTTCTGTTGCCGCTTTAACAACAAATACTAAACACAAAATAAAATAAATATTTAAGGGGAGCTCCCATACAACAAACGCGTTTTTTTTTTTGCCTTTTTATATATAATGGTACGGAACCCGTCGTGCACGTATCCGACTCGTACTTGGCCGGCTTAAAAAAAAAATTGTATGAGTAGCGTGTGTGCGCATAACTGTACTTGATTTATGTACCTTGGTGGAGAAGAATCATACCATAAATAGAATCATTTTCTATTCTTATTTTCCTGAGGGCTTTGCAGATTGATTGCGGCATCCAGTCACAACTGCGTGCCGCACGACAAACAAACGACACTTTCTATCAGTGGAGCAACGAAGTACCCGCCTCGATACTACCCATGACACAAGCACAAGGTGATGGTACCCGACCTCGGGCCGATGTTACCCGATCAGATGTACCCCAAGCGGGAAATGTGGTCGCTCAAGGGGGTGCCGCTGGCTGCGGAGGGGAAGGAAGCGCAGTTTCGTTGGAGTTGGAAATGATGGTGCGTTCGAGGGATATACTGTCAGCCGATACGCTGGTCCGTGCCGATCATCGGGCGTCTTTCCGTGAGTTGATCAGTTCTTTTCTTTTATCGCATTATAATGTTTACTAAGCTTGCTTATTTGAGTAGGTGAAGTATCTTTTGATTTTTGGTAACGTTTTTTTCTTGTAATGGTGGAAGTAATTTGTAATGGTAGTAATTTGTATTGTTGTTTGTTCGATCCGCCTGGGACCTATGGTCAAACACCTAGACTATCAATATTTAAAAAAAAAAATGAATACTTTTTCTGATAAAACATACTCGTTGTCTTTACATTGTTGCCATTTAATTGGTAGATTACTTAATCCTTTGCGGTAGAAATCTGGAAAAGATATTTTTCTGTACAAAAACTTGTCAAAATCGCGGAAAATGGTAGTCGGCTGGGGCGAGGTTCCGGGCATGGAGTTTCTTGCACAGTGTGAGGCGCTCTGGAGACCATATAAACCACTCATTTTTCGAGTGTTTTAATTTTACAGATTTGCTGCAAATGGATTAGTATTGTAGGTATGCAAATTTATCTATTTTAGCTAAAACTAGCGGTCGGTGGTGCAGCGATTCGAACAGATAATTAATAAATGAACAGGTGTGTGTTCGTTCTGCAGCAGAGGAGGAGGGAAGCGGTGGCGGCGCACCCACGGGGCTAGTCTGCGTGCACGAGCTGCTACTGGTGGCTCTGGCGCTCGCCTGGCTCGCAGTGCAAGTGCTCCTGCTGCTGGGATGCTGTGTGCTCGTCAAGAGGTATGTGTTCTGCCTCCCTAACCCATGTCGTGGACAGCGGAAGCGTGACAAAGCTATAAACACACTATCTTGTCTCCGGGATTGAAAAGATTTTTATTACAATCCACTGGTTAGGTGGAAAATAAAAATTAGTATTGCAAAATCGCAAAACTTAATTATTTAAATTGACTTCTGTAAGCCACACTATTCAAGCACATTTTGCAGCTTAATTTAATTCAACCGGAGAAATATCTGACAAGCTTTTCTACCAAGACTGTCATAAAACAGTCTATAATCATAAAATAATGTTGCATTTAGCGTGTCTGGTATGCCCGAACACAGTAGGGACAAACACTGGGGAGTGTTGCCTCAGCAGTCCTAGGTCAGCACCGAGGTATGAGTTTCAATGAGTACCTAGTTTGGAGCTAGAGTCCAAAATTTTTACATAGTTCTTCTAATGTAACGCAACGAAATTTTATGCGGACATGCTAAAATTACACAAGGTAGGGTACAGCGCACTGTTGCGAAATTATTGATTTCCTTGTGTTAAGGTTCACTTTTGGGTAAATTAAATTAAATCGTTTGTTTAGACTTTGATAATCTGAATGAATGTAATTTTAGCTAATGTATTTTGTTGATTGACGTATGTATGTTTATTTTGTCTATGGTTTCCAGGTACCGTAATTTGGCCGAGATGAATATGCAGAAAGACTACCATTCGTTCGACAACGTCGGTTTCGACACGGTCTCCACTCACCGCCGCGTGCACTGGCCAGATCAACACACAGACATATTACACACGTAAAAAGCCAATTAAACCTAAGAGTAAAGAGTTTATTCGTTAAAAGAAAAAAAGAGAGCGCTGCGGGCGCTGCTTTGCTGAAAGTAGTACAGAGGTTGCATGACAATTTGCGAAAAATCTTTCGTCATGTTTTCGATACAATCTTTTTTAAAGCCTTTGGTGGCTTACAAGTAGACAGGTTGCTTGATTATCATCAATCAATCACCGTCGACCTTATATATCTGTAATACTAGGGGCACTATAAATACGTTACCGACCTTTTAAGATTCTAGTAACACGTTATGTTGTTAAAGAACCCAATGTGGTGATTCCGCTGGAATACTGAAGAAGGAAGACCGTTCCACAATTTGCAGGTGTATAGCAAAAAGGAACACATGAATCGTAGCGTGCGATCTCCATAGACAATTGATTAAATCAATCACTCTCAGCAATCACTGATCAACTGATTTTTTTTATTTACTCTGTGGATAAGCTTGCATGAAAAATGTCTCCTCGTTAGCTTTAGTTTCGACAACACGACGAAGGTTTTTCACCGAATTGTCATATCATGTCAGTGCTTGTTATACGAGAATTACTTACTCGATAAAATACCTTGACGCGATTGTTTTTTTGTAAGACTTTCATATTATATTATATTTGTCCGCATGTCTTTAGCGTATGACTACTGGAATTATAGCGCCAAGAAGTGGGCTACCCAATAGCTGCGCAACATTACATATACCTACTATGTTTTTCTTATCTATGTGCTAAATTAATAAATATTCAAAAAATACAAACAGTGCCCTTAACTGTATTCATCATGAATTTAATTGCACTATGTAGTTTCTGTTCGGTTGACCAAATATGAAAAGAAACATGGCGGAAAGGCAGCCAATGATAAATCATTTGCGAGAAAATTCAGTGGCATTATTGGTGCCATGCTTGTTTTTTTGTATACGCAAATTTTTAGTAAAAATATTCGTAAGTGGCAATGTTTTTGTAGTAAATTAATTTGGTAATTTGTAAACTTTTATAGCTAAATATTTTTTTGTAAATAAGATTATAAATTATTATTTCATTGCTGTTGTATTTTGTTGATGATCGAACTAAATGGAAAAATATTGTAATTAGTATTGCCGATTTTGACATAAAAGAAAAATAACGACATATGTAAAGTTGTGAGCTGAGGCCAGTGCTATTTTTTTAAGTACTTAATTTTTTTAATTTAGACATCTGTATATGGTTTAAATCTCGTAAATCGACGTATCGCATCTATTGTTTGATGTACTCTGGTACTCCGTAGTGTATTCCGTCCATCGTTTACAAATAGAGAAAATAAGTGTTAGAATTTTATATTTTATCTTGATATATTACTTTGATATTTTATCTCAAAAGTCAAAAGTTAAAAAAAAAAATCATGAATGCAAACTGTAACAGTTTATTTACTATATATTAATTTTTACATAATATCGATTGTTTCTGACTCCAAAAAATTAGAAATTATAACTGTCAGTTTAATTATTCATAATAAATATTTTTTTTACAGTATAATTATGTGTTTTATAACCATTTTTTCTAGTAATTTCGCGTACAGAATGAACTAATGTGAACGAGTATTCCGAGAGAGTCGTTCGCTTAGTCTGTATCCGACTAAAACAATGCTTCATAATAATATGCTATACTTAGTATCAAAGTAAAAAGTATTATTCATTTATGGGTATAGTTAGGAGATATGTCAGAACCATTAACAAACAATAAGGCCTATTTTGAACGCTTTAGTTGACAGATCTAAATTTATTTTAAAAGTTCTTGTCTGATAAGCATTGACAGCAATGAAAAGGACAACAATATTAGTAAGTTTAGACCTGTCAATGAAATCCACATGGGTCTTAATACTTTGTACTGTGATTTTCGTTAGGTCATACTTAGTTGTTTGGTAATCCAAGCTGCAGTGCCAAGTACTTATTAGCAAAAAAAAATCAAATTAACTAGGAATATTCCACTAACTTTGCGCAAAAACTCAAATACCGAAAGAAAAAGGTACCAAACTCAACATTTTTTTTATCATAGGCTTGCGTTTGACCGCCATCTCGCCTGATGTTAAGCGAAGATGCGGTCTATGGTGAAGCATGCTTGCCTAGAAGAAACCGATTTACTCGCGACTTGAAGGCACCCAGACTGTATCCATCATATTATATATATATACAGGGATATATAATACGAATTCTATTATATAGCTGTTCGTACAATGAAGGTAGATTCAAACCGTTTAATTCGGGTTTTTGGAATATCCACCATGAAGGTCCCTCTGAAAATTCGTAAATCCGAGCCTAGGGTGGTTGGATGAAATATTGAGGTTGTCAAAGTTTAACAGTTGACTCATTGGATCCAATTTTTATATATGTATATTATGAAGCACCTGGCCTCAGGCCTCACGTTTTACCACATCCTGCCTGATGTTATGCAGTAGTGCGAAGTAATTACATTTACTTCGAATTCGAATCTTCTTCATTTTCTGCATGGACTATACTTAACATGTCTAGTTAGTTTCGAAAACGATGGTGAGGATAAACTAGTTTTGCATTGGTTGTTATTGCGTGGTATTTGTATGGGCGGAAGGCGGCGCGGGCGCAGGGGGTGCGGGCGGCAGTCGCGCGGGGCCGCGCGGCGCCGCTTGCCGCACACTTTGCCGATTCGATGCCGCGTTGTAGTGGTACCCGTCGAACTTGTCCGACGCGCCCGGTGTTGGGAACGTAGCCGTACCCATGTACATCACCTGAATATGTAAACAGTTACTTAGAATGCCGCAGAGAAGCCTCTCGACAATAAATATGCTATATTTGTGTAAAAAATACCTGTTAAGTACCTACATAAACTATAGATATATAAAATTTGGACAACGCCCTTATAAATACTAAAAATAAATGAAAACTATTTTTGCGGGCATATTTCAAACGCTTCCACGATCGTAGATACGTAGGTATTTTTCGCATAGTTCTTCTGAGAATGTAGCATGGCAGTTTACGTAGTTACTTTTATCAAGTTTTCGATACCAAAATGCGTGAAAAGAGGTAGCACTTCACGACAGCCAGGGGCTGATGCATTTCCTCTATATTTTGGCATTGAAAACATGAAAGTTTTTTCTCAAATTGGCTTGTACTTTCTACTCTCATCTTTCTACCTTCTTATCCTAATATGACAAAAAACAATTTGAAGAAAAAAAAAGTTTTTCCTTATTGACACTTTCCTGAGAGTAAATCAATCTTATTGTTTTTTAGAACTGTTTTTTTCTCGCACATTTTAAGTCTATGCAAAAGTTATTTGTTATGTTGTACTGATGTTGATCTTAAGACGTTAGCTAACTAGCTTAACATAACTTCAAAAAAATGTACTATACCTACAACAACAAGACTGCTGAAATCCAAATATCGCGCCAAGTGTCAAGACAAGTATTGTTAATATCTAAGTTGTAAATAAAGTGCTGCTAAGTATTTTTGCTGTAATAGCGTCACTAGTTTTTTTGTAAGTGACAGGCTTGGTATTTGACCACAACTCACCTGATGTTAAATGACGGTATGTGTGGCTACCGGAACACACCGTTAGGTGTGTAGTCAGATTTTCAACTTTGTAGATAGCCAGCGACTAATAGAAAGTACCACCAAGCTATGGTTGCCTCACGGTGTTACCCTACATCGACAGCTCAAGCTAATTGTTAGCACTTGCCGTAAATTCGCTAAAACAGTGACGTTTTACAACCTGTGGCTTGTACCCTTCTGGACCAGCTTCATACTCCACAAGCTGCATCCGGCCGTCTGGGAGCAGCACATGGTAAGAACCCGTCGCCTGGTCGTCCTTCCGCTTCTCATTGTGCCCGAAGTCGAGACTCACGCCATTGTCTTGCACATCGTACGAAAAGTCGTAGTTGGCGGGAAGCTGAGGGTTGTGAAGGCGTTTGGATAAGTAAAATACCGCCGCACAGCGGCCTACAATGTGAAGTTAAGAAGAGACGACGACAAATACGTCTCATTTTGTTTAAATCCTCCTTAAAATAGTTGAAACTAAAATCGGAGTTTCCAGCTTAAATAAGGTAGGTAAATAGGTTTTTTTCGTTTTCTAAAAATGAAACCTAGCTAGCATGATTTATCACCCCCGAAACCCCATGCATACTAAATTTCATGAAAATCGTTGCAGCCGTTTCCGAGATTGTTTTAAATATTTTATTGCTCTGTGGTGAGCAAGGTTGGTTCGCATGCCGAAGGGCGTTCAAACCCCAGCAATGAGCTTGAGCTGCCGGTGAAGGAAAACGTCGTGAGGAAACCATAGCATGGTGGTAGGGTACTTTCTAGTACGGCGGGCTAGCAACCACCATCAAGTTGAAAATCTGCTGCCAAGCATTTAACGGTGTGTTCCGACAGCCTCACTTGAGAGCCAGTAGCATTCCAGGCTAGGTGTGCTTTACCATCTTCGACCACACCGCCACTTAACATCAGGTAAGCCGTGGGTAAACATCTAGACTGTGAAAAAAAAAAAAAACATTTATTTTCGTCACAAATGTTTTTCCTGAGTGGTATCGAAGCCACGACCTACCAGTTCGGGAAGCAGATGAACTACCAAATGGGTTAATGGGGCAGTCAAATACTGCGCACATACGATATATAATTATGTATGTCTAGCGTCGTCTAAGAATAAATTCATCATGAAACCGTACATTAGGAAATTACCGTACAAAGGAATTGGTAAGTAACTAAGTAGTAAGTTCTTACTGTTGGTTCTTGAACTGGCTTTTTTCCACCTGCACCGATCTTTGGAGGGAGATACTCTTGAGCTGATATGGGCCATAAATACGTTAGTGTCATCAACGCGACCTGCGGAGTTCAACACATTTTAACCTACTAAGCGTACTTTTTCTTACGGTTACTAAATTAGTTTAGTACGGTAAGCACAACAACACTTTTTTTTTGTTTTGTCACCTATTTGCATGAAAGAGTCCATAGTATTAAGCGGAATTAGCAAAGAAATTTTTGAGAAATACGTAAAGTAGGTAGGTATGTAAACGATAGAAAAATAGCACTTCGATACCGATATATAGAGGTACCGGCTGTAAATTAAAATTACTTTTTAATAAATTTTTGTATCATTTATGTATGTCTTGTGATTCCAAACTTGTGTGCACAGACTGGCTAAATAATAAGTAGGTACGGCTTTTATTACAGTTTTTGTAAAATAAACTTACGCATATAATCTTCCACATCTTGCAAGTTCGTGATCCGTCTGCAAAGGGCACCGAGAAAGATTTAGGGCATGAGCGCCAGGGTACAATGTTTATAAAGCCAAGGGTTGCGGTTGCCGCGCGCCGCCCTCTGCCATTCTTCATTACAAAGACTCACGATTTACGCAAATTTCGACATTCGAATTATGAATTAAGTACTAGCTAATTTTTCCGTGGGCTTTTTGCGTCAAACTAGTTTAGTTATTATTTGACTATTGTAAAACTAATCTCTTGTGCCTGGATACGGCCTGAAGCCGAATTTCTTAACATGTCATCACACTAATATTATAAAGTCGATAGTTTGGGGTGTGTTTGTATGTTTCTTACTTCTTCACGCTCAAATGGCTGGACCAATTATTATGAAATTTGATATTGAAGTAGCTGATTAGCATCCTGGATTAACACATAAGTTACTTTTTATTCCGAAAAAAATTAGCGTATAATACCTTGGGGCGCATCTAGTGTTTTCATGATACATAATAATAATTATCCAAATTCAGTCGTATTTATTAGCCGGGTCTTCTGCTAGTTTCTAACTAGTATAAGACCCGGAACTTCGTACCTGAGGCGGTAGCGTTCGGTCTGCTGCCTCGCATTTATGAGACTTTATTTATGAAGGTTTTAGCAGTTACTTACTATGGAATGTTTATAAAAAGGTAAACAATTACCGACAAAGCAGTGATTTCTTGGACATTCATTTGTCATTCACTGTTTTGAGTCATATTATAGTCATTTGATGTCATCAAAAGAACGTTTTATTTGTGTTATCACTTCTATATTATAAAACTAAGTCATCCACCGCGTCTGTCCACGGTATTTTGTGTGGTAGCACATAAAACACACATAAATTAGCCAAATGAAAATGAATCATCAGCCAAATTGAACAAGAAAAAATGTACCAATGACATAACGCACGACTTTTGTTTGACAGTCAGAAAATCAGCTGTCGAAAGTAGAAACTCGTAAGTTGTGGTTGCAGTAGTACCTACTTAGCTGTTGATTTAATTTAACTATAAATATAAATAATAATATACCTTAATTAATTATAAAACCCTTCTCTATTTAAAATAGTATAGTCTAAAATATACCGAGGAGCTATGATTTTTTGGGCGATAGGCCGATACTGATATCGCTATCTCCTCGGTGGATTGACATTCCTGTGATTTTGCTTCATTTACCGTGTAAAAATGAATTCTCTATTGAGAGGGCAGCAGCTGTGGCGATCTTTCTCTACTTCGGCCGTGCGTCAGTGTGCTCAACCTCCGAAGAGGCAACAAAAGAAGTTCTTTGGACCCATAACATGGAAGTCTATGGCAGCCACCGCACTAGTGGGAGGGGGTCTCACCGGCTTCATGGTTTACGTAAGGAAGGAAAAGCAGGAAGCCCTGGATCGTGAAAGGAAACGGCAACTCGGAAAGGCAAAGATTGGAGGCACTTTTGAGCTCGTGGACTCTGAGGTAACTTATTTTATTAGTGGTGCAATTTTTCAGGTTATAATTACAATTTCTTAAAGAAATGTCGTCTATGTATACATTAAACACCAATTTATGGGAATATGGGAGAAAAAATATATACAATATCCTTGTTATACTTAATCCTATCCAAATACCCTGACATCAGTGCGGGCCATATCGACCCCATGTAAAATTTACGCTTAACCTATTATAGCTTGTTTATGTCTGTTGCAGGGTAAAATTGTGAAAAGTACTGACTTACTGGGGAAATGGCTACTGATATACTTTGGCTTCACACACTGCCCTGATATTTGTCCAGATGAGCTAGAGAAGTTAGTTGAAGTAGTGGAAAAACATGGTAAGACATTTTATTCCAATTATATATATATTGTAGGACACATTACACACAGCGCCATCTGACCCCAAACTAAGCAGCGCTTGTGTGATGGAAGTCAGATAACTGATAGAATACACAAATACTTTTTTTTTTTTGTAAATACATACTTATAATACAGAACACCCAATTATACACCAATTTGAAGTAAACTTGAAAAATCTGCATGTTTAAGGAATTAGCATGACATTACATTTTTTTCCAGACAAAATGCCATCATCTCCCCCACTACAACCAGTCTTCATCTCAGTGGACCCTCAGAGAGATACTCCAGAAATTGTTGGAAAGTATGTTTTTACACATATATGATTTAGTAGTTATTGAAATGTTGCTATGCAGTAGTAAGTAACTTACAAAATTAATTTCAGATACTGCAAAGAGTTTTCTCCGAAGTTCCTTGGCCTGACAGGTACTAAGGAGCAGGTACAACAAGCATGCAAGTCTTACCGAGTGTACTTTAGTGCAGGACCACAAGATGTTGACAATGACTACATTGTAAGTTGTTTTTAGCTACCAACTAGGAGTTTGTTTAAGTGTAACATTTATCACAAAACTGCATTTGAACTTCTGTTGACTAAAGACCAATGCCAATTCCATGAGCTCAAAGTAACAATGCAACTAATTACTTTTATAATTTAATTATACAAGCTAACCTTAATTCGATTGTCAAACATTTGGGGCTGGATCTGTTCTGTTCAAGTGTGGTTTCGGCTAGGCGATTGATGAGCAATGAATTTGATGTTAGATTGAATTTGTTCTATTTTGTGTTGATTATACACCAAGATTTGTAGTTTATATTTAGTATTCTATAATTGTTTGTTTTCTATTTATGTTTATTATGTTATTATTTGTGATGATCTGTTTAGCTTTATGTTTGTTTATTTGTGTGTATGTTTGTATTGTAGCTGTTGAATGTCTTAGTAGTGTAAAATAAAAGATAGACTAAAGTAAACCATTAAGGGACCCACTAAACACAAAATTTCATCAAAATCGGTAGTCGTTTCCGTATTTCTGTGAGATTAATGCACGGCAATTGATTTTTATACATAACATAGATATATTACCTACATACTTTTTGTTATAATAATATCACAAACTAAAAAATTACCTACAAATGTTATCTCGAAGTGCGGCTCACAACTTACATGTAAAACAATTTATTTTTGTACTACTATATATTCTAATTACCTAAGGGATTGTTGTAAGACAACTTATCAAGATGTTTATTTTCCTACAAAGGTGTAGGTTATGCGCTGAAGTATGCGCCACTAGTAAAGGGGCTAATTTTGTTATTTTTTGTGTAAAGGATATTTTTTAATACTTAACAGCATGACGCAATTACTTTCGTGTATCGTTTCTGTGTGACACATATGCCACAGAACTCACCCTATTTTTTCCTGGTACTGTAAAGGTTATCACCCCATAACGTATATAGTTCAGATGAGAAATACATTCTTGACATGATGTCATAGATTGACTGATTACAACAAAAATTTTCTTTCCAGGTTGACCACACAATTATTATCTACCTGGTTGATCCAGATGGACAATTCGTCGATTACTATGGACAAAACAGAAATGCAAAGGAAATTCACGACTCTATGCTTGTTAACATTGAAAAGTACAATGCAGCTAAAAAGGGTTCCTGGTTCTAAGCACAATCTATTTCTGTAGAATAGATATTTAAATCCAAAGTATTTTTATCTAAGTTAAATAAATTGTTATTTAATTATTACTAGCGTTTTTTGTATATGAAAACTCAATGAGGTATATCAGAACATAATTTATTGAGATAATTTTAATTGACTAATAATTTGTTGTCATTTTGCTACTTATTCTACTTATAGTTAGTTGACCACCGCCAGTGTGAATTTGTAATAAACTTTGGTCGTACTGATACAGTTTGACTGTTGTCCCGTCTACAGTTGCACTTGCTGCCGATATGCTGACTTCTCCTTCATTTACCGTAACTAAATTCACATCATTAGTGTAATTAACATCATTCAAATAACTCACATGGTTAGTAACTACATTCGGGTTATCAAGAACAATGAGATTTGTTTTAATGTTGTCAATATCATTTTCAAATATAAATTTTTCGGGGGGTTTTAAAGGAGTTTCATGTACTGTACATAAATTAGATTGATTCGCGTTTGGTACTGCTTCATTTATACCAACAAACACAAATTGGTCTGACTCTGCTGGCTGAGGATCGGTGGCCGGATGCAGATTTTTGTCAGAAACTGTGACTGGCATTAACATGACGCCCTTTTTCCCCGCTTTCTTTTTCTTCTCGTGTTTCTTCACGTGTTTCTTTACATGCTTCATGAGCTGAGATTTCGTCGTAAACTTTTCGGTACAGTTGGCACATTCAAATGGTTTTTCACCTGAAAATAGATAAATATTGGTGGATATTTCAAAAGGCAAAATCTAGCCTAACTATGGAAAGCTTTGTGCTATGACAACCAGGTAGCTAATAGAGTAATAAAAAATAAAATACTGATATCTTTTTTTGTAAATTTATATGTATAACATATAAACATTCAGGCACAAAAACATATGTTCATCACAAATATTTATCCATGTGGTAACCAAATCCACGTCCTAGGGATCTTAAAGCAGAGCTATTTCCAATTGAACCATAATAATTTAATTTAATACATAACACTATACTAACAACTCGCGTAGAGAACTCTAGACAGTCATTTTATAAAAAAAAACTTAATTTATTTTATACCTGTTCTGTAACCTGGATCAGATGGACACACATAAGGAAGCTTAACTGATAGGTCTCATAATAAAGTCAGTAATACTGTGTATATGCTCCTTATTAGTAATCTTCCCGCGCTTCGAGTCGCAAAATCTGCGTTTATGAGTCAATTATAACAATTGGTGCGCATTATTAGTATTATTTACCAAATTTCTAATAAGAACGAACATGAAATTCATTAAAAAAAATACCTAGTGTGTGCTCAGGAAACATTTGGCGTTTACCTACTCGTGAAAACGTCACAAAATGACAGAGTCAGAGTTGCTTTCGTTTTTATATTAATTAGGATTAAAACGCTTATTGGCATTTTATTCAGATTATAAGAATAATGTACAGAGAAACAATATACCTGCCTATGTAGGTTGGAAAACTAAATTATAAATCTTACGCCACTTTTTTTACTGTTACTTATGCCAATATGCTAATAACGCTGAACAGTTGGGCGCTTGGTGAGTAGTGATTACCTACCTGTATGGAGACGATAGTGTTCCTTGAGACGGTGAGGGGTGGTGAAACGCTTGAGACAAGCGGGCGCAGGACACGCGTGCGGTCGCTCCCCACTGTGCAGACGCATGTGGTTCTTCAGACTCACGCGCGCAAACCTGAAACGTAAGTTCAAATAATTCAGCTCGAAGGACCAATACACGGTTTCGAGGAATCTTATAAGAATTTTTTTGCGGAAAAGAAAAAAAAATGTTAATCATAGAATAGCGTGAAAAGCGTCTAACAATCATACACACACTCATAATCTATCGTATTTATAATAAATATATACTAGCAGAAATGCTAGGTACTTCGTACCCTATGCGGTAATACTCGGCCTTTGCCCTCATGAATATATAAACCTCATTCGACCGTTTAAAAAAGTTTCAGCTAAATCGGTTCTACCATTCTCACGTTCTGCGTCTACCAACTAACATCATTTGTTTTTTTTTGTATGTTTGACAGGCTAGGTATTTGACCATAGCTCACCTGTTAGAATGAACCTAACCTAGACAGGAATTGTCTCTCAAACGAGGCTACCGGAACACACCGTTAGGTGCTTGGCGGCAGATTTTCAACTTGAGAGTGTTACCTAGCCAGCCGAGTACTAAAAAGTACCTTACCACCATGTTATGGTTTCCTCACGATGTTTATTTGTAAAGATTATTACTTTATGAATTTTAAAACAAGATTAAGGGACTGATCGTATTGTAATAATACAAAAAAAAGAGTTAGAAATACAAACATACGTACGTACGTGTTTAAAACTTGTAAGAACTAATTTTCTACAGTACCTAATACGCTAGTTAGGATACATTAAGAAGAAAAAGGCACTCTTTATTTTGAAGAACTTTCAATGGAATCAACCCTAGAAATCATGAATAAAAATACAGTTGTTCTATAGAAAAATTACATTGACCGCCATATGAAACTACTGATTTTGTTTTCGAGATTTCAGTGTTACTTTTATAGTAACAAGTAAATTATTAAAAAACCCCGACATTAAATCAAACGTAGCTAACAACACTCCCGACTAATTCACCTTTTAAACAAAACAAAAAAAAACTATCAAAACACAATAGAGACAGACACGTCAAACTTATAACACCCCGTCGTTTTTGCGTCGTGGGCGGGGTTTAAAGTTGTCCATTATGATGTATATTTCGGTATAATAAGCCTTTAGCTTATACCCAAGCTGTAAATGAAAAAAAAAAGTGTTACCTTTTTCCACAAACGTTGCATGAGTATGGCCGCTCGCCAGTGTGGGTCCGAATGTGCGCCTTGAGTGTGGAGCTGGACGAAAACATCCGATCGCACATTGTACACGAATATGGCCTCTCACCTACAAGTTCAGTCGATTGTTATTTATTAACCGACTCCAAAAAGGAGGAGGTTCTCAACTTGATTGTTTTTTTTAAATGTATGTACCTACACTGATTACGCTGAGATTTATGATCCGATTTACGTGTTTCTTCTTTAGTTTGATGCGGAATAGTTGCCATTTGGTCCCATAAAAATTTAACATAGTTTGGCCCAGTTGTTTTCATTTTATGTTTTTTTTTTTTTATAATAGCCTAAGTCCACTAGGAATAAAACGGATGATTTAGTTTTTAATGTTTAATCATGATATGTATGTAACAAAAACCAAAATTCTTTATTTTAAAAGATAAATAATTTTTTTTTTAATGGTTGACAAGCTATACTGGCTAGGTATATTAATCCCACTAATGTTAAAATAAATTCGGCACAATGAGATACAGTCACGTGACCGTGCACTTCAAGTATATTGTTACGTCACGGCGCGGCGTACAAAACGCCATTGTTGTTTTTATAATTTTTGTAGAATAATTGACATACTGTCACACGGCATGACGTCATTCAGATGCCATGCCTGGCTGTTTTCGTAGTACATTTTTATTGGTTTTTGAAATCTCTAACTACTTTTTATCTAATACCTTTAAACGAGCAATTTTGTATATATATAATCTGAATCTCAGAAACGATTTTCATGAAATTTAGTATGCAGGGAGTTTCGGGGGCATTAAATCGATCTAGCTAGGTTTCATTTTTAGAAAACGGCGTTTTATCCGTGTTTACAGCCGAGCAAAGCTCGGTCATCAAGGTACTTTTATATTAACTATAGAGTAATGAGACAAACGAGACATTCTCCTGATGGTAAGAAACAAAGCCTGGCTTAACAGTTTTTTTTTCCTAACAACAAAGATTACTACGTATAAAAACAAAAGACACATGACTTTCTTGAAAAGCATGTAATATAAAGTCTTTGGCCACACTATGCTATTTCATAACTAGCTGTTACCCGCAACTTCGTCCGCGTGGAATTTAACAAAAAGTTCAGTTTGTTATATAAAGGTATCCTATGTGTTAATCCAGGCCATAAACTATATGTGTGCCAAATTTCATCTAAATCGGTTCAGTAGTTTTTGTGTGAAAGAGCATTGCTAACTTTCAACCATAGTTCCTAGAACTACATATACATAGATATAACTATATATATATAGTGACATACGCAGATTGGGAGTCCGTTGAATGTATCCGCGAAACAAACAACGATGAACTAAGAAAAAATGGAAATGAGTTTTAGTAATGGATGAGCGAGATTGGCTGGAGAATAGATAAAAGTAGTTAGAAAATAAGTAAGCAGTAAATACCGGTATGAGTCCTCATGTGCAGCGTCATGTTGGAGTGTTGTATGAAGGCTTTCCCGCACTGCGCGCACACATACGGCCGCTCGCCTGTGTGCGTACGCAGGTGCGTGTTCCGCGTCGACTCGTGGCGGAATCTGCCGCGGACATCAATGGAATTTTAAAAGTTTTTACAACCGTAACCATGTATACCAGGGGTCGGCAACCTTTTGGCAGACAGGGGCCATAAGATGGCAAAATAAGATAAAGGCGGGCCTCACTTGTAATATTAATCCTAGGAGCTTAACGTACGTATAAATGGTCATATCCCGTAGAATAGAAAGAAAAAAAAGAAAAATGCTATTAAAAATTGTTTATAGGCAATTTAATTCTTATCTGTAATATGTTATATTTGACTAATTTACAAAACAACCACGGGCCGCAAGTAGTACATCCACGGGCCGCATACGGCCCGCGGGCCTCATGTTGCCGGCCGCTGATGTATACAATATACGATAACAGTATGGTTTGTTAGTGGTACATCCCATGCCATGAAAATCGATGTTTTATTGTTTTTTTTTTTTAATTATAACAGTTTCCTCTTAGAAATATCATCAAAATTAATACATATTTTTTTAGCTTCTTTAAAATGTCGAATAAAAACAATTTTGACTACCTAGTGTCGAAAACTCGTATGAAATTACGTTATGGAAAGAAAGACTACCGCTCTGGAGGAAGACACCACCACAATAGCAATACAATGTGAACCTTAGCATGCTTGCAATAGAGTACCGTTTTTCGCAGTAGGTGCACTCATATGGCTTGTCGTTGGAGTGGACGCGTTGGTGCGATGTGAGCAGTCGCTGTGACGCGAATGCGCTGCCGCAGACGTTGCACACGCAAGCGCGTCCCGCCCCGTGTACGTACATGTGCGCCGTCAGCGCACCCAGCCACGAGAACCTTCATACAAAAACCTCGTTAGCAACGTCATATAAAGGTTTGCTACGAACTTTATATTTATAGAAAAATTCGGCGTTTCTTAAATTTTAAGTACAGACTGAACTTTGCACAACACAATATTATAAATATATATAACATATTTATTGATCACACCAAAATTATAAAATTGAAATAAAAACATTTAACATTCAAAATATTGTGAAACAATTGGCAACATTATCGCTTAAAGCGATCACTTCCAGGCAACCGTGGTAAGTTGAATCTAATAGGACTCGTTGAGGAGGTAAAAATAATTATTAAACTTATAAGTATGCGCTTATAAAAAAAAGTATACAAGTATTCTATAAATTGAATGGTTTCTATAGTAAAAGCTTTGCTAAGTCTTGAGGTTTGATGGTGTGCAAAAAATACTCAAATACGTAACGCCGTTATAGTATGAAGTGCTACACATACACAATAGCGATTTGTAGCGATGATAGCTCAGTGGTTAGCGCGGTCGGTTCGCATGCCGAAGGGCGTGGGTTCAATCCCCAACGATGAGCTTGAGCTGCCGGTGAAGGAAAAACATCGTGAGGAAACCATAGCGTGGTGGTAGGGTACTTTCTAGTACTCGGCTGGCTAGCTACCACCCTCAAGTTGAAAATCTGCCGCCAAGCATCTAACGGTGTGTTCCGGCAGCCTCACTTGAGAGCCAGTTCCATTCCAGGCTAGGTGTGCTTTACCATCTTCGACCACACCGTCACTTAACATCAGGTGATTTGTGGTCAAACAAATAGCCAGTCAGTCACTAAAACAAAAAATACGCACACATTTGCGCATTCATAACATTAGCGAGGTGAGATAGTGCTACTACATGTACACTACACATACCTCTTGTCGCACTCAGTGCACTTGTGCTTTTTCTCGGCGACTTGCCCGGTGTGGACGCGCGAGTGTCTCCGAAGCGCGTACCGCTCCACGAACGCGGCGCCGCAGCGCGCGCACGTGAACCGCCGCCGCGCCATGTGACGCTCTATATGGCGTCGGAGCGCCGCTCGCCCTGATACAACACAATATATAAGCTTATATTAGATCATAATATAAGCTTTAGGTTATAAGCCAATCATTTAAAATCCAAAATTTCTATGTTTATATGTATTATATATACCTATATCTAAATTGTACATTTCTAGTGATCATTCTATCCTAGAAATAACAAAAATACTTAAATTAAGATTGAATACGCTTTACAGGCTGTTCACGCTTATATTAAAAGTTATAACCTGAATTATTTATAATAACATACATTTTATGACTTCATTTTGGATTTTGTATTTGACTTGTAACATTGGTGTTATCAATAAAGTACATATTTGTAGGTATTTATTTGTAAGCAGAAATGATGTATTTTTTAGCACATTTCATAAAGTGCCATGTAGCCCAAAACTAAACAAAGATTGTGCTATGGGAATTAGATAATTGATATAGTAATACTTTTTGTAAAAGAACCCCTAACTGTTTGTTAATAATAATAGATAATAAGATAACATAACTATAGCAGAACATAGGACCTTTTTCTTTGAAGTCGATTTATAATTAATTGCCTCTTTAGACTTAATAGATCTTGAGCCTATACGGCCATAGTGACTAGAATTTCATTTGTCGACAACACCAAACAACTCAATTAACTCTCTTTTTTATTCATAATAAATTACGTTACGTTTTTACGAACTCTACTCTGGTTTACATTAGGTACAGTTTTTTTCTAGAAATGGCAACATTAACTTAACTACTATATGTTAATTTTCTTCTCCTTGTTTGCTTTTTGTATCGCATTTTATGGATTTCCAGTGTCAAGTGTAAGTTTTCCAATATAAAAATAAAAGTCACACAAATTATGTCTTTGTAGAGACTGGTCATGCGCTAGTAAATTAGTGGTGACTTTATTACAAGTTCGCGGGAACTTTGGAAGTAATAAACCTGAATGGCAGTGTTTCTTTTTACACGACTGCCGTATTTCTTGATCAATAATGTCATTCAAACCTTTAAATTCTTTCTGGCACTGAGTACATGTCCATGCAGATCCCTGATTATGCAGCATGCTGTGAATCTTGAGATCGAACTCTGAGTCGAAGGCCTCCTTGCAATGTTCGCATGGATGCGGACATTCTGATGCCACTGCCTCGTGAAGTTTGCTGATATGATCTTGTAGTAACTTAGCTTTGTGGAATTTCTAGAATTAAATAGTATTTTTTAAAATATGTATTGGTAGATTTCTATCTTAATATTGTTTTATTAAAATTGATTTAACAGTTTGAGTACTTTGGAACAAACCAGAGTGGTTTCCATCGTTACATAATTATGAGACATGTAACTTTTAGCTTTCGCGATTTGAGCACAAATCTATTAATGTTTATCACTAGGTTCAAGCACAATACACTTATTATGAATACCCAAGCATCTTTAACGGTGTGTTCTGACAGCCACACTTGTGAGTCAGTTCCATTGCAGGTCTGGCGTGTTCACCATTTTCGTCCACGCCGTCACTTAACATCAGATGAGCTGTGGTCAATCACAAAACCACCGCCTGTCAATCTAAAAAAAAAGTTTTATTTATTTATCTCAACGTTTTGGCGACATTACATGGCTGTAATCGGTAGAGTTGACCAGGGTCGTTATTATTTATGACCACATGATTATAACTCGCTACGTCTACGCAACGTGCCGGAATTTTAGTTAAATTCGCGTGGAATTGTACTTAATATCACACACACATCATATCATCAGCCATAGGACGTCCACTGCTGGACATAGGCATCCTCCTAGGGGGGTTTTGCCAATACTCGCCACGCTTGGCAGACGGGTTGGCGAGCGCAGTTAGGTGTGATTGTTCAAGGAAGACGCTGCTGCTCATCTTCCGGATGACATCCCTTAGCCGACTCTTACGGCAACCACGGGTAGAGAGGGTGGGGTACTATTCTTACGCCGGCACCACCACGGCAAATACTTACTAAGTATATATGCCAATTACGAATTCAAATATGCAACAAGGTGTGTTAGGACCCCGTTATAAACTATCAAAATAAAATTTATAAGCATAGTGTTGAAATTCTATGAGTAAGAGATTCAGGGGCCAGTGCTGTTTGTGCGCGATTAATCTCGGTTATAACCATTAGTGATAAAATGATAAATGTAAAAGTACAAATACATTTGCTCAGACTACTATCGTTTATTAATTCATAATATGAAAAACATGCCTTTAAAGTTAGCTAAGTTGATATGTTTAGTACTTTGTATTATGCAATTAGTGCATTGATTTATTATAATAAAATGAATAATAAATATAATTGCATAAATATTTCATGATAAGAAGCAATTAAAATAAACATCTGACAAACAACATGATATTTATAGAATAAATGGTAAGAATAGCAATAACTTTTTTTTTGTACTTGGAAAAATAAGATTAAATAAAAATTTCCATTTTTGTAACAATTATCTTCAGGGCTAATTTATCTTTTGTATTCGGTAGCATTTTCTGTAATGCAGCGGTATTTTTTTAAGTGCATCAAATTGTAATCAGCATTCCAATTCATTGTATAGCACAATAAAAGACTATTTGGTATGGGTCCAAAAATTTGTAATCATTGGAAAATTGTTAAAAAAACAACAAAAGAAAGATTTATTCTAAAATTGTCAAATTACTAAATGACAAATTTAGTTTAATTTTTTTTTTTTATTTAAACTGTAAGTTGAAAGTTGTATCTGGTATTTCAAATAAATATATAATATTACAATATTGTAGGTCTGTAAATAGCAGAACTGTTGTCACTTCACATAATTATTTCGAGATATTTATTTACGCACTTTACAATTCTATCTCTGATTCTGATTCTAAAGTATAACCTACTAGCTGCGCCCCGCGGTTTTACCCGCGAGGTGATGGATATGATAATGATAAAAAGTATCCTATCTTTTATTCCAAATTTTGCATATACTTTCGTATTTACATGCAAAATTTCATCCAGATCCGTTCTGGCATGATTGAATAACAAACATCCATCCATCTAAACTTTCACATTTATAATATTAGTGGGATTGCCAATTATTCAACTGCCAAAAGTAGTGTTCAAACATCACTGTGTACCGTTTAATTACTACCCATATGCAACAGACTTAGAAGTTGCACAAACAAATAATTAAATCACTCCAATGACGCGAAGTATAGATAAATTTTAAACAAGAACATTTACCTATTGCCCAATCGCCTGGCTATGGTTTTTGTAAGAATTCTAACTATTGAAATAATATAAATATAACCTATAAGCATGGTGGTCTTAAGCCATGCTAAATAAATAAAATTAAATATAATTAGGATATTTCACACAGGGCACGGGAACGAGATAACTAATAGAATACTTATATAACCTTATATTTGTAAATACATATAATACACCCAGACAAAGAACACATTAATTGTCACATAAATGTTTGTCTTAGTGGGAATCAAGCACATACCCGATAGAATACAGCTCTTGAAGCAAATATTGTACTAAATAAGCTAACAAGGTAGTGGGGTCCTTGAGCACACAATAGTTTGGGACCCTTTTAGAAGGTAAAGAAAATGTAACTACATACATTTTCTGCAAATGCAAATTCAATTAACATGATCTGCTACAATCTTATAGGTATTCATTATGTTACTCAAAACTTTGCCGGGCTATATCTACCTGAACTAGACAAAAATGTGTAATGTAAGCGAATATATGGGCCCTCGTGAGGGTGGGGGCCAGGGCACTGGCCCCATGTGCTCTTATGGTAAAGACTGTATTGCTTATAGGCAAAATTAGTTATCATTTTACAGTCTCAAGTGTGTCATAAAAATAAATTTAAAAAATGCCTATATAATTACCTTTGGGCATAATGTGCACTTGTGGTTTCCTTTTTTTGAGTGAGTTTCATTTTCTTTACTTATGTCTTTAGTTTTCACAGAGTGTGCTTTTTGATCTGAAAATAGTAGAGACAGATTACTGCATTCATTGTAAATGATAAATAAAATATATACAAAAAAATAAGTAGAGTAAGTTGCAAAATTACTCACCACTTTGTATAATGGTGATTTCCCTGAAAATAATTATGCAGATACAATTATTTTATGTATGTAAGTATATATATGTAATTCATATATATATTAAAGTGCACTATAGTTGTCACATGTAAAATATTTAACAGATAAATTTTCTCCCTAACAATTTCTGACATTTTGTTGTAATAACTTGACACTTACTTTTGATCATTGCTGTCCTGCACTATACAAAGTGCTTCATCATCACTGATGGCTCCATTTAGATCTTCTAAATAATTAAAACCTGTAAATATATTTTTTGATGGTTGACTCAAGTTTACCGGCAAAATATTTGACCACAAGTCACACTCCATCAATTGCATGGTGGCAGATTTTCAACTTTAAAGCGGTATTAACCAACCAAATACTAGAAAGTGCAATGGTTTCCTCAATGGCAAATAAAGCCCATTGTTGGTATTTAAACTCATATCCGTGCAATCTGATGTGACGAAATAAACAATAACAAATAAAGTAGGATATTTTAACACAAGATTTTTTTAAAATTTAATAATTATTCTTGACTTGTATCCCTATGATATGAATATTGCAGTTTGAACTATAAGCTGTGTATATAGTAGCATGCCAAACATTCTTTAATCAACTCTGTAGCATTGTAGTGCTGTCAGCATTAAACTTTGTACCAAAATATTTTATCATCTTGCCATTTCACTTTAGAATGTCCCAAGCTTTATGTTTACACTTCAACACTTTGTCTTTTCGAATGTCACAAAATGACTTAGAAAGCATATCGCTACATAGTATAAAACAAAGTTGCTTTCTCTGTCCCTATATCCCTATGTATGCTTAAATCTTTAAAACTACGCAACGGATTTTGATGCGGTTTTTTTAAATAGATAGAGTGATAGAAGAGGGAGGTTTAAATGTATAATACATGCATATGCACCGCATTAATATATACATTGCACCCATACGAAGCGGGGCGGGTCGCTAGTTAACAATAAATAAAACTGAAAATAAACTATAAAATTGTTTAACATCTTAAAATAGGTATAAAAAAAAATACAGATGCAAAATTGCATTTGTATATGCAAAAGCTTTTGATTATTAATTTCAATCAATTCATATTTTCATTTTTGTTAATTTTACCTTCATTTACTTCAATTGAAGGTACAGCATCTTTGATGTCCTTTAATATACTGTCACCTGTTTCTGGTTCTGTTTTGGACTGGGTTTCACTGAAATTAAAAATATCATGTTTTGCTATATTAGAATAGTATAGAATACCACTTTATTATACACCAAGCATACATACATTAAACAAACAAAACTCAAAAGAAAGAGATAAAAGAAAATAACAAAAAAAAATATAACATAGAAGTCATAGAATAATAAATATATGGCATACATTGGCGGCCTTGTCGCCTAGTGCGATTTCTTCCAGACAACCTTTGGATGGAAAGTAACAGAATAATTAAGGATAGAACAGATATTTATTATTATCTTATGTACCAAATAAACTAGATTAGTTATAAAATACATCAGTCTATAAAATCTCATTGCTTTACATACTCTTGATGGGTGGAACATATTTTACCACACTGACCTGATGAGGATGGTCAGGTTTACTTAAGCCATTCATATTACTATTTGGACATAAAAGTGATTTGTTCATATATACATTATTTGTATATATAGTATGTATAGGGAGTTCTAAAGCTCAACATCAAGCAGGCATAGGGTGAGAGGATATTTGTGGTTTCTTTTCTCAGAATTGGTAGGTATGTCGTCTTACTATGCCTGCTCGCTTGACATCCTATATATTGTACATAGATAGATTTATACAATACAAATTAAAATAACTAAAAATGAAGTCAATCCATATTATTACTCTCTTACCTTATAAAAGTAGTATTATTATACTTACTCCTCATTTGCACTAGTTTTCTCATTTGTTAAAAATTCTCCTTTTAATACAGATTTCAGTGTGTAGTCAGACTTAACACATTTTATTTTAAATTCATAATAGTTCATTAATTCTGTTTGACATGCAGAGCATATATTTGAGGGCAATCCATCTTCTGGACTCGTCTATAAGTAAATGTAATACTTTAGTTTTATTCTATTTCATATTGTTACAGAAGACACAGCCATAGACAAAACTAGCTTAATTAAGAAAATAAAATTAATGTGATGGACAACTAATAACAGAATTTTTATTCAGGATACTAAAGATACATCCATATCTGTTCAAGCATTTAAAAGGTATGGTGTAATATAGAAACACGTACATACATGAACCCTAAAAACATTACAATCCTTTTTTGAGCAGTTGTGTAATTAAATTTTCTTTTGCATGTAAATAGTACATAGGTGCCGATTTATTCCGGAAAAGTAAGGAAAAGCAACTTGATGCAGCTTAGTTTAGTTCTAGAAAAATGTTACACTAACCTGTACTTCAGATATAGCCATAAACATATTTGCTAGAACACACTGTTCTTTAGCAGAGAATAATGGGTACAGAACTGGGTCATTGACAGAGAGACATATACGACAAATATGCTGTAAATTGCATTTCTCTGAACTCAAATATTGGTATAATGGGTAGGGTATTTCAATTTCAATTATATTTTCTTTGCTGTTTTCCGAACGGCTCGTATCGACATTATCCGCGTCTAGGTTAGGAGTTTCCATTATTGCTATATTATTATTTACGAGATAGACACTACGCAATGTTCCGGAAATACAATATTTAGAGTAAAATTAGATAAATTGAATATTAAGTCAACATAATTTTATGAAATTTTATTTATTCGCACTTGCATCTTCCACTTTGTTTTGAAAAATATAACATTGAAAATTTGAAACAATTATATTATTATTGACAGCTCGACTAAACAGCTACTGTCATGTCGCAATCAAATCCAAATTTTTTTTTGTCCATCTTTACTTTTTGTCGCTCTTGGCATCGCACTTTGTGTATTCTGCTAGTATCAAGTATTTAATACTTCCGACTTCTTTGAACAACAGTCAGTCAACAAAAATCTCAGTCATGTCATGCAAAGTATTAATCAAGTCTAGTCATGCCCTAGTAAGTACGGGTGAATTTACAATAAGTTTAGTCGGAGTTTTAGAATACGAGCTTTGCTTTAGTCCATCGATGTAGTTAGAGTTTGAGGCCAGTCCTTGCGATGTTCGCTATGAAATTGCTGTTTAAAAATTTTTAAAATCTATTCTATATTAATGGACACATTTGGTTAATAAAATATAGCGAAACCATTTTGATTTTAGAAATACAGTGTCATAAGAGTGCGTAGTTACCTATCGAAATGAATAACTTTTACTTTAAGAAATCCTGGAATCGTAAAAAAACAGTCATTCCAGAGAAAAAACTCTTATCTCCGAGATAATTTATATTGAGTTTTTAATTTATTTTTCGCGATTGTATTTCTACTACTACGGCTCATACTTAGTAAGTAAATGTTGTTCATATTGATGGATAGATCACTCTTCAGTGTACATTTTTCCGAAACACCAAGTATTTTTCGACTGAAATACTTAATAGTATTATATATATCACTATCATCATCATCACTTCATCACTACATAGTATAAAACAAAGTCGCTTTCTCTGTCCCTATATCCCTATGTATGTTTAAATCTTTAAAACTACGCAACGGATTTTGATGCGGTTTTTTTTAAATAGGTAGAGTAATTGAAGAGGAAGGTTTATATGTATAATAACATCCATTAAATAGTGGAGAAATACTGTTATTTTTGAGGTTTATACCCGTGCGAAGCCGGAGCGGGCCGCTAGTTATAGATATAAATGTACTATGTATTTTTTTATAGTAGATATGCTAAAGGCATTGTATCCCGTACTATAGGTATTGCTGAATTTTTTTTGATTATTCCTACAGGTGCCCCTTTACCGAATTTTATCCATTTTACTTCAGTCGTTATGCAGCTGAGTCATTAATTGGTCTCGAAGGGTATAATATAGTGAATTGGTGTTGGTATTAGCATTTATCGAGAGAATACAATTGAGAGAAAGAAATATGGAACAGCAAATTTTCCCGATTTCAGGGTCAACTCGTACTAAAAGTTGTTCACTACTAGTGGCTTTTTATTGAGGGAATTAATTGACAAAGCCTACTATAAGGTGGCTCATTACGTGGAAGACAGGAATATATGGTTGTTTTAGCTTCTCTCTGCACTTGCATCCTCCTGGCTAAGTGACAATTGTAGTAAGCATAATGTATGTATTAATATTTATAACTGTAAACTGTAACCTAATATGAAAAGAAAAATCCACAAAAAAATGCCTTGCTGAGTTTCTTGCCGGAGTCTTCTCAGTTGAAGTGTAATTACAAGCCGGTGGGAGATTCAAACATGTAACTTAACGTTCATAAGTGCCTTACCAGGGCCTAAACTGGATAAATGACTTTTTGATTTTGATTTTGGAAGACATAGTGAGGAAACTTGCATATTATATACATACTTATGTCTAGTCTAGAGTATGATTTCATTAGCGTATGTGAATCCGTCAATTCGCATAGGACTAGAATGGCTCACTATTTATAGCCCAATGATATTAGGAAAAATACTAATGACCTTGGACTGTAAGTTTAGGCCTAACTGTGGGACAGTACAGGCTTATTCAGTGATGAGAGATAAACGTAGCACCTACTTAATAGCGGTATTAGTTTATACCACATGAATCAACGTCGTGCACTGTTAATAGGATGAGTAAGTTTTTGAGAGAGTAGTAGCTCAGGCAAGCGGAGCTTTGGTCATCTAGCTGCAAGATTGGCAGACGATATTAACAGCAAGGTGGGTCCAACCTGGATTAGATTAGCACAAGACCGAGCCAGATGGCATAGGGAGATACCTTATCCTGCAGAGGGATAAGAAATATGTGACGTGTAGATCATGATGTTAATGGTAGGTAGGTAGTTCCGATAACCCTGCTTACCTGCCAATCTTATTTAAATAAAATAAAATAAATGAAGAATGAGTGAGGTACGACGTTACTGTTTCTAAAATATTGGCAAGTCATAATGAACAAGATATGCTTACTCTATTTATGTTCTTACCTAAAACAATATTTTGATATTGCTCTATTAGAACTAGGTGGTAGCTAATCACTATTTGAAGACGTATTTTGCCCCCGCGATAACCCGAGGGAATAGATAATGCATTGGAACAGCGTGCTCGACTGGCGAGTGGTACACGACGCCGCATACTCGCGTCGCTCACCCTCGAGGCTGGACCGTTGCCAGCTCGCCCCCACTTCTTCCACTCCTCGGCAATATGTTCATTGGTATCACCTCCAGCGGAGACAACGTCAATTCCCACTACGATTACCTGATTTGAACGAAATAGAGGTGAGTCTTGTTTCCAAATTTCTTATCGAAGGTCAATCCCGTCGTAAGCCGAGCGGAGGTTAACTTAACTGCGATAGTTGCCCGGTGCTTTTCAAACCTACTGGATGCTTGTGCCATATTCTGTCACCTAAATCGGGTTGCCGCCCAAAATGAACAAGGAACTATGAAATATAGTGTCGCAGAGCAAATATTTCTTTACGAGACCTCTCAGTATAACTGTTTGAAAATATAGTTCATTCAAACTTTTAAATTTGTGGTTTCAGGAATCGTCTTGGGTATACTTGTATCTCTTAATCCATAAAAATGTCACTGGATTTCATAGCTGGGTGTATTGGAGGTAAATATAATACTTAACTACTACTTACTTACCTTAACTTATTAAAATTTTAAGCACTAGGAAACTAAGTAAAATTAATTATACATTTTGTGAACACTCTCTTCGTTTTCAGTTTCTTTCTCTTCAGTTTTTAATAATATTTTTTTTTAGGTTGCGCTGGAATAATTGCTGGACATCCTTTGGACACTTTAAAAGTGCACATACAATCGGGTAGAGGAAGTGCGTTGGAATGTACTAAGGCTCTTTTGAAAGGAGGAACTTTGTCAGTCGCGTATCGAGGAGTCGGAGCGCCTTTAGGAGGGATAGCGGCAGTGAACGCCATCGTCTTCGGCGCATACGGAAACACTAGAAGAGCGCTACCGAATCCTGACTCCCTGATGACACATGCGACAGCGGGCGCCGCAGCAGGCATGATGCAAAGTTTCGCTTGCTCTCCCGTGGAATTAGTGAAAACTAGACAACAGTTAATCCGCGTTGGTGATGGCATGCCATCTGGAGCATGGGCGGGCGCTCGACACATCGTGCGGACCGGTGGCTACCGAGCGCTGTTCCGCGGTCTAGGCGTCACCATTGCTAGAGACAGCCCCGCATTCGCGATCTACTTTACATCGTACGAGGCGATGACACGCGGGGACCAGTCAGTCATGAGAGTTTTCGTAGGGGGAGGAGTAGCTGGTATGCTGTCATGGATTTTGCTGTACCCTATTGATGTGGTGAAGTCGCGGTTCCAGAGCGACGCGGTGGGCCGGTACTCAGGCGCTTGGGACTGTTTCAAGCAATCTGTAAAGTCTGATGGGTGGAGGTGTATGGGGAGAGGACTAGGGGCGGTAACGTTGCGAGCCTTCATCAGTAATGGCGCGTGTTTCACCGCCGTGGCGTGGACAGAGCGTATCTGGCAGAAGATATTCCTAGATGTGCCGGCGTCGCCACTCGTGCACGCCGCCGCACAGGAGGCTCCTGGTCGAGACAGCCCCGACTTGCACTACGAGATATGACCAGTCATGCGTTAAATGAGATTACGGTGACTTAGAAACAAGGGCAGAGAGTTACAGCAGATAACTTTAATTTCCATATTACTTAGTGAATGTATAATGGAAAATATATGTTTTATTAATATTCGCAATCTGTTGATTTACTTGATGACCTGAGCCGCTGAAAGGTTAGCTAGCGTTATCGAGTTGGAGAGGTGATAACGACCAAAAGAAAACAGCGACTTCATTATAAGCACCGTATACTTGTCAGAAAGATTTTTGGTATACAATTTTCAAAATATTCCAAAAATACAGTTTTATCCACATTATGAAAATATCACAATATTATAAATATGCCAAAAGCGCTATAATAAATGCAAGTAAATATTTTTAAAAATAAAGTACGGATACATTATTAATTTTACATTATTAAAATACTGACTATACTTTTATAGACTTTCATTTCGACGGCTTATTGATTAGTTCTAACAAATTATCAGAAGGCTTTGGCGATTAACAAGGTACACGTTTTTGAAAACCTGAAAAAGATAAAAACAAGAGGTTCAATTTAATTTTTTAAAGAAAATTATTAGAATATTTTGATGACAAATAAATAAATTTTTGTCGGTGGACATTTCACACAGCACCACCATCTAGCCCCAAACTAAGAAAAGTTTGTACTATTGGAACTAGCTTATCTGATAGAATACTTAAATAATAAAAATAAAAATCTTTTTTTTTTTTGTAAATACATACAATACACACAGAACACCCAGACACAAAACAAACAAACTATGCTTTCGTCAGTATTATTTGATGTCGTCTCCATCGAAGTAACTAAAAATGCCAACTATGGCAGCATTTACCCTCTTCTGATATAATGTGTTATCTTTTGGGGAAATTCCGTTAATGTAAAGCAGTCTTTCAAACTCCGAAAATCGAAGTCTGAGAATAATTTATAATAAAAAAGTGATGATGCATTACGGCAACTATTTACCGGAAAACAATTTCTAACTCTAATTGGTATTTATATTCTTCAAATTGCCTTATTTGTAAAAAACAACAATTAACTATTTAAAAATAAGTTCCATATGCGAGTGTGAGATACTACAATGAGAATTAATGATTTATCTATTTATGCCAAAGGCTAAATCAACCATTTACAAAAAGAGCGCCTTCATTAGTGCTATCCACATTTACAATTTGTTACCTAAGGTGATCCACTGACATTTGAAACAATGCCCAGCTTAGGAGCAAAAAAATGGATTAAAAGAATTTACAAATACTGACGTGTCCGGCGAGATGACATTATTAAATAAACAATTTTAATTTTGATTGTTACCTAATTATTATTAACACTTATTGACATTCTCATAATATTTTTGACATTAAATTAGAATAAATATATATGCTTCAAATAGACATGAAATTAATAATATCACTTGACAATATATTTTGATATTGTTTATTATTTTATTATTGGTAAAATCAGTGTGACATATGATTAATTAAATTATTGAATGTCCGATAAGGGTAGACTGATGGCACAGTTTTTGCAAGAACACCTAGCATAATAATTTCATTGCATCAGTATTCAATAAATATTTCTGAATTTGAATCTGAAAACATTTGTTTATACCACAAAATGTTTGTGCTGAGTGGGAATTGAACCCACGCCCTACAAACAGATGTACTTAATACCAATCTTAAAACAGATGTACTTAATACCAATGAGCCAAAACACAATCAGAATCATTTACTAGCCATAAATAACGATTGTTACAGGCAAGTCTTTATAAAAATAAACAAGAGCGAGTAGAACTTTTTCGCGAAAACCTAAATTTGCCCATATATTTTTATCGTGTTAACTCAAGACCTTGATTTTTATATACCTAATAGGGACTATAGACCTCAGTACCTGGTATAAATTTCAACTTGCAACTGCCACTTGTTCCTGAGAAAATTGGTGGTGACACACGGACAGACCGACGGACAGACGGTCAGACAGACGGACAAGAGAGTGTTGTACGGGCGCCTTTTTTACCTTTTGAGGCGTACCTTAAAAGGTAAAAAAAGGAACCCTAAAACGCGTCTTAAAATTAAATTTCAGCTAAGTTACCAACAGGGTAGTCAGGGTCGGTCCTACAGTAAAAGCCGTACATAATGAAGAGTGCAATGATCTCCTCTTAGCTTACTATTGGGCCGCGTAATTCCATATACCTACTTGACTTACTAAACTGCGCGCTAGTCCTGTTCCATGGGGTCTTGCGCGGGCAGCGGTGGCGGTGGCGGCGGAGGCGCGGGCGGCGCCTCGTTGTTTGCCTGGTTTTCTATCAGGCCGAGCTGCTCAAGCATATCGTCGTTGTCCTCCATCAAATGGACCTGTCCCAACTGCTTATTGGTTACCCATGGTGTCTAAAATATGATTTGATACCGAAATCATCGTCATCGCAGTAATAAAATCTGTTTCTTAGTCGATATTCCATAACCTCGTACGAAACGGTTTGATTTTACTAAACGTTGAACAGTGGAATTTGCTATTCGAGCGGTTCACCGAAGATCTGGATGTCCTGAAGTCGCGAATGTCACGTTTTCTTTTAGACCAGCTTACTTCATCGTAGACCGCATAGATCTACGTCATCAGGCTAGATGGTAGTCAAAAAGAAGCCTATTTAATAATGAAAAAAAGTTTTTTTTTAGTTGTTTTTGTTGGTGTTTTGTCACCACTCTGATGTAAGTGACGGTGTGGTCAAAGATGGTGAAAACATATGACCTGGAACGTAACTGGCTCTCAAGCGAGGCTACAAGAATACACCGCTAGATGTTTGGTGGCAGATTTTCATCTTGAGGGTGATAGGTAGTCGAGTACTAGAAAGTAACTTACCACCGTGCTATGGTTTCCTCACGATGTTTTCCTTCACCGGCAGCTCAAACTCATTGATAGGGGTTTGAATCCACAGCGTATGAACCTACCGTGCTAAGCACTGAGCTATTATTGCTATCGCTAGTTTATACGAGTATAGGCTATTATGCCAACTCTAAGAGACAGATTTTATGTGCCACTATGATGTGATGATTTTATTAGCCTCTGAAATGACCTTTGCTATGGTGATGCCAGCATAAGAATAGTACCCCACTCTCTAGCCGTGGTTGCCGTAAGAGTCGGCTGTGGGATATAATCCGGAAGATGGGCAGCAGCGTCTTCCTTGATCCAATCACACTTAACTGCGCTCGCCAACCCGCCTGCCAAGCGTGGCGAGTATTGGCAAAACCCCCCCTGGAGGAGACCTATGTCCAGCAGTGGACGTCCTATGGCTGATGATGATGTGATGAGAGAAATGACCTCGCCGTTGTTGCTATAAGTGCAAACTTGCTGAAAGGTATTTCGCAAATTGCCTTGCTAGTCCCTCTGATCTTTCTAATATGACTATAATTAATGTGAAACAGAATACAAATTTTCCGCAAGTACGATTTTTTTTATGCAACAGTGCTCTGTGTATGTATGTTTACAGTTGTACAAGTAGATTTCATGCATTGTTTTCGTGATAGGTCAGCATCGTACGAGTCCAGTGGGACGAGCCACGCCTTCCGGAGGCGTGATAGAATATCTCCCCTCTGTAAGTAGGTTCCCGATTGTTTATATCGTAAATAATTTGTGAAAACTGGGATATGATCACCAAAAATCACTACGTAAGTAGCTTGTCTTGTTTTGTATGTAATATCGCCTCTCTGGGGGTTTTGATTACGAATAGCAATTTTTTTTTAAACTATTTTTATTGGCTTATCATAAAAACATTTGAATATGTTATGAGGTGTTTATGAGTTTTACCAGCGATTTTCAGTTTATTAGTATTTTTAAGAGAAAGAGTAGGTTAATCCATGTCTCGTCACTTAAATTACATTACTTATATGTACTTATGTCAAAGATTAAGTTTGACTAAGACGTTTATATGTGTATTGGTAGGTAAATAATTGTTCAAAGTAAAACGAACAGACGGGACGAAACCCTCGATATCTAAGAAACATATTTTTGTATTACACTATATATAGTAGACAATAACAAAAAATATATGTATATGTATAAAATATAATTATGTATATTATAAGAACGACACGTGTTTATTTAAAACATAAAAACAAAACGTGTAGCTATAAAGGTAGCTATGAACGATAGTAGACTATCTTCAGGTATAGCGAGGTAGTTATAGATTAAATTAATTGGTTTTCGTATGTCTTCACCTATAAAAGATAGAGTGTAAGTAGAGCCAGAGTAATACGAATCAAACAAATCTTGAATGAAGCGCAGTACATTAATCATCTGGTCAACTCGTGTCATGGTTAAGGATGAATAAAAGACTTATATCATCATGTATGAAATCGTTAACCTCCAACCTTCAGCTTATCTTTTCGCATTGTCATTTTCTAGTGAGATAATACGGACTTTGGATAATGAAAACAATGTTTGCATATTTTTTTTTGCTAAATTTCAGTCAGATTTACAATTAATATTTAGGTAGGTACCTTCTGACGAAGGGCGTTGTGTTAGAATTGGAAAAATACCTATGAAACTAGAGATAATAAGTATAAAAACAAACAGTGTGAGGTGGCCAACCGTTTATCAATCTGCAAAACATTTTGTTACTGTTGAAAAAACTATTTTCATTATCATAATTATAACAAATACATGCTTACTTTTATTTAATAAACACACGCATACAGAGGAGAGTTTCGTTCGCCTTATTATTTATAAGATACGAGTATCGATTCGACAGAGCTGCGTGCTGTTTAACTTATTGGTGATGAAAAGTTGGTAGAAAAAACTTTTAAGCCTTGAACACCGCCGAAAGGTAGTATGTCTGTAAATTTTCTATTTGATTCATTTCGGAGAATGCGCTACTTATACTTCCATTCCTTTTTTTACTACAGGACAAGTAGAAAGACGGCCCACTACCACCCATACATAGTGGAATTTCCTTGGGCACGTACCAAACGTTTTGACTCTACGTTTCTCATCCGTACGGCCAAGGAATAGAACAAGCTGCCGGCTTCTTTGTTTTCTGAGAGATATAATCTAGATCTTTTCAAGGTCAGAGTGAATAGGTATCTTCTAAGTCTGCGTGCTTCATCTTCGACCACATCGGCCCATCCCATCAGGAGAGTTGAGGACAAAGGCGGATTTAACAGTATTAAAAAAAATTATAAGTTTTCGTAAATTCTAAGTAACTTTTTTTTAAATATACTTTTATTTCGGTGGAAAGTTCTTTAGAAGAAGGGCTTAAAGCTTAGATCATTTCTTATACCTACATTATTGCTTAGACACTTTTGCATATTTAACTTACTAAAATTTCGTCAATGAAATTTTAATCATTGGAAACGTCAATGAATCATTTTTCCGTCACTAGGTTGGCAGGGTTTCCTTCGTATGCATTCTCAGATAAATGAATCTACGTGAATAACAGAGATCTTGTATCTGTGCTATACGTAATGGGAGTAGGTAATGGCGTAATGCGGAAAATCATGTTGCTGCATTATAAAAGACTTGTGTTTTTTCTTTTGTTTTGTGCCGAATTTAAAACGCGGTGAAACTTTTTGTGTTGTTTTCAAATATCCGTAGAAGCTCCGTAGTAAAATCACTACTACCTTTCTAGAGCATTGACTAGATTTGACCGTAATTCAAGTCTTTATATATGGTTTTGATTCGAGTGGCACTTGAAAATATGAACTACACAATCAGAATGCACAAAGTACGATACCAAAAAAAGAAAAAAAAAAACAGACGAACGAAAAAAGCAAACTATCCAATCAGTAAGATTCGTTTTTGGGCCACTAGATGGCAGAGAATTCATTGTATGCATTCCCTATACCTATAAGTATGTAGAGTGTTAGTTGTTAACATACATCAGGCAGCGCGGTGCGGTGTTGTCCGTGGCGAGCCGTCTCCGAAAGCAGGATCTTCTGCCTCTTCTCCTCCATAAGACGCTCGCGGTGCTTGTGAATATAGTCGTACACGTTGGGAAGGCCCATGATCACGCAGGCCGACAGCGCGGAGCGGTAGATGTTCATATCTGTCGCTTCGTACCTTACGCATAGAAATTGTTAACACATTATCAATTCTTGAGATGATGCTACACAAAAACTATATGGTTAGCGGTCAGATTTAGGGATCTTATCAGAACTAGTCAGTGGCTGGAAGTAAGGTAATATAAGTTCTGTTTGCCTCAAACTTGATACCGAATGGCAAATTACGCCAAAACTTACCAGAATCTCTAGACCATTATATTATTACAACAGATAACAATGTCCACAATATTATTAACTGAACTTTGAAAACCCGTTCAAACTGGTTTCGTGGATATTATTAGGTGGGCACTGATGCGAAGTGATTTATTAATTCAGAACAATGTTGCGATATATTGTCATAATTATATAACTTTCACTGACGCGGTCTAATATAGAAATTGTTGACCTATCATGTAGAATAGAACCCTAAATTGTAGATCAAATTAATATTCAAAATTTTAGTCAAATTGTAATAGTATACAGTAGGTACTTATGTAGATATAAAGTTGCAATTCGACCGTAGCAATTAACATAGTCGTATGTGAAAAATCACTACTTTAGGGTACGGCCGTTCAAAGTTTCAAATGTGTATACACTGAACAATAGTCAATGTATCGTAACCAAATTTGGAATGTCATATAAATATTAATTACCTGATATATTAGTATATGCAAATTTATTAAAAATGTATCGAAAATATAAGAAACTGCACATGCAACATTGTTAAGCGCTAAATCATGCATTTTTTTTGTCGGAAATGGCAGATCCATCATTATTGCTGGCCAAACAATTTCTGAATTTGGTCGGATGTGGTACAACCCACAGTATTCCCTGGACTTTGAATTCTTTTTTGTGTTGGATGTACCACTTAATACGTTATTGCCCGTAAGATATAATTGTTTTATGCTTAAATTATTTCGGGCACTTAGGTTATACAATGTTGAGTTACGTAGAAGTGCACATCAACAAAACCAACGAGTGCGCTCCTCCCGCTAACATTGTCCGAAGTGGCAGATCCGCGCGTCTTCTCTGCTCCTGCGCCCCACAGTTACCGCCTCAACTTACTATACGACAATATTAATCGTGCGCACTGAACACATACAACTTTTTCTACTTGGAAAAATAAAGATAGGTTGATTTTAGGAATTTAATAATTTGCGGGGGCAATTTTAGACTTATTCTAAGACCTTTAATGCAATAAAATGAAAATAGCAAAAATGTAGATTCGACATTGTTAATTGCTACGGTCGAATTGGTTACATACACAGGGTAATAAAACAAATATAGAACAACAATGTCAAACTATCAACTAAATCATTTATCAGTTCTTTCCGTAAATTGTAATTTTACAAATGACAATTTAATGAGCAAATAAAGGTATTTGCGGCGCAAAAATATTGCTTTTTTTATCGCTGCCGGGCTAGGTGTTTGACCACAGCTCACCCGATGTTAAGCGACGGTGTAAATGGAACTGACTCTCAAGTGAGGCTGCCGGAACACGCCGTTAGATGCTTGGCGGCAGATTTTCAACTTGAGGGTGGAAGCTAGCCAGCCGAGTACTAGAAAGTAACCTACCACCACGCAAACATGCTTTGTGATTAATATAACAAATGAAACTACACAAATAACCTGTCGATTTATTTTGCGATGTCTCTCATTGCTGTTTGTGTGTCTAAGGCATACTAAATAAATAAACTATTTGATTGCTTTCTTTTTTTCTTAAACCTTGTACTAAGTACATATTACTAAAATGAGCAACCAAATTAAAATGAAATGATGATGATTTAAATGAATATTATGAGCTCCCAATTACCTAAAATTCGGCAAGCGCCGTCTAAACCAATTTTTAAAAGGCTTGTTCGCGAATATTTTTTAAAACTGAAAAAGTAATGCTGTGAATTTTTGTGCAATTGATTCATCATCTGACAAGGATGCACATATTTATGTCAATATATGTTTATTTATGTGTATATTTTATTTTATAATAGTTTATTATATATTTAGTACTATTATATTTGTATGTTGTATTTTTATTTTTATTTATATATATATGTATACATACATTTGTTTTGATGCGCGCCTACAACCACATCTCATTTACTGTGGGGATGGCTGGCAGAAAATGCTTTAGCATTAAGTCCTCCTTTTGTACATATTATTTTTTAAGTGTGCAATAAAGAATTAAATCATAAAAATAATAATAATAAGTACACATTACTAAAACAAATTTTTGACAAATTGGCAATTTGTCGATTATTTAGGCAGGCCCCTAAATAGTAAAAGCCCAGGGCCCCACAGACCCATGGTCCGTCCCTGTCACAATGGCTGCCCTGTTAGCTCATTTGTTGCTCAACATATTTTTTTAATATTACAGACGCTTGCTCTACAAATATGTGAAATTAATATCGCTCTATCTCTCTCTCGTCTCGTCTCCAATCTGTATATTTTATTTTACCATAGATACATAAATAAACTTTATCTATTGGCTAGTTATTTTCGTTTAGCAATTTGCGTTAATTGAGTCCAGTAACAACTTCACTGATAAACATTATCTAGGCGAGGTAACTTGTCTGTAGGGTGGAAAAATGACGGAACAAACAGTCTTTGATTTGTCGACACTATGTGATAAAAGTTTAGCTTGTCATTAGTTAGTTTAGACACTTCTTGTAACCAAATAAAGATTTAAAAAATTTGGAGTAAATTTTTATTATTTGACTGCACTCAACACCATGTCTGTCCTCAAAAAGATATTTTTTAATTTTTCATAGCGCATATCATTTTTTTTTTAATTTTACCCTTTTGACAACTAAAAAAGTATATTAACTAGCAACCCACCCCGGCTTCGCACGGGTGCAATGTGGTGTCAGTGTGGAGTGATCGATAATATTATAATAACTGTAATATACATATATTATACATATCAACTTTTCTCTTGAATCACTGTCTATTGATGGAAACCGCATTAAACTCCGTTGCGTAGTTTAAAAGATCTAAGCGTACAGACAGCGGGAAGCGGCTTTGTTTTACACTATGTAGAGATTTAGGATGACAGTACACTGTGTTTTTCAAGTCCTAAGAGATTCCGTTGTAAAAACATAAATGAAATTATTTGATTCCACTTTCATTATGCAAACCGCTGAACAGCGCAATGCGGTGCCTGTGTGGTTATTCTCCAATGGATACAATCTGGGTATTTTGGAGTCGAAAATCAAACGGTATCTTCTAAGCAAGCGTGCTCCATCGTAGACCGAATTTTCACTTAACATGAATGACTTGAAATGGCGGTCAAACACCAGCCTTTATATTTGTTATAAGCCCAAAATATATTATAAAAGAACCCTGTAAATGATGTAGGAATAGGTAAGTCTTTTTACTTTTCAAGACTTGTAAGTCAGGATTGCGTTTAGTTTGGAGTAATGTGAGAAAAATCGCAAACGTCGATTACATTTGTACAACGTACACGATGAAATTACACGTATGAATTTGTATAATCGCCATATTTTTGCTCTGTTAAATGAGACATTATCAAGCACAGAATTACATTGATGATTGCCTGCAGTAATTAACGTGCTTAAAACTTCAGAATATAGGGTCTTAACATCAAGCAAGGTGTGGGTGGTCAAATGTGGAAATAAAAAAACTAGGAACAATCTAGAGGTGTGTTTTTTACCACTCATTAGTCCTTTCATCATAGCACTCGACGTGGTAGATGGTAGTGACGCCGTTGAAGCCACCAATAGCGAAGATCATGTCGTCGATCACCTCGATGGCGAAGTTACTCCGAGGGTTGTACATGTCGGGGACGGGGGACCACGTGTTGGTCGCCGGGTCGTAAACTTCTCCACTGCACATCCTAGATATACCGTTGAAACCGCCTATCACGTATATCTATAAACAGACAAACTCGTTTGAAGATGATAGATATTACGACGTTGATGCAAAATGAAATGATGTTTATCACAAACGTAGAGTTTTCATTTGAGTTAAACCAGTCTACAGCCATAACGACACTACCTTAACGAAACCTCTTTTGGCATAAATAGTATCATTGCTTGCCGTGTCTAAAATTGGTGAAGAATTATTATTTATAACAAGAAGAACATGCAATGAATCTATATGTAAAGTTAATTTACGTCACTGATGTTGTTCTGCTGTTGTGACATGTGTGGACGTATTGGATCAATAATGGACTGGAATAACACAAGATTTAATGTGGTACAGTAATACAGAGTTCTAATAACTTGACTGTCCTATTAGCTCATATATCTGCTTCTGGAGCTTGTAGAGTGTGGGTGCGTTTCCCACCTGGACAAACATTTATGGTGATAAATAAAATGTTTATTCTGTATTTGGGTGTCTTGTATATACCTATTATAAAAATGTATTTAAGTATTCCACCAGTTATCTGGCTCCCATAGTACGAGTTTTGCTTAGTTTGGGACTAGATGGCAATGTGTGTAATGTCCTACAATATTTACAATATTTAACTACTTCGAGAGTTGGCTAAGAGATACTTTTTTATCCAGAAAATAATTTATCAGTAAATGTATTCGACGTTATTGAGACCACAAGATTTGCTGAACTTAGATTAGATGCGTTTATATGAACATTTCTTAAGATATTTCCGCAATTATGTTTATTACATTTGCAAAATCACATGCATAATAATTATTCTATTTGTCGTAGTTCCAATATTTATAAATGTAAGGTACTTAATTAGTAGTTATAAAGATGATTTACGTGTTTATAATTTTGTTATATCTCGATTAGATTGTATACTCATATATATACCTCAGACGAAGCTGGTGAATCTAGAAACAGGAAATGTGATTTGAGAGTTCCTGATTCCTGTTATTTAAGGCTCTTCATATGTTCCAAAATTCCGTTATGAGGTCAACCATTAAAAAAACGTACCTACTAACTGTTAAACGTCATAAATGTAGTAATTATGCTTCTTACGAGTGAATTAGGAAACATTTCAAGCTTCAGAACTGCAATTTTAATGTAACAAGTGGAATTAAATATATATTATGACTTTTATAAGTATTATTCCAGAAGAAATCTCGTTGCATCATTGTTGAAGTTATAGCACATACTTCAACAATGATACAACAAGTGTTCATATCATATGGGTAGCATGCCAGGTTAAGCAGGCACTGCGAACCTTCTCTGACGAGTGAATATTGAACCCTATAATCATCAAAAGAATAGGAAGCAATATACCTAAATACCTTGTTGTGGTAAGCGATGCAGGAGACGCCGGAGCGGCGCGAGCGCATCGCTGCGAGGGTCGTCCACTGGTTCACGTCTGGATCGTACACCTCCACACTATTCATGCACTCTTGCCCGTTGAATCCACCCGTTATGTAGATTTTGTCTGGAGAAATGGAATCCCTTGTAGCACTAATCAAAAACTAAGAGAAGAAATTAATTCGAATAACTGTCCTGATTCCTAACCAAAATTTTAAAACAGTCGTTAGCTAGGAAATTAAACCTTAAAAATGGATATAACTTTAATAAGTAGGTTTTCCCGATGCTTAAGAATAAAATAGTCTGTCTACCATGTTCAACTACATCGACCTTACTAGACCTTACTAGGTAAATTGTAGACAAATTAATAGCGAGACAATACAAAAAAGCAAAGCATGTTTTATTATAATTATTCACCCCGCCTAAGTTCTATAAACCAAGTAGAATTAATTGGTCAAGCTTTGATGCTAACATTTCATCTAATAATGAAATCTCACCATCATAATACCCAATTATGTGATTATAACTCGTATCAAATGCAGTGACAAACTTTCGTAAATAAAAATATGCCAGAAATGTAGATAGCTCACTGTCAAGGGTAGCAGCACTGGCGTCGGACCTCTGTGCATTCATAGGAGCCACAAGGGACCACTGGTTGGTGCGGTGGTTGAACCGTTCCGCCGTGTTCTGGCGATGGTGGCCATCGTAACCACCCATTGCGTATATAGTCTCACCGAGCACGGCTACTGACACGTAACAACGCCTAGCATTCATTGGTGCCACCTACAACATGAATCAAACTGAATCGAGAATACGAAATTCAAATTAGTTAATTATGATAATTTATGCTAAGTTCCTATACCTCACGCCAAGATTTGGTCACAGCGTCAAAGCATCTGCATGAGTTGAAATAGTCCATGCCATCAAAACCGCCAATTACGTAGATGCAGTACCCTAGCACAGCAGTTCCGTGATATGCTCGAGGTCCAGCTGGATCCACTTCTTCTACCTGGTGAAAGAGTTACTTAGAAAATTGCCTTAAATATCCAAGATAAACAATGAATCAAAACATACTTTAATCCAACGATCAGCTCTTGTATCGTAAGTTTCAATAAAAGCAGTTGGCGATCCACCACTCCAACCTCCAATAGCAAATAGAACCTGTAAATAATCTGTGTGAAATAATTGCATGTTAATGTGCCATTCAAAATATTAGTAGTAAAGTAGATACCTCATGAGGTACTCTCGGTCTAGCAATTTCAGGCGTAGCCACTTCTCCGTCTCGTTGGGCAATCATTTCCAGATCATAGAGAAATTTCAGGGTTTCGATTATGATTGGACGCGAACCTTCATTGCCGGTGACATACGGATGGTCTTTGACGTTTTCTAAGAAGAACTGAATAGTTTTTATAGTTAGGGTAAAATGTATTTAATTAAATAACCCTTTGGCCATAAAAGTTATTACCTGTGTATCTAACAGGCCAAGTCGAATACTACCCATCAGTTTGACAGTATGCTGCCAACGGCCGTCAGGGTCATAGTTCACCCAACGTAACACAGCTTCCCAGACCGCTTCTTCACTTTTCACATTAAGTTCGTCCTCCAGAATAATAGAATTCAGCTCATCAAGTGGCAGGTGAAGAAATTCATCACTTTGCGTCGCCACCGTAACGAAATAACGCAACAGATATCGTCGTGCATCTGCTTCTAGCTTGTAGCAAAATACACGCCTGGAAGTTTTTTCAAGGCTATCAACTTCGATTGTCTTTAGTGAACGTTCTTAATAGAATGAGAAGAATGTAGTACCTTGCAAACATCATGATACCGAGGCAGTTTTTAGGGTTAAGTGCGACGCGAAGGTGGTCGCAGCAGAGTTGTAGAACGCCGAGGAAAGCGAGGTAATCGGCAGTCATCAACAGCTCGTGCACGTTGGTATCGGTCACGTCGATGCGGCGAAGGTATGCATACTCTATCAGAAGCAGCAGGATTTCCGAACGCACACCCGATATTAAAACATCGCTTTGTTCTCGCGAGTGTAATGTTGTTGTGAATAATGCCCTGAAATGAAAAGTAAACCCAATTGTACAACATTGATAAACAAACGGTCGATTAACCGAAGTAGAACTTTGCACTGGAATTAAGCAATAGACACGGACGCATAGCAAGCTTGTGACAATAATTGAAGGATTACAACATCCGAGTTTGACTTTACAATCTCTCAAAGAGACAGGTGTTGGTAGGTATAGTTTACCACATTAGCCTTTGCTGAGCTTATTTAGTAGATTCATTATTCTCCAGAGATATGCATGTTTCAAGAGCGTTCTCTTCTAACTAGGGTGTAACGGTTCGACAAGTTACATACAGGAAGTATGGACTGCAGGCTGAGAGGATGGCGCGGTGCACGGGGAAGGCGGCGCCGTCGTCTGCGCGCACGATAGCGTCGCAGAGCAGCCGACACTCGCGCAGCCGGTGCAGCGCCTGCATGGCCGCCACCGACATGCACCGTCCCGTCTCGCGACCCGCCGTCTGCGCAACAAATCCGAACTACACTCTTACGTCAGTAAAGAGCGTCAATATATTGAAGTCCAAACGCTCTAGCACAAATGCTGAAAATGCGCGTCAAATACGTGAACAATATGGAAATCCATCCAAATATCGGAGCCTAATAGAAATGACTGTTTTCTATAGAGTTATTTCTAGGTAAGCTCTGAACTCCGTTTTGTTAATAAGTACGAGTAGGTACTACTACAGAACTTAGGTATCTGTAAACATTTTCATATTATCTTTATCACATGAGAGTCTTGTTCGTATTTTTCATTGTTGCGATAGCAAAATACGAGTACGTAGTCTTCCCTAATGTCACCTATCAGGTTGCCTATATGTACGACAAACCACAAGTTGAATTTAGATTTCAGTGACCATTATTATTCTAATAATTGTTTTATTAAGTCCTTCTGAGATAGAGCGAGCTGCATTTGAAAGCATTTTATGATTTTGTTTCCTAATTGATCGTTAGGTTTAAATACAGTATGATTTGTAACGTCGACGTTCTTGTGTAAACAATAAGTTTTCCCCTCTGCCCGGGGCCGAAGGTGTCAAGCGATTCCTCACAGCTGTGCTGGTGGTACTTACAGTGTTATTCGGGTCGTTTTCCATTTCAGCACGGCTCTAACGTAAATTCATTATTATAAAATGGTCACGCATTAAAAAAAAACTTATTTTCGTAACGAACGTGTCGCGACACAATCGAGATTTAGCTCAATAAATTTATATAAAAATAAGCGTAAAAAATAACTCAAAAATAGCAAAATCAAGTCATTTGATAAAACATTTTAGGTTAGCAAAAAAATGATATAAGAATGACAATCATGTCACACCTTTTTTTTCCATATGACATTACAGGATAGCAAGATTTTCATTTTGAGGTGGTGCCTTGCTGAAATCAAAATATTTATTATTTTTTTCTTGTCAATCTGATTATTTATTTTGAAATTATGAAAAAGGTTTTAATACTTGACATTGATTTAAAGGTTGTTTTTGGAAAATTAAAAACTAAAACGATTTTCTTATGTTTTTATTAAAATTATACTTATTCTCTACCAATTATACTCGTATTATTAAATAGCTATATACTTTGACTCAAACATAGTCTTAACTTCAAAAATAGCATTCATAACAATGATCAATATAAATACAGACATACATATACGCGTTTCATACATGACTACTTTCTATATGTTCACAAACATACATAAAGTTTGCTCAAAACACCCTAAATACTCGTAGCTCAGCTAATCTCTAATTCAGACTTCTTGATATGAAGAAAGTGCAGTCAGATTTAATTGAGAGGATTAGAAGTCTCTCGAGCGGTGATCCCGTCAGCCCTAAGCCTCGACAGCAGCGATTTGTACACCACTGGCGCGAAAGGCAGTACTACTCCTCGCTCTTGGATTTCACCTGAAATTGCAAAAATGAATGTTAAATATAAGCGATAATATGACTTACATAAAATCTCGCATGATTATGTATATAAACGCTATTGAAAATAGAGGAAGCGAAAGAAGAGTATCAAAATCGTAGCAAGGTGACAATATGAGGCTAGAGTTATATTTTGATACACACGAGTTAATTTGGTCGAACATATCTTGAGAGTAATTCGAAGCAATCAAATTTGAGCACTTTACCGTCGAGAACCATCTTAGCGGCGATAGCAGTGGGTAGCCCGACGGTCTTAGCCATGGCGGTGTGCGTTGCAGGATCACCGCGGATGGCCATCGTGACCTCACGCAGCTCCTTCTTGCCGTCGCTCCACGTGACACCCAGTTCATGCCGAAGCACCACAAAGTCGGTTTCGTCTGCATCTGTAAATATTTTCAGTTATGTATTAAAAGGTACGGACTGATCAATGAACGCGAACGTAGTGTTATCTCTAGTCCTTATGAAATGAAAAGTAAGTAATTACATTCGTTGGCCATCTATCTATGTATATATCTATATACATATAGACTGGGCCATCGGATTATTAATTAGCCTGTTACTTAATAATATTTAATACTGCTTAGAACTTATCATACATATCCAGTTTCATTCCAGGCTAGGTGTGCTTTACCATCTTCGACCACACCGTCACTTAACATCAGGTGAGTTGTGGACAAACAACAAGACTGTCAGCCAAAAAAAAAAAAGGCAAAAAGGTAAACGATCATAATAAGAAATATAAATTAAAATATGAATCACATCATCAGCCAAAGGATGGCCACTGCTGGACATCGGCCTCCTCCTGGGGAGGGGTTTTGCCAATACTCGCCACGCTTGGCAGGCGGGTTGGCGAGCGCAGTTAGGTGTGATTGTTCAAGGAAGACGCTGCTGCCCATCTTTCGGATTACATCCCTTAGCCGACTCTTACGGCAACCACGGGTAGAGAGGGTGGGGTACTATTCTTACGCCGGCACCACCACGGCAGAAATATGAATGATGGGTTGTAATAATTTGGATGCCATTTGACTGGATAGAAAAATAACATTAAACCAATTAAAACTCAATCGAAACTACACAAATAACAAGTGAACCAAGATTGACTCAATATTCAAATCAATCAATCTTATCAATCAATCAAAAATCAATTCAATATTCAAATCTAGATTCTCGAACAAAATTATTTGTTTTATTTCAGCGGGATAGGAGAAAACGTCTTTACAAAACTATAAATTTTTATACAAATGACGATGTATTACTTAAAAACCCATATTCAGTAAGAACCTTTCAAGTTTCCTTCCTTCGGTCGATTAATTTTATCACTATATGATTTTCTGTAGCCTTACCTAATTGCAATCTTTTGGTTAAATAATGACTAATGGTATCCAACGGTGTCCCGCACTTCACGATCTCGTCGTCACTGAGAACGCCAAGAGACTCCAGAGCCTGCGCTCCCGGGGCCCCGATGCGTTCCGCTAATCGAGTCTTCAGGTTCTCATAGAATATAGACGAGTCCATGAGTCCTAGAAGCTCGCAGGCGAATTGGCGCTGGAAAAAAAAGATTTTTAGGTTTTGAATAATGTCGGTGAGACTGATTCGGAATTACAGTGCTGTTAAGACTAACTATTGAAAGTATCAAAGTAATGAGCACCAAAGCAGCGATGCCCTGGACTTTGTTTTGCTACTCGAAGTAGTGTGTATTAGCAATAGTTATGGAAATTGGACAGGCGTTATCTCTTACCATCAGGAGAGCGTCACGTTCATCTCATTACTATTAAATAAATAAAAAAATCAAAAGATTTATGGCGTGTTTCGATTGGAAATTTAAGATTTGTATTTATAATTTTGGATTTGGATAATTTTTAGTGTCATAATATGCCTTTTATTTTCTTTTGTGTTTATTTCAACGTAACAAGAAGTATACGTAGATAAATTCCTACCCAAGTGATGGTAGGTCCATCGGGGTGCAGTGACGGATGTTGGCTGGGGTCCACTAATCCAAACAGTTGCATCGCCTTCATTGTCTCTGAAAACCCTGCACAGAAAAGTTCACATTATTTTGGATTTAATGTTTATTCAAATATAAACTATGCGAATACGATAATATAACATTCTTGTCTATGAATGTATCTAAAACCCCAGAATTCTCAAAATGTAGACTTTTTCAGAATGTAGCGTTAGCATTTTTTGGAAAGCTACTTCTTTTGATTACTTCCAAGCCTATACAAGTGCTTCGCAAATATTGCAGCGCTAAGCATTGTGTGCCAGACTGAAAATTCAAATATTGAATTCAATCCTCAAATGGTAATACACAGCATAAAAAAATTACCAGCTCACATCTCAGCCGCAATATAGTACCGTGTAAAATTGTGTACCATAATAAACCATAATGGGTAAATGTTTTTTTTTTTTGTGTTTTCAGATTTCATGCATTTGTTCAAGAAATTGGTTTGCTAAGCTTTGCTAAGATGGCAGAAATAAATACCTTTGTATCGAATAGTGCCTCTGAGTATAGTATGTGCGTCTTCAATTCCGTAGAGCTTGGCATATATCGTGCTATCCCTGTTTGGGAATCCTTCGAAAGCGAACCCAGGAAGGAAGTCCAGTTCTCTCGCAACGGACATCAGCTCACCTCCGCTCAATACTTCTACTATCTAAAAATGTTGGTCAGAATTTAATTGATATATGTATGTATTGGTTGATAGTCATTTGTAATTTGGTCAAGATATTCCAATGGATTCAATTTATTTATGGCATTTTTAAGTGCATGTCCCGAAGACAACCTAAACATATCAGTTATGGTTGCAAACTTCTGCGAGTTCTTCCATTAGATTTTATAAAAAACTCGTGTCGAAACGGTCGAACGCAGGTATGGTAGATATTTGTGGTTTTATAGGAATTTATGATTCTGGGTGACAAAATTTTGTAGCAGACATGGTTTTTATTAAAACTATTTTTCTGAATAATCTTGCTATTGCTTTACCTGTCCTTTACTTAGGTATTTGGCTGCTGATATAGTATTCAGTAATACTCCTCGGGGGTTCCATGAGAATTTGTATCGCAAAGCATTGTCACTAAATTCTGGTGCTGGTAAACCTGCAAATACAAGTTAAGTATATTAAGGAAATGGATTCCAAATGTGACATAGGCAAAATTTACTATGAACAATATTTTTTTGCTTTGACTTCAGGAACCTTACCTCCACAATATGAAACGAAGGAGTCGATTCTGCCTCCATGGCTCTGAATGTCATGAATGCATTCTAACGCAAGGAGATGGTCAATGCCTGGATCTAGCCCGACTTCATTGAGGAAAGTAATTCCCGCATCTTTGGCTCTAAAAAAAAATTAACTACAACTGTAATCTTTCAACAAAGCACATTCAGCTCTTGAGTCACAAAACGCGGCATTTAGCTCAAAAGTAGTGTTGACTAAGAATAGCTTTTGAAGTTTGGTATTGAGTTTATACTGCTAGTTTTTTTTAAAATTTTAAATTGAAGATACTGTTTTTATTTGTATTTTCATCATAAATAGTCATCGTTATTTTTTTATCACATTAACTCATAGGTTAGTTATAGGCTATATTACGACATTACTCGTTTTGTTATCCGGGAGCAGTTTTCTTTACTAGTAATAAAGCAGTTAATTACAAACTTGGTATCTAAAATATTATTTGAAAGTAAAAATGTTCATTGATAAACTTACGCTTGATGTAGCTCTTGCACTTCTGGTCTCACATACGAGGCCGTGACCATGTGGACACCAGCATTTAAACACGCCTTAGCCACTGCTCCGTGAAGATCGTAAGGCAACAATGAAACCACCAGCCTGGCTCTCGAAGCCAAAGATTGCAGAGCACCCTCATCCTTCGCGTCAATGTATTCAGAGTTTACTCCATAGCGCATTCCAAGAGCGTCGGCTTCCTCTTTCACTGCTGATGCTAAAATGATATAAATAAAAATGGAAATGTAACTACTAGCTAGTCCATACTGGACTTGGTGGTAGGTACGTCTTCTACAGAAAATCTTCTAGTTGTATTAAGTATTTTGTTGCTAACCGGAACATTTACACGTTACCCACTGTGTTCTTGTTCGAGGGATATCGTAGATTAGTTTAAAGGGTATTCCAAATGTAAGTGGCACAAAATGAAAAGTTGAATAAGGGTGCAATCAAGAACGAAGAAAATTTATGAAAATTCTTCCAGAGCCAGTGTTCTGGTAGTGCTTAGTTCTTACCGATAGTAACAGCTACGTTTTTATCTCTTGCCAAATATTCGACCACTGGCGCGGCAACCAATCCACTGCCAAGGATAACGATTGGCGCTTGTTGGTCACCACCTTCTACTTTGTGTCGAGAACGGCTGTAACAAAGAAATAAGTATAAGGCTATTTTCTTATTATAGGTAAATTATACCGTACCGATTACAGATCTGGAAAATCAAGTGTTCGATAAACTTATTATTTCATCACCATCATCATCATCATCTCAGCTGTAGGACGTCGCCTGCTGGACATAGGCCTCCCCCATTGACTTCCATAAAGACCGGTTGGAAGCAGGTCGCATCCAGCGCGTTCCTGTGGTCTTTATGAGGTCGTCTGTCCACCTTGTGGGTGGACGTACTACGCTGCGCTTGCCGGTCCGTGGTCTCCACTCCAGAACTTTGCACTTTGCTTTGAACAAAATCCTTTCCTGAGGGTAGGCATGAATTTTGCTACTTTCTTGTCGCTACTAGATACACAAGAATCTTAAGCTAGTCAGTAATATACGTGTGTATGTGCCTATGTGTGAATGAGGATGTGTCAATAAGTAAGCGGAAATAGATAAATATTAAAATGTTTACAAGGGTATGTTTAAACGTGTGGTAAGTTTATTTATGTCAATGTGATCCATCTTCGTATATTTGAAAATAAATCGGTACCCTTCTACGAGTATACAGGTATACATCGCAACGGTAACTTACTTTGTATTTGCCATTCGGAGATCGTTGATGTACTCAAATGGTGGGGTCAACGTGCCGTTGCTAGTGATGATAGCCTGAAAGATTTTTTGTCTATGATATGATATTATATAAAAACGAAAGCTTCCATGAATGTAGCATAAATGTAGTAATGTAAATAGTTTTATCTTTGGATCTTTTGGGAAAAAGTACTAGTCCAATTTTGATAAAACATGTTTGTAGCCTGGTTTATAAATTCGAGGTAGAGACCAAGTTTAATCATAAGCTGATATAATTGTAGGTATCAAAATAATGGTTGGTACAAACAGCCCTTGCTTTGGGAATTATCATCGTGTAATTTAGTAAAGAAAGTTTATATTAGAATGCTACAAATAATTTTACCCCTCTAAC